>OY728158.1:392914419-395414419 GCA_963277665.1 Viscum album
AGCCATATGATAAGGGGGTTTTGAAATTGGCTTAGCATCAAGAACTAAGTTAATTGTAAATTCGACTTCTTGATTAAGTATGAAACCGGGTAACTCATCAGGAAAAACATCAAGGTATTCATTTACCACTAGCACATAATTAATTTGAATAGTTCCCTTGTTTTCAATAATATGAGCAAGATAACTTTCTTTTCTATCTTTCAATAGTTTCCCAGCATCCTGATATGTTATCAATTTTATGGGTTAATTCTTGTATACAAATTGAGACACTTTCTGAAAAAAAACTTCTTTAGCTCTAAATTCAATCTTAGCATGATAATCAGAAATCCATTCCATTCCTAGTATTACATCAAACTCAACTAAGGGTAAAAAAAAATAAGGTTTTCATGTAAATTATTTCCATAGAACACAATATAAAGATTCTTATAATTCCTCTTTTCAATAACATTTCCCCCCTATTGTTTTAACAACAAGTTTGGGTCTCATTTATTGAGGTGATATTTCCAATTTACTAGAAAATTTCTTTGAGATGAAGGAATGTGTAGACCCTGTATCAAACAAAACTATAGCAAATTCTGAGTGAAAAAACAATGCACCTAATAAAAATTAGATGGATGGCCCGTAATCTGTTGACATAGTCGCAAAGGATCTCACAACACCTTTCTGCTTGTAGTCTGGCTTCTTTGCATCATTAAGATCTCTCTTTGGACATGCATTTTCATAATGACCCATATCAATACTTTTAAAACACCTTATAGTCTTCTTATCATGATTATTCTTAGAATCATTTTCATTTCAATATCGGACTATATGTCCAAAATTACCACATTTAAAACACTTCCCAGTTTTTCTAAGACATTCACGAGGGTGATTCTTGCCACACTTTTCACAAATTAGAAATTGTATTTTCTTACCATCAAATTTCTGTGGTTGATTCTTACCCATTGCTTTCCAGCTGGACCTCTTCTTATCTTTACTTCCAAAATGCATGAGATCATCAAAAAACTCCATCTCTACTCTCTCAGCACGTTGAACAAGTTTCTCATAACTTTTGAATTCACGGGAGGGCAACGCCCTTCGATACCTTGGCTTCAGTCCTGCGTAAAAAACGATTGATTTTTCTTTCAAGATCTAGAATAAGATTTGGAGCCTACCTCACCAATCGGGTGAAGTTCACTTTATACACAACCACTGAATCTTCCCCCTTCTATTTCAATTCAAGTAATTTCTTCTCAATTCTAAGTCACACCACCTTAAGAAAATAATTTTCATGGAAATGACTTCTAAATTCATTCGACTCTAAGGAATAAAAAACCTCTCTACCCCTGATGCTCCTTACCATTGACCACCACTAATCAACTTCCCCTTCAAAATGATAAATGGAAAGACTTACCTTTTGATTGTCTGAACATCCCATAACATTCAATATCTTTTCAAGGGCTTTGATCCATCCTTCAGCTACTACTGGGTCAGAAGATCCCTTGAATGCAGGAAGATGTTTTCTCATTAAATGTACCACTATTGTCATGTTCTATTGTGGTACCTCTATTGGTTCTCTTACATGGATTCCACTACCATTTATTTCCTGCGTTAGCTGTTCCATTACTATCACAAACTACTCGGTTCCAATCCCAACCATTCCGGGGCTGTAGTTCCACAAGGATGTCATTCTGTCGGTGCCTCTCCACTTCAGCATCCCTGTTCCTTCTGTGGACAACCATTCTGAACAAACACGTCTTAGATAAAGCAACATGGTAATCTTTAAATGCTAAAACATTTCTAATTAAACATAGAGTGAAAATCATTTATTGTATTATATTATCATCACCCTAACCCCTAATTTTATCTAAACCATCTTCTGATACCAACTATAAGGACCCAGCCTTATTACATACATAATCATGAATTTAGTCATGAAAAATCATTTTACATTGAGGATCTTTTCAGGTCTATATCTTTATATAATTAATAAAATACATTCAAAACATTACACATTATTACAGAGTGGATACCATAAAAATAGTTTCCATTTTTTTAGAATATAAAACATTACAAATTAAACAAGACTCCTTGACAATTATTCAACATTTAACATGGCTTCCTTCCTTGTATTACACATCCATTAACCTATGAAAATCATTTAAAAACTTGGGATTCGAACAAAATCTCAGTAAGAGATGGAAAAGAAGGAATGACCACATTATTCCACGAATACTTGTAACGTATGAAAGCATTTTCAAAATACATTCCTGTCACCCATGTATATTCACTTTGTGTAACATGAGATTTAAAAGTGATCTACAAAAAACATGAGAGATAAATATAATCATAAAGGTATCTTGTGTCATTACTTACATAATCTTGTAACCATTATTGGCTACCTTATAATTTGTATCCCTCACGGCTACCTTACTTTGTGTAACCATCGCAGTTACACATGGAGTAACCATACGACTGACCTCCAACTTACTCATACCGAATGCATTGGAGGGAGATATAGGTCCCACACTTCATCATAAATAATTCCTAAGAACCAAAACATAATCATACAACATGAATAATTCCATAAAAACATTACTTTGGAATTTCGTAAAACCAAATTTGAAAAAAGGGTTTTTAAAGAAAATACCCTTATAAATTATCATACAATTGAATAAAGACTTACTATAGTGGATGGAGTATGTATATATACTGTAAATACACATAATAAAACATAATATAAATAGAACCCATCACACAAACAATATAAATATCACATAAATAATGAAGTAGAATGTTAACCCAAAGAATGGAAATTGGGTTAAGAATTCCCTTACCTCGGGTTTTTCTTACATCAAACTTGTTTATAATTCTTATATAATGGTTAAAATAGTGTTATAAGTATTTTATAGAAACATGTTCATGTTTATTACATATTATATGATCATTTAATAACTTCATTTCACTCTTTAATTGTTATTACTTTTCCCCTTGCACTATTTTTGGTGAGTTCATTATATGATTTCCAAGATTGGTTCATGGGGGAAATTCTTGTCGATTGGAAGTGAAACTTCAGAACTGAAATGGAGTAGTATTTACATATATCCAGTAACATAAATTTTACCATTTATCATTTATAATTCTTACATGACTATGATTCATAAGTTAGAACATTAATGATGTTTGTTTAGATCATTTTAGTGGTTCTTTGATAAAAATGACCTCATTTGGTTTTATAAATTAAAACCATGATTAAAAAATAATTACATAACTAAGGATGAGAAATAATACATATATTATAACCTGATTCAACCATAAAAATGGTTTCATAACCAGACTTGAATGAGTTAATGAAAAATGAAATCACATCATCCATGATGTCTGCAATTCGACACATCACAGACAATGTTTTAATTCCTTGAAGAAGTGGGAGAGGAGGAGAAGAATGATTATAAAATTTCCATGAACATGAGAACATCCATAATATAAAATATTCAAGAGATTTCATTCCACTTGGATAAGATTTTATGATGAAAGAAGAAAAAGAAATCATGAAATAAAATAAAACTTGAGAAAACTCTCATGAAAATTTGGCAGCCTGACGACGTCTCTTAAAATTTTATAAAAAATAGTTTGATGATAGAAAGGGAATATCTAATCACTCATAAATAATACTGATAGTAAGGGGATATATGGAATGAAATATCCCAACATAATCCAAAGGTAAAGAAAGAGAATACAATAAAAATAAAGAAAAGAAAGAAAACAAAAGGGGATGTTTACCTCTTGATCTCTTCTCCTTGAGATCCTTCTTAAGGGCTTTGGATTTGGTCTTTTGGTGAGAAAAGCAGCTCTAGGACATGGGTAAGAACCTTTGGAGGAGTATTGGGCAGATCTTAGTCATGTATCAAGGCTTTAGAGGTGTGGGAAGAAGAGGGGAGTGAAGGTGGTATTTATAGTGGAGGAGAGGGGGTATTCTTCATTATTTTAATCATTATTATAATATGTTTGCCCAATATTATGAATAGTCTTAGTTAATGTGACCTAAAATAGTATTAATGGATTTTTAGTTCGAACCAAGTGTCCTTTCATCACTTATGATGTCATAAATAGTGTATTTTACTGATAATTTGATTATACGGTATTTTATTGTATTTCACTATTCACTGAAAAATCAAGAATTTTAGAAAAAACCCAAAAATTTACCCTATCCATTTTTTGATGTGTATAATTCAAAAATGAAGTCCATTTTTTTAAAATATTTTTCTAAATATTATTAATTTAATTTTTAAAGAAAATCATACTTAATTAAAAAATTAACAATTCTAATTCTATAACTACTTCTATATCATGTAGAAAAATTAACCAAGATGTTATTATCTTAAACCCTTAATAAAATAAAATAATAATAAAATTTACTATTAATTAGGTTCATATTACTATTTATATTACTATTCATAAGTTTATGTTACTATTCAATAATAAACAAGT
This sequence comes from Viscum album, assembly GCA_963277665.1. Classification (NCBI taxonomy): domain Eukaryota; kingdom Viridiplantae; phylum Streptophyta; class Magnoliopsida; order Santalales; family Viscaceae; genus Viscum; species Viscum album. The sequence goes on from OY728158.1 coordinate 392,918,890, forward strand.
TGGTTCCAAAAGACTCCAAATAACATACTGAACACAATTGTAGATGATAGTTTCTTGAAATTCAAAACATAGAAGTGGAAAAGTTATGTTTTAAAGGCTAGTTAAAAATATCTACTTAAAACAGGGTTCCATGCATTTATATTTATTTTTGGAAAAATATGAGGTTTACACTAGATGTGATGATGCTCTAAGCTTCCTTAGTATAGTGTTCATTGAAGGTCATCTCTTCTTGTTTGTAATCAGGGTCATCTCTTCTCCTCTAAAATATTTATTGGATTGTGATATTTTTTTTCTATGTCTCATTTCTTATATACAAATTTTTTTTATCTATTTTGAATGTTGTTGTCTATCTCTGCATGAGGGAGTGTGCTTCACTTTTATCAACAGCAGCAGGAACATCAGAATTAGCTGCTTCCCAATTCTACACATTATGACATGATTTCTGTCAGAAATATTATTTAGAATAATTAAAATATTAAATTTATTTAAATTAATTTAATATAGAAGTTAGATTAATTTAAATAAAAATATGTAACGTAAAAAAAACATTGATGGTGTCTTAGGATTTGGCGGTGTCTCACTTGATCATATGTTGTTCTGGTAGCATGACACAGATAGTATGTTTCTCTGGAATTATGAAATTGGATATGTAAAATATATAGAAAAATTTGTAATATTCTAGAAGTGTCTCAACTAATGGTGTCTGGTCTAACAATGTATTCTATGACAATGTCTTAGACTTAGTTAAATTCTCTGTTGGTGGTATGATACTAACAATGTGACTTTGAAAGAACATCATCTTGCAGTATCTCATTCCTAGCCATCCTTTCACCACAATGGTGTGATATTTTAGTAGTGTGATGTATTGGAAGTATCTCATACTTAAATATTTTTATGTTGACAGTGTGTCATGAACAACGATGTCTATCTCGACGGTGTCACTGATCTCATAGCGATTCACTATTTAATTCCACCCTTACACCACTGTTTTAAACTAGTTTTGTAATGAATATTAAAAATATAATAATAAATTTCACATCATGTTTTATTGAATTATTTAATGTTTATTACTTTTTAAAATTTCAATTATATTTGTTTTGATATTTTCATTGAAGGGGGAGGTGATTTGGAGGCCCAGAGATCAACTAGAAGAAAAATGGGCCAAACTGCATGGAATCCCATGGACATATGTCCAATTTTTTGAATAGTAGTAGAATTCAGTGCATAAAAATGTGCTGAAACTTTGGGATCCTCTCAAAAACATCATGGGATACAACTATTATTAAGAAACCACAGCTAGATTCACCCATCTGGTGTCCCATCAGAACCATTCTGTCCAAGGGACAGAATATGCCCAAATTCAAAAGTTTGTTTCTGTCTTTTGACTATATCTCCCTATATGATTGTCTAATGGGAACCAAATTAGACAGGGAAGTATTCAATAGGCCTTACAACAACTCCTATATTTTTTAAAATCATGATATGTCTTTCTACTATTCCAAAACTAAGACACAAGTGGTATCAAAAAAATAGGGTGCCCAAAACCATGTCCCATTTTGGATATAAAAAGGCACCATGGGAACCTCATTTGTAAGTTCAGAAAAGGATTTAATTTCTTCCAATTTAGAGTTCCATAGTAGTATTCTCCTTATCTTTGAAGTTCTAGATACCCCTATCCTTATAGGGGGATTGAGAAGGACGAAGGACTTCCGCCCGAGCTTTCTCCTCCACCTGATGTTGAGCTAATCGGTGGGCGTTCGCTGTGATGGAGCTACACACATGTCAAAGGAGTTCAAATTCATATATTAGATACTAGTTTGGATTAATTTTCGTGTTAAAACATTTTTTTCCATTTATCTTAAATATATGCATATTTTAATTCTTGTTTTGGTGCGTATGAATGTGATACCGTAAATTTCTAACCGATTGGCATCAGGTTTTGAGTGCTTGACTTGTGTTATCCTGATTGGGAAAAACAATAATCCTTTTCTTACCCACATTCATGAGATTTAAATCTTATTTAGAAGCTCTTATTCCATTCATAAGTTCAGGACCTTTACAATACTATTGTTATGTCAAGGTTTGGATTTTCAAGCAAGGATATAAAGTCTTAGGAATTAATCAGGATTCCAATTAATTTCAACCAAAGAATTACTCCAAACCTAAATTAATCTCAAAGAATTATTAAATTGAAAGTGTGTAGTGAACTAACAATGAACCCTTTTATCTCATATTTTTCAAAACCAATTTGGTTTCTCAACTTTTAAACATTCAATTAAGTAATTTCATCCTAAAACGATTTTCAAACCCCCCTATTTTAGTACTTCTTAGTAAAAATACACACAATAAACCCACCAATTATCCTTGAGAGATGACCTAGGGTCTTCACTAGACAATATATCAACCTTTAAAACATAATCAATTTGAAGATTCATGAAATCTTGGTCAAATTTTGCATCGTTTCGTGGGAGCACTTTGGTTTTTAGTGCGTGTTTTTATAATAGTTTTGTAAATTTTGTGAATATTTATTTGGTTTATCTTATACCTTTACCTATATATTTGTGTTTTGATTTATTTCTTGTGTATTTTTTGTTCATGATGTGTTATAATCTAGGAGATTTACCCCCTTTCGAACCCGAACCAGAGATGATCTTACGTTATCAGCCCTAAGACGCACAAGAAAACACTACGAAGGAGGACAAACTACAACTTGAGATTTTTCTAAACCCCACTTCTTCTGGAACAAAATTATAACCTAAAATTAACGCGTATAAAATGGCTGAAAACAATCGAACACTAAAATAAATAACCTCGATGGATGTTGACATCCAACCCACATATATTAAAATGCAAGGTGAGGCACCAAATTTTGAATTAAAATCTGGTTTAATTCACTTGTTTCCTAGATTTCATGGACTCAGAAGAGGAGACCCACATAAACATTTAAAATAATTTAAAACTATGTATTCAACGTTAAAATCTAAAAATGTGGATGAAGAACAATTAAAGATTTGGTAATTTCCATTTTCATTAGAATACACTGGGAAATACTGGCTTTATTATGTTAATTCACCAATAAAAGGTTGGGCAGACATGAAAATCCTATTTCTTGAAAAATATTTCACAGCCTCTCAAACTGAAATAATAAGGAAAGAAATTTGTGGGATAAGACAATATCAAGCGAAAACAATTTATGAGAATTGGGAAAGATTTAAAATCTTATGTTCAAGTTCTCCACACAACCCAATAAGTGATAAAATTTTAATTTAGTATTTTTATGAAGGATTAATTCCAATTGATTATAACATGATTGATGCAGCTGCAGGTGGTTCACTAGTGGATAAAACCCCAATCGCTTAAAGGACCATGATTGAGAACATGGAACATAACACTCAACAATTCGATAAAAGGCCCAATGTACCCATTCGAGGTGTACATGAGGTGCAATGTACTAAATTCGGGAAGGTGGACATGAAGATTGAAGAGGTAAGTACCATTTTACAACAAATCACTCTCTACCAAGGAATATCTCAATCTCCTCCTCCCATCAATTGTGGAATATACTCTTCTAACAACCATTATTCTGATCTATTCCCCCAATTAAGGGAAACTTCTAAGAGTTGTGAGGCAATATTTCTAGGCCACCCCTATAACCAACCTTTTAGGCAAGAACCATATTATCTATCCAACTCTAGGTGGAAAGAAAACCAATCTTCTTGGAAAGGGGGTATTCAAACCAGCCTCATCACCATGGAACCAACAAGGTCAGAGTAGTCATCCACCACCACCACCCAGAAATCCTCAACCACACCAAAATTATTTCCAACTACCCCCTCCAAAACCTAAGCCTAGAATAGAAGATATGATGAAAAAAATTGTTTCCAACAATCTCCAACTCAAACAAACCACCCAGGTATCCATACAAGAATTAAAAACCTAATTAGGCTAACTAGCTAACTCGGTGGGGGAAATTCAAAGTCACGGGTTGGGTAAAATACCATTTAAACCATTAGTAAACCCTAGAGATAAAGGAAATGTTAGTCTTATAACCCTTAGGAGTGGAAATTAGATGAATTCTCTATTACATTCATCCCCTCTTGAGTAAACATATATCCCAACCATTAAAAATGATCCAAATTTGAATATATTTGTCATGACGAAAGAGATTCCAAAGGAAAGAGTGTGTATTTTGATGAGTCACCTAACCCAACCGTTCCTCTTCCATTTCCCCAAAGGTCCACCCAACCTAGAAAACAAAAGGAAACATAACTTGATAAAGAAATATTGGAAACCTTAAAAAAATGCATGTTAACATCACCTTGATTGATGTTGTAAAGAAAATTCCACAGTATTCCATGTTTCTAAATGAGATGTGTACACACTGAAGGAGACATCGAGGTGATAAGAAAGTGATATTGGGGAGACATTTTTGAGCATTGATAGAGCCATAACTTCCCACCTAGTGCAATGATCTTGTAACATTCTCAATTTTGTGTACCATATTGGAGTATTATTTTTCTAACACGATGCTTGATTTATATGTTTATATAAATGTGATTCCTCACTCCATTTACTCTACATTATTGGTTGGGGAACTAAATCCCACTGAAATTGTTGTTCAACTGGCTAATCAGAGTACCACACACCCCTTTGGTGAGTTAGAGGATGTTTTTGTAAGGGTTCAAAATTTAATTTTTCCTGCTGACTTTTTTGTTCATAAAATGGAGGATGATAGGATAAATGGAAATTCCCAAATTATATTGGGGATAAACTTATTTAGAACATCCAAAACAATACTTAATGTTCACAATGGTACCTTATCTATGGAGTTTTGGGGTGACATTGTCCACTTTAATATCCTTGACGCCATGAAGCACCCCTCAGAAGAAAATTCTTCTCTATCTGTTAATTCTATATATGTACTACCTTCCCATGAAAAAACATTATTTCATTCCTCTGATCCCCTTTCTGAGTTTTCTTCATTGATAAAAATGCAATGAAATGATTCATGCATTTATTGTTGTAGTTGTATAGAAAATTTTCATGCATGTTCATTGATTGATGATTTCTTGAACACTGAGGATCCAACAACCATCAATGGTACAAGTACGCTTGTAAAAGCTCATTCCTCATCTGAGGATGACACCATTGAGCTCTTAGATGAGATCGGTGACCTATCACATTCACACATACTCCCATCAATAAAAAATCCAATTAAATTGTAACTGAAACAACTACCTCAAGATTCAAAATAATCATATCTTGATAATTAAAACAAGTTTCCCATCATCATTACTAGTTCAATCCCTCCTGAGCATGAATTACGACTGGTTGAACTTTTGAGGGAGTATAAACAAGATTTGGTACAGACACTTTCAGGTATTTATTGTATTATCCCATCAATTTGTACACATCATACTTTATTAAATGACGAGGCTAAACTAGTGACGTATCTACAACCTCAACTAAACCCAAACCACCTAGAAGTTTGAAAAAACGAGGTAACAAAATTATTGTCTTCTGGAATCATTTACCCCATCTCTTAGAGCCAATGGGTCAATCCTGTTCAAGTAGTTCCTAAAAAAACTATACTTACAGTAATCAAAAATGAAAATAATGATTTGGTTCCAACTCATGTGAAGAATAGTTGTTGTGTTTGTATAGACTATCGCCAACTAAACCAACACACTAGGAAGGACCATTTCCCTTTTCCATTCATTGACCAAATTCTAGAGATGATAGCGGGTAAGTCCCACTACTGTTTCCTTGATGGGTATTATGGATACTTTCATATTCATATTGTAATGACCCGCCAAATCTCATTGGATTGAGAGATCAAAGAGTCATTACTAGGCCTTAAGAGACATCCCCAAGGCTCTAAAGGATGGAAAAAATTACAAAGGGTTTCAAAATACATGGGGGATTATTTACCCTTTAACTGAAAACAACCAAAAAATAGAGAAAACAAGATAACCATCTCCAAGAAACCACTATATGATGCATGATTTAAAACCAAAACAACTCAACCATTAATTTTTATCAAAAACCAATGAAAAGTACCACAGTGAAAACCAACACTAAACATCAGAGTAAACAGTGGAAAGACACTCAAAGTCTACAAGACAAAACCCCAACTCCATGCTCCACAAGCTCCAAGCTCCAATATCATGAACCGGCCCAAGTATCACGAAGCAATTCTCTAAACATGTGACACTTTAACTTTTCCAACGTCTCGGTACATGACATCTGAAAAAGAACCAACATGACAAAGCAGGGGGTGAGTAATGAAACTCAGTAGGTTTTCCATGATGACTTCCCAACCCATGCCTCTAGGATAAAACATGTTAGTACATTTATATAAAACAATTTATATAAAAAAATTCCAAAAATAGTTCACAATATAACAAGTTCCATATTAAAACCTTTTTCCAACAAAAACCATCTTTTTCAAGAAAAGCAACCACGTAAAGCTTCCAGTCAAGTTCCCACTTCCATTTTGGCACAATAATTCAATTAAAAAATCTACAAAAACAACCACGCATGCAACCTAGATCTCCTTATACTCACGAGTGGTGAGTTATCCTTACACTAAGCCGTCACTTAGTGGACTACCTTGACGGGGGTACTTCATGAACTTATCCATCCCAGCCTAATGATGGGGGGACTTCTCACCCTTATCCATCCCAAAATTTTGATGGGGGGACTTCTCGACTTTATCCATCCCAATGCATATGAACATACACCACAACCCATGAAAATCTATTCCTAAAACCAAGTGTGTTCAAAACCTTTTAATAAAGAATCACACTTTTATTGAAAACTATTTCATTCAAGTAGTAATACCATATCCAATTTAAAATCACCATTTTAAATTTAATTCAACAAAAACTTTCCAAAAACACAGAATTTTCATTACCCGTTTATAAAAAGGGGTTTCAACCATTCTTTCATAACAGATAAAAAACCCATTTCAATCATGGAAAATAATTTGAAACTAAGCCTTGATGTTCTAAGAAAGAGGGATCGAGAGAAAAGCCACCTACCTCAACAAAATAGGAGAAACCAACCGAGAACTAGGTCGAAACACCACGAAACCTACTTAGATTCCTTCCCCTATCACCAACAAGACCAAAACCCAACTTAAAAGTCATCCACTACCATAGATATACCCACCTCAGGTGTAGATATAAGGATCCAACAAGAGGGAAGAAGGAGATCTAAGAAAACAAGACAAGAACGAGACTTACCGCGATCAACCAGCCTCTAAACGCCAAGGAAACCCTCCAGATCACTTCCAAAACACCTGGTAGGTGTTCTCCCACCTTCATGAGAGATAAATCCCGAGTTAGGGCCGTCTGGGAGAAAAAAATATTGGGTTAAATGATAAAACAGATTAGATCCTAATAAATAGGATCTAAGTTGACTTCACGCATGGTCAGTTAAACCATTCACTAATAGTGCAGTAGTTACTACCAGAGAGGGGCTCTCTACACGGCCTCCTTGCATGATTTGTCCAAACAGTTCGGACACCATGCGGTCTCCTCTGTCCAACAGACCACCACCTGCATGGGTTGGAAAATAGTTGGCAGCCTATGGGTCCCCACATTTTTCCCTTTTACACTTTAAAAGTCTCCCAAACATTCCCCAAACATCTCCCATAAACTTCATGCACTTAAAATCAATAAAACAAGTGTTACATACCAGATACCGGGGGTACTAAATTCTCCTCACCATTGGAATTTTTTTCCCCAGAAAGTAGAAAACCATCACTTTCCTGAAAGAGTTCTGGCCACTGCTCTTTCATTTCTTTCTCATGTTCCCAAGTCTCTTTCTAGATCTGACCATGCTTCCATAAAACCCGTACTAGACCGATTCTTTTTCCACGCAAGATTTTCTCTTGACTATCCACTATCCGTACCGAGATATGTATCATCAAAGCATCTTGCTCTAGGTCATCGTGATCCCATCTGATCACATGGTCAGGATCGGGGTGATACTTCTTCAACTGAGATACCTGGAACACATTATGCACTGCACTGAACCGTGGTGGTAATGCCAACCAATATGCCACCTCACCAACCCGTTTCAGTATCTCAAAAGGGCCTATATATCAAGGATATAATTTTCCCTGCTTCCCAAAACGACGTTGTCTAAGCCTTGGAGAGATTCTCAAAAAGACATGATCACTCACTACAAACAACAATGGTCTTCGGCGATGATCTGCATAATATTTCTGATGAGTCTGAGCCATCTCCATCCTCTTTCTAATCAACTGGATCTTCTCCGTTGTTTCTTGGACAAGGCTCGGCCCAGGTAGTGAAGTCTCACCTGTTTCCACCCAACAATGTGGAGAACGACAAGGACGCCCATACAATGATTCAAACAGAGGCATGCGTATCGAGGCGTAATAACCGTTATTGTATGATAAATCCACTAAGGGTATATGATCCTCCCATGAACCACCAAAATCTATTACACAGGCCCAAAAAATGTCTTCTAATGTTTGTATCATCCTCTCGGATTGCCCATCCGTCTGAGGATGATACGCCATGCTCATCATCAACCGAGTCCAATGGGATTGTTGTAAGGATTTCCAGAAATGAGATGTGAACCTCAGATCTCTATCTAAGATGATAGACACTGGTACACCATGTCTTTTTACCACTTCCCAGATATATATTTTTGAAAGATCCTCCCCCGTATGAGTTTCATGAATCAAGATGAAATGGGCCGACTTGGTTATACGATCTACTATTACCCAAATGGCATCATGTTTCCAGACCATTCTTGGAAGACCTGTAACAAAATACATTACTATCTGCTCCCATTTCCATAGTGGGATAGGTAAAGATTGTAACATTCTAGCTGGTCTCTGATGCTATGCTTTAACCCGCTGACAAGTTAAGCATCGGAAGATGAACTCGGCCACCTTCCTTTTCATGACGCTCCACCAAAACTGGGCCTTTAGCGCCTTATACATCTTCTGTGTACCCAGATGTACAACACATCTTGAATGGTGGTAAGCATTAAAGGGTTGTTCCTGAGCAGCTAAAGGTACAACCTTTCATTCTCAAAACCGCAAAAATGAACTCCCATCCTGCTTCCATCCCTCAATGGTATCCCCACCATTGAGTTTTGAACTCGTTGCAACACATTCTACATCGAATACATGTGCTTCCTTTACTATCTCCACCAAATCAGGAAAAAGTGTAGCTGAAAAGAAAACAACAACATCACCTCGGTCTTCACATTCCACATGCATGTCGGATAAGACCGACATCAACTACCATTCATTTGAAGCTTCCTTTTCCAACTAAGCATACAACATCTTGCTTAATGCATCGGCCACTGAATTTCCCTTACCCGGTGTGTACATCAGGTCAAATTCAAACATTTGAAGATACTCCATCCATCTCGGTTGCCTCATATTCAAATCTCATTCTGAGAAAATGTGTTTCAGGATTTTGTGATATGTAAACACAGTGAACTTCTCACCAAAGAGATAATGTCTCCATGTTTTCAAATCATGGACGACCGCAGCCAACTCCAAATCATGTGTTGGGTAATTTTTCTCATGCACCCTCAACTGCCTTAAGACATAAGCAACCACATGGTCTCCTTGCATGAGAACACAAACCAAAACTGTTTCTGAAGAATCACAATACACCACATACCCCTATCATGATTCTGGAAAAATCAAGATAGGTGCTGATGTAAGGCAAACTTTAAAAAATTGAAAAGATATATGACATTCTTCAGTCCATTGAAATGAACTATTATTATTTGTCAATTCTGTCATAGGTGAAGCTAGTCGTGAGAAGTCATAGAAAAAGCATCGGTAATAACCAGATAGACTAAGAAAACTTTGTATTTCAAAGACGTTCTTCAACAGTTGCCAAGAAATAACAGCTTCTATCTTTTCTGGATCCACTAAAACACCTTTCTCAGAAACAACATGGCCTAGAAAGCATACATCTTGTATCCAAAAATCGCACTTTGATAATTTGGTAGACAACTGATGGTCTCAAAAGATTTCTAACACTATCGTTAAGTGTTGCTCATGATCAGTCCTTGTTTTTGAATATACCAATATATCATCCACAAACACCACAATAAAAGAATCCAGATATCGCTGAAATATCTGATTCATCAATGCCATAAAGACTTCTGGTGAATTTGTAAGACCAAAAGGCATGACTACATATTCATAGTGGCCATATCTTCTTCTGAAGGCTGTCTTCAGAATATCCTCCTTCAAAACATGCAACTGGTGATATCCTAACCGCAAGTCAGTCTTGGAGAACCACTGAGCTCCGCTTAATTGATCATACAAGTCATCAATGTGTGGAAGCTGATATCAGTTCATTATCGTAACGTGGTTAAGTTTACGATAATATACATATAGCCTCAAAGTTCCATCTACTTTCTTTACAAAAAAAACTAGTGTTTCCCATGGAGACACGCTTGGCTGAATAAAACCCTTGACGTCCAGCTCCTCTAACTTCTCTTTCAATTCCTTTAACTCTGTTGGTGCCATCCTATAATATGGAAGGTAAATAGGACGGGTCCCTAGAAGGAGATCAATCATAAACTCCACTTACCTCATAGGTGGTAACCCTGAGAAGTTCTTGGGAAAGACATCTGGAAATTGATCTACCAAATCTAGAAAACTATTTTTCTAAATCTCTTACATTGATAACAAAGTCAATGCTACCAATTGATGAGAGATCGTTACCACCATTTGTAACGCCCCAACCCCAGCTTCCCAGAGTCGGTGCATTACTTCGTAACATTGGCATGATCACAAAAGACCAAGTCTCGAAAGACCGATTAGTTTAGTAGCCTTGGAAACACTAGATACATTCATAAATGTTACATTACATCATAAAGTGAAAAACTAATAACAAAGTCTTGATAGTCCACACTCATATCCTCTTGTGAATATCCCTGCAGGTCATTCATAAAATACTTCTTCATATCCTGGAAAATATTAAAACATTGAAAGGGGTGAGCTCAGATGCCCAATAAGGATAACAATATTGCAGAAGCTTTCGTAAATAAACATAAAAATTTAAGGTAATGTATAACTAAAACAAAACCCTTTTAAACATGAACTTCAACATAATATGGCAAAAGTAAAATAAGATAATGCCATTTACTTATTCACATGGATATTTTACTGGTCGAATAATCACATGAAATATCAATAACCACTTTCATAATGATGGAATGTATACTGCCAGACATTCTGAAACATTTTGTCAAGGCCTCAGCCAAGACATCTAAAATGATTAAGGCCTCAGCCAAAACCATAAATCAAATTGGGAAAGGGCCTCAGCCAATTCCACGTCTAGTTGTCTCATGAGACCTACCGATGCATCGAGGAGCTATAGCGGGCTCCACCTGTCACTTATTATGTCCAATACATTCCTCATATGAATAGGTTTAAACATATCATAAACCATAACATAATCGTATCACATAAAACATGCATAAAGGAAACATAATATTTCCACATTTCAATCACAAGATATCAATACAACACATTGATATAATAAAAACGCTTTCAAAACCATTTTCAATACCAAAATAAAAGAAAGTTAAAACTTTGTATTTATTTTTCATTAAAAAAATGATGGCTTGTAGAGGAAGCCGAAACTCAAATAATGGTCACGGTGGAGGAGAAGTCATTGTCGCCGCATAAGTACGGAAAGAAAAGCATTCCCTTTTGTCGTTTAGCAAAACGCTTCGTATAAAAAAGATTCCTTTTGAATAAACGTAAAAGTCAAAGGGGTTTATACACCGTGTAAAAGAAAGTTGTGTATAAAACCAAATATGCCTCAATGAAAGGGGATTGAGATGGAGTCCTTAAAAAGATCATTTCTTTAAATAAAGTACATCTATAATGTGTATTCACTATAAGTACACATAAATAAAGTACAAATACAAGATAGGAAATAATAATATCATGACATAATTTGAAAGTAGGAGATTAACCCAAAGAATAGAAGTTGGGTTAAGAAGTTCCCTTACCTTGTGTCTGACTTGACTCAACCGTTCTTTAACCTCATGAATAATAAACTAGAGATAATATATACCTTATTAAGAACCATTTTCAATTTCATTATCCTTTTTATATCACTTATTACAATGATATGAACATTATGTAATTATTTAAGTTAATAACGGTCGTTTTGTCGATCTTTGGTACTTGAGTCAACAATAAACTTCTTATAATTACAAGTTGTTTATGTGGTAGAATATCCATTATCTCCAGAATTATATTAATTATTTAGATGTCATATATATCATATATATCCAGTATATACATTCATTTATAATATTATGTAACATTTAGAGGTAAGAAATGAAATGCACCGTTCATGGAGACGGTAAGCCGTACGTACGCATGAACGCTGCTTTCATTTCTATTTCGTATTTAATAGAATGAAATCATAATGATATAAATGTATAATATAATTCCAGTATAATATATTGTATAACACCATTTACTCCATCCTTTATACATCCTGCATATGGCATTAACGATTCAAATCACGTTGAGGGGGCGGTAGTCCGCACTTCCTAAAATGAAATTATCGCGTTTACCCATAATGGAAATCATAAAGTATTCCATAAATGAGAAATACAGAAGCATAAGTAAAACATAAAAAAATTATATATCATATATAAATATAGTGTCATCTTAATGTCCACCTTTGAAGGTGTTATATGAGTGTTGAACAATCATCGTTTTGTGAGGCAGAAATTCGCCATCCACAGAAACCGTATGTTCTTTAACCATTAGATGTAGGTGTGTGTAAGTGTAGCTCGAATCCATATTATAAAAACATCCTAGTATATTGAAGATACTGGTTTTGTTACAAAAGAAATGAATAAAAAGAGTTTAGGGGGTTGGAGAAGAAAAATAAAACAAAACAACATTAGAGAAGACATTACCTCAAAATCGGGTAACTCTTTTTGATTTGAGCCAAAGGCTTCCTTGGGAAGAGTTCTGCCCAAAGTGAGGATTCTAATAGTAATAGGGGGATGTTGGGAGAGTATTTGGGAAAATTTTGGCTGAGCCAAATGGCTTGAAAGTGTGAATGAGGTGGTATAGGTGGGGGCCTTTTATAAGAGGAGAGGAGGGGCACTCTTGGAAAGTAAGCAAATATTACATTATTATACAATGCTTTTCGGATTCTAAATGTCCCACACTTATATAATTCGTGCATAAGGTGATAAGGGTTCGAAATCTACCCATACAATAGTCTTTGGACAAGTTTAAGCCTTTGATTGTACATTATCCTTTCATTTTATTAAAATCGTTAAATAATGAGGTCATCGCTGCATCATAATGATGTCATAAATAATTTAATTTATTTAATGTCTAAAAATTATAAAAAAACTACAATGATGTATGAAATCTTTTTATGTTTCCAATGACTATTTATAGTAAAAAATATGACTTGTATAACCCCATGTAAAAATTGTTTTAGTAAAACATTTCATGTTTGTGTCATTTTTTACTTTAACATTAAATAAAAGGTATTTATGTCATTTTCCAACTAAAGTGGCTCCATGGGGTCCCCAAGTTGACCCATGGATTGTCTTGGTCGGCCATGGAACATCCAATGAGGGTAGGACATGTGTCAAGCTCATCTCATATTATTAAAACATTATTTTTACCTTAAACTACACTAATTACCTCTAATCGCGATTAAGAACTTAAAAGTTACTATTCACCAAAAATTATTTTAATCTCACTGAACCACATTTTACTTCTTAATGACAACCATGTATGTCGGATTTTTGAAAATCAAATCACAGAGGTGGTAATATTTCATTTAAACGAAAAATCAGTTATTTAACTACCACTTAGTGGTTTCACTATTCATCAAAAATTGAAGTATTTCAGAACAATGCCAAAATTTCACCCTAAGCTAGAATTGATATTCTGATTTCAAAAATGATTTCTATTTTAAAAAATTATAAAAATATAATTTGCATTAATTTATTGTATAATTAATTCCCACTGTCACAACAAATAGCGTGTTTTTAAGAAACAATTTATATCAAAAGATTGACAATTGTTTATGTCTAATTTTAATGTTAAATTAATTCTAATGACCACCATTTGATAAAATGGTAAAAATATATTATAATTATACTTTAAAACCACTAAATAGTATAATTTATCAATATAAATCATTTTGATTAAAAAAGTTGTTTTTAAGTATTTTTCACTATTCATAAAAAATTAGAAGTTCTCAGAAAAATACCAAAAATTCAACATAGGCTAATTTCGATATTACGAATCCAAAAATGAAGTCCATTTTGAAATATAAAATTTATATAAATTTAAAAAGTGGTTATTACTCTTCATAACAGCTACTTTGATTAGTCGCGGTGTTTTAGAACTTGAAGTTGCATACAATGCAAGGTATTGCATTATTGAATGAGAAGCTTATCATGGAAGCTCGGGGTGTTACATTCTCCCCTCCATCAAAAAATTGCGTCCTCGCAATTTGTAATTTTTTTCTTTGAAAATAAAAGGTTGAAAATAGAAAATACCTTTGTGGAAAACCCACATCGGAAATAAGATTAATAAAATTTAGCCTCAATAAGAGGGAAAGGTAAATGAAAAAGTCACCACCCAATTATGATCTCGATTAGGAGAACATTGGTGGCAATTAGAGACATATAATTGGAGGAAAAATGTAAATATTTTTAGGGAGTGATTGAGGTCATCAATCACAATCAACTGTCAAATTGAGGGCCTCAAAGCCTTCAATATATGTTGATTTAAAAGTTCAACAAGACATAAGGTATTAGGATAACACATTTTTTTTGTTTTAATATCCCTTTACTAAAGTTTAAGAATTAATTCATTCATTGAATAAGAGATAGGTATATATATATTTATGCTTGACAATTAGAGTTTCAACCTTCAATATAACGACCCATACTTTACATACATTGTTAATACTTCAAAATTGAAGCACACTTATTACAAAATATGACAAAACCACAAAGGACCGTATAGGTATAGTGTCTTTAGAAACTGGGAAACATAAAAAACTGGTTCATAAATCTTCTACAGTGTCTCCCATTTATTTCATCATATCTAGGGTCCCTTTTAGCATATTCTACTTAATATCCATCTTCCTAACCTGGGGAAAAGAAAACATAAAAGGGTGAGCTCAAATGATCAGCAAGGGCAAATAAAGGAAATAAAAATCATATCATATCTTTTTGAAAATCATAACCTGCAAAAGAGATCATAATATCTTAACATGGAATAAATCATAGAAGTAAAAATTAGATCCCCATAATCATAACATGAAACTTGAAACTTTGTGGCATGCACACATAATCATGGAAAATCATTTCTTGTTAGTCATGACTCATTTCCAAGACTATCTTAGTGGACAAAGTCCCTTTCTGAACCGAGTTCACTCCTCGTTTCAGTCCTGTATCACTGAACCGAATTAACCTTCCGTTCCAGCCATGTCTATATCATGAGATATAAAATCTTTACCCAATGCATTGGAGGGAGATATAGGTCCCACCCATCTTATAATGAATCCTTTCTTATGTGTGCCACATAATCATAAAACATACATCATAGCGTAACCCATGTAATAAAAATGGAATTCATAAACAACATGACATCATAAAACAATTCATATAAGATAAAGGAATTCATAAAAATATTTCCATCACAACATAATAAAATCCATGTAATAATAGAGATAAAAACAGAACCCTTTTATTATCTTAGATGGAAAATAATTTTGATAAAATACTTGAACTCCATTCTTGAGAAAAATATCCTTTTTACTTCAGAAACATTTTTCCTTTCATAAGATGTCATACGACTTTAAAATAAAAGAAGAAGATTAAAAATAAACTTGCAAAATTGTAAAGGAAGCTTCTTGGAAATAATGTTTTAAAAATCCATTCATGCCGTATAAGTTAAAAAAACATTATTCTCATACTTTTGTCGGAAAAGTCAAAAAAATACCTCGTACGAAAAATGACAAAAGATTCCTTTCATATCGTTTACTAAAAATTCACCGAAGGGTAAAATTGAATATAAAATATTTTATAAGGATATAAATATTACATATTGAGGGAACATGAATGTGAATGATAAAATACACCCCAGTAAATACTTACGAATAAACAATCTCGGATAAAAATGAGATTCTGATATTTCCCTTACCTTAGGTCCGATTTGCTTTGTACGTGTCCGAAGCTACTGTATAATGGTTTAAATAATGTTATTGACTTATTCCAGAATCATACATATTGATATGATATCATATATGGTCATATTTTTAGCTTCTTGTTAGTAATATTTCATTGTTACTTGTTACTCGGGTTTTTATTGCCTTTTGTTCTTATGCGTGTTTTGCCGAATAAATTCTTATTTTTCTTTTAAGGTTATAGATACCTTATATCCATAATGGTATTAGTGTAACATATATCATATTTATTCATTCAATTCATTTATATAATTATTATGTAATGATGTTCATGTAGAACGAGTCGCTTCACATCGTGGAGACTGTATTCCGTACGTACGCACAAGTGATGATATCATTCCTATGATCGTGGAATTGTATTGGAGTATATATACATATTATTTCAGTATCAATATTACTTTATAATAATCATAAATAGTTACTCATTACACCATTATACCCATCCTTGTAAAGTGATGGTGGAAAATAGATTACACCACGGCGTGGAGATGGTATTCCGTACGTACGCACGCGCGGTGATTTCATTTTTTCGTAGGATGGATAGAAGGTGAATTAGGGTTGTTTCATATTTATAATAACATATCAGTATGTATGTAATACTGATGTTATTACTTTATCATGAAACAACTAAAGAAAAGAAGTTGAAGAAGAAATAAATTGAAAAGATCGGTAATGGATATTACCTCTTCTTTGGAACGCTTCTTTGAATAGTCCACTTAGGGAACTAATATTGGTCTTTGAAGAAGACCAGGACCTCTAGGATTATTCTAGGGAAGTGGAGAGGAGAAAATGGCAGGGGTTGTCCGAGCTTGAGTGCTCAATTTGGTGTGAGGAGGAGGGGGAGGAGGTGCCCTTTTATAAGGGAGGAGAGGGCCACCTTAGGAATATCTCAGAATATTATTTTATATTAAAGTCAAAATCGGTTTATAATGGTTCCAAAGGGTCTTATTTCGAAGCTAAAGTGGGGATGGGTCGAAATCCTATCAACCAATTAGATTTAACTCTAAGTTAAATAATTTAACTTTTACCGTTTCTTTTTGTTTTCTTTCACTATATGGTTAATACAGTTACTATAACATGCCAAAAGAACCCCAAATTGTTTATTATTAATATATATATCCTTATCTAAGTAATTTGGCCGAACCTTAGATTTTTAGGAATAAAATAACAATTAATAATATAATATTTGATTTAAAAACTATTTTGTGTCAATTTTGACACTATTTGATATATGATTTTTTTGAAAGTCATAACAGAAATATATGTTCAAACCAAGTTGATTAAAGCAACACTAATATATCATAGTAACCTAGCAAATTAGTTTAATTCATAAAAAGTCTCAAATTACATTTATTTTGGTGTTTATAAGATCAATTATGTCAATATTTCATAAATAAGATAATTACTCCATCATCGTTGTGTCATAATTAAATTAAATTATTTAATGTCTAAAAATTATAAATAAAATACAATTATGTAGGAAATCTTTTTAGATTTCTAATGAATATTTATTGTCGAATTTATCTTATGTATAACCCCATATTAAAAACTATTTACTTATTAAACTTTGATTTTAACTATTTTAACCCTTCTTTAAATAAATTAATAATTAATGTCCTAATCTAACCCAAGTGGGCCTAAATGGTCATATTTTATTCATAAGGTTATTTTTGGTCTAATTACACTTATCCAATAGAATTAGGAAATGTGTTAGGGTAATAGTAATATCATATTTACCCTTAGTTACCCTATTTACTATTAACGCGGTAAAAAAAAGTAAAAAGTTACTATTCACCAAAAAATTATTTTTATCTCATTGAACCACATTTTACTTACTGATATCAATCGTGTCTGTCGGGTTTTCGAAATTCCATTCACATAAGCGGTAAAATTATGTTTTATGCAAAATTCAGTTTTTAACCTACCACTTAGTGGTTTCACTATTCATCAAAAATTGAAAGTTTTCAGAAAAATACCAAAATTTCACCCTAGGCTAATTTCGGTATTCCGAATCCAAAAATGAAGTCCATTTTAAAAAATAAAATTTATAAAATTTCAAAAAGTGGTTATTACTATTCATAACGGCTAGTTTTAGTAATATTTTAATAGCATATCATTGTTTAGTAAAACTCGATATTGCGTACGGCGCAAGCTATCGAGGAAGGTCGCGATTGCGTGTAAAGTAAGCCAAGCTAGTATGTAGTGAATGATTCCTTTGATGATATATAAAAAACAAAATATTACTCATAAAAATCTCGGGTGTTACATTCTACCCCCCTTAAAAAGAATTTTGCCCTCGAAATTCGTCACTTTGTAACAAACAGATGAGGATACTTCTCCCTCATCATATCCTCAAGCTCCCATGTAGCTTCTTCAAGTTGGTGGTTCCTCCATAAAACTTTCACCAATCGAGTGGTCTTGTTTCGTAGGACTATTTCGCTACGATCCAGAATCTCTACCGGTTATTCTTCATAAGAAAGATCTTACTCCAGCTGTACAACTTCTGAGCTGAGTACATGTGAAGGATCAGGTATGTACTTTCTCAGGAGAGATACATGGAACACATCGTGAACTTGAGAGAGATTCGGTGGAAGCGCCAATCGGTAAGATACCTTCCCAACACGATCTTGTATTTCGAAAGGACCGATATATCTAGGGCTCAACTTCCCCTTCTTTCCAAATCTCATAACCCTCTTCCAGGGAGATATTCGTAAGAACACTTTATCGCCCACTTCAAACTCTAGGTCTTTTCTTCGGTTGTCGGCATAACTTTTCTGTCGACTCTGAGCTTCTCTTATGTGTTGTTGAATAGATATGACCTTTTCTGCCATTTCATCAATGAGATCAGGTCCTAATAGATTTCTTTCCCCAACTTCATCCCAGCAAGTTGGAGTCCTCCATTTCTTTCCATAGAGAGCTTCATAAGGAGCCATCTGAATACTGGAGTGAAAGCTATTATTATAAGAAAATTCCACCAAAGGTAGGTGTTTATCCCAACCTCCTTTTAAATCCATAGAGCAAGCTCTCAACATATCTTCTAGGGTTTGAATTGTTCTCTCAGAATGACCGTCTGTCTGGGGATGATAAGCAGTGCTGAAACTCAACTCTGTATCCAGAGTATACTGAAGACTTCGCCAGAACTTCGAGGTAAATCTCGGATCCCGATCAGATATAATAGAAAGTGGTACTCCATGCAATCTTACCACTTCCTTTACATATATCCTGGCAATCTGATCTAGAGAGAAATCCTCTCTAATAGCAATGAAGTGTGCAGACTTTGTAAGACGATCAACTATGACACAAATAGCATTATTGCCTTTGGATATTTTAGGAAGTTCTGTGACAAAGTCCATAGTGATGTTTTACCATTTCTATTCAGGTATGGGTAATGGTTGTAACATCCCCTTAGACTATTGTCTCTCAGCTTTAACTTGTTGACAAACCAAGCATCGAGAGACATATTCAGCAACATCTCTTTTCATGCCATCCCACCAGAAGTACTCTTTCAGGTCCCTATACATCTTCGTGCTTCCAGGATGAATAGAGAATGATGAACTATGAGCCTCATCCAGCAGCTCCTTCTTTAATTCGGGTATGGGAGGAACACAAACCGGATTCCTGAACTTTATTATCCCATCACAATCAAGGTTGAATTCAGGAACATTTCTCACCTTCTTTTGTAACTCGACATCTTCTTTTTGTGCCTCTTTAATCTTTACATGTATAGATGGTTGAACATTAATTTGAGAAAGATAATAATTTTCCCCTTCCATTATAATTCCAAGATCCATCCTTTGTAAATCCATAAATATTGGATCCTTTGTGATCCTCATCATGGATAAACTAGCATGGTCTTGTCGACTTAATGCATCTGCCACCTTGTTTTCTTTCCCAGGGTGGTAATGGATTGAGCAGTCGTAATCCTTAATCAGCTCCAACCATCTTCTTTGACGCATATTCAACTCCTTTTGTGTGAAAATATACTTTAAACTTTTATTATCAGTATAAATATCACACCTTTCACCATAAAGGTATTGCCTCCAAATTTTTAATGCAAAGATTACCGCAACCAACTCCAAATCATGAGTTGGGTAATTTTGCTCATGGATTTTCAACTGTCGTGAGGCATAAGCTATCACCATATCATTTTGCATAAGAACACACCCCAATCCCTTCTTGGATGCATCACTGTAGATCACAAACCCTTCTCCACTACAAGGCAGTGTGAGCACAGGTGCACTGGATAACCTTCTTTTCAACTCCTTGAAATTCTCTTCACATTCCTCTTTCCAAACAAACCTAACTCCTTTCCGAGTCAACTTGGTGAGTGGATTAGATAATCGTGAAAAATCCTTTACAAAACGTCAATAATATCCAGCCAAACCAAGAAAACTTCACATCTCAGTTACTGTTGTTGGTCTTGACCATCTTCCGATAACCTCTGTTTTTGCTGGATCCACAGATATCCCCTCTTTTGAGATTATGTGACCCAAAAATGCAACTTTTTGAAGCCAAAATTCACACTTGGTAAATATGGCATAAAGCTTCTCCTTTCTCAGGGTCTTCAATATAATTCTCAAGTGATCTTCATGCTCTTCCTTGCTCTTTGAATAGACAAGAATATCATCTATAAAGACTACCACAAATTGATCAATATAGTCTCTAAAGACTCTATTCATTAGATCCATGAAGATAGCAGGGGCATTAGTAAGACCAAATGGCATCACTATAAATTCATAGTGTCCATACCTTGTACGGAAAGCCGTATTTGGTATATCCTCCCTTTTGACCCTTAATTGATGATACCCTGAACGAAGATCAATATTGGAAAAGTATTGAGCTCCGCGTAGTTGGTCAAATAAGTCATCAATGCGTGGGAGAGGATATTTGTTCTTGATAGTGATCTTTTTAAGTTCTCGATAATCAATACAGAGTCTCATTGATCCATCTTTCTTCTTAACAAATAGAACAGGTGCTCCCCAAGGTGACGCACTAGGGCGTATGAATCCCTTATCAAGATTCTCTTGGAGTTGCTTCTTCAATTCCTTCAACTCAATTGGGGCCATTCTATAAGGTGTCTTTGAAATTGGAAAAGCGCCCGGTACGATTTCTATTGAAAACTCAACTTCACGATTTGGTGGAAGACCCGGTAATTCCTCCGGAAATACATCATCAAACTCCCGTACAATGGGAATATTCTTAATCGTGATTTTCTCACCAACCATTTGAGATAAATAACCTTCATTTAGTGGAATCAATACCCATAAGATGGAAGAAATTTCCACTGGAAGGTTATGTTCATCCTTGCATTGATAGACGGTCATAGATTGATCTGGAATATGAAATGTGACTTCCCTTCTTTGGCAATTGATATGAGCTCCATGTAGAGAAAGCCAATCCATGCCAAGAATCACATCAAATTCCACTAAAGGAAGGATCACAACATTTGCAGGAAGTACTTTCCCACAAACTTTGATCAGAGAAGAATTATAAAATTTTGATGTGACTGTTGTGCCATTAGGTGTTGTCACAGCTACCTCAACATCTAATTGTTGAGGTAATACGGTGATACCCTTAGAAAATTTTTCAGAAATAAAAGAGTGGGTGGATCCAGAATAAAATAAAACATTTGCTACTTAAGAGTGGATGGTAAGTGTACCTTTCACCACTTCGTTATCGTACTCCACATCGCTGATAGAAATTGCATGTGACTTTCCTTTGTCTTTAGCCTTAAGATTTTGTTGACGCCGACCATCATCATCAACCCTTGGATTTGGGCATTGATTGGCATAATGCCCCATCTCCTTGCACTTGAAACATTGAAGTGTAGTAGGTTCATTCTGTGTATCCCTTCCTTTGTTTGTATCATTAGACATCTTCTTCCCATTATTGCGGCATTCAAATGCCCGATGACCTTCCTTTCCACATTTAAAACATTTAATTGTCCCTTTAAGACAACTACCTCCATGTTTCTTTCCACACTTTGAGCATAAGGGAAAGTTCATCTTCTTTTCAGTGTGCTCTTTAGATTTTCCTTTGAATTCCATCTTCTTCTTCTTATCAAACCCATGTGACTGATGGGTTACTCCAATCTCCATCTCGACTTTGAGAGCACATCGAACGATTTCCTCGTAGCTATTAAAGTCTCTTATGGCTAACTCCCTTCGAAGACTTGGTTTTAAGCCACTAAAGAATCGATCGATCTTACTCTCAGGTTGGATAATAATACCAGAAGCGTACCTTGCAAGTCTTGTAAAATTTGCTTCATAGGTAACAACAGATTCATCATCCCTTTGATTTAGTTCAAGAAACTCTTTCTCCATCTTTGTTCGGAGAATACGAGGGAAGTACTTATTGAAAAATAAGTTCTTGAACTCATCCCATTCCATAGACTCAATTTCATCCCTTTGCCTCGTATTCTTAATAAGATTCCACCATTGATCATCATCTCCTTCCAAACGATACACTGCTAGGATGACTTTATCATGTTCAGAACATTGAAGATCTGAAAATATCTTTTCAGTAGTACTAATCCATTGTTCAGCAACTAATGGATCAGTAGAGCCACTGAAAGAAGGTGGACGCTTCCTCATGAAGGATTCAACAGAATGTTGCTCCTTCCTTTGCTCGTTTGGAAGTCCTGAATGATTCATAGCTTGAGAAAGTTGTGTGAGAATGGCTACAAGATTTTTCATTCCAGCTCCCATATCGTTTGGTTGCTCAGGGGGACAATCATTGCATTGCCCATCGCATTCCGCATTAACACGGTTCCTTCGGGTTCCAGCCATTGACTAAAACCAAAAAGAATAGTGTGAGCAACACTAATTATAATAGGAAAACCACATAATCAAGGATAAAATTTCACACTTAAGGTCTTATCCTAGGGTATTCATGGACATTTCTAAAACACTAAGATTGTGTTCTATGCTTAGACTTATCCTAAGGGTTCTTACTAAGGATTTCACATCCTAGTTTCCAAAGGTTGACTATATCTTTCCTCTGATACCAACTATAACGACCCATACTTTACATACATTGTTAATACTTCAAAATTGAAGCACACTTATTACAACATATGACAAAACCACAAAGGACCGTATAGGTATAGTGTCTTTAGAAACTGGGAAACATAAACAACTGGTTCATAAATCTTCTACAGTGTCTCCCATTTATTTCATCATATCTAGGGTCCCTTTTAGCATATTCTACTTAATATCCATCTTCCTGACCTGGGGAAAAGAAAACATAAAAGGGTGAGCTCAAATGCTCAGCAAGGGCAAATAAAGGAAATAAAAATCATATCATATCTTTTTGAAAATCATAACCTGCAAAAGAGATCATAATATCTTAACATGGAATAAATCATAGAAGTGAAAATGAGATCCCCATAATCATAACATGAAACTTGAAACTTTGTGGCATGCACACATAATCATGGAAAATCATTTCTTGTTAGTCATGACTCATTGCCAAGACTATCTTAGTAGACAAAGTCCCTTTCTGAACCGAGTTCACTCCTCGTTTCAGTCCTGTATCACTGAACCGAAATAACCTTCCGTTCCAGCCATGTCTATCTCATGAGATATAAAATCTTTACCCAATTCATTGGAGGGAGATATAGGTCCCACCCATCTTATAATGAATCCTTTCTTATGTGTGACACATAATCATAAACCATACATCATAGCGTAACCCATGTAATAAAAATGGAATTCTTAAACAACATGACATCATAAAACAATTCATATAAGATAAAGGAATTCATAAAAATATTTCCATCACAACATAATCAAATCCATGTAATAATAGGGATAAAAACAGAACCCTTTTATTATCACAGATGGAAAATAATTTTGATAAAATACTTGAACTCCATTCTTGAGGAAAATATCCTTTTTACATCAAAAACATTTTTCCTTTCATAACATGTCATACGACTTTAAAATAAAAGAAGATGATTAAAAATAAACTTGAAAACTTGTAAATGAAGCTTCTTGGAAATAATGTTTTAAAAATCCATTCATGCCGTATAAGTTAAAAAAACATTATTCTCGTACTTTTGTCGGAAAAGTCAAAAAAATACCTCGTACGAAAAACGACAAAAGATTCCTTTCATATCCTTTACTAAAAATTCACCGAAGGGTAAAATTGAATATAAACTATTTTATAAGGATATAAATATTACATATTGAGGGAACATGAATGTGGATGATAAAATACACCCCAGTAAATACTTACGAATAAACAATCTCGGATAAAAATGAGATTGTGATATTTCCCTTACCTTAGGTCCGATTTTCTTTGTACGTGTCCGAAGCTCCTGTATAATGGTTTAAATAATGTTATTGACTTATTCCAGAATCATACATATTGATATGATATCATATATGGTCATATTCTTAGCTTCTTGTTAGTAATATTTCATTGTTACTTGTTACTCGGGTCTTTATTGCCTTTTGTTCTTATGCGTGTTTTGCCGAATAAATTCTTATTTTTCTTTTAAGGTTATAGATACCTTATATCCAGAATGGTATTAGTGTAACATATATCATATTTATTCATTCAATTCATTTATATAATTATTATGTAATGATGATCATGTAGAACGAGTCGCTTCACATCGTGGAGACGGTATTCCGTACGTACGCACGAGTGATTATATCGTTCCTATGATCGTGGAATTGTATTGGAGTATATATATATATATTATTTCAGTATCAATATTACTTTATAATAATAATAAATAGTTACTCATTACACCATTATACCCATCCTTGTAAAGTGATGGTGGAAAATAGATTACACCACGACGTGGAGACGGTATTCCGTACGTACGCACGCGCGGTGATTTCATTTTTCCGTAGGATGGATAGAAGGTGAATTAGGGTTGTTTCATATTTATAATAACATATCAGTATGTAAGTAATACTGATGTTATTACTTTATCATGAAACAACTAAAGACGAAGAAGTTGAAGAAGAAAGAAATTGAAAAGATCGGTAATGGATATTACCTCTTCTTTGGAACGCTTCTTTGAATCCTCCACTTAGGGAACTAATATTGGCCTTTGAAGAAGACCAGAACCTCTAGGATTATTCTAGGGAAGTGTAGAGGAGAAAATGGCAGGGGTTGGCCGAGCTTGAGTGCTCAATTTGGTGTGAGGAGGAGGGGGAGGAGGTGCCCTTTTATAAGAGAGGAGAGGGGTACCTTAGGAATATCTCAAAATATTATTTTATATTAAAGTCAAAATCAGTTTATAATGGTTCCAAAGGGTCTTATTTCGAAGCTAAAGTGGGGATGGGTCGAAATCCTATCAACCAATTAGATTTAACTCTAAGTTTAATAATTTAACTTTTACCGTGTCTTTTTGTTTTCTTTCACTATATGGTTAATACACTTACTATAACATGCCAAACGAACCCCAAATTGTTTATTATTAATATATATATCCTTATCTAAGTCATTTGGCCGAACCTTAGATTTTTAGGAATAAAATAACAATTAATAATATAATATTTGATTTAAAAACTATTTTGTGTCAATTTTGACACTATTTGATATATGATTTTTTTGAAAGTCATAACAGAATTATATGTTCGAACCAGGTTGATTAAATCAACACTAATATATCATAGTAACCTAGAAAATTAGTTTAATTCATAAAAAGTCTCAAATTACATTTATTTTTGTGTTTATAACATCAATTATGTCAATATTTCATAAATAAGATAATTACTGCATCATCGTTGTGTCATAATTAAATTAAATTATTTAATGTCTAAAAATTATAAATAAAATACCATTATGTAGGAAATCTTTTTAGCTTTCTAATGAATATTTATTGTCGAATGTATTTTATGTATAACCACATATTAAAAATGATTTACTTATTAAACTTTGATTTTAACTATTTTAACCCTTCTTTAAATAAATTAATAATAAATGTCCTAATCTAATCCAAGTGGGCCTAAATGGTCATATTTTATTCATAAGGTTATTTTTGGTCGAATTACACTTATCC
Organism: Viscum album; assembly: GCA_963277665.1. Lineage (NCBI taxonomy): Eukaryota > Viridiplantae > Streptophyta > Magnoliopsida > Santalales > Viscaceae > Viscum > Viscum album. The sequence continues at coordinate 392,945,182 of OY728158.1, forward strand.
AATAGAATTAGGACATGTTTTTGGGTAATAGTAATATCATATTTACCCTTAGTTACCCTATTTACTATTAACCGCGGTAAAAAAAAGAAAAAAGTTACTATTCACCAAAAAATTATTTTTATCTCATTGAACCAAATTTTACTTACTGATATCAACCGTGTCTGTCGGATTTTCGAAATTCCATTCACATAAGCGGTAAAATTATGTTTTATGCAAAATTCAGTTTTTAACCTACCACTTAGTGGTTTCACTATTCATCAAAAATTGAAAGTTTTCAGAAAAATACCAAAATTTCACCCTAGGCTAATTTCGGTATTCCGAATCAAAAAATGAAGTCCATTTTAAAAAATAAAATTTATAAAATTTCAAAAAGTGGTTATTACTATTCATAACGGCTAGTTTTAATAATATTTTAATAGCATATCGTTGTTTAGTGAAACTCGGTATTGCGTACGACGCAAGCTATCGAGGAAGGTCGCGATTGCATGTAAAGTAAGCCAAGCTAGTATGTAGTGAAAGATTCCTTTGATGATATATAAAAAACAAAATATTACTCATAAAAATCTCGGGTGTTACATTCAACTCATCTTTCACTCAAAAAGATAATAGAACTCAAAAATATTATACTTATCCTAATTGTATAAGGTTCCAAATGTTAACACATACCATTTAGATTAGTAAAATTATTTTGTAATAACCAGGTACTTCCTGTAGGCTAGTGGTAGGAAATAAAGTCCTGTCGCACTATGGTTGTGGGTTCGATTCCTGCACCTTTGTCCGACGTGACGGGTTAGGCCCCACCATGCAGGTTGTCCTTTTCCTAAAACTATAGTATTATAATATTCAAAAATAATCTTCATAAATTTTTTAACCTTAAACAATACTATCCAAAGATCAACTTAATCCACTCCAACCTTTATAGTTATCCAAAATACCTCTGTCCAGACTTTCTCTAAAAGGTCTCTTAATTCCAAAATAAATTTATCAGATTCCCCAAACAAAGTAAAGTTTCTCTTATTGTCACATACTAAAAATATAATTACCTTCATCATATTAAAACCACACTGAAATCAACAAGTACTGCAGTACAATCCTTATATATATATCACATTATTCTAATAACCAGAATATAATCCATGAGTCCAAAAGCACCAATACATTAGTTATTCTGCTTCAACTGTAGTAACAACATAAGATTGTCCTTTATCCGTTGGCCTTTTCTGAGGTAATTTTTCCTGACGCTTAGGACATTCATTTGCATGATGCCCCATTTCCCTACAATTGTAGCATTCAACATTGATAGCCTCTTTCTTTCCCTTACAATCACGCGTCTGGTGACCTTTTTCCCCACATTTATAACAAACTCCCATTCCTTTTAGGCAAGTACCAGGGTGATTCTTCCCACAATTATCACATAATTAAAAATCTTTCTTTCCCTTTTTCCCTTTATCTGTCTCTTGTTCCACCGTTCTCTTCTTCTCTTGCTTTACTTTGTTGTCATAAGACTTAGAGAATTCCTTTTCTGTCTTGACAGCACACGAGAAAATATCTTCGTATGATGAGAAGGATTGTGATACTAAAGCCCCACGGAGAAATGGTTTTAACCCACCAAAGAAACGATCAATCTTACTCCTTGGGTTACGTATATAATCTGCAGCATACCTCGCCAACCTTGTTAAGATGGCCTCATATTTTGAGAAATTCTCATCCTCCTTTTGTCTCAGACTCAGAAATTGCCTTTCTATATCCGCTCGATGGTCATGAGGAAAGTATTTTTCTAAGAAAATATCTTTGAACTCCCTCCATTCCATATTCGATACGTCATCATCTTCCTTTGTATTTTGAATCAATGACCACCATTGATCGGCATCTCCAGTGAGGCGGTAAACTGCCATGATAACCTTCTCCCTTTCGCTACACCCCAAGGCGTGGAATATTTTCTCTATGAAGTTTATCCATTTCTCAGCTACTAACGTATTTGTACCCCTATTAAATGTTGGTGGTTTTTTCCTCATGAAGCGGTCTAACATTGATCATCCACGTTGCAGATCAGGGTGCTCCATACGAGTAAGGTTATTATTCATAACCTGAGTGAGTTGGCCCAGTATGGTAATAAGTTGATCAGCACCAGTTGTATCTCCAGATCCACAATAATTATCTTGAGCAGGAGGGAAATCCCTACACGGAGTGCGTGCATTGATACGGTTTCCATTCCTTCCACTAGGCGCCATTTCTAAACAATGTCATAAACTAGATTAGTTTATGAATCAAAATACATAATTCCATACTTGTAAAATACTTAACATAAATTGAACTATTTATGGACATAATCCATAATCATAAAAAAATTTTATTTGAGGAAGTATATACTCATAACCCTTCATAGTGGTTTATAAAGAAAACGAGAATTATCCTAAGCATATCCCCCGGGAGTGTCGTAACAAAGAGTACAGCAAGGCCCGTTGTCGTGCACCAGTTCCCGTTCGAGTCTAGATCAAAGCGGTGTTTTCGGGTTTTACCCCTAGGTACATCTGTGCCAGAGCCGCCTCTACCTGCTCGTATCCAGACAGGGATGTATTGCTCGGAAAACTCACAACATCTCTACAATACCAAAATTCTATGAAGTTCTTCTATACTAATCCTCAAAGTCTATCTTTGGGCTATGTGCTCTAATCAGAGTTTATCTAAATCTAGCTTCCAAGGTTAGTACTAAACTCCCTCTGATACCAACTGTAACGCCCCAACCCCAGCTTCCCAGAGTCGGTGCATTACTTCGTAACATTGGCATGATCACAAAAGATCAAGTCACGAAAGACCGATTAGTTTAGTAGCCTTGGAAACAATAGATACATTCATAAATGTTACATTACATCATAAAGTGAAAAACTAATAACAAAGTCTTCATAGTCCACACTCATATCCTCTTCTGACTATACCTACAGGTCATTCATAAAATACTTCTTCACATCCTGGAAAATATTAAAACATTGAAAGGGGTGAGCTCAGATGCTCAGTAAGGATAACAATATTGCGGGAGCTTTCATAAATAAACATAAAAATTTAAGGCAATGTATAACTAAAACAAAAGCCTTTTAAACATGAACTTCAACATAATATGGCAAAAGTAAAAAGATATAATGCCATTTACTTATTCACATGGATATTCTACTGGTCGAATAATCACATGCAATATCAATAACCACTTTCATAATGGTGGAATGTATACTGCCAGACATTCTGAAACATTTTGTCAAGGCCTCGGCCAAGACATCTAAAATATTTAAAGCCTCGGCCAAAACCATAAATCAAATTGGGAAAGGACCTTGTCCAATTCCACGTCTAGTTGTCTCATGAGACCTACCGATGCATCGAGGAGCTATAGCGGGCTCCACCCGTCACTTATTAAGTCCAATACATTCCTCATATGAATAGGTTTAAACATATCATAAACCATAACATAATCGTATCACATAAAACATGCATAAACGAAACATAATATTTCCACATTTTAATCACAAGATATCAATACAACACATTTATATAATAAAAACACTTTCAAAACCATTTTCAATACCAAAATAAAAGAAAGTTAAAACTTTGTATTTATTTTTCATTAAAAAAACGATGGCTTGTAGAGGAAGCGAAAACTCAAATAATGGTCACGGTGGCGGAGAAGTCATTGTCGCCGCATATGTACGGAAAGAAAAACATTCCCTTTTGTCGTTTAGCAAAACGCTTCATATAAAAAAGATTCCTTTTGAATAAACGTAAAAGTCAAAGGGGTTTATACACCGTATAAAAGAAAGTTGTGTATAAAACCAAATATGCCTCAACGAAAGGGGATTGAGACGAAGTCCTTAAAAAGATCATTTTTTTAAATAAAGTACATCTATAATGTGTATTCACTATAATTACACATAAATAAAGTACAAATACAAGATAGGACATAATAATATCATGACATAATTTGAAAGTAGGAGATTAACCCAAAGAATAGAAGTTGGGTTAAGAAGTTCCCTTACCTCGTGTCTGACTTGACTCAACTGTTATTTAACCTCCTGAATAATAAACTAGAGTTAATATAAACCTTATTAAGAACCATTTTCAATTTCATTATACATTTTATATCACTTATTACAATGATATGAACATTATGTAATTATTTAAGTTAATAACGGTCATTTTGTCGATCTTTGGTACTTGAGTCAACAATAAACTTCTTATAATTACAAGTTGATTATGTGGTAGAATATCCATTATCTCTAGAATTATATTCACGATTTAGATGTCATATATATCTTATATATCCAGTATATACATTCATTTATAATATTACGTAACATTTAGAGGTAAGAAATGAAATGCACCGTTCATGGAGACGGTAAGCCGTACGTACGCATGAACGCTACTTTCATTTCTATTAATATTTAATGGAATGAAATCATAATGATATAAATTTATAATATAATTACAGTATAATATAGTGTATAATACCATTTACTCCATCCTTTATACATCCCACATATGGCATTAACGATTCAAATCACTTTGAGGGGGCGGTAGTCCGCACTTCCTAAAATGAAATTATCGCGTTTACCCATAATGGAAATCATAAAGTATGCCATTAATGAGAAATACAGAAGCATAAGTGAAACATAAACATATTATATATCATATATAAATATAGTGACATCTTTATGGCCACCTTTGAATGTGTTATATGAGTGTTGAACAATCATCGTTTCGTGAGGCAGAAATTCGCCATCCACAGAAACCGTATGTTCTTTAACCATTAGATGTAGGTGTGTGTAAGTGTAGATCGAATAATTCTTATAACAACATCCTATTATATTGAAGATACTAGTTTTGTTACAAAAGAAATGAATAAAAAGATTTTAGGGGGTTGGAGAAGAAAAATAAAACAAAACAACATTAGAGAAGACATTACCTCAAAATCGGGTAACTCTTTTTGATTTGAGCTAACGGCTTCCTTGGGAAGTGTTCTGCCCAAAGTGAGGCTTCTAGAAGTAAGAGTGGGAAGTTGGGAGAGTATTTGGGCAGAGTTTGGCTGAGCCAAATGTCTTGAAAGTGTGAATGAGGTGGTAGAGGTGGGGGCCTTTTATAAGAGGACAGGAGGGGCACTCATGGAAAGTATGGAAATTTTACATTATTATACAATGATTTTCGGATTCTAAAGGTCCCACACTTATATAATTCGTGGATAAGGTGATAAGGGTTCGAAATCAACCCATACAATAGTCTTTGGACAAGTGTAAGCCTTGGATTGTACATTATCTTTTCATTTTATTAAAATCGTTAAATAATGAGGTCATCGCTGCATCATAATGATGTCATAAATAATTTAATTTATTTAATGTCTAAAAATTATAAAATAAATACTATTATGTATGAAATCTTTTTAGATTTCCAATTAATATTTATAATAAAAAATATTACTTGTATAACCCCATGTAAAAATTGTTTTAGTAAAACATTTCATGTTTGTGTCATTTTTTACTTTAACATTAAATAAAAGGTATTTATGTCATTTTCCAACTAAAGTGGCTCCATGGGGTCCCCAAGTTGACCCATGGATTTTCTTGGTCGGACATGGCACATCCAATGAGGGTAGGACATGTGTCAAGATCATATCATATTATTAAAACATTATTTTTACCTTAAACTACAGAAATTACCTCTAATCGTGATTAAGAACTTAAAAATTACTATTCAACAAAAATTATTTTAATCTAATTGAACCAAATTTTACTTCTTAATGACAACCATGTATGTTGGATTTTTGAAAATCAAATCACAGAGGAGGTAATATTTCATTTAAACGAAAAATCAGTTATTTAACTACCACTTAGTGGTTTCACTATTCATCAAAAATTGAAGTATTTCAGAACAATACCAAAATTTCACCCTAAGATATAATTGATATTCCGATTTCAAAAATGATGTCTATTTTACAAAATTCTAAAAATATAAGTTTCATTAATTTATTTTATAATTAATTCCCGCTGTCACAACAAATAGCGTGTTTTTAAGAAACAATTTATATCAAAAGATTGGCAATTATTTATGTCTAATTTCAATGTTAAATTAATTCTAATGACCACCATTGGATAAAATGGTAAATATTTATTCTAATTATACTTTAAAACCACTAAATAATATAATTTATCACTATAAATAATTTTGATTAAAAAGTTGTTTTTAAGTATTTTTCACTATTCATAAAAAATTAGAAGTTCTCAGAAAAATACAAAAAATTCAACATAGGCTAATTTCGATATTCCGAATCCAAAAATGAAGTTCATTTTGAAATATAAAATTTCTATAAATTTAAAAAGTGGTTATTACTATTCATAACAGCTACTTTGATTAGTCGCGATGTTTTAGAACTTGAAGTTTTCTACAATGCAAGCTATTGAATTATTGAATGAGAATCGTATCGTGGAAGCTCGGGGTGTTACACCATTGGTGCCAACAAGATACTTTCACCCTTCTTTACTATCCTTTCTCCTCTAAAGAGATGGTCGATGCCGTCCTCAGTCGTGAAACTAATCGTTATCCTATAATAGTCGATGTGAGCCTTAAACCTTTCCAACCATTCCATACCCATGATTACATCATAGACATCCATATCCAACATGGAGAAGTCCCATTCCAGCTCAGATCCATCCACAATTATAGAACATACTCGACACACTAAGTCTTGACATTCTCTTTCACTAAGAGGAGTTTGCAGTTTCAACACAGAATGCATCATTTCCAATTTTAAACATAGAAAGTCAGCAGCACGAGAAGCAATGAAGGAATGTGATGCACCAGTATCAAAAAAAAATTGCACAAGGGTAGAACTCAAAAGGATTGTACCTCTAACTTTTGATGGTTGAGCCTGATCATCAATGATCATATGCTCAACTCCATACAATTACTTCATCTCTGCACTTTTGTCCTTATTGCCTTGCGGATATTGTCCTGGTTGAGCAGTAATAGTATTTTGATAATCACCATGGCTAGCTCTGTTATGCCTCTGAGACTGAATCTACTGTCCTCGTCCTGTCAAAGTATACGATGCTTGCAATTCCTGGGAAGTGTCACGTGCAGCCAACATTGGAGAATTTCTACAATAGCACTGTTGATTCCCCATCTGCTTGCAACTGTGACATTGTCTAGGTTGCTCTGTACACTCTCTCTTTATGTGATCAGTCAAGCCACATTGAAAACACCCGACTTTCATCATGGGTTGTGGAGAAAGATTCACCGACCTAGCCGTCTGGTTCTAATTCACACTCCCACCTTGGTAGTAGGTGTCCCTTTTCCGCTTGTTCCTAGCATTAGAGGTCCCACCCATTCCCGTGGGTATCATCATACTTCCTCCTCCCATAACTCCTGAGATGTCTCTTTGAGATACTGCTTCTCTGTTTACCATCTCCGTATAATCCGTAATACATAGCACAACTATCTTCAAGTGAATCTCCTGTCACAACCCTGATTCAAAGATGTGTGCCTTCAGTGATGCAATTGTAGCAACTTACGGTGCGAAGCGCACTAAATTTATGAATTTAGCCACATATTCTGTGACATAGATATTCTCCTACTTCAGGCTGAAAAAGTTTGTCATATTCTGGATCTTGAATGTGTGAGGATAGAATTGTTTATTGAACAACTCCCCAAATTCCTCCCAGCCTAGGCCTTGATCCACCTTAGCCTGCACCACTATCTCCCACCAATGTCGTGCAAGATACTCCAGCATGTGCGTCACCAACTTTACTTTCATTTCTTCTAGTGTTCCGATGAAATCGAAGATACGATTCATGCCACTCAGCCACACCTCCTCCCTTTCTAGTTCAAAATCTCCCCGAAAAATGGGTGGATTCTGCTTCTGGAGTTGGATGGAATGGTCTACATACCTTGACCCATCCCTACGATTCCCTATGTTGACATCCTGGAACGCTTGAATGATACTCTGAACCAGCTCTTGGTTCACACATGGTTTAGGTGAAACCACATTCTCTGCAACTTCTTCCGGTTGGTTTCTATGATGCCTAATGGGTGCCATTTTTTATACAAACAACGCACACCGTTAGTCTCACTTCCTAGGAACTGAATGCTTAGCATTTCAACTTCTATCACATCAACTATCACATCATTGATTTCCATCCATCATGCTTTTCCACATGTTCTACCATTTTTGAAAACATCCCACATACCTTTTGAAAATCCACCTGTTTTCAAAATATACTAAATATCCACTTTTCAAATTCTTTCATTTGAAAATCTATTTCTGCATTTTCCAAAAAATTTCACCTTGCCCAAAATCATAAATCATTCTTTGTAATGAGATATTCTATCCTAGTGGGAAGTCATCCCTCTACTGCATGTCATGATCATTTCATTTTCTAGACCCCTGACAATGAGATTTCCATCATTCTAGAAGGGTATCCAAAACACTTATGTACCCAACACTTTGGTAACATGAAATTCAGCATAAACTGGTTAGCTACGTCCTTTTATGCTATAAATTTCATGTTCTGACAATCCTACTCCTGTCAAAGATGATCACCCATGGAATAGAAAAGAAGGAATTTCAACACCAGGAACAAGAACATCGATGACCACTTGTTAGGAAAGGACCGAACAAGCTGATACCATTTGTAATGACCCACCAATTCTCATTGGATTGAAAGCTCAACGAGTAATTACTAGGCCTTAAGAGACATCCCCATGGCACCAAAGGCTGGCAATAAATTCCCAAGGGTTTCAAAATACATGGGGGACTATTTACCCATTAACTAAAACAACCAAAAAACAGAGAAAACCAGATAACCATCTCCAAGAAACCACTATATGATGCATGATTTAAAACCAAAACAACTCAACCATTAATTTTTATCAAAAACCAACCAAAAGTACCACAGTGAAAACCAACACTAAACGTCAGAGTAAATAGCAGAAAGACACTCAAAGACTACAAGACAACAACCCAACTCCATGCTCTACAAGCTCCAAGCTCCAACATCATGAACTAGCCCAAGTATCATGAAGCAGTGCTCTAAACGTGTGACACTTTACCTTTTCCAACGTCCCGGTACATGACATATGCAAAAGCACCAACATGCCAAAGCAGGGGGTGAGTAATGAAACTCATTACATTTTCCCTAGTGACTTCCCAACCCATGCCTCTAGGATAAAACATGTTAGCACATTTATATAAAACAATTTATATAAAAGAATTCCAAAAACAGTTCACAATATAACAAGTTCCATATTAAAATCCTTTTCCAACAAAAACCATCTTTCTCAAGAAAAGCAACCATGTAATGATTCCAGTCAAGTTCCCATTTCCATTTTGGCACAATCATTCCATTCCACAAATCTACACAACCAACCATGCATGAAACCTGGATCTCCCTATACCTGCGAGTGGTGAGTGATCCTTCCACTAAGTTTCCACTTAGTGGACTACCTTGATGGGGTTACTTCACAACCTTATCCATCCCAAACTAATGATGGGGGGACTTCTCGCCCTTATCTATCCCAATCTTTTGATTGGGGGACTCCTCTCTCTCTTATCCATCCCAATTCATATGAACACACACCACAAACCGTGAAAATCCATGCACAAAACCATGTATGTTAAAAACCTTTCAATAAAGCATCACCCTTTTATTGAAAACCATTTCATTCAAGAAGTAAAACCATAGCCAATTTAAAATCACTATTTTAAACTTACTTTAACAACCACTTTCCAAAAACACATAATTTTCATCACCCATTACTAAAAACAATTTCAACCATTCATTCATAACAGATAAACAAAACATTTCAATCGAGGAAAGCAATTTGAAACTAAGAATTAAAGTTCTAAGAAAGAGGGATCAAGTGTGAAGCCACCTAAATCAACAAAATAGAAGAAACCAACCAAGAACCGGGTCGAAACACCATGAACCCTCCTTAGATTTCATACCCTATCACCAATAACACCAAAACCCAACTTAAAAATCATCCACTACCTTAGATCTACCCACATCGGGAATAGATATAAGGATCCAACAAGAGGGAAGAAGGAGATCTAAGAAAACAAGACAAGAACGAGACTTACCACGATCAACCTTCCTCTAAACTCCAAGGCAAACCTCTGGATCGCTTCCAAAACTCCTGGTAAGTGTTCTCCCAACATCCTGAGTGAGAAATCCCAAGTTAGGGCCATCTGGGAGAAAAAACAAGTGGGTTAAATGATAAAACAGATTAGATCTTAACAAATAGGATCTAAGTTGAATTCACGCACGGTTAGTCTGCACGGTTAGTTAAAATATGCTCTAATTGTGTGGTAGTCACTTTTAGAGAGGGGCTCTCCGCATGGCCTCCTCGGATGGTTTTCCCAAACAGTGCGAACACCGTGCGGTCTCCCCTGTCCAACAGACCACCACCTGCACGGTTTGGAAAACCGTGTGCAGCCCGTGCATCCCCACATTTTTCCCTTTTACACTTTAAACGTCTCCCAAACATTCTCCAAACATCTCCCATAAACATCATACACATAAAAAGCATAAAACAAGGGTTACTTTCCAGAAACCGGGGGTACTACACATATTTCCCTTGAGGATCAAGAAAATACAACCTTCACTTTCCCCTTTGGCACATTTTCATATAAGAGGATGCCATTTGGTCTGTGCAATGCTCTAGGTACTTTCCAATGATACATGGTAAGTATTTTTTCAGATTACCTGGAGAATTTCTTGGATTATTTCACTATTTATGGATCCTGTTTTGATTAATGTTTATGTAATCTTGGTTTAGTCCTACGTTGCTGTATTGAAAATAATCTTGTATTAAATTATGTGAAATGCAATTTGATGGTGCAAAACGGTATTGTTTTTTGGAATGTCATTTTTAAGGATGGTATCCAAGTAGATAAATCAAAAGCGGATGTCACTTCTTCCCTATGATTCCCCAAGAATGTATAGGATGCGCGGTATTTCCTAGGTCATGCTAGATTTTACCATCGTTTCATTCATGAATTTAGTAAAATTGCACTCCCCCTATCCCGATTACTACAAAAAGTAAAATAATTTGTTTTTTATAATGAATTTGAGGAATCTTTTAATAAGTTAAAATGGAGTGTCAAGTCACCCCGGGAAATCCAACCACCTCGGTGGGATTTACCATTTGAGATCATGTGTGACACCTATAACTATGCAGTTGGGGCTATCTTGTCACAAAGGGTCGATCGAGCTATACGTGCCATTTCCTACGCCTCACGTACACTGTACCCTACCTAGGATAACTACACCACAACTAAAAAATAATTCTTTTCCATTGTTTTTTCCTTGGAAAAATTTAGGTCATATCTTTTAGGGTCTAAATTCATTGTTTTCTCAATCCATGCATCCCTCCGTTATCTCCTTAAGAAACTAGAAGCCAAACATTGTCTCATTAACTGGATGCTCTTTCTCCAAGAATTAAATTTAGAAATTAGAGATAAAGAAGGAGCATAGAATTTAGTGGTTGACCATATCAGTAGGATTCATCCATCCTTGGACATTGACTCATCCCCGTATATTCCTATAAATGATATGTTTCCTGATGATTAGTTGTACCGAGTGCAATATTCTTTTCCTTGGTATGCTGAAATTGTAAATTATTTGGAAGCATATTTCATTCATACTGATTTCAATAAAAACCAAGCCAATCATCTAAAACTTGAGTCTCGTTGGTATATTTGGTATGACCCCTACCTCTGGAACCCATTTAGTGATCGAGTCCTTAGGTGTTGTGTTCCCAATAGTGAGTTTCAGTCTATTCTTAGATTATGTCACACTCTTTCTTGTGGGGTCCACTTTGGTTCTCGACAGACTACTCGCAAGGTCCATGATTCTAGCCACTTTTGGCCAACATTTTTTTGGGATTCCCATGATTTTTGAAAATCTTGTTCTCTTTGTCAAATAATGGAGAATGTCTCTAAAAGAAAATAAATTCCACAACAATCATTGCTCTTTCATGAAATTTTTTATGTTTGGGGAGTTGACTTTATGGGTCCATTTCCCAATTACTTTGGAAACATGTACATTATTTTGGAGGTTTATTATTTGTCAAAATGGGTAGAAGAACAAGCTAAAAGGATTGATGATTCTATGAAATTGAAGAATTTCTTGAGAACCCAAATTTTTTATAGGTTTGGATTACCTTGGTTCATCATCAGGGACCAGGGTTCTCATTTCTGGAACCAAACAATGAAATCTATTTTGCTTCGGTATGGGGTCAGTCATAGAGTGCCTACTACGTATCACCCACAGATCAATGGTCCAACTGAGTTGTCAAATATAGAATTAAAATAGATTCTTGAAAAAATGGTTCAACCCAATACAAAATATTGGAGTGTAATTCTTGATGATTCATTATGGTCCAACAGTAATTCTTTCAAAAATAACATTGGAATGTCACCATATCTTATTGTGTTTAGAAAGAGTTGTCACATGCCTGTTGAGATTGAGTACCAGACCTACTTGGCCATCGAACAATGCAATTCTAATATTTCAGGTGTAGGTTCCCAAAGGAAGTTACAGATTCATGATTTGTAGGAAATGATAATAGATGCGTATGAAAACTCCAGGATTTATAAGGAGCGAACCTAGGATGCCCAAAATCGTATTATACTTCATCATCAGTTCCACATTCAGCCGAAGGTCCTCTTTATAATGCAAGGCTAATGTTGCATCCAGGTATGCTTCGTTCCTGCTGGTTTGGCCCATACACTGTTATTAATGCATCTCCATTTGGTGTTGTTCAGTTTTAAAAGTACGAAACCATAAAAACATTCACTATCTATGGGAAGCGGTTGGAGCACTTCAACAAAACCCTTCTACAGTTCGTGACGAAGGAAATCCATGTTCAGGAAGCAACATACCAGTAAAACACACAAGGTTTATCCTTCCTTATCACATTCTCAATTAGTATAGTGAGTACATTATACATTCTTTGTGTGGGAAGATGGGTACATTCTTGGATTTGTTAGTAATTTTCATCATCTTTTTTCTTTGTTCTATTTTTTACCTTCTTTATGGTATTTTCACTTTTCCCCATCTTTTTGAGTTCATTAGGATTTTCATTGACTTTCTTCTTTCTTCTCTTTTTTTCCTTCTTTATGTTATTTTTACTCCCCCCTTATGGTTACCAAATCATGTAACTTAGTGAAAATGCATGTTGCCCCTTATGGTTACCAAATCATGGAACTTACTGAAAATTCATGTTGACATTTTTTATTATATATTTATTTAACATTTGATAAAAAACTTATCTCTATTTTGGATTGAATTTTTGTATGAATTTAACATTAGGGGTGATTTTTTATTAAACTGGCCTTCTATCAATGAATAAATGGTTGTATCACAATGATATATTTGAGATGATTGATGCCACTTGGGTGAGTAGTTTTTGGGAAAACTATGTCAATAATATCTCCACACATTTTTTTTCACGAAAATACAATTTGTGAATATTTCTTTCTTAATATAAGGTAAATATATGTTAGTTTAATATTTTCATACTTTCAATGAAATTTTCATACGTTCTTTCCATATCCGATCGGTTTCATTACTGTACCAGATTGACCTATGCATGTGTACCTAATATCTGACTGTTGTATGCCCTCAAAAAAATTGGGTTGTGTCATGGGAAGTTCAAAAACCACTCATCCTCAACCTTTAATCTTGTTATAACTATTTCAATTAGTGTTGTGAGGAGATCAAATAAGGGTTGAGAGATGAGTGTGATATTTGTTTCAAATCCAAATTATAAAAAAAAAATAAATGAGGAGGTGATGAAATGTGAAACATATGGGGATATCTAGGTTTGGATCTTGTGGTTTGGCATCTAGGAATTATTAAGTGAGTGGGTCTTGATATAAGACTTCAAAGAATTTAGGGGAGGTTCGGTGGGAAAAATAATTTAAACCTAAACAATGTTAAAATAACCTATATTTATTGGATGGAAAGTGGAATGAATAGCATGGAATGGTTTTCACACACACACATGGAGAGTTAGTGGAATGGTTGAATTTTGAATTCCTTTCTCAATTTGGTGTCATAAATCTCTTTGAATTTCATTTTGATATGATTTATGAGACATATTTTTCCATTTTCACAAGGAAGAACTCATTGGTGTGGTTTGTGCATTAATCACATTACTTTAATGAATTAAAAATTTTTCAAATGTTAAATCTTCATGATATTAATAATATTTACATGCACCATTGTTTTTGTATATATGACTTTTCCCAGGAGTTAAAATTTTTAGGTGTGGGGGTGTGATCGCAATGTGATTCCCTATTCAATTTTACCCTTACACCACTATTTTAAACTAGTTTTGTAATGAATATTCAAAACATAATAATAAATTACACTTCATGTTTTATTAAATGAATTAATTTTTATTACTGTTAAAAAGGGAAATTATACTTGTTTTGATATTTTCATTGAAGTTGTAGGTGATTTGGAGGCCCAGAGATCATCTAGTAGAAAAATGGGAAAAACTATTAGGCATACCATGGAAATCTGTCCATTGGATTGAACATTACGAGAATTCAGTGAATCCAAATAGGATGAAACTTTGCGAGACACTCTGAACAATCATGGGATACAACTCTTATGAATGAACCGAAGCTGAATTCGGAAATCTGGTGGACCATATGAACATTTATTTCCAAGAGCATAATTTTCTCGAATTCAAACGTTTTTTTGGTCTTTTAACAGTATCTCCCAATTCAATTGTCTAATGGTCGAAAAATTAGATAGGGAGATAGTAAAGAGGCCTTCCAACAACTCTTCACTTTTGGAAAAATCGTGATATGGTGTTATAATATTCCAAATCATATACACAAGTGGTATCACAAAAACAGGGTGCCCAAAACCGTGTCCCATTTTGGCTATAAAAAGGCACCATGAGCACCTCATTTGTAAGTTTGGACAAGGAGTGAAGTGCTACCAATTTGGAGTTTCATAGAAGTCCTATACTCATATTTTATGTTCTAGAGGTCCCTATCCTCATAGTGGGGTCCATAATGAAGAAGTAATTCTACCCAAACTTTCTCCTCCACCCAATTTCGGGCTAATCAGTGGGCGTTCATTGTGAGGGAGCTACACGCATGTCAAGGGAGTTACAACACATATATTAGATACTATTTGGAGTAATTTGGGTGTTAACATTTCATTCCATGTATCTTACATACTTTCATATTTGAATTCTTCTTTTTATGTATGTAAATGAGATGCTCTTAATTTCTAACCGATTGATATGAGGTATTGAGTACAAGACTTGTGTTGTCCTGATTTGGTAACACAAGAATCATTTTTTACCCACTATCTTGAGATTTTAGTCTAATTTGGAATCTCTTTTTCCATACATAAGTTTTGGACCTTGACAATACTATTGTTATGTCAAGGTTTGGTTCCTCAAGTAATGAAATAAAGGAATAGGAATTAATTGGGATTCCAATTAATTTCAACCAAAGAATTACTCCAAACCTAAATTAATCTCCAGGAATGATGAACTTGAAAGTGTGTATTGAACTCACAATGAACCATTTTATCTCATATTTTTCAAAACCCATTTGGTTTCTCAACTTTTAAACTTTAAATTAAGTAATATCATCCTAAAACTATTTTTAAAAACACCCCCCATATTTTAGTACTTCTCTGTAAAACAAAAACTCTAAACCCACCAACGCTCCTTAAGAGACGACCTAGGGTCTACCCTAGAATATAAATAAACCTTAAAAACATAATCAATTTGACATGTCACAACATCATGGTTAGTCACATCCTAACAATTTTATACCCAATATTAGAGTATTGATTACTTATAGGGAAAACAAAAACTTCATTAGTATTATTAGATTCATGATTTTGTGATCATTAATAATTGGAGGTCAATAGTTAGTATGCACACATAATATTTAATATCATGATTCATGTTTATATGTGGTTTTCATACTATGGTTCGAATCAATTGTGGTTTTTATTAACTAAAATTTCAAGAATACATATATATAGTGTTTTTATATATATCTCTCTATATATACACACAGATATTGGTGATAGTTTGGCTAAACTAATATAAAATTTAATTTCCTTGATTTAAATTGGTATGCTTATTTCCTTGATAGTTGATAACTCTTGTTTAATGTTTTTACCACTAAATCATTTATTTTACTAAACTTTATTTACTAATCATGATATTTTTTCATCTTATGATCAAGAAGGTTCCCTGTTTTTTTATAATTTTATCTAGGAAGGAATCTTACTTTCTTTTGGGTAATTTTTGTCAATAATAATTTTTTATTATATTTATTTAAATAATTGATACCAATAATGATTTTTTTATATTTCCATAAAATCATGAAACTAGTTATTGTTATCCTATATTTCATGCTACAAAGAGTGACATTTTCTTTGATATTTCATTATAATTATAAGTAAGTGATATCCTTCTAAGGAATATTTTAAACATTTACTATTTATTGTTTTGGTAATTGAAATAATACTAGTAATTATTTTGAAAATATGTAGTTGAACATTCGAGTCATTAATTTTAGAATCATGTATAATGAGAACCTATATCATCTAGAATGAGTACCTGATAAGTAATGTTAGTGTCCTTATGTATGGAAATCTATTTAAAATATTATATTTTTAGAATTGGGGGACATGAGTTTATCAAAATGCATTTTAAAAAGTTGAATTTCAAAAAAGTTAATAGTTTTTTCTTAAAACAATTTTTTATGTTGATTATTTTATAAAAAAAATATTTTTTATTTGTATTCTAATTTTTTTTATTGAAATTGAATTGGGTGAAGTGAGAAATTTTTTACCGATTCAAATGTTATAAAATGGGTAAAGAGGTTTGAAAAATGTAGAAATTGATTTTGAAAATAGAATAGAAATGAAATTTTGAAATGTAACACAGATTTGAATTTGAAATGTAATTTAATATAACATTTTAATGAATTATAATCTACCCCTTTATAAAATATGCGAGGTTTCCTTATAATTGGAAGGATGGGTGGTGTGTTTACTTGAAATATAGTTTTATAATTAATTATTGTATATAAGTAGTGCAACTTATTGAAATAAATTAATATTTGATTTGTAAAATAAATAATTATTTATTATAAAACATCGGATAAATATATCTATTAGATAAAATGGAATGTATATTAATTTATAAATAGGTATAAATAGCATAATACTATGTTGGGGAGTGTTATAGATCGTATTTTGACCGGTTGATCTGACTTTTGTGTGTAATGGGGATGATGGTGCATCCTTTGGTATTGATGTTACATTGAAGGTTTAATAGACTTAATTTTTAATCCATATAATGGAATCATGATGGGTAATTTAAGTATATTTTAGGTTGATGATTTTTGTTGTATTTTAAAATTTTAAATTTTATGGTTTGACAGTCATGTATATGGAATTTAGGATTTTTGGATGATTAGGATCCAATATGGGAGAAATGGATTGAAGAAAACATGGGTGATTTGAAATATTAAACAAGGTGTATTTTGGATTATTCACCAAATATATGGTTAATGTTTGGTGATTCTGGACTTATAATTGATTCATTTTAGTGACCTGTGAGGAATTTAATGTTTCTGATTTATAGAATTTATGGATTCTTTAAGGTATGAATTAGACACTTCTGGGTAGCAGTTATTTGGGTAAATGTCTTCCAAGACCTGTTAGGGATGATAATTCACAATGTGGGGATATTGTAAGGACTCATTTCCATGATATATTGATTTTAGAAATATGGGTCACTTTTAAATTATTAAAGAATGATTTTTTGAATTTTTTATTCATATTTATGGATCCTTTTGGGGGTTTAAATTTTCATATTTAACATTTGAGTGTGAATTACTCATAATTTTTGGATGAATATTTAGTTTTGGTTAGGATTTCAAAGATGAGGTTGGGTACCAGAGTGGTGCCACCAATAGTTTAATGCAAAAAGTGGCACTAGGTACTTGGTGAGAAAATAAAAATCCTTTCAATTCAGGGGTTCCACTGGGTACCTGATGTCCCCAAAATGTGTACTCAATGGATTAAAAAGTAGTTTATTTTGTTGGAATTTTTTTCATTTCACCCCCACTCACTATATATATTTATCCCTTTTCCCTCAAACACATTTCCTCTTAGCTTCATGGAAATCCTTACAAGATCTCTCTTGGATCTCCCTCACTCATTTTTTTACATTATTTAAGGTTGATTCTTGTACATTTATCATGTATTAATCCAATATATGATCTCATCCACATCTTATTTCCCTTATCCTTCCTTTATTCTTTTTATTTCACTTATTTGGATAGAATTTTGGGCTGAATTTTACTAGTTCATGATTGAATTAACCTTAGTCCATGTTTTTTCTTCTCCTCTTTCTTCATAGAGGCTCATAGATGTTACTTTCCCACCATTCATCATTGTTTTTATGGGAAGTGATTAAGGTAAGTTATGTATTAAGGTTTTTATATTTAAGGGTGAATACATAAGGATGAATTCATAGATATTATTTAGCATAGTGATGTTATATTCATAGGGAAAATTTATATATATATTTGAGTTTATATACTGTGGGATTTTACAAATATTTTTTTCATCATTATGTGTTTTATTTTATTTTTATATGGAATTTAGTTTTAGTTTTATGGGTATGTTATTAATTATATGGAAATATTAATTCTTGCCTAATGTACTGGTAGGTTTTTAAAACTTACTGAGTGATTATCAGGATATGCCTCCACATTCTTTCTAATGCTTTTTCAGTAATTAATAAAGAATGTGAACCCTGTTTTAAGGATATAAATGATTTTATTTGAACCATATTTTCTATAGTAGTGGTAAAAATAATAATGTATTTTTTCCTTTTTTAATGAAAATCAATTCCATTATGATTTCATTATAAACATTAATTTAATAATATACTATTTAATGCACTCCATGAAAGATTTTCTCTTTTTTACTGTGGTTCCCTTGATATATAATTTAATAAACCCATGATTAAGCCTTATCACTAATAACTATTATCACATGGAATAAAAAATTTCCCATTCCATTAAAGGTGGGATGATATCGTGTCCCTTGGGGTATTATTAGACCATAAATTAATTTATGGATAGCTTGTAAGTTGTAATTCCTCCCATACCTAAACCATTATGGTCTATTAGTTTAAAAAGTTTATTAACTGGGATTTGATTAAATACGATAATTAAAAAAACCTATTTCATACTCAACTTGAATGATTTATAAGCCAAGCATATTCAATTATCCTATGTTTAATAGAGTGATCCAGCGGTGATGTGGTGGCTAGGATTTTGAGGTAGGTGTAAGTGTTCCACCACGAAAATCCTAATGGATTTAGTAATTATTTAACTTTGAAATTTTATAACTACTAAGGTTTATATAAAAGTTAATATAGTTAAATTAAGAATATTATTCTTTTAAAATGGATATTTCTTGTAGAAATATTCTCTAAATTCGTTTTTATCACTTTATCATGCTTCTTATTTTAAGTGATTACGAAAAATATATACTTCATGGAATAAACACATTCTATTTTGAAAAATTGTTACTTATATAAATTTTTGATATGCCAAATATTTGACTTCCAATATCTTGTAGAAGTTAGTTTATCAAAAGGGGGACACATTGAATGAACACAACTATATTATATAATTTATAACTATTTTTTTGGTTTTAGGTTATGCATTTCAAATCACTACTTGAAATTCGACCTATACCAATGGACCTATACCAACAGATTTCAAAAAATATTGGTATAGGGTACCTATAGCAAAATTTTGGACAAAACATTTGGTATAGGTATCCTAGAGAGATCATATACCAATAGATTTTGAAAATCCATTCATATATGTCATATCTATAGAAATAGTATTTCCAAAACCATTGGTATAGCTTAAATAAAAATACCATATACCAATGGTTTTGAAAAAACCATTTCTATATGTCATACCTATATGAACAGTTTGTCCAAAATTGTTTGTATAGATTCTATAATAAGACCCCATAACAATGGTTTTGAAAAAACCATTGGTATAATTCATATATATTCAAAAAGTTTGTCCAAACCCATTGGAGTAGATTCCATAATAATCCCATATAACAACCCTGTTTTTGGAAAACCATCAGTATAGGTCCTAAAACTCCAAATACCTATACCAATAGTTTCCAAAACTATTGGCATATGTATTCCTATTTTTTAAATATTAGTTTATAAATTAATAATGAATACATTAAAATTTAAATTAATTATTAATATACATATTTATTTATCATATTATGTTTATATAAGCTATTATAGCTTACTGGATAAGTCTTTGAGATATAAGGAATAGGTTTTATGATCAAATCCAGCCAAGCATTTTTATTTTATTTTACCAATACCAATGGTTTTTAAAACCATTGGTATAGGTCTATACCAATGGTAGATATGCCAACAATCCTCCAAATGGTTGGTATAGCCTATACCAATTGTTTGGGAGCCTATACCAATGGTTCCAAACCATTGGTCTAGGATTTTGTTTCCATTAGTACATGTATCCCAAGAATTAACCTTGGAATTATTAGTGTAAGACATGTTTGGTTCATCAAAATGTAGTAAATATTAATATAGTGTCATGGATATTTCCTAAATGGTTTCCCATTTAGTGTTTTTTGGAGGTCATATAAATTACTCCCATATTATTCCTTTAGAAAAAACAATAGAATGTCTTTCCTTGATTTCCTATTATACCATATACATTTAAGAGTATATTAATTTAGAAATGATTATTGAAGAACCAAAATTGATTAAAATTATTATTTGTTTGGAATTTATTGTTAATAAACTTGTTTGATAAAAATTAAATGTGACAATAATTGAAGTTTTGTTTTTTGGTGTTCTTACATTGAATTATATTTAAGAAATATTCATAAGTTATAAAAGTTCATTTAGATTGATG
Source organism: Viscum album (assembly GCA_963277665.1). NCBI lineage: Eukaryota > Viridiplantae > Streptophyta > Magnoliopsida > Santalales > Viscaceae > Viscum > Viscum album. Next base: position 392,966,210 of record OY728158.1, read on the forward strand.
AAGTTATTTTAGATGAATTAATATTAAATTTGACATTTGGATAAATTATCTTATGTTCCAGGCTTGTGAAAATGAATACACATTGTTTACAAAATTTGAATAATATTCCATGAAAAATGAAAATGATTTATTTTTTATAAGGAGGATTTGATTTTGTTAGTGTCATAGTTTTTGATTGCTTTGATATACATGAAAAGTAAATTTTGTTGTAATATTTATATGGATATGTTTTTCAATGGGATTTATATAAAAATTAAATCAATGGTATACAATGGTACCAACTGTCACACTGAGGCAATGATCATTCAATGTGCAGCTACAAGAGGCATATAGTAGGCGGTGATCCACAATGTAAAGTAGTGCAGCAGTGAGGGAATGCTGTTATTGTGACGTGTATGACTTGTAATCAATTTCTGATCGAGTGATAACAAACCTTGTGTTATAATTAGGTTCTCAAACTGATATCATTTTTATTTGGTAATGATATATTTTTTCACTGAATTAACTACTATTTTGTGATCACTCGATCTATTTTTCTAATCTATTCAATAATATCAGCAATATTGTCTTGTTCATTGATACCATACTATTGGGTTAATGATTTATTGTTATTTCCATGAGTGACATAAAAAGAATATCAATCTATGCCTCCATTCATCATTTAAACATTATTATATCTCCATTATGATTGAAATATCTTGTAACTAAATCTATATGATAACGTATATATAAAAACATAGAAAATAAGTGTTGTGCTAAATATATTATTTTCAGTGACAATGATATTTTTTGGTGTGTATCTTGAATATAAAAATCTATTAAGAAAGAATGTTTATCTCTACATAAATTTTAGATGTACTGATTTGATGAACACTTTCCATAAATACCCCAACTGAGTTCATTTCCTTGGTGAATATTATCTCATATTTGAGTGTCATGCACAATATGGAGAGAGAAATAGAGTAGATCACATACTCTATATTTTCAAAGGAAAATATCTATCTCATTATTATCTATCTCATTGTGTTAATTGTTATATTTTTGAAACACTGTTGGGATGTAATGTCCTAAACTATTATAAGTAAAATTCCACATTTTATTTATTTAAACATCTATTTAAGTAAATATAGTCATAGAATAAACGTGCACATAATTGTCTTAATTATGTCATATCAGATTTAATTGACCATTATTAATCATTTCTATTGATACTATAGCCATTTAATAGTGATCAAATGGTTAGTATTAATATATGATTTAAACAATCCAATTGACATAAAAAATATATGCTATGGCCTCAACTAGCAGGATCATACCCTATGAAGCCCATTTATCAGAGATTCCATGGGAGATAACATCTCTCGGATATTCCATTGACCAATACCAACCTAATATCCAACAACTTAAGCATGAGAAATACCATTTATGGTATAAGTTCAAGCTCATCGAGATCACAACCCAAACCATGTTCATCGAACCACCCCTTGAAAGTCCCACCATCACGCACCTTACCCTATGAGAGTTTGCTGGTGTATTAAAGGGATATGTATAAAGGCCCTAGATATATAAATATTTACATTATTGTTTATACTATAATGAATATATTTTCATCCAATTATCATTACTTTGTATAACAAATTATTTATATACAAAAAAGCACAAATTTTATTTTTGTTTAATATTTAAATTCAATTAAAAAAATTTCAAAATTAATTGATTTTTTAAATAAGTAATTTCTAAATAAAATATTATTATTAAATAATATTTTATTAAGTATAAGTGATCATATCATTTTTATAAAGTTAGATGTAATTTTTATAAGTGTTTGAAGACTGCTATTGTCAAAAACTCAGCATTTCTTAATAAATGATGATTTTATTTTAAATGATAAAATTACCAGGTTTAAAAAATCATTTATATAAAATTAATATTATTTTTGTAATAAAATGTTCAAAATTATCTTATAGTTAGTTTTCCTAATTTTCTGGGATAGTTTTATTTTTGGGTAAAAATTAAATACCATATAAATATACTTTGTGTTTTATGAAATCATAATGTCCCAAAAATGATGTAATAAATATTATAAATGATAACCTAGTCCAAATATAAATTTTATCATAAAATAAATTATATTTTATGTTTATTTTATTAATTATATAAAGCCATTGTGAATCCTCCAAAACCAATATTATATTTTAAGGTTTTAAAATCATTTCTTTTAGAGTGTGACTCATCTCCACATAAGAAAGTGAAGTATTTTATTACATTAGGATCTTTTCCTTATAAAATAAAAAAAAAAACTCTCATTTGTTATAAACCATGGTCAGAAACCATTGGATGCTTTCGGTTTTTGGATATTTTATTATGTAGAGTCTAAAATCTAAATAATAAAGAAATCCCCCAAATTTCCTATATAAACTCACCAAATATCCCATTTATCTTCACTGAAACACATTTTATAATGTACATACTCTTACCTAAAATCTATATAGTCCTCTCAAGTCACACACTATCTTTCAAAAATCTCATTTCAATCCATTGGAGTCACACACTCAAGTAGGGAACACTCACCTTCCTCTCCTCCTATCAATTTAGGAGCTTTCTTTGAAATTAGTCTTCTTAATTTCAATTTTTTATATTTTAATTCATTTATAATTATTCACCTAATATAAAATTTATGTTTTATTAATGATATATCATTTATATTCTCACATTTGGTCCCTTACCTAAGTTGTTACTATGAAGAAATTCTGCAAGGGATCTTCAACTCTCCTCTTTTTATCAAACACTTATTTATGTTATGTCTCAAAATTTCCTTTTTTAATATATAGAGTTGTGTTCTTACATACTACCCTTATAGTACATTTTATTTTTATATAATTAGAGCTTCCTTTCACTCTCATTAATCCTTCCATAATCCTTTATGTACACCTATTACTATTCCAAAATAATATAAGGTATTTCTCTCTTTTCGTTTCTATTCAAGAACTTATTTTATGTTATATATCATAAATTGTATTTGATTATGTTGGTATATGTTATTAAATATTCCCACTACTATCCATTTAATTTATAAATGATTAGATCCTATTTCACTCTCATTAATCCTCCCATGATTCTTTATGTACACTCATTACCATTCTGAAATATTGTTATGATTCTCTTATTTATTCAAGTTTCTTCATTACCTTATGAATTTTATTTTTAATTTCTAATATTGGGATTTATTTTTTAATTTACATATTACTTACTGTTTGATTTCTATATGATGATAGACCCCATTCTCTCTCATCCAACCCATTTTTGTGAATTTTTATTTTATGATATTAATCTACTGAAATGTCACAACAGTTTTACATGCCAGAAAAATTATGTTGTGAATAATATAACCATTTCTTATTAAGGGTATTCACATTTATACACATATAATTTTTTATTGGGATCTTACTTATTTTTTTCAACACTCCTTTATTGTGGAATAAATTATGATGACGAATGAATCTATGTTGTATGATCTATGTGGCACACTTAATCATGAGTATGAAATGAATATAATGGGGATGACTAGATAGTGCTCCAATGTATTGGGTAATGTTTAGTATCATGATACATCCTGTTGGTATATGGAGTCAACTAGATTCCATAATGGGATTTTTCCACCATTGAGTCCTGGAAGGTTTAGTCTTGTAATATTTTTATGATTCAGGGTTTTAAATTTTTCCCACATTTCACATGTTATGATTTTCATGGTATATCATGTCTATTTATCCCTATTTATAATTCATACTCGTTTTGTGCCTCATTTATATGTTTATTGTTTAACATTTATTATTCTATTCATGTTATTCCATTTTATTCACTTACTGAGATTTATAGATCACCTCTTTATTATGTATTTCACTAGGTTATCCCATGGTGTTTTAAGTTCAAAGTAGTGTTTTGAACATATTAATGAAGTTTTATATGAATATGTTTTATGCCCAATTTTATGTTATTTTGTAATTTACCTAATTCCCAAAGAGACTTATGAATCATCAAGGCCATATTAAGTGTATTATAATTTAATAAATCAAGTGCTAATGTGAAATAAAGATTAGGGTTGTTATATGGGATGCCAGTATAAAGAACACTAGTGGGATGAGTGTATAATTTGGGAAAAGTTTTATACCTACCAACAATGGTATCCAGGTGATACCTGACTGACCTAGTTGTAATTGTTGATTGATTTATAGTGGAGAATATGTTTTTCAGATCATCTTGAACACATTAAATACATAGTCACCCACATCGGGGGTAAAACTTGTAAAAATATTGTGTGTTGTGCTTCATTTAATTTTTTTATTGCATGTGGTAAAAGGTTTCTGGTTAAAAATAATGATCCCTTAAATATAACAAGTGAATATGTTCAAATTAAATATGGGTAATAGATAATAAAATAAATTTGATAAAAATTGTGTACACTGATTCATCCCCACAAGTGTACTTGTATATACTATAGGGAACATAAATTAGTATCACATAATAGGTTACCCCTTTGATTGGATGTATCCAATTGTCCCAATTGTTTGTATCTTACTAATATTAAGTGAATATTTAAATTTTAATAATTAATAAGTATTTCTGAAAAGGAATGATCAGTTCCTACCTCTGTCAGTTACAATAAATAGGTTTCAGAAAAAACTCGAAAATGGATAAAAAAAATAGGTATGAAAGACGAGAAATAATTCAAAGGAGAAATAGGATTCATTATAAAATAAATGTAGTTATAATGGTAGTGTATCACTAATATCAGTTAAACATGTTGATAAATATCCTTTTTATGAGTATGTTTTAAGTGGTTATGAAGAATAATTTATTAAATCACATAGTGACTTTAATTTAGAAATGAAATAAAATCTAAATAGTGTTTCTACCGAAGTTGTCACTTATATATTTGTATTCATCAAGGGACTATATGATGTAAATTCGCATCTTGAAAAAGAAGATGAGTATATAGATTTGGATTTGGAAAAGAAGTTTCAAATATGAAAACTTGTCTAAAAAATTATTAATGCCAGAGAAGAAAATATATCACTTCACAATAATCAATTATTTTATGTTGAAGAAAAAATTCAGAGAAATGTAAATGAGAAATAAGTAACTAAGAAGCTTCTTACTAATATGATTCATTCAAATTAATAATCTCATAAATATACCATGATTATTATGGACTCTTATTTGGAAACCAAATACAAGTATGAGACATTCAACCCAGTTGATGAATCAAAAGAATTGTCTATATTGTATTATAATAAATGATTAACTTTTATTTAAGATGCTATACAATGAATTTTTTGTGATAAGGATGTTAGTAAGAATATTTATAAATAAATGATTTCTGCATTAGAGAAAACACACATAACCTCTATAAATGTAAAATAATACCAACTAGAGGTTAAATCAAAGAGTATTAAAGAGTTTAATATATCTCTACTGGAGTAAAATCAGATGTATGATGATCAAGTTTAGATAATGAAGAGTCAATTGGAAGACATGATAAAAATTGTTGAGGATGAGAAAATTTTCCTCAATATGATGTGTCTTGAAATGGAATTTAATTATAAATTTTTTAATGAAACACAATTAAATACTTCTCATAAAGAATGCTGAGATATGGTGAAATCAATTGAAGACTAGAATAACTCTATAAATATGAAATATATTTAGATGGATGTCTAGTTAATAAATCCTAAGAACATTCAAGATAAATAAACAGAAAATTATGAGATCAAAAAAATTTAAAGAGTCATTCTAAAAAGTGTCTTGTTTCTTAAAAGACTCATTAAAGTAAAACTACTATTTTGAGATTAGCAAAATAAAAATCTATTTCAAGATCATTAATATTGGTAACCCTTGTTCCAAGAGTTTCTACTTGTAAAAATAATATTTCATCTTCAATTATAGGTTCCAAAAATAATTTTTGTTAAACATGGGTGAGGGATACTAATGATAAATCCACTATATCATCAAAGGAGGATATGAATAAAAGTGTGAATTCTTGTTCCCCACAAAGATCTTATATGAATAATTATATTACACAATATAATGGAGATTTCAAAACTAACCATGTCATAGAACAAAATAATAAATCAATATTTTTTTGTCTATTGGTGGTGTTGTTCAAAATTTGGGCATCGGGCCATTGATATTTAGAATAATTTTGCAATGTATGATAATTATAGTAGACCTACATTAAGGTGGATCATATCTTATCTGAATAGAAATAAAATAACTAGAAGTATAATACACAAATTAATAATAATCTCTTTATCAAGAATATATTTTATTGTCTCGAATACCTCTGTGATTGTTGAAATTGATGTGGTCACAATTATAATGAGTCTTGTTATGTACCAATTATGCATTTTGAAACTGATGATATTAATACAAGACTACAACAAATGTAGAGGCAAAAAAGAAATGTAGAAAATTATTCCTTGTAGTATAAATAAGAGAGTAAACTTAAGAAAACTTTGAATCAAGCTACACTCAAGTAGAATGATGATATTATTGTGACATCAATAAAAAGATTATTATACTATAGAAGAAAAGGTCTTATCATGGGATTTTTTAAATAATACATAAACACCAATGTCAGGGGAAGAAAGATTATGTAGAAAAAGAAATTAATCAAATATACTAATAATATTACTAATTTGGTGCATGAAAATCCATATGAAAAATTCAAATTTTATGATAGGTTGTTTAAAAAGGATAAACCTATGATTGTTGGATATTTGTGTGATAGATTCACAATGTCATGGAATATTGCAGAGAAATATATGTCATGGTTACCTAAAAAGATAGAACTAGTGAAGAACAATGAAAAAGAGTTAGTGGATTGTTATAATAAATATCATATTGTGAAGAAAGAGTCTATATGTTAGAAATATTATGATCATGAACCGAAAAAATGTTTAGTCATATAGCCTATGCAGCTAGAATTGGTTAAAAGTTTGGTTTAGGAATAGAAGAATGAAATTGCACTAATTGATAAGGCGAAGAAACTTATTCCATTAAATATTAAAGTTGAAGAAATAAATATTTAGATTATTTCCTTAAATGATAAAAATTTGAAATTCAAATAGGGAGATATCATGATTAGTTTTCATGAATCTGGAGCATAATTGAAAAGGTCTTTCTAAGATGGGAGATAAATCTCATCCGTGCTACTCTAACTAAACAATCACGGAAGAACATTTTTATTACTATGTATATTTTTTGTTTCATTATTCTGTGTGGGGAATTTAAGGTGAGGAATATTATTAGGGGGATTCCTAAATATATTTGTGTACTAAAATTATTATACAGTATTCAGGATACGATCTTTTATGGATTTATATATTTTAATTTTTCACAAAATTTTTCTTGAAAGTAATTATTTTAAGAAATACAATATTTTTGAGGAAAATGGATGTATCTTATCTATATAGGGGGAGAAAAACTAAACAACAACCATAGTTTAATATCACAACTGTTATCAAATGGATATTTTACGTTCTAGTGTGGGATTTATCCGACAATTTCAAATATTGGAAATTAAAGATTGTTATTAAAAAGGTATGTTCTCCTATATCTATATGAATGAAAATTTTGAATCAGAATAAGAGAAAATAAAAATTTGATGATAGAAGTTAAATGGATTGATAAATTGAAAGAATATTCTTAAAATTGAATTTTTTAATCTATTTTTTGATATAAATACAGGATATTAGTTGAAAATATTTTTGAATGTCTCTTGAAAGAAGGTTTCAGTGTTGGAAGTAGATCCTAAATTTTTTTATAGCTTTCTTTTCTGAATTGATCATATTTTGGTATCCCACGTAGACTTATAGATGATTATTTAATGACTAATTTCATTAATAATGGTCATTATGATTTTTTACTCAGGAAAATAAATTTAAATTTCTAATATGTAGAAACCCTTATTAAATGAAGAGTTTGAAGGAGATTAGATGAAAAATTTAGTTTTTAAAAAATGTGATGAGTTAAATTATTTTCATACTTATCTCTTTGGTTTTATTGTCATGTAAGGTGGAGAGGAAACCATTTAATTTGAATGTGAAATGGTTATAGAAAACAAATCCAAAGTGGATGATTGGTGAAACCAATTTAATTAAAATAATTATTTGTATTGTAATTGTTGTCAATACACTTGTTTGATAAAAAGTAAATGTGACAGGAAATGAATATTGGTGTGTTCGTCTTCTACCATTGAATTGTATTTGAAAAATATTCATAAGATGGAAAGGTTTTTTATATTAAATAAGTTTTCTTAGATGAATAAACATTAAATTTTTCATTTGGAGAGATGATCTTAAGTTCCAAGACTTGTTCTAATGAATTCACATAAGTTTAAAACATTTTAAGAAGATACCATACAATATGAAAATGATTTATTTTTTCTAAGGAGGATTTGATTTTGTTAGTGTAATGGGTTTTTAAGGATTTGGAATACTTTAAAATTATATTTTTTGGTATAAGTATATAGATATTTTTTCAATGGGATACATATAAAAAATTACCCAGTGTTAGTCTGTGGTACCATACAACATGCTAAGGAAGGAATCATTCATGGTTCACCTACAGGAGGTGCATAGTGGGCGGTGAGCCGCCATGCAGGATGGCATGATAGTGAAAATAGAAAGTGTATGTGTGATATATATTCTTACTAACTGATTTCTAATCAGATAATAACATGTCTTCTTTTATGAGGTTCTCAAACTAAATCTATTTCGATGTGGAAATGATATACTATATCAGAAAATTAACTGCAATTGTATGATGACTTGATCAATTTTTTCTAAGCTACTTGATCATCTTAGTGATTTTGTATTCCTCATCGATCCTATCGAGGAGAACTTACTATTCATTAGGATATTTGTGACAGACATCAACAAAAGCTCAATCCATGCCTCTATTAATTGATTGAAAATTATTATAACTCCATTATGATCAAAATCTCATTCAACTCGGTCAAATGATAAAGTGGAGATAAAACTACCAAAAATTGGTTTTTAGATAAATATATTATTTTTGGTGATAGTTATGTTTTTTGGTGTATAGCATGAATACAATAATCCCTTAAGAAAAAATTATTGTTCCTTGTAAATTTATGAGGTGGTGAGATGATGAAAAATATTTATAAATACACCAATTGAGCTCATTTTCATGGTGAAGCTTATCTCACATCCAAGAGTCGGGCACAATGTTGAGAGAGAAACAAAGTGGATCATGTTTTCTAAAATTGAAAAGGAGAATCTCTCTGTCATGATTATATTATACGAAATAGAAGAGGCATTTTGTAGATCTTAAATAATGGTTTAACATTCTAGTAGTTTATTTTTAATGAAACTAGTCTCCACAAATTAATTTGATATCATTTGTAGTGTATTCCATGTTTTCAATGAACTTTCCTTGCAAAAAATAAAGGAAAATGTGTACAATTGTATTACATGAAGGATACATAAGTAGCATGAACTATTTAGGTTTGTTTAGAACAAGGAAGTACTCATGAATTAAGGTTATGTAAAGGTGATAGGAGAGCCTGCGTACTGGTTTTCATAGAAGAAGGTGACACAACATACCATAACCTGCTGTAGAATTTCAGAAGATGAGTACCAAGTATTCTATTATGTGATGAAGAATGACGTTGAAAACAATTAATGAAATGATATCCATGTGTGAAGGGTGATTATTATTAATATCATGGGGTTTAATATTTTTAATAAATTAACTAACCATCCTGTGGTGGTGTGAAGGAACAATGAGGACAGATTGAGTGGGCTATATGCTTACACAAAGCTTATTGTGAATTAAATGTATGTATGCTTGTGTATGCTCGTACAAGAATGCCTATACATATATAAGTAGGAATTGAGATAGTATGTTTGAATTAATATTATGAAAATGTGTTTTGATAGTGGGAAGTAAACTTTAGTAGACCATGCATTGTTTACATATGATTAAAGAGTGATACATCTATGATTTTTAAACCATACATGATACACATGTTGATATGCATGCACAAATCAATGTAAAGTGTGAAGGAAACTCATATAGTGTTTTTTCTTGGTGCCTTTGTGATATTTTTACAAAATAAAGGTTTCACATACACCTATTCAAGTTTGAGAAAAGGTAGAAAAAATATACTCCCTTAGGTTGAAATATATATACATTGTGTGTGCATTATATCATTATGTGCTTGCATAAAGAATATCAATAGTATACATAGTTTTTTGTATTTGTTATTACACAATGAAGAAACATAAAATAGTATAGTGAAATACATGAAATAAATATTTTAATGTGATGATCAGAACTATATGAATTAAGAACACACAATATTGATGTCTGTGATAATTTAGTTGAGTTGAGGCATTATTACTTAGTGGGGAAGAGAAGAACAAAAGTTACTATTTATTGATATATCTTTAGTTGTTAGTGAAATTAATATAATGAGTTTAATTGAAACTATTATAATCTATAATTAATGAGAGTATATTGATTTTAATAGAATGAAATGTTTTTTATTATATTTAGTGGCAGTCATTTAGTTTTTGTTGAATTGAGAAAGTACAGAATTAGTTAATTCTCAGTGGCTCAAAGAAGAAGATCAGTTTATGTGTTGAAATGGCATCTTGAATTTATTTTTTTATAAAAATATCCAACAACTCGAAGGCTTTCAATTTTTTTATTATAAATGATAAATCCCTCTATAAAGGGATGAAGGGGGTGGAAACCTGAGAAAGACATCATTGAAAAAATAAAATACACTCGAAATATAGAAAGAGTAAAACCAGAAAGATATCACAGTACAGCTCCTCCCAACATTTGAACATGATGTAGCACTCCAGCATTGCAAGTTTGTTCAGCAAGCAAGTGTCATGTGTCAAAGCACATCCTGATCTGATGGCTGATTCCATACCCTCTCAAACAACCAAATCGAAAAAACCATGCAATGATGATCCACCAGCTCTGGAACCACCTCTGGAGTATGTTTCATGAAGTCGGGTCCGATATCACAAACTCTCCACCTTCGAAAAACAAACCATCCAAACACACAACAACCAACATCCCAAAAAACACTTAAGAAATCACACAAAATGCAATCCAACATCGCCAGCATTCCACCAGATTCAACAATACAAAATCATCACCATCAAGGGAGCCTCTTCCATCCATCCAAATAAGAGAAAGCCAGAACTGAAAAAACAACATGCTGCCATTAATGTCGATTTTAGTGAGGAAACAAAGCATGTCGAAGATGAAGAAACAGAAATCACCACAAATCCCAAAATAAGAAGAAATCATCGCATAGTCTGAACCAATTCATCATGAACCACAAGTTACCGTAGAAAAAAAAACAAAATACCATCACTGGAACTCCAGAAGGAGTCTCGCTGCCCAGATCCCATCACCACCATCATGATCGGACTTGAATACCACAGAAAACCACCAGCAGCACCCACTGGAGGCATAACGAAGACCTCAGGCTATTGGAGGAACCACAGTAATAGACCATCACCATGCCACCATGGAAATCCCTATCCAGTGTGGAAGGAATATGGTGAGGAGAGGAAAGTAATGGTTAAAAAGGGGGAAGGAAACCGAGTCCTGAAGACACCGCAAGAAAGTAAACTGCAGATCACACTGAGCACAAGGATGGTCGCCATGATAACTTGAGAAGAAGGTGGTGATGAGGAGGAGAAAGACATAGGCACGCTTTTCCCCTTACGGGCTCATCCCCTATTGAATTTCTTTTGATCTCTCTCAATGTGTTATGTTTTGTATTTTTGAACCATTATTGGGATGTTAGTTTAAATAACACTGGTGGGATGCCACTATAATTTTGGAAAATCTTCATACCAAGACAATGATTTTAGGGTGATACCTTATCTTCCAACTTATAATTATTGGTTGATTTTTAGTAGAGAATCTATATATCAGATCATCCCAAACACATGAAGGATATATTCAGCCACATCGGGGGTAACCCTTGTAAAAAATACTATGTGTTGTGCTTCATTTACTTTGTGTCTTACATGTGGTATAATTTTTATTGTAAACAGGAATGATCCATTCACTCTAATAAATAAAGAGGTCCAAATTCAAAAGGCATAAGAGAAAAAATGATAAAAATTGTGTACACTATTTCACCCCCCTCACAATTTATCTGAATGATCCATTGGGCCCGTTAATTTGTATTAGATGATACGTTACACCGTATATTAAGTCTATCTTATTATCCCAATTGTTTTTATCAGGCCTATATGAAGTGTATATTTGAATATAAATATGTAATAGAGATGTCTCAGATGGAATGTTCAGTTCCTACCTCTATCAGTTCCAAAAAGTTGTTATCTACAAAAATAATGAAAAATACACATATGAAAAAGACAAGAAAGCTAAAAAAATAATTGATGAAAAATGATCCATCATTAACTAAATGTACTCATAATGGTAGTCTATCAGAAATGTCTGTTAAATCACTTAATAAAGATCCTTTTGATGAGTATAGTTCATGTGGTGATAAAGAATAATATATTAAATCACATATTGACTTTTATTAAAAATCATAGGCTATCTAAATAATTTTCTTACTAATGTTTTATCATACACATTCTAATTTATCAAGGGACCATATGCTGAAAAGTAGCATCATGGAAAGGAACCAGATGATATGGAGTAGGGTTGGGGAAAAAAATTCAAAGATGTAAACTTCTCTCCCAATTTATTGATGCCAATGAATAAAAATTATCACTTTTTAATGAAAATTTCTCCTATGTTAAAGAATAATTTCAAATAAATTTGTGTGAGAAATAAGTAACTGATAATTTTCATAATAATATGATTAATTTGATAGAGGAATCTCATAAAGATTCCATAATTATTAAAGAATATTTATTGGAAACCAATGAAATGTTTGAGACATTCATCCCTGCTGAATAATCAAATGAATAGTTTATATTTCATTACAATGAAAGATTCACTTTTATTGAAGTTGATTTATAAATAATTTTTTTTGAGAAGGATGTGACTAAGAATATTTTTATAGAAGTGATAAGTGCATTAGAGAAACTACACAGAAGCTCTATGAATGTTATAGAACCCAAACAAGATGTTATGAAAAGAAAATTAATGAATTTAATAATTCTATACTTATGGAATCCCGCATTTTTATTTCATAACTTTACATTACATTTTACATACAATGGATCTTTAAAGTCTATTGTATTGGAAATCAGGAACAAAAAAACATGAATACAACATAAAACATTCTTCTAATCCACTTTTAAGGCTTCATCATAAGTTCATACTAAGTAGAATTACTACATCTCATATCCTAGAGACATACATCAAAGGAAAGGGTGAGAAAAAGGCTCAGTAAGGAAAACAAGCGAAACAGTTGACATGTGATCTTGAGAAATATTAATAAGAACATTATAAAAGTCATAAAGGCATAAGAAATGGAATAATAGGAATATAATAACAAAAATAACCTGAATCATAACTTGAGTATGTGTATAAAAAATTTCATTTAGACATTCATGAACATATCACCAAGGTTTAACCCCAAGGTGTCATAAAAATTACCTAGGTTATTCCCCAAGGTATCGTGAAACTTGTCATCTCTAGAGATTAATTATTTACCCAATGCATTGGAGCACTATCAGGGTGAACCCTTAATATTTATTTACATTCATGTGAGCCACACAGGTCATAATCAATCATTTCATAAATAACCCATAATTAATAAAAGAAATGGGTTTCATTTCAAAATTGTAACATTTTAAGAGTGCTTAAAAATAAGATCATTATATCATTTATAACCCATGGAAGGGAGTGATGGTTATATATATGTAAATTACAGAATAAATTATATAATATTTATATATTTATGAACACCCATAGAAATGAAATATGTCTGGGTATTCACATAAATAAAACAAGATAATTTCTTGAGAGAAAGAGATAGAAATTTTGAGATGAAATTTCTGCAGCTTTTCGGTTATATAATATGGTTTTATAAAACATTGAAAAGAGAGGGGAAAAGGGTCACCCAATAATAAATAATTAATAATATAGTATAAATTCAGAATAAAATGGTGATTATAACATGGTATGGATATTTGAATGACATACCACAAGAAAAGGAAACTTGAAAGGAAAGAGAAGATGTGATTTCTTTTACGAGAAATTCAGCAGCCTAACAACGTCACGAAAAAATTCAGAAAACAAATTGATGAGAGAAGAAAGGGTCACTAATCCTTTGGACATGAAATGGACAGTAATAAAAACATATAAGAACATACCCTCAACATAAAGAGATGGAAAATATAAGACACAACATAAAGGAAGTCATGATTTAAAAGAGGAGGGTGAACGATTCCCTTACCTTGAAGAGTAACTTCAAAAGCTTGAAGGTCGGGACCTTGGGAGGATTGAGGGAACCTTGGGAGGACTGTTTGAGAGGTAAGGATATCATAACTTCGTTGAGGTTGATTTTTGGAATGAAATGAATGAGTAATATGGCATGGTATTTATAAGAAAAGTGAGTGAATAAATTATTAATTTCCAAGGGACACCTCATCAGTGGTATTTGAAAAACCATGGGCTTTCCCATGGTATTGGCCAATTGGGACACCTTATAACATATCTCACTATTAATAAGTTGAACAGAAATCTTACATCGTTATTACATCATTAATAATGTCATTAAACACCCGAAACTCAAAACTGCATTTTTACTATTCACTGAAAATTCAACTGTTTCAGAAAAATCCCTAAAATTCACCCAAACCAAAAATTGATCCCCTGAATTAAAAAATGAAGTCCATTTTATGTAAATAATTTTCTAAATATTTGTAATTTAATTTTTAATAAAATCATTTTTTATCCCAAAAATACAACTTTAAAACTATAACTCAATTTGTAGCACCTTAAAAGAGTAATCAAGGTCCAATAAAATTATCGAATGACTATAAGATAATAAAGTAACCAATTATGATTAAATTTTATGAAAATAAATTTTCATTTTAAATTATAAAATTAATTATAAAATTACAAATAAAATATTTATGACATACAAAAATACCAAAACATAAATTATGATCGTTTTCCCTTTTAAGATGTCTAAAATATACTTATAAATTCATGGGTGGAGTTTCTATTTTTTTGTCAAATTACTATTCATTACTATTCATATTGATATGTTACTATTCCTACTTTACTATTCACTAAAAACCATGTTGATCTTATTGGACTCTAAATTGCTTACTGAATGGAACTGTAGAAGACCATTTCTTGAAAATCATTTCACATTATTAATTATTTAATGAACAAATATATCATAAAATACCCCTTTTTTCCTAAATTCATCAATAATACACATCCTATATTTATCCGGATATTTGAAATTTACAACTTTTCCCTAAAATGAAATAACAATTCTATTTATATAAAAAAATTACACAAAGTAGGTAAGGTCTCGTTACATATCCCCTTATAACACCAACATAGGACCTAAGTGTAAGGTTTTCTATGGGGATAGAATCTTGGGGTGGCTCAGACAACATTGCTCGAGTGGTGATTTCTATCAGCTTGAACTTCTCCCTTAGGTGATTCTGTTCAAGCTTCATATGTTGAAGTTCATCTTGGGCTTGGTCCAGAGCAAAGCCCAGTGATGCTACCTCCTTCCCAAGATCCAACAGATGGGCTTCATAAGGATCGAGTATACTGGATGAGGCCATTCAATCTTCTTTCTATTTTAATTAACCAAGATAACCATATTTATAAAAACAGAACATTAAGATTATAGTTTCCAATTGTCATATTGACCAACAGTCATATTGACCAATGGTCATATTGACCAACGATCATATAACAGTCGAAACAAAACGGTCTCATTTTAATTATACCAACTTTATTAATTAAAGGATATAGTTTTGTTGAGTATACAGTAAAATAACACAAAAAATTAGAAACAAAAATAATTAAAAAGATTGGGTCATTACATTCTTCCCCCCTTAAAAAATATTGTCCCCAAAATTTTATCTCATATCATCTGATGGGAAAAGGTGTGGGTACTTCTGTCTCATAGACTTATCTAGTTCCCACGTGGCTTCTTCATATTTGTGGTTTCTCCACAACACATTAACAAGGTGGGTAGTCTTGTTGCGTAGAACCTTGTCTCTACAATCCATGATCTCCACTGGCTGCTCCTCATAAGAGAGGTATTGTTCCAGTTGTACCACCTCCGGATTTAGTACATGTAAAGGGTTAGGTATGTACTTCTTCAAGAGGGATACGTGGAAGAAATCATGAACTTGTGATAGATTTGGAGGAAGTGTAAGCCGATAGGCCATTGCTCCCACACGATCAAGGATTTCATATGGGCCAATGTACCTATGGCTAAGATTCCCTTTCTCCCCAAACCTCATGACTCTCTTCTAAGGTGAAATTTAAAGAAAGACTTTGTCACCAACATAAAACTCGAAGTCCCTTTGACGGTTGTCAGCATATCTATTTTGCCGACTCTGAGCAGCCTTAATGTGTTTCTGGAAGGCAGGGAACTTTTTTGTCATCACTTGCACAAGATCAGGCCCAAGAAGCTTTCTCTCACCAGCTTCACCCCATCAAGTAGGAGTTATACATCACTTCCCATAAAGAGCTTCATAGGGTGCCATTTGAATGCTTGAGTGGAAGCTGTTGTTGTAAGAGAACTCAACTAAACAGTGATGTTGATCCCATCCACCTTTAAATTTCATTGAGGAAGTTCTCAGCATGTCCTCGAGTGTTTGAATAGTACTTTTAGATTGGCCATCATTTTGGAGGTGATAGGCCGTACTGAAATTTAATTCAGTGCTCAGATATTATTGAAGAATTCTCTAGAATTTTGATGTGAACCTTGGATCATGATCAGATACGATAGAAAGTGGAACTCCATGCAGCCTTACCACTTCCTTCTCGTAAATCTTGGCAATTTGATCAAGAGATAAATCTTATTGAATAGAGATAAAATGGGAAGTCTTGGCGAGACATTCCATAATTACCCATATCACATTATTTTTTTTGTATGTTCTCAGGATACTAGTGACGAAATCCATAGTGATATTGTCCCACTTCCATGCTGGTATGGGTAGTGGTTCCAATAGCCCTTTAGGAATTTGTCTCTCCCCCTTTACTTTCTGACATTCCATGCACCTTGAAGTGTAGTCAGAAATCTATCTTTTCATATAATCCCACTAATAATGATCACGAAGGTCCCTATACATTTTCCTGCTACCAGGATGTATAGAGAAAGTATAGATATGAGCTTCATCCAACAGCTCCTTATTTATTTCCAGAATAGATAGAACACATATTCTTGTAAGAAATTTTATTACACCTTCTTGATTAGTATTGAACTCAACAAACTTACTATCCTTCAAAGCCTCAAACTTATTCTCTAATAAAGGATCTTCTTTCTGAGTTTTATGATCTTCTCTAGTAGTGACAGTTTAGAAATCATTTGGGTTAGGGTTGATGATGTCCCTTCCATAATAATTCCCATATCCAGATTTAATAGGTCATTGATCAAAGGATCTCTTTGAATCCTCATCATGGATAGAAAAACTGTGTCTTTTCTACATAATGCATCAACAACTTTGTTTGATCTTTCGGGATGATAATGAATTGAACAATTATAGTCTTTAAGGAGTTCCAACCATCACATTTGTCTCATGTTCAATTACTTTTGTGTGAAAATATACTTCAAACATTGATGTTCTGTGTATATATCACATTTCTCCCCATAAAGATAGTGCCTCCAAATCTTCAGAGCAAAAACAACTACAGCCAACTCCAGATCATGTGTAGGATAGTTTTTCTCATGAGTCATCAACTGTCGAGTTTCATAAGAAATGACCTTGTAATTTTTCATGAGGACGCACCCAAGACCTTTTAGAGATGTATCACTAAAAATAACGAATCTTTCTCCTCTTGAGGGAAGAGTTAACACAGGTGCTATAACCAATCTATTCATCAGCTCTTGGAAACTTTACTCACACTTCTTTGTCCAGTTGAACTTGAAGCCTTTTCAATATAACATTGTTAATGGATTAGAAAGTCATGAATAGTTTTTCACAAACCTCCTATAATATCCCGCTAATCCATGTAAACATCGAATCTCAGTTATTGTTTTAGACTGAGGCCACTCCTCCACAACTTTTGTCTTTGTAGGGTCAACTATGATTCCTTCATTGGTAACAATGTGCCCCAATAAAGAAACTTCTTGTAACTAGAATTCATATTTATGGAACTTTCCAAAAAGCCTCTCCTTCCATTTAGTTTGAAAAATAACCCTAGATGATCCTCATGCACCTCACAACATTTGGAATATATCATAATATCATCAATAAAACCTACCACAAAGTTATCAAGGTAGTCCTTAAAAACTCTATTCTTCAAATACATAAAAATGGAAGGTGCATTAGTCAGTCTGAAGGGCATAAAAACAAACTCATAATGCCCATATTTTGATCGGATATCAGTTTTTAGAATATATTCTATCTTCACCCTCAATTAATGAAAACCAGATCGAAGACCAATCTTAGAGAATAATTGAGCCCCACAAAGTTGTTCAAATGAGTCATCAATTCTTAGAAGAGGGTATTTTTTCTTTACTATGATACCATTCAGTTCTCTATAATCAATGCGTAGCCGCATCGATCCATCCTTCTTCTTTACAAAGAGAACAGGTGCTCCCCAAGGAGACACACTTGGGCAGATAAACCCCTTCTCCAAAAGATCTTGGAGTTGTTTCTTTAATTCCTCCAGCTCCACATTTTCCATCCTATACGGGGTCTTTCATATCAGGTGAGATCCAGGTATGAGTGCAATGGAGAACTATACCTCTCTTTCTGGGGGAGGCCCAGGAAATTCCTCACGAAATACGTCAATTTATTCCTGGATGATGGATACATTTTATATCCTCAAACTCTTATTTACTTCATCTTCTTCACCGATCAGTTCCATAAATAAGGATATAGGAAGTTCTTTTTGACAAAGATCAGGTTTAGATATCTCTCCTTGGAAGATAACTGTAGGTTTTCCATTCAAGACTACTGAGATTTCCTTACTTCTGCATTTGATCTTAGAATTATACTTTGAGAGCCAGTCCATTCCTAGTATAATGTCGAATTATATTCTGGGAATGACTACTAGATTTATGATAATATTGTGCTCACCGAAGTAGATAATAGAGTTCCTAAACACTGATCATGCTTGGATAATCCCACAAGGATTCTCAAGAGATAACTTTACTTTTAGAAAATCAGGAGTTGATTCTAAATTCTTTGCAAACTTGGAGGAAATAATGGAATTCATAGACTTGAATCAAAAAAGTACTTTACAGCTTTGAGAGATCAACAAGAGTATCTTCTACCACATCATTTGGAGCTTCAACTTCAGCTATCGTGATAGAAAAATTATGAGCTTTCTCCCTTGGCCATTGTTGAGGCGGATGGTGGTTCCCCTTAACTGCCCTAATATTTGGACAGTAATTGGAATAGCGCCCAAGTTGTCTACACTTAAAGAACTAAACATTAGGTAGGTCCTGCACCATTTTCTCCTTGTCGTTAGTGTTTGGAAGTTGAGGTTTCACCTCACTACGACAATTCCTCACAATATAGTCATCTCCTCCACACTTGTAGCATTTCCTACTCTCGAGCAGGTAGTTCCCCGAATGCTTCTTCCCACATTTATTGCATGTGGTATGTTGCACTTGTTTGCCTTCAATTCCTTGATCAAGGATCCTCCCTAATATTGGTTCCATTGATCTCATTTTTTCGTTTGATTTATGAGACCACTACGTTTCACCAAACTCCAGTTCAAATTTCATTGCCCTTCGCACAATCTCCTCATAGCTTTCATAATCTCGATTGGATATATTCTTTCGCAGATGAGGTTTCAGTCCACTAAATAATATATCAACCTTTCCATTTGGATACATGACAAAGCTAGAGGTATATCGTTAAATCCTTGTGAAATTCATCTCGTAGCTTCCCAAAGATTTATTCTCCTTCTACTTAAGCTTGAAAAACTCTTTCTCCATTATTGTTCTAATGGAATGAGGAAAATACTTACTGAAGAAGATCCCTATGAACTCTTCCCACTACATAGAATCAACTTCCACTCTTTGCCTTGTGTTTTTAATCATCTACCACCACTGATCAGCTTCTCCTTATAAGCGATTCATAGCCAGAGTGACCTTCTCTAGCTTTGAACAATAGATCACAGAAAAGATCTTCTCAATAGAGCAGATCCACTGCGCAGCAATCAATGAGTCAGTCGATCCACTGAAGGTTAGTGGTTGTTGATGCATAAAAGAATCAACATAACATTGTTCCCGTCATGGTGATATAATTCTCTCATCTTGATTTAAGTTATTTCCAATAACTTGAGTTAGTTGGTTCATCATTCGCATGAATGTTTCCATTCTGGCTTCCATCGGAGGGTCGTGAGTGTGTGGTCCATTTTGGTCACCATTTGCACGGTTCCTCCTATTTCCCACCATTTCTAAAAGAATAAAACCTTACTGTGAAACTCATTTCATTTACAAATCTTTGAACTATAAAGGATTTATGTCTTAAAACTTCTTTAAACAATTACATTTCTCTATAAATCCTTCATAATGATTCATAAAAAGATAATGATTAACCAAACATATCCCCCAGGAGTGTCGTAACCAATAGCGGAGAAATGACTTTTTCATGCACCAATTCCCGTTCGATTCTAGCTCAAAGAAGTGTTTTTGGGTTTTACCCTTATGTACATCTGTTCCAGAGCCACCTATACCTGCTCGAATCCAGACAGGGATATATTTGTTCGATAAATCACTTACTCATTATTCACCAGAATACCAGGAAGTTTTCCTAAATTTAAACTTTTCTATAGGGTTCTTCCTAAATATTTCATAGACTAATTTCCATAAATAACTAAACTATCATTTGATACCAACTATGGTATCCCGCCTTTTTATTTCATAACTTTACATTACATTTTACATATTGAGGTTCTTTAAAGTCTAGTGTCTTGGAAATCAAGAACAAAAAAATTTGAATACAAAATAAAACATTATTCTAATCCACTTTTATGGCTTCATAATATGTTCTTCCTACGTACAATTACTGCATCTCATATCCTGGAGACATACATCAAAGGAAAGGGTGAGCAAAATGCTCAGCAAGGAAAACAAGTCAAACAGTTGACATGTTATCTTGAGCAATATTAATAAGAACATGATAAAAGTCATCAATACATGAAAAATGGAAGTATAGGAATATCATAAAAAAAATAACATGGATAATAACTTGATTATTTGGATACGCCATTTCATTTAGACATTCATGAACATATCACCATGGTTTAACCCCGAGGAGTCATAAAAATTACCAAGGATATTCACCAAGGTATCGTGAAACTTGTCATCTATAGAGATTAATTATTTACCCAATGCATTGGAGAATTATCAGGGAAAACCATAAATATGTCTCTAATTTCATGTGATCCATACATATCATAATCAAACATTTCATAAATTATAGAATAAAATAAATGGGTTTCATTTCAAAATTGTAATATTTTAAGACTGATTAAAAATAAGATCATTATATCATTTATAACCCATGGAAGGGAGTGAGGGTTATATGTATGTAAATTCCAGAATAAAATATATAATATTCATATATTTATGAACACCCATGGAAATGAAATATGTCTGGGTATTCATATAAATAAAAGAAGATAATTTCTTGAGAGAAAGAGATTGAAATTTTGAGATGAAATTTCTACAGCATAATGACTATATAATATGGTTTTAGAAAAAATTTAAAAGAGAGTGGACAAGGGTCACCCACTCATAAATAATTAATAATACAGAATAAATTCAGAATAACATGGTGATAAGAACATGGTATGGAAGTTTTAATGGCATACCACAAGAAAAGGAAACATGAAAGGAAAGAGAATATGCGATTTCTTTTACAAGAAATTCGGCAGCCTAACGGTGTCACATAAAAATTCAGAAAACCAATTGATGAGAGAAGAAAGGGTCTATAATCATTTGGACATGAAATGGACAGTAATATGAAGATATAAGAAAATACCCTCAAAATAAATATATGGAAAATATAAGACACAACATAAAGAAATTCATGATTTAAAATAGGATGGTGAAAGATTCCCTTACCTTAAAGAGTAAATTTGAAATCTTGAAGGTCGGGACCTTGGGAGGATTGAGGGAACCATGGGAGGACTACTTGGGAGGTAAGGAGACCATAAATTAGTTGAGGATGATTTTTGGAATAAAATGAATGAGGGAAATGGCTTGGTATTTATAGGAAAAGTGAGTGAATAAATAATTACTTTCCAAGGGACACCTAATCAGTGGTATTTGAAAAACCATGGGCCTTCCCATGGTATTTTCCCATTGTATTGGCCACTTGGGACACCTCATAGCATATCTCACTATTCATAAGTGGAATAGAAATCTTACATCATTATTACATCATTAATGATGTCATAAACACCCGAAACTCAAAATTGCATTTTTACTATTCACTGAAAATTCAAAAATTTCAGAAAAATCCTTAAAATTCACCCTAACCAAAAAACGATGCTCTGAATTAAAAAATTAATTCCACTTTATGAAAATAATTTTCTAAATATTTTTAATTTAATTTTTAAATAAAATCATTATTTCTTCGAAAAATACAACTTTAAAACTATAACTCATTTTGTAGCACCTTAAAAGAGTAATCAAGGTCCTATAAAATTATCAAATAACTATAAGACAATAAAGTAACATATTATGATTAAATTTTATGAAAATAATTTTTCATTCTAAATTATTGAATTAATTATAAAATTTCAAATAAAATATTTAGGACATAAAAAAATACCAAAAATTAAACTATAATCGTTTTTCACTTTTAAGATGTCTAAAATGTATTTATACATTCATGGGTGAAGTTTCTATTTTTTTTTGTCAAATTACTATTCATTACTATTTATATGGGTATGTTACTATTCCTACATTACTATTCACTAAAAAACAAGTTGATCTTATTAGACATTAAATTTCTTATTGAACACAACTGTAAAAGACCATTTCTTGGAAATCATTTCACATTATTAATTATTTAATGAAAAAAAAACATTTTAAAATACAATTTTTTCCAAAATTCATCAATAATACACATCCTATATTTATCCAGATATTTTAAATTCACAACTTTTCCCTATGAAGAAATGACAATTTTTTTATATAAAAAATTACACAAAGGAGCTAAGGTCTCATTACATAGCCCCTTATAACACCAGCAAAAGACCTAAATGTAAGGTGTGCTATGGTGGTAGAATCTTGTGGTGGCTCAGACAACATTGCCCGAGTGGTGATTTCTATTAGCTTGAACTTCTCCCTTAGGTGATTCTGTTCAAGCTTCATACATTGAAGTTCGGCTTGGTCTCGGTCCAGAGCAAAGCCTAGTGATGGTACCTCCTTCCCAAGCTCCCACAGATGGGGTTCATAAGGCTCAAGTCTACTGGATGAGGCCATTCAATCTTCTTTCTGTATTAATTAACCAAGACAACCATATTTATAAAAAAATAACGTTAATATTATAGTTTCCAATGGTTATATTGACCAACGAATATATAATAGTTGAAACCCAACGGTCTCATTTTAATTATACCCACTTTATTAATTAAAGGATATAGTTTTGTTGAGTTTAGAGTAAACTAACACCCAATATAGAAACAAAAAAAATTAAAAATCTTGGGTCATTACAATACTAGACTCAAATAAATTGTATGATGATCAAGTTCAGATAATAAATAGTCAATGGAAAGATAATCTGAAAATTGTACAGGATGAAAAAACCCTCATCATGAAGTGTCTTGAAAGGTTAATTAATGTGAACATATTTAAGGAAACCAAATTAAAGACTTCTTATAAAGAATATGGAGATATAGTGAGATCATTTGACGAACAGAATAACATTATAAATATTAAATATATTGAGTTGGAGGTCAAGTTCAGAAAACTTAAGAACATTCAAGCTAAATATTCAGAAATTGCTGAGATTAGAAAAAATACTAAGATTAATTCAACAATATATCTTAATTATGAAGACACATTCAAGTGTAAAAATAATATTAAGATAATGTAAAGATAAATCTCTTTCAAGATCATTTAAAAAGGTAACAATTATTCTATATGTTTCTATTTTTAAGAATACTATTTCATCTTGAATTACATGTTCTAAAAAAATCTGTTCAACCAGGGGAGAAGGATATTGATGATAAATATAGCATATAATCAAAGGTGGATATAAAGAAAAGTGTGTATTATTTTTTCCTAAAAATATCTTAGATGCGTAACCATATTATCCAAAATAAATACGATTTCAAAACAAGTCATGTTATAGAACATAAGAACAAGTAATTATTTTTTGGCTATTATTAGTGCTTTTAGAAATTTGTGCATTGGGCATTGATTTTTGGTATTATTTTTTAATGTGTAATAACTAAAGTAGGACATCATTAAGGGGGGATAGATATGATGTGAAGTTAAATCTTGTAAACTTGAAAAATAATTCACAAATGAAGAAGAATATGCCTATCAAGAATGGATTTAATTGTCTTGAATACATATGTTATTATAATAATATAAGTGGTTACAATTATAATGACTTACTATATTTACCAAAAAAATACATTATAAAAATGATGATATGAATATAATACCACAATCAATGAAAAGGAAAAGAACAAATGCATAAATGTCTTTGTTGGGGTATAAATAAGAGAGTAAATATAAGAAAACTGTGAGTCTTGATAAACCCAAGAAGAATGATGATATGATTGTTACATCACTGAAGAGATTATTTTACTTTGGGAGAAAAGGTCATATCATGGTCATTTGAAAATATTTTTTAAGAACTAATTCTAGAGGAAGTAAGATGAATTAGAAAAATAAATCAATCCCATAAACTAATAATATGATTGATTTGGTTCATGAAAATCAAGATAAAAAATTCAAATTTCATAAGAGGTTGTCTAAAAAAGGATAAAACTATAATTTTTGTAGATTTTTGTGATAGATACAAAATTGCAGGTCATATTGATGATAAATGTTTGACATGTTTTCCTAAAAAATAGAACTAGCAAGGAAACCCAAAAAATAACTAGTAGATTCGTATAATAAAATTGCTACTATGAGGAATTAATCTACATGAATGAATAATATTGAGCATGTACCAATATAATGTTTATTCCTATGTCTAGATAAGTTGAAATTATTAAGAAAATTTGAGTAGGAATTAAAGAATGAAAGCGTGCTACTTGTTAATGTGAAAAATCTTAATCTGTAAAAACTAAAAGTTGAATAAATCACGATGTCCATGATTTCCTTAAATGATTAAACATTTAAAGTAAAATAAGGAGAAATCAGGATGAGATTTCATGAAACTAGAGCAGAATAGAAAGGATTTTCTAGGTTGAGAGATAAATCTCATCCACGATGATCCAACTAAAAAATCAGTGAAAGCCACTTTTTCCCATGTATATTTTGTGTTTTTTGATTCTATATGGGGAATTTAAGGTGAGTAATATTTTTAGGGGGGGGCATGAAGATATGTGTGCATTGAAAATATTATATACCATCTATATTACAATCTTATATGGAGTTATATATTTCAATTGCTGATAAAATTGTTCATAAATATCATTCTTGGAGAAAGACAATTATTGTGAAAAAATGAATAAAACTGATCCTCTAGGGAGGAGAAGCTAAAAAAAGTAGATTCCAATACCTCATATGATATCAAATGAATATTTGAAGTTCTGGTAAGGTATTTATCTGATGATTTCAAATTTTTTAATTGAAACTTTTCATTAAAAAATAATATTATACTATCTCTATATGTATACAAATTTTGAATCAAAGGATGAGAAAATGATAATTTGATGAAAGATGTAAAATTTATTGACAAAGTCGAAGTGAATTCTTACAATTTAATGTTTTAAATTTGTTTTCAGAGATAAATTTAATATATTGGATGAAAATATTTGTTAATATCTCCTATAACAAGGTTTTTTGTTTTAGCATCATATTCTGAAAAAATGATAGATTTTTTTTCTGAATTGATCACTCTTGTTTTATATACCGAGTTATCGAATGTAGATTTAGAAATGATTAATTAATGACTCATTTCATTAATAAAGTTTATTCTCTTCTTCTCTCAAGTATATAAATTTAAATTTATAATAAGTTCCAAATCTTATGAAATGAAGAGTTTTAAGAAGAGTAGAAGAAGAGTTTAGCTATTAAAAAAATGAGATGAGTTAAATTACTTTGATACATATATCTTTGGTTGTATTGTCAAGTAAGGAGGAGAATAAAATATTGACTTCAAAAGTGAAACAGTTATTGTAAAAAAATACAAAGTGGGAGATTCAATAACCCAAATTGATCAAATGTATTATTTTTGTTGTAATTGAAATCAAAAAATTTGTTTAATATAATTTTGGTTTCATATTAATTGATGGTTGGTGTTTTGGTTTTCTTACATGGAATTATATTTGAGAAATATTCACACATTTAAAAGGTTTAATTTTATTGAAGATGTTTTTGTTAATTATGAAACATTAAATTTGACATTTGGTGAGATTATCATATGTTCCAGGACTTTTTTAAAAGAATGAACATTATTTTAAACATTTTAAGAATATTCCATAAAAAATGAAAATGATTTATTTTGTCTGAGGTGGATTTTATTTTGTTAGTGTAATAGTTTTTATGGCTTCAGTATAATTGAATATAATTTTTATTGGAATATGTATATGGTTATTTTTTCAAATGGATACATATTAAAAATTATCGTATGTTATAAAGTGGTAGCATTCATCACACTAAGGTGGGGATCATGCATGGTGTGTCTATGGTACACACATAACGGGAGGATAGCCACAAATTAGGGTGGCATGATAATGAGGGAAGGTTTTTCTAGTGTGACATGTATGCTTGGCGACCGATTTATGATTGGTTGATAAAATGCCTTGTATAATAAAAAGGATCCCAAATTAATGTCATTTAAATTTATGGATGATATACATTATCAGTGAGTGAACTACAACCATTTGATCACTCAATCCATTTTTCTATGTCTTTTGATAATCATAGTGGGATTTTATTCCTCATCAAGCCCATCTGAGAGCACTTCCTATTCCCCATGATATCCATGAGCGACATTTACAGAAGATCAATCCCTACATCTATTCATTGATTGAACAATATTATAACTCTATTATTATCTAAATCTCATACAACTCATTCTTCATGATCAATTTTAAATAATATAATCAAAACTTTTATTGTGATAATTAAATTATTTTCAGTGATGGTGATGGTTTGAGGTGTGTATCTTGAAGACAATATGCTATTAATAAGAAATTTGTGTCTCTACATAAATTTATGAAGTAATAAAATGATTAAAATTTTCTATAAATAATCCAACCTAACTCATTTACTCATTGAATTTAATCTCAAATCCAAGAGTCAGACGAAATTTTGAGAGAGAAATAGAGGGTATCGTGCACTCTATATTTGAAAAGGAGAATATATCTCTTGTTCCTATCTCATATGAAGTAGAATAGGTGTTTAAAAAACCTTTGAAAAGTCCTTAATTCTATTGATGTTGATTTGAGATGAAACTAGTTTCCAAAAATAAATTAAATAGAACTATTAACATCTTCCCTAGTTTCCATTAACTTGTTTTACAATAAAAATTGAGGAAACCCCATACACATGTATTAGGGGACTGTGACAGAACCACGTTCAACTATTTTGGTTTGGGGATAAGAATGAATTATTCAAGCATTAAGGTTATGAGAAGGTGATAATAGTATCTACATAACATTTTTCAAATTTGATTGTGACACGTCATATTGTATCTTAAATTAGAATTTCAGAATGAGTCCTAAGTGTTCTATTACACGATGAATAATGAGGTTAAAAACTATTCATGAAATGATCTCCATGTGTGAAGGGTGATTAGTGTAATGTTCTTGGGGTTTCATGTTTTTATTACATGAGGTCACAATAACTAAACAACCTGGTGTAGTGTGAAGGGAAAACAATGATGAACTGTGTAGGCAGCGTGCTTACACAAATCTTATTTTCAATTACAAGAACATATAATTTTTTATGGTTGTAAATGAATGATCATACACAAATAATAAGGAATTGAGGATGTACATTTAATGTACTATTGTGAAAATGTGTTTTGCAAGTGGCATGTAAAATTTAGTAGAACATGAATTGTTCACACATGCATGAATAGTGAAACATCTATTCTTTTTAAACCATACAAAATAAACATGTTAATATGTATGAATGAACAATGTAAAGTCTGATGGAAATTGAGACAATGTGTGTGTGTGTGGTGCCTTTTTGATAATTTTACAAAAGGAGGTTTTCACATACACCAATTCAAGTTTGAGTAAAGGAAGGCTAATGTTACTCACTTATAAGGTTACACTAAATATATACTGTCTGTGAATTTTAACATTGTGTACTTACATAAATAAGATCAATAATATACATAGTTTTGTAAATTTTATATTAAATAGAGAAGACACTAATAATTGGGTGATGAAAAACAAGCCATAAAAACTTTCTTGTGATGATGATAACTACGTGAATGAATAACAAACAACATTGATGTCTGTAATAAATGAGTTGAGATAAATCAATTTTTCTCAGTAGAGAAAAGAAGATAGAAACTTAGAGTTTATTGATATATCATCATTCGTTCATTCTACTATTACAATTAGTTGAATTGAAAGTGTTATAATATACAATTTAAGATAGTATACTGCTCTGAATATCATGAAGTACAATTGATTATATTTAGTGTAAGTCATACAATTTAATTTTAAGTGAGAAAGTTCAGAATTAGTTAGTTCTCACACTACTTGAAATAGGCTATTTTGTGAAGGGCCATTTGCGATGGGGGTCCCTCGCAAATGGACCGTTGCGGAAAACGGCGTCGCAACTGCGATGGGACCGTAGATAATAATATTATTAGCGAAGAGAATTCTTCTCATCGCTAATAATAGTCAATGTATTTAACAAAATATTTATGTAATTATTTGCGATGAGACCATCGCAAATGGTATTTGCGACAGGTTGCTCATCCCGTCACAACTAAGTATAAAAAATAAACATTTACGACGGTCCCGTTGCAAATCCTATTTGCATCTGGTTACTCGTACCGTCACAAATAAGTATAAAAAAATTCAAAAATATATTAAAAGGTATTTGCGACAGGAACCTTTTGCGATGGGCTGACGACCCGTCGCAAATAAATAAAAAAAATAAAAAATATTATTATTATTATTATTCATATTAAAAAATATTAGAATTAAATTAAAATATTTTAAACTTTTAATATACATAAAAATAATAATTATTCTAAAATATAAATAATATTATTAATCATATTAATATTATAATATTATATAATAATAATAATAATAATATAAAGAATTAATATTATTATAAATAATAAATAAATTATAAAAAATAAAAAATAAAATATTAATATAATAATAATAATAATATTATTATTATTCATATTAAAAATATTATAATTAAATTTAAATATTTGAAAATTTTATTATATATAAAAATATTAACTATTATAAAATATGAATAATATTATTAATCATATATATATTATAATATTATATAATAATAATAATATAAAGAATTTATATTATTATAAATAATTAAAAAATTATAATTTTACTTAAAATATTTGAAACTGTTATGTATTAAAAATATTGAATATAATACTATTAAAATTATTAGAAAATAAAAATTTAAAAATTATCAAAATTTGCAAAAAATATAAACAAATAATTAAAATACTAAGTATAATATTATTATTAATAAAATAAATAATAAACTATTAAAAATAAATAGAAATCAAATAATGAAATATATAAGAGAGACAGAAACTCTGAATAGAAAAAATTATATATTTTGAATTCACAAACTTTATAAGATAAAAAAAATCACTGATCTGAAGGAGGATGGGGAGGGGGATGGGGAGGATCTCCAGGAGTTGGTGGAGGAAACACCATCCCTAATGCAGGAGTAAGACTGCGCATGTACTCCATCTTCTCATGCTGCTGCTGCTGCCACAGACTCATTTGCTCCACGAGCACCTGATGCTATCGTCGACGCTTGTCCTCATGCTACTGCTGCTACAGATGCACCTCCTCCTGCTTCTTACAGAGTCTCTCTATCAACTCAGTCTGAGATCGCAACTGATCCTCATACTGTGAAGCGAAAGATGATGCACGAGCTCCTCTTGAGCTGGACGCCAGCATCCCAGCAGTGCCATAATAATCTCTGGGAGTCAGTTGATTTCCAATACCAACTACTCGGCCCTTCTCGAATCCATACTAGGTCGCCTGCATCCAGGCCACCTCATAAAACTGATAGCCACTGGCCTGATCACCTATCTCGACATGACTCTCATCCTGAGTCTGTGACGATGTAGCCTCATATGACTCCTATAATTGCAATTTAAAATTAAAATTATGAATATATTATATGCAGTTAATTTTCAAATTGAAAAACAAATAATACTGACCAAAATCTGCTGCTGGTGATCACCTCTAATCTCCCCAGTAGGTGGATCGATATAAATCTTCCGATATACGTCGTACTCCGTAATATCAGGCTGCTCGACAGCCTATATGAATATAAAATAAATTTTTAATATTTAAAGTTATATAAAATATTTATAAAAAATGTACTTACCAGATACTGTCTATGAGTACTAAATGTACGACTCCCAGCTCAATGAGTCACCTCCTGTCTCCCTCGATTCTTCCTCCCCATCGATGATCTCCTCTAAAAGTCACCACTCAACCAATGTTCACATAATCTATCCTATACGTGGGATGCAATGTACTCTGGTCGGTGCGCTCTACATGAGTCATCAAACACTGACACTCCTGCTTTCTTTATGGAATCTCTTCTTAAGTTGTGCAAAAACTGACGAAAGAGATCACGCATGGCCACCTTACATGCCTCGTGGATGGGGTCACACATGGTATCCTTGATTGGATACCATAAACCCTACAAATAATTCAAAATATCATGTTATTAATGAAATAACTTTCAAAATAAAAATTATTTATTACTTATGTACCAACCAATGGTCGAACATGTCCTGCTGCACATCAACAAGAATCTTCTCCCATGTGGTCCATGGCTGAGAAAAATAGTTGCGCATGATAGCGCAGCCCTGTCCGACTGCTATTTGCGTAAAACTGTAAAAACAATAAAACATTTATTATATAAATAGATTAATGAAATCATAATAAAATGCACATGCTATCATACCTTCGTGTGCGTGTATCAAACCCAAGACGTGAACGTCGCTCGGGGATGGGGTCGGGAATCATCAGTCGGGCAAGACCGCGCCCCCTTCGCGTACCTCCTAAAGCGCCTGTAGGATGAGTGTTATATGCCACCAAATCGCCCTCATAGAAATCTAGATCAACCTCCAACAACGGACGAATTATGTCTGAATCCATCTGAAACAAAAAATAAATATTGTTAGAAAATAATTGAAAATTATTATTATATATTCATATATATTAGTTATGATTATATATAACTATCATTGAATTGTATCAATGTTCACCTTCATCATCATCTTCATATCTGACGATGTCATCTTCAGATTCCTCCTCAGTATCATCGATATCCATTTGACTTCCAGTTTCTTCATCTCTTACCATTTCACATTCATTTGTGACATCATTAACATCATCGTCTTCACCGACTCTTAATTGTAGGGTGTCATCATCGATACTCATGACTCTTTGTTAAAAATATTTATATTGAGTACTCCATTGAAAAACATCAATTCGTTGTACTTCAGTGATAGAACATTCACTCTGCCTAAATTGATTGTCTCAGATTTTGATTTTTATTATGATCCACCAATCATTCAATTCTTTTGATGTAGCACAGTACTTTGTGTAGTAAACTTGATGTTCCTCTTGAGCCAGTAAGAATGGATCATTTACTGCAAGAACAATTTTATATTTAATATAGATGATTCCATTAGTCGGATGAACACGCACTCCTCTCTCAATATTCAACCATCAACATTTGAACATCATTATGTAATGGTTTCCTAGATAACAGAGTTCAATAATTTTATTTAGCATGCCAAAAAATTCAACTTCATTTTCTCTATGATGAGATCCTCTCAAGAAAACTCCGATGTTCATTGTCTTTTTTGATTCCCCATATGCATGTGTATGAAATCGAAAAATGTTCACCGCATATGCATTATAAGATTTAACCATTTTGGATTGTGGGTTACTCAATATACACAACTGTTTGTCAATTTTATTAGCATATCGAGACACTTGAAAAATTGTGAAATAATTATCAATATACTAAACTATAAATTGAATGAGATATTAAAACATTAAAAATTTATTTTACCAATTTTTGAAACCATTGAGAAATTTTTTTTCTGTCAGCGTTCATTGAGAAAAGATGTTGTAATTTGTGGAAGTTGTTTCTTGATATGATTATCATATAACATATGAAAAACAAAGTTATTTATTGTAACATAAATTATATAATAATTGATAGAAACACTTAAAATAAAAATGATTTCATCTATTCAAAGTTGAGCAGAACATATGTACGTGCTCTGTGATGTTCATCATCCGAAAGCCATCGTTCATAAACTTAACCGAAACTAAGCTCTGGCTGGTTAAAAACGGATAATTGATTGTCACTTTCATCAAAATTAGTTTCGTTCCATCCCATGCGGTTGTGCTTTGAGGGATACTTAGATTCAAAATAGTGGGAGATGAAAAAAGATATTTCTTCTTGGAAATAAGCTCCAGCAATAGATCCTTCAACATATGCTTTGTTACATACATTCTTTTTCAATTTATGCATGTATCTTTCGACTGGATACATCCATCTAAACTGTAATGGACCTCCACATTTTGATTCATATGGAAAATGAAATATCAAAATTTACATTGAGTCAAAGAAAGATGGTGGAAATATTTTTTCCAGTTTAAATATAATTACAACAACAGGTTCTTCATGTTTGTTTAGAACATCATAATCTATTGTCACCGCACAAATTTCCCGAAAAAATATGATATGTCTATTATGGAATCCCAAATCACAGAATTAAATATACCTCTTAATCCAATGGGCATAATTCTTTCCATTAACACATGACAATCATAACATTTTAATCCGGTAATATGACCATTTTTTACAAATCTCCTCAAATTGGATGCACATCCATATGGAAGTCTCAAATCTACAATCCACTGACAAAATAATAAGTGAATATTTTTGGACAGTGTATAATGTTCTTTGGGTTTCATTAAACTTTCTGTTCCAACATTATCAAACAATTCGAGTTTTGGATGCCTGCAAATTTGGGCAAGATCTAATCGTGCATTTATATTGTCATTTCTCTTTCCTGGAGTATCCAAAACTATATGAAACAAATTATCAAAACAGTTCTTCTCAATATGCATGACATCCAACATGTGACGAACTAGCAAATTAGACCAATGTGGAAAATCCCAAAATATGCTACGTTTTATCCAAATGTGCTCTTTCCCAAAACCAGAAATTTTCTGTTCGTTTTTGTGGGTCCAAATGTAATGGGATGTAATGAAAATAAAACTAATATTAACTCCATACATGATAGAATTTTTGGAGGTCCATCCCTTTCAATTGTGACTTTTCTAAATTGAGATCTGTTTCTACGAAAAGGATGATCAGCAGGATGAAATATGCGATGACATTCAAAATAGCAAGGTTTTTTTTAATGGACGAGCATAAATGCTTTGTTCTCTCCCATACAGTACAGAAATGATTTCAGACCATGTGTACTCCATCCAGATAACATGACATAAGTCGGGAAGTCACTAATTGTCCACATCAATCCTGCTCTTAGTATGAAATTTTGTTTCATAGAAACATCATATATACTGACACCGGTACTCCACAGTAAATTTAATTCATCATTCAATAGTTTTATATAAACATCAATATTCTTCTTCGGATGTCATGGAATTAGTAAGGTCAAAAAGATATAGGGTTATTTCATCAACATCCATGGAGGTAAATTGTACAGAGTTAAAAAAATAGGCCAACATGAGTACTGACTACCATAAGATCTGAACGGACAGAAAACATCAGTGGAAAGACCTAGTCGCACATTTCGGGCTACTAATGAAAATGATAGATGTAATCTATCAAAATGTTTCCATGAATCACCATCGGCTGGATGAATCAAGCTTTTATCAGTTGAAATATTCGTTGTGTGACATGACATCATTGTTGAGGTATTCTTAGACATGAATAAATGCTGATGTCTGGATGTAGGCAGAAAATATCTCAACAATTTTACAGGAATCAAGCCAGACTTCCCATGTTGCGCTTATTTATACCTCAGTTGCCCAGATGTGGGACAACTATCCAACGACTCATTTTCCCCAGAATATAAAATGCAATCATTTGAACATGCATGAATCTTCTGACAACTAAGTCCCAAATTCCGAACCTGCCTCTTACTCTCATAGTAATTTGCAGGAAAAACATTTTCTTCGAGTAATAGTGTTTTAATCAAAATAAATATCTGATCAAAACAAGTGTTTGACATTCCATTATCTAATTTGATAGCCATAAATTTAGCAACTGCTTCTAATTTTCTTATCTTGAAACCAGGATATAATGCATCCTCATTAGACCTCAACAACTTATAAAATTCAGACGGTGCAAACTCAGGAGTTGAATCAATATCATCCTAAGTTTCTATATGTTGAACAGATGGACCTGCAACATTTTTTACTAAATTTTTAAACCGAGATAGATCCTGAATCAAGTTAGTATCACCTTCTCTAGAACTTTGTTCACCGTGTTGATACCAAAAAACACAATCCGATTGAAAACCAAAATGAAAAAGATGTCCCCCAATATTGACAAACGTGTCAAACATTCTCAGTGTACATTTTTTACGAGGACATTTTATTGTGCCTTCTGAATCAAATTCGGAATTTCATGCCACAAATGCTATGAATGTCTCCACACCCTCAATATATACAAGATTTAAACCAGAACCGTTTGGATTTCTATGTTGATTTATCCAACCACGGTCATCTAATAATGACTGTTTTCGACTTCATTGTTCCATATTTTACTATAAAATATAAAAGCATTACTGGTTTTGAATTATTTTATAGAAGAAAAACAATCTCTAAAATAACTATAATAATTACCACTACTTACGAGTGACACAATTTTCAATGAAATTATTACTAATTAGTAACATAATTTTTATATCATGCCCAATAAATTAATAAAATTAATTGTATTTGCAACATAAAATTCATAACATGTCCAAATCTTAAATGGTCATTAATTTTTAAATCATTCTCAATAAGAAGTTTGTGAAGGTCAAGTTCGATGTAAACTCTATAATTGTCCTTTCTTGGTTGACCACCGTGCAAGTAACGTTCCAATGAGACGATCCAAGTCATTTCTTTGTCAGCTATAAGAATTACATCACATGACCCTTTACATAGACCATTCTTCCTTAAAAATTTAATCCCTTAAATTTTTAAGGAATAATGGTCTATGTAAAGGGTCATGTGATTTAATTCTTATAGCTGAGAAAGACATGACTTGGATCCTGTCATTGGAACCCTACGTGGAAGGCGGTTAACCAAGCAAGGGAAATTATAGAGTTTACATCAAACATGTCTTACGCAAACTTGTTATTGAGAATGATCTAAAAATTGGCGATCGTTTAACATTTAAACATGTTAATAATATATTGTTGCGAATATTGATAATTTTAATAATTTATAATTTATTTATTATTTTAATAATATTAATATTATTTCTTCATAAATATTAATCATAAAATTAATAACATTATTATATTACGTTACTAATTATATTATCAATTATGTTACTAATTAGTAATGAGAAGATATGCATAGAGACTTGTTAACCAAAACAAACGTGTTCATCTATCACATTCACTAATTATTCTAATTGTTCGCTAATTGTTCTGCTTATTCTCTAATTGTTCTTTTTATTCACTAATTGTTTTTTTATTTTATTATTAATATTAAAATAATATAATTTTTTATATTATGTTTCAATTCTCTTTTCAATGTTAAAACGTGACATTTTGTCTCCACATGTAATATTTACATTCACATTCACCTCTCTGTTGGTGAGGAGGTTGATAATTTTTAAAATGAATGCAAATATTACATGTGGAGACAGAATGTGAAATTATTTCTAATTATTTTTTATATTATTATATAATTCTCTTTTT
The DNA here is from genome assembly GCA_963277665.1 of Viscum album. NCBI lineage: Eukaryota > Viridiplantae > Streptophyta > Magnoliopsida > Santalales > Viscaceae > Viscum > Viscum album. Next base: position 393,002,722 of record OY728158.1, read on the forward strand.
AGTGTTGAAACTTGACATTCTCACTCCACATGTAATATTTACATTCACTTTCACCTCTCTGTTGGTGAAGAGTTTTATAATTTAGAAAATTAATGCAAATATTACATGTGGAGAGAGAATGTGAAATTATTTCTACTTATCTAGTAATTTATTCTACGTATCTAGTAACTTATTCTATGTATGTAGTAATTATTCTAATTATCTGGTAATTATTATAATTATCTTGTTATTATTCTAATTATCTGGTAATTATTCTTATTATATGGTAATTATTATAAATATCTGGTAATGATTCTAATTATCTGGTAATTATTCTAATTATCTGGTAATTATTCTACTTATCTGGTAATTATTCTAGTTATCTGGTAATTATTCTAATTATCTGGTAATTATTCTAATTATCTGGTAATTATTCTAATTATCTGGTAATTATTATAATTATCCTGTAATTATTCTTATTGTGTGGTAATTATTCAAATTATCTGGTAATTATTCTAATTATCTAGTAATTATTCTAATTATCTGGTAATTATTCTAATTATCTGGTAAATTTTTTAATTATCTTGTAATTTTTTTAATTATCTGGTAATTTTTCTAAATATCTGGTAATTACTAGCTCATTATTTAAATTATTTATTAATTATTTTAATTATTAGTTAATTTCTAATTAAATTAGATTATTACCAAACAAATATATTCCGGGAATGTCAAACCATGAGTGCAGCAAGGCCCATTGTTGTGTACCGGGATACAACGGGTCAGGCCCAAGATTCCTTGTCGGGACTTTCACCCCTAGGTACAGCTGTGCCAGAGCCATCTCTACTTGTTCGTATCCAGACAATGATTATTTGACTGATAAAGAATCTAATTATACCAAATTATATTATTTATCTACTAATTATGCCTAATTATCACTAACAAAATCATTTTATTAATAAAACTAAATATGAATAAAAAATTAAATTAAATATATCTAAATTACCACTAAATAACAAAAATTAAAATTAATATAAAAAAATTAAAATAATATAAAAATAAATAAAAGAAAAATACCTTAAAATTTAGGGTGATGTTTTTGACCCCTTCAAATTCCACTCGAAAACAAAAATTAAAACTATTAAAACTGCAGACTGTAGAGAGAAAGTTGAGATGAATTGTATGTTATGAAAAAAAATGGATGGGGGTATATATAGATTAGATTATTTGCGACGATCGTATTTGCGATGGGTGAACCATCACAATTAGAATTATTTGCGATGGGACCCGTCGCAAATTCCTACGGCGCATTAACTACAGCCTGCGGTTAAAAGGGAATTTGTGACGAGTCCCATCGCAAATACCCCTACCGCTAGAACTTTTTGCGACGGGAAGCGAGCCTATCACAAATACTATTTACCGCCACCTTCTATTTGCGATGGTGAGGATAGGTACCGTCGCAAATACCATCGGCACATTAATTATAGGCTGCGGTTAAAAGGGTTATTTGCGACGGGGCCCATCGCAAATAACCCTGCCGCCAGAACTTTTTTGTGACGGGTAGCGTTCCCGTCGTGAATATGATTTACCGCCGCCTTCTATTTGCGATGGGGAAGATACGTCCCGTCAAAAATATCCCTCTTGCATTTTGGCGCGAAATCCGCGCCAAAAATTGTGACGGGGCGTCACTTACCGTCACAAATACCCCATTATTTGTGACGGGAATAAATTCCCGTCACAATTTTGTCTTCAGTCGACCCTTTTGCGATGGGATATATTCCTGTCGCAAATGACCCGTCTAAATAACACAGTTTTCCCGCAGTGTCAGTGGATCAAAAAGAAAGATTGGTTTCTGTGTCGCAATGGCATCTTGAAGTTATTGTGATCTCTATCATTATTTTAAGTGTTATATTCATGAGAAAATGGTGGAATTATAGTATAAAGAAAATTGGTGGGATTCCAGTATAATTTTGGAAAAGGTTCATACCTACCCATAATGGTTTTAGGGTGATACATAACCAAAACAATAGTAATTTTTGGTTTATTTCTAGTGGAGAATCTATGTCTCGGGTCATCCAAACACATCAAGGATGTAGTCACCCACATTGGTGGTGAACCTTTTAAAAAATAATGTGTGTCTTGATTCATTTACATTTTATCTTTCATATAGTATAATTATTCTTATAAGAATGAATTATCCATTCCCTATAATAAGTGTAGAGGTTTGAATTTAAATGGGAAGTGAGAAAAGAAAAGAAAATTGGTAGAACTTGTGTACACTGATTCACCACCACTCTTGGGGTACCTATATGATCCACTGGGAACTTCACATACATTGTTTCTTAATTGGGTGTATTGAGAATGGATATTATTTCAAAAATATTGTTACTTCTTTATATCATGCGTGTTATCTATTTCCTATAATGATTATATTTATATATATAGTCATGTAATTTCTTTATACATGTTCCTAATTTTATAATTTTAATAATTTTAATACATTATTATATTTGGAATTCTCTCTATTTTTTTACTAGGAATGTTGATATATGTAATCAGTAATGTTCCCTAAGCATATATAATAATTTGATGTATAAAAATGAAATTTTATAAATGTGAATAGGTATATCATGTAATAATACATAAAGGTTCCTATTTATTCCTTAACCATTATTTATATTATATGGTTTTTATGAATATGGACACTTGGTCATATACCAGTCAAGAATATGGGATGGGTTGTAAGATTTCCCAGACTCTATTATACCCAATCACCCTTTCCTAAAGGGAATAGTAGGAATATATCCCTAACATTTGTATATACCTTCCCCTTTCCATGGGATGGGGGTTTCCCCCTGACTCCAACGATTTAGGTAGCATGGTCTAACCATCTTTGGAATATTCCAATGAAGTATCTTTCCCTACCAAATTTACATATTGTGTATTTACCTAATGTAGGTGTCACAATTATAGACCCTCCTATTATAATGAGTTGATATTTGTAGCATACAATGATTTCTCAAGACTAATCAATCCTAGCTTATAATTATGGCTTATTTAGGATAGTTTAATCTAATTTACAATTTATGTGTGTTTGCGTGTGTTTATAGACATGTTTAGAAATAAAATTTTTTTAACACTAATATGTCATGGAACCATTGATGGTTCCCTACTAATAATTTCATTACCACAAACTGTATAGACACCTAAATGGACTTGAAGCCTATATTTTACGATATTTTTGGTACCTGAAGGTACTAGTATCTATTAAATCACCATAATGAATCTTTCATGTCATTATGAAAATTGTTTTGGTTCCCTCCTAAAGTTTAGTTCTACTGGGTTGGTTCGTGTGTTTAGCCAGCTCTTCGATTTTCATCGTTCATGAAATCTAGTTTATGCCCTGTTTTACTTGTAAATTTTACCTTGTGTTGGTATGTTTGAGGTGTTTTTCATATTAGTTTTCGTGTCTAAATCCATATATTGTTTTATACCCTATTTTAATTTATGATTTTTTTTCTTATGAACTATTTGTATTCAGTTTATTCTTTTGGTTTATTTTTACATACCCAACTTATTGACTAGCCAGGTTGGATATTTAAGAGAATTTTTTCAAGAATTATCTTCTTATTCAAATTGGGTATATTATTTACAAAATCTATTATCAATACCTATGAAACTATTTTCCCTCTCATTGGGATTAAGTATCACACATGATTTGGGTGTCTTATTGGTATTTGAGACCCAGATGTTACACAAGTACTCACCCATATGTTTTCTAGAAAATTTATCCTCTACTTTAATCAACATGATTATTATAAAGCATAACGTAAATCATAGAGATATTTAAAAATATAGAATATAAAAATTTGAAATAAAATAAGAGATTAAAGAGTATAATAACCTAAGAATATCAATATTATATAAAAATATTTTGAAAAATATTTTAAAATGATAGATTTATTAGTTCAAAATATAAATGAGTTTACATAGTTCTGCCTATCAGAAATCAAATGAATCTGATAATAATGGTTTTTTCCAAAATAAAATATGAGGATGATAGTTTTATACATCAATATTGGGATCCATGCTAATAGATAAACCTAATTAAAATCCATTAATTTTATTGCCTATGCCACAATGGTTTTTGGGTGAGAGGAAAGAGGGAGAAGTGGGAAGAAGGAGGGTAACAAGAAGAGAGGTGGTTCTTACATAAAGATTTCTTAGAGTTGATGGAGTGATTAAATCTTTAATCTAAGTGGACAGGTAAGGTTGAGGATATCGATTAAGAGGATCTCTAAAGAAATATTTTGGATAAAGTGAGGTTTGTGAGATAAGGATATGTTTTTATGAAATTTTACCAAAAAATAAAAATGTAATTTTTTTAATAGTTTCCATGGTTAGCATGAATAGCCCATATGAATCATAAACTAATCATATAGACTGAAATACCCACCAATTATACCCAATATAATTATCACAAGGTCTTTGAGACCATGTTATGGTTATAGAGGCTCTATTGTGTTCCCCTTTAAACATTGCATGATCACTATACAGTCCATGCTACTATGTATCTTGGAAAATTCTAAAAAAACCTTAAATCATAACACCAAACTCTCAAATATAGTCCAAAATAAATTAATGTTGGAGTATGTACCTAAAAGGGAACCAAGGTCATATAATTATCTCTACCATATAAATTTATACTCCCCCAAAAGTCACTATGAATATGGTTAACTTTAAATGAGATGAGGCCATTGATTCCTCATATATTATTCATGTTTCCCATGTTTTTTAGAGAAATTAATTTTTTTGTATAACATGAACCAAGGGAATAAATTTTCCTTATAGAACCTTGTTTTTAGAATAAATAATTCAGATTTGTTTCTTGACCTTGAGTTTTACTTCCAACTCTTCCCAATTTAAAACATGACATGGATTTGAATGGTGCTTATTCAATTGATACACATGGAGGTTATTATGGATTTTGATTTTTGTGGTTTAAATGATAACTAATATGTGACCTTGTTAATTCTCCCAAAAATTTCAAAAGGTATATCATGACTTGGATGTAGTATACGTAGTCTTCAAATAAACTGGTGACACCAATTAGGTGGAACCATAAAATATACATGATCACCCACTGAAAATTTCAAGTGTTAAAAAAATGATCATCATATGACTTATGGAGTCTCTGATCCATCACCAGTCACTTTTTAATGAGATGAATCTTCTCAATCATATCTTGAAATATACTTGTCCCCACCAAGGATGTTTCACCAACCATGGTCATGAAATGTGAAGACTAGAATGACAGACTAGAAAAATATTTGAATTGATATATCCTAATAGATGATATATAGTTATTATTATAAGAAAACTCTATCAATGAAAAATGGTCTAACACGTAAAAATGAAGAAAGAAATATAAAATTTATATTTCCCATTCTATCTTCCCGTCCATTTATAGTTGATATGTCATGCCCAAATTAACATGGGATCCCATATCCACTTGAATTATATTCCAAAATTATGATGTGAACTCGGGATATCTATCCGAAATGATAGTAGATTGAACCCTATATAGTTCCATAATTTTCATGGACATAAATCTTCCAAAATTTCTCTAACTTAGTGATATCCTTGACCTTTATAAAGTGGGAAAATTTTGTTAACTAATTAATGAATACCGAGATAAAAATATTCCCACTAAGTGTATAAGGTAGTCTGATGATGACATATATAGAATCCTCATGTGGGATAAAATTGCGAATAGATAGGTCCAGAATCATACCCAAGGGTTTTTTATGTTCTTCTTTAACCAATCTTTAGGTGTAGCATCACAGCACAAAACCTAAGATATTCTACCTCATATCAGGAAACCAGTATTAGTGATTTAAGTCTTAATAAAAATTTAGTACTATCTATGTGGACGTACCACTAAAAATGGTGGTAATATTTCATCACTACTTGCTTTATATAATGAGGATTCATGAATCATCTCATGAAAAAATGTTTCCTTAGGAAGGTAGTAACCATTCAGTAGTGGTCTTCTTTCCATATATAATCATCCCAATACATTGGAATTATTAATCCATAATTTTATTCAAATGAATAAGTTAAATAGGGAATATAGTAATATAAATATTAGCTAAAAACATTAACTTATATTCCTTCACCTCTAGTTGAATTTTAGAAAATATGATTTTCAAGTTCCATTTATCCCTGTATTTCTTCACGGATTCTAAAAAAACATAAGATTGGGAGGGTCGGTGTTAGTATTCCTCTATCCCAACGTATAAATGACATTGAAATCAAATTCTTGTAAGAGATCTACACATAAACTTTAAATGAGTTTTAAATTATTTTAATAAAATAGATGGCTCAAGATTTTATGATTTATATAAACCAAGAAATCCTTATTGAAGAGTTACTATCTCTAAAAGTTAAGAACATGCATAAACATTACCAACTCATAGTTATGAGTTATGTAATACATCTCATGTGGGTGAATATGATGAGATCCTTAAACCACCATGTGTTCATTCTCTATACACACATATCCAAACCCCATACAAGTGGCATTACAATATACCACGTATCCTTTACCGAATTTTGTTAAGAACTTGTTTAGAGATAACATCAATCATATATTCATCTCATAAATGGAATCCTGACACTCATGGATCCATAGAAATTCCAATCCAATATGATTAACATAGGTAAAAATAGAATATATTTTTTAGGAATCCATTACAAAATTAGATATAATAATCTTCCAGGCCTGTGATGTTATGTACCATAAATATATTATTTGTTTCTTCCTAAGAAATAATGGTTATTAATTTCTCAAAATCAATAAAAAATCCATATTATTACAACACATTTACCAAGAAATTTACCACTTAAATAAATTTATACTTTAATAGATTCGCACAAATTTAATGATCTATACAAGTTCCCGAAACAATCCTCAAATGACAACCGTTATCTTATTTTATCTTCAAATAAACCAAGATATCACCAACGAGCACCAAAATATGAATATCTAGGTTTTAGAGAAATATATGATTCATAATACCCAATAATTATATAGGATCATTTGTTACATTTAAGATAATCATTGAAATTTTAAAATAATAAAGTATACTTCTAAAAGATGTCTTGAGTATTTCTAACTCCTTTACTATAATGAATTAAAATTTAATCAATAGAAAATACCATGTTATAATAATTTCATATAGTTTAAATAACACAAAATCACAAAGACAACACAGCATAATTTTTATAAATGTATAATTAATTAAATTAATGGTATTTATGGGTATTAAGGATCATGTACTATTGGAATAGTAACTTGGCCCTTGGAATAGTAAGATATTCATTATGAATATTGATTCATTAAATAGAGTAGTAACCTATCCTATGAAAATATAAATAAAATATATTCATATTATAAATTAAAATATGATGTACTTATATGATAGTATAAGTAAATAAGAGTTTTAAAAATGATAACTTATGTGTGGTGTTTTTATAAAACATAAATGTTTATTTACGATTTTAAAGTTGATATAATGATTTAAAAGAAAAATTATTTACAAAAAAATATATTAATAAATTAATATTTTGTTGTATAATGATTATAATATAATTTTATGAGACCTTATTTAATTTTTCAACGTGTGATAAAATTATTTATAATTTTAAAAGAAGTATTTTTCAAATAAACGATGATTTAAATTAAAAATTTAAATTTCCATATTTATTAAATTATTTTCATCAAATGAAGTCCAATTTTTAAATCAACATTTTAAAATCGTACAAGGATTATTTTTTTTTCTAATTTTATGAAATACTTCAATTTTCTGGTAAATATTAAAAAATACTGCTTTCACATAACCTGTGTAATGAAAATTACATCTTTTGTGATATAATAGTGACATAATGATTTATAGAACACCAGTTTCGTATATTTTAAATTTATTTTTAAAAATTAATAATTAAAATATAATTAACATAATTTCCATGCCTAAAAATAACATTCCAAAATCTAAAGTCAAAAGTGATTGCTTAAAATATCAATTTCTCTTTCCTTCCACTTTTCCTTTTAATAAATTAATGAATTAGAATTATAATGTTGTTGAAAAGTTTAAAAAACATTATATTATATTAATTTATGATTTATAATTTCAAAAAAACACTATTACATGTCTAACCTTTGATATATTATTTTATTTAATATTTTATTCTAAAAATACTCCTCTCCATAAGTAAAAATTACCCATCTCCATTCCCTTGGAAAACTACTCCTCCCACCCATTCCAAAGCCTAATCTATGAACAAATCCTTCATATCAAGCCTCTTAGAATACATAGGGGCGTTCTTGTATAATGCACTCTAATCACCAAGGGTGTTATAGTTTCATCCAAGAGAGGCCGCATCAAGGAATTAGTAAGTCTCCATTAACTCTTCCCACTTTTCAACTTCTCTTTATTATTTTACCAATTCCTTTCAAATCGATATTCTATAAAATTAATTATGAATTAATTTCACAATATTTTAATTTTTTAAACTACTTCACGTACCATATATATGACTTATATAATTTTCATGTTCCATTTTCCCACCCATTCAGCAACATCTCGTTAAAGGCTGGTTAACAACCTACGAAAAAAATTACAAAACTGATTCATATAACCACCTTCACAAATGGACAGTATAGATTATATATAATATATAAATATCTAATTATATGTATTCGATGTGTATATAATTAATTATACTAATGTATAATTTACATTTAATAAAATAGAAATAATGAGGGAAACTGATTAAATTTTATGTAAAACATGATATCAAAATTATTCAATTTCATAAAAAATAACAATAAATATAATACAATGATTATAATTAAAGGAATGTTTTATAAAATTACTATAATTAATTTCTAGGTTAGTTTTTAAATTAACTTAATTTCTTTATTCATGATGAAAAAAGCAACATAAATAAGAGGGATTTATAGTAAGGGTATTCTCGAACCTATTTCAAATTTCTTAGGTTTTTTCATCCTTCACTTCATTTTCAGTATGGATGTTACTTAAATTTTCTTTAAATATAATTATATTATAATTCACTTTTATTTTTTGGGGATATTCATTCTTTATTCTAATTTTATAACAAAGAAATACTTTTTTTCAAAAGAAATCTTACTTCAAAAAACACATCTTTTACTCCAATTAAGATTGGTTATTATTCACTCAAGATTAGTGATTCTTATATCAAGTATTTTATTACCTATTTATTTTGGAGAATCCAATGTTTACTCAAGAATGTATGATATATACATTTAAACTCATTCCTTATCATGGGTTATTTTATGTCCAATATTAATATATGTTCAATGTGGCATTCCTGAATATGTAAATGTTATGATGTGATGGGTGCACCCAGAATTATATAGTGCATGTAAATGTTATGATGTGATGAGTACTCCTACAATTATATAGATCTCTAATTAATTGGTTAATGTGATGTATCTCATGAGATAAAATGAAATATGCATGTTAATTGACAACTAAGACAAGTTGTTTCATTTTTATGCATTGCCACATTCCATGAATTTATCTAATGGTTCCTTTCATGATTATGATGATAATGATTTTCTTATATTATGATGATGAAGATTATTCTCACCAATGTTCCATGTCTCTTATTCATCCTATTACTAAGATTTTATCTCACCGCTTCTTTTGAAGTATATTCTCAGGTGAATACTTGTAATAATTTGAGCACGAGGTCCAATAAGAATCTATAGAAGAAGGGATTCAAGAAATGTTTTTTTATTATTTAAAAGCTATGTATGGTTCAAATTTTCAAATTATACTAATACATTGGATGTTGGTTGTGTAATAGTTTTTTAACTTTTAAATGACTTAATAATCACTTAAGAAAAGTAGGGTCTCTACAGTTATTATTAGAGAACTGTTTAGTTAATTTGGGAATTAGGATTAGAGACCATTGTTGAAAATCATTATTAAGAGACTAAGTATATGTTAGCACCCAAGAATCGTTGTTTTTGAAAAATGAAAAAAATTTGGATCCCAAAATATATGAATTTATAGTTAATTTTACATAAGAATAAATTATTTATTCATGACTTGTATACATACAATTTGTTTAAGTCGTTTATAGTTTAGAAAATTGTGGGAACTAGGAGAAACCCTGTCAATAACCCATGTGAGGGAGGCGGAGGTGGAGTTGAAAATGACATCCCCAATACCTTGGGAGGTAGATTTAAATATTTCAAGATGATATTTAACCAACTATCTCAGGCTATGAATAATAATCTGAACAATATGGATTGTATTCCATCCCTTAAGAGGGAGAAAATGGATATTAAGTCTTTTATGCGGAAAAGACCACTGACATTTACTGGATATTCTGATCCACTCCTCTTGGAACAGTGGGTCAACTCAATTGAGAATATATTTTATGTTCTTTATTTTTCTCTGAGAGAGAAGGTGGATCTGGTCGTTTATCATCTAGATGGAGAGACCGATCAATGATTGGAATTAATTAAGAACACTAAGAAGAAGGAATAAATTGTTGAGATGGAGTGGAAATACATTAAGATAATGTTTCTTAATAATTATTTCTCTCAGACTATTCATAAAAATATGGATAGAGAATTCATATAGCTAAAGATAAATAAAGGTTAACGTATCACATCCTATGGAGAAAATTTCAAAAGGATTTCATGGTACGCTTCTAGTTTTGTTATCAATAATGATAGTAAATTTAAGAGATTCTTTAGAGGTATAAAACCACACCTTTGAAAGTCTTTAACTATCCTAGATTTTGTGTGTTATGAAGAAGATGTTTGATTTTCACTCACAAGTGAAGATGGAGTTAAGAGAATGGCCCCGTGACTATGGTGATAAGAAATTAAAGATGGATTTTCAAGTGAGAGGATATAATGAAAAAAGTGGAATGATATACCAACCTCTCACATGTCAAAAATATAGGAAGATGCATCATGGAAACTACCTCAAATGAATGGTTAAATGCTGTAAGTGTGGTAGAGAACTCTAACAAACTCATGAATGTTTAAGAGACATCAATAAGCTAACCCATATGATGGATAAAATGAGAGCACGACCCATGGTATAATGCTTCAATAGTAGGGAGACATGTTACTATTCAAGGCAGTGCACTAAACCTTGAGTTGTTGAGGGTAATCAGCATCGCAAACCACCAATGTCAAAGGAGTAAGGGAATGATTTTTCTATCATTACTTTATATGTGGAACAAGAAAATGAATTCGTTCAAGTTACACATCCTATTAAATCAAGAATGGACAAAGTTTTATTTGATTATTTTTTTACACATTCCTTTATATCTTGGAAGTTTTCTAGAATGATTGTATTGAAACCCCAAAACATTAAAGTTGATATATCTATAAAAACACCTAGTGGTGCAATCATTTCAACCCAAGTGTTGGAATCTTATCATTTTGGCATGCGTGGGAAGATTCTTCCTTCGAATCTTGTGATACTAACCTTGGTAGAATTTCTACTCTATAATAGTAATGGATTGGCGCTCATTATATAGGGAATACATAAACATTCAGTAAAAGGAAATATCTTTCAAAATCGTGAACCATCCCATAATCCTCTACAAATTCAAGGAAGATTATGAATATCCTATGAAAGATCCTTTGACATTATGGGTGTTCATTACTTATAAAGAATCATACCTCACTCAAATAGTTGAGACAAAAGGAGGTATCAATGTAGGGTAAATTCTCATTATTAGGGAATAAAGTAATGTATTTCCTGAAGAGTTACCCAAAATTCCTCTATATTGTGAGGTAGAGTTCTCAATAGATCTCATACCTAGATCTACTCTTATCTAAATATTTCTCTACCTTATGGCCCTGATCAAACTGGAAGAGTTATGTTATAATTTTTAATATCATTTGTAAGAAGGGTTCATACGGCCTAGTGCATCACCACAGGTTGCACCAATTCTCATTGATAAGAATAAGAATGAATAAATTTAGTTGTGTATTGACTGTCAAGAACTCAAAAAGATCACCATAAATAAAAATTATCGTCCTCTAAGGATTGATGACTTCTTTGATTAACTACAAAAAACTCAGTACATCTCAAAGGTGGAACATTATTCTATATATCATCATCTAATGGTGAAGAATAAAGCTATTCAGAAGACTACCTTCTAGACAAGGTTTGGGAACTATGAGTTTCTAGTGATTCCATTCAAACATTCTATTTTCCTATAATCATTATGGATATGATAAATAGAGTATTTATACATTACCTTGACAAATGTTTGGTAGTTTTTATTACTTATATTATTTTATACTGCAAGATAAAGGAGAAACATGAAAAACATATAGAGATTTTTCTGGAGATATTGAGAAATGAAAAATTGTATACCATGTTCATTAAGTGTGACATTTGGATATAGCAAGTCACATTTATAGGACACGTGATCACAAGTGAGGTAATTTTTATGGACCCTTAAAAAACAAAGGCAAATGAGGAACAGACCAAACCCTCTAGTTTCAGAAAAATCTATAGTTTTCATGGATTAGCATGATACTAACGATGTTTTGTGAGAAATTTCTCACGATATTCTATCCCACTATCTATGTAAACAAAAAAAGGGGTAAATTATGTATGGATGGAAGAATGTGAGGAAATATTCAAGGGGATATAGAAGAGGCTGGTCACTGCACCTATACTCACTTTAGTGAAAAGTGGAGAAATATTTTTGATATACAGTGATTATTTAATGAAAGGATTGGGTTGTATACTCATGAAAAATGATGAAGTGATATAATATGCCTCACACCAGTTGAAGATCCATGAGCAGAACTACCTAACTCATGATCTAGAGTTAGCATTTGTGATCTTCACCTTGAATATTTGGTGGCACTTCCTCTATGTTGGGAAATGTGACATATATACTGATCACAAGAGCCTTAAGTATATATTCACACAAAAGGAGCTTAAAATGCATCAAAGGATATTGTTAGATCTAATCAAGGAATAAGATTCATCTAATCAACATCATCCTGGTAAAGACAACAAGGTAGTTGATGCTCTTATATGAATAGAATACACATCTCTCTCTATGATACAAATTGGAAAATACCTTATCTTATAGTATATTCAAAAGATGGATTTGGAAATATTAATGTCAGGGAATACATCATACCTTTCCGAAATTATTTCCCAACCATATATCCAAAAGATTATTAAGGAGGCACAATGGCATGATCTAGAGATTTAAAATATTGAGAATACAGTAAAGGAAGGGAATCTGTAAGAGTTCAATATTGATGATGATGGAATTATTTGATTTGAATCTAGGATTTGTGTTCCTTAATCACCTAATATAAAAAAGTATCTATTGGATAATGAACATATCTCAAATTTCTCTATACATCTTGGTAGTGCCAAGATGTATAGTGACATCCAAGAACACTTCTAGTGGGATAACATTAAGAAGAATATTGCAGAGTACATCTCATGTTATTTTGTATGTCAGGAAGTTAAATTAATGTGATAGAAGTCCAAAGGGATCCCAAAACCTCTACCTATACCCATGCCGAAACGGGATAATGTCACTATGGAATTTTTCACTGGTCTCTTGAAGAAATATAATGGAAACAAATCAATATGGTTTGTGGTGGATATACTCACTACGACTACCAACTTTACTCAAATTTTGGAAGATCTCATGCTCGATCAAATTTCCAAAATATTTGTGAGGAATGTAGTCACGCTACTAGGGGTTACACATTTGATAATCTATATTCATATACAAGGTTCACATCTAAATTTTGGAGGATTCATAAACCTACCTTGAGTTTTGAATTGAATGTTATCATGGAATACAATGCCCAAAATAATTCCAAATCATAAAGGAATATTCAGACACTCAAAGACATTCTAAGATCAATCTAAATGAAATTCAAAGGTGTATGGGATAGATATCTCCCATTGTTTGAGTTCTCATACAAAAATAACTTCCACTAGAGTATTCATATGTCTCTATATAAATATCTATATGTAATGTAATGTACAACACCAAAATATTTTGACAATGTTAGATAATGAAAGCTACTTGGACCTGATCTCATGAAATAAATGACAAATAAGGTTCAAGACATCTATCAACATGTCAAATTTTATAAGAGTTAGAAAATTATCTATATTGAAAACCATCTATGGGACTTGGATTTTGATGTTGGAGATAAATTCTTCCTTCGAGTATCACCATGGAATATATTCTTGTGGTTTTGAAATAAATGGAAGATTAGCCCAAGGTATATTAGGCCCATTGAGATCCTTGATCACATAGGAGTAGTGGCCTATCGAATTTCACTGACAATAATTACTTCTCAAATTCATGATATTTTCCATGTATCTATCTTGAGGAAGTACATACTAGATCCCTCACTTGTACTGAACATATAGGTGGTACATTTGGAAGATGGTCTCTCTTATGAGCAGCAGCCAGTAAAGATCCTGGACTAAAGAGATAAGGTTCTACATAACAAGGCAACTCACCTAGTAAAAGTGTTGTGGGGGAAACATAAGTATAAAGAAGATACATGATAATTATTGGAATCAATGAAATATAAGTACCATCACCCATTCTCCCCTTATTTTTTAAAATGAAATTTCGAGGGTGAAATTTCAGAAGGGTGAGAATATAATGACCTAAACATTTAACAATGTAATTTTTCTTCTTATATTAATGTCATATAGTATAATAACATAAAATCTCATAGAGAACAGAATATAAACTTTATAAATCCATAATGAATTAAATGAATGTTATTTCTAGATATTAAGGAACCAATAGTGTTGGAATAGTAACTTGACCCTTGAAATAATTGCATGACCATTATGAATAGTAATTAGGTCAATAAAATATTAACCTCAACTGTGAAAATACAAATACAAATTATTTATCTCTGAAATAAAGATATTATATAATTAAATCATAGTAAAAGTAAATAAGTATTTTAAAAATGATAAATTAAGTGTTGGTAATTTTATAAAACATAAATGTTTATTTAAAATTATATAATTGATATAACGATTTAAAATACATTTTATTTTGATAAAATAGATTAATAAATTAATATTTTTTTGTATTACGATTATAATATAATTTTATGAGACCGTAATTAATTTTTCAATGTGTTATAAAGTCAGTTATAATTTTAAAATGGGTATTTTTTGAATAAATGATGATTTTAATCAAAAATTAAATTTATCATATTTATAAAATTATTTATATAAAATGTATTACATTTTTTAAATCAATATGTATAAATTTTCAAAGGGTTATTTTATGGTCATTTTTTAAAATACATCAATTTTCTAAGGAATAATAAAAAATTCAATTTTTGCGTATCCGGTGTAACAAAAATTACATTATTCATGATGTAATAGTGACATAATGATTTATAGAACATAATATTATTTTACAGTATATTTAATTTTAAAAATGATTCATTAAAATATAATAAACTCAATTTCAAACCTAAAAAAGAACTTTCCAAAATCTAAAGTCAAAAGTGATTCCTTAAAATATCAATTTCTCTTTCATTCCACTTTATTTTTTAATAAATTATTGAATTCAAATTATTAATGTATTTTAATATATGAAAATAATTATATTATATTAAAATATGATTTAATTTTTTAAAAAAACACTATTACAAGTTTAACTATTGATAAATTAATTAATTTAATATTTTATTCTAAAATTACCCGTCTCCACAAGTATAAATAACATCTCTATCTCCCCTTGGAAAACCACTCCTCCCACCCATTAAAAATCCTAGGATCTACCAAATTCCTTCCTTGATATCCTATTAAAATACATAGGGATGGTTTTGAGCAATCCAATCTAATCACCAATTTATTTATAGTATCGTGCAAGAGAAACCACACCGAGGAAAGAGTAAGTCTCTACTAACTCTTCCCTCTTTTCTTCTTCTCCTTCTTATTTTATCAACTATTTTCAAAACAATATAATCTAAAATTAATTATGTATTAAGTTATAACTACTTTAATGATGATAAAAAACTTCATTTATAATATATATGACATATTTAATTTTCTTACTGCCTTTTCCCGCTCCTTCGGCAACGTCCTGTTGATGGTCAGTTAACCACCAACGAAGACATTACAAAAATGATTCTTATAACCACATTCATGGATGGAAATTATGGATTTTAAATAATTTATAAATATTTAATTAAACTTATTGTATAGTTCTATAATTAATTTTCTAAATTTATAATTTTCATTTAACAAAATAGAAAAAACGAGAAAAAATGGGAATTGTTTTAGTAAAACATGATTTCAAAATGCGTCCATTTCTTTTAAAAAATAAAAAATACAATACAATGATTATAATTGATATATATTTTTATAAAATGAATATAATTCACTTCTAGATCAATTTTTTAATTAATATAATTTTTTTATTCATGGGCCACAAAAAGTGGTGTAATTAAACCGAAATTAAGGTAAGGGAATTCTTGAACCCAACTCATATTCCTTGGTTTTTTCCTATTTCACTTAATTTTCAGTATGGATGATCCTTAAATTTTATTTATATATAATTTTAATATCATTCCCTTTTATTTTATTGGATATAAATCATTCCAATCTGATTTTATAGAAAATGTAAATGCTTTTTCCAAAAGGACCCTTCCTTATAAAAATAGAGCTTTTACTCCTTTTGAGATTGTTTCTTCTTAACTCAAGATTGATGATTCTTATACCATGTATGTTATTACCTATTAATTTTTGGAAGCCTAATGTTTATTCATGAATGTATTATTTATTAAATTAAACCCATTACTTTCCACCCGTTATTTTATGTCTAGAATTTATATACGTTCTATATGGAATGAATGATTATGTAAATGTTATGATGTGATGGGTGCACCCAGAATTATATAGCACATGTAAATGTTAAGGAGTGATCAGTTCACTTGGAATTATATAGTGCTCCAAATAATTTTATAATTTGATTTATCTCATTAAATAAAGTGAAATATGTGTGTTATTTTACCACAACGACATGATGTTTCATTTTAATGCATTTCCATATTCCATGAATTTATCTAATACTTCATTTCATGATTATGATGATGATCCTTTACATATATAATGTTTTTGATGATTATTCTCACCCATGTTTCATGACTCTTATTTATCTTTTTACTAGGATTGTATCTCACATATTCGTTTTATGTATATCATTATGTGAATACATGTACTAAGGATAGCATTAGGTATAATAAGAATCTACATAAGAAGGAGTTAAATTAATGTTTCTATTTTATTATGTAAAAGTTTTCTATGGTCTTAATTTTCCGAAGATACTAAACCTTTAGATCCTAGTTGTGTAATTTATTATGTTATTTATCTTTAAAATTATGTAATAATCATGTAAGAAAATTAGTGTCTCTATATTTATCATATGCTGTTTGTACCTTTATTGGTGCTCAATCTTTGACAACCACATTTCCCATTTTAGTTAATCAAATAGATCATAAATGTATGGAAAGTGGTGTTTGTTTTTTATAGTTATATGATCCAGATTCTAATAAATAATACATAGGTTTATATTTCAATATACCATATTATAAAAAATTATAAGAGGAACCAATTTAGAAATGCTAGGAAAAATAAATTATTGGTTGGAGATTTCCTGCAATGAGACTTAAGAGGGTGGAGAATTGAGTTCAAGAAATTTTATTTTTTTAGAAAACCACCCTCATAAAATATATTATTACTTATGATAATTTCATAACATAATTATGTAGTGTAAATAAAAGAACAATTAAAAAAATATTAGATATATATAATTATAGTGGTTTGGGGAATATAAATTTCTTAGTCCAGTCCACTAGCACTCAACACTAATTGATTGGTAATTTTCACTAAACAATTCCTTTTCTCACAGAATGTCGGAACATTTACTGTCATTGAATGACTAATTTCCAATAGTCAAAACTCAGTATAATATTACGAGATTTACTATCCTCTAACAAGGCTTTATAAATAACATCCTTCAAGTTTATTTTACTAGGAAATTTCACAGAGAAAGAGATATTAAATAGAGTTTTTACAGATAAGGCTCACAGTTGTAAGATACAACTGACAAATGAGTATAAATCTTGAGGAGATATAATAAGAAAGAAATTAATCTCAAGGAGTGTCTTCTAACATGCCATAAAATATGATCTTGATAGGTGTACTTCTTTAATATTTTTCTTCTTTTCTGATAAAACATAGTAGCACCCAATGATCATAGAGAGTGTTTGTTTCTTATTGATTGTGAAATTTCTTATCTTCTTGAGAATATTATCTTCTTCCGTACACTCACTAATCTAGAATAATATTGAAATCAATATATTGTTAATTTTATATCTCTATATCCATAAAATATGGGGTGGGAATTTAAATTCCACATGTCCTTTTCTTCGAAATACCTTGGCGATAATATTAGCCAGCAAATTTTCCTTATACGTTCTTCTTTTTATAGTACATGAAAAATTTCGAATACTTTTTACCAAAAAGAGGAAATACAACATTTAATGACTGAACAATAACTCTCATTCCCATTGATGGTAAACCAATGTTAATAAATAGAAGGTGTCGTAAATACATATATGATTCTAGATAACAACATTACAAAATCATATAAATTTAATTTCACATTTTTGAATTAATCCACGTTGTCATTTTTTGTGTATCTGATTTATCCATGTAAAATCGTTTTCAAAGTAATTCCCCATGTGTCTTAATTAATACATGTAATATTTTTACCCATGTAGATAAAATTGATGTGGATGAATAAATAATATATCCATTTGGAACCATGTAGACATTTTCACCATGTATATAAATCATGTAGTCTATTAATACTCATAATTGATTCACATATAATTTTTTGCAGGTAGTTGATTACTCTCTTTGGTGATTCATCAACAAATTCTTTTTCCACATAGTTGATTTCACAATGTACCTTTTTAACATTA
Source organism: Viscum album (assembly GCA_963277665.1). NCBI lineage: Eukaryota > Viridiplantae > Streptophyta > Magnoliopsida > Santalales > Viscaceae > Viscum > Viscum album. The sequence continues at coordinate 393,021,806 of OY728158.1, forward strand.
AAATTTCTTTTACAAAGGGGATTGACATAGTTGATTGATCAATGTAGCTATTCTATCACATAGCTAGATACCTCATGTAGCTAATTTTATATACTTAGGAAAAATTTTAGTAGGCTTTTAGAAATTATTTATTTTATATATAATGAAATAAAATATTTATAAAACCTAATGAACACACATTAAAACAAAAAAATCCAAAAAAAAGGTATTTGAGATTATCAAAACCTAATGTACATGGGATATGTTGGAACAACATTAATGGTCCAAAAATATTCCCCTCTTTTATGATCACAAACCCCATAAGTCATTAAATATAAAATTTTTAGATGTTCTGACAGAATTTTTTGGAAAATTTAAATATATATATATTTTTTCTAAACTATTGTGTTTGGTCTTTTTTTATTACCCTTAATTAGAAATTTCTCTCACTTTGGAAGAACTATAACCTCATGTATATTTATCCCATTTATATTAATAATTGGGTAAACATATCTCCCTATTTGTATCCTTAAAAAAAGAAGATTATGGATAGAAATAATACTTTTAATTTAGCACTAAGAGTAATGATTTGTTTAAGTATAATGATGAAACTTAATTTGAAATTATGGAAAGACTAACTTTTACTATAACAAAAAAACACATAAAAATAAAATAAGTAAATAATTAAAACACGAAATGAAAAAAAAAATCAATAAAAAAATATGTAAAATAAATTAATTAATAACATTTCTAAGAAACACATAATGAATGAAAAATAAGGATTTAATTAATTATTAATACGTGTGGAACATGAGCCTTAGCCTGGTTGGTATGGACTCCGTAAGTGCATCCAAGTGACCAAGGATCAAATCCAGGCGGAGGCATAATTTCTGGGGGGTACTGTTGCAGCACTGTAGTAGGTACTGTTTCCGGAAATGTAGAGGCACTATGGCAGCCACGTAATATTCCCCCGTTTGGGCCTTCAGGCCACCGAATTCATCCCTGTGTCCAATAAGGACTTTGGGCCACCCAGGAATTCGGGTTAGTAAGGCCTTTGGGCCACCTCAAGGCCTTTAGGCCACCTTAAGTGCAGATGAAAACCAGACAACCTACATGGAACAAGCTCTACAAGGAAGATGAGAAAGATTATTTCACCACAACAGAAGCTAAACGGATTCCTAGAATGAGAGGGTATGACACTTTCCATTGGGACAAGCCTGTGCATGCACGGGAATGCCTAGATGAACAGCCATGCAAAGGTGGAGAGCTGATTTCACGACAAAGATGCTGGGGAGGAGCTGTTCCAAGTAGTTTGTCTGGGTTGTATGTAATGTTTGAAGCCTACGAGCAATGAATTACTCTAAGGCCTACAGGCCATGTAATACTTACACCTAGATTCCTTTTAAGGGTTACACCTCACCCCTTGAAAGGTGGATTATCAAAAATCAATAAAAAATGAAGGCCTTCGGGCCATTGGATGGAATATGTGTGGAAAAAATACAACCACTCAACATCCATAATAGTATTTATATAAAAAACTATTCATAAGACTAAAGAATATGAATATGGTCAAAAATATAAGGTGGCATGGGTGGAGTAATTTGGAAGTTAGGAGAGCTTTGAGAGGTAGTAAAATGGATCATCATTGGTGGAAACACAGATTTCTCAATCTCTATAGTATCTTAGTCTGCATAGCCAACTAATGATATGTCTCTCAGATATTGAGTAAGGGTGCTGAGAACTCCTTCAAGATTTAAAAAATTAAAATTGAAATAACAATTTATAGAAGGGATAAAATCCATATTCTTTATAGGGAATAAGGGTGATTATTCTTTAATAGATCACTTAGTAGATATGGAAACATCCACCTTAGATCGATATTTTCTACAAAGTGTTACTCATTAAAAAGTCATTTTTATTCTTTATCTAGTACCTATAATGGTATATTATGGAGATGGTTTAAGGGTATTTCTCCCTCAGGGATAAAAAAATAAAAATATATAAATATCAATCATCTTGATGATATTTGACTTTCAGAACTCTTTAGTAGTAGTAGATACCATTCTATGCATTTTGGAAACTTAGGAGAGACCATTGTTCAGAATTCCATTTAAGTATTCAAGTTTTCTAGAGGAAAAAATTTGGGAAGTAATGAAAAATAAAGGAGGAAAAGAACTAGATGATGTAGTTGGAATTTCTAGATATAACTTCTTCATTATCTGGTTAAAAGATCCTTGCACACTCACTTGTTTATTAATCATAGATTACATATTTTGTTCTATATTTTCTATCTACTCTACTAAACCTTAAGCTACCACCTAAACATAATTGGATAAAGGTAGAGACACTACAAAACTACCATTATTAACAACATGACTACTGTAAATTGGATAAAATACTGTAGGAATATTAGCAATTAGTTTCACTAAAGGAATAATTTTATGAGGATTTTAAATTACAAGCACTTCCCCTAAAATAGAAATTAGAACTAATGGAGTTGCCTAAAACTATGAGGAACTAGAATCCTCCTTAGAGTACATCGCTCCAACTTCCTCATAAATCTATACCATCATATCTTTAAGGCATTGACAGTTTTGGTTATAGGACCAATTGACCTAGAAATAATCTTCTTAATATCTTAAGATAGTTCCAAGATAACTTTAAGCTTCCACCAACATATTTCTCAAGTTACCCAGCCATGCCATTTAGTGACATCAAAGTTTTAGTACTAAGCTTCTTAAAAGCTACTCTAGTGTCTTAAAACTCTCCCAAATGATCTCTCTTAAAAAAATATTTGTATAGTTGTGAACATATTACACTAAATATATTCAATCTGAAAATGCACAGAATTTAACTTATATATAATTTAATAAAACCCATTTTAAATGTTAAGAACCAATAAAGGTAAAGATGAAGAGTATGTGGTATTTTTTTGAAACATATTAAGTAACTCAAACTGACTTACCACAAAACTCTTCAGGGTATGAATTATTTTATTCATATTGTACATAATCATCAAATTTCGTGAATTAAATCATAAGACACAACAGATAAGAAAATAAGAAGATTTTTAATCATGTCTTATTGAGATTAAACTATAAATCCAAGATCATTTAACTCTAACATGGTATAATGTAATTTTTTCATCCCATTCACTTGATCTTTAACATCCGCAATATATTTTTCACTTATCTCAGAAAAAATTCACATAAGGTATAATATAAATATTCTTGATCATGTTTCTTGGGTTACTAAGATCCCAACCAACTTGAAAAAATCAAATTTGGATATGAAAATATTGTTGAGTTGCTTGATCTCATCCTTAAAGGATTCCAAATCCATCTTTATATCCCCATAATTTCCTTTGATATTATCAAATTCATTCATTATATATGAGTAAAAAGTACTCATGTTATAACTTTTAGAGATTTTACTTATAGAATATTTATTCTAATTAACACGAAGATTAATAACCATTGGAGTATGAGAAAGAACTCTAGATTATTCCAAAACTGTATCTCTAGCTCCATCTCTTGCAACATGTGATTTTGGAATAATTGGATCAATCATATGATGATAAACTTAAACTTATAGACTTTCTTCAACATCTGGAACACTGGGAATAGTTTCAAATGGCCTCTCCTCAATAACTATATCAGCTATCTCAACATACTGAACAAATTCAACTAGTTCAATAATTTTTCTTCTCAAATTTGAACCAGATCTTCCATAGTAGGACTAAATTTTCAAAATAGTGTATTTGATCTAGATGATACTATCTTCGAAACCTCAAGAGCAAACATTATCCTAGTAGGTGTTGCATCCCTTGGAGATGAGGTTTGGGATGGCTCCCTGTTTCCTCTGGAAATGGGGATGACCTCATTGATTTAAGTTTCAAACATTTCAAGCAGTTTCTAATGGGTTTTTTCGTAGAACTGGAAACATACAATGATTCTATATCCATTTGGACTACTTTCCAAAGGTAGGTGCTCACTAGTTATGAACTGACGAGGCTTAAGAATTTTTATTGGTCGAGAGGAAGAGAGGTTGGACTCATCACATTCTTTTAGGGGGAATTATTGTCTAATCCAGGACTCTATTTATAGATTTAAGTAATGTTACTGAATCCTTATTACATTACCTATTATAAAAATGAGATTTCCTTTAGATCTGACAATCAATGAATTAATATGTATGAGATTTATAGAATATTTTATATGTATTGTTGGTTCTTCATCGATAGAGAATCTTCTGTATTTGTTTAGAGATTATTAGTCAATGTTATCCTTCGACACATTATACAGAAATATCTTGGTCATTATGATAACAATACTAGTTTTAAAGCCACACAACAGGGCTCTTGAAGTTTATTGTCATTCAGAAGGACATAGATTATTTCAGAGTTGGGATCGTACCCGTATATAGGCTACCTACACATCCTTTTTTTAGAAAAGGAATGAAAACCCACGTAGGTAGAGTAATGAAGTATGAGGTTTATGCATGATTGATGGCTCAAAGAAAGATTTCATAATTAATATTACACTCTAAGATCATGTGAGTCATGCTCAGTGTGAGAAAAAAGAGGTATTGGTAACACCAGACAATTGTTCCATGAAATATGAAATTATAAGAAATGATGTGGGGATTATGTATGTATGACTACCCAGGGAGATAAATATCAGAACTTAATTCAGAGAAAAAGTCGGGGAACAAGGTCTATAAATGTATATCTGCTTTATGGAAATTTGGATACTCTAACTTGGGGATTACTCATAAGAAGGAGGCCCAAATTAAGAGGGGACTTATGATTGGCTTTTACTCCCGAGAAGGAAGCCCAAAACAAAAGTAAATTAAGACTAGTTAAGAGAAATTATGAATGGGGCTTACTCCTGAAAAGGAATCCTGGGTTAAGGGAATTTGGATTTTGTGAAACTGGGGCTTACACTTGAGGAGGATGCCCATATTAAAAGAATTTGAAGACTGGGGATTACTCCTAAAAAGGAATCCCAGGTTAAGGGACTTGGTTCTTACTCCTAAGGTGGATGACCGTATTTGGGATTTTGAGATTGAGACTTACTCCTGAAAAGGAGGCCCATGTTAAGAAGACTTTAGGATTAGGACTTATTCCTGATAAGGAGGCCTAAGTTAATGGAAATTATGACTGTGGATTACTCCTGAAAAGGAGGCCCATGTTTAGGGAACTTCTCATATTAAATGATGATGTCGAATGAATGAAATATCTCACCTTAGTGATATAAATATATGTAAATAACTAGGTTTTGAGAGATGTTCCACATAATTCCTTTCAGATAAGGAAACCAACAAAGGAACCATGCTATAAATGGTTTTAAAGATGCTTCTGAAGGATAAATCTTGATGAGGAGATGTGTATTTGAAGAAAGCAAGTGAATAGGCAGGAGGGGCACCCAAAAAAGGGAGGTGCGCAAGTCCTGCGTGGGCGCGCAAGTCCTGGTCATGCAAGTATACTTGCGCGACACATGGTTACTTGCATGATGGTCAACCCTTAGGGTAATACTTGGGAAATACTTGGCTCAAGCCCTTAGTATTATCCATAAAGGCTTCCAAAATAATGGCGCACAAGTTCTGTTGAAGGGATAATGTGGCACACAAGTGTGGCCATTTCTCTTAAGGGATGGCCACCTAGGCGCGCAAGAGTTGATAAGTTTCAACACTTAGGCCATTGTCCCCCTGTTTAGAGATTCCATTCTAGGTTAAAAATTACCTTAGAAGTGTTTAGAAGACTTTCAGAATAGACTAGGGCACCGGGAGCTCGAATCTGAGTTTTTGTATTTTTTCATCCTGAAATGGGGGGCCCACAAAAGGTATTTATAGGATAATGAATACCCTGGGTGAAAATAACTTAGGGCATGCAAGTCACATGCACACCCAATATTAGGAGCACAAGTATACTTGTGCGACCATGGTGAATCTTGCGCGGCCCCAGTGTAAACAAATCCTTGTTCATGACATTTTTCAATTTTTGATGTTTCTTCAAAGGATGAATCAGTTTGGACTAAGGTATTTCTCTTTTTCAGTTGATAGACTCTGTGATAGAAAGGAGTGTCAAACAAATACCCCCCTCATAGTTGGATCTGAAATAAATTAGGATGTGACTCTGAGGTAAAGAAGGAAACTAAGGAACATGCGGCGTGCAAGTGTTGAGCGTGCATATGGCATCGTGCAGGTGCGAGCCGTGGAGGCTTCAGCGCGTAGGGGTGCATCCTTGCCTATAAATATGTGCCTTAATCTCGCACAAATCACCCGACTTGAAAGAGTTTTGAGATCTCATCATGAATGTTGCCTTCGCCGCGCATGTTACTCTGTTTTCCACTGCTTCCTTTTGTGTCGCGCTGCTTTAGAGGTATTTGGACTTGCGTGGTGACACCTGCACGCCAAATCTTGCGCGAGACACTTATACTTGCGCGCCGATTTAGAACATGTGAACCTTAATGCCTTAGCCATTTTTTCACTTTTATTCACATATTTTATGAAAAATAAACTCACTTAACAGTTAATTATTCAACCTTTGTGCAGATTCAATGGCTATTAGAAGAATCAGAACGGCTGATGAACTGGCCAACAAGCGAATTGATGATATGATGAACATTGTAGGCCATGATTGCAATGATATCTGTGATGGAAATATTCTAGATTTGGACAAGTTCTTGAAGAAATATCATCTTAATTTCCCACATAGCATTTATTTTCTTATGTGTGTCCATGTTCATCTACAGGGAGTCAACGTTCCAGATGAAAATAAATATATGTCCAAGATGCAGCTACACTGATACCCCTCTATTTTCATTATGTTGTGCATTAAGAGTAGGAACAATGGGGTGAAATTTAAAATTTTTCCCTCCATGTGATTTCCTTGAAGATATGAATATGGAAAACCATGGGCTGATATGTTTTCTGCTATCGGTTGATGGAGAGAAGACAATCATGACATTAGAAACAATATCTGAAAAGAGTACTCTCTCCAAATGGATCATTACTTCTAATGATACATTCTCAAATACATGTACCCATCTTCCAAGTCTCTTGGATAGAAATATATTCATTGTTTGATAAGCATAAAATTTTCTCAAACCGCACTCAAGAACATTCTTTTACAATTGATCCAAGAAGAGCTGGTATCACTGCATCTCTTGTTGTATCCAGTTGAATGAATGAAATCTAGTTGGCTACTGATGAAGCTCAGGGTTCTGTAAATAAAATGAAGAGTTATGTTGAAAGCCTTTTGTAATTACTAAAAAAGAGAAGATATTGTAGTCTGTGGATGTCCTTATATCTCTTGTGCATCAATGAAAAACACTTTCATCTTCAATCATTTGCGCATGCCTTCTCTTGATATCTGCTTTAAATTTTTACCTAAGCCAATGGTCCTAGTAATAATAGTTTGATTTTTATAGGATTATTATAAATAACCCAACAAACATTGAATATTTTTATTTTCTCAATATTACCTAAATAATACGAAATGTTTGTTTAGTGAGCCAGGACTTGACTTTAATTCAGAGTTTCCTTGTCTTTTGTAGGTAGTTTAAAGTCATGCATGTTGGACATAAAAATAAAGGATAATGTTTAAGGTCAAAATAGATTTGACCGAATGGATTGAGATTGACTCAATTCTTTGATAATTTATTTGAAAACATATTACCATGTTCCAGTATGAGGGGAACAAATGTAAATGATGACTTAGGAAATTTTGAATCTGAGGAATGATACGAAAAACGGCTAAAAGGCCTTTAGAAGAAGTAGTTCCAAAAAATGAAGTTACCATTATTTAAGGAACCCGTTATGATGTTGAATTATGCAGCTCCACCTAAGGGCATTGGCTACATAGTCAAATAATAGCATCTTTTGGCTGACAGGTCCGTTATTTAGACTACATATGCAAGGCCACCTAAGGGAACGTGCTGCATAGTCAGGAAAAATAACTCTCATAAATTTACTTTTCTACTGTGAAGAAGACAGTGGAAGTTTATGGGGATTCAAATTTTCCAAAGCATAGAGTTTTCTGTATGGAGAGAGTACTTGAATATAGAGAAGATATTTCCAAACAAGATTGTCTAAGAACTATAAGAATTTCACTCCTACGAAGGTCCGACCCAAACATAGGGAAGTGAAATATAAACCGTAGACTTGAATACTTTCAGATCATGAAAATGATTATGGGACAAATATGTTAAGGATGGGTATTTTTTTTGCGGATCTCTACATATTGTTGTTAAGAAAACTAAGGAAAAAGAGTTTTTACTCCAAAGAATGAACATACCATTATTTGAAAAACCCATTTGGGGTTGAATTATGCAGGTCCACCTAAGGGAATTGGCTGCATAGTCAACTAATGGTATCTTTTGGCTGACAGGTTCGTTATGTAGACTACTTATGCAAGGCCACCTAAGGGAATGTGCTACATAGTTAGGTAGAAGACCTCTCAAGTATCAAAAATTTTGTGACTTGAAGTCAAGAAATGGGTTATAAAGATCTGGAAGTATTTATGGTTAAGAGTATGACACATAAAAATGGGCATTTGATCAATGCATGTAGAGATACACAGACCAATGCTAATCATAATGATGTTGTGGATGTGTCCTGAATTGAAATGTTGGACTTCAATATGTATCCCATAATGATAGGAATCAATCCATATGTTGTTCTAGAAATACAGTTTAACGTCATGTGGGATGAGACTATACGAAATCATAGTTTAGGGTCATAGAGCTCAGACCATAATAATGAATATAATCTGTGTGTTTTCACAGGGACTTTTCATCTAGGGGACTGAAAGTGGAATTTGGGGTTAGGCCCAATGACTTGGGGCTGGATTCGAGGGATGCTCGAATGTTCCTACATATCCCATAAGGATGGGAATCAAGCCGCACGTAGTTCGTGAAATACCCTTTGTAGAGATTTGGTTTGTACAAGTGAAGGGTGAAAGGGGACTTTAATGCAATGATGGTTTGACCCAAGATAAAAGGTTCGGGCATTGCCATGTATGCACGTAGTCTTCAGAGTATAACATGATTGGAGATCAATGTAAATATTGCCTCCCTCTCAGGTGAGGGTGTCAAAGAATGTTATAATTTATTATCGTACAGGAAAAAAATGTGAATACTTTAAGGTCATATGCATGGACTGTGGTGAAAAAATGTAAAATATTGGTTCTGGGGGTTGCTTCATGGATCAATATCATATGAGACGGAGGTGAATCGACATGAAGAGATTAGTTTTGGTTTTGAACCATGGGAGGTTGTCTACGTACCCAGCCTAGAAGGCAAGGATCAAAGTCCGCGTAGTTCAATTGAAGAATGAATTGGTGATCAAATAGTTTTTGAGATCAATGACCTAAAAAATGGTGTTTGGAATTATGCATGGTTAGCGGCCTAGAGAAGGTGTTATGGTTGAATTTTACTCTAAGCTCACGTGAGTCATACTCAGTGTGAGAAACAAGAGGTAGCAACAACTTTTCCGATGCATAGATTAATGTCAAGTAGGACATATTAAGGGAATATGTAGTTTAAAGTCTTGTAGTGAGGGCTATTGGTGCATTATAGTTTAATGTCATGTAGAAGGGACAAAATACAGATTAACGTAATGTAGGAAAAATATATGGACACAGTTTAACGTCATGTTGGACGTGAACACAGCTTTGCGTCATGTTGGACAATAAGGGTTCTGTACAGTTTTGCGTCCTGTAGCTAAGATGAAGGGGACAATACTATTTAACGTCATGTTGGACGAAAGGGGGAGTATGCAGTTTAATGTCATGTAGTAAGGGCAACAAAAGACACAATTTAAAGTCATGTTGGACGTATTAGGTACTTTTTCACAATTTAACGTCTTGCTAGACGTAAGGGACTTCTGTACAGTTTAGAGTTATGTAGATAGGACGTCCCAATTTAACATCATGTTGGATGATGGTATAGTTTAACATCATGTTGGATGATGGTGCGAATAGTTTAAGTTCATATGCATAGACCGTGGATCTTGCAGTTTAACGTCTTATTGGATGTAAGGGACTATGCAGTTTAAAGTCTTGCAACAAGGACAACACAGTTTAACTCCATGTTTGGACAATAGGGATGCAAATAGTTTAAGGTCATACGCCTGAACTGAGGACATATTTTGTGTTCATACAAAATACTTCTTCAGAAATATTGAATTTGTTGGATTAGTGATGAGTTCCCCATCCATTTCCATTAAAGAATAAGCTCCATTGGAGTAGACCTTATTCATTGAATAAGGTCCTTCCCATTTTGGCTCCAGCTTGGGAGGTTTCTTTCCTGGTATCATTGGAGTTCTAAGAACCAATACCAATTCTCCCTAAACGAATGAAAAAGAATAACTTTTTTGTTGAAAGCTCATGATAATCGATTCTGATAGACTTCTAATTGGTGCAAGGTGCACAATCTTTTCACATCTAACCATTCCAACTCATCCAATCACATTTGAGATTGTTCATCTATATATTACTAATCACAAATTTCTACTCTGAGCGAGGGTAATTGAACCTCAATGGGAAAGACTTCTTCTGTTCCATATACCAATGAATATGGAGTTAACCGTGTTGCAGTGCGGATGGTGGTTTGATAAGCCCATAAAGCATAGAAGAGTTTATTGGGCCATGATTTCTTATCTTTATCCACCATCTTTTGTAGTATATTTGAAAGAGTCTGTTTGAGGGATTCTATCTGTCCATTGGCCACTACATGATATTGAGATGAATGATTGGATTTGATGTTGTATTCTTGATACAACTTCCTTACCTCAGATGAACAAAAGTTAGTGCCATTGTCCTTCAATATGGTATGAGGGACACCAAATATGGTAATGATGTTAGACTTGATAAAGCTTAAAATTCCTTTAGAACTGACTTCATTTAGAGGTATTGCCTCTACCCATTTGTAAAATAAGTCAGTAGTTGTATGAATTTACTTAAACTGCTTGGCTGTAGCCAACGGATAAGGTCCCAATACATCCCTTCCACATGTGGAAAATGGCCACGAGTATTTAGATGTATGAAGCATGTCTAGGGGTTGATGAATGAAATTGTCATATACTTGGAAATAATGACACTTCTTTGTAAAATCAATATAATATTGTATCATTGAAGGCCAAAATTATCCAAGCCTTCGAATTTGATCAGATAGTCTATGTTCGAACTGATGGGCACCACAGACTCCTACATGCCCTTCTTTTATGACAGACATCATCTCTTCACCATCAATGCATTTGAAGAGAATTCCATCAAAACCTCTTTTGTAAAGAATTCTCTCTATGTGATATGGGCTATCATAAAGAGTAAAATTGACCACACGTCTCTAGATTTGTTCTTTTTGGGATCTATCAGGTGGAAGTGTTCTACTTTGAAGGTATTCCCTGATTGGTGTCATCCATCTCGTAGTATGACCATACAGTTCAGGAATGGGACTAATTTCATTGATTTACTCTATTCTGGATTGAACATAATGTGAAATTGTATGATGGTGGGTAATACTGATGCTTGTTTCATCCCGATTTGGATCTTCCAGAGCTGTGGCTATATTAGCCAGTGCATCAGCTTTGGCATTTTTGTGATCTCGGGACATAAGAAAATGTCAGTTCGGAAAGAAATTCTACCACTAACTCTCTGACATAATCATACAAGGGGATTAGTTATTCTTTTCTGATTGCATAATCCCCATTCAATTGTTTGATTACCAGGTCTGAATCACATTTCATGTTTAAGTGATTCACACATGCTTGAAGCACCAACTCCAATCCTGTGATAAGAGCTTGGTATTATGCTTCATTATTTGCACCGCCTCCCAAAAATGATAAGGAATAGAGTAACACTTCCTTTTCTGGAGAAACGAGCACAATTCGTAACCCAACTTTGTTGAATTTAGGATCTTCCATTTTCCTCACGGTTGGACTTCTGGAAGAACCATCATTGTACTTTTCCTATTTTTAAATACTATCTTGAATAGAAAAGACTTCCTCATCAGGAAGTTAAATATCTAAAGATGTATCTTCTACTGAAGTATTTTTCGCATGGAAATCAGCTAGAGATTGTCCCTTTATTGCATTTTGAGACACATACTGAATAGAAAATTTCTATAAAATAACATCCCACCTCACCAGACGTCCTGTAAGCAATGGATGACTACAGATGAATTTGAGCGGGTTATTGCGAGATACCAATTGGACCTCATGATGTTGCAGGTAGTGTCTTAACTTTTGAACTACAAAGATTAATGCTAGAAAGAACTTCTCAATATTTGAATATTATGTTTCAGCTTCAAGCATAGTCTGACTGAGACAGTAAAGGTTGTTTTCATTCCCAGTATCATTCTTCTGAGTATGAAAGGAACCCAATAATCTCTCTAAAGTTTTCATATAGAGGATAAGTGGTCTTCCTTAAATAAGTGGAATTAACATCGGTGGAATCAAGAGATATTTCTTAAGAATATTGAATGATTCTTGACATTCTTCAGTCCACTGGTATGTCAATCCCTTCTTCATCAATTTGGTGAAGGGTAAACTATTTCCTGCCAAATTGGTGATGAAACACCGAATATAGGCAGACTGTCCTTGAATCCCTCTCAATTATTTCAAATTCTGAGGAGGTGACATACTAAGGATTGACTTTGTCTTCTCAGGATCTACTTCGATACCATGATGGCATATAACAAAGCTGAGAAATTTTCCCGAGGTTACCCTAAAATCACATTTTAAGGGGTTCATCTTTAAATTATGTTACCAAAGTTTGTGGAATATGATTTCCAAATCAGCCAAGTGATTATAATGTTTCTTGGATTTATCCACCAAATCTTCCACATAAAATTCAACAAACATCCCTAAAAAGGGTTTGAAGATACGATGAATGGAATGCTGATATGTTGCGCCTTCATTCTTTAGGGAAAAGGGAATTACCCGATAGCAAAACACACCCTGAGGGCTCTGAAGGCTGTAGATTCTGCTTCTTCTGGAGGCATTTGGATTTGATTATATCCTGAATATCCATACATGAAGGAAAGTGCTTCATAGCCATCTGTTGCGTCAATTAAGAGTTCTATAATTTCAATTGGAAAATCATCCTTAGGACAATTCCAATTAAGATCTCTAAAATCAATGAAAACTCTAATTTCTACGTTCTTATTTTTCATAGGGTCAATATTACCCAACCACTTGGGATATTGAACTTCTCTGATGAAGTTATCTTTGATAATCTTATCCACTTCATATTCAATTTTGGAAGCATAGGTTGGGTGTGTTCTTCTTGCGGCTTGCATAAATCCTCAATGTTCTTCTATAAAACCCAAGAGATGAGTAGAAACATCATGATCAAGTCTTAGAATATCTGTATAGTTCGAAGAAAATATATCTCGATTTTTCTTTAAAAAATGAAATATACATCTTTTTATCTTCAAGAGTCATGGCCGCACTAATTAAAGTGGGGTGTGGATTTTCTTTTGTATCCAGATTTATTTCTCTGAACTCATCCCCGATGGTAGATATACCCTCTTCAAATGCTGGAGGAACATCCCTGAGATCTTCCTCTTCTTATTAAACATGTGTTATTTATTCTGTTTCTACTCGCATAGTAGATGATGAAGAAAAATTTCCATGATCAGGAGAGATGTTAAAATTTGAACATCTTGAATAATAGGCTTCCATTTATGACCCTATTGATGATGAGGGGTCATCCTTGGGTAATAAATAGGAGATGACGAATTGATAATTGATATCATCATTCACCTCTAACATTTCTATAACTTTTTCTGGCCTGGTTGGCGAAGTATATACTTGCTGGATTTCAGCAGATGAAATGAAGACATCCCTATTTGAGCATTCATCATTTCTTGGTGAATCACCAATTTCTCCCATGCTGTATGGCTTAATTACCGTAATTGAAATTATGGAGGTTTCCATAAGAGTATTTTGATTTGGGTCTATCATGTCAATTTTACTGATAGAAAACACATAATTTATACTCACATGTGTAAATGGATTTACTGGAATCTTTTCCAAACCAAATGGATCATTAACCTTGGTAACCTCCCTTGATATATATTTCTCCTTACCCTTCATGTAATAGAATTCAGCCTCAATGTATTGAGATTCACATGTTTTGAATGGGGATTTATCACCATACAATGTCCCAATTTGACCATCGAAACAATATTTGAGACATTGACGGTATGATGAAGGGATAACTGCATGTTGATGTAGCCAGGGTCTTCCAAGAAAGATGTTGTAGGTTGTGTCATGATCAACAACCATGAAATTTGAATTGGATAAAATATCTCCAAACTGATTTCTAAGTGTAATATCTCCCAGTGGTTCTTGTTCATTTTTTATCATATCCTTGTAACATCAAAGTAGAAGGAGATAAATAAGATTCTGTGAGGCCCAATCGACGAAGTGTACAAATTGGGATGAGTTTGACTCCTGAACCATTATCAATGAAAGCTCTTCGGATGTCTAAACCATTAAACTTTACAGATAAATACAAAGGTCTAATATGTCCATGCACGGCATCATCTTCATCTTCATCTGTGAAAGATATCACTGCATGACATTCTGAAGGATTTTTCTCTACATGGTAGACTTCATCTGTAGAAATTTTAGTTTCATATTCCAGAGGACTTGACAAAGCCTCGATGAGTGCCTCATGAATATCCTTTGATAAATTTAAGGCACCCAAAATTGATAACTTGTCCAGCACTTGGGCCAAGTGTTTCAATACATCATACTTTTGATCCAAAGGGCTATGTTTCCCAACAGGAACATGTGGTTTCGTAGGTGCCTTAGAAGTTGATGCTTTGGTAGTTGATGCATCTCGTATCGGTGTAGGAGTTGGAAATACTCTTGGATTTTTATGATTAGACCAATTAGGTCTATTTACATGATGAGAGGAAGAAGATGGAATCTCAAACCGATCTTCCAGAATAACTGTTCCAGGACTGAGTCTACTATCGGTGGAAGAACATTCTTATTCTTGTTGAGCCCATTAAAGGGCTCTGCCATGAGTTTCTACAGCATACACAGTTCTATCCGGGGGTAGAATTGGAATAGTGGCTTTTGGGATATCCACGTCTTCCACTATATCCCAAACCTCTAGAACTCCCTCTAATTCCTCTATTTGATATATGGAATTCAGGCTCATCAAAATTGAAACTGCGACTGAAATATGGATATGTTAAGTGAATCATATTAATAGAACCAAATATCAACTCTTCATCCAATGAAGACTTTACCTGATTAACCAATTTAGGTTGTGCCATTTGGTGGGGCGGTGCCCGTTGCTTCGATGTAGATGGCATTAAATCTGCCAGAGTCAAAGACAATTTGGGCTTTAACATGATCTCATCTTCTTCTGATTTCTCTTCTTTCTTTGAATTATGTTGTTTCTTTGAGGATTTTTCCTCTGATGAAGGGGGCTTTGTTGTGGCATTCATAGCATAAGACACAACTTGTTTCTTCAATTGCATTGACAAAATGGCAAGAGTTTAGTTTCTCATTTTTCTGACCAACCAATCATCATATTGTTGTGCATATTTGTTCTTAAATTCTTACCACTCGCCTTCTTCCTCTGGATTTGTAGCAGTTACACATGCTACATGAGCTGAAGAACCTTTAAACTTGACTTGTCTTGAGTCCACCATTTTTTGGAGGAGGTATTTGAAGACAAAACACTCCTGAATGGGATTCCCCAACATCTGATGAAATGGGAAATAATTGGGACGGTCTTCATCTCCTTCCTTGTTTGGACTCTAAGGCCTTGTAAATTGAACCAAATTATTTTCCAGAGCCGGAATGAAGTAGCCAAGAAATTGTTCATTTCAGAAAGAGTAAACATTGCTCTTAAAATCCTCAAATGGTTTCCATCTTTGACCTATTTGATCATCTTGATGAAATGGCCTCTGTTGTTGATGCTCAGGAGGTGGAACCCTTCAGGAAGATGAAGGTTTTGAGGTGAAAGATGGTACAGGTGCTTGTTTAAGCGCAACTGTAGCAGTCTCTGCTTTACCCATTCTCCTTCTTGGAGCTGATGGAATTACACGAGCTTTATCCTTAGTCTTTATAAGAGATTATTAAATCTTATGAGCAATCAAAGTAAGGTCTTGAAACCCTCCTGTGTATTTCACAGGGATCAATGGTGTGCACAACTCATCACACAAATTTTCCACACAGATTGGAAGCAACTCTTCTTGAGGGAGTCCTATGCTTAGGGAATATGTTAATCCCTTACAACGAGAAATTAAATTTGAAACCCTTTCATTATCCCTTTTCTTATAGTTTGTAAGATAAAAAACTCTTGTCTTTGGAAACGTTGAGTTTAATTGAAGAAGGAATCATTGACAGAGATCCTCCCACCCGGTAATTGACACAGGATTGCAAGATTGTGTACCAAACAATAGAAGGCCCTTGTAATGACTGTACAAAACACCTGAGCTTAACTGCTTCCTGTTACTGCGAGGTTCCCATCATAGGATCACAACGAGAATAAAAATGTGTTATGTGTTGCTCTGGGTCTCCCGAACCATTAAATATTGGGAATGTGGTACATTAAAAATATGAATGGGAGGAATTCCATCAACCCATTTAGGATAAGCTCTCTTTTCTGGTTGAATTTGAGCACATTTTCCCTCCATAGCTTCCAGCCGAGCTGTTAATGACTCAATAGTAGTTATTAGCTTTTGAGAAACATCTGGTTGAGCTTGGACCTGAGAAGGTGTAATAACTAGAGCATGGACATATGTGGTGGATGGTACTGCAACTGATGATAACACCACTGGTTATTGTTGCACCTGACCCATTGGATTAGACCGATGAGGGTGTACTGACAAAGGAGGATATTCTTGATCCATCTTAGTAGCCGCAACAAGTTCCCTTGGCTGAGCGACTTCAGTATGCTTAGGAGGAATACTACCTTGAAGTGGTTCTGTAGTCAACCTCTTTAATTCCTTTATTTCTTCCTCTTGTTGGAGAATCTTTGCTCTAATGAGAGAGATTGGCCTTCTCCACAAGAAGGGTATGTAACCTGATTCTATCCTTTCCCCTTATTGGACACCATTCAAAGAGGGGGAAGTGGGTTACTTGAAGGATTACCTAGATTCTAGGTAATCCTTTGATTTCGTGTACATACACCTTCTTCTTTTGTGTCCATGCATAAAACCTCTTGAGTAGGAGCTTCCTCATATGATCCCTCTGAGTGAGCCTCATTTGGGGGATCAGCAACAACATAATTGATGACATTGACTGATGCATAACGCATTGCATCCCTTCTATCAACATTTCTAAGATATTGTCTTTTTCCATGTCCCTGATGAGACACCTCCTTTTTTTGATTTGATCCCCTAGGAACTTCTTGATGAAACATAATTTAGAGGGAATCTCTTGATAATTTGGCTCTTCCTTCCTCTTGAGTCTTCTTCCCTAATCGAGAAATGACTGACATTCTCTGAGGGAGAGATTGAGGATTTGAAAAAGTCCCCAGTCCTGTGGATTGGGGCTGTTCCTTCTGTTTCTACTCAACTGCTCGAATCCTATTTGTTGATTTTGAGTGTTTGGTTAAAAGAGTCCCTAGTCTGGAAAGCTGGGGTGGTTCTCGAGCTGCTCATCTGAGAAATTCTTGAATTCTCTCCTGATCTTGTAGACATTAGTCCAGAAATTGGTTGGATGCATCAACCTACATACACTCTTATCACCCAGCTCAAAAGACCGTTGAATGATTGCTGACACGTTTTTCACTTGATGATGTGCACGCTCCAAATGAGAAGCTTGTTCAATATTCTCGTTCACTTGATTCAAGAGTAATTCAACATCTTGTTCTCTGTATGCTTGATTTTTAGAGGAACTAGTTGAGGCATGTTCTTGAGCGATCCTTTGATTACAAATAAAGCCAATTGGCTATTGCCGGCCATGGGCAATAACATTTCATGAAACCATTTTTGGTGGGATTTGCTGACTGGATAGTACAGTGAAATGTAGTGCTCCATGGACACCACATCCCATGATATGAATACCAGATGGGGCATTGGAAATTAACTGGCACAATCTTCTTAGTGTGACAAGGCATGAACGCTGAAGGGCTCTCTACTGATCTTCAGCCTTCAGAAATCGAGAAACCGAGAGAGATGCCAAGTCAATTTTCCATTTTAACCCTTCTATTATCTTGACATGATTTTTATATTCATCATAAGATAATATTTTATTTTTCAATTGACAAAGATTTTTCCCTATGTTAAGTTGAATATCAGGAATTCCATCTTCTGTGAACATCTCTGGAATGTCATACTGAGAGTCCACCAGAGGCCAAAACATGACTGGCACTTCACCTTTCACCAGTTGTTTTCTCATATTCAGTACATCCTCTTTATCAATCAATGAATATTTTTCTACCTGATTAGACCAAAGTTGGTGATTCCTTGTTGCTTTATCAGATTTAACAAGATCAGTAGATAATTGACTGATCAAACTAGAAGATTAACGACCCAGGGGTGGTTCGGAGAATGACCTACACCACGGGATATATTATGATTGAGAAATTATTTCACCTTCTAGTGGTAAAGCATCAGACATGACTGGATTCACATTTCTAGGTGCCTCAAGATAAGAGGGCTTTCTCATCACTAAATTGTCTATTGGAGCAATTTCCAGGCAATGTGAATTACTACTGCGGAGAGAACATTCGCAGCTAAATTCGTTATCATGGGGAGGACCACCATGGTGGGTTACAGAAAAAGATGAAACATTTTTCTACTTCGTCTTCTGACCGTATAGAGGGTTCTTGTGGCTCTCATCTGAAGATGAAACTTCGAGACCGACCGTATTGTCATGACGCAAGACTTCAAGAGGAACTGTCTGATGCAGACCTTTAGAATTAATGTTCCCACTATTGGGAATTGAGAGAGTAGAATCCTGAGTTTCAATAGATAATTGTTTGAGTACATCAAGTACTCTAGCATCAAGCAAGGCCTTGTTACAAATTGGGCCTTGATTTCTTGACTGTGCTGGGCGAGTCTTCTTCTTAGACACCTTCTTACTCACTTTAAGAACCAATTGTTGATGAAAGTGGTTATTATGGGAAGGTGTATGTGCCTGCTCCAGAGAAATAATCAGGTTAGGCTGATTATCTTCACTCAAATTAGATGTATGTGCCTGACTTGGTTGTCCATATGACATGGGGGAGTATTCCACAAAACCCTCTTGGACTGGAACAGAGGTACGTGTCTGTTCCAGAGTGAACTGTTGATGTGTCACTCCACTGGTAGAGATAGATTTTAATTTCTTTCCCTGTGATGTTGCTGAAGCAGTTATAATATCCTGGCAGGCATCTAGAATATGAGTAGGGATTTTCTTTTCCTCTTTCACCATTGATAGAATATTCTTGGTGACTTCAGCTACCGGAACGGGGATATACGTAAATTCCGTGCTTGGAGTAGGTCTGTGTCCCTACTCCTGTCCTCCTTTTCCTGTCAATGAATTCTAACAGTACTCAAGTGTGGGGGCAGAGAGTTGAGTCTGCCTCCTGTTTGTCACTAAAGCTTTCTAACTGACTTCTCTGAGTGGTACCAAATGAGACTGTTGGTAGGCTTGATCAATACTGGTAGGTGTATGTTCTTGCTGATTACACACAACCGAACGTGGTTGATGAACATCCTTCAATACTGACAGACGAGGCTGCTGGTAGGACTGATAAGTGTAAGCAGGTGTGTGTGCCTGTTTACAAGTTGTCAACACATTGGGTTGGTAGGCATCATCATATGTAGTTAGACGACCCTGATGACTAGCTGATAACTTATAAACAGGTGTCTATTCTTGTCTATAGTAATCCATCGGAATTGCCTAGTGGGATTGGCGTGTTGCTGCCATACGAGTCTACTGGATAGCGGAATTAAAACAGAAGGTTGTGTGTTCCCACATATTGATTTCCACCAAGTTAGGTTGGTGGAATTCTTCGAAAATGGCAGAGATAAGAACATGCTCACTGTTGATCGGATTTTTCCTCTGGCGGTTCGTCTTGCATGCTCGGGTTTGAGGGACCTGAGCCAAACCCTCTAAGGTGATACCCTCATCACGTGGAGGGCACACTGCCACATGAGTCTGACAGTTATTGTTGATGGGAACCCTCGGGAAGGACTCATGTTTCCTTGAATTAAGGCCTTTAGTGGCCTTCTCATTCACCTCCTTAGAATATGAGTGGGAATGGTGATTGCGTTCTGGGGATAACAACCCGAAATGGTTGGAGACAGTGGTTGGAACCACCTGCTTCTTGATTGCTGGTCATCACTGTCCAGATGACGAGGGTGAATTATTGACATGGAGGGCTTATCTAGTGGCCTCTAGAGACAGAATAGTACCGTTTTGAAGGTATTCCTTAACCAGTGCATTTGATACCCAGCGTTAAAGACACTGAGTAGGTGATGTCATCCTTAGAGCAGAAGATGATCCAGCAGGAGTAGCAACAGAGGCATTCACAGTAGAGGTATTCACTGGCGTGAACATAATAGAATCCATATCTGTAATGCAGATGATCTTGGAAAAGAGATCCTGTTTGGTATAAGAAACATAATCAAGATAAGTTTGGACGCTACATCTTTTGGATGAGCACATATTTTATTGATTGTTCTGTTGGCCCTCTTATTGATTTTAAATAGGGGCCTAACAAATAAGTAAAACATCATTTTATCTTGGTTAAAGATTCATTTATGGTTCACCATTTTTGTTTCCTCTGGAAATGGGGATGACCTCATTGATTTAAGGTTCAAATATTCCATGAAGTTTCTAATGGGTTTGTTCATAGAACCGGAAACATCCAATGTTTCTATATCAATTTGGACCTACTTTCCAAAGGTAGGTTCTCACTAGTTATGAACTGATGAGGCTTAAGAATTTTTATTGGTCGAGAGGATGGGAGGTCAGACTCATCACACCCTTTTGGGGGGAATTATTGTCTACTCTGGGGCTCTCTTTATAGATTTAAGTTATTTTCCCGAATCCTTATTACATTATGAAGTATTAAAATGAGCTTTTCTTTAGATATGTCAATCAATGACGTAATATGTATGAGATTTAGAGAATATTTTATATATATTAGAGGTTCTTCATCGATAGAGAATCATCTGTATTTGTTTAGAGACTCTTAGTCAATGGTATCCTTCAATACATAAAATAGAAATATCTTGGTCATTATGATAACCATACTAGTTTTAAATCCACTCAGTGGGGCACATGATGTTTATTTCATTCATAAGGACATAGATTATTTCAGAGTTGGGATTGTACCTGCAGATGGGCTACCTATGTATCCTTTGTTTTAGAAAAGGAATCAGAACCCACGTAGTTTGAGTAATGAAGTATGAGGTTTGTGCATGATTGATGTCTCAAAGAAAGATGTCATAATTACTTTTACACTCTAAGCTCACGTGAGTCATGCTCGATGTGAGAAACAAGAGGTATTGGTAAAACTAGACAATTGTGCCATGAAAGATGCAATTATAAGAAATGATGTGGGGATTATGTATGTATGAATGCCCAGGGAGATAA
This sequence comes from Viscum album, assembly GCA_963277665.1. Classification (NCBI taxonomy): domain Eukaryota; kingdom Viridiplantae; phylum Streptophyta; class Magnoliopsida; order Santalales; family Viscaceae; genus Viscum; species Viscum album. Next base: position 393,043,349 of record OY728158.1, read on the forward strand.
AGATCAGGACTTATTTTAGAGAAAAAGTCCAGGAACAGGGTCTATAATGGTATATATGATTTATGAATATTTTGATACTCTAACTTGGGGCTTACTCCTGAGAAGGAGGCCGAAATTAGGAGGGGACTTATTATTGGGTTTTACTCCTGAGAAGGAAGACCAAATCAAAAGTTAATTAATACTGGTTAAGAGAAATTATGACTGGGGCTTACACCTGAAAAAGAAGCCCAGGTTAAGGGAATTTGGATTTTGGTAAATTGGGGCTTACTCTTAAAGAGGATTCCCATATTAAAAGAATTTGAAGACGGGGGCTTACTCCTGAAAAGGAAGCCCAGGTTAAGGGACTTGAGGCTTACTCCTAAAGAGGATGCCCATCTTTGGGATTTTTAGATTGGTACTTACTCCTGAAAAGGAAGCCCAAGTTAAGGAGACTTGAGACTTATGACTTATTCTTGAGAAGGAGGCCTAAGTTAATGGAAATTATTATTGGGGATTACTCCTGAAAAGGAGGCCCAAGTTGTGGGAACTTCTCATCTTAATGGATGAGTTTGAATGAATGAAATCTCTCACCTTAGTGAAATAAAGATTTGTAAATCACTAGGTTTTGAGAGATGTTCCATAGAATTCCTTTCATATAAGGAAACCAACAAAGGAACTATGCTATAAATGGGTTTGAAGATGGTTCTGAAGGTTAAATCTTTAAGAAGAGAGGTGTATTTGAAGAAATCAAGTGAATAGGTAGGTGGGGCACCCAAAAAGAGGGAGGCGTGCAAGTCCTGTGTGGGTGTGCAAGTCCTGGTCACGCAAGTATACTTGCACGACACATGGTTACTTGCGTGATGGTCAAGCCTTAGGGTAATACTTGGGAGAGACATGGTTTAAGACCTTAGTATTATCCCTAAAGGCTTCCAAAAGAATGGAGCACAAGTTCTGTTGAAGGGATAAGGCCGAGCGCAAGTGTGGCCATTTCTCTTATGGGCTGGCCACCTAGGCGCGCAAGTGTTGATGAGTTTCAACACTAAGGCCATGTTCCCCCTGTTTAGAGCTTCCATTATAGGTAAAAAATTACCTTATAAGTGTTTGGAAGACTTCCAGAAGAGACTAGGGCGCCGAGAGATCGAATTTGAGTTTTGTAATTTTTCCATCCTGAAATGGGTGGCCCTAAAGGGGTATTTATAGGCTAATGAAGACTCTGGGCGAAAATAACTTAGGGCGCACAAGTATACTTGCGCGACCATGCTGTAACTTGCGCGACCCAAGTGTAAAAAAATCCTTGTTCATGCCTTTTTCAATTTTTGATGTTTCTTCAAAGGATGAATCACTTTGGACTAAGGTATTTCCCTTTTTCAGTCATTAGACTCTGTGATATAAAGGAGCGTCAACAATCCCCTTAAGCCAAACTGTCCTATCCAACATGTCTTAAATAATTTTAATTTGTGTCCCAATAGTTTCTATTTGTCTTTAAAATAATTCTAGATAGAGTATTACTTCTATTTAATTTTACAGTCTCACCCTCATTTAGATCCACCTTCTTCTTTAGTATTAGGTAGATATCCCTACCACAGGTTTAATAGTTCATCATTCATTTACCTTTATAGTAGTGATGTTCAAACCACACCATATACATTGGAAGATTCTTCTCTACATTTTTAATCACGATATATAGTATATATATATATATATCTAGAAATAACATCTTATTTATTTCACCATCTTTCTGGGAAATACCACTCTATAGTAACTTATATAAACTTTTCTTCAAAGATCTATGTCCTTCAAAAGCTTCTTTTCAAAATTATAGGTTCAAAATATGAACATCACAACATTGTATGGCCCTAATGGACTCATATAAATCAGATTTTACCTAAATTTAAACTCCCACTTATATGGATAATGGAATATTTCATCCATTTATATTATTAAAACTAATATGAATTTCCTATTAACATTCAATTACAGTATATCCTCTACATCACCAAACTGGAACTCATCATTCCTTATAAATTTGTTCACTTCATAATAAAAAAAACCTGGTTACGTTACATCTAAAGAAAACTTCCATCATAGAAAAAGATATATTTTCTTCATAAGAATCTCAATAATCTTTATACAACCCATATTGATGGATTTTCCCACAAGAACCTTTCGTGGTGCACCTCAGAACCTAGATTTCTTGGAAGAACTAGAGCTTTCATCCTCTCTACACCATTAATTTACCATAGAAAAAGGTCAGTAGAAAATCTAGAAGGGATTGAGAGAGATATGGGGAAAGAAGTGGGTTTTAGTTTGGATTCAATGATAAGAAATGTATGTAAAGAGAGTAATGGTATAGGGTTGACTTGTATTTAGGCCACAAACCATATTTTCAAAAGGATTACATTCATGATTTGGAATTTGGGTTGATTTTATCTTAAAATAAATAAATATATAAATAAAATAAATGAAATCTATTATATGTGAATAAAAGCATAATGAACTTTCATAAAACACTAAAACAAAATAAACTAACTTAATCTTTATAATGAATAATTTAGAAATTAAAATTTGAAAAAATAAGATAAATTGGACTTATATAAATTTGAATAACCCCAATTCTCTTTTGATAAAATCAAAAAATAGAAGGGGCTTTGTAAAAATATTTGATAACTGATTCTTTCTGAAGATAAATTCATGAGTGATATTACTCTTTATGTGTTATCTCTCGATATATAATACCTCAATTTTATATTCTTTTTTCTCAGATTATTTATCAAATTCCTTAAAAAATCAATATCAGTTGTGTTATCACACATTATTGAGACTTCATTGAAATTAAATAAAAAAATACATTAATATGTATGTGATTAATAATAATTATGCATAGTAACTAACAATGGCTATATATTCTTCTTCAGTAAAAGATATTTCAACTGAGGTTTTCTTCTTACTAGACCAAGATACTAACGATTTACCTAGAAAATGGTAGGTTCTTTATTTACTATTCCTTTCTAGTCTACAATTACCAAATTATGCATCTGAATATGTAGTCTGGTTAAAATTCTTAGTTTCTCAAAAAACTATGGAAATCGAAATTTTACCTTTTAAATCAGAGAAATTTATTTTTCTTCTTTCGTATGAGATTCGTCAGGTTTAATTTATAATCTAACACATAAACATGATGAAAACATAATATCTAGTCTACTAGAAATTAAGTAAAATAGACTCTCAATTATTCCTCTATATAGCATGTTTTCAATTTCTTTACTAGCATCATCCAAATCAATATTTTCATTAAAAATCATAGTATTTTCATGTACATTACAACTTTCAAGTACAAAAATTTTAAGTAATATAATTACATATTTTATTTGATTTAGAACATTCCAAAATAATTTTTTATAAATCTAATAAACTTGAAACTAAATTAACTCAAACATAATTCTTATTTAAATTTATTTTTTCATGTTTTTCTAAAATTCATTACACAATATTTTATTTATAGAACAAAAAATCACATCATCAACAAATATTTCAGTTAAAAAAATATCTACAGATAAAATTTTATTAAAAAGTGTAGGATCTACCATTCTTACTAAATACCTATTTGAGTATAGAAAATAACTTAAATTTCCATACCATTCTATAAGTTCTTATTTAAAAACATAAAAGAGATTTGGTAAGTTTGAAAAATAGATTTTGAAAATGAGGACTTTCAAAACCATGAGGTTGTTCAACATAAAATGCCTCCATAGGAAGGCCATTTATGAAAGAATATTTTATATCCATATGATATAATTTTAAATTAATATGTGATACATAGGCTAATAGAATATTAATGGATTATAGTATACCTATAGGTGAAAAGGTATCATCATAATCTATACATTCTTCTTGGTTGTAACCATTAGAAAATATTCTATCCTGATTCCTAGTAATCACACCGTTATCAACTTATTTATTCCTAAAACCCCTTTTTTCGAATAAATGGATATTCAATGGGTCTATTAATTAATTCTCATAACGTCGTACTCTTGAACAGATTTAATTATTATTTCATTTCTAAAACCCAACTCTCATCTACTAAGACTTCTTCTATAGTCTTAGGTTCTAGTTGAGGTAAAAAAGTATAAAATTATAAAACATTTTCTACACTCCTTCGAGTTATAATTCCTTTATCTAAAATTTTTACAATAGTTTTAAATTGATAGTTATTAAGGTTTCTAGAATATCTAGGAAACAAACTTTATGCTTCATTGGTATCTATCCTTTCATAATTTGGTTGTGGGAAATCAAGTTCCAACTCATATTACTTTTTATTTTCAATGAGAGTTTCATGTATCATGTTTTCAAAAGAATATATTATCTCATAAACATGATTAATTCGTTGATAAAAATGATCATTTTCATCAAATTTCACTAGAGTTTATACATAAACATTCTTTGACCTTTTTTAAGAACTCTATATTCCTTGGATGTAGTATAATATCCACGAAATATTTCTTCATTAACCTTGGGATCAAATTTACTGTGATTATCCATGGTGTTTAAAATATAATCCTTTAATCCAAACAGTTTAAATATCCAGTTTTTGGATTTATATTATTACATATCTCATAGGGTGTTTTCTTCAAAATAGGCCAAATTAGAAAGTTGTTTATAACATATGATGTTGTATTCACAGCTTCATCCAAAAAACAATTAGGCAAGTTATATTCACATAAAATTGTTCTAGAAATTTTTTAGAATGCCTTATTTATCCTTAAAACACCACCATTCTTCTTAGGTATCCTAGGATCATAAAACCTATTCTTGATTCCATTCATTTTGAAAATATGCATTAAACACATGGTTTTTAAATTCTCCTCCATGGTTACTTCTAAATGAAATAATTTTGGCATCTTTATCTTTTTGAACCAATTTATAGAAATTTGTTGAGGAGGACTGATCTTGTATTACCAACTTATCCAAATCCCATAACATTAACACTGGAATTGTAATTGAACATGTCATAAGATCAATAAATTTTTGATGGGGTGTGGAAATTGGTGTAATAAACACTCATATGACTTCATCATCATCTTTCTGTATACCATTTTTACTGAATATCTTGGACCTTTTTCTGATTAAATACAAATAAAACAAGAAATTATTTTGGTACCCATATACTTTTGGGTCCATATATTTTATCAACTAATGACTTAGGAACCTGAATATTTTTTTTCCAAATAAATCAGCAATAAATTTTGAATTAATATCATTTTTGAATAAAAATAAATTTGTTTCTGAAAACCCAAATATGTTTGTGCTATCCAAAAAATCTATTAATAAATTTTGAAAAAATTTGAATTTAAATCTTTTTTGAATTAATAAAATTTTGGGATAATATAACTAAGATTATTATCATAGTTTCTTAGTTATCCAAAGTGAAAAAAATTTATATTTGGAAATGTTTTTATCTATTAAATTGTATACAAAATATATTTTTTCCAATTCCGATTTTTTTAAAATTTATTGTTACAGAAAATTTGATTTAAATATTTTTCACCTTTAAAAAAAATATTCCACATCCTTAAAATATTGATCATGTTTTTGTAATCTTTCAATCTTGTTACCATGTTCAATACAAGACGTAGAAGAATTTTCCAGATTATTTTTTGAATCGAAAATTCATTTATTTAAGTAAACCTTTTATTATATTGTAATGTCATAAGATTTTTTATGAGTTTTATTATTCATTATTATACATTCAAATTTCATTTCTCACATGGTATAATATTGATTCAATTACGCATAATATTGGTTGTAATTTTAATTTCTAGATTCATCCTCATAATAATAATAATATAACTCATCTAATTGTGATATAATGCAAATATTATCCTTTTGATTAGACATTTAAGATTATAATTTTAAATAAATTTCATAACTAAAATTTACATAATAACACAATTTTGAATCCATGGACTTTTTCCCTTTATTATTATATCTAACATTTTTAAATTAGATTTCATGGACTTTTTATTATCTTGAAACTATTGGAAATTTGGCTTGGAATCTGGATTGATATTACTAAACTTATTACACTCATAGCATCTTACATTGTTATAATTTACCTCAACCTTCTTGTACTTATTTAAGAGTTTCTTGAAACCTGTTATCTTTTTATAGATCATTTTTAACTTTATAGAAAAGTGGGAAATCTCAATGGTTGAAGCAGAACTATTTGAGGTATCTTCATTAAAAGACTTATCCATTTGTATCTCTTTTATTTTCTTGTCATATTTTGAGGTTGGATCATTAAATGATACATTATACTTCTAAACCAATCAATCTATGATCTCTAGATTCATCTTCTATCTCAGCCTCATATATCATAAGAGTTCCAATGATATCTTTTATTTTAATCATTTTTTCCTCAATAGATTTCCTAATAAAATTTGAGATTCCACTTCGTGTAGGTTATATTATTATTAAGAATTTAAATGTTTGATCTGGTTTATCAATTGGTTATCTCAATGCATCAACATTATTTATATCCTTAGTGAGTCTTCCATTAATTTTGTTGACTCTTGATCCTTCCATCATTTATAAAGTATCAAACATAATCTTGGAAGTATTAAATCAAAGATATGTCACATTGTATGTCCCTTAATAATCCACAAATATAGTATTCCACATTTGATGATTTATTTCACATTGTGAACCTTAGTTGATCGCATCAGGACCCAGTCCACAAATTACACCATCCATATCATTCATGTTTATATGATGACTAGTTTTAGTATCATTATTTCAAGTTTTATTTTGGGTATGGGGAATTTTATAAGGATTCACTTATTTCTTATAAAAATTTAGACCAAAGTTCTTTAGATTGATGCCCATCCAAGCCTTCCAATGTCAATTATTCTTTACATTAATGTAAGGATCCACTACAAGTAACATAAGTTATCTCTTTTTATTCATAGAATCCTTTTTCAAGAAGATTTTAAAAGCTAAACATTTGAAATCATAGAACCCAAAATTCAAAGCCTATGATGAAATTTTTTGGTTGGAGACTGACTGTACTAAGACTCAAGATGGGGGTGAATTGAGTTCATGAAAAGTTCATCATATATAAAACCACTATCTTTAAAGACATTATTACATAAAGTTATTTATTAACACAAACATGTAGTATAAATAAAATAAAAAATAAAACATATTAGATATATATAATTATTGTTGTTTTTGGTACATAAATCACATAGTCTACTCCACTAATGATCAACTACAAATATTTAGTGGTTTTCACTTTACCATTCACATTACAATGGTTGGCCAATGCTTTTCCTAGGGACTACATGACTAAGTGAATGCATTTAAGACTTTGTACAATAATAGTAGTTTTCAACCAGGATCCCATGAAACATTACAAACAAAAGCCTTTGGGATACCTTTACCCAGAATCTTCACCCAAAAAAAGATAATAAATATAGTGTACATAGATGAGTCTCAAATTTGTAAGATACAACTAATAGAAGAGAATAAATATCTTGAAGTGATAAAATGAAAACCAAAATCAAGGAGATTCTTATGAAATGATAGTAAATATTATCTCAATATCATAGTTTTAGATCTTGAATAATAGTCTTATTTTCAAGTAAAATAGATAAACATGAAAATACCTTTGAGAGAGGGTCTTATAATTTGATAGTATATGGGATTATCATATTGAGTAAATTCACTTCTTCGCCACAAAAATTTTTCTTGAATTTATAAGTAAATATTATCTTTTTAATTACACATTTTTTAATCCATTAAACATGGGGTCTGAATTTAAATTCTATGCATATGTTTTCTTGAAAATACCTCAGTAATATTACTGAACATTAAATAATCCATGTACTATATTATTTTCATGGTACTTTCATCTTTCTATATTCATTTTTTCCAAAAATATGTGATCAAAGTTTAATGAATTCAATGAAATGTTAATTCCCCATAACCAATTCATATAGGAGTTTTTTTGATGTGGATGGTTTCTTAATTAGGTGATTCACCAACATTGCTAATCTCCACATATCTAATTTCAAGATGTATCCATTTCACATAATAATTTCCTTTACATTGATAATTGATATAGTAGATTTCTCTATGTATCCATTTCTACACATAGATAAATGTCTCACATAGATTATTTTCCATAATTTGGGAAATTTTCAATAGAATTAAAAAAACTCAAATTTTGGATAGAATAAACTAAAATAATGATAAAACCTGATGAACGCACTTAGAAAACATTAGTAATATAAAAAGGGTATTTGAGATCATCAAAACCTAAAGTACATGGTATATTATGGAACAACATTAGTATTCTAAAATAAAACCATTGTCTATAAGGTTTTATAATTGAATCATTAGCTCCCTTAGCTATATTGGTTCCATATGATACGATGGATGTAATATCACCAATATATATAATGTCAGATCAATGGAAAAGTCAACATACTATTTCAGTAGAAACATGGAAAATATTATAGGAACACTTTCTAATCATCTTAAATAATTGGTTAAGTTCACTTATTGGACTCCCTTCATCATCCTAAATCAAGATATATGATTTCTATAACTCCATCCCATATATTTTTGAAATGGAATTTCTATCTAAGCTAGTCCTTAACTACCAATCTCTTTGAAATACATGATATTTTCTATATAAAATGGTGAATGAAACCCTTTGATGATAAAAATTGTTATGATATTTGAATAAAATTATGTCATCTATATGAATAATGATATCAAATAGATCTATCATGATATTTAGGAATTCCTAAGTTCGGACCACTTCAGATATAGAAAATAGTTGGAAGGGAATCAAAAACCCTGCTCCTTCTTCTACATTATAGGGGTAGATAGTTCCATTGTATATGGAATGGGTTTCTATCATAGGTTTATAAAATACATAACATGGGTAGATATAAATGTAAAAGAGGAACATATATAAAATAAATCAATATTTATAGATGAGGCTACATTTATGATCCCTCATATAGTAGCAGGTCCTACTTTAGATTCTATGGGAATTTTTTCCACAACATAAAACTATCTAATTATTGAGTGAGCCTAAGGACTTCCTCTATAATAAGTTTGAGTACTTAGATAGTTATACACAAAATATGATTCATTTATTCTATATTCATTTTGAGGTTGAGACCCCATTTCATTAGAGGCACCAGATGTTCTTGAGATCCCCTAGGAGTTGAAGACTTGAATCCACCCCTGACTATAAGGATGAATCTATAAAATATTTTAAGGTTTCTAAACTATACAAAATCTAGAAAATTATTATGTTCATATTAGAACATTGAATTTTTAAATCTCTTTTTCCATATTGATCATATATAATAGGCATACTTCATGGGGGTAGATTATAATGATTGAACAAGACACATGAGACATTGTTACTCCCCTTTTTGAAATCATATAACATTATTTTTTATAGAATACTAATGAACTTATTTATAAAACAATATTAGAATTAACCATTCCCATTATTATGGCTTGATCTACCTCTACCAAAAAATCTCAATTAATAACCTCAACATAGTTGGGTAGCTTCAACACTATCACCTCAGATCAGATATTCTACTAAAATCCCATTTACAACTAATAGAACTTTAAATTATCATTTAATACCAATTCTGAGGAATGTTAAACAACTCAAGAAATCAATTTTTATAATATATTATGGATTCATTAACCTATTAAAGGAAAAAACCCTCTACTTTTTTTAATTTCATTTTATTATGATAGAACATTTGAGTAATTATTACCTTGAAATACATATAGGATAAGTTCTAAAGTGTACATTCATGAATTATGAATAATCAGAGCATCTGATCATAGACCTAAATTATGAATGTAGTGCACTTAACTGTTATATATTTATGATTTTATATGAATTCAAAAATATTTTTTACCACCTCAAACATCCCTTGGCCTATTGTGGATCATTACTCCATCACAAGGATGGATCATTATGGTGGAAAAATTTCTAGGCTCAAAAGGTTTCTATGTATATACCGAGATCTACCTCACTATCTAAATTAAAATTAATATTAGGTTCTCAATACATATCCCAGATAGTATGCACCGCAGTCTCAATCATGTTTAGATCAACATGAGGATTCACCTATGAATTTTTTATCATATCTCATTTCTAAGGATTCACAGGGACTCTTCTAGGAGGAATGGTACTATGTAAAATAAAATAAGAAATGATATCATCAAACACATAAAAAAGGAAATAAAACAATGTAATAATTTAAAATCAACTAATAAAAACTACTTTAAAAATGACATATGACCACAACCACGCCAGTTGTGGGAACTATTGTTGTGGAAATGGGTCCATGATTTATAGCCATAATAAATTACCATATATATAGATGTATACGTATTTATAATGGAATAGTCCCTACCCAGCGCTATAATGTATATCCATGGGAACCAGCTATGTAAATAGTCGTGAAACCTATCACCATAGTGCCAATCATTGCAACCATAGGAAATATAAATTATAAAAAACCTATATAGATTGTCAACACCCATAGAGGTAGGAATATCCATTTCCTCCATGAGGTATGCCACTATTGAAATAAGCTATGATGTGATCCCTAACACAATTTCCCCAACTGGTATAATATGTTCTCATAGTACTTGGTGAAGTAACATTGTAAAAATATTTATTAAAAAAAATTGCCACCTATACTTTGATTTTAAAAAACAACTATCATACTAATAACAAAATGGAAATTTTTATTATATATTTAATTATATATTTTTTATTTATGTATAATAATTTTCAAATATTTATTTTAATAATTATATTTCCATTTAGGTGGTGTTGGGACCATGTGTCACAAAACCTACTTCCATGAGGGAGGATGCCCATGGTTGTAGGGAAATCCTATGAGGCCTTATTGATATGAGCATTTGAGTGCCTGGTGATAAGTCCAACACAAAAAACCCTACTTCCAAAGGAGACCTCACCTATGGATTTAGGGTTCCTAAGAATTCATTATAACCATGTGGATTCCTACTTATGATATTAATATCCCATAGGTAAGCCCTACCACTATAGGTATCCCTACCTATGGTAGTAGGGTCTACTGGGAATGGCCTACCACCATATGCATCCCCACTCATGGATGTAGTATATATTCGTAAGGACTTAATACTATAGGCATAAAATCCAATAGAAATAATGTCTCAATATGTTTTCCTACTTCTACAAGAATAGTCTCCCAAGGATGTAGGGTCCACAGGAATGACCAAGAGCCATGGTAGATCCCACATGTGGCAACATGATATTTTGAGAAAGTCCTACTACCATGGGAAACTATGACCACGAATGTTGGATCCCCACATAAGCCTATATCTAAATGGTACAATGTTCTTATGGAATTATCTTATTTCCATGTACATTTCATTCTCTTCCCTTATGAGACACCTGATTCCCATGTCACCCTATGTCCACTGGCCATTTTCTAATGGTTATATCCACAATCCCTCACCTTTATCATACTAAAAAAATCCACATGTCATCCTAAGGAAAATTTTGGTGTTCATGGTTGAAGGACCATTTCAACTCACACTATGGCCCAGGAAAAGAATCCCATGGTTGTGTTCCAATTACGACAACTAGAAAAAATTCTTGTATTAGTATTTGTAACACCTCGAGATTTTGTGATTAATTTTTTTTCGAATTAATTTAATTTTTTTTGATATTTTCAATTCATGGAACACTGAAAATAGTATAATTTATATTATAGAATTATTTTTTTCTTATATATAGTACACAAGATATTAATGTTATCTTTCTCTATAAGCAACACTGAGGTTAGCTTGCATTACACACCGTAATGGCTTTCCTTCATGGGTTTCATAACAAGCATGCCTGATTGTTACCAAACATTATTGTATTATTATACATATAAGATATAAAATCTAGATGTTGAATTATATTTTAAGAATAAAATTGAATAAATTATATAAATATATGTTTCTTAGAAAATATAAAATTACTGAATTATATATAAATTAATAAAAGAACTGAGAAAGTATTTTTATATAAAACTATTTTTATTCTCACAAAGTTATTTTAATCCAAATAAATTAAATTAATTGGAATTATTAAGTTAAATTTTTGTAATATATATGTTATATGTCAAATAAATTATTTTTTATAATCATCCAACATATTTTATAGACATAATATAAGAACAAGCCCAATTTTATGCTTAAAACCCTATATTTTTTTAAAGGTAGTTTAACCGCCTTTTAATAGAGAACCCATTTTAAATCAAATTTTTTAAAATTTTATTTATTTAAAATATAAAAATATAATTCATAATTTTAATCTAAAAGAAAAAATTAGGTTAGGATAAATATTCAGTATTTTTCGTTGTGGTTTTATTTTTAAATGAATAGTTTAAAATACAAGATTTTAATTCAAACTTTTTTAATATAAATTATTTATAAAGTTAAATTATATTTTAATTTGTATTAAAATATAAATTAGATAATATTATTATCATTTAACACAATTTAGGTCATTATAATCAATTTCGATTTGAAATTGAATATAAAAACATAGTAATGTTTTTAATGTTTTTACTTCAAAAACCCGCATTGTCGACCCGACTGGGGGATAATATTTAAATTAATTTCTGCCACTTATTTGTTTGGAAGTTGGAAAAATTGATTAAATATTTAGAATCATCATAATTTATAATATATAATATGGTTAAATTAGTTTTTGAAAAAAAATATTAGTGAACTAATTAAAATTAATTACAACGATTTTGGTTAAATTAAGTACCATAAGGGACTAAACCATAACCATAAGGCCCAAAACGACCTATAAACTTGTAATAAATCCATTTTATATCCCTATTTAGACCCTATAATACCTTATATATAATTTTTACTATTATTAAACCACATGAAATAAAAAAATTCAATGGGGTTCCTTTATTTTAAAATATTATAAGAGATTCCACTCCTCCACCATTATAAAAGCCCACCATAATTTCCACTTCCTCACACATCTCAATCCCCTTAAGGTCATCTAAACTCAGACCAATTAAAAACCCAAAATATATACCTTAGTCCTTGAATCATTCCATTTTTCATAAATCAATCCATGAAAGACTTTTAGCTCAAACCAAAAGGAGTTACCGGATCAAGAGGTAACACCCTCCCCAAACTCTTTTCCTTTATTTCCTTTCTCCACTCTATAAAACATTATTTTTACATCATAATATAAAAAAACATGTATAATAAATATACTATTATGTTTTTATGTTAACATTTATACATTAAATTTCACACACATACATCTAATGGGTAAAGAACATATTGTTTATGTATAGGAAGACTATCACCTTGCTAAACGATGATTGTTCAATTTTCTTTTACCACTTCTCATGGTGTCCATTATGATGGAAACCATATTTATATATCATATATATAATATTTATTATTTAATTAAAATTATGTAATTATTTTATGACATACATCTTTATACTATCCATTTTATGTCAATACAATAATTTCATTTGAAGAAGTGCGGACTATCGCCCCCTCAAAGCGATGTGATTCATACATACACTATATGGAATGTATTATGTATATATTTATTAAATATATATGATATTATAATTCTAATTTAACAATTTTATATATATATATATATATACATATATATATATGTATGTATTTTAATTTCATTCTTTCAACATGATAATTAAACAGAAATTTCATTGATGCGTACGTACGGATTTACAGATCCATGAATGTTATATTAAGTTTTATACTTCTATATTATATGGATTATTATAATACACATAAACTGGATATTCATGATATTTATATAATTTTTTACATTATATAATCATGATATATATAACAGTCCAAACATTTTGTAGCATGCTTCTATTAAATACATTCTATTCGTGGCCTATATTTTATAAAGCATTGTGTTACTTTGATAAAACACTTTTTTATTTAAGAGATAGTAAAAAAATATCCATTAAACATATATTTTCCACTTCTATATTTTGAATTTCAAAAAACGGTCATCTAGAGTTGTGACCAGTAATTCATTTGGAGTCTGATAGAACCACCTTGATTTTTTGATGAATAGTAACATACCCCTATGAATAGTAATATGAATATTAACATGAACCTTATAAATAGTAAAAAATGATAATATTTTATTTTCTTAAGTTAATAACATAATGATATCTTAATTAATTTTTCAATGTGATATAGAACTAATTATATCTTTAAAATGGTTATTTTTCGAATTAACTATGGTTTTATTTAAAAAATAAATTAAAAATAAATAAAAAATTATTTTCCAAATATGGAGTTCATTTTTGAATTCTACACATCAAAAAATGGTTAGGGTGAATTTCTGGGATTTTTCCAAAATACATGATTTTTTGGGAATAGGAAAAATACAATTTTGAGTTTTTTGTAGTTTAATGACATCATAATGATGTAATAATTAAATATAAAAAACTGTTAGACTTGTGTATAGTATCTTATGACATTAGGTGTTTCAAGTGGAAAAAAACATAGGCAAAAACCATTGGAAAGCTCCGGGTTTTGCAAAAACCACTAATGAGGTGTATCTTTTAATTAATAAAACATTCCCTCTTAATTACTATAAATAACCACTCACCCCCTTCATTTTTTATCATTAAAAACTAATTATCCTTGAATATCTGGTGGTATTTACTCCCTAGGAGTCTTCCCAAGGTGTCTTAAAATTCTTAAGGTCCCAACCTTCATGTATTGGGAGTTACTCTACAAGGTAAGAGAATCAACCACCCTTCTCTTTTCTTAAAGCTTTCATTTATGTTTTCTCATTTATTTTCAATTGGATTATTTTGGGATATGTCCTTACATATTAAAATTAGTTCCCATATTATTTATGAGTGATTATATACTCCCTTTCTCTCATAAAACTATGTTATAAAATTTTACGTTATGTTGTTAGGCTACGAAATTTTCGTAAGAGATTTCTCAATTTTTCTCTTATTTTGGGTTCCATTCTTTTATAATTCTTTCCTCACCTAACTTCATCAAAATGATATGATAATTCCAGTACCTTATATGAACTATAATTATATTATTATAATGGAATATTTTATCATCATCTCTAATTCACTCTCCTCTTATACTAAAAATGAAAACCCCATCCGAGATGTGTTAATTTATCACATTCATGGATGACGGGTTCTTAATTTTCATTACCATATTAAATTTTTGTCATGAAACCATTTTTATGTTTTAACCAGATTGTGATATATTTAGTTCATCTCATTAATGTTTTTTAATCCCCACACACTCATAATATGGAATAATAATACAAAACCACTTCACTGTACACAAAATCACCATGCTAAACCCAAGCGTTTATCAATAACTTTTAACTAATGATTCTTCCTCAAGTATATATCCTAGAATCATTATAAGATCATTTATATCTATTTAATGTCACTAATAATATAAATTAACAATTATGGATGTTTAACAACATTTCAAATGAACTTCCATTCATGAATTCAAGTAAACAATTCATGAAAACCAAGGAAGAAAATGCTTCCAAATCAATAAAATTGAACCTATTAAACCCATAAAAGGGCCATGAATGAACCTAATAAAGATATACTAAACCCATTAAATGTATAGGAGGTTTTATAGTTGTTAATTAATGATTCTAAATTTTATTATTCAGGTCATTAAAACAAATGAAGACCACACTCGATCATAAGGTAAGGGGTTTCTTATCTCACTTTCATTTCTGTGATATTTCCATTATTCGCCAATTATTTCATGTATGTGGCATATTTGTACATAAATTTGAAATTTAATAACATTATTATCTTTATATTCATCATATTAAATGACTCATTTGAGGTTTATTAAGTTCTGGTCATATGATTCGACCGATTACACTGTAGTAAGAGACTATGTCTTAACTACTATTTTATTGTGACTAAATATGTATTGTGCACCTAATAATCCTTATTTAGTGTACCTACTACCCATTTGAGATCAAATTTCATTTGAAGTTATATTTATATTAAATATCCATAATCTCATATCATTGATATGTTTTTTTCTAAATCGTATACCATTTTACATATGATGTTTATTTGGAATGTTATTTTATCTTTGAAAATATTGATGAATCTGTATACTCTACTCTATACAGATTTTGAAAAGGCATATTGATCTTGTATTGAGTCAATTTATAAATAATTCTTTGGAAATACAGTTTTCAGTGGGGCCCGCTATAGCCCCTTGGTGCATCGATAGTTCTCACGAGACAAATCAGTTGGCGAAAAACCGTTCGATTTTGTTTCCAAAAATCAGACGGGTTTCTACCCACAAACTCAACTGTTTTAATAGTGTTAGGGTATAATGTTCCAGGTAAATGATTTCCAATTAATAATAATTCTCTTTATTCCTTATGAGTTACTTCTAACCATGAGGTTTTCACTATGACAAAATCTATGGATGCAGTTTCATTCTCAGTTTATTAATGGTGTGAGTTTTCATATAATCACCATGCCATATTGATATGTCAAATTATTTATGATTTAGTTATTATTGATTAATGATTCCGTTATTTTTAACCCTTACTAAGCATTTGAGCTCACCCCTTTAAATATTTTACCTTCAATAGGCGATTAACAGGAGATCATTTATTGAGTTTATGTGGATGCAGTTTTTAGTTGTTGTTATGTTTTGTATTTTGTAACCTTTTCCAATGTAATTTGATTTACATCTATGTATCTAGTATCTTCAAGACTACTAAAATTTTCTTTCATTTAGGATATTCATTGTAACACCCGAGATTTTTATGAGTAATATATTGTTTTTATATATCATCAAAGGAATCTTTCACTACATACTAGCTTGTCTTACTTTACACGCAATCGCGACCTTCCTCGATAGCTTGCGTCGTACGCAATACCGAGTTTCACTAAACAACGATATGCTATTAAAATATTATTAAAACTAGCCTTTATGAATAGTAATAACCACTTTTTGAAATTTTATAAATTTTATCTTTCAAAATGGACTTCATTTTTGGATTCGGAATACCGAAATTAGCCTAGGGTGAAATTTTGGTATTTTTCTGAAAACTTTCAATTTTTGATGAATAGTGAAACCACTAAGTGGTTGGTTAAAACTGAATTTTGCATAAAACATAATTTTACCTCTTCTGTGAAAGGAATTTTGAAAATCCGATACACACGGTTGATATTAGTAAGTAAAATGTGGTTCAATGAGATAAAAATAATTTTTTGGTGAATAATAACTTTTTACTTTTTTTTACCGCGGTTAATAGTAAATAGGGTAACTAAGGGTAAATATGATATTACAATTACCCTAACACATGTCCTAATTCTATTTGACAAGTGTAATTCGACCAAAAACAAACTTAGGAATAAAAATATGAGCATTTAGGCCCACTTGGATTAGATTAGGACATTTATTATTAATTTATTTAAAGAAGGGTTAAAATAGTAAAAATCAAAGTTTAATAAGTAAATCATTTTTAATATGGGGTTATACATAAGATAAATTCAACTATAAATATTCATTAGACAGTTAAAAAGATTTCCTACATAATGGTATTTTATTTGTAATTTTTAGACATTAAATAATTTAATTTATTTATGACACAATGATGATGCAGTAATTATCTTATTAATGAAATATTGACATAATTGATGTTATAAACACAAAAATAAATGTAATTTGAGACTTTCTATGAATTACACTAATTTTCTAGATTACTATGATATATTAATGTTGATTTCATCAACTTTGTTCGAACATATAGTTCTGTTGTGACTTTCACAAAAATCATATATCAAATAGTGTCAAAATTGACACAAAATAGTTTTTAAATCAAATATTATATTATTAATTGTTATTTTATTCCTAAAAATCTAAGGTTCGGCCAAATGACTTATATAAGGATATATATATTAATAATAAACAATTTGGGGTTCGTTTTGCATGTTATAGTAAGTGTATTAACCATATAGTGAAAGAAAACAAAAAGACACGGTAAAAGTTAAATTATTTAACTTAGAGTTAAATCTAATTGATAAGGTTAAAATAATACCCTAAACTTGTCTAAATCCTATTGGTTGATATTATTTCGACCCATCCCCACTTTATCTTCGAAATAAGACCCTTTTGAACCATTATAAACCGATTTTGACTTTAATATAAAATAATATTTTGAGATATTCCTAAGGTGCCCCTCTCCTCCCTTATAAAAGGGCACCTCCTCCCCGTCCTCCTCACACCAATTTGAGCACTCAAGCTCTTCCAAACCCTGCCATTTTCTCCTCTCCACTTCCCTAGAATAATCCTAGAGGTCTTGGTCTTCTTAAAATACCAATCTTTGTTCCCTAAGTGGAGGATTCAAAGAGGCGTTCCAAAGAAGAGGTAATATCCATTACCGATCTTTTCAATTTCATTCTTCTTCAACTTCTTCTTCTTTAGTTGTTTCATGATAAAGTAATAACATCAGTATTACTTACATACTGATGTGTTATTATAAATATGAAACAACTATAATTCACCTTCTATCCATCCCACAGAAAAATGAAATCACCGCGTGTGCGTACGTACGGAATACCGTCTCCACGCCGTGGTGTAATCTATTTTCCACCATCACTTTACAAGGATGGGTATAATGGTGTAATGAGTAACTATTTATGATTATTATAAAGTAATATTGATACTGAAATAATATATATATACTCCAATATAGTTCCACGATCATAGAAACGATATCATCACCCGTGCGTACGTACGGAATACCATCTCCACAATGTGATGCGACTCGTTCTACCTGATCATCATTACATAGTAATTATATAAATGAATTGAATGAATAAATATGATATTTGTTACACTAATACCATTCTGGATATAAGGTATCTATACCCTTAATAGAAGAATAAGAATGTATTCGGCAAAACACGCATAAGAACAAAAGGCAATAAAGACCCGAGTAACAAGTAACAATGAAATATTACTAACAAGAAGCTAAGAATATGACCATATATGATATCATATCAATATTTATGATTCTGTAATAAGTCAATAACATTATTTAAACCATTATACAGGAGCTTCGGACACGTACAAAGCAAATTGGACCTAAGGTAAGGGAAATATCACAATCTCATTTTTATCCGAGATTGTTTATTCGTAAGTATTTACTGGGGTGTATTTTATCATCCACATCCATGTTTCATCAATATGTTATATTATTTCCATCCACATACAATTTTTTAAATCCATTTTTACCCTTTGGTGAGTTTTTAGTAATATCTATGAAAGGAATTTTTGTCGTACGAGGTACTTTTTGACTTTTCCAACAAAAGTACGAAGAATGTTTTTTTAACTTATACGGCATGAATGGATTTTTAAAACATTATTTCCAAGAAGCTTCCTTTACATGTTTTCAAGTTTATTTTTAATCAACTTATTTTATTTTAATGTTGTATGACTTGTTATGAAAGGAAAAATGTTTTTGAAGAAGAAAGGATATTTTCTTCAAGAATGGAGTTCAAGTGTTTTATCAAAATTATTTTCCATCTAAGATAATAAAGGGTTCTGTTTTTATCCCTATTATTACATTGATTTGATCATGTTGTGATGGAATTATTTTTATGAATTCCTGTATCTTATATGAATTGTTCATGATGTCATGATGTTTCAAGAATCCCATTTTTGTTATATGTGTTATGCGATGATGTATGTTTTATGATTATGTGACACACATAAGAAAGGATTCATTATAAGATGGGTGGGACCTATATCTCCCTCCAATGCATTGGGTAAAGGTTTTATATCTCATGATATAGACATGGCTTGAACGGTAGGTTATATCGGTTCAGTGAAACAGGACTGGAACGAGGTTGACTCGGTTCAGAAAGGGACTTTGTCCACGAAGATAGTCTTGGCAATGAGTCCTGGCTAACAAGAAATGATTTTCCATGGTTATGTGTGCATGCCACAATGTTTCAAGTTTCATGTTATGATTATGGGGATCTCATTTTCACTTCTATGATTTATTCCATGTTAAGGTTTTATGATCTCTTTTGCAGGTTATGATTTTCAAAAAGATATGATATGATTTTTGTTTCCTTTATTTGCCCTTGCTGAGCATTTGAGCTCACCCTTTTATGTTTTCTTTTCCCCAGGTCAGGAAGATGGATATTAAGTAGAATATGCTAAAAGGGACCCTAGATATGATGAAATAAATGGGAGACACTGTAGAAGATTTATGAACCAGTTGTTTATGTTTCCCAGTTTCTAAAGACACTATACCTATACGATCCTTTGTGGTTTTGTCATATTTTGTAATAAGTGTGTTTCAATTTTTAAGTATTAACAATGTATGTAAAGTATGGGTCATTATAGTTGGTATCAGAGGAAAGGTATAGTCAACCTTTGGAAACTAGGATGTGAAAGCCTTAGTAAGAACTCTAAGGATAAGTCTAAGCATAGAACACAATCTTAGTGTTTTAGAAATGGCCTTGAATAACCTAGGATAAGACCTTAAGCATGAAAATTTTATTCTTGAATTATGTGGTTTTCCTATTATAATTAGTGTTGCTCACACTATTCTTCTTGGTTTTAGTTAATGGCTGGAACCCGAAGGAACCGTGTTAATGCGGAATGCGATGGGCAATGCAATGATTGTCCCCCTGAGCAACCAAACGATATGGGAGCTGGAATGCAAAATCTTGTAGCCATGCTCACACAACTTTCTCAAGCTATGAATCATGCAGGACTTCCAAACGAGAAAAGGAAGAAGCAACATTGTGTTGAATCCTTCATGAGGCAACGTCCACCTACTTTCAGCGGGTCTACTGATCCATTAGTTGCTGAACGATGGATTAGTACTACTGAAAAGATATTTTCAGTTCTTCAATGTTCTGAGCATGATAAAGTCATCCTAGCAGTGTATCGTTTGGAAGGAGATGCTGATCAATGGTGGAATCTTATTAAGAATACGAGGCAAAGGGATGAAATTGAGTCTATGTAATGGGACGAGTTCAAGAACTTATTTTTCAATAAGTACTTCCCTCGTATTCTCCGAACAAAGATGGAGAAAGAGTTCCTTGAACTGAAGCAAAGGGATGATGAATCTGTTGGTACCTATGAAGAAAAGTTTACAAGACTTGCAAGGTACGCTTCTGGTATTATTATCCAACCTGAGAGTAAGATCTATCGATTCTTTAGTGTCTTAAAACCAAGTCTTCGAAGGGCGTTAGCCATAAGGGACTTCAATAGCTACGACGAAATCGTTCGATGTGCTCTCAAAGTCGAGATGGAGATTGGAGTAACCCATCAGTCACATGGGTTTGATAAGAAGAGGAAGATGGAATTCAAAGGAAAATCTAAAGAGCACACTGAAAAGAAGATGAGCTTTCCCTTATGCTCAAAGTGTGGAAAGAAACATGGTGGGAGTTTTCTTAAAGGGACAAGTAAATGTTTCAAATTTGGAAAGGAAGGTCATCCTGCATTTGAATGTCACGATAATGGGAAGAAGATGTCTAATGATGCAAACAAAGGAAGGGATACACATAATAAACCTACTACACTTCAATGTTTCAAGTGCAAGGAGATGGGGCATTATGCCAATCAATGCCCAAATCCAAGGGTTGATGATGATGGTCGACGTCAACAAAATCATAAGGCTAAAGACAAAGGAAAGTCACATGTAATTTCTATCAGCGATGTGGAGTACGATAACGAAGTGGTGAAAGGTACACTTACCATCCACTCTAAAGTAGCAAATGTTTTATTTGATTCTGGATCCACCCACTCTTTTATTTCTAATGAATTTTCTAAGGGTATCACTGTATTACCTCAACAATTAGATGTTGAGTTAGCTGTGACAACACCTAATGGCACAACAGTCGCATAAAAAGTTTATAATTCTTCTCCGATCGAAGTTTGTGGGAAGGTGTTTCCTGCAAATCTTGTGATCCTTCCTTTAGTGGAATTTGATGTGATTCTTGGAATGGATTGGCTTTCTCTACATGGAGCTCATATCAATTTCCAAATAAGGGAAGTCACATTTCATATTCCAGATCAATCTACGATCGTCTAACAATGCAAGGATGAACATAACCTTCCAGTGGAAATTCCTTCCATCTTATGGGTCTTGATTCCACTAAATGAAGGTTATTTATCTCAAATGGTTGGTGAGAAACTCACGATTAAGAATATGCCCATTGTACGGGAGTTTGATGATGTCTTTCCGGAGGAATTACCGGGTCTTCCACCAAATCGTGAAGTTGAGTTTTCAATAGAACTCATACCGGGTGCTTTGCCTATTTCAAAGACACCTTATAGAATGGCCCCAATTGAGTTGCAGGAATTGAAGAAGCAACTCCAAAAGAATCTTGATAAGGGATTCATACGCCCTAGTGCGTCACCTTGGGGAGCACCTGTTCTATTTGTTATGAAGAAAGATGGATCAATGAGACTCTGCATTGATTATCGAGAACTTAACAAGATCATTATCAAGAACAAATATCCTCTCCCACGCATTGATGACTTATTTGACCAACTATGCAGAGCTCAATACTTTTCCAAGATTGATCTTCGTTCATGGTATCATCAATTACGAGTCAAAAGGGAGGATATACCAAAGACGGATTTCCATACAAGGTATGGACACTATGAATTTATAGTGATGCCATTTGGTCTTACTAGTGCCCCTGCTATCTTCATGGATCTAATGAATAGAGTCTTTAGAGACTATCTTGATCAATTTGTGGTAGTCTTTATAGACGATATTCTTGTCTATTCAAAGTGAAAGGAAGATCATGAAGATCACTTGAGAATTATATTGAAGACCCTGAGAAAGGAGAATCTTTATGCCAAATTTACCAAGTGTGAATTTTGGCTTCAAAAAGTTGCATTTTTGGGTCACATAATCTCAAAAGAGGGGATATCTGTGGATCCAACAAAAACAGAGGTTATCCAAAGATTGTCGAGACCAACAACAGTAACTGAGATCCGAAGTTTTCTTGGTTTGGCTGGATATTATCGACGTTTCGTAAAAGATTTTTCACGATTATCTAATCCACTCACCAAGTTGACCCGGAAAGGAGTTAAGTTTGTCTGGACGGAAGAATGTGAAAAGAATTTCAAGGAGTTGAAAAGAAGGTTATCCAGTGCACCTGTGCTCACACTACCTTGTAGTGGAGAAAGGTTTGTGATATACAGTGATGCATCCAAGAAGGGATTGGGGTGTGTTCTTATGCAACACGATATGGTGATATCTTATGCCTCACGACAGTTGAAAATCCATGAGCAAAATTACCCAACTCATGATTTGGAGTTGGTTGCGGTAATCTTTGCATTAAAGATTTGGAGGCATTACCTTTATGGTGAAAGGTGTGATATTTATACTGATCATAAAAGTTTAAAGTATATTTTCACACAAAAGGAGCTGAATATGCTCCAAAGAAGATGGTTGGAGCTGATTAAGGATTGTGGCTGCTCAATCCATTACCACCCTGGGAAAGCAAACAAGGTGGCAGATGCATTAAGTCGACAATACCATGCTAGTTTATCCATGATGAGGATCACAAAAGATCCAATATTTATGGATTTACAAATGATGGATCTTGCAATTATAATGGAAGGGGGAAAATCTTATCTTTCTCAAATGAATGTTCAACCATCTATACATGTGAAGATTAAAGAGGCACAGAAAGAAGATGTAGAGTTACAAAAGAAGGTGAGAAATGTTCCTGAATTCAACCTTGATTGTGATGGGATAATAAAGTTCAGGAATCGGGTTTGTGTTCCTCCCATCCCCGAATTAAAGAAGGAGCTGCTGGATGAGTCTCATAGTTATTCATTCTCTATTTATCATGGAAGCACGAAGATGTATAGGGACCTGAAAGAGTACTTCTGGTGGGATGGCATGAAAAGAGATGTTGCTGAATATGTCTCTCGATGCTTGGTTTGTCAACAAGTTAAAGGTGAGAGACAGAAGTCTAAGGGGATGTTACAACCATTACCCATACCCGAATGGAAATGGGAAAACATCACTATGGAGTTTGTCATAGGACTTCCTAAAACATCCAAAGGCAATAATGCTATCTGGGTCATAGTTGATCGTCTTACAAAGTCTGCACACTTCATTGCTATTAAAGAGGATTTCTCTCTAGATCAGCTTGCCAGGATATATGTAAAGGAAGTGGTAAGATTGCATGGAGTACCACTTTCTATTATATCTGATCGAGATCCGAGATTTACCTCGAATTTCTGGCGAAGTCTTCAGCATACTCTGGATACAGAGTTGAGTTTCAGCACTGCTTATCATCCCTAGATAGACGGTCAGTCTGAGAGAACAATTCAAACCCTAGAAGATATGTTGAGATCTTGCTCTATAGATTTCAAAGGAGGTTGGGATCAACACCTACATTTGGTGGAATTTTCTTATAATAATAGCTTTCACTCCAGTATTCAGATGACTCCTTATGAAGCTCTCTATGGAAAGAAATGCAGGACTCCAACTTGCTGGGATGAATTTGGGGAAAGAAAGCTATTAGGACCTGATCTCGTTGATGAAATGGCAGAAAAGGTCAGATCTATTCAACAACACATAAGAGCAGCTCGGAGTCGACAGAAAAGTTATGCCGACAACCAAAGAAAAGACCTAGAGTTTGAAGTGGGTGATAAAGTGTTCTTACGAATATCTCCCTGGAAGAGGGTTATGAGATTTGGAAAGAAGGGGAAGTTGAGCCCTAGATATATCGGTCCTTTCGAAATACTGGATCGTGTTGGGAAGGTAGCTTACCGATTGGCGCTTCCACTGAATCTCTCTCAAGTTCACGATGTGTTCCATGTATCTCTCCTGAGAAAGTACATACCAGATCCTTCACATGTACTCAGCTCAGAAGTTGTACCACTGGAGCAAGATCTTTCTTATAAAGAACAGCCGATAGAGATTCTGGATCGTAGCAAAAAAGTCCTACGAAACAAGACCACTCGATTGGTGAATGTTTTATGGAGGAACCACCAATTAGAAGAAGCTACATGGGAGCTTGAGGATATGATGAGGGAGAAGTATCCTAATCTGTTTGTTACAAAGTGACGAATTTCGAGGGCGAAATTCTTTTTAAGGGGGGTAGAATGTAACACCCGAGATTTTTATGAGTAATATTTTGTTTTTATATATCATCAAATGAATCTTTCACTACATACTATCTTGGCTTACTTTACACGCAATCGCGTCCTTCCTCGATAGCTTGCGTTGTACGCAATACCGAGTTTCACTAAACAACGATATGCTATTAAAATATTATTAAAACTAGCCGTTATGAATAGTAATAACCACTTTTTGAAATTTTATAAATTTTATCTTTCAAAATGGACTTCATTTTTGGATTCTGAATACTGAAATTATCCTAGGGTGAAATTTTGGTATTTTTCTGAAAACTTTAAATTTTTGATGAATAGTGAAACCACTAAGTGGTAGGTTAAAAACTGAATTTTGCATAAAACTTAATTTTACTGCTTCTGTGAAAGGAATTTCGAAAATCCGATACACAAGGTTGATATCATTAAGTAAAATGTGGTTTAATGAGATAAAAATAATTTTTTGGTGAATAATAACTTTTTACTTTTTTTTACTGCGGTTAATAGTAAATAGGGTAACTAAGGGTAAATATGATAGTACTATTACCCTAACACATGTCCTAATTCTATTTGACAAGTGTAATTCGACCAAAAACAAACTTAGGAATAAAAATATGAGCATTTAGGCCCACTTGGATTAGATTAGGACATTTATTATTAATTTATTTAAAGAAGGGTTAAAATAGTTAAAATCAATGTTTAATAAGTAAATCATTTTTAATATGGGGTTTTACATAAGATAAATTAGACTATAAATATTAATTAGAAATTTAAAAAGATTTGCTACATAATGGTAGTTTATTTGTAATTTTTAGACATTAAATAATTTAATTTATTTATGACACAATGATGATGTAGTAATTATCTTATTAACGAAATATTGACATAATTGATGTTATAAAGACCAAAATAAATGTAATTTGAGACTTTTTATGAATTACACTAATTTTATAGGTTACTATGATATATTAATGTTGATTTAATCAACTTGTTTCGAACATATAATTCTGTTATGACTTTCACAAAAATCATATATCAAATAGTGTCAAAATTGACACAAAATAGTTTTTAAATCAAATATTATATTATTAATTGTTATTTTATTCCTAAAAATCTAAGTTTCGGCCAAATGACTTAGATAAGGATATATATATTAATGATAAACAATTTGGGGTTCTTTTGGCATGTTATAGTAAGTGTATTAACCATATAGTGAAAGAAAACAAAAAGACACGGTAAAAGTTAAATTATTTAACTTAGAGTTAAATCTAATTGATAAGGTTAACATAATACCCTAAACTTGTATAAATCCTATTGGTTGATAGGATTTCGACCCCTCCCCACTTTAGCTTCGAAATAAGACCCTTTGGAACCATTATAAACCGATTTTGACTTTAATATAAAATAATATTTTGAGATATTCCTAAGGTGCCCCTCTCCTCCCTTATAAAAGGGCACCTCCTCCCCCTCCTCCTCACACCAATTTGAGCTCTCAACCTCGGCCAACCCCTGCCATTTTCTCCTCTCCACTTCCCTAGAATAATCCTAGAGGTCCTGGTCTTCTTCAAAGACCAATCTTAGTTCCCTAAGTGGAGGATTCAAAGAGGCGTTCCAAAGAAGAGGTAATATCCATTACCGATCTTTTCAATTTCATTCTTCTTCAACTTCTTCTTCTTTAGTTGTTTCATGATAAAGTAATAACATCAGTATTACTTACATACTGATATGTTATTATAAATATGAAACAACTATAATTCAATTTCTATCCATCCCACGGAAAAATGAAATCACCGCGCGTGCGAACGTACGGAATACCGTCTCCACGCCGTGGTGTAATCTATTTTTCCACCATCACTTTACAAGGATGGGTATAATGGTGTAATGAGTAACTATTTATGATTATTATAAAGTAATATTGATACTGAAATAATATATATATACTCCAATATAGTTCCATGATCATAGGAACGATATCATCACTCGTCCGTACGTACGGAATACCGTCTCCACGATGTGATGCGACTCGTTCTACATGATCATCATTACATAGTAATTATATAAATGAATTGAATAAATAAATATGATATATGTTACACTAATACCATTCTGGATATAAGGTATCTATAACCTTAAAAGAAGAATAAGAATGTATTCGGCAAAACACGCATAAGAACAAAAGGCAATAAAGACCCGAGTAACAAGTGACAATGAAATATTAATAACAAGAAGCTAAGAATATGACTATATATGATATCATATCTACATGTATGATTCTGGAATAAGTCAATAACATTATTTAAACCATTATACAGTAGCTTCAGACACGTACAAAGCAAATCGGACCTAAGGTAAGGGAAATATCACAATCTCATTTTTATCCGAGATTGTTTATTCGTAAGTATTTACTGGGGTGTATTTTATCATCCACATCCATGTTTCATCAATATGTAATATTATTTCCATCCACCTACAATTGTTTAAATCCATTTTTACCCTTCAGTGAGTTTTTAGTAATATCTATGAAAGGAATCTTTTGTCGTACGAGGTACTTTTTGACTTTTCCGACAAAATTACGAAGAATGTTTTTTTAACTTATACGGCATGAATGGATTTTTAAAACATTATTTCCAAGAAGCTTCCTTTACAAGTTTTCAAGTTTATTTTTAATCAACTTCTTTTATTTTAAAGTTGTATGACATGTTATGAAAGGAAAAATGTTTTTGAAGAAGAAATGATATTTTCCTTAAGAATGGAGTTCAAGTGTTTTATCAAAATTATTTTCCATATAAGATAATAAAGGGTTCTGTTTTTATCCCTATTATTACATTGATTTGATCATTTTGTGATGGAATTATTTTTATGAATTCCTTTATCTTATATGAATTGATTCATGATGTCATGATGTTTCAAGAATCCCATTTTTGTTACATGTGTTATGCGATGATGTATGTTTTATGATTATGTGGCACACATAAGAAAGGATTCATTATAAGATGGGTGGGACCTATATCTCCCTCCAATGCATTGGGTAAAGGTTTTATATCTCATGAGATAGACATGGCTTGAATGGTAGGTTATATCGGTTTAGTGAAACAGGACTGGAACGAGGGTGACTCGGTTCAGAAAGGGACTTTGTCCACTCAAATAGTCTTGGCAATGAGTCATGACTAACAAGAAATGATTTTCCATGATTATGTGTGCATGCCACAAAGTTTCAAGTTTCATGTTATGATTATGGGGATCTCATTTTCACTTCTATGATTTATTCCATGTTAAGATTTTATGATCTCTTTTACAGGTTATGATTTTCAAAAAGATATGATATGATTTTTATTTCCTTTATTTGCCCTTGCTGAGCATTTGAGCTCACCCTTTTATGTTTTCTTTTCCCCAGGTCAGGAAGATGGATATTTAGTAGAATATGCTAAAAGGGACCCTAGATATGATGAAATAAATTGGAGACACTGTAGAAGATTTATGAACTAGTTGTTTATGTTTCCCAGTTTCTAAAGACACTATACATATACGGTCCTTTGTGGTTTTGTCATATTTTGTAATAAGTGTGTTTCAATTTTGAAGTATTAACAATGTATGTAAAGTATGGGTCGTTATATTCATTCCTTATAACTAATCCAATATAAAAAGTATTGCACCGACTCTGATCTAGAGGGGTTGGGGTGTTACATTTGGTATCAGAAGAAGTTTAGTAGAAAAATTGGAAACTAGAGTAGGAAATGTATAGTAGGGAACAAATCCCTTAGGTAGTATTTTAGGATAAATGTACAAGAAAATCTTGGTTTTTTGGTAAGGAATATATTATGTGAATCTTTCTAGAAAATAAATCCTTGTATAGATACGAGCAGGTAGAGGTGCCTCTAGCAAAAATGTACCTAGGAGTGAAAGCTCTGACAAGGAGTTTCGAGCTTGACCCGGGGTATCCTGGTACATGACAACGGGCCTTGCTGCACTCTTGGTTACGGAACTCCTGAGGGATATTCTTAGGATAATTGATATTTTCTTTACAAGGCATTATGAAGGATTTAAATTTAAATTATTCCTTAAAGAAACTATTTTCCTGATTATGGGATTATCCATGCATAAGATCTCAATTTATGTTACGTATTTTGTTAAGTTAAGGTTATACATTATGATTCATAACCTCATTGAATGTGTTCCATTATTTAGAAATGGAATATAATAGAATAAGGGAAATCAATACCTGTGGGAAATTTAGGGATCTCCCCACTGATCATGTCAACACAGTCAATGTTGGAGCAGATCATATCATGGCCATATTAGGAAAAACTACTCATGTTTTAATGAATAACCATTGCACCCCTGTGTTAGATAGTTTCATGCAGTATAAGCACCCATATTTCTGTGGGACTACAAATACAGTGGTTGTTGATCAATGGATAAAGTCCCTTGAAAAGATATCAATGGCATTAAGATGTGATGAAAATGAAAAGGTAGTATTGGCAGTATATTGTCTCAAGGGACACGCTGATCAATGGTGGCCCTTGATTCATAATACCACGGGGAAGAAGAAATAGAAGATATGGAATGGAGGGATTTTAAGTGAATATTCTTCTAAAAATGTTTCCCTCATGAGAAACGAACCGAAATGAAGAAATAATTCCTTGGATTAAAGAAAAGGGAAGATGATATTGTTGCAGAGTATGAGGCTACCTTAACAAGGCTATCCAGGTATGTCGTAGATTACGTATGTGACTCGATAAACAAGATTGATCATTTCTTTAATGTTTTTATGCCAATTATTCTAAGGGCACTAGCTTCTAAAACATTGTCATCGTATGATGAAATTGTATCAAGTTCCATTAAAATAGAGAAGGAATTTGATTGATCAAATTTTTTCAAGGGAAACCAAAATGAAAATTGGTACTCTGATAACCAATGGAAATGTGAAGTGCCAAATAAGAACAAGAGAACAAATAGATTCTCATTATGCGATAACTATGAAAAGAATCATCTCAAAAAATTCTTGAAAGGTATGGGATTCTTCTATATGTGTGGAGAAATGGTTCATCTATCTCATGAATGAAAGGGGAATAAATAATATTATGAGGTTAAATTCTACAATTGTAGATAGATGGGACACTATGAAAATGAGTGTCTAAGTGCCAAGGAAACATGACTCATAAAAATAAAAGAGATTAAGGGAGATCTTATGTGATTACAACTGTGGAAGTTGAAGTTCTTAATGATGTGGTGGTAGGTACCTTAATTGTTTCCTCAAAGTTATCCACCACTTTATTTGATTCTGGATCATCACATTCATTTATATCTTCTCAGTTTTCCAGGAAAGTTATACATGTACAATTTGATTTAACGAAGGATTTATCAGTCAAAACTTATAGGGGATGCATAATTGAAAAAAAGGAATGTCAACTAGTCCCCCTCATGATACATAAATATGCTTTATTTGTTAACCTTATCATTATACAAATTACTAAATTTTATATAATTATCGGTATGAATTTGCTGTCAAACTATGATGCGAATATTTATTGCAAGAAAAAGGAAGTTACAATTTTTTAAAATGGTGTAGAATCTCTTATCATTATAGTAGAGACCTCACCATCTGATTCTTATCTAGACCCACCTACAGTAGCTCTATTGAAAGTAATTCATGGAGAGTAAGAGATCCCAATATCTATGGGTGAGGAAAGAAATATTCAAATTGAATATGTGCATATAGTGCAAGAATATGTTGATGTGTTTCTAGAGGATTTACCTAGACATCCTCCAGAGCGAGAAATTGAGTTTTACATTACTTAATTCCTAGTGAAAGACCTATATCAAAGACCCCCTATAGAATATCCACTATGTAGTTAGTGTAGCTAAAGAAAAAACTAGAGGAGTTGAGTGATTACAAATTTATTTGACCTAGTGTTTTGAATGGGGAGCCCCGATCTTGTTTGTCAAAAAGAATGATGTATCCACGAGGCTATGCATTGATTACAGGGAAATCATTGATATTATAATAAACAATAAGCATATTTTTCCTCATATTGAGGATTTATTTGGTCAACTGCATGGAAATCATTACTTTTAGAAGATTGATCTTTGATCTGAATATCATCAGCTGCGTGTGAGGAAGATATTCCTAAGACAGCATTTCGAACCAGGTGTGGGCATTACGAGTTTACAATGATTCCTTTTGAACTGACTAATGCACCCTCTATTTTCATGGATTTAATGAATATATTTTTCAAGTAATATCTTGATAACTTTGTTGTGTTATTCATCGATGATATACTGGTATACTAAAAAAGATATGAAGATCATGATGCTCACTTGAGGATTACTCTAAAAACTCTTAGAAGATATGAATTATATGGGAAGTTTAGCAAGTGAAAATTATGGATTCAATCATCTTCTTTTCTAGGATATATTGTCTCTAAGGATGGAATCATAGTTGATCCTGAAAAGACAAAGACAATCCAAGATTGGACCATGCCAACAAATATAACCAAGGTACGTAGTTTTATTAACATAGTAGGTTTCTATTGGCATTTCATATAGAATTTCGCCTGACGGGCTAACCCACTAACCAAGATCACACGTAAAGGAGTTTAGTTTGTGTGGACAAAAGAATATACAAAATTCTTTGAATAATTGAAAATATTATTTTTCAATGATCCAATTTTGACTCTACCATCTGGAAGTGATGGATTTTTAATATATAGTGATGCATCAAAGAATGGTCTAGGTTGTGTCTTTATGAAAAATGGTAATGTTATTTCTTATGCATCAATGATAGTTGAAGACTCGTGAGAAAAATTATCCAACACATGATCTTGAGTTAGTAGCTGTAATATTTTCTATGAAGATATGGAGAAATTATCTTTACGGTGAAAAATTTGAGATATGCATAGATCACAAGAGTTTGAAATACATTTTCACACCAAAAGAACTCAAAATGAGGCAACGAAGATGGATCGAGTTACTCAAAGATTATGATTGTTCAATCTACTACTACCCATGCAAGGAAAATAAGGTGGAAGATGCATTAAGAAGGAAAGATCATGGACTTATGACTCAAATGAGGATTGATAGAGATCATATATTCATGGATATAATAAATATGGATATGATAATTGTTAAAAAAGGGGAATCATCTTTCCTCTTTCAAATGATTTCTAAACCATCTTTACTAGAGAAGATAAAAAGCTCCCAATCTGATAATGAAAATTTACACAAGAAAATTATTGATGTTAAGGATGGAATATTGGAAGAATTCGTATATGAGGAAGGAGTTAAGAAGTTTGGGAAGAGATTATATGTTCCATCAGTACCTGAGCTAAAAAAGGAACTATTATACGATGCTCATAGCTCAAATTTCTCTATACACCCGGGTATCACAAAGATGTATAAAGATCTGAAGGAATATTTTTGTTGGGATAATATGATGCGGGAAATTTCTAACTACATGTCAAGGTGTCTAGTTTTTCAATAAGTGAAGGCAGAGAGACAACTTCCTAGAGGAGTGAAGCATCCTCTACTTATTTCTATGTGTAAGAGGGATAACATTACAATGGATTTTGTCACCTAACTACAATGAAAACATATAAATAATGATGCAATATGGGTAATTGTTGATCGTCTCACAAAATCCTCACATTTCCTTCTTATAAGAGAGGATTTAACACTTGGACGCCTAGAAATACATTATATTAATGAAGTTGTAAGACTTCCTGGTGAACCTATATAGATAGTGTCTAGTCAAGATCCCTAGTTTACATCAAAATTCTGGACGCATAGAAATATTTTATCTAGAGTTTTTTATTTATTTTTGGGCCATGAAACATATTATAGGTCTACAGGAGGTCTTACTTATCATTATATGATTGTGTCACATTGTAGTTGGTTATTTTATTATAGCATGAGTTATAATATTTACTCTATTTTAAATTTAATTATGATGTCCTCTTTCATTTCTATTTTATATTTTGATGAATGATATATGTTTCTTACTTTAGTATTTATGGTTATTTTTATCAGATAGGGTTTAGTATCCTCAAGATATATCCATACCCTCTTCTCTAATTGTCACCCTCTGAAATAATTAGAGTATCATATGAGGTGTTTATCTCTCTAGGTTTATCCCTCTTGAGCTGAATCAGGTCAAGTACACTAAAAAGTTATATTAGAGCCTTTTTCCCTTTTTCTTACTGATAGGGATATGATAGATATGGTATAGTGTATTTTCATATCTTTGTATGGACCATATACCTAGGATTATTGAACCCACTTATCAAGAATGTCCAAGTTACCATGGATGTGGTTGTTTCTCTTGATTTTTTACGTTACAGTTAAGTTATTTGATGTTTTTTTGAAAAATGATTTTTTGGGATATATTTATTGACATCTAGTTGTTTTCTTGAACTGGGATCGAAATAGGAATGTGTTCATGCATAATTTTCAGTATGCTGGATTCATTTCTCATTTTTGTACATTTATATGATTGATCATCATTATTATAATATAAGGTATGATTATTTAAAGGTTCAGTAGCGACATATATAGAATTTACATATATAACTCTATAGTTGAATTATATTTAATCAATATCATTTTATAGTTTTGTTATTCTTATATTATGATCAACTGTGTTGATATTATATGCATTTTGATACTGTGTATGGGTAAATGGGGCTACAGATAGCACCAAAGTTATAATACCCCTGTGTTGTCGGGTGTGTATATAGAATAGTGGGATTCCATGCCAATTATTTCATATCCTAACTTTTGGTATCAATAATTTTAATTTAATTTCTTTTAATATGTGTTCTTATAATTGTTGTGACATACTATAATGATGTCCTCCAGTAATGTAATTGATATCCACTATTGTACTAATAAAGACTATAAATGATCCTCTTCAAGAAATGATATTAAAAGTTTTATAGTCTATGGATAGAGTGACTTCAAGTGTCATGAATTATATGTTTGAGTCGATGTGGGAGTTTTAAATATAGAACCCACCACTATTTATATATGTGTTGTGGACCCCATGTTGTTCAGTACTAGGTGGAGGAAATGGATAATATCTTTGATAATATAGAGACACCCCATAAGAGGTGGAGAGGATAATTGTGTATATGTTCTAGGGGCCAGTGATGAACTGATGTGATTTCCTAATCTAGGAATATCAAGAAGGGGAACTATCCTAGAAGTAATTATAGATTCATTTCTTTGATAATTTATTCCAAAAGGAGTTGAGGGAAAATGGGGCCCAAGAGTTCTTATATTTCACATATAGGTATATGGGAGTTATATATTCCATGGTACATTTCATAGAGCTTTAAAATTTTTCCCTAGTGTTTGTTTAGAATAAGGTATCCAAATTAATATCCTTTGATAATGGGATTTGGTATGTTGTTTTGATTCATGTGATATTTTTTAACATGGAATAATTTTTAGAGGTAGTGAATCATGACCTCATATCCGATAGGAACCAAAATTAAGGAAGAGGTTTTGGGCAGTTAGTTTCTAAAATAGGAACTTGTGGTGGGTCTTCAAGTAATATAAAGTTCATATTTTATGGATCACACTATGGAGGAAATGGTAAGAGTATCCCAATAAGTTGTTCATATTTGATGGCTTAGGGAATATTCACAACAAATTTCTTTCCATGTAGTCGGCTGGGACATGTTTGATCTTAGTTCCACTAATAGGCATAGTGATGCTTATATAGATATATGAAACACTTATATTAGTTTTATAGGATCACTCCATAAAAAGTTAGTGGTATATTTTCTTATTGTAACACCCCAAGGATTTACAGGTAAATTTGATATCGAATGTAATGCATGCAACATTGACTCTCTGTGAAATAACACTTTTTAATTATATCCTAGTCATTAAACATAATTTTTCCACTTCCATGATTATAATTTTGAAAAAAGGACATACATAGTTACAATCAATAATATATTTAGAGTCTTATAGAATTTACTTACAATTTTGGTGAATAGTAACTTGACCGTAAGAATAGTAATACAAACTATAAGAATAGTTAGTCAGCCTAATGAATAGTAAATGGACCGATGAATGTATAAATAATATTTAGGAACCTTATCAATGATAGTATGATATAATTATATCATGATATAAGTAAGAGAATATTTAAAAATTAATAAATAAGTGAATAAAAAATATTTAATTTTAAAATTAATAAATTGATTTAAAGGAAAATTAATTTTCATAAAATGATTTCATAAATAAAAATTCTGTTGACCAATTATTTTAGGATAATTTAATAAAACCTTAGTTAAATTTTTAGCGTGTTATACAATCAGTTTTAATTTTAAAAACTGTATATTTTGAGTAAATGATAATTTTAATTAAAAATTAAATTTCTCATATATAGAAAATCTGTTTCTTAAAATGGAGTTAATTGTTTAATTTTACACATAAAAAATGGTTAGAGTAATTTTTTTTGTATTTTTCTAAAATACTTAATTTTTTTTGAATAGTAAAATATGATAATTTGCGATAAATGCTAAATACATATATTATGGAGTCATAGATGATATATGGATGATGTCAGAACCCTTGGTTCTAAATCACATATAATTATTACTATATTTGGTCAAAATAATTGATACTATTACTTTTTTGGAGAAAAATATAAAATAATGGATAAAATAATGAGAAATTGTATGTCTCTTCAACGATAAAAAGCACTCATAACCCCCTCTTCTCCTTACACCTTACATGCTTTGAGACTTGTAAAATTTCTACCCAATCTGCTTCCATGATCCCCCCCCATGTCTAGAATCTCTTTTCTCATCCAAATTCCAAAATCAATCTCTTTAAGGAGATTCTCAATGATGAGTATTCAAGAGGAAAAATCTCTTCCTTTTCATTTTATTTTCCTTTCAAGTTATTTATTTTATTATTCTCATCTCAAAACCTATGTCCAAATGATAATGATAACTAAATTATTATTTATATACTCAAATTATATCATTTTAATTTTAGAACCATTTTCAATAACCTTACTCTCTCTTATTTTAAAAATAAAATCATCATCTAGTGTGTGCTGATTTACAACCTTCATGGACAACGAACGTTCATTCTTCAATTAATTTTTCAAGACTGGTCATTATATCATTTTTATAGTTAAAATAGACTATAATAAATTTATTATAACATATTTAATGTTCTTTAACCAGTATATATACATAATCATAATTCACATGACAAAACCAGTTTTGTTAATCGAAATACCACCGTAATAATCTAAACAATTATCACTAAATTTATTATCTATCTATTCTTCATCATACCATATAAAAATATTGTATATATAAATAATTATACTTCTGTAATATCATTAATAACATGTAATTCCATTTTTTTTACAATTATTCTAATTTTATATGAACTCCATTACTTATAAACAAGTGAACTGATCCTAAAAACCAAGGAAATGAATTCTACCAAACAATGAATATAAACACTATAACCCATCAATAAGTCCATAAATGAATTTAATAAAAGTATAATGAATCAAATAATTATATAAATGTTTGTAAATTAATTAATTAATGGATTTAACTTGATTATCTAGGATTTTAAGGTCAACTGCAGAACTCTTTTGGACATAAGGTGAGGGTTTTATTCTCGAACCTCCATTTTTATTTGGGTTGTGATTATTTATTTTATAAACCAATGTAATTATTCATTTATTTTGTATAATTCTTCTAAATTATTTTTATATGTTCCAGAATCATGTATTCTGATCATTACATATTTTGTTTGTGGAAAATACATGTTTTAAAAGGGTCTCATTCTCAATTCTTCATGATAAGAAAGTCTGATTAAAGGTAATTTCTTGATTTATTATCTATTTTAATTGTACTATATAATCTATTTGTAGACACAATTATTTTTATAAAACCAATCATTTTATCATTAAAAAATTAACTTAGTTCATTTATGGTTTTAGGAATTTTTTTTTTCAAAATAACTCTTTTTTTCAAAGTAAAAGTGTATTACTCTAAATAATTCTTTGATGATTTTATCAGATCATTTTCATATATTTAAACAACCATTGTGAATCTTATGTTTTATTGGGATTAACCTATTATGAATATCATATACCAAATTTTGTAAATTTTTTATAATCAATTTGACAGTTGATGTTCTATCTTGATATCATTCACCATACTACTCAGAATAGTTAGTGATTATGTCTACAAATTAGGAAGGTTGTTTCATAAGTTAATGATGTTTATGGTTAGCCATATTCATAAGAAGAATACATTGGACATGGAATGTTATGGGTGGGGCCTATTATATCCCATCTATGCATCGATAGGTCTCATGAGACAAAATAGAATTGGGTTTTGGCCGAGGCCTTAACCAAGTATTTTTAGACATCATTGATGATGCCTTGAAAATATGTTTTACAAGTCCATCATTATGCATTCAATCATTATGATAATATTAATTGATAAAACCTGTGATTATTCAACTAGTATAATATATATGGTTATGTTTCATTCTCTTATGATCATTTATATGGATTTATATAATCAGATTTCATTATTTCCATATTATAATCATGTTTATTTTTAAAGTCATGTGTTTTTAGTTATTCACCATGAGTAATGTTTATGTTTATGATAACATTAGTTGTATTAAATACCCTTACTAAGCATCTGGGATCACCCCTTTCTTTTGTTTTATTTTTTCCCAGGATAAGAAGATTAATATTACTATGAATGATTTACAAAAATAATATAAGAGTTTGTAGGTGTTTCTAATAGAGTTTAAATATTTTTTTTATTCAAGTTGTAATGTAAATATTATGTTTGTATCTAGTCATTCAAAACTACTAAACTATTCAGTAAATTGGGTTGCGAAATCCTTGAAAACATACCAATGTCTTAATATATGGCATCAGCTCTAGGAAACATGGGTAATGATCCTTACAGTTGGTATCAAAGGAGGTTTAGTATAAATCATGGAAACTAGATTTAAAAAACATAGATTAGGGTACAAAACCCTATGATTAACTTTGTGGATATCCATATAAGAACATTATAGAATTTTATTAAGGTGTAAATTATGTGGATCTCATAGAAATACATCCCTATATGGATAATATAAGTGGTCGTTGTTCTTCCAATGATGTACCAAGGAGTAAAAACTCCAAAAAGGTGTTATGATCCTAACACAGTGTAACCTGGTACATGAAAATGGGCCTTACTGCACACCTAGTTTGAAAATCCCTTGGGATATACTAAAGATAATTAAAATTTTCATTACAATTCATTATGAAGGATTTAAATTTAAATATGTCATCTACGAAACCATGATTATGATTATGTGATTATACATGCATACAATTTCAATTTATGTTAATTGTTTTGTTAGTATGATTTTAGACATTATGATTCATAACCTATTTTAGTGTGTTCTATTATTTATAAATGGTTCCTAGTTGAAGGATTTGATACAGAATGAATTCACATCTCCCATGTAGGGATTTCCCCCTACGAAAGATGATGATGTTGGTTCTGAAGTTGATATAGGTGTTGAGAAACTTATAACTATTTTGGGACATCTTACTCAAGTTATGAACAAAAACCTTACCCATATGTAGCATCTTGATCCAAAACGTGGAGGAGAATTGTTATATCTATTTATATGACAACAGCCTCCATAATTCAATGGGACTATAAAACCATTCATAGAAGAGCATTGGATAAGTTCCTTGAAGAAAATATTTCATCCTTTGGCATGTAAAGAAAGGGATAAGGTTGTCATGGATGTTTATCATCTACTTGGAGATTCTAATCAATGATGTTCCTTGATTAAAAACACAGCAGAGTATAAAGATACTAAAAAAATAGAATAGAGGTATTTTAAGAATATTTTCCTAGAAAAAAATTTTCTTGTGAACGATGGACGTATATGGAAAGTTAATTCTTGAATCAAAGGTAGAAGAAGGATGAGAATGTTTGTATGTTTAAAGACTACATTCAAAGGATATGAAGTCATTCCACAAACTACATATGTAATCTAAGGAAAAATATTGATCAATTCATTGATGAAGAAATTGGAATATGAAATAATGGATAAAGGGAAGATTACAAAAGGGAGTTTACAAACATGTGATACCTATGGAATGAAACACCCCATAGCCTTATTAAAAGGAAAATAAGTATATTAAAAGTGTGGAGAAAACGGAAACTAAGACCGTGATTTCAGTGGAATGAAATAATCATTGAATGTTCAATGATATAATTTCATGGAGATGGGACACTATTAAAATTATAGTCCGAATAATCATGGAAAACTTCCATAGAAAAGGACACTGGAAAATGTTCATTCTTATGTGATCACAACATCTGAGGTTGAATTTCTGAATGATGTGGTTTCAGGTACATTAATCATCTCCTCAAATTTAGCTACAACTTTATTTCATTATATTTCATCACAATACTTTATATATTCCCATTTTCCATAAAAATTTAGATATTTAAAATTATCCTTAACAAAGGATTTGTTAGTCAAAAATCCTAAGGGAAGTCTAATTACAAAAAATATGTGTTAGGAAGTCCCCATTATGGCATATAAACATGATTTATCTTCTGATTTTATCATCATACCTATGGTCGACATTGAAATGATGCTTGATATGGATTGAATTTGAAAATATGATGAAGAACTCTATTCCAAGAATATGGTAATTATGATTTGTGAGGAAGGTGTATAATCAATTTTCTCTAGAGTAAAAACATCACCATTGGATTATTATCTAGATCCACCCCAATAACTCTACTAAATATAATTCATAGGGAGGAAGAGAATAGAATATCTATGGGTGAGGAAATAAATACTCAAATTGAGGATGTAATTATTTTAAAATAATACATTTATGTATTTATAGAGGAATTACCTAGACATCCTCAATAGCGAGAAATTGAGTTTTCTATTGATTTAATTAATGGTTCGAGGCTTATATCAAAGAATCCTTATAGAATGGCCATAATGGAATTACTAGAGTTGAAGAAAAAACTATAGGAATTTAGCGATAAAGGATTTATCCACCCCAGTGTTTCTCCATGAGGAGCTCTTTTCCTCTCTGTTAAGAAGAAATATGGATCTATGAGGATGTGGATTGACTACAGGAAAATCAATGCAATTATGATAATGAAAAAGTGTTATATTCCTCACATTAATGATTTATTTGATCAAATTCAAAGAAGATAGAATTTCTTGAAGATTTACCTTCGATCTAGATATCATCAATTTCATTTGATGAAGGAAGATATTCCAAATACAGCGATTCGAAACAAGTATGGGAAATTTGAGTTTATAGTAATGCATTTTGGACTGACTAATTAGACTACTTTATTCATGGATCTAATGAATAAATTTTTCATGGAATTTCATAATGAAATTTTTGAGGTATTTATTTATGATATCTTGGTATACTCCAAAATCTATGAAGAACATGAAAATCACTTAATCATTATTTTGAAGAATCATAGAATAAATGAGTTATAAGGGATGTTTACCATGATTGAATTTTGTATTCGAACAGTTTCTTTTCTTGTTCATATTGTCTCTAAGGATGGAATCTTATTTGATCCTACAAAGAAAAAGGTAGTTTGGGAATGGCCTACCCCAATGGACATAATTGAGGTACATGATTTTATTGGATGAGTTGGTTATTATAGGTGTTTTATTTAGAACCCCGCTCGATTAGCTAACCCATTAACCAAGAATACTCGTATAGGTGATAAGTTTGTATGGACTAGATAATGCGAAGAATGTTTTGAATAATTGAAGAGGAGATTAGTGAATTATTTTATCCTAACTATACCTTCTTTAAATGGTGTAATTTCTAATTATATTGATCCATCAAATAAAGTACTTGGTTGTGTCCTTTTACAAAATGATATAGTTGTTGCCTATGTATAAATGTAGTTAAAAAATAATGAAAAAAACTATCTAACTCATGATCTTGAGTTAGCAGCTGTAATATTTTCCCTAAAGATATTGAGACATTATCATTATGGTGAAAGATGGGGGATATATACAAATCACAAAAGAATGAAATATATATTCTCATAGAAATAACTGAACATCAGGTAAAGAAGATTGCTTGAGCTACTCAAGGATTATTATTTTTCCATACACTATAACCCAAGGAAGACAAATAAGATGGCAGATGCATTGATCAGGAAGGATTATGGAGGTCTAAACAAAATTATGATTGAAAGGGATATAATGTTCATGGATCTAGTAAATATGGATATGGGAATTATCAAAGAAGGTGAAACACCATTAGCTTTAAATTGGTTTCCCAAACATCTTTATTAGAAAGGACTAAAATTTATCAGCCTGATGATGAGAATCTTCAAAAGAAAATTAATTTTCTAAATGATGGGAAGTTGGATTACATTGTGTATGAATATGGAATTCTAAAATTTGGGAGGGTGATTTTTGTTCCCTCTTTACCCAAGATAAAAAGAGAGTTATTGGATGATACCCATATCTTTATTTTCTCTATACACCAGGCCTGGTATAACTAAGATTTATAGAGTTTTCAAGTAACATTTCCAGTGGGATAATATAAAGCATGAAATTTATGATTATGTATCAGGATGTTTAGTCCTTCAACAGGTGAAGGCTGAAAGAAAACATTCTGTGGGAGTCATGCAACCTCTTCCTATCCCTACATGGAAATAGGATGATATTACTATTAGTTTTTTTATTATATTTCCCAAAACATCAAAAAATAATGATATATTATGGGTAATTGGTGATCAAATTACCAAATCTGCACATTTC
The DNA here is from genome assembly GCA_963277665.1 of Viscum album. Lineage (NCBI taxonomy): Eukaryota > Viridiplantae > Streptophyta > Magnoliopsida > Santalales > Viscaceae > Viscum > Viscum album. The sequence goes on from OY728158.1 coordinate 393,085,436, forward strand.
CAAGCTATAAGGGATGATTTTCCACTGGAGAACCTTGAAATAATCTATATTAATGAAGCTATAAGACTTAATAGAGAACCTATATCAATTGTGTCTTATTGTTATCCATGATTTATATAGAAATTCTAGAATATTATTTATAAATATTCGGACACTGAGCTTCATTTGAGTACTTCTTATCACCCACAAACTGGCAAGTAGTCTGAAAGGACCATTCAAACATTAGAATAAATTTTGAGATCACTCTCCATTGACTTTCAAGGTATATGGGATCATTATTTTTCTTTGGTAGAGTTTTCCGAAAATAATATTTTCCATTCAAGTATTCAAATGTCACCATATGAAGTATTGTATGGAATGAGATGTTGTACATCAACATGTTGGGACGAAGTTGTTGAAAGGAAGATTGTAGGCCCATAGATTATATAGGAAACAATAGTGAAGGTAAATTGTATTCAAAACCATATCAAATATTTAGTGGCTTAGGTTTTTGACCTATTAGAATTTCGAATATTCCTGTGAATAATTCCAGAGCTAGGCATGAAGATGACGTCCGATTCCGAGGCCCGGTGTACACGGAATATATTTTATAAAAATATTAAGTATTTTTATACTATGAACATAGCAGGGGTCTTTTATCTCCTAAAAAGAAGCTCAGAATGGGAATCTAAGGGTGCGGTTGTGTCCGGAGCATGCCGTTTACAGTAGGCGGGGTGTAAACATTGCGGGCGCGGTCCTGTTGTGAGAAAAGTCACCAGGGGCGTTTTCTTAAATAAATAAAAAAGTTTATTTATGAGCGTCGGCTCAAATAACATTTAAACGGAGTCTCGGATCAAAAATATGAGAACGCCATTGCGTTTAGAATTCCATTTTTACCATAGGTGTGACTTAATTTTAGTTAGCGTCGGGTGCCATGTCGGAGGCGTGTTGGCAGAGAGCTGAAATGAAGTTTTAAAATAAAAAGAAAAAAGAAAACCAATACCTCCCCCACCCGAACCCCTTGTACGCGCAGGCAGCAACAACCCCCTAACTTCTCCATTTCTTCGATGAATTGAGCCACAACCGTTCTTTTTCAGCACCGATCGTTAGCGGATCGAGCTTCAGGGCGTCGCAGGCATCGCTCTGCACCCGAAGCTTAAGAGATCTGCCAACAGGTAGGCGGTTTGAGTTTTAAAATCACAGATGTTGATTTTGTTGATTTTTCTCTGTTTTGAGCCTATAGATGCGTAGATCCGGTCCTGAGTGGGGGGGGGGGGGGGCGCAGATGCCTACATATGTGCGTTTGAACCCCCAGGGTTCCTCCAGTGGCCCTCAGAAGGTCCGCTAGCTCGGCACCGGCGGCTGGCTGCGAGACTCAACTGGGACCTCTGCACCGCAGCGGTCCGGTGCCAATTACCGATGACCCCTACGGTGGGGTTCATCCAGGCCCGCGCTCGGTCTGCGCCGTGCCACGGTAAAGCAGACCGCCAGCCCGCGGCAGCGGCGACCAAGTCGGTTGGCGTGGGTCGACCTAGACTGGCAGGCACAGGCCGGTCCAACCCTCTCTTGGACACTGGGGTTTCACAACCCCCGTATCATGCTCCCTGGTATATTGAATCATGCTCCATTGGCGGCGACATGACCCTGGTGACAAGGAAAACCCTTCGGTGTGGGTTCCAGAGTTTTAGGTTTTGAGATCGTGGCCCGGGAGCTTGAAACGTCGAATAAAATAATAATATTTTATTATTATTCGACTTCGGGGCATTGTATCTTCTACCCAGAGTGTCTGATTGATGTTCCATCAATGCAATTGAGGCCCTGATGGTGTAGAGGACTTTTCTTGTTGGTTTTCGGGTGCTGGAATTGAGTTTGGGGTGCTGGCCCCACGAGGTTGGGTTTGGGCGTTTACGGAGAAACACAACTTTCTCACCAAGAGTCCGATTTTGGTGGATGAATAGTCGATCCTATATGTTTTTTCGAGAGGATCGCAATTTTAAAATCCGTTCTATGTGTTCTGGAATCGAAGCATGGGACCCACCTGAGCTGGCTTTAGGGAATAATACCTTTTTCACCGGGTGTCCGTTTGGGATGATTGAGTAGTTGATCCTGTGTGTTTTTCCGAGGGGATCACAGTGGTATGATCCTCTTGATGAGTTTTGGGGTCGTAGTGTGGGACCCACATGGGCTAGATATGGTGAATAGATCTTTTTCATCGGATGTCTGTTTCAGACGCGTAAATAGCCTATCCTGCATGTTTTTCCACGTGAATCACGATGGTGGCCTCTGTATTGGACTTGGAGGTGTGTGGTGTGGTGTTGTGGCGAGTCTCTAGGGTTAGAAACATTTGGACCAGCAGTGGTTGACGGTACTCCCTTGGTTCATTCCTACGAGGGTTCGCATGGCATCACAAACTTAGTATAGGTTTGTGATCCTCTCGATGGGATGTTAAGTATGCTGGATTTGTGGCATCCCTCCGGTGGGCCCGGAGCGGGATCCTCTAGAATCGTTTTCCTATATCGGGTAATTAGTATCGTTGTGACCGCTTATCCACGGGAAATGATCCACTATCTAGTAGGTTAACCCCGTTGGGTTTGTTGCATCATCAGGCATATGACCCCTTACGCAGTGGGCTATGCTCAGTAGGGTTTTGGAATCATCATGTATATGTTACCTTAATTAGCATGAGGATTATAGTAGGGTTGTGGTATCATTGGTTATACGATCCTCTACTCAGCGCGTGGTGTTGGTAGGGTTGCAGTATCGTCAGTTCGATCCCCCTAAAGTGCGATACGTACCTGATAGGGTTTCGGTATCATTGTGACTGTCATGACATGGTGACAATCCTCTATCTGAGTGATGTGTTTCGGACGATCACCAGATTGGGTTCTGTTATCCTACAGCGGATCTTTGGAGTGGTCCCCTATCTGTGACATCCACGAATGCTAGATCGGGTTGTGGTATCCCCCAGCGGACCCTGTGAGTGATCCCCTATCTGTGAGATCTTTGTATACTGGTGTGGGTTTTTTATACCCTATCAGACACTAGAAGTGATCCCTTATCTGAGGAGTTTGTTGTTCTTGTTGTTTCAGTGTGGTTTCCTCAGTGACGGTATCCGACGAGCATGATCTCTCTGGTTAGCGTGTTAGATGTTTGTGTGGGACTCGATGGAGTGTATCTCTCGGACGAGTGTCATATGGGATGACTATGATCGTGGTGTGTGCTCTCCTGGTTGTGAACCATTGCTAGTGATGAGGTTGATACCTCATGTGGCTTGGTGCTTGAGCTGATTATATCTGGATGTTCAAGGTGTATGTATGGGCATAAAACTAGATTGAGCTGACTAGTTGTGTTTAGCCGAGGATGGTCACGAGATGTAGTTTCTCTCTCATCTGGGTTCCCTTTGGCTAGGATGAGCGGAATTTTTCCTTTCAGTGGTTCTTTTTTATTTTGGGGTTTTTGGGGTGCCTGCTGAGTATTTTTATACTCACCCCTGCATTGGCTTTTCCAGCACTTGTTTGTGTCTGGGGAAGACCACATGCCTTTCGACGGTGTCCCAGGAGGACCCGGAGTAGGCAGAGCTGAGTGAGAGGGTGACCGTGGAGTCTTACCGGAGCTGTGCCGAGGAGATTTCTGGTGGTGCTTTTGACAGCGTACCCATTTTTCTGAGTAGGTTAGACACTTTGTGGTTTTACTTTGGTGGGCCTTGTTTTTCCATTTTGTACCTATGTTGCACTCTGGTTTGGGATAGTTGTATGCATGCATTTTCATTTCAAAATTTGTATATATATATGCACTGTTTAATGGAGGTGTATGTGGGTGCATGTATACAGGTACCTCAGGCTAATACCTCCTATTTGTGTGATAGACTACTCGGCGTTAGACGCCAGCCCCTGGCCTTTTGGAGGCGGGCTTAGGGAGATGCAGCTCGAGCCCCATTAGGTCGGGTTGTGACAGAGTGGTATCGGAGTAGGTTCCACCTTTGGGATCCCAGAGCATGGCTTGTATAGTACTGAGTTTGGTTTGGGTTTCATAGCAGTAGTGTCAATATGTTTCGAGTTCATCTTTTAGGCCAAAGACTCTAGTGTTGGTGCAGCGGATGATATATCCATTCACTAGGACTCGGATAACCTTCCTTTTGACTCGGGACATTTGGACACTAGTTGTAGGGACATAATGGTTCATGCATCATATAAGACTGGGTTTTTGGCTTTCCCGTGTTCTTTTTGAGTCATCTATTCAAATATACTCTTTGACTATGGAGCGTCTTGATTGTATTTCAGGATGACTCCACGATGACAGCCAGTGAGAGTTCTGTAATAGGATTTTTGCAGTGATTCACACCGTGTAGAGGCTGTGGACCAGGGCACAGGTTCTAAGGCTAGACCTCTAGGTGGTCTACTAGTTGATCCACCACCTGTTTTGCAGTTGGTTGTGCGGAAAGTGCAGGATGAGGTTGAGCGTAGGCTGAGTGCACTGCACAAGATCTAGAGGCTGCGACCACTGAGGTTCTAGGGTGATCCAGACCCTCATGTAGCTGATGACTTGCTCGAAGTAGTCACTCGAGTTTTCCGCCTGGTGAGGACACCCCCAGATCGGATGGTGGTCCTATCGGCAAGCCTTCTGCATGGTTTGGCAGGGAAATGGTTGACTTTAGTTACATAGTCCCACGATGAGGAGACGCTCACTTGGGCAGAGTTTGAGTATCTCTTTAGGAAAGAGTTCTATTTGGTGATGTTGAGGTCATTATGGATTCAAGAGCTTCTAAATCTTCGGAAAGAGGGATTGACTGTGTCAGAGTACTCAGTGAGGTTTACAGACCTGTCGTTATCATCCCTAAATATGGTTCGAGACCTATTATTTAGGGCTTGGACCTTTGAGCGGGGCCTACACAGAGACATCCAGGCAGGTTTGGTTTCCTTGTGTCCACCCACCTATGCTGGAGTATTGGAGCGAGCCTTGGTGGTGGAGAGCTTTCTAACTGGTCAAATTTAGACCGTCAGTGTAGGGTGTGTGGCAGCTGAGACTTTGGCAAATAGTACCTGACATCAGGTGCAAGGGTCTGGATGTGGCTGACGTTTCAGGAGGTGACCTCAGGATGGAGGATCTGAGGCTCAGGGATCACATGCCAGTTTTGGTCAGCCGTAAGAGAGGCGGTGTTACGCTTGCGACGGTTAGAGACATATTTATATAGATTGTCCAACCCATCGTGCTGCAGAGAGGGAGCCGATCGACAGACCGCCTTGGTAGAGGCAGCGTCTCGATCAAGGAGGTCTGTAGGGCAGCAGACGTGGCGATGGAACTAGTGCAGCAGGAGGTGGTGGTAGGCGGTATTAGTTTCCACCACCCCCATCCCCAGGTGGTCCATGCCGAGCTCAGGGAGCTAGGGGAGGATGGCGAGGACAGCTGCATGCCCTATAGGCTGTTGACCCAGAGGATCCACGAATGGATCGAGGTACGCCTTGTGTCATTTCTACTTTCTGTAGTAGTTTGATATACACCGTTTAGCGGTACTCTTCCCTTTCCATTTCCTGCTTGAGTTTTGTTTAGGGTGTTGGTAAAAACCTGTGTTGATGTTGTTCGATGTGCTTCGAATGCACGAGAAAGAGGGATCCTTCCCCCACCGAGACGCATTTTTGTGATGCAATCAAAACCGTGCGGGCGAGTCAGTGCCGCCCAAATAGGATAGTGTTGACCTGTGGTGGATGATTCTCTTTGACTTATGTGTTTGGGCATGGGTGTTTGTTCGCGAACTCACTGGCATGGGAGACCCAGTTGAGAGTCCAGTTTATTTTCATAGGCTTATGCATTTTCGGGGATGAAAAGTTTGAAGGTGGGGAGGATGTAGCGACTCAGGTTTTTGACTTGTCAGACTTTGGAATATTCCTATGAATAATTTCAGAGTTAGGCACAAAGACGGTGTGTGATTCTGAGGCCCGGTGTGCCTGGAATAAATTTTATAAAAATATTAAGTATTTTTATACTATGAACATAGAGGGGGGGGGGGGGGGGGTTATCTCCTAAAAAGAAGCTTAGAACAAGAATATGAGGGTACGGTTGCATTTGGAGCGTGTTGTTTACCCTAGGCGGGGTGTAAACTTTGCGAGCGCGGGCCTGCTGTGAGAAAAGCCACTGGGGGTGTTTTCATAAATAAATGGAAAAGATTATTTATGAGCATCGACTTGAATAACTTCTGAACAGAGTCTCAGATCGAAAATCTGATTTTTCCATTGCATTCCGAATGCTGTGTTTACACTAGGCACGAGATAATTTTAGTCGGCGTCGGGTGTCGGGACAGAGGCGTGTTGGCGAGGAGCTGAAATGATGTTTTTAATAAAAAACGAATACCAATCAATTTCTCCCCCAACCCTTTGTACACGCAGGCGGTGATGACCCCCTCCCTTCTCTATTTCTTGGCCAAATTTATCCATAACCATCCATTTTGAGTGTCGATCGTCAGCGGATCGAGCTTCAGGGCGTCGCAGGCGTCGTTCTGCACCCAAAGCTTCGGCGATCTGCCAACAGGTAGGCATTTTGAGTTTTAAAATAAAGGATCCCGATTTGGTTGGTTTTTCTCTTTTTTGAGCCTACAGATGCGTAGATCCGGTCCCGGGGGGTGTGCAGATGCCTTCGGATGCACATTTGGACCCCCCGGGTAACTCCAGCGGCCCTTGGAAGGTCCGCCGGCACGACACCGGCGGCGAGCCGTGGGACTCAGCCGGGACCGCCACACCATGGCGGTCAGGCGCCAATTACCGGTGACCCCCATGGTGGGGGTCATCCTAGCGTACGCGCGGGCTGCGCCGTGCCGAATTAGAGTATACCGCCGGCTGGAGCGGCTGGCGGCAGCGCGAGCCGGCCCAGGCCGGTCCGGCCCTCTATTGGACACGGGGGGGTTTAAAACCCCCGTATCTTGCTCCCTGGAATTCCGAATTGCATGTTGTCTACGGTGACATGACCCTAGCGACAAGACAAACCCTTCAGTATGGGTTTGAGAGTTTTAGGTTTTGGGATCATGGTCCGATATCTTTAAACGTTGAATAAAATAATAATATTTTATTATTATTCAACTTCGGGCCATTGTATCTTCTACCCGGAGAGTCCGATTGATGTGTCGTAAGTGGCGTTGAGTCCCTGATGGTGCGGTATACTTTTTGTGTTGGTTTTCAGATGTTGGGACTGAGTTTGGGGTGAGGGCCCCATGAGGCCGGTTTTGGGCGTTTACCGAGAAACACAACTTTCTCACCAGGAGTCCGATTTTGGAAGATGAATAGTTTATCATCTATGTTTTTCTGAGAGGATCGCAATGGTGTGATCTGTTCAATGTGTCTTAAGATCGAGGCATGGTCCCCACCTGAGCTCGCTTTGGTGAATAATACCTTTTTCACCGAGTGTCTTTTTGGGATGATCGAGTAGTCGATCCCGCAAGTTTTTCTGAGGGGATCAGAGTGGTATGATCCGCTTGATGAGTTTTGGGGTCGTAGTGTGGGGACCACATGGTCTATCTACGGTGAATAGTTCCTTTTTTCTCGGATGTCTATTTCGGGTGAGTAAACATCCTATCATGCGTGTTTTTCCATGTCGATCGTGGTGGTGGCCTCTGTATCAGCCTTAGAGGTGTGTGGTGTGGCGGTGTGGCTTGTCTCTCGGGTTAGTGACATTTGGACCAACAGTGGTTGAGGGTACTCCCTTGGTTCATTCCTACGATGGTTCACGCGGCATAACAATCTTAGTATAGGTCTTTAATCCTCTCGATGGGATCTTAAATCTGTTGGAGTTGCAGCATCCCTCTGGTGGGCCCCGAGCGGGATCCTCTAGTATCGTTTCCCTAGATCAGGTTCTTGGAATCGCTGTGACCGCTTATCCACAGGCAGTGATCCACTATCTAGAAGGTTAACCCCATAGGATGTATTGGCATCATCGTGCATATGATCTCTTATGTAGTGGGCCATGCTCAGTAGGGTTGTGCAATTATCAGGTATACAATCACCTACTCAGCATGAGGATTATAGTAGGGTTGTAGTATTGTTGGTTATATGATCCCCTACTCAGCTCGTGGTGTCGGTAGGGTTGCGGTATCGTCAGTTCGATCCTGTACAGCGTGAGATGTACCTGATAGTATTTCAGTATCATTGTGACTGTCGTGACACGGGTGACAATCCCTTATTTAAGTGACTTGTTTCAGACGAGTGCGATATCGGGTTGTGATATCCCCCAGAGGATCCTAGGAGTGATCCCCTATCTGTGAGATCCACGAATGCCAGATCGGGTTGTGGTATCCCCTAGCATACCCCTATCTTTGAGATCTTCACATACCAATGTGGGTTTTGGTATCTGCTAGAGGACCATAGGAGTGATCCCCTATTCGAGGAGTTTTTTGTTCTTGCTGTTGCAGTGTGGTTTCCTTACTGACGGTATTTGATGAGCGTGATCTCTAAGGTGAGCATCTGAGATGTGTGTGTGGGACCCGATGGAGTGCTTCTCTTGGTCGAGTGTCATCTGGGATGACAGTGATTGTGGAGTGTGTTGTCTTAGTTGTGAACTGTTGCTGGTGATGAGGTCGGTACATCATGTGGCTTGCTGCATGAGATGAGTATATCTGGATGATCAAGGTGTATGTATGGGCATACAATTGGATTGATCTGACTAGTTGTGTTTAGTTGAGGATGGTCACGAGATGAAGTTTCTCTCTCGTCTCGGTTCCCTCTGGCTGGGATGAGCGGAATATTGCCTTTAAGTGGCTCTCTTTTGTTTTGGTTTTTTGGGGTTCCTACTATGTATTGTTATACTCACCCATGTATAGGCTTTTCCAACACATGTTTGTGTCTTGTGCATACCACAGGCCTTTCGACAGAGTCCCAGGAGGACCCGGAGCAGGCGGAGCTGAGTGAGTGGGTGACCATGGAGTCTTACCAGAGCTGTGCCAATGAGCTTTCCAGTGGTGCTTTTGACAATGTACCCCTTTTTCTTGAGCATTTTGGATGCTTTTGTGGTTTTCATTTGTTGGTCCATGTTTTTACCTTTTGTACTTTTATTGCACTCTGGTTTGGGATAGTTGTATGTATGCATTTTCTTTTCAGTTTTTGTATATATCTCTACACTATTTCATAGTGGTGTATGTGGGTGCGTGTGTACAGTTTCCTTATTCTAATTCCTCTCTTGTGTGTGATATCCTACTCGGTGCTAGACGCCAGCCCCTGGCCTTTTGGAGGCGGGATTTGGGAGTCACAACTCAAGCCCCGTTGGGTCGGGTCGGGAAACAATCAGCTCAAAGAAGGAAAAAAGAGATATTTCTATAATATATGAAAGGATTTTTAATTTTTAATGGTAGATCATGATTTCTTGAAAGTATATATAAGGAATCATGTTATAATATTTGGAAGGAAAGGGAAACTAATCCCTAGTTATATTGGTCCTTTTTCAATTTTGGAGAGAATCGGAGATATGGGTTACCATTTGGAAATGTATCCCAGCCTTTCTAAGGTACACAATGTGTTCCACGACACTTTGTAAAAAAAATAAATTCCATACCCAACACATGAACTCACTTATGAAGAAATATAATTGGAACTTGACATATCTTACTGTTAAGAGCCTATCCGAATCTTGGACACTAAAGATCAGGTGTTGAGTAATTTGACAACTAGGCTGGTAAAAGTACTTTGGAAAAATTATTAAAGTAAAGAGGCAACGTAGGAGAATATAGAGCTTATGATGAAGAACTACCTAAATCTTTTTAGGAGTGAACATTCAGAACATTTTTTGGACAAAATTTTTGTAAGGGGGGAAGAATATAACAACCCAAGGATTTACAAATAAATTTAACATAAATTGTAATTCATGCAATAATGAGTCTCTATAAAATAACATATTTTTATTATAACCTATCTATTAAACATAATTTTTCCGCTTCTGTGTATTTATTTGATAAAAAATAGACATAAACTATTACGATTACTAAAATATTTAGATTTTTATGGGATCAACATGATTTTTTTAATATGTATTTGGCCGTAGGAATAGAAATATAAAACTTTTGAATATTAAATAAGCCTATGAATAGTAACCACAACAAGGAAAGTATAAATAAAATTATGGTACCTTATGAATGAAAGTATGATATAGTTATATCATGATATAAGTGAAGGTTTAAAAATAAATAATTAAGTGAATTATAAATATTTAATTTTATAATTAATAAATTTATTTAATGAAAAATTAATTATCATTAAATTAATTCATAAAACACTATTTTTTTCCTTTTAGTTTAGGATAATTTAATCACACTATAGTTAATTTTATAGGGTGACATAAAATCTGTTTTAATTTTAAAAACTGTATTTTTCGAGTAAATGATGATTTTAAATAAAAATTAAATTTCACATATTTATAAATTTTTTTACTTAAAAGAGACTTTATTTTTTAATTCTAATCATACAAAAATAGTTAAGGTGAATTTTTTGGATTTTTCTAAAATACTTGAATTTTGTGAATAGTAAAAAACAGTAATTTACAATAAATGAAAAATACAAGAATTATAGAGTCATAGTTGATATATAAATTCTTTAGGCACCCTCGGATGGAAATAACATCAAATTATTATAATATTTGGTCATAATAATCAATAATATTTATTTCTGGAGATAAATAATAAAACAATGTATAAAATAATGAGAAATCACCTCTCTCTTCCACTATAAAAATCACCCATCATCCCCTCTTCTCCTCACACCTTCTGTGATTTGCGACTTGTCAAATTTCGGCCCAATATTCTTCCTAATATCCATCGCCATTTCCATAAGCTCTTAGTCTCACTAAAATACTAAAATCAATCCCCTTAAAAAGTTTCTTAAGGAGGAGTATTCAAGAGGTAAATCATCTTCCTTTTATATTTATTTTCTTTTCAAGTTCTTTATTTTATTATTCTCTCCTCACCTCCTATATAAAAATGATCATGATAACTATAGTATCATTTATATACTATAAATATATCATGCTAAAGTAAGAACCTTCATCATTCTCTATACTCTTTTTTTCTCTCGTTTATTTTAAAAATGAAATCATCATCTTGGAGGTGCCGATTTAGAACCTTCTTGGACGAAGACCTTTTATTCTTGAATATATTATTTAAGGATTTCCATGATACCATTTTTATGGTTAAAAAAGACTATAATATATTTATTATAACCTATTTAATGTTTTTAACCAATCTATATACATAATTTTAATTAGTATGACAAAACTAGATCGTGGTGATCAAAATACCGTCATAATAATCTAAACGATTATCACTAAATGTATTATCTAATGATTCATACACATAAAATACAACCATATGGTATATGTATCCAATTATACTTATATATACTTATTAATAAAATGAAATTCTAATTTTGTTGAATTATACTCATTTTACATGAACTCCATTACTTATAATCAAGTGAACTGATCATGAAAACCATGAAAAATAATGCTCTTGAACGATGAAATTAAACTCTATAATTCATCAATAAGTCCATAAATGAACTTAAAAAAATAATTGTGAATAAAATAAATAAAAAAATGTTATTAATTAATATATATTTTTTATATTATTATTCAGGATGTTTAGGTCAACTGAAGAACTAATTCAAACATAAGGTAAGGGGTTTCTTCCTGAACCTCCATTTTCATTACGGTTGTGATTTATTCTTCTAAAAAAAATTAATTCTTCATTTTTTTAATATATTTATTATAAAGTTTTGTTATATGTTCCAAAATCATGTACTCTGATCAGTTGATCTTTCTTTTATAGAAAATACATGTTTTAAAAAGGTCTCATTCTCAATTCGTCACAATAAGAACTCTCAATTAAAGGGAACATTTTGACTTCTTACATAATTTCCGGTGCACTCTATAATATATATCAAGTTAAAATTATTGTTCTAAAACCCCTAATTGTATCATTGAAAAAATATCTTATTTCATTTATGATTTCATGTAATTTTTTTTTCGAATATAACTCTTTATTTCAAAGTAAAATAGTGTTACTCTTAAGAATTCTTTGATGATTTTTTAGAGATTTTTCATCTATTTAAAAAACCCTATTAAATATCATGTTTTATTGGTATTACCCTCTTATTATTATCATCTAACATATTTTATTAATTTTTTTTGATCTTTTTGACTTTGGATGTGCTATCTTGATACCATTCACTATAATACTCAATATACTTAGTGATTATGTCTACAGTTTAGGGAAAGTTATTTCATATGTTAATGTTATTTATTATTAGACGCATTCATATGAGGAATGAATTGGTCTTAGAATGTGATGGGTGGATCACACTATAGCTCCTTGATGCATTGATAGATCTCATGAGACAAAATAGAATTGAGATTTTTCCAAGGCCTTACCCTAGTATTTTCAAATGTCTTAGTCGAGGCCTTAACAATATATTTTAGATTTCCAGAATTATACATTCCCACAATATGATAATATTAATTCATAAACCATGTGATTATTTGACTGGTAGAATATCCATGGTTATGTTTAATTCTATTATGATCATTTATATGCCCTAATATAATCATATTTCAGTCCTTCCATATTATACTCATGTATATTTTTAAAAGAATGTATTTTTTGTTATTCACTATGCCTAATGTTTATGTTTATGTCAACTTCTATTGTATTACTAAACCTTACTGATAATATAAGCTCACCCATTTATTATGTTTTATTTTTCCCCTGTATATAAAGATTATTATTATTATGAATGACTTGTAGGAATAATATATGATTTTTTTTCATATTTCCAATGGAGTTGAAATGTTTTTGCTTTCAGGTTGTAATTTAAATCTTCTATTTATATTTGATTTTCCAAAAATACTAAACTATATGGTCCTTAGAGTTGAAACTTTCATGTAAACATACCCATGTATTAATATAAGGAACCGAATATGGGAAACTAGGTTTAGGGTCCTAACACTAGTCATACAAAGGGATCTAGGGAATGGTTAGGAGTACCCTATTAGAGTGCTAAGTGGGGTTCTTCCAATGATTCGAGCTATGGATTTGGACATGGTTCATAGGGGTTGGGACAATAGTGTTAGTAGGGTGAGACCCATAAATAGATTTGTGTTAAAGTATCTCAGAGATAATCCATTAGATAATTTAGTATTATGGAGTTGAATCTTACTTATCATGATGTTAATCCATTAATGTTTATAGGTATAGTTTTAGTATAATATACCCTTTCTTAGATTTTATTTGATATCAGTGCATTACAATAATTCATATCTTCCCATATTATTTATGGTTTTTGATTAAACTTAAGTATTTGTGTGGGTGATTTTTATTGATAATACCTTATGGGTGAGATCATAAGGTATTTAGAGGATTTCTGAGTGTGTTATTATGATTAGTAGAAATAATATTTTCTACAATTTTTCATGTTAGAGAAGCGTGATTTTAATGTGATCCTTGGGATTTATTAGGTGAATAGGTGTTGAGTACATATTTATTATTACCACTAATGGGTATCATTCATGTTTACTACGAGTGATTTTTATACTCTAGTCATGGAGTTAAATTTTTAGGTGGTTCATTAAGGACCTGACCATCAGCAATTGGGGACAGTCTTTGCCTAGTTGTCTAGTGTTGTTTATTATAGTTATGATATGAATCATGTGATATTTCTACTTATTTTTAAAAGTTTTAGGATTATTTCATTAAGTAATTGTATAAGTTTCTTCTCGATAGGGAGGTTAAATTCTAGATTAAGATGATGTCAAGTTTAATCCCATATATATTATACTATATAGTATAACTATAGGAAATATTAAAAAGATGAAGGTTTAGTTATAGGATTTAGAAGTGAATAGATTATTTTCCCTGGCAGATCTCATTTGGGTGATTCCATGTTTGTTTTTCAAGGATGATAGTTTTTCATGGACATGTGTAGATTATAGGAGATTAAACCAAGTAATGTTCAAAAATAATTTTACATTTCTTTTTATGTAAGAAAACTAAGACTAGTATAGGGGATCCAAGTGGTTCTCTAAAGTTGATTTATGGTCAAGTAGTCATTATTTTTAAAAGAGGTCTTCTAATTTTATGTTTACTTATTTCATGAGTATGTGTGGTTTTTATGGGTATCTTGTGATTTTTTTTCATATAATGAACTCTCTAGTAGTATTTATATCCTTGAGAAATCAGTCATTTCATCCATATATAGATTTTTTATTGTCATTTTTATGATATTTTGTGTACATATATTTGAGAGAGGATCATTCTCACCATGTGGATATTTTTTTAGTACACTAAGAGAGAACTAGTTGTATTCCTAGTTCTCAAAGTTAATTTTCTAGATCCATGAGGCTTTATACTTAGGTAATGTGATATATTAGGTGGTTATATCAATATAACCAAAAAAGGTTGAGGTTTTGGTCTCTAGGGAGTTACTGAAGAATTATTTTCATATCAATAGTTTCATGGGGTTTTCAAGTTACAATTGATGGTTTATCCTATAATTCTCCCATTTTGTAGTACCAATGATACTGTTGACTAATAAAAGTGGTGTGTTCAAATGGTATGATTCTTGTAAGAGGATTTTATAGAAGATTAATTGATGTTTTCGATATATTTAAATCGTAAAATTATTGGATCCAGGTAATTATACCTTGTATTGTGATGCATCATGGGTTGGTTTAGGATTCATGGTGATATATGATGGATATAGGGTTGGCTATGGATCTGGGTAATTGTAGCCATGTGATTGGAATTATTCAACATTTAATCTCGATATAGAGGTGGTAGTGCACATGTTAAGGTTTTGGAATAAATACGTATTAGTATAGAGGGACATGGTGTATACAATATAGAATTACCTGAAGTATATATTTTCAGAACATGACTTAAACCTTTCATTAAAATTTTCTTTGAGTATATTCAATATTTCAATCATGGTATGGAATGTGTGTTGGATTTGGTTCCTTGGAACAAAATTCTGAGTACATGATGATTACATGTATTCATTTCCATGAATATTAATGAAGTTTCTTATCACACCATGATTGTTCCTCTACATGTAATAGTATGTGATAATTTCTTAAGAATATAAGATAAACTAAAAGGTCATAGTGGATCTACACTATGATGATAAGCTATAGGTTCCATGATAGTATTATTTAATATATATATATATATATGTCATGTAGTTGGGTGATATCATTTTACGGGACATGAATGATATAGGTTATCAGGGGTGGAGACTCTTAGGACTTTTAGGAACCCTCTCTTTGTGTTCTCCCTTATTAATTACTAGAGCAAGAGATTATGAGTATGAGACCTACCATTGAGAAATATATATTTATAAATTTTATTGAATTTTATATACATATATTTTCATATTGATCCTTATATATTAATATTATCAATAATAAATGAAATACGCTGTGTAATTTTATTTATTGATGAAAATTGAGGCAACATTGCGAGTGATATTGCATTAATGGATAATGAAAGAAATTAGTCATCCCTTATGTCACTAAATATGATTTGATATCTTAGGACCTTTGATGGGAATCAAAATTCTTAGATAAATCCACATCCATGTTGTTTTATGGGAATGTTCATTTCTAGAAATTCAAAGAATGTGACATCAAGCACATAGGTTTATGAAAACATTATTCAACATGTTTGATAATAGATATCATGATAATGGAATTATATTAAAAATTTATCATTAATAGGAAGTTTTATTTCGTTAATAAATTAACATATTTATCTATGGGTGTGTTAGCATGTTCCTAGATGATAGCCTTGTACTTTTTGTAATTCTACCTAATTCCACTGAAAAAGGGGCCTAGTGGGTCACACACTAATTTCATCCAAAATGTTGTTTAAATTATATGAGTAATTTAACATGTAATAATAATAATATTATAGTTTTTTTGTTTAATACTTATGTGGGTTTAATTGATATCCAATATTTAATCGCAAGTTATTTAAAAGAATAAGCGAGTTAAATAAGAATAATAAATATTTATTTTAAAGGTATGGATATTATAATATGTATTATATTGATATAAGAATAATGATATGATATTTATATATTAAATAAATAGTTATTATTCAAGGTTTGGTAAATTTCAAGTAGGATAAGTGGACTGAGTTTTATGGGTTGATTGGAAATGATGTAAATGAATTTTTTTATTCTTAGATGATTCACATGTAAAGTGAATAATAATGATATTATTTTTAAGACTTGGGGTTCATTACGAATTAATGAATTGGTAAGGGGGGTTATATTTAAATGGGAAACCCTAAAATTTCCTTAATATATATCTAGTTATATCTCTTTTCAAAGGGATATTTGTTGTTCACAACGGATAGAGAAAATATCTCTCAAACTCTAGGGAGAGTTTTAAAGATCTTTAGTATTATAAATCCACATATTCTTTCAATCTATTAAGAGAACATCGAGAATTATTCATCCTTAAAGGGAATTATATTGTGATAAACCATGCCTGACACAATCGACTGGGATCGACCGTGCTAGCACCCATCCATTCTATAGAGACATTTAGAGATTGTGGTACATGTGTGGATATTGTTTAGAAGGATATTTTTATTAGATCCTACAATGTAATAATGATATTGAAATATCAAGTCAAATAAATCATAAAAAAATAAAAAATTACAAGTTATTGAAATTCTAGATCAAATTATAAATTAATTATAAATTAAAATTGATGATCAATATCTTCTTGTTTCAAAATTCATGTTAATTAATCCTTGAATTTATTCAATTTTTTCAAGAAGTTATCATTGAATTCATCTCATATTATTTAATGAGTATGAAAAACCCCAATTTTTCCATTCCCAATAGGAACTTCTACTACACCCATAAATTTAATGTGTTATTAGAGAAGTCACATGGTCCATTTATAAGTATTTATTATTCATTGATTGAATTGTGTGAATTTTTAATTTCTTTTACATTAGATTAATTCATTCTTGGAATATGACCATTTTTTTCTCTTCAATTTCTTCATTCTCACTTATATAACTAATAATAATGTTAAATTAAAATGAATAAGCATCTAAAAACACCATTTGTAGATGCCAAGAATTTTTGTAAGATATCACAAGACTACATGTTTTGTACTAGACTACACGTCATCTAACAATATTTCTATCATGTATCCTATATGATTATCAGATTAGACTAATGATATCTGATTACATTTGATAAAATTGGATCAATATAGATTTTAACCATAATATATATGGTATAAAAAACTACATGATATGTATCTCATGTACACACCATGTAGTCCTTGTGTTCTTGTAGTGGATAACATGGGGGTCCAAACATGGCTTGTATCATTTGTAAGATATAGGTACTCACAAATTTTTCAACTATGAGGCCACATATAGATTAGAAAGATTACTAATTATATACCTCATAAATTTCCATGATAGATAAATTTCCCCAATCCAAAGGCATATATCATGGACATGGGAGGAAGAGAGAACATGTCATGTAACCTAAAATGTATCATGCAGTCTATTAAAAATAGTGTGCATGATTTTATTTGGAGACAATAATTAATTATATAATTAAAATGATTCACATGGGATTCATGTTTCAGTTTTTTTGAATGTACATTCAATGTGAATGGTTTACTTTTTATATATTATATTAATTTAAATGTTAAATTCCAAAAATATTGGTTTTATGTAGTCTTTTCTAATATTTCACCACATGCATGTCAATAGAATCATATTCAGTGTAATTATTTTCTATTATGTGTCTTATTTAATTGAAATTAAACCACATGTAATTACCTATTATGTTATTTATGTTGGATTAAAATGGCATGCACTAGAATAAGGATCATTCCTAGTAGTTTAAATGAGTAAATATTGTTTTCTCTATATATACCTATGTACTCAATTAATTTTACATAAAATGAATTTATTTTATTTGTTTAAAATTATGAATGGTGTAATTTTAAGAATGATAAAATGGTATTATGATAAGTTGAATTAATTGGATTAATTTTAAGTTTTTTATCATAAATAATGAACAAATTGATAAAATTTATGGATAAATTTCAAATGTATTTTTGTTTCATGTTGAGTGGAGGATCATGGGATTTGAAAAGACCTGTGTATGTGATTTTTATCCTTTTAGTTTAACTTTAACTTTAAATTAAAATGATGTCTTGTAAGCCATCCCCTTACCCTTATTATATAAGGGCCTATGTTCCCACAGTTTCATTTAATTAAACTTTGTATCCAATGAATTAGATCCCCTCAACTGTGTGTCAGTAAAATCTTATGTAAGGAAAAAGATCTTAAATGAGAGGATGTCTTCTATTTCCTAGATCCAATATAAAACCAATCAAGGAAATATATAGGATTTGAGGTGGAATGTAGTAATATAAACCAATATATGGTTCAAGGATATTTCCCCTTTAGTAAAACATTAATTTAACATCCACTAGATAAACTAAATATTAGAAAATATCTTGATCATTCCACTAATATTTTATTTCTCTCAATTTTATGGTTGATTATTTATGTTCATGGATGTTATGAGATCAGTTAAAAATAAATTAACATGCATGCATGATGGAATAAAATAAATATTATGCCTATGTTTTATCACACATGGTTAATCACTTATGAAAAATCTACATTATTTTAATAAGTCATGTGATAAGTTGAAACTAGATTTTTACACATAAGGATAGAAATTCCACAACTAAAATATTAAATTTATATATCCTTACATTAATTAGGGTATATTCAAATCGATAGTTCAAAGTGCTTGAACAATCAATGTTAGAGTGATTTCATTTATCAAGGAACTTTTTTCTTGATGTTTTTGTGTTGGATAGACATGGTTCACATCAAGGGTTTACTATCCAAGAAGGACATGATATAATTTAGAGCCAAGGGAGCATGAAATATTGATCTAGTATTTATGTACAGGGGGTTTCACTCAATATATCAGGGAACTATGAGTTAATATAGTTGGTAGGTAATTTCTACCTAAAACTCTTCAAATAACTCGTCAAACCCAATTTCGGGTTATGAGAAGGATAATATGAGTCCTTTACACTTGAATATCAATAAAATAAGGCATTATTTAAATAATGGCATGGGAAATTTAATTTCAGAAAAATAGCGGGAGATGAAAAAATAATAATAAAACATAAATTTATTAAACTAATTTTGTAATCAAGGAATAATAAAAATATAATCTTAAATTATATTGAAATGGAATGAAATGTAACTCTAACAATATAACTAAGATACCTACTATATAATGATAACTTTATTATTAGATATTGTTTTTATGAATGATATAGGTTCTTACACAATATAGTATTCCTTGAACATAAATTATATGACCTAGAATCCCCACTCCTTGAGTCCCTTTCTAAACAAGATAGTGTGGAAGAAGTATCTCTATATATAAAACAAGTGTATGATACAATATATTTCCAATATTTATTAATATCCTCCATTTCTAATGAACTTATATTTAAATAAAATGATAGGTATTTATAAATCAATTTTTATCACCTTCATGATGTTTATCAATTAAGGGGAAAACAAGAGAGATATGAGATCTTCAATGCATGTTTTACATGAAATCTTGGAGATTTAGTGCCATCTGGGACCCATATAGTCAACATGATTGACTATAAATAACACTTAGAAGTATTTGTATATAAGATTACTAATGAGTTTCGCATAGATTTCATTATTTCATTACTATATAAAACCTTATCCAGTTTCATTATGAATTTTAATATGAGAAATAGTTGTAAGACACTTTAAAAACTACTTATGCTTATTTTTTAAATTGATAAAGACATGGGGGTAAAAAAACCTATGGTCCTTATGGTAAATAATAAAATTAAGAATAAGGTAAATGATTCAAATACTTATTCCATGTATAAGGATCTATGGAACCATCCTTCCAAGATGAATAATATCAAGTGGAAAGAAATTGAGCAAAATATAGTGTGTTTTACATGTGGAAAGAAAGGACACTACCAGAGGAGATACAACCAAATAAAGAAGAAATCACGAGCTTAAGTTGCATGTTTTATTGATTTTAATCATTCCATATCTACAATTTGGGTATTTGATACCAAATTTTGTGCTCATATTTGTATCAAAATATAGGAACCATGCAAATTTTAAAAGGTTTACATGTGTAAGGTGTACAATGGACTGCCAATAGGGAGAGGATGGATGCTCTATCCACTGAGGACTACCACCTCATGTTTCCGACAAGAATGATTTCGGTTTTAAACAACTTTAATTCTATTCCATGTGTTACTATGAACATCGTTTATGTTTCTTATTTATACATGGATGTATTTATTTTCATTTTTGGAAATAAGAGTTTATACTTTTATAATGATGGAATATGTTATGGTATGAAACAATTAAATATTGGTATTTATGTATTAAATTATAAAATCCAAATATTAGAAATTGATAGAAAATAAAATTCACATGAATCATTTCATACCAACTTTTGGAACCACCATCTTTGTCATGTAAACAAGAATAATTTGAAAAAGCTCTATTATGATGGTTACTTAATCTCTTTTGAAGTTAAAACACTTAAGAGATATAGTTATCTTTTACAAGTAAAGAAGAACAAGATACCATTTAGTGGTCAAGGTGAAAGGTCCATACAGATTCAAGAATTTATACACAATAATGTGTGTGGACCCTTTCAAGTGGAAGCTATGGGTGGATACTCATTCTTCATTACATTTAATTATAACTTCAGTGGGTATAATTATATCTACATGATGATGTATATGTACAAATCATTTGGGAAATTTAAAGAGTTCAATAATTAGGTAGAGAATCATTTTGGTGAGAACATTATGAAACATAGAATAGATCAAGGTGGTTAATATCTTAACCAAGAGTTCTTCGACATTCTATATGAGTATCTCATTTTCTCCCAAATCAATCATCTTTATATACCTCAATGTAATAGTGTAAGTTAAAGGGGTAATTATACCTTTTTGAACATGGTAAGGTCAATGGTGAGTCACACAAGACTTCAATTATCTTTTTTTAGATATGAGTTACACATGATAGTATACATTATATACCGAGTACCACTTAATGTGGTGCTAGGTATTCCATTTGATTTATAAAGTTGAATGAAACATTGATTGTAAAATATTAGTGTATGGTGTTTTGAGAAAATTTTAGGGCCATATTAGGTAACAAAATGTTATCTCAAGTCACAAATTATATCCTTATAGGGTATCCCATAGAAAGAATGGGATTTTATTTGTTGAACCCTTCAGAAAAGAAAGTATTTATCATAATACGGGCCATATATATTGATAGAGAGAGCATACAAAAGAAGTATAGTGGGATAAATTTTGACTTTTATGAAGTTGATGCCCAAGATAAAAAATATTTGGTATAGGAGCAGATTCTATAGGTCCTCATGGAAGAATTTATTCCTGAAACACAAAAACTATATAAGAGCACCAGATGGGTAAGGAAACAAAAAAGATATGTTTTTCTTATCACTGATGTTGTTGAATAAATATTTATTAACAATAATTATCCTCTCTTACAACACCCCCAAAATTTTAATATATTATTATCCTCAAATAATTTAATTTGTTTGATAGCTTTCTCTACATGAAAATCTAAACTTAAAAGGAATCGTGATATATTTTTATAAAAATTTAAATATTAAGTATGACCATTAAAACATAGACATTTAATTAAATATAATCAATAATAGTAACTTATTTATGAAATAATTATAGAAACAAAATAATATTTATTTTTAATATTAATGAAATAAAATTAGAATAGGTAAAACTGCTAAGAAAATTATTTTTTACTAAAAAATATATTTTTCTAAAATTTAGGTTTTATTTCAAGAAACTAAGTATATTATGATTATAAAATAATAAAACATTTTGATAATTTGAATTATATATTTATAATAAAATAATTATTAATATATATGTAATAAAAATAAAGAATAAATAAGATTTAAAAATCTATTTTCAAATATGAAAAGTATTCGACTTTATTTTGAGATTTTACTAAAAATAATTATAAAATTTTAGAAATTAATTTTTAAATACTGAAAATAATTTTTATTCTTAATAATAATAATATAAACATAATATTAATTTATTTTTATTTTTTAAAATAATTGTTTTTAGGTTAATAGTGAAAAATACCATTTTTATGATTAACATTACTTTTATGACATTAGAGGTATATAAGTTTGAATTATAAATTCATGAACCCTTATTATAAGATAAAATATTTTTTATATATGTCACTTTATAATTTTAAAAAATTATGATTTAATTTACAGACTCATAAATGATGTTTTAGAACATAAGTAATATTTTATCTAAAAATATTTTTAATACTGAATACATTTTTGTTTAAAAATTATTTTTTTCACTTTTATAATTTGAATAAAATGAAATGGATTTAAAATTTAAAATAATTGGTCCCGAAAAATTTAATAATGAAAATTTTATTTTTATTTATAAATAATAAGTTACCTTAGGTAAAAACAATTTACCATTGTGAATTATAAAATGGTAAACGTAATAATTCCAGGGGTAAGTGCCTTGAAACATGATAAAACATGACTAAGGTATGATTCGACCTTATCTAATCCTAACTAAATTATTTATAAATTTTGGAGCCACTTGAAATGTTTTACATGTTCTCACTTTATATTGAGTTGAAATACTAACAAGAATATCATTCACACCCCTTATAAAAGGGACATCTCACCGCTCATTCAAGGAACTCATAAAAATTAGGTTTTCTCTAGAAAAAATCCATTATTCACTCTAATAGAATAATATTTAACTCTATTAAGATTCTTTTCATATTCTATTATCCTATTCCATTCGTATCAATGGGATCTTTTACGGAAATCATAACGTACTCAAAGCGAGTGATCATTTTTAGTAAATTTATTCCATTTATGTTTTTATTTTCCATTTATAATTTTTAAATATATCTACAATGATATTGGTATTGGCCATATAATGAATTTTATTATCTTATATTAACAATAATTATTCACATTTTCCATTTTCAATTATGAAAAAGAAATCATAATTGGTGTGTTGTGTTGACTACTGCCTCCACAACACAATATGTTTTCTTTTCCTTCACCACCATAAAAGTATGTTTTAAAAGAGTAATTGTATATATAATTATGATATTTATATACTTTTTATTATCCTGAACTAATGTACCATATTACCCCTTTCTCTCTTTCTATGGAAAATGAAATCGTCAACCATGT
Organism: Viscum album; assembly: GCA_963277665.1. Classification (NCBI taxonomy): domain Eukaryota; kingdom Viridiplantae; phylum Streptophyta; class Magnoliopsida; order Santalales; family Viscaceae; genus Viscum; species Viscum album. The sequence continues at coordinate 393,108,760 of OY728158.1, forward strand.
GTCTGTGTGGACTACCACTACCATGGAACAATTGTTTTTCATTTTTATTTTCATCACCTCCTTACTTATATGGTAATGAGAATGGTATTAAAGGATAAATATTATTTTTATTATATAATTAAATATTTGGCATGGAAAATTTTATAAGGTATTAATTATATGATCAACAAATGATTATTGTTAATTCAGTCATTTAAAACGATCAAACAAAGAGGAACATGATCTCTTATTTCCATGTAATTATATTATATAAATTATCTTATATTTATAGTTCATTAAAATTATAATATATCACACTATAAAGAAGAAAATAATATAATTACTTTTCAAGTATAATTATATTACAACTAAACCACCTCATACTCATCTATTAATCATTGTAGGTTCATGTTTGGGTATTTTTTACCACCTACTTGAACAATATTATCCATATTTATAGTGGATCTAAATGAGAAAATATTTATTGTTATAATATAATAATAATATTTAAATATATTTTTTATGATTTTGGTAAGGTTATATCAACATTTAACTCCTTATTTAAGAAAATATCGTTCGTTCATTAAGAACCGCCAAAACACGATCATAGTTGATTTCATCTTCATGGTTTGTAATAAAAAAACCATTTAATGAAACTATATATTTATAAAATATCAGGGAAAATATATTATAGGACCGTATATAATCTAATAACTATATAATGTCGAAAAATAATAGGTAAGAACACTGTTTTTATGAAACTAGCACAAAATGATAAAGATCACTTACTTCTGGTGTTAAAAATAGGTAAAAACTAAATAATATATATATGTATTGAATGAATTTAAATTAAAAGTAAATTTTTTTATAGATATGAATAATATTATTGGGTATGTATTAAATGAACTAAATTAATTATGCAGGAAATTTGGTGTAAGTGGATAATGAATAAGGATAGATGTAAGTGATTTCCTCTTAAATTCATCTATTTGAGATGTGTTTACTAATATACATATAATTTTATTTATTTAGTTTATATACTAACTATATGAGATATCATATAATGAATTATATTTTAATAATGGTATTTTATGTGTAATTCTTAATTGGTTTTTATTAATGTATAACTCAAGTTGTAGGAGTTGTTCATGGTCTCAAATCTGATTCATTGAGACATGATACTAATTATACACCATGTTTTCTTTATATAGTGTTATATTTATTTAATATCCAACGAATTTACTATAAATTATTTCATTTTAATTAATAGGATAAACTAATCCATAATAAGTTCTTATCTTTAAATTTATTTTGACTTGTGTGTTTCCCCAATCGTAAGTGTTTTTGATATCTCAATTTTCATTAATTTAGATGTTATCATGCGCATGAACTTATTTAATTTAATTTGGGTAACTTCTTCGAATTTATTGTATTATGTGGTATTCTATAATTTTTTTAAATTTTTACCACATAAAACCCTTTTCAAATTATTCCTACTTCATAGAGTATGTTACCCGTAAGGGATATTGATAACTGAAGTATCCTTTACTTTGGTTATATTATTTCATCATTAACATCGTTCATCCATGTTCTAGTTCTCCCAACATAATATTTCATTATATTTTATTTTATAATATTCTTTTGGAAAACACAGTTTTAATACAAATGAATATTTTTTCACTCTTCTTACAGTGTGACTTTTAAACAAAGGTATTTTGAAAATAATAAAAAGGATTTTCCCTTTCATTTACATATGTTTTTATTCCTCTCATATTTTCTAAAATAAAAGATAATATGTATTTTTTGAGATAATTTTTGGAAATAATTTTTGAATTTATAAGTTTTCAAAATCTTTTACATCACCTTTTATAGCAACCTCTAAATTCTTATTTTGAATCAAAGTTAAAAAAATTATAAAATTCATTTTATGTTTTCACATACATTTACCTTATCATTATAAAATGGATATATCCTAATGGGGAGTATGTTTCATGATATATATATTTTTTCATTTATGGTATTGAACCCACTATATCAAACAAATCAATTCTTGCGATATCATTTGAAGAATTATTTTATGAGGGTTTTTTTCATTTTTTTCAACACACATATATGTTTAATTATTGAACTGGGGTTATGTTAATTTTAAACCATACAAAATAATTCAATTTATGGATTATGATCATTATTATTCGAGTGCATACTTATTTATATACCCATTTCTCTACACAATTTGAACATCACATTTTATATAATTCTGATTGGATGGTGTTCACCTAGAAATATTATTATTTTATTAACATGAAGAATAGTCTTAGCATTCCATGTGTTTTAATTATAATAAGTAAGAAAATTATAATGTTTAATATTTATTATCTAACTTTAAACATTCTTCCTGTATATTGTTTATGATAATTTTATCCCTTATATTTACATAGTGAAAAGTATTGGAATTCTGTATACTGTTATTCCAATACAAATACCTGAATGTCTTGAAGGCCTTCTTTTTGTTGATTTTTTATTAACCTCCTTTCAAGGGATTTGGGGAACCCTTAAAATGCCCATAGGATTAGATATTACATGATGTGTAGGTCTTAGAGAAAATATCCAGACTATATCTACATCAAATTGTTCCTCCCCCCCATCTACATCATGATATCAACTCTCCACCTTCGTGTGGATATTCGGTTTGTCTTCCCATGCATGCAAAGGCTAGTCCCAATGGAAAATACATACCCTCTCATTCAATCACATTCGTTCTATTTTTTGCTGGTGAACAGTCGTACTCAGAATCCTCATCCGGAGCCTTCTCTTGTTGAGTCTTCCTTGTCCATTAATGCAAATTTTAGGTGGTATGAAAGCCTTGAGGTGGCCCAAAGGCCTTTGAGGGGGCCTGAAGGACATTGAGGTGGCATTATGGCCTTAAGGGGGCCTTAAATCCTTACTATCCCGAAGGACTTGGGTGGCCCAAAGGCCTTAAAGGACCGAAAGACCAAATCAGTGGCCCAAAATCCCAAAAGGATGAATAGTTCCAGTTTTACAGTTTCAAACCGTGTCTCCTACAGTACTACTATAGTACCCCCAAAAATATATCCCCACCCAATTTTTAACTCAGGTCTCTTGGATTCACTTACCGGGTCCTCACCATTTGGGAGGAGGCTCTAGTGATATTCCAATACAAATGATTGTTGGAACGTTGACTGTGTATTTTTTGACCATCCACCTTATTTCTGTTGATGGGTTATTATCTTATTCTCCCTTTTATTAATATGGGGAATAGTATTGATGTTCATGATAACTATTGAATACTAACATAGATTGGTTATGTATTAATATACCATATCAATCATCATACAAATATTCATGTTTCAATTCAATAAGAGATTCTTTAAAGAAGGGTAAGAAAAGACATGTTGAGTCTTATGGGGAATGCATTGGGAATAATCAGGTGATGGGTGGGAACTAAAATTATATATCCACATGATTCATATATATGTCTTATTAGATAAAATGGGTTAGTTTTTAATGTATTACACTCCCCATAAAAATATAGTGTCTTTTAACAAGGCCTTGACAGAAGGGTTTTATTGTTTGACATAATGCATTCCCTCATTATGATATTAGTATTGTTGATATCCATGCTATAATTTATAATCATGAATATAGAATTATCCAATTTTCAAGTTGACTATGGATACATTTTGTTTAACAATTCCTTCCAAAATATTTACTTATTGTTTATGGTGTGATTTTTCACTTATATGTTTCCATATCATAGTGTTTGATCTCACCAATATATAATTATTTTATTCCCTAGGTTATAAATGAAATTCGTACATTTTGAATGATTATAAGGATGGAACATGTGGAAGAATTTATGGGAGATGTTGAAGGGTTATCCGGAATTAATTAATTTATTATATAAGTTGAATAAAATATCCATTAGATGAGAAACGAATGGGATTTATTAGTTTATAATATTTCCTAGTTCTCTAAAGTTTTGAAACTGAAATGATTCTTCTGATATAAGAGATTCAATATTCATTATAGATTTTTTTAATTATTAATGGTTATATTTATGTCGTTACCATTGGTACCAAACCTGGATTGTAATGTATATTTCAATGATAACCATATATGGGGTTATGGGTTTGAGGCATCACATATCACATAAAAAGTGGAAATATAGAGATTAGAATCTACATGAAGGGAAGAATCCATGAAATCTGAGATGCATTTAATGTATGAAAACTAATTTTGGGTTCTGATCGATTTGACAATTTATGTATATCCCATTGGGTAAAAATGGGTACTGAAGAGAAAAAAACACAGAGAAGGTAAAGTAAATAACTATAAAGAATGGATAGTGGGTAAATGATTTTAATAGAATCATGACACTAGATATGAAGAAACCTTTTCTTCAATTTCCATGTTTAAATCTATCAAAATTCTGCATTCTATAGTATCATTCCATGACATTGATATTTGTAAAATTTATGTCAAAACTTATTTAATTAATGTGGTCTTTTAATAAGATGTGTATATGACATAACCATAAGGGTTTGTATCTATGATTAATTCCAAAGAGGTATACTAGTTATAAAGATCCATTTAATGATTAATGAAATAATCTAGGTTATGGAACATTCGATTTGATGATATAATAAAATAATTTGGTTTAACTACGAGAGAATGTTATCCATGTGTTTATAAGTGGTTTAGTGGGAGTGTAGTCATTTTATATTATGGAAAAATTGGGATTCATAGAGACATAATAGGTTTACGAATAAAGAAAATTATAAAACAAAAGAATAATTAGAACACAGGCATAAATATTTATGTAGTTTGGGAAATGATCTATTAATACTTGGAGAGGCAGAAATATCACTATGAAATTAGGGATCACAATTACAGGGACAATCTTAGAGTTTCTAAAACATATAAACCCTAGCCTGAAATGTGATAATAAAGAAGATGAATTGTTATTCCACTAACTATATAGAAATTTTGATGTGCTATAGTGAATGGTGATTGGAAGTCTGCATCACTAGAGTGTTGTGGCTACCCTAGTCCAAGGTTATAAAGTGGCCAATGGCCAGAAGTCCACAGAGCTATAGTACTGTTGTCTCCAAAGTTTGATCTACTACAGTAGTTTTGCCAAATTCAATACTGTTATAGTTCCCTAGAAGTTTCAGTCATTCATCTTTACTATAGTTGGTCGGTGTTTCTACAATTCTCTAAAATTTGGTTTAGGGGGCTTCTTCCCCAATATCATGAGTATGTTTCCCCTTATAACCCCCAAAGAGCTCACTACGGATCTCGACCCATGGATTTGTGGACTAGTGTATAGTATTGGCTACAATAATTCATCCCAACATCATCCAAATAGACCAGGCTACACTAATCCAAAATTTTCATATTAGTATAGGATAATGAAATATTATTAATTGGAAATGAGATAGCATACTCAACGAAGGATAACACATGGTTGATTAAGTGATTATCCATGAATAACTTAGTTAAAGAAGCATACATTATAGGGATGAAGATCATGCATGATAGATCAAAATGGATGCTTGGACTAAGTCAAAGTATATTCATTACTATATTCAAAATTGGTTCAGTATGGATCAATCCAAGAGTGTTTTGGTTATAGTGTAACATGGTATACATTTTTTCAATAAGATGCATCCTCAGACAGAATATAAATGGGATATAATGGGTAAGATAACATATGATTATGTAATGATATCTATCTTGTATGTCATATTATGTATGAGGATGGGTTTTTTATTCTTTGATCATGGTAGGAATATATCATTCCAATATGAATGAAATACATTGGACTATTATTAATAATATCCTTAAGTATATAAGAATAAATAAGGATATTTTACTTACCTATATAGGAGATTAAGAAATAGTTATTAGGGGTTATACAGATTCAAGCTTTCAGATAGATCAAAATGATTAAAATTATAGTCAGGATATTTCTTTAGTGTGAATAGAGGAACTATAAGATGGAAGAGTTCAAAGTATCAAGTATTTGGTAATTATACTATGTATTATGAGTATATTATGGATTTTTATTCAACCAAGGAATTGATTTAGATTAAAAAAATTGTCCAAGAGATTATTGTGGTTCCTAGTTGTCAAGTCCCTATCATAATTTATTATGATTATACTATAGTGGTGTCTCATTCTAAAGATACAAGGTCACATCAAAGTTCAAAGCATATATACTGTAAGTTTCATATCTTGATGTATTTTTCTCAATTAGGTAAAGATTAAATGAACAATGTATCCATGGAGTAAAATGTGGAAGACCCATTGATGAAGTCTTTATCATATTAGAGGGATGAGTATTATGTGAGAGCTAGTGGACTGAAGGTTATTAATGGTTGGATCTAGATAAAGTGAGATTTTATAGATTTTGTTCCCCAGTACCATCTTCAGGGTACTTTATGATTAAATTCATTCATTATAATGAAAATTAATGTTGTTTCTTATCGCATCGTGATTATTCCAATGTGTGACATAGTATGTGATAATATCCTAAGAATATTTGTCACACTAAAAGATCCTAGAAGTTCCATACTATGATGAGAACCTGGAGTTTCTGTGAAAGTGTTCATGAATATATATATATATATATATATTATAGTGGCATGATATAATTTTATGGGACAAAATGATATAGTCTATCAAAGGTGGAGAATCATAGGACTTTGAGACACCCTCTCCTAGTAAATTCTAGAGTAGAAGACTATGAGAATAAGACCTGCCAATTAGAAGTTTTCATTTATATGTTTTATTTAATGTTATTTTTTGTGGATGTATGTATTGATCCTTATACATTAATATTATCATTAATAAATACCATAAGTTGTGTACATCTATGTATGGATGAAAACTGGGGCAATATATTCTCACAAGGATGTTGGATAGATTGGTTGTATCCCGACTGATAATGAATTAATGTATAATACAAGAAATGATTTTTCCCTTAAGTCCCATGGTATAATTTTATATCTTAGGCCCCTTTATTGGGATGGAAATACCTAAATAAATCCTTATCCATGGTGTTCTATGGTAAGGTTCATTTATGGAATGTCAAAGAATGTGACATTGAGCACATTGGTTGATGACACTAGTATGCAACCTATTTTATTAGATATTTCATGGTAAAGGGATTATATTTCACAGTGAGAATTCGTAGGATGTTTTAGGTCATTTAAACATTATCTTATTTCGCTATGGGTGAATTGTAATGTTATTAAATGACATCCTTAAACTTTAAGTGGTTCTTCCTAATTCCAAAAATTAAGGGGCCTAGATGGTCACACACTTAGTGTATACAAAATCTTGGTTACATTCTATGATGAATACAATATGTAAGAATAAATATTATTCTTGTTTTTTGGTTTAATATTTATTCAAGTTTATTTGATCTCCATAATTTAATCACAATTTATTTTAATGAGTAAATGTGTTCAGTAATAATAATAATAATTTATTTTCAATGTTATTAAAATATAATATATATCATATTTATTAATGACTAATGAAGTGATATTTATTTATTAAATAAACAGTCATCATTCAACCTTCGGTAAATGTCAAGGAGGATAAAAACTGAGTGTAATTATATTATTGGAAATTATATAAATGTTATTTATTTATTCATAGGTGATTAACAAGTCAAGTGAAAAATAATTATAGTATTATTAAGGCATAGGGTTTTCTAAAAATTAAGTAATCGTTAAGGGGGGTTGTATAGAAATAGTAAAGCCTATAAATTCCTTAATCTATATCTAGTTATATCTCTTCCATAATAAAGATTCACTATGAATGATGGGTAGTGAGAAGCTATCTCCAATCATAGTGGGAGTTATAGATATAGAAAATGTGATCTATACTCCTCCTATCTCATGTCATTGAGAGAACACCAAAAATTCATTTTCCTTAAAGATAATTTTACTACAATCAACAATGAATGATGCAAGTGATCAGGATAGACCATGCCCGAACCAGATAATTCTATCGAGATTTTATTAAATTTTGGTGCACATTTGGATCACCACTAGAGGGATTATGTGCTTAGATCCTATAATACAATAAATTTATAATGATATTGAGTTAACAAAATCTTCAATGAAGAAATAATTTCATATTTTGGAATTTCTAGATCTTATTATAAATAAATTTTAAATTGCATATGACTTTCCTACTCATCTGGTTTTAAAATTAAAAATAATTAAGCAATAAATTATTTCTATTTTTTATGATGTTTTCATTGTGTGTATTCTGGATTCTTCAATTATTATGAAGAAAAACTACGTTTTACATGCCTAATAGGTGCTTATATTATTCCATGAAGCTTTAATACACCACTAAAATGAAATGTTTTATTTAATGCATTGAGTAGGAAGACTTTGTCTTTGGAGGTGTAGGAAGCAGGTTGTTTGTGGTAGTTTATAATACCCTTCTCAAGGATTCCCCTTAATGTTCAAGAATATTAGAGTAGATAAACCCATATATCATTGATCATTTCCTATTCACTATTAAATAGTGTTATGGAGTGTCAGTTATCCAAATCAGATAATCTAGTGACGTGGGATAATATATTTGGTGGGGATTATCCACCTAATTTGTCCTCGAACGTAGATATGGTCCTTTATATATATGGTCATGTGGTAGTACCTACAATCATGTGTAAGGATCTAACATGGGAATCACACAACTAGACTTGAAATTTTCACCTAAGGGTTACTATAAGGTAATATTTTATACATCAGTAGTATTGGTGGCACATGTTTAATGATATAGCAGCGTTCATTTCTTGATGCCCCACCTATCAATAGGCGAAGGTCAATCATCAAACACACACTTGACCTCTTCAGTCATTCCCATTATTTATTTGAGATGGGATGATATGATGATGGATTTTGTGAGAGGGTTACTACGATCACACTAATATGGTGATGTGGTATGGGTTATTATAGACACATTGTCCAAGGATTCATATTTTATACCAAAATGGGAGACACATAGAGTTGACGAGCTTTGCGAGTTTTATATACAATAGATATTATTCCTCCATAATATATTGAGGAATATTATTTCATATTGGGATTCTTATTTCACATATCCCTTCTTTAAGGGTTTATAGAATTCTCTTAATACAGAAGTTAATTTGAAAAAGGCATAACATCTTCAAAATTATTAGAATTTCGAGCATACACTCAAGAGTTTGGAGTAAATTATGAAATATTGTGTCTTTTATTTCAATGATTAATTTTTTTATTAATCTCACCTTAGATAAATTATCTAAAAACAATTATTATGATGCATCAATTTAGATAGAACCTTTTGAGTTTTGTATGATATGTCATTTCATTCGACTCTATGTTGGTGAATGGTTTGGGAGTCATCTTTAATTAAATCAATTCTCATTAAAAATATTTTATAAATAATTTAGTTTATTTAGAATTAGTTAGAGCTTTCCTAAGGTATACATCATTTTCATTTATATCGAAGATGCTTCCCTACAATGTTTGAGTTGGGAAACTAGGTTTTTCTACGATTACCACCTCAATTGGGACGTCAACATATTTATAGGCAAGGAAAGGTGTCACCCAAGTTCACAGGGTCATTCAAGGTTTCTAAGAGGATCAATAATGAGGTGTATTGGTTATTTCTTCCTTCGAGATATATCATTATGAAATATTTATTCCATGTATATTTGCATTAGAGATATAATTCCAACCCCTCTCATTTGATTAATGTTAATGACATTAAGCTAGATTTACATGTGTTATTTAAGGAGTGAATAGTTCATACTATCTATCAGAGAAATAGCATCCTAAAAGTTATAATAGTTCTTGTAGAATACATGTAGTGGAAGCATATGAAAATCTAGTAAGAGATAAAAGACTGAGAGTCAAATATGCAAGAATCGTGGAAGTATCTTTTCACTAAAAGAGTTCAATGACACTCTGTAGTGTAACTCAAGGATACACTATTATATGTTGGGGAGGTTTTAATCCTTGTATATTTTTTAATAAATTAATTCAATTAATTTTTATGAAAACCCAAGTATTTAGGTGGGTTTCTAAAGTCAGGGGATGAAGGAGAAATGACTCGACTTTTGAAAAATGATATGAGTGGAATAAATCTATATATGAGAGAATTTTCAACTAAAATCTCACTAGAATCCCTCAAATATTATATAGAGGAGGTATAGGCTTTTCCTCGCCATTGAGTTCCATCAGGGTGATCCAAAACCCCGATATCCCTCTGGATTTTCTGTAAAGACCAAGGTTGTTTAATAATTTTAATTTAATTTATTTATATGTTTTTAAAATTTTAATAAACGAATATTTATACTCATTTACCTTGAGTGTAGTGAACACATTATCTCCCTCCCTTCATCCTTATTCTTCCCCTTCTAAGAGTGTAATCCTCCATTCTAGATCAGTTTGAAGTGTATTCATACTTAGGTTGTTTCTATGAGAAATTTTAACACTCTTATTATACCAATTTATATTTCTCTTTTCGTTCTGATGTGTAACATTATTTTTGTCCTAATTTATGGATTCAGTCTAGTTTCTCAATTAACTCATATTATGTGAATGAAATGAGGATATTCAATGAGTAGGAACCTTATAGATCCTGTTTTTTGGTCCATAACCACTCTTGATGGATTTTACTTGTTTCCATTATATGTTTTGTAGGTGGACATAAAAACCATGTATATTTTAGTTGGAATTAAATTAAATGGTTTTTCTTGTTTCTTTGTGAGTGGAAAAGGTTTACTTAGTATGTGTGCAGTTCATAATGGGTTTTTGATTCCTAAAAAATTGATATTGAGGGTTTTGTGCTCAAACTAACTATGATATGGACTTATAGTGGGGGGTATAGGGGTTTCCTTATCTTTCTTGGGACTTAGAAGAACTTTAATAAGTATCTTAGAATGATATAGGGAAAATCTTATTGGAGGATTCTATGATAACCTAGAATCATATATAGATGAAATGGGGATTATGAAGAGGTTCTGTATGCATAACCTACCTAATGTAAAGTGTATTTCATAATTGGGCGTGTTGAAAACCCATGTGGTCCTTAGGATAAATTTGTGTTCTCTTCTATGTTTTATTATTCAAATGATATTGTATGAAGTGATTAAATTATTTGAATATTAATGTTTGTTATGATAAATGAATTGAATCTTTTTAAGGGGACGGTTGTATTGTCTACATAGTTATATATTTAATATAAGGTAAGTGTATTTCCAACCTTGAGTAGTTATGTAATGCAGGTTGGGTGTAATGCCTACCATAGATGGATTTATGGTTTGGTTTGGGTGTAATTCCAACCATGTATATATTTTAGAGTTGGTTTGATTATAACTATAAATACACACAGAAACATGAAATATGAGTTGGGTGAAATTCCAAAAATAGATAGATGGTGTTGAAGTGGTTGTGTAAAATTCCAAAGACAGACATACGTGAGATATGGTTTGGGTGTAATTCTAACCTAAGACACACTTGAGTTATGTTTTGGTTTAAATTTACAACCATGGTGGGCTTATGTGAAATGGGTTGGGTTTAATTCCAATTTTAAATATATTGGTGATACATTTTGGGTGTACTTCCAACAAAGGTTGCATTAATAGGTTGAGTTTTGTGTACTTCCCAGAATGAATTTTGTTTTCTATAATTAGGTGTACTTCCAAATGATATTCATGATCTTTTTGAGACTGAATTATGGGAGTAAATCCTACCAAACCTTGATTATGTTATTTGATAGGTTCATACTAGACACATGCACTAGTTAAAGCATGTATGGACAATATTGGGTGTTATGATGAAACATGAATATATGATGGGTATTTATTTTGATTTTATTTATTTATATTATCATGTCACGCTAGCATGAAATTTTATTTATTGGAAATTTTTAGGGGAACCATTGGGGGTGTCCTAGTATGTTTTACTTGTTCCATGATCATGTTCCCTAGTACCCATAAAAACATAATCTTTTATAACCCATGTATGTTCAATGTCTCTACTGCTAGGAGTGGTTAAGCTAGTGGATCTTGGTTTGAGTCAAGATATGGGATCAAGATTGAAATTGAGACCAATTTGGTGGTTATATTTGGTTTTCTTATTTTTAGAACATGATGTATATGACCGACCCATGGGTGGTCCTATTTATCCTTATATATTTGTGTAATATTGAAGTTGTCCATTTTATTATATGTTGGGTTATAGTGTTTTCTATGTTTGTAATTCAGATGTGATTTCCAGTTTTAGTTCTATTTTATATTGTGATGGCTATTATATAATGATTCTATTGTGATTTATGCTTATTTTTAGTGAATATGGTATAATACTCTCATGGTACATTCAGATCCACACTACATGATAACAGACTCTAGAATCCATGGAGGTGTGCTTGAGGTGTACATCTCTCAAGTTATATCACCGTGGAGGAAAACATATTTGAGGATTCTATATATGATATCATTATAATACTTCAATTCTTCCGGATTTTTTCATCTCATAAAATATTTTTCTAAATTTTTAGTCATTATTATTCAATGATTGATATGATATGTGAAATTAGATCATTTACCGTAGAGAGTTTAACCTCACCCTAACTACTAAAACCCCCAAATAAAGGTTATTAAATTCCTATGGAAGTAATGTTTAAAGATTCCACTCTCCCCTAGAGTTTGTGTATTTTATCTTTTAATTGATGACTAATAAATATTGATTGATTATTCATGATTTTCTTTCCTTGGATACACAATATGTGTAATGGTTAAATTAAACACTTAAATTTTCAATCCAAGATCCATAGAGAGTTATTAATTTTCATGTGGGGAATGAATTATTTTTCTTTATGATAAAATTTTTCCCTTATTACATATATTTTATAGATTATTTCTCTTGCAATTATTCTTATTTGAATTTATCTCCCATATCCAAAAGGCATACATATTTTTTTGGAGGTTTAGATTTATTTATTTTCATTAATTCATCATAAACATCAAAAATCATCTTGAACCCAAATACCTTTATTAGTATTCAAACCAACATATATTAAATTTAAATTTATTCCACATAAACCTTAGTGAAAAATTATTCATTTATTTCCAAGATTTGGGATTCCAAATCTATGAAAATAAATCTATAATATGAAAATGTAAAATTTTGATATTGGGTTAATGACTTTATATAGGTCTCATAATGAATTTAAAAATATTATTCCTTTTTAATCCCCTTAAAAATATATAAATTATGTATACTTAAATTTATTTGTAATAAAATATCTCTTATTAAGGCAAAACATGTTTTGAAATATCTTGGTAAGGATTTGATTTTTTCAATTTAACTCAATAAATATATAACTTCTAATTGTATCTCTGGTATTTATAAATTCTAAATCATATTCAACTTGAAAATGTGTATTTATAACAACAAAAGAATTGAATAAATTTTTTTACTCACCATCCACTTTGGATTTAATAAAATAAATTTTCCCTTATAAATATACTAATTATTAACATAAAAATTTACCAAGAAATGAAAAATGTATTATTATTTGAATTAATTAGATTTTCCTAATTCTGTTACTTAATCAATTATTGAGTTACTGGGTTTTTTTATCATTACCCATTTCATTTCAAGAGTCATATTAGGAGTCCCCAAATGATTCTATAGATGAAGATTCATTACCTCATAAGATATAGATCCAATTTTTTAAATATTTTTTATGGTCAAACTTCCTTGTATTTACATTTTCTAAATAAAAAACTTTTATGAGAGATGGATAGAAATATAATGGATGGGTATATTATGAAAAGCACTAAGATCAAGTCAATTAGTGAATGGGATAAATTTTGTGAAATAAATAGTGTTTGGGTGGCTTATAAATAAAATTATAATGGATGCATACTTTAAGTTCTGGTTATTAAATCATTTTCGTTGATAAAATAAAGAAAATTTAAAAAATATATACTTTGAAATTAATAAAAGAAATTATATTAAAAAAAATTATAGGTTTCTCTTTTTTATGAGTCAGAAAAACACTAGTATATATAAATAATTTTTCATTTCCAATTAAAAAATAGGTTTACTTTATTAGTTAATCTATTATGAAATTTTATAGTTCCAATAAAAAAATGGATCAAAAAAACATATTATATTTCAAAAATAAAATCAAATAAAAATAAATAACCAATGAAAAACTAAAAGAACATAATAAATCTCATAAAGAAAAAACATGAAAAAATTTGAAGTACAATTAAGCAGTAACACAGGACACGTAACATAAAAACACTTATTAATGGTTAATCATCCCAATTTCATTCCTAATATAATATATTTTCTCAATATTCAACAATATTAATAAATATATCTGCTAGAAAAAACTCACTTCAAATAAACTCAAGATTGATATCACCCTTCTAATAAGGACCTCTCAAAAATTATTCTATAATATCATTATGATTTGTCCTTGGGTATGATAGAATATTCTGTGGAATGTTTCTAACACTTGTATTTTCAAAATTTATAAAGATATTTCTATATTAAAATTCATAATCATATAAAGTGTGATTTATTTATAAAATATAAGGACAAAAACTACATGTATCTATGTACTGAACTTCAACTGTAGATGAATATATAAAATTTTGTTCTTGTTATATCATGATAATAGTTACATTCTTAAAAAGTGATATGATTTAAAGGTAACATTCGTATCTAAATTACAATCATTAAAATCAGTATTATAGTAACTACATAGATTAATGTATTTTCCTTCAATGTAAAAACATATAAAAATTCAAAGTAACCTTGAGGTGCTTGAAAAATATTTTAATTACACCCATGTGAGTTTATTTATAAATTTCTTAAAATATATATTATAACAAAAATTATATCAGGATGGTTGGTTGTGAGGTATGGTAAGTTTTAAATTACGCAAAATTGAACATATCATTTTACTTTTTTCTAATTTTCATCCAAATATAATTTATAGTTAGTACTCATGGGAGTATCACTTCATTTTAAGGTATTCTTGAGAAAAACACTTTAAATTTTATTTTTTTTACATTATTATATTTAAAATAACGTTATTTTTTTAATTAAACTGGAATCTAAGAAAAAAGTTCAGGTCCCCCATTAAACTCAATTCAAACTCATTTTTTATAAACTCTTAAAAAGATTCATATGAATAGTTTTTATAGACAAAAAAATAAATACATAAAAATAGATATGATATACTAAAATATATAATTTAAATAGTAGTAGAACTATTTTTTAAAATAATGCAGTTGAGTATTATACCAAGATCAATGAACCTATTTTAAATAATATATAGATTTTGAATTTTCAAAATCATGATTTAGAAATTGATGATTTTAAAAATTATAAGTTGTTCAAAAAAAACATCCTCATGAATAAAATTATTTAAAAACAAACTCTTTAAATTCATTATATAAATTTTGAAATTAAAATGTTCAATAAAATCATACAATATTCTAGTGAAATAAATTCTAACTATAGGAGTAAATATCCCTTCAGAATTAATCCCTTATTATTAACTATAATCTTTTTGAAACAATTCAGATATATTTCTATCTACCATACCAAACTCATCTAACATATTTATAAACATTAACTTAGTTTTACAATCCTATAATTCCTTATGCCTTTAAACTAATTCCTAATATTTATTTAATTCAATTTTTCTTAATTATTATTGTATAGATATCACTCAATCTTATAAAACTAATAGATTCAATAAAATTTTTGGGATCAAGTTGTGGAAAGTATGTCTAATTTTTAGCCTTATTTCTCAACGAAGTTCTTGTATGATTTCATTTATCAATATAAACTATAAATATATATAAAGGATGATATTTATGGGTATTATTGGGTATAGGTAAAATAAATTGGTAGTTCTAGATCATTCTGGGAAAGGTGGTCTAAAATTTAACTTATATGAGATTTTAATGTAAATATATAGCATACTCCTTAGTATTAGAGGATTAATTTATATTTATATTAAATATTTCATCCTTTTGTTCATTAATATGATTTCTCCCACATGGTTTTTTCTCATCAAATGGGATGTGTAAAAAATCCCTCCAGATCGTTATTTATTTTATTGAAAACTCTATATGAATTTATAAAATTTGGATAACCAATTATAATTCCTTTATCTGATATTTGATCAAACATTTCAAAATATTATTTTGTATTGAGAATAAAAAACATTATAAAAAAATATTTAATGTAATTTACCTAATAATGTTTTTCATTCCACATTTTAAAGTGGTATTATCATAACCATTTTGAAAATATAAAAAGGTGTATTAACAAATTTAACTGAAATATAAAAACATAACTCGTACTCATTTAGCATGGTTCAGACCATCTCTTAGGGTTTTTGTTTCACCTTTCAACATACTCATTTTTAAGGTGTTTTTTAGGAAAAAAATTGCTATAGTAGTTATGTTGTATTCATAATGAATCAACCATATATCTTCCAAACTCATGATAATGATCAATTTTAAACGAATTAATAATAAATATATTAAATATTTTAACAAATTTTGTAAATTTTGAATATTAAGTACACATTTCACTCTTGTGAATAAGAAAATAAACTAAATTAAATATTGAATAGTTATCAGTAATGACAAAATAAACATGTTTTTTAACTAAATTAGAAACTCTATATGTCATAAAAATATATGTGAACAAATTATATGGTTTAGTACATAAAAATTATTTATTTGTTTTGAATTAAATTGAATGATTCTTACCCTTTTTAAATGGGATAAAAACTATGTATTTTTGAATAATATTAATAGGTATATCCATAACTAATACTCTATTATTTAGATTCATAAATGAGAGTACATTTTAGTCCCTAGGCTTCATATTCTAGTGATAATCCTCTCAATGAAAATAATTTAAACATAAAAAATGTTGAGGATGGAAAAAATAGTAGTTGAATCATTCTCATTTCTCTTTACAATAAATGTTATATCATGCTTTAAATTATAAAATATTTATGCATTATTATCAAACAATTTCATAACATCCATCCTCAAAATATTGGATAATAATAATAAAATTATATTTCATCCCATTAAAAAATATGACATTATTAATTAAGATATAGTCAGAAATAAAAGAATTTTCAAATCCTATTTTTTCCTTTTATGTTATCTATTAAATAAATATTCCCACTTCTAACCTTTACTAGACCATTCATGATAAAATTGAAATTATTAATTGATATATAACATCTTAATTTATCATTTGTGTTGTTTAGACATATATCCTTCAAAATATTATATAATTGAATATTTTAGTAGCAAAATTTTATTGGGTTTTGAGAAGTCCACAAATAGAACATTAAGAACACAATCCTGATTAAACATTTTATCTATAAAAAACTAACTATCTTAAAAAATAATTTTGTTCTAGGTCCATAAATGTGAGGATTTTTCTTCAGAAAATATTGAAATTCATCTATTGATGTTCTATAATCATAATGTCTATAGTTTTTCTTCTTCTATTATTATTGTTTCTAGGGATAAAATCATTTCAGTAAATTTTATGTTTTGTTAGTTATGTTAACCCAACATATTATTTATTTTTGAGGTATTTCGTGTCCTAAAATTCTATTCAATGTATCTCTACCCTTAGTTATTTTTTTTATGTCCTTTAAGAAAATCCCATTCTTATCTTGAATTATTTTTTACTAATTTATTTTATTATGATTTTTTGAAATTAATAATTCATTTTACATTATTACTTGATCATAATTCCTCTTGATAATTTTATATTTATATTTTATTTCATTAATAGAATATTCCATTATAGAATAACATCCCTCCAGTTCTTCACTATGTACTGAAAATTCTTTATATATATTATTATATTGTAAAATATGAGTGAAATTAGAAGGTACATAAGAGAAAAATGTCATAAAGAAGATGTTGAAAAAGTAATTGATCCATTCATTTTCACTTGATTATGAGTAATTGGATATATCCTAGAAGGTATGCTGATTTGTGGAAATTATTGTCTTCTTATGGGGATTCCCTTTATCATGAATCATTTGGTAATTTATATTTAATAAAATTTAATTTTTCTATCCTTTTCTCTAAAATTAATAACATGTATATTTAAATCTTATTCACTATAATTCTATTCTACTTACTTATCATATTTTCCTTTGATGTTTTATGATCATTAATATGGAATATTCTTTTTATAAATTTTTTTAAATATCCATAATATATGGGTTATCATCCAATTATTATTATCTTAATCACTTTCACTAAACCATGATTCATATTTTATTTGCTGTCTTTTAGCAGTGTAATTTGATGTAATGTATTTCCTTTCTAGTTTTTTCATTATCTTCATTCTTTTATCTTATCTCAACTTTATACATCATCAAATTTATTAATGAATTTTCACCTTCAATGCTTCAATGTTTCATGACTCTCTAATTACTATGATAGTTAAAGTCTATTTCTTTGAAAAACACTTCCAAATTATCATAATTTAATAATTTTTAATAATTTTTTATTTAAGAGAAATTCTGGTACTGATTATCTTATTAAAACTATAGTACATTTCAAATAAAGAATCATGAACTTTTATTTCAAATGTATCATAACAACTAATGTAAATATTTATGTTTACTTTTTTAACATTGATTATTCCCTCATTAAAAATTGAAAGAGGTTTCAGTATATCATTACTAGTATCTCAAATAGATATTTCATTGAATTCATCCTCTCTTTATTCACATATAATAAAATTTAGAAAAATTAAATTATAATCATAATAAATCATAGTGAAATTAATCCAACCACTCCTTAGGAATTTGGGGTTTTTTATTTATCTCTAATATTTTATTAAATATAAAATTAAATACTCTCTAATTATATTTTCATTTTAATATTCCATTTCACATAATCTGTGGCATTAAATAAATGATTTTTATTTGTTTCATGGCCTTCATACCCTAACGATTTCATTTTAACAAGAAAATATTTTATTATTTTTAAGATTCATCATGTTTTAAAATAAATAAATAAAAATTTATAGAGTGATAATACAAAATGTTTTCCTATTGGGAAGCTTGAGTGGAGGTAAAATTTTATTTCCATATAAAATGATTATATTTAAAAACAAAATAAAATTTACAATTCACTTAGAAAAAATATATTAAAGATTAAAAATTCATTAAAATAGTTTTAATATTATCAAAATCAGTAATAAATATTCATATATATATTTTTGAAATAATATATAAGTTTTAAAATAATCTTATTCACATACAAAAAACACCCAATGTTTCAAGCTATCAAAGTCAAAATCATTTTTCAAAAATTAGAATATGTTACGAAAATATTTTAAAAATAATAGTTTCTTAAAAATTGTGATAAAATAAATTTTTTATTTGATACATGGTAAAAAAACATCATAGTTCATGAAAAAACAATGATAATAATAGTAGAAATTCAATAAGAGGTTAAAATCTAAGGAAAACCCAAAACCTGCCTACTTGATAGGAACCAATGCCAAACCAATCACAAATAACAAGTGATTAAGAAAAAAATATAATTGTCATATAAAATTTGAATAAAGTGTACAATAACAACTGTCTAGGTATATAGGCCAGAATATATTATATTATTAATAGTGAGAAAGTTTAAGGAGATAAAATGAGATAGAGAAATAGTGTGACTAATGTTATTTATAATATAGTTATGAATGATAAAAATAAAAAATAAATAAATACAATAAAATTCTAAAAAATATAGACCAAAACAAATAGAGGTAAATTGAAAAAACATATCATTTTCATTTTGTTTTCTCTTTATATAGTGAGATTGTAATTTGATACAAAGTATCCTAAAAGAGTTTCTTCATTTCCTAATCCCAAAGTTATTTGTTTTTCTATAAAATATTTTTATTTCTATATTGACAGTCCTGTAATAATTTATTTAAATCAAGAGACTATGATTTATTATTGAGAGGTTATAATGGGAAAAATTCAATTCCTAGAATCATATAAGGCCTATAAAAATATGCTTCATATATCGAACATAGTATTTAGGTTGAGGTTGAGTATTGGTATGATTCAACATATATTATTTAACTCATATGTTATATCTTGGATCAAATCAATTTTGAATAATTTCTGTTGGTTCGAATGATAATGGATAATCACATGGAAGGTCATGTTTCACATAACCCCACTTTCAACATCATTGGTATATCATGAAATCTAATTAGTGTTGTTTTATCTTATATGTTATCTATTTTTTGGAATTTTGATGTAGGGGTGGCCATTTTTAAGAACTAGGATCATTTGTCTTTTCCATTTTTGGTTTTTTGGTTTTGGTGTAGTTTGGTTTTCCTTAATAATATTTGGGGTTCTTACTAAAAAATATTTCTTAACAAAATGTATCCATATGCTTCTAAGTTATCAATTATCAATAGACCATCTTTTAGCTCCTTATTCATTGTTTTTTTATAAAATAGAGTATAAAAAATTGTTATAATTAGATAAATATAATGGAAAATATAAAAACATCAATGGAATCATTCTCACATGGGAGCCCTTCCCATATAAATTATTTTTCTTTTGGGAAATATTTATTGAATAAAAATGATCATTTTATTCATCAAATTGTTGAAGTAGATGGAACATTAATCCTTCCTTATTTTATCATAAAATATTATTAATTATATTTTGGTGGTCATAAATAGCGTTAAATATTTATCCTTTGAAAAATAATAAACTACAAATTACATATATTATACGATCTAATAAAAAGAACAACGTGTTTCGAATCCTTGAACTAAATAATTGTTCTATCCTTCTATTTTTAAAGAGGGAAAATCAATCTATTATTTCATATATTTATAATTTATTATTCATAGATGATACGATTGAACAGTATAGTCTATATCAAATTAAAAAAATCAATAAATTTAGGCAGAGTTGATCAAAATGTATTGTATGATTGATTAGGCATAAAGTAAAATTTAAAAGGTAATTCATGACTGGAATGAATGAAATACGTAGTCGATTAATCAGTTTTATATAATAAGTATTCCTAAGTTTCTTGACTGATTCTCCTAACACGTATCCAATTTTTTTATTTATTAGATGCATCTAATAGACATTAATATATATATATATATATATATTAGAAATTAAAAATTATTTCCAATAAAATTTAATGTTTCATCTAGTATAAATATTGATGTATACAATAAAATTAAAAAATATAATATACATTATGAATATTTTTTAAAATATTAAATAACTAAAAAAACCTTCAAATCAAGTATATTATTCATATTAAGTATCCATATTAAACTCCTAATAAATATTATTTTTGATTATTAAAATAAATAATTAATGTAATCAACTCAATAGTAAATTTATTTAAAAAGTTTTATTAGATGTACCAAATTATTACTCTAAATATGACCCAACTTATTATTAGGTTTAGGTCAATCTCATCTTGAACTAGATCACTAAAAACTAGAATATTTTTGGGAGAATCAAGTCAAGACAAGTACCATGAGAAAAATTTATCTGCACAACATCATAGTTTTATGTTTTTGTATAGTTAATTTTAACCATTTAAGAGAACTAATTTGAACTAAATAATTAAGAAGCGATTATAATAAATAAAAATAAAAAATGAACTAATCATTAACCATGAAATGTATAAAATTTAATAGAATGGATTAAATTAGAAATAGTTATTTTTATATAATTAAGAAAATGATCTGTTACTAAACCTTAAAAACATACATGGACAATAATAAAAATGTATAAATATTACATGACTCAAAAATGTGAAAATATTACTAGAGGGAAAAACAATTACAAAACAAGAAATGGAATTGAAATCAAATATAAAAAATTAATTACCAGTAATAAATATAAATACTTTATAATAATTTAATGAAAATAACCATCAAATAAAAAAAATATGTAAGTCATCAGATTTGTATTTATTACATAATTGAAAATCAAAATGAACTTTTTAAAATGACTGAATCAAAATAAACAGGTGTTTGTACTTTATATTAAAAAATTATAACCTTTTCACTTAAATTTTTCACTAGACTATCATGCTTCATTACAATAAGGATTTAAATTATGATTAACATCAATCATAAAAAATATAAATATCATTCTCAATAAATAGTTATATATTTCATTAAAAATATAAATATTGAATAAAAAAATATATAATTATAAAATATTTTTAAATTCATTATTTTTGATTCTATGCTTAGTGAGTTTGTTTGTGTTATACTCACTAAGAATGAGTTCATGGTTTCAATCCAAACCAAGTGTGGTATTTATGGGTATTTTCCTCATATCACTATAATGGGTCTTGGGTCTCCACTAAAATATTCTTATTCTAAAGTAATATGTATTATGCCTTCCCTCAAATATAACTACTTTAATGTAATGGTTCCAGTGAATTCCTTTAAAGGATTCCAATATAGTGTTAAAAATGGGTGTTATGCTCTTACATATGTAATATTTTGAGTATTAGGGTGTTTAGGACATGGTTTTGACTAATTTTATCATATCCACATTTTGTCTTTATTTTGAATTTTGTATAACCTATTTATCTTGGTCAATGTATCACATGCATATTTCTATAGATATAGTGTTCCATTTTCATTCATGAGGAATAGTTTATGAGGCTTATATTTCTATATGGTAATATAGGAAAGGAAACATAAGGTTTTCTCTTTTCTAATTCTACTTCTCCTCCCTCACTAGCGCACAGGACTAGGCTCCCAACTATAGTCTTTTTAAAGTTCAGTCTTATCTTTAGAAACCCCATTGCATCTACTAAAATGTGCCCCCACCCTTGCCTTTCTCCAGGATAAGTGATACAAGGGAAATTATAAGAGTCTCACCTTACTAGAGACTAGTAAATTATCATTCCTACCACCTTTTTATACCATCCACGAGACCAAAACATCCTCATTTTAGGAGACTAACTTCATGAAGCACATTTCTCCCTTTATTGTTACACATTACTCTATTGAACAAAATCCAAACATGAAATTATTATCTTCATACCATGTATATATCCCTGAAGGGTTCACACCACTGCCAACTACTCTAGCTGATTGTGTTAAATACCTCATGTTTCTAGGTCATGCCTCATAGCACACCCCTCACACCATGCATTAAAACTAGGATTGACTCTATCACAGTATCTTTTTATCATCATGTTGGGACATATTCCAGACATGAACCCATATGGAAGTTTTTCCTATTCTACCATATCTTAATATATTTTTCTTATCACTACCTAATCCATTTTACATATTGGTTTTTTGGATCTATCATTATTATTGCACTAGCCCCAATAAACTCCCATTTTACATAAAACATTGTGTTTCAGGAACTTCAATAATTTTATAACCATTACTTGACTTATTAGATGCTTTTAAATTTATCTTTTCCACAACCTTACCAATACCTTGGTATCAAACCATCATCCATTTTTCTTGGGTCTTTTTGGTTCCTGTATTGTTTTATAGGCCTCTTTGTTACATCTTGGGTCTCTACTGATTCTCTATGTCAGTGGCCAGGTATTATATAACATGATTTAGTACAAATTTTCATAAAGGATTAAATTTATAAATTTATAAATCTACTAACTACTATAATAGTGTCTATTAAGGATGATCCATAGGGAAACAAAATTCTAGATCACAAAATTAGACATTTTTCAACAATGTTTAAATAAACAGTCAAGAGAATTTTTTGTTTACAAATAAAACAAAAAATTAAATGGATTAATTAAAATAAAATAAAATGTAATGTGAAGATGTTAATTTAAGAAGTGAATTGTGTTTGGGATGTAAATTTCCTAAGAAAATATAGCATTCATGCCTCAAAATAATGTTTTATGTGATTAAATAATTATTTTTCCTTAATATCAATAATTCCAATTTTAAGATTTTATTAAAAAGCATTTAATGTATAAAAATTTATTAAAATTTTTATTTTCTAGTATTATAAATAATATAAATAGTAAATTAATTAAATAATTTATGTGGTGAAATTACAAAACATGTTTTTTACAATTTAAATTCACATATTTATACTATAATCATTTTAATTAGACTACTTATTAGGTATCATGTAAAAAACATGGCATCAAATTAGGGAAAATTAAAATTTAACATTAATTTCAGTGAAGATATAAATGAGTATAATAAAAATCCAATTAAATAATTATAACTAGTAGTTCAATAAAAAAAGGCATGCATGGTAATTTTTCTACTCTATTAACATCCCAACAAAAGCTAATTATCTATAAATAATGATAAAAACACATGGTAATAATAAAATTATTAAAAAATCATGATTATTTCATTGAAATGATCACCACATCATTATTAAGGATCACTAAGTGAAAAAATAGGTATTTTCCTATCATTGAAGCTAAAGAGTGAACTATTGTGAACTTCATCTACAAACATGAGCTACAACCGTTCACTAACATGACATGAACTCACACTAAACCCTAACAAGAAAAATATCAAATAAGAAATTATCCTCAAAATAACAACATGTTTCATCATCCATGCATCATTAGTATAAATGGCTAGATAGAGTCTACTATTCATCTTGTGTAGAGAGGTATATGGATGGTATTTTCCATTCAAGGAGTTAGGGTCATGGGAAATGGTGGAAGTGTACTGGTGTGCATGTGAGGAGTATGCAACCCAAGTGAGGGATTTTTATTTATTTGGGTTACATAAATAAGGTAATTTTAAAAATAATATGTGGTTTTATTTATTTATTAAAATATGTTTCATGTTGGGTGAACCCCATTCTTGCATCTTACATCGGTTATGATGTGTGAATGGGATTTACACCTATATTTTAATTTTTTTTATTTTTAACTTATAATATTTAATTTAGTTTTGTTATGTATAAATGTTATTAATTAAATTTATAATTAATAATATAATAATTAATATATAAATAATTAAATAATTACATAACAACTAATATATAATTATGTTAAATAATTATAATAATAATTTTATTCATTAATTATGTAATATAGTTATAATTTACATCAAACTAACAATTTAAAAACATATAACATTGATCTCGGTTAAAAATTTATAAAAAATGATAAATGTACCACTCTCGACTACATCGCTATCATGGATGTAACTTTGTGTCATAATCTGGTTTATAGATATTGTGTTCACGTCATGTCTATCATTTTTTTTCTCTAGCATACACACCTTCTATATATCATCAGTTGTAGATACCTCTACATCATCCTATGGGATATGTGGTTGATCCAAATTCTTATCGCTTCTACCCTATCTAGATGGTTGGAAAGTGGTTGGTTTCTATAAATCTCTCCCTCATAGAAAGAAGATGGTTGTTGTGTAATGGAAATCTCATAACAGGGTAAGACATTGAACTAAAATAAACTGTAGTTTCTAGTAAGCATTGGAGCATAATATAAAAATGTAATGGATAGTAAATCAGAATCACTAGTTAATGCACCATGTACCTATGTAGATAAATCTTGTGATTGTGGATTTCTTGGGATTGGAAGTGGAGGAGTGGTTCTCTAATCGTGTTGGACATGATCCTTGTGTTCTATATCATCCTTTGTCATATCCATTATAGGATAACCACTATATGGATCATTTAGATCAGGAACATCACCATAAACATCACCTGGAACATTAAATAAAATCCCATGATAAATATTATACATGGTAAGAATATTCTCTATCATTGCTCCATGAAAATAATCCTGGTCAAATGAAACTCCGTCTATAAGATCTGATACATGAATCAAGTTTTTGATATGAGCATCCTATAAAAAAGATTATAATGTAAAATAATGTTAATAAAAAAAGTTGTTTGAAATTAGAATAAATAATTATAATCAACTGATAATAGACCTTTCTATGTCACATAAGATATATCAATGAGTTCATGCAGTATCAGGCCCCATAATCCCACTAATCATATAGATGCATGAAAACTATGTCTACCACTAGTAGTTAGGAGTCTTGACATATATCCAATATCTCAATATATTGTTCATGATATTTCCTCTAGTAGAAGCCTCACTTCCCTAAAATATTCATGGAATGAACTGAAAACAATTTCTATATGATGTATGTATGGTCTGATAGAAGTTGAACTACCTCATAACTCTATTAACATGATGTAACATAACAATGTGAAAATCAATAAGAGGAATGATGCATGTTATATTAGAAATCATAATCGTAAAGTAAGGAGGGAGAATCTAGATTATTGGACCAATATATGGCATCCTTGAAACATATAATATCTAAAAATGAATATACAATTAATAAATGAAATAATTTACACCTTATAATTATAATTTTAGTATATTATTAATTATCAGGTACATCATCTAATATAAGACTATCTAGCATATGTCTGTAAGTGTGGAAACCATGTACGGCGACATCTAAATGTTGATAGGTCTGACTCCAACTATAGTTAACATTTTTAAAATTATAGTTTCTTCATAAAAAAATATAGTTTTGATTTTCCAATAGGGAAAAAACAACCCATCATTCATTTGAGGATTCCTATAAAATGATGTCAATAAATGGTGTGCACACATGTTGAGTGAAGTTGGAGATTTGGTCCCATACCCACATCTAGATAATAATAACATATCCTATAATTTGTATCTTGGTGATGTGACATGCAGTTGATGTCACTCCATATGTATAAGAAAGACATGCATACCGACAATTGCACCACCCTGTCTGGTCCAGGTCCTCACATAACTTTTAATTCATCATATGAAAAAATATAGTATAATGATTGATGAATATTGTGCCAAAAATATGTCTCATAATATATTCTCAATAAAATATCATTATGGTGATCACGTCATCATCATAGACTAAATATTCGAAATGTATATCTATCATTGGAATCTGTAGATGACTGATGAAAATAGACCTACCATCATCTTGAACCTCAATTCCTAGTAGTATCTGAACAAAATTAAACCAGTCACCACCAACTCATCTTGTTATAGTGTAATGTCCTAACCTAGGTTCCATGCACCGATTCCCTGATCTGGATAGCTACATGACCTTATGTGCCCCTCCTCATACACTAGAGGTTGTTGACTAGTAGTGAGGGACTATTTTCAATCAGGGGGATATTATACCCTATTGGTCAGAGTATAACACTAGTATATAATATTTAAACAATAACCAAATTTATAAACATAAATATAATGATTATAATATCACATGACGGGAAAAACTGAAGATACAATATCAAACTAAACAATAAATGTATCATTATAATGTACATTCTATGATTCAAAATGAAAACTAAAATGTAAAGACACTGATTACTCCCATACTCATCCTGATCCATGTCCAGTTCTCTTATCCATTATCCATCCTAACTCATCTATCTAATACATGGCCTTTTTCCCTTAACCTATCTTGAAAACAAAATTTTTATTGAGGTATCGATTAGGAATCCTGAGTATGGTGTGAGTACAACTTATTTTTCCACCAATAATAGTGTCTAAAATAATATATTGTCAGTAGAAAGTGTATACAGTTTTATAAAGAAATAATTTCAATGTATAAGTAAACATTCATCACATTATCAATTAATCATTATTTAACCACATAAACCCCTAGGTTCACATAGACACTCATACCTCAATACCTTCATTATCTAATTTCAAAGCCCAAAGTATGTATAGGGGATATCATATATCATAATGACATTGCTACGATTATTTAATCCATATATTAATGATCATGTTACCATTAATACATCACCAAATATAATTACCATGTTCTCATTATTTAATTCACAACTAAAAGACCATGTTACAATTCATACCTTACACAATAGAATGACTATGTTCCGATTGATTAGTTCACAACTAAATAACCATGTTACCATTCATACCTTACACAATAGAATGTCTATGTTACCATTCATTCCTCACATAATTGAATAACCATGTTCCCCTATTTTATTTCAAAACTAAATGGCCATATTATCATTCATAACTTCATACCTTAGAATGACCATGTTATGATTCTTTATTTCACAACTAAATGACCATGTTCCCATTCATAAAAAATAATTAATTCAACAACTAATTTTCTACATCAAATAAATTACTAATTAAACAATTAGTTTATCACATCAATACTCTTAATTAATTTCCCAATTAATTAAGCATGTTAAACGCATTAATAAATTCATCAATTAATTAATCAATATCCAAAAACTCAAAATCCCATAATTAACTCCAAAATGAATAATCTGATTCACAATCTCAATACTTCATAATTAACTCCAAAATTAACTATATTAATTGTCAAATCTCAGTATCTAGTAATTAATTCATTAATTAATTATATAAAATCATCAATCTATTTATATCATATTTAATTCTATAAATAAACTTTCTCAACCAACAACCTCAATTTCTCAAAATCAATTCCACAAATATTATCACAAAATATATAATACCTAAAGTCCCCAATTCCACATCTCCTCAAGTAACTAATTCACCAAATTAGTTAATTAAATCAATAAAACCATTTATAAACATCAAATAGTAATTATATGATTAAATAAAAATAATTCAAATAATGAATTTTGGATTTGAATTATAGACCACATTCCTCAATTCACTGATGAACTATCACCCAATGGAAGTCCCCAAAATTTGGGCATGCGGTCTCGATCTAAAACCCTAAATCAAGACCGAACAAACAAAAATCCTTCAATTATAAAACTAGATCCACAATAATATATATATAAATAATAAAAATATGAATAATAAACCTTTCTAGAATAAGTGTATAAGGGAATGTGAATGATAAACCAGGCGGGATAGGATTCACTTACTAAGAAGGGTTCAAATATTCAATTTGGGATTCAAATCATGAATAATGGAGTTCATATAGCCTTAGAATCCCTTTAAGAGGTTATAGAATCGATAGAAATTGGTTATGGGTCAAGATAGAGTGTTCTGTCATATAATATGGGGGCTTAAGAAATGTTTTGATAATTTTTTTTGGGATTAAATGTTGATATGCAAAGTTTGATTCTCGAGGCGTGTGGTTTCTCTTAACTGTGAGCCTTAACTATGAACCTCTTCTAGGGGTTCATGGTTTATACTAATAGGGTTCATTGTTATATAAGTCATGCACCATCCATTCCATACCCCAATTTCTAAGGTTGAAGGGTTTTCTAGGCCAGGGTTCACTATTAGGGGAAACCATGCACTAAACATACACTTCCGTACTTCGTTCATTTTTATGAAACTTTTCTCCCATACACACACCAAGGTTAAAAAATGAAAATTACTCATCACAAGGAAAAATATTACCTATAAAAGAGCTCAAGGCATCTCAATAAAAGTTGGGGTTTTAGAATATCCTAAAATAATGACAACTCATCCTCGATCTGTACTCCCAAAAATCTCTAAGATTTTGAGTTAAAAAGATTGGGACACTATGCATACATATCTTCTTATATTTCCCATGTTTCCTCCTAAATATGGCCATTTTTTCATATGAACAATTTTCATGTTCCATCCTCTCAACACATTATCACTACAATCCAACAAACATATTAGATGCTCCTCAAAAGACGCATCTAACTCAAGCTCATCATCATCCACATCGATCAAATGAGAATGGTCAGGGTGACACATCAATAGTTGTGACATATGAAAAACATCATGCATATCATTATATCTCCATGGTAGAGCCAATCAGTACGCTACCAACCTGTTCCTCTCCATCACCTCAAATGGTCTAATGAACATGGGATCCAACATTCCCTATCTCTATATCCTATGGTGACCCAACCTTGGTGACACCAAAAGGAATACACAATCAACCTTTGTAAAATCTAGGGGTCAGAAAATTATATCAACATATGACTTATGACTACTATGATTCATAGCCAAACATTTCCAGATCAACTGTACCTACTCTAATGACTCCTTCACAATACTCAATCACAACATCTTAGACTCACTTGCCACTATCCAGCATAGAGGTGATATGCATGCCCTTCCAATAAGAGCCACATATGGTTCCATCAATATAGTTTCCTAATAATTGTTGTTATAGGAAAACTTTACTAGTTCTAAGTGCATCCTCAAAGACCCACCGAAGTCTAGAACACAAGCCCTCAGTATATCCTCAATCACATGTATTGTACACTATGACTTCCTATCTAGCTGTGGGTGAAAAAATGTACTAAAAAATACCATTATACCAAGTTACTTCTACAATCCCTACTAGATGCATGAAGTAAAATGTGATTCAAGGTCTAAAAAAATGTTTTTATCACCCCATGTAGACAGACTATCTCTTGAATATACAAATATCCAAGTTACTCCACTGAGAAAGTCTCCTGTATTGGTAAGAAATGTGACACATCCATCAATCTATATATAATAACCCAAATAGTATAATTCTTCTGAGGCATCCTTGGAAGACTCACTAATACATATATAGTAACATCATCCCACTTCCATTCCAGAATGGGAAATAGTTATAGTAAACATCCAGGTCATTGGTTCTTTGTATTTACCTGCAAACATGTGTATAATTGTGTCATGAACCATCTTATATCCCTTTTCATGCCCATAAACCAAAACTATAATTGTAGATCGTGATACATTTCAGTCACACCTGGATATACCTCCCACTTTGAGGTATAAAACTCACACATTATCTCCTCCCATATACTCATAGGCATAACAACCTAATTCCTAACATATATGATCTCATCCTCATTTGTGCTCCAATATGAAGGTGTCTCCGAAACTTTAAGGATTTCCCTCAACGTCAAGAACTCTATATCCTCATACTTCCTACCTCGAATCTATCTCAAAAGTTTAGAATACACTAAAACTGATACCCGATTCATCTGCTTCTGACTCTCCTGAATAAAAATGTGCATCTCAACCATCAAATTCATTGTCTCCCACTCATCCCGATACTCTTTAAATACCTGAGCCTATGTTTTACTACTCAGAACATTAGTAAAATTGTTCCCCTTTTCGGGCATATATGCTAGCTTAAAATTGAATGACTTTATATTCTGAATCCATATCTACTACCAAAGATTCAAGACTCTCAATGAAAATATATACTTTAATCTCTTGTGATTAGTGTAAAAAGTAAAATTTTCACCCAATAGATAACATCTCCAATAATTTAAATTGTGAACTACAGCTACCAACTCAAGGTCATGAATTGTGTAGCTC
Organism: Viscum album; assembly: GCA_963277665.1. Classification (NCBI taxonomy): domain Eukaryota; kingdom Viridiplantae; phylum Streptophyta; class Magnoliopsida; order Santalales; family Viscaceae; genus Viscum; species Viscum album. Next base: position 393,140,156 of record OY728158.1, read on the forward strand.
TAATCATGAAGCCTCAAATTCTAAGACCCATACACCACAACTCAATATACTAGCATCAAAAAGGCTCCAAGTCCAATCCTAAAAGTGTCACAATACACCATGTAATCCTCACATAGATAAGGTAGGATCGATATTAGTGACGATGTAAAATGCTTCATCAACTCCTACAAAGAATTCCTATAAGATTCTAAGCAATAAATTTTATCACCTTATAATTCAATCCTACAAATGTAATTTCTAATTGGGAAATTTCCCAAATGAAACTATGATAATATCCATCTAATCCTATAAAGGTACAAATATAAAGAACATTCTTAGGATACTCTTAAGAAACCACTACCTGAACCTTCTCTAAATCTACTGAAACACCTTCCTCTGAGATAATATGACCCAAGAAGTGCAAATGATCAATCCAAAATAGAAACTTAGATATCTTGGGGTATATCTAATGATCTCTCACTATACTCAAGATGATTTCATGATGTTGGTAATGTTCATCATGAGTCTTGGAGTACACCAAGATTTCATCCACAAAACCACCACAAACTAATCTAGGTATGGATGGACGATTCTGTTTATCAATGTCATAAACACTAATTGTGCATTCGTTAACCCAAATGGAATTATGAGCAACCGAAAAAGGCCATACCATCTTTTGAAAGTAGTTGTGGGTATATTAGATGTCTGAAATCTCACTTGATGATACACCAATCTCAATTATATCTTGAAAAAGACAGAAGCTCCTATAAAAATGTTAAATGGAATCAATGATATGCTGAAGAGGATATTGGTTCTTCACTACCATCTGGTTCAACGTTAGATAATTTACACATAAGAACGAACTATATCCATCCTTCTTATTAAACTACACTAGAGAACCCCAAGGTGATGTACTCAGATGAATAAATCTCTTATCATCTAAGTCCTATAGTAGATTCTTAAGCTATTGAATCTCTGTTGGTTCCATTATATATGGTGTAATAGAAACTGGATCAGTCCCCTTCATGAGATCAAATGGTAAATTACACATCTATATCGATTGGAATCCCTATGAAATATCTAGGAAAGACATCCTGAAACCATTCAACTATAGGTGTAAATATATATTGCTTCACAAATCAATCATCAGAAATAAACAAGCAATCTGGGATGTGAGATCTCCTATTTTTTGAATAATTGGACCTTCTCAGCTTTCATAGATATTCCACCCTCCATGATGAATATATTTTTCACCATTATGAGACATAAAAGTCGCTCTCCTATGGTAAAAATAAATGTGGTATCGGTATAACACTGGCTAGTTCATACCTATAATTAGTTCGAAGCCTCGCTTGTTTAGGATATTAAGATCCCAATGAAAGAGATACTACCATACCTCGAGAGAACACCCCTTGCACACAAAAAATTTCCTTCATCGTGCTCCCAAAGTTTTTTCTATCATCAATATTGCTCTCAAAATCCAATGCCAGGATCAAGCCATAAACAAGTTTTCCAGAAATAAATGAATGAGAGGCTTCAGTATAAAATAGGTCCCTAGCTATCCAATAATCTACAAGAATAGTACCTCTCACTATAAATGGTCAAGCCTCGCTACCCACAAGTGTAGGCTTCACCGCATGCAATTATCATTCCCTTCTTCGCTGTGATGCAGTTTCACTCCCCTGAGTTTCACCACTCTACTGATATAGGCTCTCTTTCTTAGATACACTATGTCCACTATCGCTACTTCCTTATCCAATAGAACACCAGATACTAGCCTAATATGGCATAGAAGTGCACCTTCCTACACTCTGATTCTACCTAGATACACTCTCATTGTCCTTCTATCACTGGGTCATATATGACTTCTATAAATGTATTATCTTTCCATAAGACCTTCACTCCACTGGTTTTTGGAGGCAATGTATCCAAAAGTGTCCCAACCTACCACACTAGTGACAAATCACTTGAGTAAGGTCCTATGAAACTAATCCCTCTATTAGGGTAATCCTCTTCCCACTACCTTAACTGATGTTTCGTGGTGACACTTCATACTCTCGAATGTCGTACCTCTTAATCATCCCTCTAGAACCACCATTCCTTCCCTGGAATCCTCCTTCAGGTTCCCCTTAAATATGAGAGACTGGTCCACCACCTCAGCAAACTTCTTTAACAAAAAAATGTTAAATTGGTACATAATATCACATTTATTTTCATCCACGAAATGTCTCACCATAGTCATCTCATCCCTGTACATCACTAGAGAATAGATCTAAATGTTTTTAAATCATCCATCATAGTCCATAATGGATATAATCCCCTGAGTTAACCTCAAGAACATGGATACTCTCTCTTTCCTTAGTGTATTTGGATAGAAGTGCTCTAGGAACTTCTCCAAGATGTCCTTACATAACATACCCTCAACCTCTCTAGTCCACACTTGAACACCCCACCTGTACTTCAATAATCCTTGTAGCATATAAGAATCCAACTTAACCATCCCCTATATAGGAATCTTCAATTGGTCTAGTATAGTCTCAATGGACTCAACCTAGAAATAATCACCCTTAGGTCCACCCTCTCTAGTAAAATTCATAGGGTGTTGCAACTGGAACACCCTCATCTGATCAAACACACTCTTTACAATAGTACATGGGTCTCTTAGAATGAACAACATAAAGCGGTAACATTTCTCTCTAAACTTCTCCTTGATTTCCTCACCCAACACAATCAGTGTCTCGGATCCCACTCCAGGTAGATCATCTCCATCCCTGACCTCTGGTCACCCTCTCAATAAGCGTCGTCATGGGTTAATATCTCAATAATTCCAAACATTCACCTCATAACACAATTAACAACATTAACAAATTTACAATAAATACAATGTGACATAACTAGTAATTTCACCAAACCCCACCACACGGTCAAAATTGTGCCGCTATCACTACCCTTTGATATCCTACATCTAGGTCATAGTTCACAAAGGGATACTCATTCTTATTATTCATGTTTCTCATTTAGAAAATAAATAATCATAATCATTCATCATTTTACAATCTCTATCAATTTCATGTTAGGAACCATTTTTAGTTCAATTTTTACAAGTAGGGAAAAATATCACAAGTGAAACAACTTACTCGTAAGTCATTTTCACATGCATTCCTAAAATGATGAATTTCATAAAATAATCATGAGTACCTAAAATGATTCATTAAAACATAACTCTCCTTCCATACCAGGCCATGAGTCAAATCTCAAAAAATCTTATAAACAATAATCACGTCACACAACAAATGTGTCACCCAAGGTGAAATAATATTCAACTATAATAAAAAAGAGAAATAACAACAATCCCACCTTGGGTACTTAGGTTTTCACGCATACATGGGTTAGCTAATCCCATGAATGATATAACAACCAATGCCCAAATATTCCTAGTCTATTTTCTACCTTTCTCAAATAGTAATAAAAAAATAATAAAAGAGAAATCTTCTAATACCAATTTGTAACATCCTGACCTGGGTTCCACACACTATTTCCCCGATTTGGAGCACCACATGGCCTCAGGTGTGCCTCCCCTTATGAAAAAGGCTTTCGAATAGCAGTGAGGGTCTATTATCAACCATGGGGATACTATACCCTCTTTGTTAGAGTAAAACACTAGAAGAAAATAAATAATTTTTTTTAGAATATATATAACCATAACCAGAAAGTTGTCAATATCACATAATGACAAAAATTGATGATATAATAACAAACAAAACAAGAAATGTGTCATTCTAGTGTACATTCCATGATTCCAAATTAAAAATCAAATTCAATTCCACTTTTGACTCCCAAATAAGTCTCGAATTACAACTGATTCCCTCATATATTCTTTTTCTTGACTCAACCATCTAATACATGGCATTTTCTCATAAACTGTCTAGAAAACACAATGTCTATTTAGGTACCGATCAAGAATCCTCTGTAGGGTGTTATTACAACATAGTAGACCACCACTAATGGTGTCTAAAATAATATCCAGTCCATAGAAAGAATATGCAATTGTATAAAGAAATAATTACAATGTATAAGTAAACAGTCATCATATTATTAATTAATCCTTATTTATCCACATAAACCCATGTGTTCTAGTATAATCCCATACCTCAATGCCTTATTTGTAACATTCTAGAGATAAAAGTATGTATTAGGGATATCATATCTCAAAATTCCATTATTACCATTATTTAATTCATAGTTATGTTTATATGTTACCTTTCGTACATCACACAATAGAATGACCATGTTCTCATTCTTTAATTCATAACCTAATTACCATGTTACCATTCAAAACATACACAATAGAATGACGATGTCCCCATTATTTATTTCACAACCAAATGACCATGTTACCATTCATACCTTATACAATAGATTGACCATTTTCTCATTATTTATTTCACAACTAAATGAGAATGTAACAATTCATGACATCACACATTAGAATGACCATGTTCCCATTCTTTATATCAAAACTAAATGGCTGTGTTACCATTTATAAAACATAATTAATTCAACATCTACCTATCCACATCAATTCCATTACTAATTAAAATATTAGTTTTTATATAAATCCCCCTAATTAATTTTCCAATTAATTAATCATTTCAAACCCATTAATTGATTCATCAATTAATTAATTAATAGTGACTAACTCAAAATCACATAATTAATTCCATAATTAATTATCTCATTCACAATCTCAATACTTCATAATTAGTTCTAAAATTATTTATCTTAATTCTTAAATCTCAATATCTCGTAATTAATTCATCAATTAATTATATCAAATAAAAAATATCTATATCTCATAATTAATTCTACAATGATTTATATCAATCATGAAACGCAATTTCTTATAATCAATTCAATATTTATTTATCTCAAAATAAATAATTCCTAAAATCCCCAATTCCACATCTTCTCAATTAATTAATTAACCAAATAAATTAATTCACACAAGAACACAATTTCTAAAAATATAATAGAAATTATACAATTAAATACATTTAATTTAAATAGAGACTTTCGTATTTGAATTATAGATCACCTACTTCAATTCTTTAATGAGAGCTATACCAATGGAAATCTCAAAAATTTGAGCACGTGATCCTAATATAAAACCCTAAATAATTATCCTTCAATTCTTTATATAGATATAATCAAAATAAGAAGAATAAATATTTCTAGAATAAGATAATAAAGGAAGAAGAATTAGAAACCAAGAGGGATGGGATTTACTTAACAGGAGGGGTGTGGATCTTCGATCTGGGATTTAGATTGTGAAAAATAGAAGAGAGACGACCTTGGAATCCCTACAAGAGGATTTGTAATTAAGAAAAATCAGTTATGGGTAAATTTTGGGCATTTGGGGGTATAAGTCGGGCGCTAGGGAAATATTTTGATAATTTTCAAGGGATTAAAATTCTATGTTCATAGTTTTCTACTTGTGGTGCATGGTTTCTTCTAACCATGGGCCTTATATGTGTGCCTATTCTAGGGGTTGCATGATTTCTATTAATAGGGAACAAAGATTGAAAAACTATGCACTAGCCATGCAAATCCCCATTTTCTAGGGTTATAGGGTTTGTTGGGTCAGGGTGCAGGGTTAGGGAAAATCATGGGCCAATAATTAACTACTATATTTCATTAATTTTTCTCAAAAATTTCACCCAAAAACAGTTCAAGGTAAAACCCAAAAAAAATACTCAACATAAGTAAAAATAGTACCTATAAAAATGCCCGATACATCTCTAGAAAAGTTTGGGGTGTTACACACAACGACACCCTTAATAGGGAGGTTCGGCATAATGGGGGCACCCTTATGGTTGAAAATTATCTTTCCCTTTGGTAGATGATGTGTATATGTCTTAGACATCTATCTTTCTAGATGGAATCCAAATATGATGATTAATAAAGGTGAAATAACACATTTCTTGAATATAAAACCATGTATGATGATGATTCGGGATGACAGGAAGAGGGGGTGAAACATAATGGAATTCGTGTGATCTCTATACACTCAGAGTAGGAATAAGACACTCCTCTAAGAAAATATAATAAATATGTATTTCTTGGAAGGTGAGAAAATGAGTTCCCATCATATCAATATTTTATATAGTCATCAATATTTATAGTTTGTGTAATAAATTTTTTTAAATAAATTTTTAGTAAATACAAGTAATAAAATTATGTGAAAATTTTTAATTCATAATGAAACATGATGAAAAAAATTATTAGATAAAAAAGGATGGTAAATTGATCTTTTTTATACAAATAATATAGTAAATTTTGTGATCATACCAAATCCATATTTTATTTTTTTTGAAATGTATCAAATTCAAAAATTTCTTTAGATTCAATCTATGGAACTAGTATTTTTTTATAAAGAAAATTAATTTTTTGGATTTTCAATAATAATGATCATATGAACATGCCGATCCTCGATCTAGTCATCAAATTTGAAATTGAAAAATCCTTTTTGTATTTTAATTATATTAATCTAATTTTTTTATTTTATTTGGTAATTTTTTCCCATTATGTAGACATATTTCACCAATATGTAGGAAATATTATATTTATGAATGTTTATTTTACCTATACAAATCTTATCAAATATGATGTTTACCTTTATCCAAACTATGTTCTAACTATACAAAATTTCCTTTTTATTTTATAAAATAATTAATATTCTGTATTTCTATATAGTTTTAATACTTTTACATATTTTAATACTATATTATATATTTAAATTGTTTCATTTATTTTTAAAATAAATTTATATACTATTCTTGAATGTTATAAATTTTTTCAATCATATATAAAAAAATAAATTGTCATGAAATACTAAAATGAATTTCTATTCTGAAATAATATAGAATAAAATTTTTGGGATAACTCACATTTAAAATGCCAATGTAAAATAATATTTTTACACAACAATGATAACATAAATAGATATAGAAAGTGATGATGTGAAATGGAGATATCTCTTTGCATGTTGGGACATTTATTATAAGTATAGTCTACAACAGAACATATACAACCTCATAATATCGCTCCCTATTCTTAAGTCTATACCGTCTGATTTTTAATATAAGTATACTATGGACTTTCTTGGGAAAGAGACCTGGTAATATCAAGGACCAAAGTTAGTTGATTAGTAGGTAAGTTAAAATAATGAAAATCACTAGCAGGAATCCAAGATTATCTACAACAGTCAACAAAAGTTCTCAAGCGATATACAAGATCAAAAACGTGTTTCTATGGTAAGTTCGTTAATGAATATGATATAATTAAATGATTGAAAGGATATCTAAATGCTTAAAAAGAACCAAAATCACAATATCTATTCTATAATAATAGAACTAGTATATGACCATTATTACCTATTAGTGGATTATGGCACTCGGTTACCTAAAAGAAACTCTCTACCTGATCAATGTTTCAAATAAAAAATGATGATGAATATTTTAATATAATATCAATGTATATTTATAAATTTTGACCAATGTGCTTCCCCTTATTCATCGCCTAAGAAGTATATTGGGAGAATCTGTCAAATTACTTCACACGGTGATAAAATGTCTCTTATATTATGCTTTTGATTGGTGGATTATGAACACCCTTGATAAAACCATTTATGCACTCCACAATATTATTGGTCATATATCCATATATTCTACCACCATTATGTGTCAATGACCATTTTTCCTTTGAAATATACGTCATATAATAAGAGATAAATTGATTAACTCTTTGAATTCCTTCCTTCTACTCATCAAATTTTCCCAATTGTGGTTTGTGTGTTGAAATAAGAAGATGCCATTGCATTTAAAATGATAAAAAAATTATTCAAATATAATTTTGTTTAACGAAACATATCAAATTTTATGATCACCTTATTTATTACTTCATCTTTAAATTACTTAAGGAAACAATAATATTTATGTATGATATACTATTGAAGATAACCACTAGTATCATTACATCAAAACCCACTACTGTTAATATCCACTATAATCTCTTGATGATGATAATATTTACCGAAAACCCCATAGCTTTGAGTAACATGCATGCATTTCCATGCCAAGAACCAACTCCATGATTCGATGTTATTATTTCAAATAATATAAAATACTATTGGTAGAGGGGAATGATTACTATCCTATAGGACAACAATAAGTAATAAAACTGTATATATTTCATAAAGTAAATTTTCATCAACCAGAATGAACTGTTTTAAATAAGTAAATGCAACGATACATGGCCTAAATTCTAATAATAGCCTACAAAAATTCACCTTTGTTTGATTAATATAATTATCATGGGAGACATACTCAATGTTTTCAAGATGATTAATAGCCTAATTTTTGAGATATAGAAATCCCATTATCTATAGAAACACTTTATATGATCCATCTCGGTCACCATATAGTTTTACAATTTCATTCTATTTTTCCATCCAAACATGGTATACGAAATATTGTATCTAAAAAACTATTTCAGTAATTCTTAAATAAGTGACACATGAACATCCTAAAATATTCATATCATCTCAAAAATAATACATGATATAATCACTAGATCTAGTTTGGAATTATATTTTGATACCATTGGGTGCACAAATTTCTATGGCCCTTATAACTTATTTATCTTACAACATGTAATCAAATTTCATAAATTTCATGCGTGAAACATTTACATTCATACTCATAATTGTCCCACCAAATGATGTATTTTCCCTTATTGGAGTCATAAGACATAAATAATAAAAGTTTCTCTATGTGGTATTGCTTAACGAAAATTGTCAATTTACATTTATTTTCAAACTCTTGTCCAACATAAAAGGTATTATTAGTTTCAGTAGATATGTTACCTAAAATTCATGGGAATTCAGTACATAGTGTAATGAAACCCCCAATCAAACTCATGGGAATTTGACATTAACTCTACCAAGGAATTTGAAAATGTAGGTTGGTTACTAGCCATTTCTTCTTGGATATTTTTTAAAGAAACCTCATAAGGTTCACTGGCCATATTAATTTGATTGGTGTAGCCCGATCCATTTGGATGATGTTTGGTCAAATGCTTATGGTCCATATTGTGCACTAGGCCACAACTATGTGTTTCTAGCACCACAGTGAGATCATTGGGGGTTATAGGGGGAAACATGACCCTACCCCATGTTTCCGATGGTAGAAGGCCCCAACCCAAATTTTGGGCACTGTAATAACTCTAACAAATTTTAGTAGTGCTGACCACCCAACACTGATAGGAGCTTTAGCGGTGTGAAATTTGGAAGAAATATTGTAGAAGTTCAGACTATGGAGATAGCCGTATTGTAGCTCTGTGAACTTCCATCCATAGTCCCCTGTAGCACCTTGTACTTGGGTGGTTGTGGAACTGTAGCGATTCTTACTTCTAGCCACCTTTCACTGTAGCACATTAGACATTATATGTGGTTGGTGGAATACTGATTTTTCTTTTTTATTCTCCCATTTCAGGAAATGGTTTTTGTGTGTTGAAAACTCTGAGATACTCCCTATAATTGTTCTCCAAGATTTCATAGTGATATTTCAGCCTCTCTGTGGACACAAGGATCATTTCATAAATCATCTAAATCATTGTGTTTGTGTTCTTATTCTTCTTTTGTTTCATAATTCTTTATCTAAAAATCATTATATCACTCTATCTTCGGGCATTTCAAAAACACAAAATGACTACACTCCCACTAAATAACTTGTAATCAAATGGTTACCCTTACACTTACTTTCTGGTTAAAGGAAAAACTTTGCATAGTCTAATTGCATAAGGGTACTCGTGTAATGTTCTGAAACCTACACCTATTTTATTAAAACAGTTATCTTCATTTCTAGTTATCGTTTTCATGAAAAATAGTGATAAAACATGTTTAATTCTCGAAAAAACATGGCTCCTATAACACATATGAGTTTTGTATGAACATCTAATGACCATTCATAGTGTAAGATAACCCATATCACAGGAGATATATCTTTAATGATTTAATATATAAATAATGACGTAAAAAAGATTACCTATAAATTATTTGTTGTAGAAGTTTCCATATTCATACTTCGAAGGAGAATCACTGATTGAGATCAAGACGATCATTGAAATAATACACCCTTCCTCTGAAGAGATACAATGACCACTTGGATACATGATCATATCATGAGGAAACCTATATTTTAAAGGGGTAATAGAACCTTGGTTGAGAAATGATAAACAGAACTTTGAGAAGGATAAGGTTTCAATTATATCCTAGAAATATCACACCACATGAAAATGAAACTAATCTGGGAGAAATGAATAATATATGTCATATATATATATATATATATATATTATATTCATGTGTTGCTTAAAAGATAAAACTCATGCATTGTATGCTTTTATTAAATGTACAATATATGTATATAATATCACATATTATATATATATATATACACACTTCATGCATCTCATTCACATACATTTTAGTGCACATCCAACACTAGGGATGGGAAGAGAAAGTATTTTACCATGGACACACATACCATTACATTCTTAGAGAGATAGATGATACATATGTCGTTAATGAAGAAAATGAAGTTTTTAAAAATTATATAACCAATTACAAAATAATTATTACATGAAATTTGAATAACACATTGGTCGGTCATCTCAAGATCATTCATCACTCAATGTCATTACCATGTATTTGTTAGTATAGTTTTTCATATATTAAATATATACTAATAATTTTAAATATGATTATATATATTAGTAAGTGTAAAACCCCATGTTTAAATAAATTAATTAATGTTAGTAATTATAATAAATCAAATTTTTAACTAAATATTATGTTTTTATTATTATTATTTTTAAATACTACTCTTCAAAATTTGGTATTATTCATTAAAATATGAAATTATAATTAATAAATATATATAAAAAATCTATAATTTAAAAAAAAAATTATTAATAAAAAACATTTTATAAATGATTTTAAATGGTATTGACATAAAATTTAATTGAATTAATAATATTCATAAAAAAATGTAGAAGTGCTATATAAGAAAATTAAAACATTAATTGTAATTTACTTTTGATGATTAGAAACTAAAATATTATAATAATAATAGAATTTGGTAATAAATTAATATTTTTATAAATGATTCTTTTATAAAAAAATATTTAAAATAATATATATTAGTTATACTTCGATACAGTACCATGAAGTGATTTTTTCAAATATATTAATAAATACATATAATCAAAGTTGATAATAGAAATAATATATTATTATACATTCCATTTAAAGGAAACTAGATATTATTTTAAATATAGTATATACTTAAAAAATTTGTTTTATTAAATTAGTAATAATCAAATAATAAACGATTGGAATAAAAAATGACGGTAAATAGAAACAAATAAAAATAATCAAAAATGATATTTAAAAAAATAAAGAAGAAATTAATTAGTGGTTATGGGGTAAGGGGAAACACGAGACACAAATTGGGTTGGAGAAAACTGAATCAAGAGGATGTCGACATTTTCAAGAGGTGAGCATGACCTAGAGCCGACAACGATGGCTTCTTCGCTAAAGGTTTGTCTTCGTCTTCAAGAGTCAATCGCGGTAGATGAATCAGACTATGTTGGGGAAGGTTCGTCTTCTAATACGAGGTTGAGGACAAGCATGGTATTTAGAAGTTTTGACCGCTAGTTTAATCTTGAATCGAGTCTGAAGCCTTCGCGAGTGATATTTTGGCCCTCGATTAATATCATTCGCTGTATTTGAGAGGCATGGAAGATCTGAACAAGATTTTGGGGGAAAACAACCCATAGATTTGGATATTTATCCTGAATCTCAAGTAGGTTTTATTCATTTATTTTTTTGTGTGTCTAAATCTATATTATAGATTTTTTGGGAATATTAAATATCTAGATGTCATTTTTATTCTTCGGTATTATTCAATCTAGTGACGTATTCATTTTCTATGAATTTCTTCTTCTTATAATTATTGGATGAATTTTTCGCGTTTCAACAGAGGTTTATGATGAATATCGATCCAACTGATTCACATCAGATTCCTGGTTTGTGCATTAGAAAACAGATTTAATTAAATGATCATTTTCATTTGCGAAATCAGTTTAGAGTGGTCTTCTGAAAACAGTTTGAAGACAGCAATTGATTTTTTTGCCTATCCTTCTCAATAGGCGCGACATAGTTTCATCTGCTTCCTTATCTTGTTAAACATTTTTTTCTATATGGATTATTATAATATGTTTGTAGTCAATATGTTATCCAATTCAGTTTTGGGACATTTTCTAGGAACTGTTTGAAGATATTTATGATTTTCATTCATTGAATCCATTGTCTTGATTCAAAATCAGTTGAATTCCTATTTTGTGTCTTGTTTTCTTACTGTAGAACATTTAAATATATGTATATATGTCATTATATCATCCTGCATAGAAATATCCAAATTTAAAATTTTCAATTTGAAATAAATTATTCAATTCACATCACCCTATTGAGTATATATAAGGGGTATGCAAAAGTCTGGAAAAGGATAAATATAGAGCAATAAATCCCTATTTTCTCTCTTGTGCTTTTCTTCTATCCTAAGAGACAATGAGTTTAGAGACATGTAGTGGAAAATTTCATGATTAGAAGGATTTTAGCCTTGTGCAAAAAAGTAAAAGATATGAATGTTTCTGCAACTTATTTAGTAAGGGACTATTTAATCATTAAATACATCATATGCAATTATATTTTATTTTTTTGTAATGGATTTTTTGTCAATTTAATTTTTTATATAAAATATTTTACTATGTTTTTATTCAAAAAAATCATGTTTTTTAGAACAAAGATAAATTATAGAAATGAAGAAATAAATTTTTTCAAGCATTTAATTGTTTTGAAATATTATTTTTGTAAGATATAGTTTGAATTTATTTTCAAAAATTTCTCTTCTTTAAAGTTTAATTGTGTGGGATGTTTTTGTACAAATAAAATTCTATTTTTAATAATTTTAATCTTTAGATGCTAAGGGTTTATTATTGTTTATAAAGTTATCTGTGTTTAAAAAATATGTACATATATATATGTGTAAATATAGGAATTTACATATATGACTATTTATATTTAAATATTTATAAGGTAAGAGAGTAATTATAATATATTTTGTGTTTTGGTTCTTCAAAATTTGTAAGGAATTATTATCAATAATTTTATTTGATTTATTTTTGTTTATTTATTTCATAGTCATGATTTTAGTTTTATGGTTTTGCATAAGATAATTTTGGAGATTATATATCTTTTTGAGATTCAGTGAATATTTTGATTTTAAATTGGAAAGGGTAATTATTTTGGTGTTTGTATTCTTGAAAACATGTTTTGGAAAATTATATTTCATTCACATGAAAATAATTATCTTTTATTAATTATTTAATTGATATTATGTTATTGAAAGTGATTATTTTTTCATTATGAATAGAAATATATTGTTTTATAATAATAACATCATCATGTAGATGTGTTTATATTATGAAGTTGTTTTTTAGTGTTTGTTAAGGGATTAAAGTTTTTATTATTTAAGTGGATTTTATATTATCAAAATCATTTTTTCTATATTTGAAATATAAAATTCCATGTGTAATTTCTAAAAATAAAAGTTTGTTTTGAAACTAAAGACAGCACTTTGTGTGTGTGAAAATCATTTATAAACTCATGAATGTCAAATACATTATAAGATATGACCATTACCTATAATATGTGATAGATAATGCATGTATCTATGTTTTTCATTAATAAATCTATGTTTTATGAATAAACATTCTTTTGTATTCTTGTTAATGGAAAATGAGAACTGAAAATGTTGCATTAGGCAAAGATATATTGAAGAGAGATTTGATTATTTCTTATCTTGATAATGTGTTATTAAGAAAGTATATATATATATATGGGTATGTGTATATATATATATATGTGTGTGTGTGTGTGTGTGTGTGTATTAAAAATGTTTTCATGTATTTAAAGTAAAACCCCAATGGAAATTAATGTATATATATATATATATAAGCAAGCATAAAATGTTTTATAAAAACAAGCACTTGAACTTTGAAAATAAGATAGAGAATTGTGAAGTGAACCCATACCTCAAGTGGGTATGTTCAAGATAGCCTTCAAAGTTCCAAGTAGTCTCAGTGTTTTTTTTTCAAAAGCTTTCATATTGATTTCAGAAAATAACACTGGACTATTTTTAAGAATTTTTTTAGTGTATGTTTTTTTGAAACATTGAAGTAATTTTGATACATAAATAATTTCAATGATTTTATAAAATGGAATTTTTCAAATAATTTTTTATGGTATTGTCAAAATAATTTCAAAAACCCTTTATCAGATGTTATTTTCAAAGAAAGTATTCGTAAAAAGTAATTCAACTATTTTAAAACACCTTATTGGGAAATTGACTTCTCATCCTTTGTTTTAAAATTATTTTTCATAGTTATCATAGAAGTTCAAAATTCAGATGTCGTCACTTTTGGAGTTACTGCATGCGGCATCGTAGATGGTGTTTACCGACCTTTTTTTCAAGTCTTATAAATACAATGTTTTTTCTAATACTTTAGAACATAGACTAGAAGAAGGTACTAATTTGTTTAAAGTGTTGTGTAATTGTTCTGTTTTTTTATAAAAAGAATTACCACACATTTTCAGGTACTGAGTGTGGAAGAGCGGGCTTGGGGTATTATAATTGGTATCAGACGAAGAGTCTAGACAACATTAGAGATTAGATTTTGTCTTTGAGTAAAACAAAATCTATACAATAGATTTTTCTTTGGATAGTTATGTTTCCTTATAATTATCTAAATTCTGAAGATGGAAATTTATAATTTTTGTAAGTCCAACGAAAGAATTATGAGGGCACAATTCATTTAAGGGGTGGATAATGTAAAACTCCAAGTTTAAATAAATTAATTAATCTTAGTAATTATAATAAATCAGATTTTTAACTAAATATTATTTTATTATTATCATTTTTTTAAATAATATTCAAAATGTGGTATTATTCATTAAAATATGAAATTATAATTAATAAATATATATAATTACACGCTATTATTTAAAAAAATATGTTTCAATGAAAACCCTTTTTTAAACTGATTTTTAAATGCTATTAACATATTTTTTTTGAATTAATAATATTTAAAAACAAACTAAAATACAAAAGTTCTATATAAGAAAATTAAAACATTAATTGTAATTTCATTTTACTAATTAAAAAATAATATATTATAATAACAATAATATTCGGTAATAAATTAATATTTTTATAAATGATAGTTTTATAAACAATGTTTTATTTAAAATTATATAAATTAATTATACATCTACATAGTATCATGAAGTGATATTTTATAATATATTAACAAATAAATATCATAAAAGTAAATATTAAAAGTAATATATTATTATACATTCCTTTTAAAGGAAACTAGATATTATTTTCAATATAGTATATACTTATAAATTTGATTTATTAAATAAGTAATAATAAAAGAATAAACGATTTGAATAAAAAATTATGATAAATAGATACAAACAAAAAGGAAAAAAATGATATTTAAAAAAATGAAGAAGAAATCAATTAGGGGTTTTGGGTTAGGGGAAACATGAGACGTGCTTAGGGTTAGGGAAAACCGAATCTAGAGGATTTCATTGTTCTTAAGAGGTGAGCATGATTTAAGGCTGACAATAAGGGGTTCTTTGCTAAAGTTTCATCTTCGTCTTCAGGAGTCAATCATGGTAGATGAATCAAACCAAGTATGGGATGGTTCGTCTTATGATGAGAGGTCAAGGACGAGCATGATGGTTAGAATTTTGACCACTAGATGAATCTTGAATTGAGTCTAAAGCATTCACAATTGAGATGGAGGTCTTCGACTAACATTTTCGGCTATATTTGAGATGCATGGAGGATCCAAACAAGATTTTTGGGGAAAACAACCCATAGATTGGGATATCTATCCAAAATCGCAAGTAGGTTTTATTCATTGCTTTTTTGCGTATCTAAATCTCTGTTATAGATTCTTTTTTGGGATACTAAATATCTAGATGTAGTTTTTCCTCTTCGGTCTTATTCAATCCAATAACGTACTCATTTTCCTTCAATTTATTTTTCTTATCATTATTGGCTGATTTTTTTCTGTTTCAACAGAGGTTCATGACTAATCATGATCTAACCGATTCATATCAGATTTTTGTTCTGTGCATTAGAAAACAGTTTTAATTAACTGATCATTTTCATTTGTGAAATCAATTTGGGGTGGTTTTCTGAAAACTGTTTGAATACTGCAATTGATTTTGTTTCTTGTCCTTCTCAACAAGCACGACATCATTTCATCTGCTGCCTTATCTTGATAACAATTTCATTTGATTTAGATTATTATAATCTGTTTGTAATTAATATGTAATCCAATTCAGTTTTTGGTAATTTTTTGGGAATTGATGGAAGATTTCGATGATTATCATTTATTTAATCCTTTGTCTCGATTTAGAATCAATTTATTTCCTATTTTTTCCTTCTTATATAATATTCAAACATTTAAATATATATCTATATGTCAGTATATCAACTTTCATATCAAAATCCAAATTTGAAAATCTCATGTTGAAATAAATTATTCAATTCAAATCACCCTACTATGTATATATAAGGGGTACACAGGAGTCTAGAAAAGTAGAAATATAGAGAAATGAAGCCTTATTTTCCCCCTTGTGCATTTGTTCCATCCTGAGAGACATTGAGTTGAGAGACATGTAGCAGAAATTTGTAAGAGTAGGAGAATTTTATCCATATGCAAAAATATAAGATATGAAAGTTTCAACAATTATTAGGTAAGTGACTATTTAATTTTCAAATACATAGTATGAAATTCAATTTTATTTTTTTATAAGGGATTTTATGTCAATTTATTTGTTTCTGTAAAATTTATTTATGTGCTTCAAAACAAAATCATTTTTATTTATAACAAAGATGAATTACAATAACGAAGAAATAATTATTTTCATGAATTTTATTATTTTGAAATTTTATTTTCGTAAGAGATAATTCCTATTTATTTTTAATCATTGTTCTTATTTAAAGTTTAATTATAGGGGATTTTTTTGTATAAAGTATGTTCTATTTTAAATAATTTTAATCTTCTGATACTAAGGGTTTATTATTTCTAATCAATTTATAAGTGTTTTATAAAGATTTTCAGATATATGTTTATATATAGGTATTTACATATATGACTATTTATTTTTCAATATTTATAAGGTAAGAGACTAATTAGAATCTATTATGTGTTTTGGTTTTTTAAATTCTGTAAGGAATTATTATCAATAGTTTTATTTTACTTATTTTTGTTTATTTATTGCAAAGTCATGATTTTAGTTTTGCAATTTATCATACGATAATTATAGTGATTATATATCTTTTTGAGATCAGTGTATATTTGGACTTTACATTGGAAAGGGAAATTATTTTGGTCTTTGTATTCATGAAAACATTTTTTGGAAAATTATATTTTATTAAAATAAAAATAATTATCTTTGATTAATTATTTAGTTGAGATTATGTTGTAGCATGTGATTATGTTTCCATTATGAAAAGACTTATATTGTTTTATAATAATAACAAAGTCATGTATATATATGTATATTGTGATGTTATTTTAAGTTATTTATTTATTAAGGGATTAAAGATTTTTTTATTTAAGTGGATTTCATGTTATCAAAATCAATTTGTCTGTATTTAAAATATAAAAGTCCATGTGTAATTTCTAATAATAATAGTTTGTTTTGAAACTAAAGACATCACTCTATGTGTGTGAAAATCATTTATACACTCATGAATGTCAATTACATTATAAGATGTGACCATTACCTGTAATATGTGAAACATTATGCAATTATCGGTGTTTTCATTAAAAAATGTATGTTTTATAAATAATCATTATTTTGTATTCTTTTTAATGGAAAATGAGAATGGAAACTATATTAATCATGTAAAGATTATTCATTGAGATATGTGATTATTCTGAATCTTGAAAATGCATTATTGAGAAAGTATATATATATATATACGGGTATTGTATATATATATATATGTATTAAAAAAAAATCTTGTATTTAAAGTAGAGCTCCTATAGAAATTTATGTATATATATATATATAAGAAAGCATAATTTTTTTATAAAAACCAGCAATTGATCTTTGTAAATAGGATAGGGAATTGGGGAGTGAACATATTCACCAAGTTTGTAGGCCCAAGACAGCCTTCAATGTTCCATGTAATCTAAGTGTTTTGATTTCAAAATCTTGAATATTGTTTTCAAAAAATATCACTGGACTATTTTTAAGCAATTTTTGACGTAAGTATTTTCAAAACGTTTAATCACTTTCGATACATAAATAATTTAATTGATTTTACAAAATGGTATTTTCTAAATAAATATTGGTGGAATTGTGAAAATAATTTCAAAACCATTTCTCAGAGGTTATTTTCAGAAGAAGTTTTAGTAAAAAGTAATTCAATGATTTCAAAACACCTTACAAGGAAATTGAATGCTCTCCCTTTGTTTGAAATGATTTTTTTCACAGGTATCTTAGAAGATAAAAAATTTAGATATCGTCACTTTTGGAGTTAGTGCACGTGAGAGACTAGTAGGTGTTTTCTGACCTTTCGTTCAACTCTGATAAATGTAATTTTTTGTCTAACCCTCCAGAACCTAGACTGGTAAAAGGTCCTTGTTTTTTTAAAATGTTGTGTAATTGTTTAATTTATTTTTTTAAAAACAATTACACAATATTTTCAAGCACTGAGTCCAGAAGAGAAGGTATGTGATTTTATAGTAAGAGTTGTATGATTAATGGTAAATATATATTATTAAACTAATGTTAATAATTTATATAGTAAATATATTAATGGTGTGTATGTATATATATTATTCAATTAGAGATATAATTTATATAGTAATTATATTGTAATACTATTTTTAAATATAATTATACATATTACTAAAAAATTATGAACTTAATGGTATATACATTATTTAACTTAGATGTTATTTTAAGTTTAAATAAGATATATTTGATAATATATATATATAATCATATTCAGATACTCTTATAAACTATTATTAATAGTATAACTCACATAAAATAATTTTAATTATTTATGTATCCAATAATATATTGTAAATTTATTTTAATTAAAATAAAAATAACAGTATTTTATGTATAACTACTCATAATATTATATGAATATAAAGAATTTTTTTATAAAGATAATAATAATAATTTTTAATGTAATTGAAGAAAATAACATTATTTAGAATTATAGAACCAATAATATATTATAACCTTATTTTAATTTAAATATAGTAGATAATATATATATATACTTAATTGTAAGTAATTTTATTTTACAAAATATAAATACTTTCATTTTATACATAATTACCCATAATATTTACTATTTATAATTAATATTTTTTAATAGATTTTATTAATAGTAATTTTTTAATTTCAGTAATGATAACAATATTATAAATATTTATATATATTGAATACTATATTTTAAATTTAATTAAATTTCAATATGATATATAATATAACAAATATATATATATATAATATAATATAACTATATTCAAATATAGTGAATAATATTTTTTACAAAGTGTTATTAGTAATATATTTTTTAAAAAATATTTAGATGGAACAATTTAATTTATCCAATAATATATTGTCAATTAATTTTATTTTAAATATAATATATAATATTATATTTACATGAAAATTTATTGAAATATAATTATTAGAATTCAAAATTCTAATTATACAAATACATTTTTGTAAGAAAAAATTTTTCCTAAAGAGAAATAATGTTATTTATACCAAATTACTGAAGACAATATAAATTATCCAAAAAGCATATTTAAATTTCATAAATCATTCAACATGATCTAATTCATATAAATAACATATAAATTAAATCATATAATTTCAATAAATAATTGATAAAAAATAAATAAAATAATTAGAAAACTAAAATTTTAAAAAAGAATCTATACCATCTTGAAGGCCATAAATAATATCTTTAGAATGGGATAATCCAATTCACCAAAGCTTCGCTACAAATTCAGATAGAGAGTGGGATAAATGAGAAGGGGGCCTTTTGTAATTTTTATTGATAGGAAGCGTGAACCTCATTCAAGCCTCCTATTTATGAGATACAATGGAAGTGTGAATGGTGTTCATGCTTATCTTTCTAGGCCAGAAGTAGAATGAACCCAATTTACAATTCCTTACTAAAGGAATATGTGTGGATGGTATTCTTTCCCATTTTGTAAAATTTTAAAAAAATATGCATAAGCCTATATAATTTTTCAAAACATATAAATTTTAAAAACTAAATAAAAAAATATGCGTGAGGAGGTGAGCGGTACACTAGGTGGCTTGGGCCGATGATGGTGAAAGGTGGACTGTTGGTCAGAAGAGGTTCACAGTAGGGTTTCATTAGTGAGAAAATGGTTTTTAATATTATTTTTTTGTTTTTAACATCTGTTACAAAGAAAATTCATTATGAGCATTATCATAAACATAATCTATATAAAAACTATTTATAAAAATAACCATTCAATGAAATTTTTTAGTTTATAAAACAAAAATAATATAAATTATTTTATGTTAATTTTAATTAAAATTGACATAAAAATTATATCTAATTTAAAACCCTCATCAAAAAATTTAACAATAAATTATAAAAATTATGATAAAAATTATTTTCCCTATTAGTTTCCTAAAAAACTAATATCAAATTTTAATTTTAATTTCATTCATTGAAAAACATATGTCATATAATATAAAATAACATATTTCACATTATTTTTTTATTAACTCACATGAAAATTTTAACTCCTAAAAAATGTATAAAATAAAATGCAAACATGTTTGACGAAAACATTGAAAAAAACATAAATAAAAAAGAGAAACATCCCAAAAACTATTTTCATTCCACTAATATAATAAAGGCTTAAAATTTTTATTAAAAGGCCTTTAGTGGCCACCAAGAGATTTATTTTTATGGTCACAGTTGATCGGTCACTAAAGGTCAAAAAGGACTAATTTTGGCGGCTGCTAAAATTATACTATAGAAATTCATAGAATCGGAAGGTTAAAGTAGTGTGGGATATGATGCACAATCTGGTAAACCATATAGGCTGATATGTAACCTTTATTTCCATCCATGGATGACACATGGAAGTAAAATCTAAATAGAGGGTTTTAGGGTTGGTTGAGGTGGGGGTAGAGAAATTGAGGTGGAAACCGAAGGGCCACCATGGGGATTTAAAGGGTGACAAGTGGGATGGGGGGTTTTTCATTAACAGTGGGGGATGATAAAGGGTGGATATATTGGTCAAGGGAAGTGACATATATATATTCAGCAGAGGGGGAAGCGGTAGGAGGAAAAAATCTCATGTATTTTTTTAACAATATTAGCGAATCTGATTAGGTATTGTTAATACCCTATATAGAGACCACCATAGTTGGCCACCCGATTCTATTTATTCTAAAAACCACATTTACAGTAGTGTTCTATCATATAAAATTTTTTATTAGAAAAAAGTAATAATATATCAATGTTATAATACAAAAAATATAACATAAAAAAATCAAAATACAAATTCTGTAACAAACATATAAAATGAAATAAAATTAAACTAAATATGAAAAACTATTTTCAAAAATTCCACATATATGGTTCTTATCATTTTCATTATGTGAGTTAGTGTCATCAGTAATCAACATGGTTTAAATACACTATTTAATAATAATAATATAAGTATGTATAATATAAAAAACACTTTTGAAAAAACTAAAATTGTCAATAAATGGCATTTTTCTAGTTCTGATTATTTCATAAATAAATTACATAACATAATATCAAAATTTAATGAAAATTAATGGTTTGTTAAATTTTAAATTGAGAAAAATATATAAAATAAAAAAAATCTGTTACTGAACAAAACTAATAATAAAATTGAATTCCTATAAGAATGTGAATATTTGATGATTTCCTTATTTTTTTGTCAAATGGTTGTATTACTAGAATGAACCATTTGAATTTTATATTAAAATTGGTAAAAAAATATGAAGTTATAATAATTTAATAGAAAAAAATAATATCACATAATATCCCAGAATATATATAAATTTTTCAACCATTTCACTCACTATGGAGCATAACCAATATGTGGGGAGTTTTAAGAAAAGTTAGGAAACTCATTTCAAGGAGTATATTCAATATCGTATTGTGTCCTTTTCATATGGAACTCTCAGCGTGTAGGTCTTCCATCTCCTCGTGCTCTCCTTCTCTGTTCTAATCCTTCTTAATAGTTAGTTTTTATCCCTTATTTTCTTCATCTTTATATGTGCCACTAATTCTTTCCCCTCTATTGTAGTATCTCTCAATGGTTTAGGTTTTCTACCTTCTCTCACACCTTCCACCTATGGCATAATTCTCTTCCTCTTCGTCACTTCCCATTAATGTTGCTTCTCTCTCTTCCCCAACTCTTCATTCATTTCCAGGTTTCTCGATCATGAGTTTCCTTATCGTATGTGACTCTCTAATTATGAGGTTTGGGTTTCCCCCTTTTAACCTCATTTATCCTTCCTTCTTTGATTCTCTCAGTTCACCTCTCTAATTCTTCCTCTATAGACATTGTTAGTTTTTCTTCATTTATATTTTTATCATGTTGGACTTTGTTTCATCGAGGAAGGATTGAAGATGATTCTATATAGAGGGGGTGATGGAACTCGATTGGTCGTGGCTTTCTGTGGAGGTAT
This sequence comes from Viscum album, assembly GCA_963277665.1. Lineage (NCBI taxonomy): Eukaryota > Viridiplantae > Streptophyta > Magnoliopsida > Santalales > Viscaceae > Viscum > Viscum album. The sequence continues at coordinate 393,163,095 of OY728158.1, forward strand.
CATTATCTATTTCACTGGTCTGGAATTCAGGTCATTTTCTCCCACTTAGGTCAGCTGAGTGTGATAGATCCCAAGGAGGTTTTGGGATTTGATTATGATGGTGATGGGGGGGTTATAGGAGGTGCATCCTATAGTGGAATTTTACAGTTCCTAGGGTTTTTTGGGGATGGTTGTTCATTTATTTGATTCTAAATCACATTTTATTTATTTTTTATATTTTCAAACAATCTTGATAGATGTTTTGGATCCTGTTTAGGCAATGGTGGGGCTTTGTTTTTTATTGGAGATGTGGTGATAGTGACAGTGGCCATTGGTGGTTCGACGATTATCTTCCTCCGACATCGATGGTTGGTGGTTCTCTATGATGATGTAAATGGAATTTTTCATGCTGATATAGTGTGTTGGTGATGTGGGGATTTCTTCCATCGAATGATGGTTTGTGGATTCTCACCGATGATGGTTCAACGTGGCATGCAGTTTGGGATATCACGACCCAAGTCTATTTCGTGGTGAATGAATCGATGTGTTTTTTACATGTTTGAAATTCATGTTTGAATTTTAATTTTTCTCTTCAGATAAGTTCATTGTTTTTTGAATCTGGGTGTTGTATTTTTAATTTGTAAATGTCTGGTTACTACTAAAACATATTGTTTCCTTTTGAAAATACTAAAAATATGGATTTTTATTGGGATAATCAATAAATGGGATTTCCTTCAGGATTAAAAGTATACAACATTCAATGTCCACTAAAATACACAAAATATAATTTCAATGATAATATAATTGAATGTGATTTGAAATTTTTTTCTTACCACTCAAGATATAGAAGCATCCAACACAGTGTTTCTTCATTATAAAATATTTCCGATACATATGAAATTATATGTTCATACTTTCTTGATGATGTGTGTTGTGTAATAAGGCCCCTGTAATTGTATAGGGTCCCCATAACTCATTAAAAATACATTTATAAGTCATATCCCTGGGGAAATAATTATAAATACTCAATTATTCTAGTTTTTTTTATTTTAACAGAATTGTTAAATTAATTTTTGTTATTTTTGTTGTATCAAATTAAAACTATTATAAATGAACACTAAATAAAAGTTTTTATTATATGTTTAGAAAGTTATAGTTTAAGGAAATAAAGGATGGAACAATGAGGATTTGGGTTATTTCTGTTGAATCACATAACTATCACTTGGATTATTTAATCTATAACCTGAACGATCACCTAATCCCTTGAGTCTGTAGATTATTATCCTTGTTGTTAAGTACACACATAGGTATATATGAGGTTCGCTATCAAATTTTACTATAGGAATGAAAATTTAATAGTATGAAATCTATATGTTCCTTTAGATATTAGGTGACTTTCATACTTCAGATCTTATATTCTCTCTCTTTAGTGAATGGGATAGACTTCCCCATTCACTACTTCACCCACCACAAATAATCATACCTCAAGTGATCAAGTGAGTGAATATTTAAGATAAAAAGAGTTAAATGGAATGTATTTAAAAATATTCAACCAATCTACATTGATAATCAACTCAAAATCATTATTTATCTATTAATTACTTATCATATCATGCTCATAATATAATGAAATTATAAAATAGGGATCAATAAAATATTCTATATAGTAATGTTTGGGCTACTCCTCCCTCCCCCTTATCCTTTGAATAGATTGAAAAATCCTACTATATTATATGGTTCAATCCTTTTTCTTATTTTAAAAACACAATTATATGAGCTTCCTCTCCCTATATGATCGGTCTATATAGGAAATGTGCTTTTATATCACTCGATGTCTAATATCATTATTGTAACTCCACATCTATATCTTTTCTTCAAGTACTATCTCTACTACCCTAGACCATGTGTCGGCATTCTCTCTCCCATAGATCAATCACCATATATACATGACATTTAAGGGCTTCCTGATTATGTTAAAAACTATATTAAAGGATTCCCCTCTTATACGACATCGATTTTTCGTGGTTGATCCATCAATAGTTCCTACAGCTTGACATTCAGTCATGTCCTTCTATATTATTCAATCTTGATCATATAATGTTTTCTTAGTTCATTTGAATCATGGGTGATAAAATACGTAATCCATAAAGTAATTTTCAAACTCATGCATAGATTTATGGCATGGGGATATCATAAAGAACAATTCATACTTTTCCTCTTATCATAGATGATTATATCCTTACTTAATAGTTGAAAAATTCTCTCATCTTATGATTTCAACATATTTCCCAAAGAGATATCACTACTAAAGAATCACACACATTCAGTATTAAAATTTTATCAGAGCTAAATAAAACTGTTAATAAAGGGTACCCTTTATCGGTTCTTTATGAAAACAATTTATAAAGGCCATCCTCTATCAGTGAACTTTTTAGTGCTAATAATGAATGGTCTTTAACGACATTTTTCATTTCATTGATAAAATAAAAAAAGTTTATATTAGTAATAATTATATTTTAATATAAAAATATATTTATATTGATATATATAATATTTCATCTTAAATATGATTTATATAATACTAAATATGAATTTAAACAAAATATATAATGCATATAGTAAAATGGTATTTATAAAATAATTAAAAATTAATATTAATTAATAATTTTCTCACTTGTGTTGAGTAATAAACATTTAATATCAGTTTGGTGATAGAAGAAATTACTAAATCAACTAATATCTTAAGATATTTTTAAAAAAGTACTTGAACTTTAAAGGATCATATATTTTTATCTTGGTATCCATTTGGGCTCAATGAGATGTCTGATCGAGGCTTATGAATAGTTTTAATTTTTCTAGACAGGGGACCATTATCCCAATTTTTTTCATAGTCCAAAAAGGCTTCGAAAGCCTCCAAAAACTGAGTTTTTAGTTCAGACAACATAATTTTTGAATATTTGATAGAGTTTCAACATCATTTAAGAGGACATTCTGGAATTTTTTTGATGTAAAATGAATTTATTCCTAGGGATTACTTTTATATGCATATTATATTGCCCATTTTATATTTTTTTCATACTATCATATTTTTTATAATTAATTATGTACATGTATATACATATTTTTAGTTATTTACATATAATAATTTAATTGTATAAATAAATATTTAACGATTTTTACATGTAAAATATATTATAGAATATAAGAACCATATGTAAATAATTATTTTCCACATTATTTAATATATATATATATATATCCATTTTATATACCTTATAAAAATGTATATATCTACCTATATAAATGTTTACATAATGTTTATATATAAATATATGTGTTTTTATTAATAAATATATATATATTCTAATATATTTAAATACATATTAATATATTATATAATTATATATATATATAAACACATAGAGAGAGATAAATACACACAATCTGATATATATTTTATAAATGTTTCTAAAAAAAATTATATAAATATATGGACAAAAATATGTATGTAAAAGAATCTAAATAAATAGATATAAAAAAAATATAGATGAAAATTGTAACACCCCAAGAATTTACAAATAGATTTATTATAGAATGCATAGATCACTATGTCTCTACAAACACCACTTTGATATAACCTATCCAAGTTAACATTTTTTTTACTTCAATGATGTGAATTTTTAAAATCTGACATACTTGGTTGTGATTGGTAAGTTATTTGAAGTCCGATAAGAAAAACTCAATTTATAGTGAATAGTAACCTACCCTTATGAATGATAACATACCCTTATGAATAGTAACATGATTCTTATGAATGGTATCCATACCCATGAATGTATAAATAAATTTAGCCACCTTAAAAATAAAGATGAATAATTTAAGTTTTTTTATTTTTCAATTAAATAATTAATTTATTTAAGTATTTTAATAAATCACATTTAGAAAATTATTTTTGAAAAATGGACTTCATTTTTTGATTCTACATGTCGAAAAATGTTTAAGATGAATTTTTCTTATTTTTCTCAATTACTTGAATTTTTGATGAATAGTGAAATACCATAATTTACAAAATAGGCTAAATACACTAATTATAGAGTCATGTATGATGTTTTCCTGATGTATCCCAATTGATTCAAATTCATATGATAAAATTACTAATCATGGTCATTGAAGACTCACTATTTCTTGTCTTGAGAAGAAATAATAAATTAATGATTATAATATTAAGAAAACTCTCCTCCCCTCTATTGTATAAACCACCCTTGACCCACTCCTCCTCCCACAACAATCAAGATTCCATATTTGCCTAAATTGTACAAAAATAGATCCCTAACCTCATCCCCCACTTCCAAGACCTTATGGTCTCACCAAAAGGCCAAAAACAAAGGGCTTAAGGAGCTTCTGAAAGAGGAGTACTCAAGAGGTGAACCTCGCTTCATTTTTCTCTCAATTCCTTTTACAAGATTCATTATTTTGTTCTCTCTTCTACCTCACCTCATCCAAATGCCATGATAATTCCAATAACATAAATTTACTGTATTTTAATTATGCTAATGGAATATTTCATCATAATATCTCTTTTTTTCTTTCCTTTTACAGTATAAATTCAAACACTGTCCGAGATGTGTTAATTTATCACACTCAAGGAAGATGAGTGTTCAATTTGCATTACTATCTTAAATACTAGTCATAAAACCTTTTAAATGGTTGAAAGATATCATAATATATTTATTTTAAATTTTTTAATTTTTTTTAATCCTTACACACACATAATGTTGAATAATAATACAAAACAAGTTAATTGTGCACAAAACCGATAAGCCAAATCCAAGCGTTTATCATTAACTCATTGAATGAGTCATCTTCATGGTATATAACCAGAATCATTATAAGATCATTTATATCTCTTTAATGTAACTATTAATATATATTAACAATTATGGATGTCTAACCAAATTTCAAACGAACTTTCAATCATTAATACAACTAAATGGATCATGAAAACCAAGGAAGAAAATGCTTCCCAAACAATAAAATTGAACATCTTAAAACCATCAAAAAGGTCTTGAATGAACCTAATAAGGTTATAACATATGAATTAAATGTTTATGAGGTTATTTAATTGTTAATTAATGATTGTAAATTTTATTAATCAGGTCGTTAAAAATAATCAAGAATGCCTTCGAGCTTATGGTAAGGGATTTCTTAACTCTATTTTCATTCTTTGAGTTAAACATCTATTTCACTAAATACATTGTTACAAGAATATGTGTGAATGAACTATTATTGTTTTATACTATACAACCACTTATATTTTTGTGGATTTTTATTTTTCACACATAAATATTTCGTTCATTTATCGTAACTCTAAGACACAATATTTGTAAGGGATTCCTTAACTCAATTTTCATTCTTCGAGTTAAACATCTATTTTATTGGTTACGTTGTTCCAAGAATATGTGTGAATGACCTATGATTGTTTTATACTATACATAAACTTATATTTTTTTAATTTTTATTTGTCACACATATATATTTCATTGATTTATCATCACTATAATGACACAATCTTTGTAAGGGATTGCTTAACTCAATTTTCTTTCTTTGACTTAAACATCTATTTCATTGGTTAAATTGTTCCAAGAATATATGTTAATTTACTCTAATTGTATTATACTATATATAAACATATATTTTCTGTATTTTTTATTTGTTACACATAAATATTTCATTGATATATCATCACACTAATGACACAATATTTGTAAGGGATCCTCTCTCTCACTTTTGTTCAAGAATTTCCCCTTTGTTGTGACCTTTTTTTTAATTCCTAATGTTAGTGTATGTTTTTAAACCTCCCCCATACTGATATTATATTATATAAATAATGGGATACCTTTTTACCTCTCATTAAGCCCTCACAAGAACACTCATTACCATGCCAAAATATTTTTAGGGGGTTTTCTCATCTCACTTTCAATTCAGTGGGATTTCTATTGTTTGCATCTTATTTCTTATATTTGGTATAGATGTACTACCATTTGATATATATTATCATGATTATATTTATATTCATGTTATTTTGTGACCCATTTTTAGGTTATTAACTTTTTGTCATACGACACAATTTATTACAATGTGGTAACGAGCTTTGTCTCAATTTTCACTTCGTTGTGACTTGATTAGTATTGTGCACCTACCATTTCTTATGTGGTGTACCTACTACCCATTTGATATCCCTTTTCAATTTAAATTATATTCCATTTTAATTTCCATATTCTCACATCATGGATATGATTATTGTCTATTCCATATACCATTTTACAAACAGTATTTTTTTTTGAATATTGTTTTGACTGTGAAAATATTGATGAATCTATATCCTCTATTCTATATGGATAATGTAATGGAATATTTATCTTGTGTTGAATCGATCTATAAAGAATTATTTGGACATGAAGCAGTGGGTGGGGCCCGCTACAGTCCCTCGATGCATTGACAGCTCTCACGAGACAATCACTTTGGCGACAAACCTTTCAGGTTTGTTTCCAAAAACCAGATAGGTTTCTACCCACAAAACAAAACCATTTTAATGGTATCATGGTATCATGTTCCAGATACATTACATCCAATTAATAATCATTCTCTTTATTCAATATCATATATTACTATCCCTGAGGTTATCACTATAAAAACATCTATGGATTCATGTTTATTCTTAGTTTATTAACAGAATGTGTTTTTCATTTATTCACCATGCCATATTGACTATGCCAAGTTGTTTATGATTCAGTTAATATTGAATCATTCTTCCATTATTTATAACCCTTATTGAGCATTAGATCTCACCATTTTCATGTGGTTACCTCCAACAGGTTTTGAATAGGAGATCACTTATTGAGTTTCTATGGAAGCAGTTTTTAGTTTTTGTTATGTGTTGAATTTTTTTACCTTTCTAATGTAATTTGAGTTACATCTATATATCTAGTTTCTTCAATAATATTAAAATGATCGTTCTTTTAGGATTTCATTCCTTCTAACCATGATAATTTAATTAAAAATGCACCAGCTCCGGTCTAGAGGTGTCGGGGTGTTACAGTTGGTATCAAAGGAAATTTAGTAGGAACCTTGGGAACTAGATTAGAAAATATATATTAGGGAACAAAGCCTAGAGGTAGTATTTGAGGAAAAAAATAAAAGAACATCTTATTGTTTTGGTAAGGAATATATTATGTTGATATTTATAGCAAATACATCCCAATCTGGAAACAAACTGGTAGTGGTGGCTCTGGAATAGATGCTCCAAGGGGAGAAAACTCCGACAAGGAGTTTCAGTCATGACCCAGGGTATCCTGGTACACAAAAATGGGCCTTTCTTCACAATTGGTATTGAAAATCTAGGGGGATATTGTTAGAATAATTCACATTTTCTTTACAATCCATTATGAAGGATTTTAATGTAAATTGTTTCTTAGAGAAACCATGTCTATGAGATTAACTATGCACATAATTTTAATTTATGCTAAGAAATTTTCAAATTTAGAGTATAAATTATCATTCATAACCTAATCTAGTTAATGAACTTTTTTATAAATGGACCTAATAAAAGAAGGAGAAATCAATACTCGTAGAAAACTTTAGGGATTATGAGTTTTCGTTAAACATATGGTTAGTCTCTATGTCTATTCTTTAAGTTATATCCTTGTTTTATAACTTTTCAGATAAAGTAAATTAAGTTACAAATGGAAGGAGGAGGATCTCAAATGACCTCCCTAACCCTTCCTGATGAATTTCTTTCAATAATTATTGCAAAGTTATGTCCCAAAAATTATGAAACATTTTCTAACATACAACTCACTTGCAAGCAATTTTTTGAGATATCAAACACCTCCACTATACCTCGATACCATCATGGATCATGGTTTGTATTTAATAAAATCCTACTTTATCAATATTCTCATATTTTCAAGAAAGTTAAATTTCAAATATTTTACCTTATCATATGATTTTGAATCATATTATGATTTTGAAAAAGGTGCTGAAGAAGGAGACCCTTGCGCAACCTATTTATATTTTCTTTTTCAATACATTCTTTCAGCACATACTTATGGAATTTTAAAAGGACCATTAATTGAAAGTTTCAACTCAAAATTAGTATAACTATTTTATAAAAATCATGTTTTATCAGATGTTTTCAAATTATATGTCATACATGATTATTTTCCAAAACTATTTTTTTGTGAACACTCCCAAGTTTTACAAGGTGTATCTGGATGAAGGAAGCAAATGATTTTGAAGGTGTTCTAAATAATTTTGCCAATGCATGGACCTTTAATTTATGTGAGCAAGATGATGATAAAACCAAATGGACACCATGATCAAGGTACCCTCAATTTTTAATACGTAAATAAAAATTTGAGGATGTAATATCTGAAGGTGAGAATAATGTAACACCCTAAAAATTTACAAATAGATTTATTATAGAATGAATAGATCACTAAGTCTCTAAAAACAGAACTTTTTTATAACCTATCCATGTAAACATAAATTTTTCACTTCAATGATGTAAATTTTGAAAATACGACATACACAGTTTCGATCAGTAAGTTATTTGGAGTATGATAAGAAAAACTCAATTTTTGATGGATAATTACCTACCTTTATGAATAGTAACCTACCCTTATGAGTAGTAAATTACTCTTATTAATAATAATATGACACTTATGAATGGTATCCATACCCATGAATGTATAAATAAATTTAATCACCTTAAAAATGAGGATGAATATTTTAAGTGTTTATATTTTTCGATTAAGTAATGATTTTAATTAAATATTAATTAATCATATTTAGAAAATTATTTTTGAAAAATGGACTTCATTTTTGGATTCTATACATCAAATAATGGTTAGGGTGAATTTTTTGTATTTTTCTGAAATACTTGAATTTTTTATGAATAGTGAAATACCATAATTTAAAAAATAAGATAAATACACTAATTATAGAGTCATGTATGATGTTCTGTTGATGTAAGGATAATTTATTTGGATTCACATGATAAAATTACTATTCTTGGTCATATAATACTCACTATTTCTTGACTTGAGAAAAAATAATAAATTAATGATTATAATATTATGAAAAATCTCCTCCCCTCAACTATATAAACCACCCCACACCCCATCTTCCTCCCACACCACTCAAGCTTCAATCCTTGCATTAATTCGACCCAAATATCTCCATAATATCCTCCCACACGTATAAGACCTACTAGTTTCACCAAAACACCAAAAACAATGGCCTTAAGGAGTTTCTCAAAGAGCAGTACATAAGAGGTGAACCTCTCTTCCTTTTTTTTCTCAATTCCTTTTACACGTTCCATTATTCTGTTTTCTCTTCTCACCTAACCTCATCTAAATGCCATGATAATTACAATACCATAAAATTACTTGATTTTTATTATTTTAATTGAATATTTCATCATAATCTCTCTTTTTTCTTGTCCTTTTAAACTATAAATGCAAATACTGTCCGAGATGTGTTAATTTATCACACTTAAGGAAGACAAGTTTTCGATTTGCATTACTATCTTCAATACTAGTCATGAAACCTTTTAAATTGTTGAAACAGATCATAATATATTTATTTTATCTTATTTAATGTTTTGAAATTCTTACAGACACATAATGTGGAATAATAATACAAAACATGTTCATTATGCAGAAAACCGTCAAGCCAAATCCAAGCATTTATCATTGACTCATCGAACGAGTCATCCTCATGGTATATATCCAGAATCATTATAAGATAATTTATATCTCTTTAATGTAAAGGATAATATATATTAACAATTATTTATGTTTAATCACATTTCAAATGAACTTACATTCATTAATACAAGTAAATGGATCATGAAAACCAAGGAAGAAAATACTTCAAAAAAATAAAATTGAATATTTTAAACCCATCAAAAAAGTTCTGAATGAACCTTATAAGGTTTTACCATATCAATTGAATGTTTATGAGGTTATGTAATTATTAATTAATGAAGATAAATTTGATTATTCAGGTCATTAATAACAATCAAGAACACCTTCGAGCTTAAGGTAAGGGATTGCTTAAATCAATTTTCATTCTTTGAGTTAAACATCTATTTCATTGCTTACATTTTTACAAGAATATGTGTGAATGAACTATCATTGTTTTATACTGTACATCCACCTATATTATGTGGTTTTTTATTTTTCACACATAAATATTTCATTGATTTAATTTTTTTCACACCTCAACGGGGTTTGATGCACGACTTGAGCGCGACTTATTAAATTGTGCGACAACACGCAGTTTGAATCTGCAGGAGATTAGTGCTGGGTGTCATGGTTGGAGTGCACCTTTCTTGAATGCACGCTTAACGGCATGTGATCCATGTGGTTTCCCGACATCCAAAATAAGTAAATAAATTAATTAAAGGTCATGTGAAATGAAATGAAGTAAAATAAAAATTTAATAAAATAGAGTTTGATAAAAGAATGTTTAAGCATAAAATAATAATAATACTATAGTTTTAAAAATAATATTATTAATATTTTGGTTATTATTATTATTATTATTATAACATAAAATTTATTTTTTAACTAACCCTAAATCCCCCCCTTCCACTTTCCCTGCGCGAGCCGCCCCCCTTCCCCTTCGTCTGCCTGCATGCACCCCGGTTCACCCTACATGACATCGCACCCCCTGACTCTAGTGACCTCGCCTCGCCCTCCTGGCCAATGCCCACTCTCCACCTCCGTCTACCTTGGACCCTCACCCCCACTATGGACCACCAGACTCCTTCCACACCACCCTTCACCAACACCCCCTCTAGTAGCAACCCCAATGCTCCAGCCTTCGCCTTGTGCACTTTCCCCGGCTGGACTCTACCTCTTGCTTAGACATCTCCCCGAAGACACCCCTCTCCATTGCGCAGCTCTGGACGAATCCCCCTTGTCTGACGCCTCCCTCTCCAAAAAAAAACATCCCCAGCCGGACTCCTCTTCGGCATGCAACACCTCTAGAAGCCACCCTTATTTTTTGCGGAATGTTCGACCTCCTCACTTTCCCCACCAGGGTTGCGAATGGTCCTTCAGGGTGTACTCTTCCTCCTCCAAAGGTTTCGTCACAATCGCACGTCTTTAAGGTAGATGAATCAGTGTTATTCCTCTTCCAGAGAGACCTTTTGGTGCTTGTGTTGCTTTAAATAATATTTTTACTTGATTCATTGCTTAATGATATATATAATTAGTTCATTATGTGGTTTATGGATTATTATATCATGTAAAAAATAGTCTTTGAAGTGTTTCTTGTTTATGTTTGTGCATGCAAATTCCCAATTCTGTTTTAATCATTTAGTGAATTAATCATGATGTTTTCATGAGAGTATAATTTGTTAAAAATATATTTCTAAGTGAATATCCAATTATGCCTATGTGTGCATGTGTCATGTGTTTTTGGTTAAGTTTCATTTGGATTATAATAGTGAAATTAGATTGTTTATGTGGTCTGAAATATTTTTCAGAAGTGTTTTGACAAAAGTATATGGTGAAGAAGGATTTTATAAATGATATGGTTATGTTTCCATGTGTGCTTCATTAGGGTACTTCTTTGAAGTGTTTTTGCGACAATGCATAATGCGATAAATGTGTTTTCAAAGGAACTTGAGATGCGAATGAATTGATATTGGGTTTTTAAAAAGGGGTTTCATGAAACGACTAATTAATGTTAAATGCATTTGAAAAAAAAAGTTTATGGTGTTGTGAACTTGAAAGTGGTTTGTTTATAGAAAATGGATTTTTAAGTGAGTTCGGAAAATGTATTTGTGTCATGAGAAACATAAAAGAATGTTTCAAAAAACTCTCATTAAAATAGTGTTTCTTTAGATCATAATTTTTTGAATGTTCCATTGGTTTCTAAATAATGTTGGTTACTTTAGGTTAATTAATTAATGTTTGGTTGCTCTTTGGTGGTGCGCGCACACACATACACAGGTAGGTATGTGTGTATATATATATATATATCTTCCCTACAAATATTCCCTCATAGTGCGAGGAATATGTTCAATGGGTTAAGGGTATGTATGTATATGTATGAGAATGTATGTGTGTGCTAGTGTGAGTGTTTTTTGTCAAAATCTCTAAGATTTGAAGCGTCTCGGCTTAGTATGCTTCCTTTTTTAATGTAAGTCTCCCTTTGCGTTTTCCTTTAAATTTAAGAATCATTTATTTCTTGATTTTCACACCTAGTTATAATATTAATTATTGATATAGAACTATTGGTAAATTTTCTGCCTTGAATTGGAGTGGATTATTTATTGTAGTGGGTTGCAATAAATGGTTTGATCATGTTTTCACATTAATTGCCTGATAAAATGACCCTTTAACCTTTGTGAACATGTTTTGGATTTAAAATTCTGGTTTGTTTTTCTTAAATGGGTTTCGAACTATATTTTGTTTTTCAAAGTGGTGTGCATGTGATTCTTAAGAAATGGTTTGGCATGAAAAAAATCATCTGAGGCCTGATTGGTACATTTGTAAAACTAGTTATCTCAAGAAAAATATTATCAGATGTGTCCATTTTCTTTGGTTGATTTATAAGTTATGGGGGTCCGCTGTGTAGGACGTCCCAATGATCAATATTACAAAGGAAAGAGACATATTCCTTGCGGTGACTCGGGGTGAGACCTGTCGTGTAATATTATTATATATATTCATGATTGGATGCTCGACTGACATCGGTTGGCACTCCCCCTTTTTAAATACTCAAGACATGGGAACCAGGCATATTGAGAGAATATTCTAAGAATGATTACTGCACTGCAAGGTTATGGTACAGACCAGTGGCCCATAGTAGGTGGATATATTGGGTTTATTTCTATAGGATTTTCCCTCGGCCTTCCTGAGAAAGGATGACCAAGTGTTTTGAGGGTTTTGATTTCATCTTTTGTTACATGTCAATGAGGATTAGGTCTCATGTATTGGTGTCTTCTCGATTATTTTCGATCTTCTGGGTTCACCTATTTCTACTCGTATTTTGTTTCTTGCCGTAGTGATTATGACACTTATGTGTATACCTACATTTCCTTTTTTGTGTGATTTATTTTGTTCATTTTTGTATATTGTTTTCCTTGGAAAGTGGTAAAATCATTTTAATTAGGTTTCTAAAAATGGTTTTCTAATGAAATTGTTTAATCCACTTTTTTTGAAATATAAGAATATAAACAACACTTTCCCTTTGAAAATGCTAATGTCTCACTAAAAGATTGATTTGGGTTTTGAGAAATGAATAAGGGCAATGACCTGTACTTTTCTTTTGAGTAACATGTAGAAATACTTACTTTTATATATTGAATTTCAAACTTGAAATTGATGGATCTTTTATTTAAAAGAAATAAATTTGAGAATAGATTTTTTGGGCATGCCAACTATGTTTTAATACTCACTCCTATACTTTTACCTTTTTTGGCCTTGTTTGCTGCACCTTGCTTGGATTCAATCTCCATAGCACAACGTTGGTTTGAGGTTGGTGCTGACCCATAGGGTCACATGGAGGTATGCACGAAATTATTTTATCGTTGTTCCTAGTTTTTTTTCACTATTCAGTTTTTGTTTAGTTATTTGTCTTTAATTTATGGGACAAATCGTTGCCACTTGTCTAGTTTTGATGTCTGGAACTAGTTTCCAACCCGTGGGGATCGGGAACGCCCCTCGATCCATGTCACGGGCCAGCTCAGGTGACCGGTTTAGGGTTTAACCAGGTTGGTTCATGACAAAATGTTATCAGAACGAGGTTCTTTTTATTTGGGATGTCTGGTAGATAGATATTAGGACTGTCGGGGCTCAGGAGGTAGGTTACATGATGGTTCCTGATCACCTCCGCTCACGACGAGACCTAAGTTACCCAGGGTAGTCCAGGTTTTGGGTCTTTTGACTCTGTTTTGGATTGAGAGATGACAATAGAGGTGACTCAGTGTCACACTATGACCCCACATGGGGTAGTGACCCATGTGGAGCCCAGGTGACCGGTTCAAGGTCCTCTGGTGTTATGTCTTACTTGGGGCATGGCTTACTACCATGTCACCGGTTTGTGAATAAGAACTCGTTCCTCATCCCATTTGTCCATTGTTGGTTGTGCTTTGTCTTTATTTTGGTTGGTTTTAGAGTGTTTAGATGTGAAGGTGGTTTTTAATTGAAAAGTGTCTTTCATTATTGGTTTTAAAACTGGTAAAAAGGAAATTTCTTTCAAGTTGTTTCGAAATTGGTGAAGTGTGTTTTTAAAGCGAATGTTTTTAGACTTGGAAAAGTTAGATTATATCTAGATTTGGTAATAGAACAGAATGTTAAATCCTTGGTTTTTTTAGGATCGTCCACATATTTGTGGGTAGATACGTGAAGTGCACATCAACACATATGTACATGTGATTTTAGTGGAAAGGGATGAAGGATATATGGAGGTTCATAGGGTCCCATGAGTGGGGTTTTGGAATTTAAGGCTTAGCAAGATTTTTCTAAAACAGAATTGAATGAAAAAAATTATTCTAGGACTTGGTTTTTTCTTGAAAAGTGGGTTTTGGTATTTAAAAAGTGGATTTTTCTTGTGTTTATATATGATTGAATTATGAGTCTATTACATTTTGCATGTGGTGTTGCTTTTGGTTGTGTTTGAGCTTATTCGGGATTCTGGTCCAGTTGTCTCAGCTCGGGGTGTTTCTTTGGATTGAGTTCTAGCTTGATGCTAGTTCTGATTTTGCTTTTCATGTTCTTCCATATAATCCACCCAGAAATGTCCTCAAAATTCGTTAACGAGTCGTGCCGAATTCTGGTTTCCATCGAGTGTTGCTTGTCTTTCGAGGCATTCAGGGTTCGTTAGATGAAGTTAAGTGGTTTGAGGGGAGTAGATCATGTCTTCAGGTGGTTAGTGAATTTTGAGTTTGTTTGAGTTAATATTGTATTGGGTTTAGTGGATGGTCTAGCCATGGACCAATGGGGTTAGATGTCTCATAATACATGGAGTTGGGATGATGTGGGAGGTGTTAAAGTCCGTCTTCATCCAATGGATCATACCTGAGTAGGTGAAGGAGAAAAGAGGTAAGAGCACATCTGTGGTTAACAAGGCCAGTGGTTGGAGAAGGCCTATGTTGGACACTTTAAGGAGTTGACATCTGTACTGTAAGTTCTTGTAAAATACGATGCCTTTCTTCATCACAAGGGTTCCCCATTTTTCGAGTGGGGTGTACGAGATGAACCTACCTCTAAAGAAATCCCTTTTTTCGGTGCCAACTTCTGGTTCATCAGACTACTTTATAATGTGCCATTGGTGTTGCTGGTTCGAGCATCCAAATCCATCTTGTATGATCCCTCCAAAGTCCTACTATTGTGTGACCGTTCGGGTCATTGGGAAAGGTTCTGAAATAAGTTTTGTTCAAAGGATTTCTGATCGAGGGGATGTTCATGTCTGACTATGAGGCATAAGATACTTCAGCCATCAGAGCCCTGGCCTCAGGTCTCGGGGTGAATCTCATGCATAGTTTGGGTGTCAGAGGCATGTGAGACCTTTTTTGGTTATTTATCATTAATATTGGAGTAGATACATTTATGGGTTCCTTGTCCTTGTTTTCCTGTTGTTGTATGTTCATCTTTTGCTGTAATAGTGCGATGACCTTATTCTTTCGTGATTATAGTAGTCACATTCTTCTGAATGTGGCCTCTATAATCATTTATTCTTCTAAAAAGTGTATTTGGCTCTTGTGTGGGCTGTTCTTGGTTTTATTAGTGATCATTTGGAGATGTGAGTGTTGGGGGATTTTTGTCTTATGCTGAGATTTTTGGGTTTTAGTGGAAGCGTTGTCTCACTCGTACTATGGGAGTTGGATGTGTTTGGAGTTTTATATCGGTTTTGGGAATTCTTAATTCCAGCAGTGTTTTTATAGGGAGTTCATTGTTTTGGTGCCCCGATATGTCGGGAGTCCTTATAGTGGTGATCTATTTAAGACTCAGTGGTCCCTTTCAACTCAAGTGGAGAAGTTGATAAGTTCAGGTTGGGAGTTCCCGTGTTAATCCCTCCTTGGGTTGGTGTGAGTGGGTTTTAAAATTTTCTTGTTAGTCGAGTTCTTGTGGTGGGGAGAACCCTCTCGTGTTCTCCCCTCATTTTTTGTCATGGTTTATTCGTGATTGGTCGGGTGTGACTTGTGGAGTGAATCGTAAACCTGATGTTTTTCATTTTAGTTTTTGGCTCTGTTCGGGCACAAACTCAAGGTTTGGCTATCTTTTTACTTGGTGACTTTCTTAGGGAAGAAGGTATTTGTGGTGTGGAAAATTGTCACACCCCGACAGGGTTTGACGCGTGACTTGCGTGAAACTTATAAAACTATGCGAAAACACATAGTTTGAATCTATAGGCTGTTAGTGCCAGGTGGCATGGTTGGAGTGCACCTCGCTCAACCACGTACTTAATGGCACACGAGCCATGTGGTTACCCAACATCTGAAATAAGTAAATAAATTAATTAAAGGTCAAGTGAAATGAAATGAAGTAAAATAAATATTTAAAAAAATAGAGTTTGATAAAATAATGTTTAAGCATAAAATAATAATAATATTATAGTATTAATAATAATAATATCAATATTTTTGTTATTATTATTATTATTATTATAACATAAAATGATTTTTTTTAACTAACCCTAAATCCTGGCTGCCCCCCCTTTCTGCTTTCCCTGCACGAGTCGCCCCCCCTTCCCTTTCTTCTACCTGTGCGCACCCCAGTTCCCCCTGAATGTTGTCGCACCCCCCGACTCCACCGACCTCGCCTCACCCTAATGGTCGACGCTCGCTCACCGCCTCCCTCTGCCTTGGTCCCTCGCCCCTGTTATGGACCTCCAGACTCCTTCCGCACTTCCCTTCACCGGCACACCCTTTAGCAGTGACCCCCCTGCTCCGGCCTTCACCCTATTCACTTTCCCCAGTTGGACTCACCCTCTTCCTCCGACATCTCCCCAACGACACCCCTCTTCATTGCACAGCTCTGGCTGAACCCCCCACTGTCTGATGCCTCCCTCTCCAGCAAAAACCTCCCCAGTCGAACACCTATTCGGCATGCAACGCCTCTGACAGCCGCCCCTCTTCACTACCGCAAGTTCGACCTCCCCTCTTTTGCCCACTGGGGTTGCGAATGATCCTTCAGGGTGTACTCTTCCTCCTCCGAAGGATTCATCACAATCACACACTTTTAAGGAGATGAATCAGGGATCTTCCTCTTCCAAAGTGACCTTTTGGTGCTTGTGTTGCTTTAAATATTATTTTTACTTGATTCGCTGCTTAATGATATATCTAATTAGTCCATTATGATTTTTGTGGATTATTATAGCATGTTAAAAATATTCTTTTAAGTGTTTCTTGTTTATGTTTTTGCAGGATAATTCTCATTTTTGTTTTAATCATTTAGTAAATTTATCATGATGTTTTCTTGAGAGTATAATTTTTTAAAACTATATTTCGATGTGAATCTCCATTTTTGTCTATGTGTGCATGTGTCAAGTGTTTTTGGTTAAATTTAATTTGGATTATAATAGTGAAATTGGATGTTTTATGTTGTGCGAAATATTTTTCAGAAGTTTTTCGACATGAGTATATGGTGATGAAGGATTTTCTAAATGATATGGTAATGTTTTCATGTGTGCTTTATTAGGGTACTTCTTTGAAGTGTCTGTGGGACTATACAAAAGGCGCTAAATTTGTTTTCAAAGGCACATTAGATGCGAATTCCTTGATAGTGGGATTTTACAAAGGTGTTTCATGAAATGACTAATTAATGTTAACTGCATTTGAACAAAAATGACTTTTGGTGTTTGTAAAATTGATAATGGTTTGTTTATCGAAAATGGATTTTTAAGTGTGTTTGGAAAATGTATTTGTGGCCTATAAAACATAAAGGCATGTTTGAAACAACTCACTTTAAAATAGTGTTTCTTTAGATATTTATTTCTTGAATGGTCCGCTAGTTTCTAAATAATGTTGGTTGCTTTAGGTTAATTAATTAATGTTTGGTGTCTCCTTGGTGGTGCGCGCACACACACAGACAGGTATGTATGTGTATATGTATTTATATATATATAGATATATATATATATTCCCTACAAATATTCCATCATCATGTGGGGAATATGTTCAATGGGTTAAGGGTATATATATATATATGTATGAGAATGTATGTGTGTGCTAGTGTGAGGGTTTTTCGTCGAAAGCTCCAAGAGCTGAAGCATCTCAGCTTGGTCTGCTTCATTCTCTGATTTAGGTCTCCCTATCCATTTTCCTTTAAATTTATGATTCATTTATTTCTTGATTTTCACACCTAGTTCTAAAATGAATTATTTATATAGAACTGTTGGTAAATTGTCTACCTTGAATTGGGGTGATTTATTTGTTATAGTGGGTTGTAATAAATGGTTTGATCGTGTTTTCAAATTAATTCCCTGATGAAATGACCCTTTGAACTTTGTGAACATGTTTTAGATTTAAAATTCTTGTTTGGGTTTCTTAAATGGCTTTCAAAGTGTATTTATGGTTTTCAAAGTGGCGTGCATGTGATTATTAAGAAATGGTTTGGCATGGAAAAAATCACGTGGGGCCCGGTTGGCACTTTTGTGAAACTAGTTATCTCAAGAAAACACTCCTCGGATGTGACCCCTTTTATTTGGTTGAGTCATATGTTATTAGGGTATGCTGTGTAGGACTTCCCTTTGATCAATGGAAGAAAGGAGAGGGGTATATTCATTGGGGTGATTCAGGGTGAGACCTGTCGTGCAATATTATTATATATATTCATGATTTGATGCTCTGCTGGCATCAGTTGGCTCACCACATTTTTAAATACTTGAGACATGGTAACCTGGAATATTGAGTGAATATTTTGAGAATGATTGCTGCACCGGTAGGTTATGGTCCTGAACAATATCCCATAGTATGTGGATATATTGGGTTTATTTCTTTGGGATTTTCCCTCAGCCTTCCTGAGAATGGATGACTGAGAATTTGATCATTTTGATTTTATCTTGTGTGAAATGTCAATAAGGATGAGGTCTCATGTATTGGTGTCTTCTGGATTATTTTTGATCTCCTGGGTTCACCTATTTCTAATAGGATTTTGTTGCTTGCAGTAGTGACTATGACACTTATGTGTATACCTACATTGCCCTTGTTGTGTGATTTCTTTTGTGTATTTTGGTATATTTTTTTCCTTGGAAAGTGGTAAACTGGTTTTGATTAGGTTTCTAAAAATGGTTTTCAAATGAAAGTGTTTAATCCTCTTTGTTCAAATTTGAGAATATGAAAAAAACTTTCCCTTTGAAAATGCTAATGTTTCACTAAAAGATTGATTTGGGTTTTGAGAAATGAATAAGGGAAATGACTCGTACTTTGATTTTGAGTAACATGTAGAAATCCCACTAGTACAAGAACCTTTTTTTACGTCGCACATTTTCACATTGGTTTTTGAGAACCGACATGAAAATATCTGAAAATTTATTTTTTACGTCGTTTATTATATATCCGACCAAAAAATACATTTTCGCAGATTTTTCACGTCGGTTATAGAAGAACCGACGGGAAAAATCCATTCAATCTGATTTTTCATGTCGGTTATATAATAACCAATGTGAAAAATAAATGTACATTACTTTTCCACGTTAGTTATTTAATAACCGATGTGAAAATTCCATTTCCATGAAAATATATTAAAATTTTTGCTTATTTTTCACGTCGGTTATTATAAAACCGACGTGAAAAATCGATTTTCATGACTTTTTCATGTCGGTTATTTAATAACCGATTTTAAAAGGTATTTTTCACATCGGTTATTAAATAAACGATGTGAAAAAAGTTTACATAAATTTAGTTCATTTCTCAGGATTTAATTTGACAGGTCACGGAGCTCAAACCGAGTTACGGATTAAAAGTTATGGCCTTCTGATGTTGGCATTCCCTAAGACATCGTTTAGAGATGATCAACTTCTAAAGGCCATAAATTTTAATCCGTCACTTCATTTGAGCTCTGTGACCTGTCAAATTAAATCTTATGAAATGAACTAAAATTTTATAAACTTTTTTCACGTCGGTTATTAAATAACCGACGTGAATAATATCCTTTAAAGTCGGTTATTAAATAACTGACGTGAAAATGTCATGAAAATCAATTTTTCACGTCAGTTTTATAATAACCGATGTGGAAAATTGATGAAGATTAATTTTTCACGTCAGTTTTATAATAACTGACGTGAAAAATAATCGAAATTTTAATATCTTTTCACGACGGTTATCATTAAACCAACGTGAAAGATAATTTTAATATCCCGCGAACGCGAAATTTCAATTTGTTTACATCGTGGCATCCAAATTTTGAATTGCCGCCTAATATTTTTAATACCATGTTTTCTCAAAGAATCTCAATTATATGTTTCCATTATAAACATATCATTATTTAACAATCATTTATTTCTACCATTATCATTCACCCAAATTGGCTCTTTTGATCATCAATGTAAATCAATTATTTCTTCTTTCCGCGATCTCGTCAAGGTATGTTTAATCATATATCCATGATTTATGGTTTTTATGATTTGTTTTATTAATTGATAAACAATTTTACAATCATTTCATTCAACCATCATTGTTCCACCGAATTAACTTGTTTGATCTTCCACTTGAATCAACAATTTCTTATTTCTGTGACCTCGTCATGGTATTTGTAATTATTTTCCCACTGATTTATATTTTCTATGAGTAATTTTCTTAATTGATATAACATTTAACAATTATGAATTTATTAAAAATATGGATGATTCTCTATATCATGTTAAAATTATGAATCCCCCTACGGATTGAATTTTTTTTCAAAAATGAAGCTACAGTTGGATCATTCAATCTTTCCGCAAAAAAAATATCAAACTTTTGTTGGTCATAAATTTTGATCTGTAGCTCCGTTTCAGCTCTATGACCTATCAAATGAAAGACTAGGAAATTGTATACAATATGGTAAAAAAAATTTATGTCTGTTATTTATTAACAGACTTTAAAAATAACTTTTAACGTCTGTTATTAAATAATCGATGTAAAAAATGGTGTTTTAACGGATGTTTTTTCAAAAACCGACGTAAAATATGGGTTCATAACACCATTTCTAGAAAGTATTTCACATCAGTTTTTTAATAACCGACATTAAAAACAATAAAACCCCACTTTTTATGTCAGTTATTAAATAACCGACGTAAAAAATCATATTTTTATCATCGCTCGCAATAACATCGCCGAAAAACCGACGTTAAAAGGCAATGAAAACCGACATAAAAATGGTTTTTGTACTAGTGGCCTTACTTTTATATCCTGTATTTAAAACATAAAATTGATATATCTTTTATTTAAATTAAATTCATATCACAATAGATTGTTTGGGTATGCCTACTGAGTTTTAATACTCGTGCCTATAGTTTTACCTTTGTTTTTTAGCCATCGTTGCTGTTCCTTGAATGGATTAAGTCACCATAGAGCAACATTGGTTTGAGGTTGGTGGTGACCCATAGGGTCACATGGAGGTATGCATGACTTTATTTTCTCACTATTACTAGTTTTTGTTTTCATTATATAATTTTGGTTTAGTTATTTTTCTTTCATTTATGGGCCAAATCATTACCACTTGTCTAGTTTTGATGCCCAAAACTAGTTTCCATCCTATAAAGATCAGGAACACCTCTCAGGCCATGTCACAGGCCAAGTCGGGTGACCATTTTAGGGTCGACCCGGGTTGGTCTGTGGCATCATCACTCTAACAACACAATCTTTGTAAGGGATTTCTTAACTCAATTTTCATTATTTGAGTTAAATACCTATTTCATTTGTTAAATTGTTCCAATAATATGTGTGAATAACCTCTAATTATTTTATACTATACATTTACTTATATTTTTTGTATTTTTATTTTTCACACATAAATATTTCATTGATTTATCTTTACTCTAATGACACAATCTTTTTAAGGAATTTCTTAACTCAATTTTCATTATTTGAGTTAAAAATCTATTTCATTGGTTACATTGTTCCAAGAATATGTGTGAATGAACTCTAATTGTTTTATACTATATATCCACTTAAAGTTTTTGGATTTTTATTTTTCACACATAAATATTTCATTGATTTATCATCACTCTAATGACACAATCTTTATAAGGGATCCTCTCTCTCACTTTTTTTTAAGAATTTCCCTTCTGTTGTGCCCCTTTATTTTTAAGTCCTAATGATGGGGTATGTTTTAGTACCTCCCCCATACTTCTTTCATGATATATAAATAATGGGATACCCATTTACCTCTCATTAATCCCTCTCAATAACACTTGTTACCATATTGAAATATTTGTAAGGGGGTTTCTCGTCTCACATTAAATTCTATGAGATTTCCATTATTCACCTCTTATTTCTTATATGAGGTATATGTGTTCTTTCATTTGTTATATATTATCATGATTCTATTTATATTCATGTTATTCTTTGATCCATTTGGTGGTTATTACTTTTTTTTCATAAGACTCAATTGATTACAATGTGGTAACGAGCTTTGTCTCAATTCTCACTTCTTTGTGACTTTCTTAGTATTGTGAACCTACTCTTTATTATGTGGTGTACCTACTGAAAATTTGAGACCAATTTTCAATTTAAATTATATTCCATTTAAATTTCCATATTCTCATATCATTGATATTATTATTGTCCAATCCATTTACAATTTTACACACAGTATTTATTTTTTATTTTGTTTTGACTGTGGAAATATTGATGAATCTTTATCCTCTATTCTAAAAAGATAATGTAAAGTCAAGTTGATATTGTGTTAAATATATGTATAAATAATGATTTGGACATGCAGCGGTGGTCCAAGACCGCTACAACCCCTCACTGCATCGACAGATCTCACGAGACAATCAGTTTAGCAACAAACCCTTCGAGTTTGTTTCCAAAAATCAGATGGGTTTCTACCCACAAAACTAAACCATTTTAACTATATTATGGTATCACGTGCCAGATATATGACACCCAATTAATAAGAATTATCTTTAAACATTATCAGTTATTACTATCCATGAGGTTTTCCCTATGACAAAATCTATGGATGCGGGTTCATTCTCAGTTTATTAATGGCATGTGTTATTCATTTATTCACCATGCCATATTGACTATGACATGTTTTTTAGGATTTAGTTAATATTTATTCATTCGTACTCTATTTTTAAAACTTAATAAGCATTAAATCTCGCCCTTTTCATTTGATTACCTCTAATAGGTTATGAAGAAGAGATCACCTGTTGAGTTTCTATGGAAGTAGTTTTTAGTTTTTGTTATGTGTTGTATTTTTTAACTTTCCAATGTAATTTCAGTTACATATTTTTATCTAGTTTATTTAAGACTACTAAACTAATCATTCCTTTGGGATTTCATCCCTTCAACCATGATAATGTACATATTAATGCACCGACTCCGGTCTAGAGGGGTCGTGGGGTTACAAATAATAATATAGATCAGTGGTAAGGGCATTCAAGTTATACATGGAGGACTCAATTTTAAATATTAGAGTGTGAGGATGAGAAAAGAAGGGGGTTAAACTAGAAAAGGGGGTAATGTGCGGATAGAGAGTGGTGATCTCGGTGCATGAGTATGATGGAGTTTTTGTTGAGTGATTTTTGACAAAGGTGGTGGTCGAGCACTAACAAAGGGAGTGGTGGGGATTGGGTAGAGACCAAAAAATTTTAAAAAATAAATTTTCTAGTTTTATCAGTACAGAAAAGTAATTGATAAATTTGTATATTATCAATTCTAAAAAAAAGTGATGGTAAAAGAAAAAACTTTTTTTATTCCTTATCAGATCAATACTTTTTATTTTTTGAAAATGGGGATATTGCTGAGTGGCCACTAACAAAGGGGGTGACCATGTCCTGAAAAAGGGTGGGGTAGGTAATGAGCAGAGACAAAAATAATTTTAAAATATATTTTTCTAGTTTTATCATTGTTCAAAAGTAACTATTAAATTCTCCCTTTATTAGTGCGAAAAATTGCTAATAAAAGTGACAAATTTCTTCATTGCATAACATGTTAGATCTTTTTTGTGAAGATATTTCCCATTTTGAGAATTGATAATAACATTTTACGTAATAGTGTGAATTTTTATTCCTTGATAACCTTAAAAAAATTTACACAAAATTTATGATAGGACATTATTTGTGATAAATATTAGTTAAAATAATTAATGGAATATAGGTGCATTTATCTTCCACACGGTTTCATTAATCCATCACGAATGTATTAAATGGATTGAATATTCATTGAATATAATTAATTTAATTAATATCATTGGGAATAAATTTATATGAATACACTGAATATGGAAGATGAATTTTATTAACTAAAACATGTCATGGATGAATATATAAAGGGATAAGATCCTTCCTATTGTTAAAAACCAATTTTTGGGAAAGCCACTCAAAGCTATCTTATATCCCATAGCTTCTTCATAACCCATAGTGAGGACATTGTCACCACATCAAATGTATAGTGAGGTGTAATCCCTTGAAGGAAGGAAGTATTTGTTTAATGATCCAATGATTATCATCAAGAAAACTCATTGATGATTATTGGCTATCTAGGTATGTAGATTTATGTTATTTATTTATTACATGATGATTTTGTCAAGGATAGATTTTATATATTTGGGTTTTGATTCCGCTTCCATTTCCATATGACGAAAAAACCAAATAGAGTGGTATTAGAGAATAGGCTTCTATGACAAATCCACATGATCATTTTAATTATTTGAAGAAGAAAAAATTTTACAAAATATAAAATTTGATATTTTATGTCTCAAAATAAATATGAAATTTCACATTTATTTTTAACAATTAAATAAAAGTTTTATTTAATTATTTATTTTATTCATGTTTAAAAAATAGTATATAAAATGGAAATAATATTAATAGAACTGTCTTAATTAAAACAATTATTTTCCATTGTTAAATATGAATATTTTCATATACTTTTTTACTCTTGTTTATGAAAATAAATAAAGTGTTTATTTTTAGTCTATAAATCCTATTATGAATTACATTAGATTATTCATAATTTTTTTATATATAATGGAATTAAATATTTTGAAATATTTATAAAATTTAGACTATTGTTTTATAAATTATTTAAAAATAAAATGTTTATGGATGATTTATAATATTTTTTCAAATATGTGTGGTTTATAAAAGGGGTGTAAATAAATATTAAAAGGTATTAAATTATATGAAATCATTGTCTTCCATAAAAGTTTTTATTTTAGAATTATAAAAATTATTTATAAAAGTTTTTATAAATCTCAAAAATAAGATCCGAATTTAAAATGTATTTATATTAATAATTATGAATTATTAAAAATTAATTAATTTAAAATTGTTCAAATTAAGATGGGGAATTATTTAAAAATATTATTTAAAATGAATCACAAATGTTTTTATTCTTTATTAAATCAATGTTTTAAATAAAAAATTGAATTTTATATAACAAATAATATTAAATTCTTCTTATTGAATTGAGTATTAAAGAGTTTATATTAAAAATTATGGAATGTCCATAATGTTATCTAATTTATAAAATATTTTATAGTTATTTTTTATTTATTAATTGTTCATAAATGGACATATTATACTTAAATATTTCAATCATTAATTTATTTATATTTTATTCCCTAATTTATTCATGGTTATAAACTATTTATATTATGAATGTTTGTTCACTAGTTTAACTGTAAAACTACTTCTATGAGATAGTTCCATAAATAAAATGCTAGAAATGGCTCCATAAAATATATTTTTCATATTCCTTAACCTTGGTTTTTAATTGAAGTTATTAGCTTGAATTTAGTTTTGGGAATAGATTTAACATATTCATTGTTAGAGATATTAAAAATTGAAATATCTCTTTTGTAAGGTATCCTCGATCAGTGGGAATAATGGTTGGGCCTTGTACCATTATAAAGGCTTATTAATTGTCTATAAAGGTGAATGGGGTTGTCTACAAGCCACTTTGGGCTTCCTCATGTGAGGATTATCATTATCATGTTTTTACAATCCTTTACATGAAAAGTCCATGTTCATTATACATATGATTATTTTAAATATGTATAAATATGATTACATTCTTTTTTAGGGTGAGTAACAAAAACTTGTGGGTTATGTAAAAGTTTAACAATAATTTGGTTCGAATGTATTAATTTGGTGGTTGCAATAGGGATTCGAAAATCAAATCATTAGTAGCATTCATACATAAAAGGGAATAAAACATGAGAAGACAAATATTACGTAATATGTAATACTTATGAATTTAATGTGTATATGATATACATTAAATTGGATATATTTTAAAATAAAACCCCTCAAATACAAATTGTGATATTCCTTTGAATGTGGCACTTTTCAAGACATCGATCATCCATCCCGGTAGTTTTACACTATAAAGGGGTACATTGGGAATATCTTGTGTTAGGAAAGAATGTAAGGAGTTGTATTGGATTATCCAATTGGTTAGTTCCATTCCATAGCGAGGTTCCCATATATTGTATTGTGTTAGGTCATTTTTTTGATGTTTTATTTGAATTACTCTTAGGAGGCAAAACCCCATGGGTTGGGATACAAAAAAATATAGTTAATTATTTCCATAAAGAAGTATTTGGATAAAGTATTATCAAATAAACTATCCAAGAGTCATAATTTTGTTATTGAGATGAATCACAGCCTAAATAACTAAATTGATGAGTTTCACACTATAGTAGGGTCATAGCATGGTGAATTATAGATCTTGGTTCACTGAATTAATAAGATTTAGAGGGTCATCAATTTTAATGGGAACAATATCATTAAAATTCATTAATGAAAATATATAAAACATGATACTCACCCAATAATACATCTTTGTTAAAGACTATAGCATACTTTACAAAAATCATATTGATATCATTAATAGGTACGACCTATTAAATAGTTAGTGATTGTTATCTAGGGTTGAGATGTATTCTCAAATACAAGTATTCATATATCTTGAATGTGAATTTTATAGAGATCAATTTTTTAATCTATGGCTCATGGGTATTAGATACCAGGTAAGGGTCACACATTTGTTCTGACAAGAACAAAATTAGAGATAGGAAATAATTGATGAAGGGTGGATTATATATTTATGTATGTAATAGAGAATGATTTATTACATTATAGGTCAGAAGTTTTGATCTAATTTTACTAAGTTTATTAATCCTAGAATTGGAAAACATTTATTTTATTCCTACCATAAATAGGAATTTTAATTTTGTATATTTTTTTATAGAATAATGGATTTTCATTATATTTAGAATAAGAATTTTCCTCTATATAATAATGAAATATTTTTTGGTATTGAGAATATAGTGAATGGTTTATATATTCTTGATATGGATTATTAGATCAATAAAAATAAGAATAAATAGGTCAAGGTCGATTATAATCACGCCTAACTTTAACATTTTCACCTAGGCAATATTAATAAGAAATGCATTGAAATACTCCATAGAGATAAATTTTTAGACTCATTTGATTATAAATCATTTTAGAATTGTGAATCTTTTTTATTTGGAAAATGGAAAAGTCACTGTTTATTATAAATGGTGAGAGGGATGGAGGGATATTGGATATAATATATAATCATGTATGTAGACAAATTAATTTATAGACAAATGGTGGTTTTAAGTACTTTGTTACTTTTACCAATGAATTTAGTTGGTAAGGATGTTTGTTTCTAATGAAACTCAAGTATAAATTTTTTTAAAAGTTCAAGGAGTTTTAAAATGAATAAATAATCACTTGGGTAAAAGTATTAAAGTCCTATGATCATATAGGGGTATAGAATATTTAATCTAGAAATTAATAGATTATCATAGAGATTATGGGATTGTTTCATAACTCACTCCTCCTAGAGAAGAACAATAGAATGGTGTGTCAAACCATATGAATCATACACTTTTATACATGGTTATATCAATGATGAGTCTATGTTGCCACAATATTTCATTCTACTATTATCCTATGAAACGTTTTGTATTATTACTTAACTTTGTTCCATATAAACCTATTATAATTAAATCATATGAGATATGGTTTCAGAAATGTCTTAGTTTTTATTTTATAAATATTTGGGGTCGTAAAGAACTCATACGATGATTGGCTTTAGATAGTCTAGGTCCTAATTTAGAGAAATTATTATTTTTTGGTTATCCCAAAGAAACTAAGGGTATTTCTACAATCCTAGTAAACAAGAAAAATTTGTGGCTTGAGATAGATTTTCCCTTGAGTGGAATCTAATTGATAGAGTAAATAGTAGGAATAAATTTAAACATAGATACGTTCAAGAACCATAATAAGAAATTTTCCTGAGATAGAAGTTAATCTAGTCCTATAAAGATTTATGGAAGAATAACCAACTCATGTTAAACAAAAACCTTAATGTTCTGGTAGAATTAAAAAGATTCCTAATAGTGATGAACTTATCATAGATAATGATGAATAATAATCATTTATATAATATAAACTTACTTCCTACAAAAATCATATTTAGAGTTGTGATTCTGAGAAATGGTTAAAATCCATGGAATTTTAAATGGAATCCATGCACACTAACCAAGTTTGTAACATATTAAAATCACCTAAATGGGTACTACATATGGGTTTCAACAAGGTTTTTCATAAGAAAAATGACAAGGATGGTAGAGTGTGTTCCTATAAAGCATACAAAGTGGGAAAAGATTAAAATAAAATTAATGGTATTGACTATGAAGAAACCTTTTCCCCAATTGTATTGATAAATTCCATTATTATTATTTTATCCTTATCAAGTCATTTTGATTATTAGATTCATCATCAGGATTTCAAAACAAATTTCCTTAGTGGTAATTTTATTTAGGTTTTGTATATGATATAAACAAAATATTAGGAAGTTCCAAATGAGTTTAATAAGGTGTGAATGCTGAAATGGTATATTTATGGATTGTATTAGGCTTATCAGAGTTAGAATATCTGGTTTTATAATGCAATCAATGTAACATCCGAAAATGATAAAGGGTTAGATGACTATATGATACGACTCATGTCAACAAGGTGCACTTTCTTTTTGGGAGCCTACCTGATTAAAACATCATGGTTAAGAGTGCTTGGCCTTGAGTAGAGATCAAGATGGGTGAACTTCAGGGAAGTTTCCCAGGGTTTGTGTGAGTGAGGACAAAGCACACTGGAAAGGACATGTGTTGGACTGTGGGGACTATCATTAGTCAGATGACCCGTGCAGACATGTGGGTGGACCCTGGGGTGAGCCCCACGTGTCTGCGGGGCAACTAGTGGTACCTGGTGGTCCAGGACCCGACGGCCATGTTAAGGCGCGGTGGTTGTGCTGTCACCGGGACCCGGTTATCACATTTGGTATCAGAGGAGGAACCCAGCCTTAAGTGCGGTGCACTGCCTGGGTTGAGATCTAGGGCCCACAACGAGGGCGTTGTTCCCTAAAGGGGGGGTGACTGTAACATCCCCAAATGATAAAGGGTTAAATGACTATATGATATGACTCATGTCAACAAGGTGCACCTTCCTTTTCGAGAGCCTACCTGATTAAAACTTTATGGTTAAGCGTGCTTGGCCTGGAGTAGAGATCAGGATGGGTGACCTTCTGGGATTTTTCCTAGGGTGTGTGTGAGTGAGGACAAAGCACACTGGAATGGACATGTGTTGGCCTGTAGGGACTATCATTAGTCAGATGACCCGTGCAGACATGTGGGTGGACCTTGGGGTGGGCCCCACTTGTCTGCGGGGCAACTAGTGGTACCTGGTGGGCCAGGACCCGACAGTCATGTTAAGGCAGGGTGGCTGTGCTATCACCGGGACCCAGTTGTCACAATCAAAGTGTTTGGTTTCATTAAAACTGTGGATAGTTATTTTTTATACAGGCAAATTATTGGGAGAATAATAGATTTTCTAATATTTTATGTGGATGAAACAATAGTTATTTGAAACAATATCCCAACTCTTCACCCGATAAAGAAATGGTTGGGTAAATGTATTTCAGACAAAAACATGGTTCAAGAAGCTTACCTACTTGGTAAGAGGATCTATAGAGATATATCAATAAGGATACATGGACTTATTTAAGACACATACATTGGTAAAATGCTAAAACATTTTAGCAAGGATAACTATGAGAGTGGGTCTTTACTAGTATTACATGGAAAAAATAATATGAATATTCAGGGTCCTTCTAATGACTTGGATAGGATTGATAAAATTCCTTATACATCCATTATAGGTTCTATCATGTATCCCATATTATGTACTCTACCTGATGTCACATATTCTATTATAATTACTAGTAGATAATGTTGAACCCTCTAGGAGAATTAGTTGAACTCATATTTTGATAATCCCAATTATGCTCAATTATAGTTTGATAATCCCTATATTGATTAATGATTAATTAATTATTTCAATATTTCAATAAATCATGCACATATTCATGTATTATAATATTTATATTATCTTTAGAGAATTCGGTTACTGGATGGATATATATTCTAACATAATGCATTCTGCCAATAGAATGCTTAAACAGACAAGTGGTCACCATTATACAATAAGTCTACTGATACATGAAGGTCACTGATACATGAAGT
The DNA here is from genome assembly GCA_963277665.1 of Viscum album. NCBI lineage: Eukaryota > Viridiplantae > Streptophyta > Magnoliopsida > Santalales > Viscaceae > Viscum > Viscum album. The sequence continues at coordinate 393,193,862 of OY728158.1, forward strand.
CTATCGGTAAAACACGTATACTGTTATGCAAGCCTATCAGTATAACAAGTCTACCGTTATGAAAGCCTACCGGTACAACAAGTCTACCATTATGCAAGCCTACCGATACAACAAGTCACCATTATACAAGCCTACCGATACAACAAGTCTACCGTTATACAAGCCTACCAATACAGACAAGTCACCGTTATGCAAGCCTACCGATACAACAAGTCTACTATGATTCAAGCCTACCGATACAGATATGTCTACCGCTACCGATAAAGTCTACCGACAGACATGAAGTCTACCGATAGAAAGGCTACCGTTATACAAGAGGTTACCGATACAAAGACTTACCAATACACAAGGCTACCGATATCCAAAGATACCGTTCCAGAGAATCTGATGCTGCCTTAATTTCTTTATCTTTATTTAATCTAACCAACGGTCATATGAGCTATATTTTAATGCTCTATCATTTAATTAATGATGGTTGTTGGATGTCAGGGAACCGTACCTCGTACCTGCAAAGGCAAATCATTTCTTTTGCCGAAGCTCGTGCTGTAAAAGTCCCTATTGCTGCATAAGAGACAAGAGGAGACACATATACAAGACACTAAGAACATACAAGGAATATACAGAGCTCATACAGATATTCATGCACGATCAAGAAGACACAGAAGCTCATACACACTCAAGCCTACTCAATAAGACTTCCTTACTTTCACGAGGATTTTGAAGAACATCATCGACTACATTTTCACTGTCTCAGAACCTGGATGTCAAGAAAACGACACTCTATTTTCCAGAAAAAAACCAGAAGAGGACTCATAACCATTTTTGATCAAATTTGAGGAGTCCAGAGCTACAATGAAATCACTAGAGCCATTCTAAATTCTATATCTTTCTCAGCGATTTATTATTTAATTTTTGAGCAGTGTGTGTCATCATTTTTAATTTACACATACATTGTCTAATGAAACTTAACTGGGGGATCTATAAATAGTTATTAAAACTCTTTACATATTCTATTTCCCACTGTGGATAGTGGTAGAGGTCATGTGTGACCTGGACAGCTGTATTTTCTATTGTTTTTGTTTCCCACAAAGAACTGTGGTAGAGGTCTTTGACCTGGAAATTTGTAAATTGTTGTGAACCCCGATCCAGGGTGTGGATAAAATTTATATAAATTGTTGAGTGGACTATGTCTTGGCTTGAGACTGAACCTCTTGGTTATATCTATTGTGATTTATTTAGTTTTATCTAAAACCTTTTATTCTGCTGCTATGTTCTTTAAAACTTAAACTATTTTTCAAATTTACTCTGATAATTGAATTAGAAAGTGTTTTAATTACTTGCAAATCATTAGGTTAGTTTCAAAAGCTAATTGGATCTTCTGATTAGATTAACTGGGAATTAATCAATCCCTTGAGAACCTAACTGAATGTTTTCTTTAGTTAAAATTCACTACAATTCAATTAGTATTTTAAATTGGGTGATTTTAGTAAAGAATTTTATAAACAGAAATTTTAATTGGAACTCAATTCACCCCCCTCTTGAGTGTCCACTTCGACCAACATTTTGTATTAGAGGATTAAAATATTTTCTGAATTACTCTATTTTTCAACTGTGATTTTAGTTTTATTTTAAAGTTCTTAAAATTGCTATTATTTCTAAATTTTTATCTCTTTAGAATTTTTGTTTCAACCTAGTTATCATAGAAAATAGACTTGAAGGTGTTGCTACTAATAGACCACCATTTTTCAATGGAAACAACTATGATCAATGGAAGATTAAGATGAAAATTCATTTAGAGAGCCTTGGTTTTGATATTTGGACTGCCATAGAATCAGAATTTAAAATTCCCACTACTGTTAGATCTACTTGGAATGAATCTACTAAGAAAGATTAAAATAATAATTGAAAAGATATGAATGCTTTGTATTGTGCTCTAGGAGATGAGGAATTTAATAGAATATCTGCTTGTAAGACTGCATATGAAATTTGGGATACATTAAGTGTTTCTCATGAAGGGACAACTAATGTTAAGGAAATGAGATTGAACACCTATACTATTAAATATGATAATTGTAAGATGAAGCCTGTTGAACCCATTTCTGATATGTATCTCAGGTTTAACGAAATTGTCAATACAATGATCTCACTGGGAAAGGACGTTTCACCAAAGGACCAGATAATGAGAATTTAGAGATGCCTACCTGAAAGATGGAGGGGAACTTCTATTTCAATCAGATAATCTTGTGATATTTTTCAACTGCTAGTCAATGATCTTATCAGTAAGTTGATGATTTATGAAGAATAACATAAGGTAAACAAAGAAGAAGAAGATGAACCAAAAAGGAAGTCAGTTGCCTTCAAGACATCTACTTCAAAGAATAAGGATAAGGAGAAACATCAAGATGTAAGTGATTGCTCAAGCTGTGAAGAAAGTGAAAGTGCATCTGATAGTGATGCTGAAATGGCTCACATATCTAGAAGATTTAAGAAGTTTTATAGGAAGAAGAATTTTTTCTGAAAATCAAATTACAAAGGTAGGTATGACAATAAGGGACACTGGAAAAAGGACTGGAAGAAATATGACAAATATGATGATGTTGTCAGCTATGAATGCAAAAGAAAAGGACATATAAAAGTAGACTGCCCATAGCTGAAATACAAGAAGTATGAGTATAAGGAAAATAAGTATAAGAAAGCCACGGAGGCTACTTGGAGTGATTCTGAGGATAGATCCAGGGAATCTGAAGCTTCTGAGACTGAAAATAGAAATAAGGCCAACATGTGTTTTATGACAAACACTTATGAGGGAACCTGCTTAAATAGATCCTGTAGAAAGACTTCGTACGTGGACAGTGGATGTTCAAGAAATATGTCAGGAGAATTCTCATGCTTTAAAAGCTTAGTTAGAGTTGATGGAGGTTTTGTCACATTTGGTGATAATTCTAAAGGGAAAATCATCAGCTTAGGCCAGATTGGTAACACTGACTCAGTATTAATTTCTAAAGTTCTATTGGTTGATGGACTTAAGTATAATTTACTAAGTATTTCTCAGTTATGTGATGATTGTTTTAATGTTAAATTTGAAAACTATTCTTGAAATGTTTCTAATTCTAAAAATTCTTTAGTATTTTCTGCCTTGCGAAATGAAAATGTCTATTTTGTTGACTTAAATTCTTTAGCTATGCAAAATATTACTTATTTAAATGCTTTTCACAAAGATTCTTGGCTTTGTCAAAGAATATTAGGACACCGTAGTGTACATTCAGTTAGAAAACTTACTAGGAAGAACTTAGTTAGAGACCTACCAAAACTTGAATTCCCAGCAGATAAGGTTTGTAATCCCTGTCAAAAGGGAAAGAAATATAAAGTTTCCTTTAAATCAAAGAAAGAAGTGTCAACTTCTTAACCTCTCAAGTTACTTCACATGTATTTTTTTACACCTTCTAGAGTTTCGAGTTTAAATGGGACGAACTATGTCTATGTTCTGGTAATGACTATTCTTAGTATACTTGGGTATATTTTCTAGCTCACAAAAGTGAATCTTGTTCTTACTTTGTTAAATATCCCTTGTATGTAGAGAAATTTAGTGGACTTAAGATTAAAACCTTGAGAAGTGATCATGGCCGTGAGTTTGAAAATCATGAGTTTGAATCCTACTGCTCACACAATGGCTATAGTCAAAATTTCTATGCCCCTCAGACACCTCAGCAAAATGGTGTAGTAGAAAGGAGGAATAAGACTCTTTAGGAAATTTCCAGAACCATGCTCAATGAGTATGACCTTCCTGTTTATTTTTGGAATGAAGCTGTCAATACAGCTTGTTATATTTTCAATAGAGTCTTGATCAGACCTATTCTTAAGAGGACCCCTTATGAGTTGTGGAACCATAGGAAAATTAAGGTTAACTACTTCATAGTTTTAGTTTGCAATGTCTTTATTCTTAATACCAAATATAATCTTGACAAGTTTGAATCCAAGAGTGATGAAGGAATTTTCCTAGGTTACTCTATTTCTAGTAAAGCCTATAGAGTTTTCAATAAGAGAACCAAATGTGTGGAGGAATATTTTCATATAAAATTTGATGAAACTGGTCCAAATGAACCTAAGACCTATCTTGAAAATCTTGTAGATGATCTCTCTATTTTTAACCTTAATGATAAAGACATTGGACCTATAGTTAAAAAATCTAGTTCTGGAAATTTTCCAGAACCTGCTTCTATTGACTCCCAACCTATTGATGAACATGAAATCTCTAGCCCTACCTTTTCGAGACCAAATAGGTTTCTAAAGAACCATCCTTTAGATGCTGTTGTAGGTAATCTAGATAGAGGAACATAGACTACAGCTTCTCTAAGAAATCAGGTTGAACATCAAGCTTTTCTTTCATAGTTAGAACCTAAAAATATCAATGATGCTATCAATGATGAATTTTGGGTAATGGCTATGCAAGAAGAACTAAATCAATTTGACAGAAATAATGTCTGGGAATTAGTAGAAAGACCTAAAGAAACTTTAACCATAGGCACAAAGTGTGTGTTTAGAAGCAAAGTTAATGAATCTATAAACATCATTAGAAACAAAGCTAGACTAGTTGCACAAGGTTACAATCAGGAAGAATGAATTGACTATGAGGAAACCTTGGTACCTGTAGCTAGATTAGAGGCCATTAGGATCTTACATGCCTTTGCATCACATCTAAATTTCATGTTATCTCAAATGGATGTGAAAAGTGATTTTCTAAATGGTTTTATTGTTAAAGATGTTTTTGTAGAACAACCACCTACTTTTTTCAAATCCTCACTTTCAAAATAAAGTTTTTAAAATTTCTAAAGCTTTATATGGTTTAAAACAAGCTCCAAGAGCTTGGTATGAAAGACTTACAATTTTTCTTATTGCAAAAGTATATACAAAAGGAATTGTTGATCCCAGTATTTTTATAAAAATAATTTCAAAATATGTTTATATAGTGCAAATTTATGTTGATGATATTATTTTTGGATCTTCTAAAAATTCTTTATGTACTGATTTTTCGATGGTTATGCAAAATGAGTTTTAAATGAGCTTAATGGGAGAGCTTACGTACTTTCTTGGATTTCAAATCTTTTAAACTAAAGATGTTATTTTTTTTAAATCGAAGTAAATATAATAAGGATTTATTAAAACGTTTTGGTTTGGATAGTATTAAGGGAAGTGATACACCTATGAGTACCACCTGTAAATTAGATATTAATGAAACTGGGAAACAAGTAGATCAAACTAATTTTAGAGGTATGATTGGGAGTTTACTTTATCTTACTTCTAGTCGACCTGATATTATGTTTAGTGTATGTATGTGTTCTAGATTTCAAGCTAACCCTAAAGAGTCACACTTACATGTTGTTAAAAGGATTTTCAAATATCTTAAATATTCTGCTAATTTGGGACTGTTTTACCCAAAAGGATAATCATTTGACTTAATAATTTATTTAGATACTGACTTTGCTGGATGCATGTTAGACAGAAATAGAACATCTAGAACATGTCATTTAATTGTAAAGTCCTTAGTATCATGGTGTAGTAAGAAACAGAATTCAGTTGCATTATCTACTGCCGAAGCAGAGTATATAGCTTCTCGTAGTTTCTGTGCACAGATTCTGTGGATGAAACACACTTTATTGGACTATGGATTTGATTTTAAACATGTTTCAATTAACTGTGATAACACTAGTCCGATCAACATCTCAATGAACCCTGTTTCTCACTCTAGAACCAAACACATTGATGTTAGAAACCATTTTATAAGAGATCATTAACAAAGAGGTGATATAACTCTTGAATTTATAGGCACTGAACTCCAATTAGCTGATATTTTCACTAAGCCTTTAAGTCCAGAAAGATTATGTTTCATCAGACACGAATTAGGAATGATAACTTACCCTTAAACCATTAGGAGAATCCTCACCGTTAGGAGAAACCTCACAGTTAGGATGAACCTCACCGTTAGGATAAACCTCACCGTTAAGATAAACCTCACCATTAAGATAAACCTCATCGTTAGGTTAAATCTCACCGATAGGATAAAACTCGCTGTTAGGATAAACCTCACCGTTAGGATGAACCTCACCGTTAGGATAAACCTCACCGTTAGGACACCTCACCGGTACATCTCTCACGCTATTTTAAATTTTCGTATTAGGCCCGAGAATTTAAATTTATTTTTAATATAAGATTTATTTTATATGTGAATCCTAAATGATATTAATCCCGACTCTAGACATCACTCAATCACCGCGAACCTGTCTGTTCGAATCCCTCCTACCTAAACCTCTCAAGCTCGCAAAACCCTAAGCCTCATAATCTGAAATGGCCCGTGTGGAGCGCCCCTCAGTGGATGAAGGGAGTGATGCGCCGCAAGCTAAGAAGAAGAAAGTAAACAATGCTGGTGCCAGTGGAAGCAGTAGAGATTTTATTCGAAGGAATCTTGTGAATCCACATTTAGCGAAGAGAGAAATTGTAGTGGAAAAGGAATTATGTGTGGAATGTTTGCTGGTAATCAAGTACTTGATTCTGAAGGTTTTACAAGAACAAGGATGGCTCGAAAGATTCACGAACAATAATGTACCGTATTTTCCAGCACTAGTAAAATAGTTTTATGATTTTGCCTATTTTGAGACTTCAGAAGAGGGGAATAGGATGATTTACTATGTGAATGGTCAAAAGTTTTCGTTTTCATCAGTTGAATGGGATGAGAACCTTAGAGTTCCTCATAGTGGTGATTATGGATTTTATTCAAAATCCATACCTACTACTAGTAACTTTTTCGATTATGAGGATGCTTTATTGGAATTGACCGGAAATGAAACTCCTAGAAAGGTCCTTGATGTATAGATGGTAGGGGAGGATAAACTACCTTTCAAGTTCATTCAGCATGTGATTAGTCCAAGGAGAGGTGATTTTTCTACCCTCATATTTCAGGATATTTATTTTTTGTATCTATTAAAGCATGGAGTAAAGGTGAACTTGTGCAGATTGCTAATGATTTAGATTGAGTATATGACTAGACCGAAGTCTAAGTCCAATGCACTATTCTATTCTAAGTTGATTTCTATTATGTTGAAGGAAAAGGTGGTAGCCGGACCTCAAGATGAAATTTTTGTGGTTAAGGATAATTTTTGCATCAGCAGGACTATTTTTAAGTTTATGAAAGTTAGTTAGAACCCTTGGAAGAAATCATGGGTTAATGATGAAGGTAAAATCTATGACAAGTACACTCTTGTGGATCATCCTTCTAGACAAAAGGATGTGAGGGATCCTGGTCTTGGACTAGATGAGACAGATCTGATCTACAATGATAATGAAGCTGAAGCTGAGTAGGATGATACATCAGTTGAGGAAGGAGGAGACCCTGATTTAGCTCCTAGTCGTATGCCCCAAAACATTTCCTATGGAAAAGCTAGCCACCTAAAAGAACTATCAAGGAGAGAATATTATTTGAAGGAAAGTGATACTGAGACCACATAAGAAGAAGAAGAAGAATTTCAGTTTGTTGTTAAGGACACATATGAAGAGGATGAAGAAACCGAATCAGATCAGCTTGATCATAAAGAAAAGGAGGCTGCTGGTGAAGCAGATGATGAGTAAAATAAAGAAGAAGAGCTCAGTTTGAGCCCTATGATAGACAATACAATCAAGATAGTGCCTGATCAGGAAGAAGAAGTAGCATCTGTTGATGAGAGAGTCTTTGAGCCCTCAGAGCAAATGGTTATTGAATCTGCTGTATTTGCAGAGGATGTTATAGAATTACCTCGAGCAGAACAGTTGGAGGAGATTCCTCAGGTGAATGATCTAAGTGAGGGGGAGCATCTTGGTTCAGTATCAATGTGGTATGACATTGAATGCTGGACGTCAGATCCATGATATATGGTTCTTAGACTTAATTATGAAGATTCTGATGAGGAAGACCAGCCCCAAAGACAAACAGTTATCCTACATGCTATGGCTGAAAATTTGGCAACCAAGGAGGTCCTTGAGTCCTTAAAGGCTAAAATGAAAAAAGCACTGAGAGAATCAGTTGCAGTTTTGAAGAAAAGTCTGGTTGATGAAATGAGCAGTGTGGAGAAATCCCTGGAGCTATCTTTGGGATGTGTTGTTTCTAGTCCAGTGAGGGGAATGATGGATGATGTTAAAGTATTCCATACTCAAATTAAGAGTTGGACATGAGTTGTGGTTGCTCTAAGAAAATCTATTTCTTCGTTGACATCCATGAACAGCTCTCAAACCCAAGTGAATACTGATATCAGATATATCAAATAAGTAGTCAAAAAATTTGTGGATGTTTTTGAGGCTTTTAAAAAATCAGTCAAAGAACATTTGAACAGTCAAGATGAACTTGTTGAGAAGGTAGTTAGTAATATGACACAATCTTTCACGGAGACAGTAGCTTTCTCAGTTAAACCTGCTCCTTTATCCAGCTACACTATGAACCATGATCAGATCAGAACTGTTATCCATGAAGAGTTTTCTAAGGCCAGTACCAGTGGTACATCAGATACTCAGATCCTTGCTACCACTAGGTAAGTTAGTAGTTTTGTTCGTGATCACCTACAAGAAACTACAGCTTCTCAAGAGGCAATTAATAATAAGGTGGATGCTTACATTGAGGAAGTCTATTGACGCACGCCTGTCGTAGGGCATGGCAAAACAATTTTTTTCTAAGTTAAAATGTAGTAATGTGGTTGACCTAGGATGTCTCCCGAAGAGGAGTGCACACAAAATGGGTTGTCACTTTAAAACAGGGGTAAAAATGTTGTGAACGGAAATTTGAAATTCAAATGATTGAAAAACAATGAAATTTAAAAGGGTGATTAGGTCGGGGTCGGTTTCCTAATTATAATGCTATCCTTGTTCAATTTAATTCAAACCTCTTCTTCTTAGTTGATTAAAGTGAGTTTCCACAATCGTTTCCTCTCACTTCCTTGGTGAAATTATTTTTGTGAGAGAAAACCTTACCAAGATATTGGTTTGGTCAACACTAATTCCATGTGTAAAATAGTTGTATTGAATATCCTTAATTTAAATGGGCAATTCCCGATCGGGTTTTGTTTATCCCAAACAATCAAGAACATTCACTACACCTTTTACACGAACTGACGATCATCGAGTACTTCACCACTAATTCCTGGTTTATTCCATCGTATATAAACCAGAAATTAGTGGGGGGAGATATTGATTATTTTACCAAGTCAAAAATAAATAACGGAATTAATATTCAAGAACGATCGCACTTGATTATAAAATCCGCTATAATAAATTGAAAACAACTTTGAAGAAGAAAGAAATTTATTCAATTGCATCCAAGAACTCAAGCATTACAATGTAGAAAACCAACCCTTCCCCAATCACTCCAAAAGTTTACCCCACCATGGTAAGGGTAATCGAGTTTAATGGGGAAGAAGAAGGAATTACAAAACTATGAAAAGGAAAATAAATAAAAAAATAAAACCGAAAAGATCTTCTTCTTGGTGTCCCGGAAGGAATGGGGTGTAGAATGGATGCCTTGACAGGGTGGAGCTCTCCTCCTTTTATAGCCAGAATTATTCCCCCGAATGTCGACGCGTTGTAGCCCCATTAAATGACATCTTCACGCGTTGATACCTTCATGAATCTTGTTCATAATTCCCTTTTTCGTGTTCCCTCAAAATTGCAGCAGAGTTGGACATGTATTCCGAGAGTTATGGCCGTTTTACTATAAAAATTTATTCTGTCCAGTCAGACTCTCCAAAACGAACTCCTCCGGATTAGGGTGCTTTAATGGCCCCATAAACGGCCAATTCACTCGGTGGGTCCTTCATAAAAGATGCTCCCAAACTCCTTGCGCGTCCACCCACCGAATTTAACAAGCTTCGGCCGCACAGTGGATGAGTTATGGATCCCACATCAAAACTAGGCAGAACTGAAAACAGTTTTCTTGATACAAATTGTGCGCTTCTTTTGAGCTTCCATATGGCCGATTCAGATTTTGGTCCAAATATATTAAATGAAGCCCGGGATGTGTAGAATCCGAAAAAGAAAGAATTTTGCAATTTGAATCAGTGTAGGTAATGGTATGGCCAATCTACCGAAATAAGTTAAAACTGTTAAAAATCCAAAATGGCCAATTTTTACTATTTAGCTCAAAATAACACCATTATCATAAAAATGAAACAATTCATCTTAGAGGAACAATTTTGTGGGTTTAAAACAATGATATTCAATATAAATTAATTGAAAATATTTTCTCTATCAATTCCCCCACACTTAGTACTTGGACTCCTGGATAAGTAAAAATCAAATCAAATCAAATCCAAAACACATATCAATGAGATTAATCAAATCAATTTCAAGAAACAAAAAGATATCATGCCTCATAAAAAACTATTATTTAAAGTTCTCCATTTAAGATTTTAATATATTTCCACTTCATTTCTTATCCCATGCACACAAAACACCTACCTCACATGAATTTTCTCTCATCTCACAAATGTAAAAGTTGAACAAGGCTTTTCTCATCCAAACTCACACAAGAGTCACCATAGGTTTGATAAATTCCTACTTATCCACCCGATGTGAGTCAAGAACATGTGTTTCTCATGAGGACTTTTCAGGGTTGTTCTGTGGCTTCCGGTTCGTAGGATTTAGATGTTAAAAGTTCTGAGGCCGAAAAAGGGAGGCTTGGCTCTTATTGATGCAAAATTGCAAGATTCTAGTTTTCACTCAAATATGGTCTCCTTCACTTCCCCTTTGTTGAAAATAGGCTCCATCATCATTCAATCAGCTCAGCAGTAAACATTTCAATCTTTTCAAACATTATTTTTTTAAAGCTCCAGATAGGCACAACTTTATTTTTACATTGGAAGCTCCAGAAAGGCACAGCTTCTCTTATCATAAAAGCTCCAGAAAGGCACAGCTTTCAATAGAATAATTTTTCAGCATCACACACATATCTTCCACAATTTATTTTCCTCCCAATGTATAACCAAATTAGGTAGTACACCACAAGACATCTTCCCCAACACTTAAGTTCAACAAGATCATGCAATTTTACTTCAAGAGCAGGTATGATAGGGAAAATTGGCTTGTAATGTGGCTAACCTAACAGGCAATTCATGGATACTAGGGGCTAAAATGAAGGATAAATGTAAAGGTGAGCCATAATGAAAAGGATTATTTTCAAAAGGGGGATTTAAACAAAATAAGTGCCTCAATCATTTAAAACACACGTACCCCAACCCTCAAGTTTTGAAAGGAATAAATCAAATTCTGGTTAAAGCAAGCATGGTCTGGTTCTCTCAAGAAATGAGGTGAATGAAAAGAATATGACAAAAATGGTTTAGAAGCCTCACATGAAAGTTATTTCAATGATATAGACAGTGAAATATGGCATGGGTTTCAAAAATCAGTGTACTTTTCATGAAATTCTAAAAGATTTGAACTTGAAAAGAAGTCATTTCAGCATTCATTTAAGCTCGGTTTCATGAAATAGATTGGTTCACTCATTGACATGGGTTTCAAAAATGGTATTGATAATCTTTTCAGCTCAAAAGTTTCAAAAACACACCAAAAATTGAAAAATAAACACACAAAAATTTGAAAACACACAATTTTTTTATTTTTTATTTTTTTTGAAAACAAACATCAAATAAAAATCCTATACTACAGAGGTTCCCTCCCCCACACTTAAATGATGCAGTGTCCTCGATGCATTTAAGTGGATTTAACATGTAAGAAGAATTCTGATTGAATCACAACAGCAAGAAAATGTGAAGGAGAGGTACAACCTGATAGATCTTATTGATAAATAGGTTGGAGGAGCGTGATCTCCTCCAATGGCTCTGATGGTAGGGTCCCAAGGAATTTCTTCAACCTATGTCCATTCACAGTGAATGGATCCTGCTCTCCATCCTTCATAATCTGCACAACACCAAAAGGATATACATGAGTAACAATAAATGGACCTTCCCATCTGGAACGAAGTTTACCTGGCATCAACTTGAGTCTTGAGTTGAATAATAACACTTTGTCTCCAGGAGAGAAGTATTTTGGTTGGATTAGCTTGTCATGGGACACTCTTGTTCGTTCTTTGTAAATCCTTGAATTTTCAAATGCTTCCCTTCTTATTTCATCCAGCTCTTGCAACTTCAATTTTCTCTCCTTCCCAGCACTTTCAAGGTCCAAATTCATTTTCCTCACAGCCTAATACGCCTTATGCTCCAATTCCACAGGTAGGTGGCAGCTTTTCCCATAAATCAGCCTATATGGACTCATTCCAATCGGGGTTTTGTAGGCTGTCTTGTAAGCCCATAAGGTATCATCCAACCTTTGGCGCCAATCCTTCCTGTTTGGATTAACAGTCTTTTCCAAAATTCCCTTGATTTCCCTGTTTGAAACTTCAGCTTGCCCATTAGTCTGTGGATGATAGGGAGTTGATGTTTTATGATGGACCCCATACTTCTTCAGCAATGTCTCCATTCTCAAATTGCAGAAGTGAGTCCCTTGATCACGGATTATTGCTCTAGGCACTCCAAACCTACAAAATATGTTAGACCTGAAAAAATCATAAACAACTTTAGCATTGTCAGTTCTGGTTGCTTTTGCTTCCACCCATTTGGAAACATAATCAACTGCAAGCAAGATATATGAATTTCCAAATGACATCGGGAAAGGTCCCATAAAATCTATCCCCCAAACTTCAAAAATGTCACAAAAATTCAGTGGCATTTGGGTCATTTCTTGTCTCTTTGAAATATTTCCTGAAAACTGACATTTTTCACATATTTTGCAAAATTCATGAGCATCTTTAAAAATGGTGGGCCAATAAATTATAGATTATAAAACCTTCCTTGCTGTCCTCTGAGGTCCAAAGTGGCCTCCACAAGATAAAGTATGACAAAAATCAAAGACAGATTTAACTTCACTTTCAGGTAAACATCTTCTTATTACTTGATCATTGCAAATCTTCCAAAGGAATGGATCATCCCAAATGTAATATCTAGATTCAGCTTTTAGTTTTTGAATTTGGTGATAATTGAAATGAGATGGGACCTGAGATGTTACCAGAAAATTGACTATGTCAGCATACCAAGGCACTTCTCCTTCAATCAAGTAAAACTGCTCTCCTGGAATTTGATCATTCAGTGGGTCTCTTTCTGGAACTTCAATTTCAGCAGTGTTTGGCAGTCTACTTAAGTGATCAGCCACTTGGTTCTCAGATCCCTTCTTATTCTTGATTTTTATATTGAATTCCTGCAGTAGTATCATCCATCTCACTAACCTTGGTTTAGCATCGGCTTTCTTCATCAAGTACCTCAAAGCTGCATGATCAGAAAACACAGTGATTTTAGTTCCAAGAAGATATGATCTAAATCTTTCTAAAGCAAAAACAACTGCAAAGAACTCTTTTTCCGTGGTGGTATAATTGAATTGGGCCGCATCTAAAGTTCTCGAGGCATATTAAATGACTTGTGGTCTGCCCTCAATTCGCTGAGAAAGGACTGCTCCAACTGCTTGGTTAGAGGCATCACAAAGTAGTTCAAATGGTTCTTCCCAATTTGGAGGCTGCATCACTGGTGGTGAAATCAATCTCTTCTTCAACTCATCAAAGGATTCCCTACATGCACCATTGAAATCAAAATCAGCATCTTTCAAAAGTAATCTAGAGAGAGGGAGAGAGATCTTACTGAAATCTTTGATAAACCTCCTGTAGAATCCTGCATGTCCTAAAAATGATCTAACATGTTTCACACAAGTAGGGTAAGGTAATGAATTTATCACTTCAATTTTTGATTTATCCACTTCAATTCCATTTTGGGAAATGACATGACCAAGTACAATTCCTCTTTGAACCATGAAATGACATTTTTCAAAGTTTAAAACAAGATTTTTTTCAATGCAGGTTTTCAAAACTTTTTCCAGATTTTTCAAACAATGATCAAAAGAATCTCCAAAAACTGTGAAATCATCTAAGAAAACTTCCAAGAAATTTTCAATGTGATCAGAAAATATACTCACCATGCACCTCTGAAATGTACCTGGATCATTACATAATCCAAATGGCATTGTTTTATATGAAAAAGTACCAAAAGGGCATGTAAATGTCGTCTTATCTTGAACCTCGGGGGAAATGGGTACCTGGAAGTAACCTGAAAATCCATCCAAAAAGCAATAATGAGTTCTCCCTGCCAATCATTCTAACATCTGGTCAATGAAAGGGATGGGGAAATGATCTTTTCGAGTGACCTGGCTCAATTTTTTAAAATCAATGCACACTCTCCAACTGTTTTGAATTCTCATAGGGATTAACCCATTCTTTTCATTTCTCACAGTGGCCAGGCCAGTTTTTTTTGGAACGACATGAATAGGGCAGACCCACTGCGAATCTGAAATGGGATAGATGATCCCAGCTTCCAAGAGCTTCTCGATCTCCTTCTTCACAACCTCCATCAAGGTGGGATTCAGTCTCCGTTGGGGCTGTCTAACAGGTTTTGAATCTCCCTCAACAAAAATTCTATGTGAGAATATTTTTGGGTTAATTCTTGGGATATCACCTAAGCTCCATCCTATTGCCTTGACATTCTCTCTCAAAAGCTCAATCAATAATTTTTCTTGGGTTTTAGAAAGATTATTAGCAATTATCACTGGTAGTTTCTCTCCCTCCCTAAGGTATACATATTTCAAATCAGTGGGGAGTGGTTTGAGTTCCAGGTTAGGGGGATTCACAAGGGATGAGACTAAATTGACGTTTTCTTCTTCCAAATTTTGGACCTCCTGCACACAAGAAACCATATCATCTTCCTCATTATTTAACAAATCATCAAAGAAATCAGATTTTACCTCTTCCTCCCACATGAAGTCAGAATCTCCAACATCTTCAGCATCCACATGATCAATGATATTTTCAAGGGAAGAAGTCTCTCTTAAGTCTAATAATTCAGAGAGAATACCTGATTCTTCAATTGGCTCTTCACCAACTTCATGGGAAAGAGAAAAAAGGGAGTGATCATCTGATGGATGCCTCATGGATTCAAAAATATTGAAGTGGACCGTGCTCTCTCCAAACTCCATGGTGAGTGTCCCCTCGTGGACATTGATGATGGTTTTGGCTGTCTTCAAGAAAGGTCTCCCCAAAATGATGGGTGAATGAGATGGGCTACTATCTTCTTCCATATTGAGCACGTAGAAGTCAGTTGGGAATAAGAGATCTTTGACTTTCACAAGGACATCCTCCAAAACTCCTGCAGGAAAAACTGTGGATCTGTTTGCAAGCTGGACCACCACTCTTGTGGGCTTCAATTCTACCATCTGCAAAGAAGTGTATACCGAGTGAGGCAATACATTAATTGAAGCACCTAAATCACACAAAGCATTAGTGAAATTTAATTAACCAATGGTGCGTGGAATGGAAAACGTCCCTGGATCTTGACATTTGGTTGGAATCTGTGGTGTGATAAGGGCTGAGACACTTCTTCCCAAGTTGATTCTTTCATTCCCATGAAGCCTTCTCTTTTTGGTGGAAAGATCTTTCAAAAATTTTGCATACCTTGGAATTTGTTTAACAACTTCAAGTAGGGGGATATTGATTTCCACTTTCTGGAAGGTGTCCAGAATTTCTTTTTGAAGTGCTTCTTCATGCAATTTCTTTGATTCAATCATCCTTGTTGGAAATGGTGGAGGTAATTCTTTCTTCTCCCTTTGTTTTCTTTTCATTGGTGTTTCTTGTTTCATATTCTGTGGCCTATCGTTCTCCGCCTTCTCTTCCTTTTCATCTTCTTGGTGGATTCTCACAAGACTTTTTGAATCATTATCCCTCAGAATATGTGGTATTATTTCAGGTTCAGGGTTGGATGGAGGTTGGATTTCTTTTCCACTTCTTGTTATGATTGCACTTACATGCTCTTTTGGATTTGGCACTGTTTGGGATGGAAGCTTACCTGGATTCTTGGACATTATTTCAACAAGACTTCCCACTGTGTCTGCTAGCTTGTCAACCTTATCTGCTAGGCCCTCATATTTGGATTGTAGTTGTTCCATAGAAGGTTGTGTGCTGGTGGATGGTTGTTCATATGTCTTTCTTTGGAATGGTGGAGGCTGAAAAGATTGTTGGTGTTGGAAGGGCTATTTATAAGATTGTCGGAAGGGAGGGGGGTTCTGGTATTGCTGCTGGTGGTAAGGAGGTTGACTGGGGTTCTGGTTAAATGGTCTCATCTGGTTTTGTTGGTTCCCATATCCTTGTTGGGATTGCAGTTGATTTTGTTGGAATTGTCTTGGTTGAAAGGCCGCAGCACAGTATTCTGTCCCCTGTATCTCAGGGCACTGGTCAGTATAATGAGTGGAAGAATAACATAAACCACATACCTGAGCTGAAGCTTGTTGTCCATTTGCTTGTGTTACAGCCATTTGACGGACTAATCTTGCAAGGTCATCAACTTTGGTTTCAATCAATGTAGATGAATCAGATGTTTTTACCTCATGTATCCCCCTGGTTCCCATTCCTCTTAGTCCAAATTGTTGTGAGTTTTGAGAAATCTTCTCAATTAGTATTCTGATATCTGCAGGAGACTTTTCAATCAGGGACCCCCTTGATGAGGCATCTAGAAGATTTCGATCATTATCCATTAGTCCTTGGTAGAAGAACACAAGGAATTAGTGTTCCTCCATTTCTTGATGTGGGAAGCTGGAACATAGCTTCTTGAAGCGCTCCCAGTACTCGTAGAGGGTTTCTCCAGTTGATTGTCGTATGATGTAAATCTCCTTATTGATGGCAGTGCTCCTCGATGTCGGTAAGAATCTTTGCATGAAACTTCTTTTTAGGTCTTCCCAATCACTGATCTCCCCTGGTTGTAGGTTGTACAACCATTCTTTAGCTATTCCTTCAAGTGAGAAGGGGAATGCCCTCCACTGAAATTGGTCTTCGGGTGCTCCTCTTGGCCTGAAGCTTGAGCAAGTGTATCTGAATTCTTGCATGTGCCGATTTGGATCTTCTCCTGCAAGACCATGAAACTTTGGAAGAACAGGAATCATATTGACACGTAATTCAAAATCATTTGGTTCAGTGTGTGCAATTAGTTGGTTATTTTGAATGGCAAATTGTGGTGCACATAGATCACGCAGGGTTTGGTTGGGATTTCTAGCCATGATTTCAGGTTCAGAGTGAACACTAAGAGTTTCACTTGAATTTGAGAGATCTATTTCTTCAAATATTTCTGGTAGATTTATTTTTCTTAGTTGGGTTAATGTTCTTTCAATTTCTGGATCAAATTCAATTAATGGTTCTTTTGAGGTGCGGGTCATTCAATTTTTTTTGTTTCACTGCCTCCCCGGCAACGGCGCCATGTTTGACGCACGCCTGTCGTAGGGCATGGCAAAACAATTTTTTTCTAAGTTAAAATGTAGTAATGTGGTTGACCTAGGATGTCTCCCGAAGAGGTGTGCACACAAAATGGGTTGTCACTTTAAAACGGGGGTAAAAATGTTGTGAACAGAAATTTGAAATTCAAATGATTGAAAAACAATGAAATTTAAAAGGGTGATTAGGTCGGGGTCGGTTTCCTAATTATAATGCTATCCTTGTTCAATTTAATTCAAACCTCTTCTTCTTAGTTGATTAAAGTGAGTTTCCACAATCGTTTCCTCTCACTTCCTTGGTGAAATTATTATTTTGAGAGAAAACATTACCAAGATATTGGTTTGGTCAACTCTCCTTCCATGTGTAAAATAGTTGTATTGAATATCCTTAATTTAAATGGGCAATTCCCGATCGGGTTTTGTTTATCCCAAACAATCAAGAACATTCACTACACCTTTTAGACATACTGACGTTCGTCGAGTACTTCACCACTAATTCCTGGTTTATTCCATCGTATATAAACCAGAAATTAGTGGAGGGAGATATTGATTATTTTACCAAGGCAAAAATAAATAACGGAATTAATATTCAAGAACGATCGCACTTGATTATAAAATCCGCTATAATAAATTGAAAACAACTTTGAAGAAGAAAGAAATTTATTCAATTGCATCCAAGAACTCAAGCATTACAATGTAGAAAACCAACCCTTCCCCAATCACTCCAGAAGTTTACCCCACCATGGTAAGGGTAATCGAGTTTAATGGGGAAGAAGAAGGAATTACAAAACTATGAAAAAGAAAATAAATAAAAAAATAAAACCGAAAAGATCTTCTTCTTGGTGTCCCGGAAGGAATGGGGTGGAGAATGGATGCCTTGAGAGGGTGGAGCTCTCCTCCTTTTATAGCCATAATTCTTCCCCCGAATGTCGACGCGTTGTAGCCCCATTAAATGACATCTTAACGCGTTGAGACCTTCATGAATGTTGTTCATAATTCCCTTGTTCGAGTCCCCTAAAAATTGCAGCGTATTTGGACATGTATTCCGAGAGTTATGGCCATTTTACTATGAGAATTTATTCTGTCCAGTCAGACTCTCCAAAACGAACTCCTCCGGATTAGGGTGCTTTAATGGCCCCATAAACGGCCAATTCACTCGGTGAGTCCTTCATAAAAGATGCCCCCAAACTCCTTGCACGTCCACCCACCGAATTTCACAAGCTTTGGCCCCACAGTGGATGAGTTATGGATCCCACATCAAAATTAGGCAGAACTGAAAACAGTTTTCTTGAGCCAAATTGTGAGCTTCTTTTGAGCTTCCATATGGCCGATTCAGATTTTGGTCCAAATATATTAAATGAATCCCGGGATGTGTAGAATCGGAAAAAGAAAGAATTTTGCAATTTGGATCAGTGTAGATAATGTTATGGCCAATCTACCGAAATAAGTTAAAACTGTTAAAAATCCAAAATGGCCAATTTTTACTATTTAGCTCAAAATAACACCATTATCATAAAAATGAAACAATTCATCTTAGAGGAACACTTTTGTGGGTTTAAAACAATGATATTCAATATAAATTAATTGAAAATATTTGCTCTATCATCTATATCAAGCATCAAATGACCAATCACATCAAGATCTTGTTGGAGAATATGAAGTTGCTTCTAGTGACTCATGCTTTCAGAGAACATGTTAGTAAGCTCATGGAGCTTACTCCTACCTTGGATAAATTCATTGAAAATCGAGATGATTTTGTGTCAGCAATAGAGAGATGATGTGGTATTATTCTGGATTTCAGGAACCCGTTGCTACCATTCTTGCATGTGGATGCCAGACCAGTGATTGTCCCTCCTACCCTTCCTGCCTCTGCCTCTAGGAGTACACCTCAGTTGACTCCAGTTCAGGATATTCGAAGCTTAACTCCTATGATCACACAGAAGAGCACAAAATTCAGATCCGGTATAGTTTCAGTGGCTGAACCTCCAGTTTTTTTTTCACATATTCCCAAGACACATACTCAATCTGAACCTGCACCCTCTTCTAGTCCTAAGGGAAAGACTCCTATTCTAGAGGACGATTGAGTGATTCTAGATGTTTTTGATGGGATTAATTTGTATTTTTTCTTGTAATACCGACTTTATCAGTTTGTATCTTTTTGTGATTTAATGGAAATTTACTCTTACATTCTCTAATTTACTATGTTTCTATGTAATCTGTTATCTTTTTATCTCTACATTTCTCTGATTCTACCCTTCTTTTTGTTAATCACAAAGGGGGAGAAAATGAAACTAATGAGACATGGGAGAATGCAAGAGGAGAAAAACTGAGAACATTGTTTCAATGTTTTTTTTAGTAAATTTTTTCTCTCACACCATTTTAATATTCTTAATACTTTGGCATAAGTTGTGATTATCAAAAAGGGGGAGACTGTTGAACCCTCTGGTAGAATTAGTTTAACTCATATTTTGATAATCCCAATTATTCTCAATTATAGTTTGATAATCCCTATATTGATTAATGATTAATTACTTAATTCAGTATTTCTATACATCATGCACATATTCATGTATTATAATATTTATATTATCTTCAGAGAATTCAGTTACTGGATGGATATATATTCTAACTTAATCCATTCTGCCAATAGAATGCTTAAACAGATAAGTCGTCATCGTTATACAATAAGTCCACCGATACGTGAAGGTCATAGATACATCAAGTCTACCGGTACAACAAGTCTACCATTATGCAAGCCTACCGGTACAAAAAGTATACCGTTATGCAAGCCTAACGGTACAACAATTCTACTGTTATGCAAGCCTACCAATACAACAATTCACTATTATGCAATCCTACCGATACAACAAGTCTACAATTATGAAAGCCTACCGATACAGACAAGTCACCGTTATGCAAGCCTACCGATACAATAAGTCTACCATTATGCAAGCCTACAGATACAGATAAGTCTACCGATACTGATCATGTCTACCGACAGACATGAATTCTACTGATATAAAGGCTCCCGTTATACAAGAGGTTACCGATACAAAGACTTACCGATACACAAGGCTACCGATATCCAAATCTACCGTTCCAGAGAATCCGACACTGCCTTAATTTCATTATCTTTATTTAATCTAACCAATGGTCATATCAGGTATATTTTAATCCTCTGTCATTTATTTAATGAAGGTTGTTGGATGTCAGGGAACTGTACCTCGTACCTACAAAAATAAATCATTTCTCTTTCCGGAGCTTCTGCTATAAAGGCCCTTGTTGCTTCACAAGAGACAAGAGACGACACATATACAAGACACTAAGAACATTCAAGGAATATACAGAGCTCATACAGATATTCATGCATGATCAAGAAGACACAGAAGCTCATACACACTCATTCCTACTCAAGAATAGTTTCTTACTTTCACGAGGATTTTGAAGAACATCATCGACTACATTTTCAATGTCTCTGAACCTCGATGTCAAGCAAACGACACTCTATTTTCCAGAAAAAAATCAGAAGAGGACTCAGAACCATTTCTGATCAAATTTGAAGGAGTCCAGAGCTACACTGAAATCACTAGAGCAATTCTAAATTCTATATCTTGCTCAGTGATTTATTATTTACTTTACGAGAAGTGTGTGTCATCAGTTTTAATTTACACATACACTGTCTCCTAAAATTTAACTGGAGGATCTATAAATCCCCATTCAAACTCTTTACATCTTTTATTTCCCACTGTGGATAGTGGTAGAGGTCGTGTGTGTCCTGGAAAGCTGAATTTGGTGTTGTTTTTGTTTCCCTTGAAGAACTGTGGTAGAGTTCTTTGACCTGGAGAGTTGTAAACTATTGTGAACCCCGATCCAGGGTGTGGATCAAAATTATATAAATTGTTGATAGGACTAAGTCTCGGCCTGAGACTAAACCTCTTGGTTATATCTATTGTGCTTTATTTAGTTTTATCTAAAGCCTTTTATTCCACTGCTAAGTTCTTTAAAACTTAAACTATTTTTCAATATTACTCTGATAATTGAATTAGCAAGTGTTTTCATTACTTTCAAATCATTCAGTTAGTTTCAACAGCTAATCTGATCTTCTGATTAGATTAACTGGGAATTAATCAATCCCTTGAGAACCTAACTGAATGTTTTCTTTAGTTCAAATTCACTACAATTCAATTAGTATTTTAAATTGGTGGATTTTAGTAAAGGATTTTCTAAACATAAATTTTAATTGGAACTCAATTCACCCCCCCCCCCCCCTCTTGAGTGTCCACTCCGACCAACAGATAATAATATAACTGTGGTTGGAGTCACTGAATTGTTGTGAAGAATATATTGAAGTACTTGAGAATAACTAAGGATATTTTATTGGCCTTTTGAGGATAGGATTGTTTTTTGTACATGATTACGCAAATTATAGCATCTAATATTACAAATATGGTTTCAAATATCAATTTTGATTCATATTTTTTAGTAATGATGGAGATATTACTTAATAGAGTTCCATGAAATCCACCATAGAGTACTCAACAATAGAGGCATTATAGCAACCAATAAATTTCATACATAGATATTAAATATAAATAGATTAATATTATTTACATAACATAATGATTCATGCTATAATCATATAGTTATAGTATCTTTTGAAATTTGTAAACATAAAAAATTGGATTATATTGGTTCTATATCATCTCCCACATAGATATTCATAATTATAAACCTTATTAGACATATTATATATAAAAAATTTCATCATAAACTAGGAATCGAAACATAATAAAGGGTGAAATTTGATTCTTACTAAGGGTAAATAAGGGAGATAAAAATGATCATATAATTAAAACATAAGAATAATGGCATGAGAAAAAGAGATTAACATTTTTAAACCATACCCTGTATATCATATATCATAATCTTGAGTCGTGGTATAAATCATGGATGTTTAGAAGACATGAATCATAATGGAATCAAAGAACACAATCCATGAAATCACAATATTATCATAAGACATGGAATTGTGGAATACATATAAGCATTGAAATCATTTCATTAGTAGTCATGTATCTTTTACAAAACTATCATAGTGGAATGGGTTCACTCAACAAATCAACATATTAGTCATTGTTTACTACTAAGACTATCATATTGGAAAAAGTCACATAATGGTATGGGTTCACTCCCCATTCCAGTGCTACTTATCTCAACAGATATCAACATTTACCCAATGAATTGGAGGGATATATAGGTCCCACATTTCATCTAATTAAAATCATACATATTTGTTCCAAAATATCATAAATCATTCATCATATCAAAAACCATGTAAAGAAATGTTTTTTAGAAACATTTTATCATAACAAGACCCATGGAAATGAAATGGGTTTTATAAAAATTTCCTCATCTGCTAATATTATAAAATATGGAAAATGAATGGGTTTTATAAACACCATGTCCTCATTAAACATATATATGAATTTTAATATTGGTATAATTGGATCATATTTCTAGTAAATTATATGAAACATTTAAGGTTTTTATCATTGATGAATCAAAAGACCATTAAAACATTCTTTAGGAAGATAAAGTTTCCATTTTGAAATCACTTATTTAAAATTAATAAAATTTCAAAATATTTTAGAAAACAATTTAATTGAAAATAACCATTTTAAATTTTAAATTATTCTTCAAATCATTGAGTTTAAATGATGTGGTAAATTCCATTCATGCCGTATAAGTCTAGAAAAATGTTCCTTCCATTCTTTTTTAGGAAAAGTCACAAAGTACCTCATTTGGAAAATATAAAAAATAATCCTTGGGAAATATTTTTTTAAAAGTAGAAAATGGGTAAAAATTACATTAATATGTAATAGGATAATAGTAAAACCATTTCTTAAAATATTTTATTAGAAAACATGGATATGGAAGAAAATGTTTTTTCGACCGAAGAGAAAAATGGAGTCAATTTTATTTAAAAAAGTATTTGCAGACTCTTAATTACTTAAGTTGAGGAAAATAAAAGGAAAGATTTTATTTTAAATAAATAAATAGAGGGTAAGAAAATTAAATAGTTTCTTGAATGGTATATCACAAGTTTCCATCATCGTAATCTAAATCATAAACAATCCTAATAAATAATTAGATAGTAACGTAAAACCCTTACCATTTTGTTATCATTTGAATTATAATCCCCATGAAATACAGAACCTTATATGGATATATAAACCCTATAATTTTCATGATAATAATTATAAAATACATTCATTTTCATTTTATACACTACAAAATGGAAATAAGTGGTCTATAAAAATTGTGTCCCATAAAAGTAAAAATGAGATAAAAATCCCTTACTTCTAGTTCTCATTGCTTCGAAAGAACTCTAACCTATTGTACGATAAATTTATGTTTATTATAATTCTATAAAATAGACATATTAATTCATATAATATCACAAATGATTCATTTATAACACTTCAATACCCCCATGTATCAATAATTCCTTATTAAAAACGTCATTTTTCGATGATAACTATTTCGTTTATCTTGAGTATTTCAATTCAGTAGTTCTAGAAATTTAAAATTTATCTTTGTTTCATTATCTAAAAATTATTAATAAAGATATAATTATAATACATATTAATTATATACATATTTATATTCATCCATAAAATTTGAAGATAGAAAAATTAATTACACTGTGCATGGAGATAGTGGGTCATAGGTATGCATGAACGTTGTATTCATTTTTTGATGGATGAAAGGAAAAAACAGGTAAATAATAATTAACCTTTGAAAAATCATTGTATTTTTATATATTTCATATATATTCATTAAATCTATCCTTATTAGAATGAAATAAAAATGAAAAAATAAAAATCACATCACTTCATGGAGGTGGTAGTCCACACGTGTGCACGAGAAACGTTATCATTTTCCAATGGATTGTAAGGTATGTAAGTTGATGAGATATTATATTTCCAGAAGTATAATTATTTATTAAATATCTTATATAAAAATTAAACCCATCATAATAATCATCCATAAAATATGGTTATTGTTACATCCCATCCCATGTCCTACACATCGATGCCATGAGCCGACTCTCCACATGACCTAAAGTATGCCTCCCTTTATGCTAGAAGTTACCGACTAGTAGTGAGATTCAATATCAATAATGATGAGACTATACCCTCTTTATTAGAGTAATAAACTAGTGAAAATAAATAACAATTAACCAAATAAAAAACCATAACTAGAATGATACCAATATCACATGATGACCAAAATAGGAAATACAATATCAAAAAAAGAATAGTAGATATGTCATGCCATTTTACTTGTCTAGTGTCAATATTAAACCCCCAAAATATCTAAATACACTGAAAACTGTTAATCAGTTCCTAAACAACATTTGGTTCCCTCATCCGTGCTCCATCCCATTTCATTCATCTAATATAGGGCCCCAACCCTTAACCTGACCTTCAATTATGAAATCTAGTTGGGTACCGATCAGGAAGCCCAATAAGGTGTGAGTAAAACATAGTAGTCCACCGCCAATGGTGTCTAAAATAATATTTATTCACACATTGTATGCGATTGTATACATAATAAATGAAAGAAATAAAGTAAAAAAATTTACATTTATTTAATTACTATTTATTTAACTACCTAACCCCTGGGTTCTTGAGGACACCCAAACTCTCAATACCTACATCGGCCTATGAAATTGTCTAAACTATCCTTAAGGGATATCTTATCTCAAATTTTCATCATTACCATTCTTCATCTCAATTCAATTATGAATTTCACTATCACCATTCATTATCTAAATTGACATATGAGTTCCATTGTTACCATTCATTACCTTAATTCACTTATGAATGTCATTATTTTCATTTAACATTTCAATTCAAATATGAATTTCATTATTACCATTCATCATTTCAATTCACATATGAATTTCATTATTACCACTCATCATTTCAATTCACATATGAATGTCATCAAGACCATTCATCATTTTAAGTCACATATGAATTTCATTGTTACCATTCCTCATTTCATGTTGCATATGAATTCAATTTTCATCATTCCTCATTTCAAGTCACATATATCACAATAAAACATTAATTAATTCACCAATTAATTAACAAAATTCAACAATTTAATGATCAAATCATCCCATTAATTAATTCAAGAATTAATTAATCAAATATATCTCATTAAATAATTCAACAATTAATTAATCACATCAACCCCGTATATTAATTTAGAAATTAATTAATCAACTCAATTACATTAATTAATTAACCAATTAACTAATCATCTTAACTCTATTAATTAATTTAATAATTAATTAATCATCTCAATCGATTTCATAATTAAAATAATATTAAATAATTAATTCAACAATTAATTATTCAATTTCAATCATATCAATATCTCCAAAATTAATTTAAAAATTAGTTATTCTAAATAAGTCAATTTCATAATTCCAAACATTCCCATTAATTAATTCAACAATTAATTAATAAGGATGAACAATCTCAATAACTCCATAATTAATTCAATAATTAATCATTCCAATTCAAAATCCCAGTATTCTCAATCTCCAAATTCCCATAATTAATTGATTCGCTAAATTAATTAATTAAATATAAAAAAAATAATTTTTAATCATTTAATATCAATTATAAAATTACATACACATAATTGGATTCAATACATTTGGATTTGAATAATAGACCACTAACCTCAATATTCAACATGAACACTCACCAATGGAAATCCCCAAATTTGAGTAAAACAATGATGAAGAATGATATCTTGATTCAATTCATATATAAAAGATTTAAACAATTTAGGATCTAACAAACCAAGATCTAGACCTAGTTTTAAGAGCAGATAAACATCCCTCTTTTTTTAGTGATAGGAGTGGGAGAGATAGAGATATGAACAGGAAGAAAACACAAAGCTTGGAAGGTGAATATCTTCAATATACCCTTCAATTTTCCAAGAATGGAGATCGGGATGGATTTGAATCCACCCAAAAGGCTCTAAAAATGAGATAAAATGACTTGTTCTTGAGTTAGGGTTGATTTTGGTGACATTCGGGGGATTTGAAAATTTAAAATCTATTTTCGGGGGGTTTATAATCTAGTACACAGGGTTTGATACTCTAGGCACATGGTGTACCCTAACCCTGTGCCTTAATAATGTGCCTCATCTAGGGGGTGCATAGTTTCTCCTAAGAGGGTGCACATTTTGACAAAAAGTGCTATATCCATTTGAATACCCTTTGTTTGGGTTCACACTATTTTCTGGGCTAAGGTGCACAGTTTGGAAAAAATGTGCACCAACCATGCACTTCCCATACTTCTTAAAACATTCTGAAATTCCCACCCAAACGCACCCCAGTTACAGCCTAAAAAAAGTACTCAAATAAGGAAAAAGTGTACCAATAAACAATCCCAAGACATCTCTTGAAAAGTTTGGGATCTTATAATATCCCCACCTTATAAAAGATCGAACTTGAGTTATACTCCCAAGAATCTCTAAGATCCTTAGTAAAAAAGATCGGGCCACTGAGCCCTCATATCTTCTTCTCTCTCCCATGTCTCCTCCTACACACTCCCATGTTTCTACAATACATGTACAATCAGCATGGTATTTCCGCCAAAACATTCTCATAATGATCCAACACATGTATCTGGTGCTCCTTAAAGGACAAAAATATCTCAAGATCAACATCATCTACATCAATCACATGATAAGGGTTGGGTTCATACCTTTATAGTTGTAACACATGTAAAACATCCTGAATAGCACTATATCTCTACAAAAGAGGCAATCAGTACGCCATCAGCTCGATTCACTTTACAACCTCAAATGGTCCATCAAAACTAGGTGCCAAATTGGCCTGTATCTATATCTTATGTGACCCATTCTGGGTGAAACCCAGAGGAATACAAGATAAATATCTATAAAATCTAGTGTTCTTTGATGTCTGTCATCATATGACTTCTATTTACTCTGAGCCATAGCCATATTCTAGCAAATCAATTGAACCTGCTCTGAAGTCTCCTATATGAAACTCTATCCCAACTGCCAAGACTCGCCTACAACCATCCATCATATAGGTGATCTACATGGATTACCATAAATATCCTCATTTGGTACCATCTGTATAGTATCCTAATAACTATTGTTATAGGATAACTTCACCAAAGCAAGGTGCTTCTCCCACGACCCACCAATGACCAGGACACACACCTGAACTATATCTTTAAGTTCCTATATAGTATGCTCCAACTACCCATATTATTATGTGTGGAATTTCATAGTTTGTAAAACTTTCATGCCATGCACTAAATGTAATCCTTTCAAAAAGCATGAATTAAAGAGTGCGTCACGGTCTAAAACTATAGTCTGTGGCATCCTGTGAAGAAAAAATTTCTCTTGAACATACAAGTCTCCCAATTACTTCTCTAATAAAGTATCCCATACCAGTAAGAAATGTGATACCTTTTTTAAATGGTCCAAAATAACCCAAATAGTATCATTCTTCTAAGGTATAATTGGGAGACCCACTACAAATTCCATGGTAATGTTATCCCACTTCCATTCGGAAAGAGGAAAAAATTGTAGAAACCATTAGGTCATTGATGCTCAGCCTTTACCTGTTGACAGATGTAGAATCATGTCATGAACCTTGAAATCTCCCTTCTCATGCATGTACCCCAAAACTGTCATCATAGGTCAAAGTACATTTTGGTCATAGCTGCATGTATCAGCCACTTTAAGGCATAAACCTAATGCATCAGCTCCTCTCACCTGTTCGTCATAATAACTACCCAATTCCTAGCATAGATGGTATCATCCTGATCTATGATCCAATAAGAAGCGAACTTTGAACCATCAAGGATTTCCCATAAGGCCAAGAGCACTATATCCTCATATCCCTTGTCTCTAATTGGGATCCATAGTGAAGACTCCATCGAAACTGATATGAGAGTCATCTGCCCCTAGATCTTTTGAACCACAACATGCATCTCACCCAGAAAATTCATTATCATCCACTTAGCACTAGACTCTTGAACTTCCTAATTCTATGTTTTTCTTCTGAAAGTGTCAGCAACAATTTTTCCGTTCTTGGGTGTATATACTAGTTCAAAATCAAATGACTGTTATAATCAACCCTTCTACACTTATGGAGATTCAAACATCACATAGAAAAGATAGAATTCAAGATCTTGTGATCTATATACACAGTAAAATTCTCACCCAATAGATAATGTCACCAAAAAATAAAATCATGAATCACTATAGCTAACTTGAGGTCATATGTAGGGTTGTTTCATTCATGAGGCCTCAAATATCAAGAACCATATGCCACAAATCAATATCCCAACATCAACACCACCCTATTTCCAATTCAATACGCATCACAAAACACTGTATACTCCTTACATGGATCATGTAGGATCAAGATCAGTGATGATGTTAAGAACTTATTCATCTACTAGAAGGCATTATAACATTCTTCCAACTATTAAAACTTTATCCCCTTGTTGGTCAAGCCCAAAATATGTGCTTCCAAATGGGAAAAGTCCTGAAAGAACCTCTGATAATATCTAGGTAATTATACAAAGCTAAATATATCAAAAACATTATTTTGATGCTCCCAACAAACCACTGTCTATACTTTTTGTGGGTCCACTAACACATTTTCCTCTATAATGGTGTGACCCAAGGAGTATACCTGATCAATCTAGAACCAAAACATAGATTGATTGGAAGATTGTTGATGCTATCTTATTATAATATATATTATTTTAAGATGTGGGGAATGATCATTTTGAGTCTTATATTACACCAAGAATTCATCCAAAAATACTACCACAAATTAATCTATGTATGGATGGAAGATTCTATTAATCAACTCCATAAACACTACTATTACATTAATCAATCTAAATGGAAATAATAAAAACACATATAGAAAATAACTTCTCCCAAAAGCAGTCCTTGATATATCTGATGTTTAAAACATCAACCAACGATACCCTAATATCAATTCAATCTCGAAGAAAACACAATATCCTCTTGACTAATCAAATAAATAATCAATGCATGGAAGAGGATATCGGTTCTTTATAGTCATCTGATTCAAATTCTGGTAATCGACATAGATGAATAAACTCTTTTCAAACTTATTTGCAAAAAACACTTGATAATCCCAAGGAAACAGACATAGATTGATAAATCTATTATCCTCCCACTTCTTTATTTGAGTCTTAATCTTCTAAAGCTCTTCCATTTACATTCTATATGGTGGAATGGAAATTATATTATCCCCTATCATGAAATCAATTATAGATTCCACATCTATTTTGGGTGGAAATCTAGTTATGTTTTTAGGAAAAACATTCTAAAACCAATAAACTACAAGTGTAAAAACATCATACTATACACCTCTATCATCCAAAAAAAATTCAACCTTGGCTATAAGCTCCCCCAGTTGATGGTAAAGTGTCCTTGTATGTCATGCCTTGATATCCCATTCTCCACATTGAATATAATTGTTATCCTTAGAAGATGTAAAATTCACTCTCCCCCAGTAAAATTATATGTGGGATCAGTATGGTACGAAACATTCCATACCCATAGTTAGGTCAAAACCCAACAGATCCAATATTTACAGATCCTAAATAAAATTATACTCCCAAACCTTGAGAAGGAACCCCTGCACAAATAGATGTATCTTGACTATACACCCAATGGTGTATCTATCATAGATACCCCACTCACGAACTCCAAAACTAGGCTCAAATCATTCAGATAAGGAACTTACTGACATAGAATCTATAAGAATAATAACTATCATTATTGACGGTCTAGCATCTCTATCCACAATAGTAAGCTAAAGTGCATGTAAATGCATTTCCCCTCTTCTCTATGATGTAGTCTGAGTCCCCTAAGCTACACCACAAAATTGATATGCATTATATTTCCTAAAAGAATATCATCCATTACCTTTATCATCTATACCAGCAGAACATTAGTTTCCCAAATGATATAGTGTAAACGATCCCCTTCCCATCCCCTGGTTCAATATAAATCCTCCATCACTACCCATTTATTGTGGGTTACTACATAACTTCTTTATATGTCCCATATTTCTACATGATTGGCACTATATTGGTGGTTTGTGACAATGTTTATGATAGTTTTCCTTCTTACCGCTCTGATGACATGTAATCTGGGTATGTTCCTGAGTAACTAACCCTTCCCTGTGGCCACAGTTCCTGATATTCCCCTGGTTAACACCCCCATAGAGATGCTTTATACTCTTAGAATACATACCTCCTTACAAAATAGTAACAGCCATATTCCCTTCATTAGAATCCTCATTCAGGTTCCCCTTAGCTATGATAGGTTGATCCAACACCCCATCAAACATCCTTAACTGAAAGAGAATAACTTGGGACATAATATCATATTTATGTTTATTTTGAAAATTAATTATCATATCTTTGTCTTCCCTTTCAAAAATTAGAGAAAATAACTGAAAATCTGTAAAGTGTACAACATAGTCCATCACTGGCATACTCCCCTGAGTCAACCTCATGAAATCCTCTACTCTCTCCTATCTAAGTGCCCCTGGATAATGATAATCTAGGAACTTCTCTAAGAAGTCCATCCACAACATGAAAAAAACCTATCTAGTCTGAGCCTAAATGTCCAACCAATACTTCACTGATCCTCATATCATATAAGCACCCAAATTTTCCCTTTTCTCAGTAGGAATGTCCAAATTTTCAAGTATCATCTGGATAAACTCAATCCAAAACTCTACATCCTCAGGTCCACCCTCTCCGATAAAATTGGAAGGCTTCTGTATCTAAAAATATTATGTACGGTCATCCATACTCCTCACAACCCACTCTGGGTCTCTTTTTATAAACTACATAAAGTGAGAAAATGTATCTTGGAACTACTCTCATACATCCTCACCTGTCACTATCGGTGCCACAGGTTCCACTACTAGTGGAGAATCTCCATCCATATCCTCCTGTCATCCTCTCAATAAGTGTCATCATAGAGGAATATCTCTATAATGAAAAACATACAACTCAAGACACATAACACAACATTAAAACATTTCATAAGAGGGTTTTCAAATTAATCCATAACAATTCATTTCCCATTTCTCACTGCACAATCAAAACCAAGGCACTATCACTACCCTTAACCATCATACATATAGGTCATGGTTAATAAGGTTAAAAAATTCTCATTTCAGGTTTCTAATTAGACACCAATTTATTCACATATTTTATCATTTAATAATTCTCAATTTTATATTAGAAACATTTTCATCTCAATTTCACAAGA
Organism: Viscum album; assembly: GCA_963277665.1. Lineage (NCBI taxonomy): Eukaryota > Viridiplantae > Streptophyta > Magnoliopsida > Santalales > Viscaceae > Viscum > Viscum album. The sequence goes on from OY728158.1 coordinate 393,225,626, forward strand.
AAAGAAAAACTTTTCAAATTAAACAACTTACCTAAAACCTATTTTCCCATGTGTTCCTAAAATAATTCATTTAACAATAATACTAAGTTCCTAGAATGATTCATGCATGTTCAACTCTCATTCCATACCAGTACATGAGTCAAATCTCAATAAATCTTAGAATAATAATCCTATCACACAACAAGTGCATCACCCAAGTTGAAATAATATTCAACAATAACAGCAAACAACAATAACAACAATCCCACCCCGGGTACTTGGGTTCTCCCCATATAAGGGTTAACTACTCTCATGCACAAGCTCATAACCAATTACCGACCCTTCCTAGTCTCGTATCTAACTTTACCAAAAATTAAGCTAAAGTAAATGGAAAGAAAACATGTCTCTAATACCACTTTATAACATCCATGCCCATGTGTCACATGTTGGTGTCCCAAGTTGATTCACCACATAACCTCAAGCACGCTACCCTATACACTAGAGGATTCCAACTAGCAGTAAGGGTCAATATCAATCACATGGAGACTATACCCTATTTCTCAGAGTAATACACTCGAGTAAATAAATAACAATTAACCAAAAAAATAACTATAACAATAATGATACCAATATTATATGATGACCAAAATCAGAAATACAATATCAAAACCAAAGAGTAGATATCCAATACCAATGTACATTTCAACTATAAATATGAAAATCCCAAAATAATTAATGATAATAGCAACTCCCAATCGAGTCTTGAACCATTCTTTGCTCCCTCATCCTTGTGCCATCCCAAATCAATCATCTAATATAGGGATCCTTCCCTTAACCTGTCTAACAATCATGAAATCTATTTGGGTACCAATCAAGAAGCCTGAGTAGGGTGTGACTACAACTCACTAGGCCCCCACCAACAACATCTAAAACAATATTAATTCAAATAGTGAACACAATTGTATAATGAATAAATAAAATAATTAAATTAAATAGTTAACATTTATTCAATTACTCGTTATTTAACCACATAACTCTCATATTCTCAAGGACACCTGAACTCTCAATACCAGCTTCATCCCATGCCAAAGTCTGAACTATCCTAAGAAATTTCATATCCTAGAATTCTATTTTTACCATTGATCATATCAATTCACTTATGAATTTCACTATTACCATAAATTTTCCCAATTCACATGTAAATATCATTGTTACAATTCATTAACTCAATTAACTTATGAATTCTATTGTTACCATTCATCATTTCAATTCACATATGAATGTCATTGTTACCATTTATCATTTAAATTCACATATGAATTTCATTGTTACCATTCATGATTTCAATTCACATATGAATTTAATTGTCACCATTCATTATTTCAATTCACATATGAATTTCATTGTTACGATTCATCATTTTATGTCACATATGAATTTCACTAATACCATTCTTCATTTAAAGTCACATATTTCATAATAACACATTAATTAATTCACTAATTAATTAACCAAATTTGATAATTTCATGTTCACATCATTACATTAATTAATTTAACAATTAATTAATTCCATCTCTCTCATTAATTAATTCAAAAATTAAATAACCACATCAATCCCCATTATTAATTCTAGGATTATTTAATCAAATCAATTACATTAATTAATTAAATAATTGATTAATCATCTCAACCCTATTAATGAATTAAATAATTAATTTATCATCACAATGAATTTAATTATCACAATAATATCCAATAATTAATTTAAAAAATAATTATTCAATTTCAATCATCTCAATCTCGCCATAAATAATTCAAAAATTAATTATTCCAAATCAATAAATTTCCTTATTCCAACCATTCTCATTAATTAATTAAATAATTAGTTAATTAGGTTCATTAATATTAATAACATCATATATAATTCAACAATTATTTATTCCAATTCACAACCCTAATATTCCAAATTTCACAATTCCATCAATAAATTAATTCACCAAATTAATTAATTAAATCTAAGAAACTAAATTTCTAATAATATAATATAAATTTGACAATTAAATGCAAATAATTGAAATCAAAACTTTTTTATTTGAGTAATAGACCAATAAACTCAAGATTGACAATAAACAATCACCAATAGAAATCCATTAATTTGAGCAGAACAACAATGAAGAATGAGAACATGATTCAATTCCTAGATCCAATATTTAAATAAATAAAAATATAAAAAACTATATCTATATTTAGATCCAAAAAAGGATAAAAATATATCTTTTATCTAGGGAGTGAAGATATATATATATCTAACTAGGAAGAAAACACATACTCAGGGAGGTGCTGATCTTCAATATTCCATTTGATTTTCCATGAATAGAGGTTAAAATGTATTATAATCCATTTGGGAGGATCTAAAAATGATACAAAACAATTTTTTCCAAGTTAGGGTCAATTTGGATGAGTTTTCAGGGCTTTGGAAAATTTAAATCTAATTTTCATGGGATTAAAATCTCGTATGCATGGTTTGCTGCTCAGGGCACATGGTTTCCCATAAAACTATTCCTCTTCAAGGGGTAAATTGTTTCTCGTAAGAGGTACAATTGTTTGAAAAACTCTGAACTAGTTATATGAATCCCTTCTTTTTGGGTTCTCATGTTTTGTTATCCTTGGGTGTATGGTTTGGAAAAAACGTGCTCCAACCGTGCACTGCCCATCATTCTTAAAAAATTCCTAAATTTCCACCCAAAAACATGGCAGTTACAACCCAATTTTTTTTACTCAAACAAGTAAAAAATATTACCCGTAAAAAATCTCAATAAATCTCCAAAAAAGGTTGGTATCTTAACCTATTGAAAAATGACTTGTATCACTATGGGTAGATGGTAAGTCATAAATATGCACAAGTGATACTTTTGATTATCATTTGATGTGAAAGAGGGTGCATAATGATATTTTGATAATCATAATAAAATTTCATTATATTAGGGAAAATAAAATTTTATTTTATGATAAATTCCATAGATTTAGATGAGGCAAATAAGAGTTAAAAATAAAGTGACCAGTTAAGGTGATTTCTATTTCATTGAAAAGGATCCTTTAGATATCCTCTAAAGAACTATAGGGTCTGTCTTTTCAGAAGACCAGAACCTCTATAATGTGTCTAGAGAAGTTTATAAGTGAAATTGGTAGATTTTTTTCCATCTATAAGGCTCAGAGATGTTTGAATAAGTGATGGAGAATTTTCCCTTTTATAATTGAGTTGAAAGGAATTTTTTGAATTTCATATAATTTTAAATTATAATGAAATCATTATCAATACAAATGTATCCAAGTGTTTTGGGATTCAATGATAATGTTGGACATTGTCTTAATCATATTAACCAATAGAATTTAAACCAATTTGGGGTTCATTTTAAACGTTATCATTTTAATTAACCCTTAGTCGACCAATTTAAATTTTAACTACTCTGAAAACTTTTTCAATATTAAAGGGATGTAATTTTTACTTATTAGATGAAAATTTGTACATAAATTGTCAATTTATGATATTTTAGACCATATAATATCATCCATGTCTTATTTCAATATTTTTATGATTTTCAAATATTTCCATATAATATCATTTTGATAAAACATAATTATTGTCAATTTTGACACTATTTATTTAATTTAACTTAAAATTCATAAATAATAATCTGTAATTAGAATATAATATTTTAACAAAATAATAATATGCCATATTAACCTATAAAATTCATGTAACAATATAGATTACAAAAATTATATCACTTTTATTATTTTCAATATCATTTATTTTATTTATCTGTTTATTAAATAAATATTGTATTAGCATTGCACCACAATTTTAAGTAATTATATAATTTCTAAAAATTATAAAAAAATCAATCATGAAAATAATTCCATTATTCTCAAAATATATATTTATATTTTTTCATAACTTTTTTCATTATATGAACATATAAAAGATATTTAAAATTGGATAGTGGATTTTTTTAACTTTCATTGTTTTAAATATTAAATATGTCATTTTAATTGAATTATTTCCACTAAAAACATAGATTTAGAATATAATATGATAATTCTTTAATTAAATTAATCCAAAAATAATTTGGATGAATAAATTATGGCATTATCACTTAGTTTTAACCAATACTAACCCGACTTACTTTTTATCTTGGAGATAAATTTTACCACAATTACAATTTATAATGGAAAAAATAAAAGAAGAATATTTAAAAAAATTTGATACTAGTGATTACAAATACGGAATCCATTTTATCAATTTGAATTTCTAAAATTGGAAAAAAATAATTTAAAATAATCGCGCAACACGTGACGAAAACCGCTTTAAAAAAAATACATTTTTAGCATAAAACTTGGTTTATTACATTACCATGTTTAGAAATATATTAAATGAATATTAAAAAAAATATTTAATATATAATGTATAGATTTCATTAAAATCATTCATCTATAGTGATTAATTTGATTTATTAATAAATAAATACTTTGCGTGCATAAAAACTATTTTCATAAAAATATTTCTTTTTCTTTAAAATGATTTTTATTTGCATTTATAATCAATTGATAACCAATTAATTATGTGTTTACATATGTAACTATATTTTTTTTAATAATTTAGTCACTCTTATTCATAACCACCAATAAAATGGAAAGCCAATAAATGTCATTATAAATGATAATATTTAAATAATGTATTGTGGTTTATTTAAACACAGTGCCAGGTGTAATGCAATATATTGATGAAATTAAATTTATTTTGAAAAAATTATTTCATAAATTATCTATGTGTAAAATTATAAACCCCTTAAAAGAAATTTATCTCTCAAAATTCTTCACTCTAAAACAAACAGATGATGACACTTCAGCTGCATCACGTCCTCAAGTTCTAACATAGCTTCCTTGTATTGAAGGTTTCACCACAAAAATTTGACTAAACGAGAGGTCTTATTTCATAGCACATTATCTATATGATATAAAATCATTACCAATTTTTATTCAATAATAAATATATTTTTTCAGTGGTAGGACCTATGATATTTTTATATATGAAGGATCAGGTATGAACATCCTCAAGAGAGATACATGGAATACATCATGAACTTGAGAGAGACTCAATGTAAGAACAAATATATATGTTACCATCCTGATATGATCAATAATTATAAAAGGAATTAAATACCTAGGTAATATATTTAACTTCTTTCCAAACCTCATCACTCTCTACTATGGAGATATTTATTAGAATAATTTGTCACCAACATCAAACTCTAGATCATTCTGATGATTTTTAGTATAATGGTTTTGAAAATACGAGCTACTCTTATGTACTTTTGAATATATCTATCTTTCTATGTCATTTTCTGATCTAAATCATGTCCAAATATATTTATTTCTCCAACTTCATTTTATTCTTTCAGATTTATACACTTACAACTATACAAGGCTTCATAATAAACCACGTAAATGCTATATTCCAAGTTATTGTTATCAAAAAATTCCAACAAAGTAAAATAATGAAACCCAAAACCTTTGAAATCCATAGAGAAAGATATAAACTTGTATTCTATATTTTGAACCATCCTTTCATACTAACCATCTATCTAAGGATGATAAATAGTACTAAAACATTACACTAAATCCAAATACTACTAAATTCTTCTCCAAAACATTCAGGTAAACCATGGATCCCAATAATAAATTGTTGATAGTAGTACTCTATGAAATATAAATACTTTCTTAAATTATAAACAAGTATGTCGATCAATAGATAAATATTATTTAATGGATATAAAGTGTGCTGGCTTCATAAGGTGATCAACTACATCCCAAATAACATTATCCCTTTTAGATGTATTGGGGAGTCTGATGAATAAATCTATGGTGATTGATCCCCGTTTCCATTATAGTATGGGTAATGGTTATAACATCCCCTTAGACCTATATCTCCCAACCTTGAAATTCATTCATACCAAGCACTAAGAATCAAACTTTGTGAAATCTCTCTTTATGTCATCTCCACCATATATACTCTTTCAAATCTCTATATATATTCTTACTTCTAAGATGAATAGATTATAAAGAACTATGTGATTTATTTATCGGCTCCTTCTTAAAATATATTAGTGAAGGGACATATAAATGGTTCCAAAACATTATTATTCACTCGCAATCAAGCTTGAACTCAAGAATAAAATTTACCATATTTTTCAGTTCTACATATTTTTTCTAAACCTCTTCAATATTAATTAGGATAAATAGTTGAACACTCATTTTAAAAATATAACATTTAAACCCTTCCATAAGTACGTAAATATTCATCATTTACAAGCCCATAAATATTTGATCTTTTATGGTCCTCACCATAGTTAAGCTAAAATGATCCTTTCGACTCAAAACATCTTCCACCTTATTCTCTTTCCCATAGTGGTAATATATTAGGAATTCATAGTCTTTAGAAAGCCTTAATCATCTTATTTGGTGAATGTTTATATCCTTTTGAGTTAAAATATACTTTAATCTTTTATGATTTGTATGTATGTTACACCTTTCTCCATAGAGATTATTTATCTGTATATTTAATTCAAAAATTACCATAACTAACCCTAAATCATGTGTTGGGTAATTTTTATCCTAGAACATCAATTCTCAGGATGCAGAAGCTATAACCATATCATTCTATACTAGAACACATCCTAGCCCGTTTTTTAATGCATCATTATATATTACAAACTCTTATCCATTGTAGGGTATTATAAGCACACGTGAGTTGACTATTTTTTCTTCAATTATTTAAAACATTCATCATATTTATCCATCAATAGGGAATTTTCTCCCTTCTGAATTAACTTGGTTAGTGGATTTGATAGTCGTGAAAAAATTTTCCACAAAAATTTGATAATATCTAGCCAAACTAGGAAGACTGTAGATCTTGATCATAGTGTTTGGTCTGTTCTAATGTTTAATAACTTCTTTCTTTGAATGATTCATTGTTATACCTTTAATTGAGATTATATGACCCAATAATGAAACTTTCTAAATAAAAAATTCACATTTGGTAATTTTTTTATAAAGTTTCTCCATAGGTTATTCATCATAATTAATAAATGATCTTAATGATCTTCCTCTATCTTTCAATAAATAAGTATATCTTATATAAATACTAACAAAAACTAATTATGGTAATCTCTAAAAAATATATATATTAAATCGATGATGATAATAAGGGAATTAGTAATACCAAATAGAATCACTATAAATTTACAGTGTCCATACCATATATAGAATATTGTCTTGAGTATATCCTCATTCTTGACCCTCAATTGATAATATACAGAATAAAGATCAATCTTGGAAAAGTTTTGATCTCTACATAGTTGATCAAAAAATTCATCAAAATAGGGTAAATGATACTTGTTGTTGATAGTGATAATTTTAATTTATCGATAATCAATGCAGCAGCATTGATTTATCATTCTTCTTAAAAAATAGAATACTTTCCCCCCCAAGGTGAAAAATTTTTATAATGAATCCATTTTTTAATTCTCCTAGATTCAATTCATTAATTCCTATAAATAAATAAGGGCCATTCTATATAGAGTCTTTTAAATAAGTGTAGAACTATGTATGAGTTCTATTGAGAATCCAACTTCACAGTTTAGTGGAAGACTAGGAAACTCTTCCAAAAATCTATCAATAATCTGTTAAACATTAGGAGTGTCTTTGATGTTGAGTTTCCCCCAAACCATTTGAGATAAATTCCCCTTTTTAATAGGAATCAAGACCCATGTGATGGATATAATTTCTATTGAAAGTCTATTTTTCCATCACATTGATAGGTGATCATAGGATGATTTACAATATCAAACGTAACTTTAATTCCTAGGAAATTAAAATTGGTTTATTATAAAGAAACCCAATCCAATACAAAAATAACATAAAATTCAAATAGGGTAATAATTAATTGATTTATAGGAAACATATTCTCAAAAACATCAACCAGAGAAGAATCATAGATATGGGATGTGATCATTTTACCATTAGGTATTTTTACTACTAATACAACATCTAATTTTTATGGTGGTACTGTAATACCCGTATAAAAGTATTTAGATATAAAAGAGTTGGGATATAAATTATTATATATATCATTACTAATTATAGATTGGATGGTAAGTGTAACTTTCACCATGTCTTTATTGTACCCCTCATAAAAAATAATGATCACATGAGATTTCCCTTTGTCTCTGGGATTAAGATATTATTGAGATAAATCAATAACATTAATCATTGGATTTGGTAACTATTTATCATAATACCCATACTCCTTATATATAAAACACTGAAGTCTGGGAGGTTTATCTATGGAGGTTTCTCTTTATTCACATCATTAGATAACTTCTTTCCATCACTTCGACATTCAACTTCCTGATAAACATCCATTAATGACTTGAAACATTTACTAGTTTCCTTCAAAAAATTTCCCCCATGTTTCCTTACACACTTTGAACATAATGTAAATCTAATCTTATTCTCTCAATGGTTTCTAGAATTTATATTTAATTCTTTTTTTCTTTTGTTATCAAAAACATGTTATTGGTGGGTAGTTTTGATTTATATCTTCATCTTGATAACACATCAAACAATTTCTTCATTTTTACTGAGGTCCCTTATGGAAAATTGAATTTGGATTCTTGGTTTTATGAAATTGAATAATCGATCAACCACACTTTATGGTTGGATGATAATACCATTAACATACTTCACATATAACAACCCTTATATTTATTTTACATTTAAACATGGTTTTTTACATAAAATTACACTTAATACAACCCATAATATCGATAGGTATATTGTATTTGGGAAATTAGGTACATTACATAACAACTTAAAACCTAAAAAGAAACATACTTGTTGAAAACTTCATTAATATGACCAAAACGTTCTTTCATACTTAACTTTTCATGGGATAACCTGGGGGAAAACATAAGAAAGGGGTGATATACAAATCCCAATAAGGGAATAAACAAGTAATAACATGAAAATGTAAATATATGTTAGATAAAAATAATATAAATAGATCATAAAAGGAACGTGAATAATAAGTCATGATATATCATGATAATCATAACATGGGAAATGTGGAAATAACTTATAACACTACATCATAAACATGGGTAAAGGATAAACCTTCCAAGAAAACATGGTGGAAAAATTACCATAATGTACATAGATAAACCCTTATCCCAAAATGATGTTTCATGATACTAACCATTACCCAAATAATTGGAGTGCAATATAATTTTGGGTACACCCATCACATTCATTTCATTATCATGCTTAAGTGTGTCACATAGATCAATCAACATGGATTCATTTATCATCATAATTTATTCCATGATCAAGGAGTGTGAAATAAATAAATTTAATCCCCTAATTAATAATTAAATATTTATAAAGGTGAATAAACATGATAGAAAATTGGCTTGGTATTCACTACACAATTATTTTGGAATGGATAATCGCGATGCAATTTCAACAGCATAACAACATCATATAAAAATTCACAAAATGGGCTTATGATAGAGAAATGGGTCTCTAATAATTTATATATTAAATGTAAAGTATTATGGACATATAAATACATGTCCCAACTTATGTAAATTGAAAAATATTGTATAACACAATAAAGAAACTTGAAGAAAGGAGAGAAAGGAAAGAACCCTTACAAAATTATGGAATGGTAATGAGTGTACATAAGGATTCATATGAGGTAAAAATGAATGTTAAAGGGGATATTAAATTTATATATAAAATGGATATTAATTGGGGATATTTAAGGACATATCCAAATATAATCAAATAAAAATTAAAATACATAACATAAAAGGAGTTATTGATAAAAGAGGATAGTGGAAGATCCCTTATAAAATTTCTGCATAGTAACTACTTTGATAAAGTTCAAAATGGGAGTGGATAAATAATATATAATTCAAATAACATAAATATTTCAGTAATGGATTAATTTTAAATGAATTATAATATAACCAATTGAAATTATAAAGACTAATTTCAAGAAGGATTATTGAATTGAATGAAGAGGAATGTGAGGATCCCTTACATGAATTTTTGACTCCAAAGGCTTGGGATAAGATTATTGAGAGTTTGTGGGAGGATTGGGTAGACTATAAGGAGTGTTGGAAAGATTTTGTTCATGATCCAAGTATTTTTAGTGAAGATAACTGAGGTATTGGTGGGTTTATATAGGAAAAGGTGGGGATTTATTTTTTATTTTGGTTTTGGACTCTACATAAACAAAATATCCCAAACCAGAACCCCTACCATGGTTATTGATAATGTATTCATCCAAATTGGTGTGGAATAAATTATTTTAGAATTCCAAGGGCGTAAATTACTAAAATATTACCATTGATGATGTGGAAGTGAGTCCCTCTATAAAAGAAATGATTTTAAAAAATTTAAAATATATTACAAGTCTTTTAGAGTTCATAATGGATTTAAAAAATAAATAAAATAAATATAAAATGACATTATTTTAACATTAAAACATATATTTGGTCCTGGATACTATTTATATTACTTATTACATCACTTCTGGATCATTGTGATGTCCTAAAAAAACAAGATATTTATATGGTATTTAATGTTTAACCGATAATTCAACTATCTTAGAAAAATATGAAAAATTAATTGTTCGATAATTACAACATTATGAATCAAAAAATAATATTCATTTTATCTAAATAATTTTCAAAATATGTGAATTATAACTTTTAAAATAAAAAATGACATTTATTTAAAATGTCGAGTTTTTTATAATAACATTTTCATTAAACCCTTATAAAGATTACATTTGATGTCATAAAAATTATTTGATCCTTTATATTTTATAAAAATTATTTTGTAACAATATTTTATTGAAATATTATTTTTGTCAAAAATCCATTAATTCATCAAAATAGATATCTTAATTAACCAAATATAATATGTTTTATTTATTAAATCAAAATAAAATAATTTATAAAGTAATAATAATAGGATGAAAATATATTCATTATTATATAAAAAATAATGTGCATATTTCTATTACTAGGGTCATGATGCATATCCCTTTAAAACACTAGCATACTGTCAAAGAGTAAGGTGTGCAATGGCGGGGCTTTCATAGGGTCGTTTGGTGAACATGGTTTGGGTCATTATCTCGATGAGTTTGAACTTCTCCCGCAAACAGTTTCACTCATGGTTATGTTTTTGGATCTCTTCTTGGGTTTGGTTTGGGGAAAATACCAAAAATGCTATCTCCCATAGAAGATCTGATAAATGCGATTCATATGGTGTGATCCAACTAGTTGATGCCACCACTTACTTTGATTGTGTCAAAAGGATTTGTTAAAAATACTTTATTTGTTCTAGTAATGTGATCACTATTCAAAAATTAAATTATCACTGGTAATGATACATAATGGTCATATATATATACAATTATATATAATAAAAAAATGACTGCATGTGTTTTCTATAACCATAATAAATTTAGTTAAATAAAAAAGGATAATTTTACTCATAATACTTTGGGTTGTTAAAATCTCCCCCCTTTAGAAATTTCAACCTCGAAATTTTCTTTTCCCACACTAAAATAAATTACGATAACTCTGCTCCATCTCTTCCTCTGGTTCCCACATATCTTATCCAAATTTTTGGTTTCTTCAAAACACTTTGAAAAGGGACATTTTATTATTTCATAAAACTTTTTACCTACAATCTAATATCTTCATAGAATTCTCTTCATAGGAAAGAACATTAACTAATGTTATAGACTCAAGATTGAGTACATGTGATGGGTCTATTATGTACTTTCTCAAGAGGGATATATAGAATACATCATTTACTTGAGACCAGTTCGATGGGAGTGTTAGTCGATAGGCCACTGCTCTAAGGTGATTAAGGATCTCAAAATAGATGATGTACCTTGGACTAGGCTTTTTATTCTTACCAAATCTCATAACTCTCTTCCATGGAGATATATAGTGGAATACCATGTCTCTAACATCAAACTCTAGGTCATGTTGATGATTATCAGCAGATCTGATTTTTTTGACTCTAATCAGCATTGATGTGCTACTGAATGTTCTTAACTATATCAACCATTTTTTGACCATTTCTGGTCCTAGATTTTTTTCCCTTATCTTCAACCCAACATGAAAGTATTTTTCACTTCTTCCTATAATGGGCTTTATAGGGATCTATTTGGATGCTCTAGTGAAACTTTTTGTGGTAAGAGAACTTGATAGGGAATGATATTGGTCCCATCCTCCATTGAAATAAATAAATAATGCCATCAAATGTCCTCTTGTGTTTGTATAGTCCACTCATATTGGATATCAGTTTTAGGGTGATAATACATACTTAAGATCATCTAGGTTTTTAGATCACGATGGAAACTTTTCCAAAACTCAGAGGTGAATCTCATATCACAATTGGACACAATCGATTGTGGTAATACATGTATCCTTACCACTTATTTGATGTATATTTTTTTTAGTTGATCCAATGGGAATTACTCTCAAAATTCAATGAAGTGTGCAGACATTATAATACAATCCACAAAAACTTAGATAACATTATTTCCTTTTGATTTCATTAGAAGTCTAGTGACAATGTTCATGGTGATGTTTTACTATTTCCATATTGGTATGGGTAATGGTTGGATCATCCCCATAGACTTATTATTTTTAGACTTCACTTTTTGAAATACCAGTAACATTGATATATTATCTTCAATCTCTTTCTTCATGTTATCCGAACAATAGTGCTCTTGGAAATCTTGATACATATTTGTGTTTCTTAGGTGAATGGAGAAGGTCAAACTATGTGAATCAGTCGATACTTACTTATTAAATTTTGGATTTAATGGAACATATAGTCTTGAACCAAATATTGAAATTCCTTCTTCATTAAAATTGAACTCAGCGGATTTCCCTTTTCTTATAGTTTCTACATTATTCTCAATTCTTGCATCATCTTTTAGGGAATCCTTCAACATTTCAAGAAGAGATGGTTGAGAAATAATTTGTTAAAGGAACAAGAATAATATGGAATAACATGAAGAGGAAAATACATGTTATACAATTGGAATATATTGGAATCATAAAATAAACATGAATAATAAGGCATGACATAACATGACAATCATAGCATGGGAAATGTGGAAACAATTTAACACGTTGCTTCATAAACATAGGTCAAGGATAAATCTTACAAGACATCGTGGTGGAAAATGTCCCATAAATGAATCAAGTAAACCCCCTAACCAAACATGATGTATTATGATACTAACCATTACCCAATGCATTGGAGAACAATATAATTCTAGTTGAACCTGTCACTTTCATTTCATTCTCATGCTTAACTGTTGCTCATCGATTAATAAACATGGATTCGTTAATCATCACAATTTATTCCACATTCAAGGAGTGAAGAATAAATACATGAAAGTACCCAATAAAGAATTTTATGTTCATAAAGGTCAATACCCATGATAGAAAATGGGTGTGGTATTTACTATACAATTGTTTTGGAATGGAAAATTGTGGTTTAATTCGGGCAGTATAACGGTGTCACATAAAATTTTATAAAATGGGTTGATGAGGTAGAATGGGTTATATAATCATTTAGATATGAAATGGACACTAATATGGAAACGAAAAAAAATTTCCCAACATAAGGAATTGAAAAAATATATTGTAACATAATAATAAAACTTGTTGAAAGAGGAGAAAGGAAAGAACCCTTACAAAATTTCTGCATGGTAACGAGTGTACATAAGGGTTCATATGAGGTAAAAATTAGAATTAAATGGGATATAATAATTTATAAATAAAATGTAAATTAAGGGGGTATATGGATGAACATATCCCAACATAATAAAATGGATACTAAAATACATAATATAAAAGGAGTGCTTGATAAAAGAGGAGAGTGGGAGATCCCGTACATAATTTCAGTATAGTAATGGCTTAGATAAATGTAAAAATAAGAAGGATAAAGAATCTATCATTAAAAAAATTATAGTTAGGGAATCATTTTAAATGAATTAAATTATAACCATTTGATATTATAATGACTAATTTCAAAGAAGATTATTGAATTGAAAGAAGGAGTAGAAGGAGAGGATCCCTTACTTGCATTTGTGAATCCAAATGATTGGAATGGGATTCTTGAGAGATTTGGGGCACCTTGAGAGGACTATAGGGATTATAGGGAAGAGTTTGGATGTTCTTAAAGTACATTTATTGAAGGTAAATAGGATATTGGGTGGGTTTATATAGGAAAATAGGGAGATTTATTTATTATTTTGGTTTTCGACTGTACATAATAAAATATCCAAAACCAAAAACCATACCATAGTTTTTCCCATGGTTTAATGAAAATTAGAGTTTTATAAATTATTTTATAAGTAAAAGGTATGAATGTATTAAAATATTACCATTGGGGATGTGGAGGTGAGTCACACTCTTAAGGATATTATTTTAAAAATCCTAAAATATATTATAAGTCCTGGGGGATTCATAATGAATTCAAAAAATAAATCAAATAAACTTAAAATCATATTATTTTAAATGTAAAAAATATATCTGGGCTTTTATACTATATATATTTTTTATTACATCACTTTTGGGACATTGTAATGTCATAAAACATAAAGTATATTTATAGGGTATTTAAATTTTACCCAAAAATTCGACTATCTTGAAAAATTAATAAAAATTTTACATTGGATAATTTCAATGCTATGATTGCAAAAATAATATTTATTTTTTCTAAATAATTTTATAAATATGTGAATTTTCACTTTTAAATTAAAAACCGACATTTATTAAAAATGAAGAATATTTTACAATAACATTTTTTGATCCCTTATAAAAATTAAATTTTGACAACATAATAAAATATATGTTCATTTGTATTTAATAAAAAACATTTAATAATAATTTTTTATTAAAATATTATTTATTTAAAAATTCCAACTACTCATTAAGATAGATATCCTAATTATCCAAATATACTATTTGTGTTTTATTGAATCAAAATAAAAAATATTTGTAAATTAACAATAACAAGATGAAAATATATTAATTATTTTATAAAAAATCATTTACATATTCCTTTTCCTAGGGCATTGATTCATATCCCTTCAATACACTAGAATATTCCCTAAGCATAAGGTGTGCGAGTAGGTAGTCCATGGGGTTGTTCGGAAAACATGGTTTGGGTGGTGATCGTGACGAGCTTGAAATTTTCCTATAAACGGTTTTGATTGTGCTTATGTTTTTGGATCCCATCCTAGGTTTGGTCAAGGGAAAATCCAAAAAATTATTTCTCACTCAGAAACATCGATAAATGGGCTTCATATGTTATGATCCTACTGGTTGAGTTCATCACTTCCTTTTTCAGTGTCAAAATGATTTGTTGGAAACTCTATATTTATACTAGTCATGTGGTCACTCTTCAAAGACTATATTATCAACAGTAATGATACTTAGCGGTTAAATAAATACAATTGTATATAAAAAAACAAAATAAGTACCTATTCTTTTTATAACCATAAGTCATTTCATTAAATCAAAAATGAGAATTTTATTCATAACAGTTCGACTCGTTACATCACAATTCTTGTAAAATGTTCCTCATAGGTACTAATGAACTCATCATCCTTATAATTAAACTTATGTAATTACTTATCCATTTTAATATGAGTAATATGAGGAAAATACTTACTGATAAATAAGCTCTTAAACTAATCCCACTCCATATTGACAATTTCATAATGTTTCTTTATGTTCTTGATAAGATTTTTTCATTGATCAATTTCTCCATCAAAATGATAAACATCTAGAATAACTTTATCATGATACAAACACTAGAGAATTTAAAATTTCAATTCAGTGGTACTAAACCATTTCTCAATTACTATTGGATTAGTGTACCCCCCGAAATAAGGTGAACATTTCATCATGAAGGAATCAACATATCATTTTTCCCTCCTTTTCTCATTTGGAAGTTCAGTGTGATTCATAACCAAAGAAAGTTGTTTGATCATAAGAAATAAAATTCATTCTATCTCCCATAAAATTTTCTTTCTTAGGATGATAATAATTACATTTTACAACACAATCATTATCATTTACATGATTCTTTTGAGTTTCAGTCATTGACTAAACCAAAAAAATTTAGTTTGATCAAAAATAATCATGGTGGGAAACCAAATAATCATGAAAAATCATTTATAGAATGTATAAATTTTGAAACCTTCTTCTATGACACCTTAGTTTTAACCTTGGTCATTCATGATAATTACCAAAAAATTAGGATTTTATCCTATAATTATACTTATTACTATAATTCTTACTAAATGATTCTCATTGTAGTGTCCAAGGTTAAACTAAAATTTTCTCTTATACCAACTACAATGACCTGTACTTTTCATACATAGATTTTGAAGTTGAGTAGATGAATATTATTTACATCACAAATTGAAACATAGTAGAATTTTGTAGGTATAGTTTATTTGGAAACTTGGAAACATAATCATCTGGTTCATAATAGTTCTATATCTTCTCCCACTTATATCTTCATAACTATCACCCTTCTTAGACATATAATACATTAAACCTTTATATTTAATCAGGAAAATGAAACATAAGAAAGGATGATCTCTGATACTTAGTAAAGGTATACAAGTGATATTTTAATGGTCATAGAATAATAATATGAGAAAAAGTGTATGAGAACATAATATTATCATTTGAAATCCATAACGTTTATATTATATATCATAATATTGATTCATGGAATAAATCTTTGCATTTTATGAGTCATTAGATCATATCATTAGTATAATACATGGAATAATGGGATAAACATAAGAATAAAAAATAATTTTCTTAGTAGTCATGAATATTTTACAATACAATAATATTGTAACAGGTTTACTCCCCATACCATCATAGCAGCCAAGGTTTACTCCTAAAGCTATCATATTGGACAAAGTCCCTTACTAAACATGTTTCACATCCAATTATAGTATTGTTAATCTCAAGAGATATAAATCTGTAACTAATTAATTGGAGAGACATATAAGGATCACCCATCACATAAGGAAAATAATACCAATGTGTTCTACAAGATTATAAATTATTCAACATATCAGGACCCATGAAAAGAAATGGGTTTCATAAATTTCATCATTTCATCATAACATAACCCATGGAAAATCAACAGGTTTAATAAACACTATGTAATAATAAACCATATATAGGAAGAGTAAGGATGGTATCTTTGGATCATATTCCTAGTAAATCAAAAGCAACACTGAAGGTTGTTGTTATTTATGAATAAGAATACAATTAAAACATTTTTGAGGAAATTAAACTTTCCAAATTAAAATCACTTCTTTAAAATATGAAAATTTCAAAAATATTATTGAATACATTTTAATTGAAAGTAACCATGGTAACATGTGGTGTATTCTTCAAACATTTAGTACCTATGGTTTTAAGAAATTCTGTTCATGCTGTGTAATTTAAAAAAACTTTTCTTTCATTATTTGGTTTTAAAATTCATCGAGTACCACATTAAGAAATTTGAAAAATATTCATTTAAAACAATTTTTTAACTAAAAAAAGGTAAAATGAATTTTAAAAAACATATTATAATTGTAAAAATTGTTTATAAAACATTTTTTTTATAAAACATGGATAAGAAATAAAAAATTTATTCATCAAAAGAATGAAATTAATTAAATTTTCTTTAAAAAAAATTTCAATATATTGAGTGCTTACAGAGGAGAAAATGAAAGGAAAGAATTTATTTTAAATAAATAACTATGTGAGAATAAAATTAAATAGTTTCTTGAAAGGAATATCCTAAGGATTCATTATAAAAAACATAATCATAATTAATATCGATAAATCATGAGATGGTATCATAAAACTCTTAATGCATTGTTATCATTTCAATCATAATCCCCATGAAATAAATAACCTTATATGGATATGTAAACCCAATAAAATTTATGATAATAATAATAAAATAACTTTAAGGGTATTTTATAAACTTCATATAATAAAAAAGTGGTATATAAGGAATGTTTCTCACATATATAAAAGTTAAATGAAAATTCATTACCTCGAGTTTTCCTTGATTTTCATGAACTCCAGCCTCATTTATAATAAATTTAAATTTAATATAATTCTATAAAAACTAATTTTCATGCTTATTATATTATATATGATCCCTTTATAACACTTTAACACCCCCATCAATAATTCCTTATTAAAATATTCATTTTCAGGTGTTTCTTATTTCATTTATCATGAGTATTTCAATTCAGTAGTTCAGATCATTGTACATTTATCATTTGTTTAATCATATAAATAATATTCATAATGATATAATTACTATATATATTCATTATGTACATATTTATAGACATCTATTAATTTTAGATATAGAAAAATGAATCACATCATTCTTGGAGATGGTAGGTCATACGTATGTATGGACGTTGTATTCTTTTTTTTGACAAATATGATAAAATAAAGTAAAATAATAATCCAAATTTTCAAAATAATTATATTGTTATATATATATATTATATATATATTGATTTATTTATTAAATTTATCACTATTACTATCCATTTAAAATGGAAAACAAAAATTAATCACATAAATTTATGGAGGTGGTAGTCGACACGTACACATAAGCGACGTTATGTTTTTCCAACGGATTGGAAGGTAAGTAAGTAGATGTGATATTATAAATCCAGAAGTATAATTATTTCAGAAATATCATAAATGAAATTAAAGTCATAATAATTTTTATCCATAAAATATGGTGATGAAAAATGAATTGTATCACAACTTGGAGATAGTAAGTAGTGCATACACACAACCAATACATTCACTTCTCATTTGATTGGAAAGTGGGTGTATAATGATGTTTTCATAATCATAATAAAATTTCATCAAATTTTAGATAATTAATATCTTATTTTATGATAAATACCACATATTTATATGAGGTAAATCATATTAGAAAAAAAAATTTATCGGTTAAGGTGATTACATCTTTTTTTTTAAATAACTCCTTTAGATCTCCTCTAAAGAGATCTAGGGGTTCTATTTTGGGAATATTGGACCCTATATAATGTGGAAAGAGAATTTTATAAGAAAAACTAGTATAGTTTTTTCAATATAAAAGGCTCAAATTGGTGTGAATAAGTGATGGGGGAGGTTTCCTTTTATATTTCAGGTAAGGGGCACTTTTTGAATTTGTCAAACGATTAAATTATAACAAATTCATTATTAAGATAAATACCTCAAAATGGCCAGAGATTAAAATATAGCAAGTATAGAGTTTTAATACCATAAACCAACCTAATTTAAACAAATTTGTTTTGGTTTATTTTAAATCATATCATTTAGATTAACCCTTAGTTAACCAATTTTAATTTTCACTATGGTGATAACGTTTTCAATGTTAATGTGTTGTATTTTTTACTTGTAATGCTGTAATTGGTCCATAAATGGAAAGGTGATGAAATTTTTGACCATATAATTTTCACCTTGTCTTATTTAAATATTTTAAAGGTTTTTTAATAATTTAAAAAAACATTATTCTAATAAAATGTAATTGTTAACAAATTTGACACTGCATTTAATTTGACTTAAAAGACATAAATATAAATTTAGAATTTGAATAAAATATTATAAAACAACACTTATATTTAATATTTACCTATAAAATTTCTATAACGCTATAAAATACTCAATTTATATCACTTGTAAAATTTTAAAAATCATTTTTTTATTTTTTACATAATTAAATAGATATTATATTAGTATTGCACAAGAATATAAGGTAATTCTATTATTTATAAAAATTATAAAAAATTATATAATCAATAATGTTTAATTAATCTCAATATAGACATTTATATTCACTCCTAAATTTTTTTCCCTTTTGTGGACATATAAAATTTATTAAAAACCAAGAGGGTCATTTTTAACTTTATTTTCTTTAAATATTAAATAAGTCATTTTCATAAAAAAAATGTTCATTAAAAACCTATATTTTGAGACTAATATGATAGGGGTATACTTTAATTCACAAAATAATGCTTAGGATAAAAAATATTTCCTCATCACTTAGTTTTAACTTATATTATCATGATTTAATTTTTACTGATGTGATAAAATTGACCAAAATTACTTTTCATATTGACCAATTTTTTTAAAAAAATTTAAATAACCTTATTAAAAATATGGAATCCATTTTATCAAATTTTATATACAATAGTTGTATAAATCATTTTTAAAATAATTACACAACACTAGATGAAAACTACTTTTTTTAAAAATATACATTTTCGAGCTTAAAAACTGGTTTATTCTTTTACCATGATTAGAAAAATATTAAATGAATTTTAAAACACACTATTGGATATATGATATGTATATTTAAATAAAATCATTCAAACCTAGTTATTAATTTTATTTATTAATATAAAAATACAACCCACGCAAAAAGACTAATTTTTTGAAAAATATTTATTTTTCATTCAAATTAATTTTATTTTACTTTACAATCAATTGATAACATATGAATTAATTTTATAAATATATAACCATAAATTTTTAAAATTTTAGTTAGTACTATTTATACCCACCAATCCAACAGCTAGGTGATAACTATCATTTGGAATAATAATATTTTAGCAATATATCATAGTTCACTTAATATCTGTGTTGTAGTAATGAATGATATCAAATAAAATTATTTTTTAAAAAAATAAATATATTTTATAATATATAAAATTGTTACATGATGAGTACATAAATACATTAGATTTTGTGGATGAATTTTTTTGGATTATGAAGTTCATATCTTAACCAGAGGTGGCCCATAGCATTCAAGAAACAATTGTGGTCTACTATGACACAAATATAGTTGTCACTTAGGCTAAGGGAACCTAGTATCACCAAAGGAAAAAAAATCCTTCAAAACCCCCATCTCATATTGGTGATCATTTAGAGTGGTGATGTAAAGATCATTTTTGTGGCTATTAATGACAATATAATATATCCATTGATGAATCCATTACCTCATCAACAATATGTGGAACATGTTAGCACTCTATGTATTTTATAATTGACAGATTGATGTAATGTATGTAAATGTGTCATGTATTTATAATAAAGTAAATATTCATTTATCATTGATTCATTTGTGCTGCAATTTAATTTACATGACCAGTTGATTGATAAATATCCCATCAATGTAAAAACCTTGATTTTTCCCAAATCAATGGTCATCAGTGAATATTATGGGTTGTGATAATATGTTAATGTTATCTTTAATAGATTTTTATAATCATTAAAAAGAGTTTTATATGAGATACGACAAATATATTCATGATGTAAAAAGTAGAGACATATTACTTTGACTGAATCATCAAAGTATATCTCTTATTATGTCATATTGTTATAGATGTACATAGGGATGTATTCTTAATATCATTCCTTCTTACCTGAGATTGGTAATATACCTGGCTTGAGAACCATTATAATTTGGTACCCGACATAGGTAAGTCAAAATATGAACTTAGTTAATCTGAGGGTGGTTGGGTATGTTGTCGATTAGGTCATTGGTTAGAGTGTAACAAAGATGGTATTTTCCCACATGTATGACAAGTAAAGAAAGTTATACCTTAATTTAGTTAGACTATGGAAATGTGTGTTCATGCATAGTTTAGTCACATATTATTTGTTCAAATTCATTGATGAGGGGAATCTGATTTTATCATTTTTTATATGAAGGACATGAGATATATTCATTGATTTGGTCAATATTTTTTAGAGAATTAAGAAAAGATGAAATGACTTTAATAGATTAACAAGTTCCATGTCTACAAGCCACTATATTACATACGAAATAGGAATGTATAGGTTTACACATGATTTTTATTATACATATGGACATGTTTCTATATAGATTAGATTATGATGGATATCACACCATACCCCTTAATAGATTCATTTTAATTGATACTTTTATAGAGGATTATCCTTACTTATATTTATGAAATATAGATTTCATATTTGTTTTAAAAAATAAGCCTATAGGGTCAAATTGTTATTCTTCTAGATAAGGATAAATTTTTGGACAAAGTGTTTTTTTAAATGAAGTGAATATGATAAAGCCATATCCGAAAATAGTTTTGGATAGATTTAAAAAGAGTTGTGATGCTTTTAATAGGGTCTTTATGGTTTTTATTTCAACTGTGAGATTGTTGAAAATAAACTAAAATAACTAATGGAATTTATTTTTATGTATCTTCCACAAAATTTCTTTAATCCATTATTAATGGATTAAATGGGTTAAATATTCATTTAAAGGATTAAATTAATGGGAATAAATGTACATAGATACACTAAATATGGTTGAAACATTTCATTAAATGAAACATATCATGGTTGTAAATGTAAAGGTATAAGATCCATACTATTATTAACAACCAAATTTTGGAAAAGTATCTCAAATAACTTTTGTTTCCGATAAATTTTTCATCACCCTTGGTAAAGAAACTAGTACATATTCAGGTGTATGGGAATAATTTAATTGAGACTGGGATTCATAGGATGGTGTAATCAATCAGAGGAAGGGATCCTTTTTTTATGCTCCATTGTTATTAATCAACCAAACTCATTAGAAATTACATTATTATATATATCCAGGTTTACATATTTATGTTTCTGATTTATTACATGTTGATTCTTCCAAATAATATTTGATATATTTTGGGTTTTTCTTCCACCTCGATGTCTATATGATAGACAATAAAAAGCCAAAAATAATTTGCAGATATGTCTTCTTATCCATGGTGTATGGAAATATTTCCCCATAATGACCTCTATTCCACTGTAAATTATCATCTCTTACATAAATATATAGATATCATAGTATATTATTGACACTACTCATGACCCCCCCTAAAAAAGTATTGTATAGAATTTTTTGGAATCTCATATCGTAGGATAAAATTTTGTTATTTCAAAAACACCCCTCAATTGACATAAATTAAATCCCTTAATTACTTTGGTACCCTATTACGATGATATTTTATATCCTCATAAGAAGAAATGTAGTTAGCAGCGGTGATATTAACATCTCTAATGATGATCCCAACATAGGTAATGACAACTCAATATTATTTCCATAGAATAAAACTCTTTAGTGTATGATTTAAATTGATAAATAATATTATTTAGTTTCAGTTCATATGAATTACTTGGATTCCTATGTACTCAAACTTGTTATAGTACCAATATTCCCTTATTATAATATAATACCTATGATTTTCATTAGTCAATGTCTATGATATCCTTATTTCATTCAATATGATATATAGGATCATTGTGATTTTTAATTCATTCCCTTTCTTCCTCATCACTTCTTCACCATATAGTAACAAAATAATAATGATAAGAATCCTAAAATAATATCTTATAATTTATATACATAAGGTAATAAAAATAATGAATTTTTCCCCAATAATATTTAATGTGATATTAATATTCACAAACTATTAAAAGTTAAAATTCATATTTTTATTAATATAGTGAAAAAATTACACACCAAAAATAGGATTTAAAAAAATAATTAAAATATTTTTTAATCATGTTCCCCAAAACTTGACCAATTACTTGCCTCTAAGTAATTTATCTCAGAAAACATTTTCCTAGAGAATCTATTTTATAAAAAATTCAATCCTTGGGTATGTGATTCGTAAGTGACTAAAAATTAGTTGAATCATAAAATCTAGTATGAAAACACCTTTTTAGAAACCCACTTAGTCAATATCCCCATCCCATTGATTATGATCTATTTATTCACCTCTATAAAACAAATGGGCTATTTTTTGGGATTCAGTATTTACCATACATTCCATCTCCATTGATAACAAATAAAATAGTACACATATTTTCTTTCTATAATTCATTTATTTTTCATTATACTTATTCAATCCTTGAGTATAAATTTTTTTGAATTAGACCATATAATCATCAGGAAGCCCCAGAGGTTAATTATATTTATCGGGGGATGGAAGGGATAATGGAAAATTATCACTCATATAGATCATGATTATTATTCACAAATTTTATTTATAACACTAACACACACCATGCCAATATATTTTGAGACATTTCATGTTTAGTTACTAGCTGGACATTTTTTAGTGTCTCATTACGTCTTCAATTTTTTTTTTGATAATTTCATAATCTCTATCATTATTTTATAATATTCATTATTATTATTTTTAGTTATTTTATGTTTAAATTATTTGGATTAATTGGTATATTATATAACATATGTTTTTAATTAATTTACTCTTAGAAATTTTCAAGTTACTTATTAATGATTTATCAATGTGGATTTATTGTTTTGAGTTAATTAATCATAGTATAAAATATTATGTATGAAGATATTTATTCTTACATATCTATTGTATTTTGGATAGTATCCTTGTTTATTAACTATTTCACAATGTCAAGAAACATACTTGTTGAAAAAATCATTGAGTTGAAAATCTTTCTTGAGAGAGGATGAATCTTACATATTTAGTATGAATTAAAATATAATTTTCTATATTGGAAGAGTTTTATAAATTATAAATGTTATGTGATTATGGATTTATCTTACATATTCTAGTTGAATAAAAATTCAATCTTACTTAATGACTTTCCAAATAAAATACCTCATATAACTACAAATTAGTCTTATGTATTTTTTGGATATATTAGGTTTAACATGACACAACCACTAATGATTCATATGAAAATTACAAAGTTTTCATATTTTTCTTATACAGTGAAATTTGGAAAAGAACAATTACTTATATAGAGAAAAAATGATTATATGTAGATTATTTATTCAAGGGTTATTCTTATATATACTTTACAAAATATGAGTTAATCAGGAATGATATCATAATATTTAATTTATTTTTATGTAATCATAGCATCACTAATTCCATATTTTTATTCTTAAACAAGCATGATTCTAAATGTTTTAATCTCATACAACACCCTAGAATGTGGTTTGTTCTTATATAAAGTCAAAAAATAGAGTGATTTATACATGGAGGTGGGGAATGATTTTAGTCTTATGAAACATACATATTTTAAATAAATAAATTAATAAAATATGAAAATGAGTATTTATATTCAAATTGGTCCTAGATATATTTTCATGGAATGTTTTCAATTGCTAAAATGTGGGAAATTATTTAAAAGTTGATTTAAAGAATATCTAAGTTCTTTAATAGATATTAAAAGAATATTTTTCAACTTTGAGTTGGTTCCTTATCAAATCATGATTTTAGAAATATTTTGAATAGGTATTTATGTGTTATTATTTTTCAAGGAAGTAAGTGTAATAGTTATGGATATTATAATTATAAATTTATAGAAACTTTTGATCATGATTATTTTATGTTTTTATTTATGGAAATAATATCTAAAGTGGCTAAAAGTATTCATAATTTTTAGAATAATATAATGGATTTTATGATTAAATTAAATTTATGGGTATTATATTTAGTTCAAATCAGTAAAATAGTGGGGGAAATAAATGAAAAGATATTATAAAACACACTAAACTGATTAATAAAATTACAAACTCTTAAGGTTTGTTGTTCATCTTTGATCTCATACTCATCCTCTAACATTTCTCTCTCTTGTATCTTGATATAATTCACATTATTTTGATATAATATAGAGTGATTTATTATGATTAAATTAAATAATCCCTACGCTGTTTATTTTATATTTAATTGGTGATCACTACCACTAAAACAAGGCTATTGGGTTTCTTTATGAGACCAGCAAAAAGTAAGTCTAATGATTGTTTTTTGGTTTACTTGGGTACTACTGATGTTAAGGGATTAAAGGAATCCTAATGGAATTGAGAAGATTATATATAGGCATTCATGCAATTGAGTTTTGACTGAACTTATATAATAAATCTATGTTACATTTTTTTAAAATATACACTTTTTTTATAGATTTAAATTATATTTATGTTTAAAGTGTTAAATTTACATTTTAATAGGAAATTAACCCCCCACCCATATTTCCATTACACCCATCCAATAACTAATAAAATTTCCTAATTGGAATTAAAATCCCTAAATAGTTTTAAGAAATTATTTTAAAATATGGACTATTCTTCAAACACTAAGGGTTCTCCCAAAGGACACTCAATGTGTCACACACCATCTTTTATAAAAATAATTATAGTTGTACACCATCATTGAGTTTAGTGGAAAATACATGAAAAATCTCCACTATATATTAGATAATAATGAATTTAATCATGTTTCCACATGGAAAACTAATAGAATATAGAAACCATTTGAAGTTACACATTAAGGAACAAAAAAAAGTCAAGGATGTTAAACTTGATATGTATAGACAAGACTCTGAATTTTTCATAATACACTCTAATTAATCCATTACTAAAATGTTTACTCGATTTAATAAAATTGTAAATAGAAGTACATCTCTTGGTAATATAATTAATTTAGAAACTTTAATAAATAATATTCTTTAGGTTTCTCTAATATCACGGTCACCCAAAGTGATATAAATTCAATAAGAAAATAATATGAACAACAATCCTATAGAAGAACTCTTTAAATCACTCATGACCTCCAATTATTTCAAATCACAATTTCTCTTCTTGATTGCTCCCATGTACACCAATTTCACTATCTAAACTACCTAAAATGTATTATTTTCAATATAAAAAGCTAATTAGTATAAATTACCATGTAATTATATATATGGATACTTTTAAATTACATTCTTATATGTAGTCGTATAAGTTGACAATGAAACTTCTAGCTTTAATGTCTATTCTATCCTTGAATTTCATTTTTTCTTCTCAAGAACTCCATTCAATAAATTGTTTGAAACCTAAGTATAGCTACTTTTTTATTGGTTATAGGTTTTTCTTGAATTATGTTTATAACCTTATTTATCCTAAATTTATATAGATTACCTATTTTAAAAGTACACTTCATTTATAATGGTTTGAAGTGCCCCATAACTAAAATATACATTCTTCCTTACAAACCTTACTATTGAAGTACCCATGTTGTTTGGTAAATATTCATACTCCACCTAGATAAATAAATAGTCAAAACCAACTAGCGTATATTTATTTTTATATGATTTTTGAAATGGAACCATGTGGTAGAGGCTCCACATATCAAATTGTTTCCTCCAATAATCCAATTTGTGGTATTTCTTATATTTTTTCCATGTTCTATTACTTTTTCATTTATCACGACTTTTCATATACTATCTAGAATAATTTTAAAAATTATTCCACTAGAAATAACATTACAACACTTTGGTAGATGTTTTTCACTTACATAATGTCAAACACATGGAAATGAATAAAAATGATAAAGAATGGAATGCACTCCCTCTTCTGGTATGCACATTATTATAATTCAATATCTCTATTTCATGAATAAAAAATAAATATTTTATAAATAGCTATATATGTAAACCTTAAATCTCTTATTTTCATCCCATGAAAATCCATTGTGTATTTTACTACTATTATGATAATTAGAAATATTTGAATACCATGTAAACCCCTTGGTTTTGATGTAAATTAAATTATCATAAAGTAATTCTATTTTAATTAGGTTATACTTGTCTCCCCGTGAGTATTATAGCCTAGAAAAATTACCCGCTACTGTATCTTTATCTCCTCGATTGTCTTTAATCTGAAGATCACATTCTTATAAAAGAATAATCCACCTGATTAAGCTCAATTTTACTTCCTTCTTTGAGAGAATATATTTCAATTTTAAATGATCTATGTAAAAAATAACCTTGATACCATTCAAATATAAACTAAATTTTTCCATAGTATATACTATAGCTAACATTTCCTTCATTGTAGTAGTATAATTGAGCTAAGATTTATTAAAGAACTTGTTGTCTACTATATCAAATGTCTTATCTTCACTTTTCATAGACTAATAATTGAACCAACAATGAAATCATGGGTATAAAATTTTATTTAAAAATATAACTCTCATGATAGTGTTGCAGTTATTAGAGATAATATTAAATCCCTATTTAATTTTATAAAAAATTCAATTTTCTTGATGTCAAAGTTGAACATAACATATTTCACCAAGAGTGGATACAAGGATCTTGTTATTTTTTAGAATTCCTTAAGGAAACTTATATAAAATACTACATACCTTAAAAAATAAATCACTTCATTTACTAAATTTGGATGTGGAAATGTGAATATCACTTCAATTTTTCCTTTTCTACTTCTATCCCATCCTTGGAAATCTTGTTCCGCAAAACAATTCCTTCTTTAACCGTGGAATGGAATTTTTTTCGAAGGAATAAAAAATATTTCCCTTTATACCTGTAAAATTTCTTAGAAAAATTCCTTAATAATTCTTAAAATAAAATTATAACCACAATGAAATTATCCATGAATATTTCAAATTTCATCTCTAACATATCAAAAATTATTAATATCACAAGAATGTGGTTAGATCAATAAATTTTACAATTATAATTCTCCTAGAATAAAATTAATCATATAAATAGGTAAATATATTATTATCATTGTAATACAAATCAATTTTTACTTTATTATGTCGATTGGTGTAGCTAGATCTATTTGGATGATAATGGGACGAATGCTTGTTCCTCATACTATGAACCATGCAACAACTCTCATATATTGAACTCCATGGTGATATCAATGAGGGTTGTATGAGTAAATGACACCTAATTCAATATTATAGGTTTCGAATATTGTCAGAACAAATTTTGGGGGGTTATAGTAACTCTGACTGACTATAGTAGAGTTGGTCGGGTGACACTGACAGGGCACTGCAGAAGTGTGGACTTTGGCACTACTACTTTAGCAACTTGGTCTTTGAAGACAGTGGTACCTGGACTTATTCCCACTAGCCACTGTAGCATATTGGAATTGAGAGGCCATAGTAGTGTAACAGTGCATCCTTCTGGCCATCATTCACTATAGCATAGTGTAATTGCTATATGGTTGGTGGAATAGTGCTTCGTCCTCCGTATTATTTGATTTCAAGATGTGTTTTTTGTATATGTGAAACTATTATCTCCTTGTAATTGTGCTCCATGTTTTTTTAGTGATGTGATTCTTCCACTTTATGGATGTAGGGATTATTCCGGAACCACATAAATCATTGTATCTATATTCTTCTTCTTCTTCTTCTTCTGTTATGTCTATTCTTCCTCTAAAAACCTTTTTGCATATGAATCCCAGTGTTTTCAAAACATATTATTCCCTGAGTATCCATCAACAATGTAAAATTATGATTGTTATAAAGTCATTTAAATCATATGATCAATACATTATAGTGTAAAGTTGTATTTTATTATATTTTTATAGATTTTACAATAATAAATACACACCCTCCATAATGTTACTTTCCTTGTGGAAATATAATCATTATTTTCATTTTTAACCTCTATAATTTCATGTTTCTTTGGAACCATATGAACTAAAATAACCCAAGACCCATCTAATATTAGTTATATGATCCTAGTATCTAAATGTTATATTATTTTCTCCCATTCAATTTCCTTCGTTTTTAGATTTAACTTCCTTTACCCCTTTAATATTTTACATTTTCCAAGGAATCAAAGTCTTGTGTTTCTCTAAAATATATAATAACCTATTATCAGATAAATCCTCTAATTTATTCAAAAAAATGATTGAAAAGATATTCATTACCTTGAGGTAGGTATACATCAATGTGGGTGGTAAATTATTTAACTACAATGAAGGTGGTTTTTGAAAAAATATGTTCAACCATCTAATTTCTTTACTCTATTACACAATGTGTTACTCAAGAAAATTTCCTTCACTACTACCTTGAATAATTAAATCATGTTCTTGAAGAACATCTTGTTGAGTTTCTATATCTCTAAATATTCCATCTTCATTAAATATCTCCATTCTCAATTTTTATTTTATATGATAGTTAACTTCCTTATAAAAATATAATTAGAAAAAAAATCATACAATGGATTTGGATGTAACATTGAGAATCTATTTGTCTTCTACATCTTGTAATGTCAATTTCTCTTATGTGACATGTTTCTAAGATTAATAATCCATGTATCATTGGAAGCTTCCTTTCTATCTCTATATCAATAATTATAATGTTTAAAGGTAATGTAATCATACTAATTATCACTAATAATTCTTTAATTATACATGTTGGGTATGTTATGGAATTATCAATAATATAAAAATCCAATATTATTATCTTACTCACTCTTAATTCAAGATCCTTAAAATCTATTAAATGGATTAGGTTTATATTATAACCCAAATCAACAAAACATATAAAGGTCGCATTTTATTAAAATTTTAATGGAATTCCAAAGATCTCTAGATCATTTATCATTTATCATATTTTACTCTAGATTACGAAACTAAATTCCTTAGACAATTGTATTATTAACAACTCCTCGTGTCTATTCTTGTTTGAAATTATATTACTTTTAAATAATATATAAGAGGGAATATTATCTTGTTCCTCTATAAATATAATTTTGATTCTAATCTTTTGAAACATTTAAAAATAATCTTGAAGATATTATCTAGGATTTTATTGAACTTCGTGCCTCCTATGGGAATAGATTAAGAGGGTTGTAACCGTTCACACCTAAGTTAGATAACATAAATATTAACCTTCAATAATTTAACCTCTTTATATTTTTTTTATAGATTCAAATAACTCAGTAGATCTAGCATCTTCCTCTCAATAGTTATCTTCTTTATTACATTTATAATGAATCTGATCCTCTTATTGAACTTTCACTTCATCATCTTCTAGATTTACCTCATCCTTTAATTTTTTTTACCACTTATAGTGGTAATTTCCATAATGATTTCACTAAGATTAATTTATGTTGTACTATAAAAATTCCTCTTATCCCTCATAAATGTTTTCTTTGATAGTTATGCAACTTGAATTTCAAGATTTTTAATACCAGATTCAGTAAAATGGACAAGTTGATCAATTCTATCTTTCATTTCCCGATTTTGAAAAATAGATTTGGTACTTTGGACCAGTTATCAATTATATAAACATTGGATTAAGTATTTTTAAAAATCATTCACCCTCCTTTTATTATTCACAGTTTTCTATAATTTTTGAATAATTATTTGTATTCTCTTATCAAATTGTGTTGATCTTGAAGCTTTCTTCCCATAAATTCATTGTCGGTTACTTCCTTTCTATCCTTGTGCATTGTTTCCTTGAAATCAATGAAATAAAACTTGTTTATTTATTCCCAATTCATTTAAATATATATGAATATTCTTATTAAATATTAGATTTTATGAGTTATAAAATAAATCATTATTCATAGGTTTATTTCCATAGTTCCCCACATAACTATTCTATTAAAATTTTGACAATGAGTAAGACATTTTAATATAAAAATTAATTCCATGAAATTAAATTTTTGAGAAAATTCCACTAAACAATATAAATTATTTTCTTTAGTTTCTTAAATAAGATTTTTAAATTTACATTGAGGGATGTATTCCTAAGAATTAATATCATTTATGTTAGTGATATCATTCACTTAAACTTTTATTCCTCTAACTTCCTTTTATATGAATTCGTAGAAAGCATGTTGAATATGTGATTGAACTACTATAATATATTATATAATTAATATCCTTATTCTATAAATTTAAAAAATTCATACCCCATATAATTAAATCCTTAATAGAATAATTTCATCATATGTGATAGTGGAATCTAGTGGTATGGAAATTGTAGATAATAATATCTAATTTTTTTGCAAGATTCATGTAATAGTTTTTTCTCCTTCTTCACAAATGTATAAATCCTAGTTCTCAAATATATTATACCTTGTGTTCGATAAATAATATTAATTAATGGATAATAAATATCTAATTGATAACCAAAAGAGTTCGCTTCTTATTGCAACAGTCAGTTCCTAGTTTTCCCTTTAATACAATAGAAAAAACACCTCAACATTAATCCAACCTCTAATACTCCATATAGTTGAACATATTGTGTAGATAAAAAAATTTATATGATAAAATCTAGTGTACACATTTATAACATTCAATTAAATAGAAGTCAATACAATTTATGAAAGTGATTTAATTCATTATTGCTAACATTTGTCGTTATTATAATACAAGTTTCATTTTCAAACACCCTTGGAACATTAAAATCATTATAACATAGTGAAACTAATTCATTTTTAATTTCTAAACCTAGATAGTGTAGAAATATAATATTTTATTATATTTTCATTTTATTGTACACTTCCAGTTATATTATGATTCTTGTAAAACTTTAATGAAGGAATCATTAAATCTTAGGTATTAAAAGGAGAAAATATGAACTCAATGATATCTTGGTGCATAGATACTTAAAAATCTAGTTTATGTGTCAATAATTAAATTACAATAATTAAATATTTAAAATTTGACTGTTCATAATGAATGTATTACTATTTTTTTGTATTTTCTATATAAAATGAAAAGTAAAATTTCTGAATTGAAATCCACTATCCCTGAAAATGACACTAAACATGCCTGATGACATGTGTTGTGTAATAAACCACCTAAATGTGTATAAGTTCATTGTAACTATTTAAATTATGTGTTATATTTCATATTTTTAGGAACCATATTTTAAGAAGTTGCATATTCTAGTTTTTTATCTTAAAAAATTGTAAAATTAGGTTATCTAGATTAAATTACATAAAATTAAAACTATTTAAAGTAAAACTCAAAAGTATTATGTAATATGTGTGAGGGATGGCTATGTAGAAAAGTATTTAGGAATACACTGATGGAATGGTGGTTGGTTAACTTTTTTGTTGAATCATAAAACTACAACATTAATTATTTGAACCAAAACTAGTATTATCACACAATCACTCAATTTCTCCATTAATACACCCTTATTCTCATCCAATACAACAAAAAATCCCCATGAGTCTCCTTGTCAATTTATACAAAGGGAATTAAAATTTGACTCAACTCCATTCTTGTCCTCTGTTAACTAACCCATCACCTGAACATGAGTTTTCAAAAAAACATATTTCACCCTGTATTCTTCCTCACTCAAAGCATCACTAGGATGATCAAAACCTTCCTAATAGTTACACCTACCTCTTATACTCATAAACTGACCAATTTCACTTCATTTCATAACATTGTCGCAAATATGTTTCATTTAGCCTCTGGTCCAAAGGTCCCTTATGTGGTTTACTTCGAAATGGGATCCTATAAATAAATTTTATAATTTATATTATTATAATAAAATTAATAAAACTCTAGAAAGCAAACAAATAGTTTCTTATTAATATAACAATGATTTTCATTGCCTCATTAGTAAGATATTTTTTCCTTTTTATCATTCATGAAATTTTCCATTTTTTATGGTGATCATGGGGAAGGGGAGCTGATCTCCAAAGAGATAATTGACTCAACTCACTTCTTGTTACAATAGCCATTTCTTATATTTCACCTTTATATAATAAGCAAAAAACCACAATGTTAATCCATACTCTAAAACTCTATATAGTGTAATATATTGTGTATCTCTAAAAATTCATATGATAAATTCTAGTGTACTCACTGATAACATTCAATTAAATATTAGTCAGTGATATAGATGGCCTTTCTTCACTTCATAAATGCTAACATTATGTGTTAATCAAACATAAGTGTCATTTTCAAACTCCCTTGGCGCTTGAAAATCTTAAACCATTTTGAAACATGTTCATTTTATACTATGACACCTAAAAACTATGGAAATATAATATTTTATTATATTCTCATTAGACTGAAAACTTCCATGTCTTTTATGATTCTTATACAAAATTAATGAAAGAATCATTCAATCTTAGGTATCAAGGGAGAACATATGAACTCAATGATATGTTGGTTCACATATAACTAAAAAGATAGTAGATGTGTTCGTAATAAAATTATAATGATGAAATATATAAAAAATGAGTGTTCACAGTGAATGTAATACTACTATTTTTTGTATTTTCTATATATAATGAAAACAAAAATTTAGGAATAGAAATCCACTATCCTTGAAAATGGAACTAAACATGCTTGATTATGTGTGTTATGTAATAAAACCCATGAAGGTGTATATGATCATCATAACTCTTTAAAATAAGAGTTCTAGTTCATATCTATAGGTATAGTATTATAAAAACTCACATATTATAGTTTTTTTTATCGTAATAGAATTGTAAAAGTAGTATATGTGTATTGTATTACATAAAATTGAAACTATTTTAAAGTAACTCTCAAAAGTAGTGTGTAATATGTGTGTGGGATGGATATATAGGGATGATTTTAGTAAGAAACTTATGGAACTATGGGTATTGAAATTTTATTGTTGAATCATATAGCTACAACATGAATTATTTGAACCAAAACCAGTATGATTACCCAATCACATGATTGATCCAGTAATACACCCTTAGGCTCATTAAGTATAGCTGCGGATCCCTATGAGTCTATTTTTAAATTTATACTAAGGAAATTAAAATTTAACAGTCCATAATATATGTGTTCATTGAGATCTTAGGTGATTGACTAACTTCACATCATCAAGTCTCTCTCTAATGCTCATGGTGGGTATCCACTTTGACTGCTTCACCCACCCAAAAAAAAAAATAAACTAAGTCATCAAGTTAGAAATATTTTAACTTAAAAATAGAGAAATATAATGTATTAAAAAATATTTAAGCTTTCTATTATGATATTTAAATCAAAATCACCTATTACCCACTAATTACTTATCCTCTCGTGTTTATAATACTAATAAATTATAAAACCATGAGTATGAAAATATTCTCTATAGAAACACAAAGGCTAATGATGGCCAATGACTCTTCATTCTCCTTTGAATAGATGTATCAATCCTCCCATTTTTTATAGTCTTAGCCACCTTATTATTTTACATTCACAATCATTTGATCTTTCTCTCTCTAAGTGATCAATTTATGTAGGAAATGTACTTTTATATCACTCCATGTGTGATTACATACTTACAACTCCACTTCCATCTCCTTCCTTTCAGTAGCATCTCCAATATCATTGATCACATGCCAATCCTCTCTTTCCCTTAAATCACGTACCATATTTACATTTTATTATAGGATTAATTGATTTATTTAGAATAATTGTGTAAAAAGAATCCCATAATTCATGTTTTACACGTTTCTCTAATGATACATCAATGGTTCTAGCAACATAACTTTAATTCCCCTCCTATATTCTTCATTATTGATCTTTTATAGTATCCATGGACAACCAAAATAACTATTCAGTAATTTACAAAACCTATAAATTAATTTTCTCACTCATGTACGGGGTTACCATAGTGGAAAATTTGTGAATTTTTTATTTCATCGATGGTTATTTATTTATATTATAATATTATAATCCCATAATTTCATGAAATATGGATTTACCTAACCCACTAGGGGCCACTTACCCAGGGACATGTCCATTGTGACAACCCCAATCCCACATCCAATTATCGTGGGGGGTGTCGACTAGTGCTGAGTGGGCATATCCCAAACATGGGATGAATTAGCATAATGTAATTGTACACATGCACACATATCCAATCATATAAAATGATGATAAAATTAAAAAAAACAAAAAACATAAAATGCATGCACAATATCTATCTCACAATCAGAGTATAGAATAAGTACTAAATGAGATAAAGGGGGAAAATACAGGCCCAACCAAAAACTACAAAGTAGTTCATCCTACTTCTAAAAAGGTAACTACTATCAAATGAAACACCTAGTAAATACCTTGGTCTATCTAGCCCATTCTAAGCTCTACCCACTCTCAGTCCTCCTAGGATACCTTCCAATGATATGTTGTCTGCATAATACATGACACATACAATCAAATCTCATGTATTAGTGAGTATAACAATACCAATTAGGACACCCCAAAATAATTAATCATAAAGTATCCAGAGTAGTCGTCTCAGCAAAAAATATTCCAGCATGATAAGTAACATAGAAATAATAAACATCCATATATACTCATAACATACAATTTGTATCAAGTGGTCTCAACCAATACCGAAAAGAACCTAAGTGGCACTCATTTGGGAGGGTTCTCTCCTCGAGCCATATTGTCACTTCTAACAAAAATCCAAGTAGTCATGCTCATATAGTCATGAAAAGAACGTTCTCACTAGATAGTATAATATAACATTTTCTAGATAAGGGATAAATCATAGGACCTCTAGGGGATTCCACCAACCCTAATGGATGAAACTTCTAGATAGAGTATTAATGCCTTGTGCATGGTAGTCATGCTGATACCACAAACCCCAACTAGAAAATATATGATTGAGGATCCCACCCCATTCTACATAGAGATATATCATGAACTATATCTAATGCAGAACACAAATAGGGGGTTATAATCCAATTTTTAGGACATAATGTCTCATCGTACCCTTGTAAGGATAGACCAAGGAACATCACGCAACTGATCTTGGTATATATTGAGAAAATGAAGGTTTCCAATCTATGCCATAGAAATTACATGATGTATATTGAGGATAAATGGAATGTACCTAAAAACTTGATAATGACCATGTTCTTACCTATGTTCTTATTATCATGCCCATGTATACTTGCTTGTTCCTATGTACACGAGGTCCTGCCCGTGTACCTATGGACATGCCTGTGTACATAGCTATGTCCGAGTACCAGGTTATGCTTGTGCACTCTACCCTTTCTTGTGGGCTTGGTTGTGTCTAATCTTATGTACTCCCAAAGTACATGTTTCCCACTAGTATTGGGTCACATGGATTTTGACACATGTCACATGGCATGTGATGTTTACCATTTTGTGGAAACACAAGAATTGTAGCTAGGTCCACATTGTGTTTGTTATTCCAGAGTAAATGCCATGTAACTCAGGAATTTCTATAATTTTCAAGTTGTTCATCGCATCATTGATCATGCCTGTAACTATTTTTATAGCCACCAATCATACTCAATGAGAGGGGATCTAGGGTTGAACATTCTCATCATTTTCAATAGCCAGATTTCAGCCACATCCACAACTCAAAAAAGACATCCCATTAAGACATATCATCATTGAATGTCCAAACCCATAATAGATTCCACTAATCTAATATATATCCTTAATCACCCACCGTCATTATCACACCTTTATCACATCTCAATCATGAACCACACCAGCCGTATTTATCCGTTGCACCAAATAACGGCCGTGAAATGATTGAATACAGAGTATTCATCAAACCACGAGGCAAAGAAATTACCCATGATAAACATGTGAAAAATAGGGGAGAGTTATAAGAAACATAAGAGAATAATGAACCTCATCCATTTTTTGGGTTTTCCTTGATCCATTGTTGTTATAATTAAAAAATTATTAAAAAAATACCAACTAAACCATAAATAAGTCAATCATTGATGCATTAATCAATTATTATTAGTGTAATTGATCTTCATTTGTCCCGATATGTTATAATTGGATGAATTCACATAAATCAAACATCTTATTTATGGTTGTACTAATCAATGATGAAGAATAGTCACATGTCAACATCACTGGTGAGATCCACAACCTCCATTCGTGAAACGGTCCTTAATCATAATCTCAATCTATTGTCGTTCATCAAGTCCTCCTCCAAAGGATCTTCTTAAAATCTCATGGTTGTGGGGATAACCCTAAATTATTTATAACTTCATATTTATATAGGTTTTCTAGCTCTCTACACCAACACATAATAAATAAATAAATTATTTATTATTTGTACCCATGACAACATTTTCACAAACCCACAATGCCGTCAAAGATTATGTCAGGGATAGTGTATAACTCATGTTCTGAACTCAATAGAGACCTTATATTTCTTAACTGAGTCCCCATTCAAAATATATTCCACTTTTTTCGGAAAAACTATCCATTTGTGAAATTTATATATCTAATAGCTTTAAAATATCATCTTTGTGCTCACCGGGCCTCAAAATCTCATGTCGTCGGAGCACCTAGATCTAAA
Source organism: Viscum album (assembly GCA_963277665.1). Taxonomy (NCBI): domain Eukaryota; kingdom Viridiplantae; phylum Streptophyta; class Magnoliopsida; order Santalales; family Viscaceae; genus Viscum; species Viscum album. The sequence goes on from OY728158.1 coordinate 393,263,930, forward strand.
AGTATTTTTTATATATTTCAAAGCATTAAATGAAAAAAAAGATGTAAAATTCACCTGAAATTAATTATTTTCATCTAAAAAATTGAAATATACTACTCAAAAAGATGTGGGTACTGATCTTGTTTCTTGGTCTCCCACTCCCATGTTCTATCCTAAAGACTCATGTGCTACCCCCAGACAATCATTATGGGATCACTTTCCCATAGAGGATCTTCTCTTAACAATATTTGATATCCATTAGGTAATCTAAAAAGGTAACTTCATCCATGATGTCCAACTCCCCTCAGTTAATAACATATGATCATTCGTGCATATAACTCTTTAGCAGTGATACATAGTATAAATCGTGTACCCATCCAAACTTCGTTGGAAGGGTCAAATAGTATACCAACATGTTGAACCTATTTAGTAACTGGAATGGAACAATGAATCCTAGAGACAACTTGCCTCCCCAAACAAATATCCATCGTCTACGTCGACATGATACCTTTAATAACCTATCGTCTCCCTCTTCGAACTCCAAAGTCCTATGTTGTCGGTCCTTATAGGACTTTTGATGAATGTTTTTCACCCTTAATCCACTTTTGGATGATCTGCACCATATCTATCATAGCATGAATCAACTCTGGTCCCATTAGTGCCAACTCATTTGGATTAGTCCAAGACATTGGTGACCTATAGCATTGCCTGTAAAAAGCCTTGAATGGTGTCATACTGATGGTGGAATGGTATCTGTTGTTATAGGAAAACTCTACCAAGGGTAGATGATCCTCCCAACTAAATCCAAAGACTAGTCTGCATGCCCATAGTGTTTCCCCTAGAACAAAAATGGATTTCCCAGTCTTTTCATCAATATAGGGGTAAAACATCATTCTCAAGCATAAATGGGTCTCAAAGGACTCCAATAATACTCTCCATAATCATGAGATGAAGTGAGTATCACAATCTAAATTGATCATCATGGGAGATCCATGTAGAGGTATTATCTACTGCATGAAAATGAATCGTAAACTCTCTGTTGAACTCTACTAGTAGATAGATAGGAAGTGGGATAACTTGGTGAGTTAGTCTAAAATAACCTAGATAGAATCGTGTCTACATTTATATGGTAACCCCATCACAAAGTCTATAGATATCTCATCCCAATTTCACTCTAGAAGCTCAAGTGGTTATGCTAATCCCAGTGGAACCTGGTTCTCAGCCTTCACCTACTAATAAGTGGGGCATTGGTAGACCAAATCTGTCGCACCCTTCTTTATTCATGGCCACATAAACTAACATCACAAGACCTGGTACATCTTTTCCACACCTCGATGTACAATAAAAGGGGATGTATGAAATTCCGTCACCACCCCTCCTGTAACACCAATCATACCATCATATTTACTTTAAAAATGATAATGTTCTCCAACCCTTTTGAAAATCCATCATGAGCACATTCGATGGATATTTAATCATGTATGGTATCATAGTTGTTATCTGTATACTAAGCCTCCCTAACACATTTAATATTTTTGGGGGTAAAATCCATCAACCATAGGTAAAATGTACCATACTAATCCATAAAGTATAGTTGTAATGAGGCTAATTACTATGATACATCAGTTAAAAATTGAGAATAAGATCTCTTGATGAGATAATATTCAAATACATTTCCATTACCTGAAGTATAAATTATGTTGATTTCATAATCCTCGAGGAACTCCCGCCATTTCTCTCTCATGTTTAGATCCTTCTGAGAGAAGATATACATGAGACTATTATGGTCAAAATATATGATAAAATACTCTCCCATAAGGTAGTTTCACCATATATTCAAGGAAATTATTACTGCTTCTAACTCAATATCACGGGTTTTATAGTTGTAATCATGAATCCCCATCTACCAAGACCCAAAGGAAATCACTACATCCCTCTACCTCAAAACACAACCATGCTCATCCACTGAGGCATCACATAACATCGTATACTCAACAATATCCTCTATAAATATCAATATGGGGGTTCATGTTAACCTCTACCTCAACTCTTGGAAATAATTCTAACACCTATTCATCCAAATGAAAGGCTATCCATTCCATGTCAATAAAGTCAAAGGTGTTGAAATCATAGAGAAATCAGCACAAATAACCTGTTGTATCCTATTAACCCAAGGAAGCTCTGCACCTCTATACCACTCTTGGTGGATCCTAAGATAACACTGCCATGACCATCACTGAGTCCTCTATTACACTATTAGGTGAGATGAAGTGTCATAAAAATTGAGCCTCCTAAATCATGAACCTACAATTCAAGAGCTCACCGTAATGGTTGGTTCCTTAGAGTATGTATAAGACCATCCTCATGTGTCTTTTTTGCTACTCCTCAAATGTTGAGTATACTAAGATGTCATAAATAAGGACTACCAAAAACTAGTCTAAGAAAGGATGAAATATATGGTTCATGACTCCCATGAAATCTAGTGGTTTGTTTATCACATTGAAATGCATCACCAAGTACTCATAGTGACCATAACGGCATCATAATTCCAAAATTGGTATATCCTCATCTTGTACTTATAGTTGATGATAGTAAGATCAGTTATCTATTATCAAGAACTCTTGTTCCCCTCTCAACTAATCAAAGAAGTTATCCATCCTTGGTAGTGGATATTTAATCTTTATTTTTACCTAGTTTAGGTTCCAACAATCCACACACAAACTCAAGCTCTCGTAATCCTTATCGAACAGCACCAGGGATACATAACGTAAACACTAGGCCCCACAAATCCCTTCCTATACTATTATTCTCAATGATTTGTGGGATCCATATGATATTCTAGAATATATTTCAATATTTTCGATGGGTTCAAGTAAATGAAAAAGTATTTCTCTCATATGGTGGTATGTCTGACAAACCCTTTGGAAAGACTTCCACAAACTCTGCCACGACTGTAGGAAAATAGTATCCCATTGAATCCACTGCTCCAACAATCATGTTATCCAACAAGTGAGTAATTGGTTGAAACCTCTTACATATGATATCATCTTACTTTTTTTGGGTTTCCTTCTCACCCATGAAAGAAAACCTTGATCCATCTTCGTGGATACACTACATCATCATCCTAAAAAAATCAATATAAGCTTGAACTATGGATAACTAGTTCAAAATTAAGATAAAATAATTTGTATTCAACATAGATACAAGGAGATACTATAATAAGATCTTACATCTAAGTGTCAGGTTACACTTTTGGAATAAGTGTGTGATCACTGAGTCACCTCCATCTGGAGTCTCCAAGCGCAAGGGTGGAGCCAAGGGATCAACTGGAATCTCTATGTCACAATGAAGAGAAGTGGAAAGAAAGGGGTTGATCCTAAACATAACTATTAGTACTATTAATAAAGAACATAATACAAAAATTATACCTTTAATTAAGTTGAGATACTTGGGGTCATATGCCTCCACTACCAACAGTTTCCCATATACCTAACCACCACCTCCCTGAGCCTAGATTGGACCACCTAATAGTGGTGGTGGAAATAATACAAACTACATACCGCCTCCTACCCCTCTACCTACTCCTCTTCCACATCTGGAACCCTATGGACTACCTTTCTCCTTCCACTTTCTATGTCTAGGTGGTCCATTGACAGTCTCTCTATCAATTGTACAATAGGTCAAACAATCTCAAGTGAGATGTCCTCAGCCATCACATGAGATGAACTACCTCTCCCTTAGCTAACTCAATCCATCATGAGATCCCTGAATCACTAATACTCTATCCTTGTATCATCTCCTAAATCACCTCACATGTTTATATCCTAATGATTATTGTCGTCTACAAGTTGTCGATGTCTCAATCCCTAAATTCCCACTACCAACACCTGCTATCAGCATCTTCTCTACCAATAACCACTCCACTACTAAATCCCACTCATATACTCCAACATATGTGGGAATAAAAATAGATATCACCGAATCTCTGTTATATTGTCATAATCCCTGGTCTATGTTATGTTCCCTGAAGAATAGATCATGCTCCATATCTATAAACTAATGTGAGAGGTCAATAAACTTTGCTTAATACTCCAATATAGTCATATTGATTTTATGTAAATGTATAATATACAATATGTTAACTAACCATAGTGTGGCCTAATAGAACTCCTCCCTAGAGAGATTCCTAAAATATGACTTGGAGATAGTAGCCACATCATGAGAATATGTCACCAAACCCCACCATTACCTAGAAGAACCCTAAAGGAGAGTTGCTGCTAGGACAACCATATAATATGTAGGTTTTCACAAGAGGAGAAAAACTCAGGAAACTACCTCTAGTTAGTCATTATATACCAAGGGGTATAGATCACCCCGAAACCTGGGAGGCCACTACCTCTGAAACTCATGTACTTCACTCAACCTGAACACATCTTTGTCCATTAATATCAACATAATAAGATGCTCAATAGATAGTGTAATAACTAGAATACTACAAGGAGGTATTACCTCTTATACATGCCCCTATACTAAATCGTTGTCACTCATGGGATCATCCCCATGATCACATAGTGAAACCCTAGTTGTATATCTTCACAAAAGAATCCAGAAATAAATAAGATGCACCATTATCAATGAGTATATCTGGGGAGCTTACTCAAGAAGGACAAGGAAACCACAAATCATTCTTATATAATGCATGTACCAATGTTTTTTCATGAAACCAGGGTCCACATGTATTAGGTCAACAATTAGGTTGTTAGAGTCCTCTGAATGAAAATGTTGGCCACTACACTAGAACTAGAGTCTATTACATGAAATCAAAACTTGAAACACTTTTAACATTATTTCCATAAATCCCAAACCAACCTCACAACTACACAAAAATCTATTCTCTTTCCTAATGTATAATAATGCCCTGATACCACTCTATTCTGACCCGACCCATTGGGGCCCACCTATCTAGTGATAAACTAAGTGTGAATACCCCAAGACCACCTCCAATAGGCTTGGTTTTGGTGACCAGTACCAAGTAGGAATATCCTACACATGGCAGGTATTATAATAATGTACATGTATACACTCACTCGTATCCGAGCTCGTAGAACGCTAAGAAAATAAAACAACACATACCATAAATTAATGCAAATCATCTATGTTGAGTCAAAATTCTTATTTTGACATATATATTCCTTTTTTTGGAAATCTAAAACACTTTCAATAATACCCAATTACTAACTCCTTTATATTCAAGTAGTTTAAGAAGATAATCATATATCATTTTACCATACATTCATTAATACTTCTTCATTCATATTTTATTAATATGATTTTTTCATATGCATACGATAATAATCATACTCATGAGTTTTTTAGAAATGTTTTATTCCATGATTATCATAATGAGCCTGTATATGAATTTTTCCATACACACCAAATATTTTTTTATCGTACACAATGTCTTGATTTTGTATTGAAAATATTTTTGTAACGATATAAATCATACTAAATCCCATTATGAAAATCAGCATACCCTTTCTAATTTAATTTTTCATATCTAAAAAATAATATTGTAATGAAAGTAAAACCTTTATATCAAAATTATGTTGTGTTTAGTATGTATTTAAAATGATTTAATTGTTATAATAATAAGATGACAGTTGCAGTTTCAGGTTTCCAAGTACCTGTGAGATTTAAGAAGAAAATACTACCACTGGAGACCAAGATGATACTTGGGAAAATACACTATAAATACATAATAATTTGATTGAGCTTAGTCTACTGATGCTAATTAAATTTGACACTCTTTGAGAGCTCTTCAAAATTGATACTATGTATGAAAAACATAAAGTTTAAAAGTTTTAAACTTCATTTTCAATCTAATTATTACTCTCAAGAGTTTTTGTTTTTCTTCATGAAACACTAATCGTTGTGATTATGATAGAGGGTTTTTTGGATAGGAAGAAAGTTTTACCGATATTTTGTGAATTTAGGGATTTCGAGGCTAGGAAGACAGAGGCATCAATTACCTTCTGGATCGAGGGCTTGTGGGGATAACAATGCATATATAAATAATCATATCGAGGGATTACCCTGGTGTGGGTAAGATAGACTTTCTTTAAAGTATAAATTAAGGGACCTCTATCTGATGTTATTGGATACCCTTCTCTTTGGGTTAATATAATTTTATTCATTTACTTTTTTTACTTTTCCACTGTATTGTAATAGAAATTGGATTGTTTTATATATTCATTTTTTTGTTCTCTATTCTATGATTACAATATTTTACATAACAATTTCTATGATTATGATCAATCCATTTACTCAATACGATCCTATTTGATTTATGATATAATAATTAATTGTTTCACTCTGGTTATCATAACCATTGTGATTATGATCCATATTACCCTTACCCCAATTTTTTTTTTCTTATTGTGAATATTATCAAATAAGACATGATCAATATTTATCCTAACCTACTGATTATGATAATTTTTCTATTAGACCCAACACCCATTCTAATTAATATTTTTTTACTTTATACCAGGTTTTTTAATTAAATTTGTCTAAATCCATTTAAACTGAATTCATTCAAGGTTAAAAATAATTTTTTTTAATTTTAAAATTCACCCCCTGTAGTTTTTCATCTGTTTATACATTTAGATCCAACAATTGGTTTTAGATGAGGTTTACAAAGATCATATATTTGCATAATTTACTTTTAAAAGTTAGTTATATTTCGTTTATAACATTTTTGTTTATAAATATTAGTTACATTGATGTGTACTGTGAAAAAAGAAAATTTTTATTATTTTAAATATGGTAGGACTCGATGTTGGTTCAATTGATAATCTCAATGATACAATACCATAAATTGTTTATGTAAATGATTATAAATACCTGAGAGATAGAATAAAAACCTTTATAATCAATAAAGTATTTGATAATTTTGTTATTCACATTGGAGAATATAAAATTCCGGACAATGAAGTTGGAGAATTTACCGATCAATAGAAACATGAATATTTATTGAATTATAAGGTATGAAATAATATACTTATTTACCTGACTAGAAATATATATAGACATATTTAATATTTTCATGAAGGAACAAGTATTTTAAACAAACTATAAATTACTCATTTCGGTACATCTAATGTTATTGAAATAAGAAAATCTATACTAAGAGAAGATTTTCAGAATATCAAATTTCATTATAGAGAATCTATTGTTACGGTCCAAAGAAGGTGCAAAAAAATTGTAATGGTTTGAAATATATGGGAGAGAATGTATTAGATGATTAGATCCCTATAGAAAAAATTATAGATATTATTAAAAATGAATGGAAATCAAAAAAGAACATATGTTGATGAGTCAATGAAGGTCACAAATTTAACTCTTGATGAGTTGTTTGGATCTCTTTTGAAATACCAAAATAGATTTAAAAGATATGTTGAAAATTATAAAAACAAGAATGGAGTAGTTTTTTTTTAATTCTACTTCAAATCAAATGAAAGATTAGACTTCAGAAAAGATAGCTAATTCAACAAAGAAAAATAAAGTGGATGTTCAATCAGACTCAAGTGAATCATAAAATTTAGAAAATGAGTTATATAATCTTGATTGAAGGATGAATAAGATTGTGGGATAGAAATATTTTCAGTATCAATATAAGAAAATTAATAATGATAATAAATATATTGAACTTAACTATTATGAATGTAAAAAGGTTGAACATATAAAACCTGATTGTAAAATTATCAAAAGAAAATATAGAAAAGAAATACATTTTTATAAAATTCATAAAAAGTACTACAATCCAAAAGAAAAGAATTTATTGAAATCCAATGACTTATGGAGTGCTAGTGGAGGAGATTATTCTGATTTTTCTTTAGGAAATAAAAAATCCAAAAAAATAGTATTTGTCTCTTTTCTATAAAACCTTTTAAAAATAAATGTTTTAGGGAAAATGTATATAGTTCATAATCATTAAAAAATATATCTTTAAATGGAAACTACCCTGACGAAAATGGTTATATTTCTTCTAATAAAAACATTTCTCAGCAGAAGATAATAATTTACCTTCATATGAAGATGTCTATAGATTTTCCAAATTTCATAAAAATGAAAATTGAAAAGTTAGTTAGAAGCTTGAGAAAGAAAATTTTAGAATAAATATTTTGAAAAAATAAAATCCAAATCTTCTTAAAGATCTTGTTAAAAATGTTTTTGAAATTTATTTTATTTATGAAAATCTTAAGAAGGATAATTATGAGAAGGGTAAGTATTATAAATATATTTAGAAAGGCATTACTAAGAAAAAAGATTAAAAAAAATCAATTTTGAAAGTAATACTAATGTAGATAATCATTTGTTTATAAGACTAAAGTCTAAAATTTTTTCTTTAAAGAAACTTTTGAAAAACACTGCCACTATTAAGGAAGGAGTTGATAAAATGTATAAACAACTTCATCCACAAGTTAATAGTTTATCAATGGTATATACTCATTCAAACCCAGTTTTTAGTAATAATTATTTTTTTCTTGAAAATTACCCATTTTACACTTAATTCCAAAGTGATGTTCACTGGAATAAAATTTTTTCCTCAAATAAAATTCAATATGTGGGGTTCTACAATGCCCATTTTTCAAAACAATTCAGGATTCCAAAATTTTTTCCTCTAAAATTACCAGATCCAATAATATTTAGATTCCAAAAGTTTAATTGTTTTATTTTCAGGAAAAAAGGAATTTCCAACGACATAAATATATGTTACATGGATAGTGGATGTTCCCAACATATGACAGGTAAAAATTATTTCTTTGAAAATATTATTGAAATGAACGGAGAAAGATTTATCTTCATAGAAAATGCTTAGAGAAAGATTGTGGGTATAGGTAATATTTTTATTCATGGAAAATATTTGGTTTCAAATATTTTATTTTTAAAATGTCTTAAGAACAACCTTATAAGAACAATAAAATTTTGTAAGGTTACCTTCTGATTTTTAGGAATGATAAATGTGTAGTACAAAATTCCAAGGATGAATACATTCTTTCTGTCAATCATCATGGGAATGTTTACACACTCAACTTAGAAGACCTTAGGAGCCAAGATATACATTTCCTTAGTGCAATGAAAGATAAATCTTGGTTATGGAATAGAATTTTAGGACACTATAACCATATGAAATTATATAAACATTAAAAAATAATACTTATTAAGTATCTACAAAAACATAGATTTTATTCTTCCAAAGTTTGTGACCCTTGTCAATACAGAAAGAAAAAAAAGTCAATATTTAAATAAATTAGTGTGAAGTTTTAACTTCTAATTATTTATAGTCATAACACAAGGATATTTTTGTACCTACAAAAATTAGAGGTATTAGAGGCATGTATTATGTATTTTTTTAGTTGATGATTACACTAGATATACATAAGACTATTTTCTAGAAAAGAAATATGAAGCCTATGTTTATTTTAATACTTTTTTTGCTAAAGTAAAAAAATGAGAAAATCCGTCCATTGATAAATATTTATAGGTTTCATGTTGTAGAATTTTTAAATTCTTATTTTGAATTTTTTTTATTAATAAGGGCATTACACATAACTTTTCACCTCCCATAACTCCTTAACAAAATTTTCTTTTTGAAAGAAAAAAGGCATTCTTCAAGATATAATAAGAAACATATTGAGTGAATATTCTATTGTTAAATATTATTAGGCTGAAGCTATGAGTACTAATTGCTATACTATAAATCAAATTTTAATTAGACCGTTTCTTAATAAAACTCCATTTGAGTTATAGACAGACTGATAACCAAAAGTTTCATAATCCAAATTATTTGGATGCAATGAATTCATTTTACTTACAAAAGATAATTTACATAAATTCACACCCAAATCCGATGAAGGTACATTCTTAGGCTATTCCACCACTTCTAATTATTATGGAGTTTTTAATAAAAATTTGTGTACTCTTGAGGAAATAGTACATGTTAAATTTTATGAAACTTACCATTTTGTTTTTAAACAATTCCAACCTACATTTTCTAATGTGTTTTCTAAAACTGATTATCAACCTTTGATAGAAGACTCTTATAATAAGTATAATACTCAAGATTTTTTTAAGTATTCACTATAGAATACATTCTATCAAATGTTGATGACCATGTTTTGCAAAACCAAAGGAAATTGTTTCTTAAGAATCATCATGGTGATAGTATCATGGATGATGTGAATCAACCAATAAGGACTAGATATTCTTTTTGAACTGAAGTGTAACATATAACATTTCATTCTAAATCTAACCCTAAAGCTACTGATGAGGAATTAGGTGATCCATATTGGATTAATTCAATGAAAAATCAACTAAATTAATTTGGAAGTAATAAAATATGAACATTTGTTAAAATACATAATGAAACCTCTATAATTGGAGTAAAATGGGTCTTTAGAAACACTTGCGATGGAAATTAAATAATAATTATAAATAAAGATATACTAGTTGTTAAGGGTTATAATAAATAATAGGGAAAAGATTATGAATAAACCTATGCTCCGGTACCTAGATATAAATCTATTATAATTATATTAGCCTTTACAACATTCATTAATTTTTAATGTTTTACAAATCAATATAAATTGTGATTTCTATAACAGATATCTTCAAGAGGATGTTTTTATTTAAAAACTACCAGGTTTTGAAGATACAAAACATCCAATATATGTTTTAAACTTAATAAGGATTTATATTCTCATAAACAATCCCCTAGAGCCCGATATGATAGATTAATAGGATTTTTGTTACAAAACAAATTTTTAAGGGAATTTTTTATCTAACTATTTTCATAATGATAGAAAAAGAATGTTTTGATTATTAAAATTTATGTTTATGAAATTATATTCGAATGAAATCAGAATTATTTAATAGATTATTTTGTGAATCTTTTGAAATATACGTTTAAAATGAGTATGATAGGTGAGTTAACATTCTTTCTTGGTTTTCAAATTTCTCAACCAATAAAATTGAATTATATATCCCAAATGATTATATTAAATATCTTCTTAAAAATTATGGATATGATAATAATAAAAGTATTAGTACTCCAATCAGTAACTCAAATACTCTTGAACATGATGAAACTGGACATCCAGTAAATAAAACAACTATTAGAGAGATGATAAGAAGTTCACTATACATAATAGCTTGTCTTCTATACTTAATATTTTTAGTATGATTATTTTAAAGGTATTAATAAAATAAAAAATAATCCCATTTAAAAGTTATGAAAATAATTTCTCATTATTTAAAGGGAACCATGGATCATGACTATTTTATTATTCTTCAAATGATATTTAATTACAATGTTTTTCATATGATGACATAAGTGGTTGTAAAATGGATAGAAAAGGTACATCTGGAACTTTTCATTTCTTAGGTGATTCATTAGTTTCTTAGTATTGTATGAATAAAACACTCAGTAGAACTATCCACTACTAAAGCTGAATATGTGGCATCTGGAAGTTGTTGTGCTCAAGTGATGTGGATGCAACACACAATAATTGATTATGTAATGAATTTTACTAAAACTGAAATACTATGTTATAACACTAATTCCATTGTTTTAAGAAAAAAACCATTCACATAACTCTCATTCAAAACACATAGATATTATGAATCACTTTCATTGGGATCACACACTTAAAGGAGATATCATTTTACAATTAATCAGAATGAAAGAACAACTTTCTAATATTTCTACAAAACCATTACCTTACGATAGATTTGAATACATTAAATAGAATATATGAACTATCAATAAAAATAAATAATTCATATATACTACTTTTTTAAATAAAATCATTACATTAATTACTCTTTTTCAAATCTTTAGTACATATCATTGAAAAAAATATTTTGTTTTTTACTTAAATTTCCCTAAGCATAGATTTTTGAACTCAAAAAATTTTCATACTCATAAATTTTCATACACAAAGATTTCTCATACTCATATTTTCATACTCAAAAAATTTCATTCTCATACCTTCATACTCAAAAACTTTTGTAATAATAATTTTCATACTCAAAAAATTTCATACTAATACTAGTAATTTTTTTGTATTAATAATTATAATACTCATAAATTTTCATACTAATAATGTAACACCCCAACCCTATTTACCCAGAGTTGGTGCATTATTACATATCATTGGCATGATCAGAAAAGACGATGTCTTGAAAGATTGATTAGTTTAGTAGCCTTGGAAACACTAGCTATATTAATAAGTCTTACATTACATCATGAAGTTAAAAAACTACAACAACATATTGTCTTCATATCCACTCATACAATCCCTATAGGTCATTCATAAAATACTTCATCACATCCTGGGAAGAATTAAAACATTGAATGGGGTGAGCTCAAATGCTCTGTAATGATAACGATATAGTGGAAACTTTCATAAATAAGCATAAACATTTAAGGCAATGTTTAACTAAAAAACCATTCTAAACTTGAATTCAGCATAATATAGAAGAAATAAAATTAAATAATTCCATTTACTTATTCAGATGGATATTCTACTAATCAAATAATAACATGCAATATCAATAACAACTTTCATAATTATGGAATTCATAATGCCAGACTATCATAACCACGTAGCTAAGGCCTCATACCAAGACTACAAATAAGATTTTGTGAATGCCTCGTACCAAGACACTATTTTGTCTCTTGAGACCTACCGATGCATAAAGGAGCTATAACGGGCTCCACCTGTCACTTATTAAGTCCAATTGATTCCTTATATAAACAGGTTTAAACATAATATAAACATTCGTATTAAAACTAGCATACGAAATGCCAATAATTTCTTTATAAACCATGAATGGTATAAAAATAACACATCCACATTCAATCATATCACAAAACCATCAATACAATATGGATGTTTTGTATCATAATAAATCAACTTTAAATAAGCTTAAAATCCATCAATCGATATTGACATAGATGAAATCAAAACTATATGATAGAAATATATCTTTTTTTAAATCATTTAAAAGTCACATAATTATAAAATAAAACATTTACTTTGAAAATATCCTTATATGGTTGTAAGGGAAGCTTCAAAGATTTTATAAAGGTGGAAAATAGCCGCACCCGCCGTATAAGTTAAAAAAGACATTCTTACCACAATTCTGTCAAAAAGGTTAAAAAGGACCATGTTTGGAAAACGACCAAAATATTCCTTTATAAACTTCTTATAAAAAGTCAAACAAGGGTATAAATGACTTTAACCCATAGTCTATAAAATAGTAATAATGTTTTGAAATAAATTTTTAAGAAACATGGATGTGGATGATAAATAAGTCCCAGAAGATCATTACGTATAAACAACCTTGGATAGTGAAGAGATTGTGAAATAAACCCTTAACTTGTACTTTTCCTTGGTTAGGAGTAGGTTAAACTCATTTATAATGGTGGAATAATTGTTATTAAAATATACAAGAATCATATACATTAATATGATATCATATATGATCATTTAACATTACTTTGTTAATAATATCTTTGTATTATCGTCGTTTTGGTTGTTAACTTACTCGTTTTCTTTAATATGTTTTTTATAGAAGCCGTGTTTATTATGGATAGGTTGTATCTTATTCATATCTAGAATGATATAAAGTTCTTAAAAATTATTTTTAATCATCAAATAATAATTAGACGTTAATTGATACGATGGATAATTAATCTCGTCACATTCGGGGAGATGGTAGTCCGTACGTACGCACGAGTGACAATATCATTCTTTTGATATTATAATAATATATAATTGGATGGTATATCATATATATATAATCATCAACATGTTATATTTATTATTTAGATTAATTACACATCATTATTATACCCATCCAAATAATAGTGTCTTGAATAACTACAACACCACGTTGTGGAGACGGTAAGCCGTACGTACGCACGTATGGTGGCATGTCATTAAAAGGATATATATATTACTGAATATGGTTGTACCACAATTATAATAACATCACAGTAAATAGAAGATACTTGAGTTACTATTTTAGAATGGAAATAACAAAGAAAAAGAAGTGGAAGAAGAAAGGAACTTGAAAGAGGGTGGTGAAAACATTACCTCTTCTTCAAGTTCTTCCTTTTGATTTGATCAAAAGGGATCCATAGGTTGGATATCTGATAAAACTAAGGCCTATAGGTTGAAGTGAGGTATGTTTAGAGAATATTTGGGTAGGGTTTGGCCGAATTAAAAGGCTATGAAGGTGTGAATAATTTTTTAGATGTGGTGTCCTTTTATAAGGGGGAGGAGGGGCTCTTTAGGAAAAACAGAAAGTATTATTTTATAATAAATTCCTATTCGGTTTTTAATAGACCCAAAGTAGATTATTCAATGTATAAGGTGGGTATGGGTGTATACCCACTCAATGAAAAGATTTTAGATAGGTTTGGGTCACTATAGTAACCATATCATTTAGATTTAACTCTTAGTTAAATAGTTTGACATTTACCATGTCTCTTTGTATTTTTATATTATATAGTTACTAAACTTACAATAAACATCCAAGAGACCCCCAAGCGGTCCATTAATGATAAAAATATCATGATATAAGTCCTTTGTCTGATCATTAAGTTTTCAAGAATATAATATAAATTAATAATAAAATAATTTTTTTAAAAACTCTTTTATGTCAATTTTGACACTATTTGGTATTTTGTTTTTTATAAATTCATAAAAACATTATTACTTCCAAAAAAAATTAATCGAAGCAACCCTAATATGTTATATTAACCTATAAAATTAGTTTAATTCATTAAAAGTCTCAAATTACATTTATTTTCATATTTATAATATCAATTATTTTAATATTTCCTTAATTAGGTAATTACTGCATCACCATTATGCCATAAATAAATTAAATTATTTAATGTCTAAAAATTATTAATAAAATACAATTATGTAAGAAATATTTTTATCTTTATAATGAATATTTATAGTCGAAATTATCTTATGTATAAATCTATATTAAAAATGTTTTAGTAATTAATCTTTGATTTTATCTCTTTTAACTCTTCATTGAATTAAATAATAATTAATGTCCTAATCTAATCCAAGTGGACATATATGATAATATTTTATTCATAAGGTTGTTTTTGGTCGAGATACACTTGTCCAATAGAATTAGGACATATTTTAGGGTAATAATAATATCATTTTTACCCTTAATTACCTTATTTACCTTTTTACCGTGGTAAATAAAAGTAAAATGTTACTATTCACCAAAAATTATTTTTATCTTATTGAACCACATTTTACAACTTAATATTAACCGTGTCTCTCGGATTTTCGAAATTCTACTCACAGAAGTGGTAAAATTAAGTTTTATGTGAATTTGCAAATTCTCCTAGGAGATGGGTAATAGACGGTGAAAAGTTCAATAAAATTTTCATATGTCTAAAATTATTATAAACTGACTCCAATGAATTAAATTGAACTTATATAGGTATTACGTATCTATTTTTACCTAAAATAAATTTAAATAAAATTAATAATTATTTAAATAGAAAGTCGGTTTTAACAAATTACTTAGTGTTTTTCACTATTCATCAAAAATTGAAAGTTTTCAGAAAATACCAAAAATTCACCCTAGGATAATTTTGATATTCTGAATCCAAAAATAAAATCTATTTTGAAAGATAAAATTTAAAAAATTTAAAAAATTGGTTATTACTATTCATAACGGCTAGTTTGATTGGTTGTGGTGTGTGTTATAACTCGAAGTTGCGTATAACACACGCTATTATATTATTCAAAGGGAAGCGTAAAGTGGAAGCTTGGGGTGTTACATTCTCCCCTCCTTCAAATAATTTCATCCTCAAAATTTCTAGAACACTACCACTTGAAAATACTTGGGTGGTTCTTCATCATAAGTTCCTCGGGTTCCCACGTTGCCTCTTCCATATTATGGTTTCTCCATAGAACATTTACAAGACGAATCGTCGAGTTTCACAACACTTGTTCTCTTGTATTAAGAATACTGACAGGCACTTCACAATAAGACAGATCGGGTTCCAGTTCTAATTCCTCGTATGTGAGTACATGCATTGGGTCAAGCATGTATTTTCTCAACAATGATACATGGAACACATTGTGAACTTTGGAGAGACTTGGCGGTATTTCCAAACAGTAAGCTACATGCCCAATTCGTTCTAGAATTTCTAATGGTCTGATGTACCTGGGGCTCAATTTTCCCTTATTACCGAAACGTATAATGCCCTTCCATGGAGATAACTTCAAGAAAACATGATCTCCTACCTGAAATTCCAAATCCTTCCTTTGGTTATTAGCATATCTTTTCTGCCAAGTTTGAGTTTCTTTGATGTGGTTTTGGATTACCTTCACTTTATCCATCGTTTCATCCACCAGTTATGGGCCTACATGTTTTCTTTCAACAATGTCATCCCAACAGGTTGGTGTTCGACATCTCTTTCTGTATAACTCTTCATATGGTGTCATCTGAATACTTGAATGGAAGCTATTGTTATAGGAAAATTCTACTAGAGGTAAATATTGATCCCACATACCCTAAAAGTCAAGTGAGCATGATCTCAAAATGTCTTCTAAGGTTTGAATAATCCGTTTTTATTGTCTATTTGTTTGACGGTGGTATGAAGTGCTCAAAAGAGTTCTTTATACAGGGATTTCTAAAGACTTTTCTAGAATCTTGATGTAAAACGGGGATCACGATCTGAAATGATTGATAGGGGTACTCCATGAAGTCTCACAACTTCATTAATATATAGTCTTGCTAGATGTTCAAGTGGTAAATCTTCACTTATAGCATGAAAATGTGCTGACTTGGTAAGATGATCAACAATGACCCATATTGCATCGTTCCTTCTAGGAGTATTTAGTAGTCCCATGACAATGTCCATCGTGATATTATCCCATTTCCACTCAGGTATGGGAAGAGGTTGCATGACTCTCCCAGGCTGTTGACTTCCAGATTTCACTTGTTGGTAAACCATACATCTTGACACATAATCATCAATCTCCCTCTTCACGTTGTCCCACCAAAAATTTTCCTTTAAATCTCTATACATTTGGTGCTCCAAGGGTGTATAGAGAAATTGGAACTATGAGCATCGTCCAACAATTCCCTTGTTAGATCAGGTATATTGGGAACACAAATTATCTTCCCAAATTTCAAAATTCCATCTTCATACACAAATTCACTCAATCTCCCATCATTCACAGCTCTAATATTCTTTTGAAACTCTTCATCATCGATCTGAGAACTCTTTATCCTTTCTAGTAAATATTTTTTGGAAACCTTTTGAAAAATTATTGATGTTTCACCTTCCATGGTGATTCCCATATCTATCTTTACTAGATCCATGAAAATAGGATCCCTTTCTAGTCTCTCTTGTTCAAAAATACATGATCCTTTCTACTCAAAGCATCTGCTACCTTATTTTCCTTCCCCGTGTGGTAGTTTATTGTGCAATCATAATCCTTGAGTAGTTCAAGCCATCTCCTTTTGCTCGTGTTGAGTTCATTCTGTGAGAAAATATACTTCAAACTCTTGTGATCAGTATATATCTCACATTTTTCACCATAGAGATAATGTCTCCATATCTTCAAATAAAAATCACAGCTTCTAACCCGAGATAATGAGTAGGATAATTTTTATCATGAATTTTTAGGTGTCTTGATGCATAGGCAATAACCATATCATTCTGCATAAGGACGCAACCATGTCCTTTCTTCGATGCATTACTATAAATAACGAACCCATCATTCCCCGATGGGAGTTTCAATATAGGATCATTGACTAATATTCTCTTCAGTTCCTTAAAACATTATTCACACTACTTTGTCCAAACAAATTTAACCCCTTTACGTGTGAGATTTGTTAATGGTTTCGCCAATCGGGCAAAGTTCTGGACGAAACACCGATAATAACCTGCTAAACCAATAAAATTACGTACCTCGGTTATACTCGTTGGTGCTGGACATTCATTGATTTCCTTGGTCTTAGAAGTATCAACAAAGATTCCATATTTAGAGAAAATATGGCCAAGAAAAGAAATCTCTTGAAGCCATAATTCACACTTTCTTAACATCCCATACAATTCATGTCTTCTCAGAGTGTTCAATATAATGCTCAATTGATTTTCATTATATTCGTAGA
Source organism: Viscum album (assembly GCA_963277665.1). Classification (NCBI taxonomy): domain Eukaryota; kingdom Viridiplantae; phylum Streptophyta; class Magnoliopsida; order Santalales; family Viscaceae; genus Viscum; species Viscum album. Next base: position 393,282,146 of record OY728158.1, read on the forward strand.
TTTTTGAGTATACCAAGATATCATCAATAAATACCACTACAAAATCATCGAGATATTCCTTGAAAACTATGTTCCTTAGATCCATGAACACAGAAGGAGCATTAGTCAGCCCAAAAGGCATTACTGTAAACTCGTAATGCCCGTACCTGGTTCGAAATGCTGTCATCGGAATGTCTTCCTTCCTCACAAACAACTGATGGTATTCAGATTGAAAGTCAATCTTTGAAAAGTATTGAGCTCCACGTAGATGGTCAAATAAATCATCAATGTGAGGTAGGGGATACTTGTTCTTTATTGTCATAGAATTGATCTCCCTATAGTCGATACATAACCTCATAGATCCATCTTTATTATTAACAAAAAGACCAGAGAGCTCCCTATGGAGAAACACTAGGGAGAATAAATCCCTTAGTACTCAATTCCTCTATTTGTTTCTTTAGTTCAACTAATTACACTGTGGCCATTCTATAAGGGGTCTTTGATATAGGCCTTGATCCAGGAATTAAATAAATGGAAAACTCAACTTCTCAATCTAGAGGATGTCCAGGTAAGTCTTCCGGAAACACATCTACATATTCTTTCACAATAGGTACATCCTCTATTTGAACATTCCTTTCCTCACCCACAGTCATTTCATTCTCTTTCTCCCCAATAATTGAATTTAGTTGAGCTACTGGGGGTGGATCTAGATAATAATTTGGTGGTGATGATTCTACTCTAAAGATAACGTGTTCTTTATCATCATCATCAAAAATCATAACCTCCTTCTTATTACAATAAATCTTCACATCATGGTCTGAAAGACAATCCATACCAAGGATAATATAAAACTCAATCATAGGTATGACGATGAGATTAACTGCTAAAAAACATTTATGTGCTCTAATGGGGATTGATTCACAAAACTTTGTTGCAGTGATACTTCCCTTAGGAGTTTTAAATGACAACTCCCTTGTTAAATCAAATTGAAAATATCTAATTTTCTTATCAAACTGGGAAGATATGAAACAATGTGATGATCCAGAATCAAATAAATCATTTTCTAAACTTGAGGAAACCATTAAATTACCTGCCACCACGTCTTTCAGAGCTTCTACCACAGCAGTAGTGATAACAGGATCTTGGCCTTGATCCCTTGGCCTTTTCTAAGGTAAGTTCCCATGAGGTTTAGGAAATTCATTTTCTTAATGTCCTATCTCTCTACAATTATAGAATTCCACATTGACAACAACACGCTTTCCCTTGCAATCATGAGCTTGGTGGACTTTTTCAGCACACTTGTAACAGACTCACATTCCCTTCAAGCAAGTACCGGGGTGTTTCTTCCCACATTTACTGCAGGATGGATAATCAACTTTTCCCTTCTTCCCTTTATTTCCATTTCCAGAGTGGTCAGAAGATCTCTTCTTCTCTTTCTATTCCATAAAGTCATAAGACATAGAGAAATCCTTTTCTGTCTTGATAGCACATGATATAATATCTTCCTACGACGAGAAAGCTTGTGAGAATAATGCTCAATGGAGAAATGGTTTTAACCCATCAAAGAAATGATCAATCTTACTTCTTAAATTACCTATATAATCTGATGCATTCCTCACTAACCTTGTAATGTTAGCCTCATAATTTCCGACATTCTCATCTTACTTTTTCCTCAGACTCAGAAATTGCCTTTCCATATCTGATCAATGGTCATGTGGAAATTATTTTTCTACGAAAAGCACTTTGAACTCCCTCCATTCCATATTTGATACTTCATCATCCTCCTTTGTGTTTTGTATCAATGACCACCATTGATCAGCATCTCCAGTGAGGTGATAAACTACCATGAAAACTTTTTCCATTTTAGTACTCCCCAAATCCTGAAATATTGTCTCTAGTGAACTTATCCATTGCTCAGATACTAATGGAATTTTACTCCCATTGAATGTTGGTGGTTTTTTCCTCATTAAGCAATCTAACATTGATCCTCCACGTTGTGGATCAGGGAGCTCCATACTGGTAAGGTTATTATTCATATCCTGAGTGAGTTGTCCGAGTATGGTGATGGGAAGATCAACACCAGTTGCATCACCAGCTCCACAATAATTATCTTGAGTAGGAGAGTATTCCCTACATGAAGTGTGTTCATTTATACGGTTCTCATTCCTTCCACTAGGCACCATTTCTAAACAATGTAATAAACTAGAATAGTTTATGAATCAAAATACACATTCCAAACTTGTAAAACACATATCATAAATTGAACACTTTATGGATATAATCAATAATCATAAAAGAGTATCTTTGAGGAATTATATACTCATAAACCATTTATAATGGTTTGTAAATAAATTGAGAATTATCTTAAGCATATCTCTGGGGAGTGTCGTAACCAAGAGTGCAGCAAGGCCCGTTGTTGTGCACCAGTTCCCATTCGAGTCTAGCTCAAAGCGTTGTTTTCGGGGTTTACCCCTAGGTATATCTGTTCTAGAGCCGCCTCTTCCTGCTCATATCCAGATAGGTATTTATTGCCCGGAAAGCTTACAAAATCTCTATAATACCAAAATTCTAGGAAGTTCTTCTATACTAATCCTCAAAGTCTATCTTAGGTCTATGTGCTCTAATCAGAGTTTATCTAAATCTAGCTTCCATGGTTTCTGCTAAACTTCCTTGGATACCAACTGTAACACCCCAACCCTAGTTACCCAGAGTCGGTGAATTATTATATAACATTGGCATGATCACAAAAGATCAAGTCTTGAAAGACAGATTAGATTATTAGTCTTGGAAACACAAGATATATGCATAAGTATTACATTACATATTAAAGTAAAAAAAAACTAAAACAACAACCGGTCTTCATATCCCCTCATAAAATCCCTTTAGGTCATTCATAAAATACTTCTTCACATCCTGAGAAAAATTAAAACCTTGAAAGGGGTGAGCTCAGATGCTGTGTAAGGATAAAAATATAGCGGAAACATTCATAAATAAGCATAAACATTCAAGGAAATGTATAACTAAAACAAAAGCCTTTTAAATGTGAACTTCAGCATATTATGGCAGAAATAAAATTAAATAATGCCATTTACTTATTCTCATTGATATTATACAAATTGAATAATCACATTCAATATCAATAACCACTTTCATAATGATGGAATGCATAATGCCAGACTATCATAAGCAAGTATCCAAGTCCTCATGCCAAGATTAAAAATATGATTTTGTCAAGTCCTTGTACCAAGACACTATTTTTTCTCCTGATACCTACTGATGCATCAAGGATCTATAGCAGGCTCCACCTGTCACTTATTAAGTCAAATGCATTCTTTATATGAACAGGTTTAAACATAACTTAAAAATTCGTTTTAAAACTAGATTACGAAATGTCAATACTTTCTCCATAAACCATGAATGGTATAAAAATAACACATCCATAGTCAAACATATCAGAAAACCTTGAATACAATATTGAAGTTTATTATCATAATAAATGAACTTTAAATAAGCTTAAAATCCCTCAAAGGATATTGACAAAGATGAAATCAAAAATATTTGAGAGAAATATCTAGTTTTTTTAAATCATTTAAAAGTCACATAATTATAAAATAAAACATTTAATTTGAAAATATACTCATAAGATTTTAAGGGAAGATTCCAAGATTTTATAACGGCAGAAAATAGCCACACCCACCGTATAAGTTAAAAAATACATTCTTACCTTAATTCTGTCAAAAAGGTTAAAAAGGACCTTATTTGGAATATAAAAAAAATATTCCTTTATAAACTTCTTATAAAAAGTCAAACAAGGGTATAAATGACTTTAAACCATAGTCTGTAAAATAGTAAGAATGTTTTGAAATAAATTTTTAAGAAACATAGATGTGGATGATAAAGAAGTTTGAGAAGATCATTACTTATAAACAATCTCGGATAATGAAGAGATTATGAAACAAACCCTTACCTTGTACTTTTCCTTAGTTTGTGGTAGGTTAAACTACTATATAATGGTGAAATAATTGTTATTAAATTATACAAGAATAATATACATTAATATGAAATAATATATGATCATTTAACATTTCTTTGTTAATAATATCTTAGTATTATCGTCGTTTCGGGTGTTAACATACTCATTTTCTTTTATATGTTTTGTTACATAAGCCGTGTTATTTATGGATAAGTTGTATCTTATTCATATCCAGAATGATATTAAGTTCATAAAAATTATTTTTAATCATCAAATGAGAATTATATTTGAATTTATACGATGGAGAATGAATCTCATCGCGTTCATTGAGATGGTAGTCCGTACGTACGCACGAGAGACAATATCATTATTTTCATATTATAATAATATAAAATTGGATGGTATATAATATATACAGAATAATTATCATGTTATATTTATTATTTATAGAAATTACACATCATTATTATACCCATACAAATAATAGTGTATTGAATAACAATTACAGAACGTCGTGGAGACGGTAAGCCGTACGTACGCACGTATGGTGACATGTCATTCAAAGGATGGATAAAATACTGAATATGGTTGTGCCATATTTATAATAACATCAAAGTATATAGAATATACAGGAGTTATTGTTTTATAATGTAAATGACAAATAAATAAGAAGTGGAAGAAGAAAGGAACTTGAAAGAGGGTGGTGAAAACATTACCTCTTCTTTGAGTTCTTCCTTTTTATTTGATCAAAATGGATCTTTAGATTGGATATCTGATCAAAATAAGGACTATAGGTTGAAGTTAGGGAAGTTTATAAAATATTTGTGCAGGGTTTGGCTGAACCAAAAGGCTTTTAAGGTGTGAAAAATTTGTTAGAAGTGGTGTCCTTTTATAAGGGGGAGGAGGGGCTCTTTAGGAAAAACTTAATATATTATATTATAATAAATTTATATTTGGTTTATAATGGCTCAAAAGTGTATTATTCAATGTATAAGGTGGGGATGGGTCGAAAACCACTCAACTGATAGATTTTATACAGTTTTGGGTAACTATAGTAAACTTGTCTTTTAGATTTAACTCTTAGTTAAATAGTTTGACATTTACCATGTCTCTTTGTATTTTTATATTATATGGTTACTAAACATACTATAAACTTCAAAGGGACCCCCAAGTGATCCATTAATGATACAAATATAATGATATAAGTTCTTTGGCCGAACCTTAGATTTTTAGGAATAGAATATCAATTAATAATATAATATTTGTTTTAAAAAATCTTGTTTGTCAATTTTGACACTATTTGGTATTTTGTTTTTTCTAAATTTATAACAGCATTATTACTTAGAAAAACATTAATCTAACCAACCCTAATATGTTATTTTAACCTATAAAATTATTTTAATTCATAAAATGTCTCAAATACCATTTATTTTGATATTTATAATATCAATTATTTTAATATTTCATAATTTGTTAATTACTACATCACCATTATGCCATAAATAAATTACATTATTTAACGTCTAAAAATAATAAATAAAATAAAATTATGTATAAAAACTTGTTATATTTATAATGAATATTTATAATCTAAATTATCTTATGTATAACCATATATCAAAAATGTTTTAGTAATTAAACATTGAATTTTTCTCTTTTAACTCTTCTTTAAATTAAAAAATAATTAATGTCCTAATCTTATCCAAGTGGACCTAAATTATAATATTTTATTCCTATGGTGGTTTTAGGTCGAGATACAATTTTTCAATAGAATTAGAACATGTTTTAGGATAATAATAATATCATTTTTACCCTTAATTACCCTATTTACCTTTTTACCATGGTAAATAAAAGAAAAAAATGTACTATTCACAAAAAAAATTGTATCTTGTTGAACTAAATTGTACTCCTTGATATTAACTATGTTTCTCGGATTTTTGAAATTCCACTCACAGAAGTGGTAAAATTATGTTTAATGTGAATTTTCAAATATTCCTAGGAGATGGGTAAAATACGGTGAAAAGTTCAATAAAATTTTTATATGTCTAAAATTATTATAAAATGACTCAAATGAATTAAATTGAACATATATAGGTATTACATGTCTATTTTTACCTAAAACAAATTTAAATAAAATAAATAATTATTTAAATAAAAATTTGGTTTTAACCAATAACTCTGTGTTTTTCACTATTCATCAAAAATTGAAAGTTTTCAAAAAAATACCAAAAATTCACCCTAGGATAATTTCAATATTCCGAATCCAAAAATGACGTCAATTATAAAAGTTAAAATTTATAAAATATCCCAAAGTGGGTATTACTATTCATAACGGCTAGTTTGATTGGTTGTGGTGTGTGTTAGAACTCGAAGTTGCGTATAACACACGCTACTGTATTATTCAAAGGGAAGTGTACTGTGGAAGCTTGGGGTGTTAAAAATAAATTTTCATACTAAAAAAATCATAATCATAAATTTTGGTACTCATAAAATTTCATACACAATAAAATTTCATCCTCATAGTTTTCATACTCATACTTTTCACACTCATAATCTTTATTATTATAAATTTTTCATACCCATAATTTTTGTTCTCATAATATACGTACTCAAATAATTTTATACTCATAAATTTTTTTACTCATAAATTTTATTACTCAAAATTCTTTCGTACTCATAATTTGCTTTTACACAGAAATTTTCATACTCAATTCATTTTCTTACTCAAAATATTTTTCGAAGAAAAAAATAATGAAATCAATAGATATATTCTCAGAAATCGAAAGGTATAATTTCATACCATACACTTTCTTTTCCAGTTTTATTGGTTGGTATTTTATTTTTTTATTTCTTTTAAAATTTTATAAGATTCACGATGAATATAATAAATCTATTTGATTTTTTTAATTTTAATAAAACCATTATGAGTTTAAAATTTTTCAACCATTGCTTCTTTTTTTATATAATATGAGTTATAGAATCTCAATGTTCATATTTATTCACCGTTATGAAGGGAACCCCTACCTTGTCCCTGATTAGTTTTCTCTTCATTTCACTAAACCTATGAAAAACTTCATGTATATGAGTCTGATGTTTTTCATACCCAACGTTTTTAATCATACTCATGTTAGACCCAACTGAAACCTCTCGTACAATTATTTAGAAAATAAAGGCTCAGTTTTTGTGGAAAGATTTATTATGGATGAAATTATTTAGAGAAAGGTTAGTAACCAAATATTTCTATGACAATTATGATTCCTGATTGAAAAGAATTATTAAATTCCAAGGATGAGAATCTATTTTTGTATATAAACCCTAATCATATCAAGATCCTATTATTGTTGACGAATTCAGACAATTTTATAGTACTTTTAAAGTTGATAGTGATTTAAAAGTAACCTTTTCAATATATGATTGAGAGATTACTATATAAGAAAATAAAGTCGCATATTTTCTTAGTATACCATCAAAAGGGGATGCCTTTTGTCCTTATCACAAGATGGCAAAATAAAAAGTAACCTTTTAATGAGGAAAGAGTTGAGCAATCCCTTTTTCATATTCATGAATAGAGAAGGAAAACTACTCATCTTTGAATGGAAAATCATCTTACATCACTCTAGATTCAAGTATTTCTATTTAATATAAAATGTAATAAAGAAAAATTGAAGGATTATGAGATATTCATCCTTGGTTATTTTGTTAATATGTGCAAATTTTATTTTATGCGTTATATTTTAATAACAACTAACAATGTTAATACTGGAAAAATTAAGTCTCTACTAATTATGTTTCTAGTGATTTTTGAGTATGTTTATTTTGGAAAGCTTGAATCCTGCAATCTCTCACTCAAGTCAGTGCCGATAAATTTGTAAGTTCCTTGTATTAGAGATGATATGATGAAGAGGTTAAAATTTCATTTCAATTTAGAATAAAATAATTTTTTTAAAGATAATGAAGCCTAAGATCCAAAAGAAATAGTTGGAAGAAGTCATAGTGTTCCAAAACAATTAGTGTCGATTATTTTTTAGAAGGAAAAGAATGATAAGTCTGGTTAAACTCTTAAACCAAAGATAAAAATAAAAGAAATTGAAGAAATATATTGAAAATTAAGAAAGTATCATGATGAATGAAAAGAATGAGACCCGTAGATTGGTCTTAATCTAGCATAACCCCTAGCTGAAAAAATATGGACACTAGATGTTCTGAAAGAATAAGAGAAGAAAAAGTGGTTGAAAAAGATAAAATTTGATGTTTTAAATATTTATAAGTTATTCAAAAGTTCTAAAAAATCAGGTGATGTAATTAATATTTGGAAATTAATTCAATAAGAAAAATTCACTCCCTCTATCTAAGACAAGGGAATGAAGAAGAAAAAAGCCGCTGGAGAATTATATCCACCAAAGGATATTAAAACATAATAGTTAGATGAATAAGAAGATACGTAAATGATAGAGATAGATGAGTATCTCGGTGAAGAGGAAGAAATAAAAGAATAGTATGAAGAAGAAGAAAAAAAATAAGAAGAAAAGAAACAATATGAGATTGATAAAGATGTTGGTTGGGAAGAAAAATCCTAATTCGATAGAATACCAGTAAGATATTTGGAAGATTCTTCATGTAATTTACCATACCTTGGTGTAAAATATTCAAATAAGTATACTCATGGAATCTATCTATACAATTCCATTCATAATTTATATATAGATGAAAAAACTAAGACTGACGAAGATTGTAATAAGGAATTGAAAAAAGATGATGTCGGACGTCATTCATGAAAAATTTCAAATTATGAGGAAGACACTGATTTAAATAATACAATTTCTTTGAAAAGAGAACATTACATTTTATAGGCCATAATTATAATTAAAATGGAAATTCCATATCTCCCAAGTATTGAAGGGAAAATTAATTTGGGTACAGATAACCAAAACAATAGAATGAGCTCAATCAATCATTTAAGACAAATATTGATCAAACATCAGGTTGACATCAAAGTGTTTGAAGAAAGCTCAAAAGAACAAAAATGGCTTGAACAAAAGTCTTGAAGTGGTCATATAAATCTGATTTAAGTATCAAACTTCTTGAATATTCAATATATGATTTTATAAGGCTTTTGAATAAAGTCACTATTTCATTCAACAGGTTTTCCAGTGATAAAACTCGAAAAATGAATGACATCCAAATCCCAGAAGACTACCGATCTGAAGAATTCAAAGAGATTTAAATGATAAAAAAGATTATTCAGTTAAAATGCTCAAGGTTTATATTTTACAAAAATGATATAATTGATTTGACAAATGAAAATTTCTTGTTGATCGATAGAGTAGAAGTTCATGATTTGAAAATAAAATCCCAATAAATCAATATTCTTTCATTGGAAGAAAAATTGCAATCACATGAAGAAAATCATCATACCCAAGACCAGTGTTTGAACAAAAAGAATATACTTGTTGGACTCATATGGAATCCATTGATAAGATGATGGTTGATGGGAATGAATTCTAGAAAATAATGATAGTTGTATTATATCTCTTAAATATGGACAATGAAAGGGAGAAGAAATAACTTTTTTCAAACTCTTATTGCATTCCTTTTTGAAAAATCAATGACTGATTTTTACATCTACAATGATTGAATGTTTTAAATTTTTTTGGATGAATGTTATTTCACTTTTTCTATATGATAAAATTATTTATTACTTTGTTTATTTTTTGTCTCTTTAACCCTTTTACAGGCATTATAATATCTTCCCTATTAATTTTGGTAAATAAAAAAAGGGATAATGTATTTAATAGGGGTAGAATGCAATAATGATAATAAAATATGGATAATGCCTTTACTAAGGTGGTATTTTTTTATAATAAAGATAATATGATCCTTAATGATTTTGTTATCCTAAGGGTAAGTTGGTCATATTCAACATCATATTCAAAATATTTATAATCCTCAAAGGGAGAAAAGTATAATTGTTTACTTATAAATATGATACATATTTAAATATCTTTTAAAATCTTGTTTTACATAGTAATTTATCATTTTAGAAATTTGGTTTGTGCATTCTAAAAGGGGGAGAATGTTTAGTCAAAATTATTCATTAGAATTATCTATTACTTTTTTTTGGAAATCACAAACTCTTTAGTGAATACTTAACTACTATATCTTGTATATTCAAGTAGTTTAAGAATAGAATCATATATCATTTTACTATACATTCATTAATACTTTTTTATTAATATTTTATCAATACAATTTTTTCGTATACATGTGATTATAAATGTACTCATGAGTTTTTTTAGAAATTTTTCATTCCATGATTATCGTAATGAGCCTGATTACAACTCTATGATTCACACTCAATACAATTTTTATCATACACACTTTCTAGTTTTTAAACTGACAATATTTTTGAAATGATATAAATCATTCTCACTATGCTAACAAAAATCATCAGACTCTTTTTCATTCAGTTTTCTATATCTAGAAAACTATATTATAATGAATGGAAAATCTTTAAATAAAATGATTTCATTTATTATTTTTCAATATGTATTTAAAATGATGTCTTTTATTTAGTAATAATATTTCCATTGGAGTTCCATGTATCCAAGTCCCTCCAAGGTGTTAAGAACAAATTTGATCATTAGAGACCAAGGTGGTCATTAGTGAAAATGATTTTAAATACCAGATCACTTCAATGAGCTCGAGCTACTAATGCTTCTGAATTTTGACAAACTATGAGAGCTCTTCCAAATTTCTATTTCATGTAAAAAACATGATGTTTACAAGTTATAAACATCTTGTTCCATTTACTTATAATACAAAAGAGCTTTAATTTTACATCATTCAACACTGATCATTGTGATTAAGATTAAGGGATTCAATGCATAGGAAGATATTTTTTAGATCCTTTTTGGATTGAGGGCTTCCAAGGATAGGAAGACAGAGGTACTGATCACCTTTTTGATCAAGGTCTTGTAAGGATAACAAGACAGAGGCTGATAATCATATCAAAGGATTACCTTGGGGTGGGTAAGACAGAGTTTCATGAAAGTATAAATCAATAGACCTTTATCCAAGGTTATTATATACCCTTTTATTTGGGTTAAATGAATTGTATTCATTTACTTTTTAAATTTTTTTGATGCATTCTAATAGAAATTTAATTGTTTAATATATTCATTTTTTCTATTCTATATTCTTTTATTACAAAAATTGAAATTACAAATTTCTTGATTAAAATCAATTCATCTACTCAACATGAATCTTTATGATTTACGATAAAATCATTAATCGTTTCACTATATTTATCGTAACCATTGTGATTATGATCCATATTATTCTTACTCTAATTAAATAATTTTCTTACAATGAATACGGTTAAATACGACTTGTGAAATACTTATCATAGCCTACTAATTATGATACATTATCCATCAGACCCAGGGCTAGGTATGATTAATTACTTTACATCATAAGAGGTTTTTTAATTGAATTTATTTAAATATAATTAAACTAAATTCTTTTGAAGGTTAACAATTAATGTTTTTAAACATAAAATTCACCCCCTCCCTTTTGTAGTTTTTCATCTTCATATAAATTTCTATATGAAAATTGTTATCTAAGGAGGTTTCCAATTATCCTATTTTTTCATAGTTTACCTTTACAAGTTAGTTATATTTATTTTATAATTTTTTTTTATAAATATTAGTTACACTAACGTGTACTGTAGAAAAAGAAAATTTTCATTGTTTTAATGATGGAAGGACTCAATGTTGGTTCAATTGATAATATCAATCCTACAAGACCAGAAATTTTGATAGAAATGATTATGAATAATTGACAGACAGAATGGAGAACTTTATAATCAACAATGGAGTTGATAATTTTGTTATATTGACTGATGACTATAAAATTCATGGCAAGGATGTTAGAGTCTTTACCAATCAAGAGAAATAGAAATCCCAATTGAATTTTTAGGAATATAATATAATACATTATTCTATGACTATAAATATATATATCCAAATTTTATCTTGTGAAATAACATGCAGTATTTGGAAATAGCTAGGAATTACTCATTTTAGTACATCTAAAGTTGTTGAAATAAGAAGATCCATACTAAGAGAATATTACCAGGCTTTCAAGTTTCCCTATAGAGAACCTGTTGATAAGGTCCAACAAAGGTTCATGAAAATTTTAAATATTTTACAATATATGGGAGATAATGAATTAGATGTTGAAATCCTTGTAGAAAATATTATAGATATTATGCCAAATGAATGAGAATAAAAAACAATAGATTTTGATGAGTCAAACAAAATCACAAATGTACCTCTTGATTAGTTGATAGAAACACTTTTGTAATATGATAAAATATTGAAAAGAGATTCATAAAAATACAAAAATAAGAATGGAGGAGATGCTTTAACTTCTAATTAAAAACAAATGAATGATCAGGCCCCTAAAAAGATAGTTAAGTAGACCATGAAAAAAAGTGGTTGTTCAATTAGATTCAAGTGAATTAGACCATTTAGAAAATGAGTTAGCTTATCTTACTCGAAGTATGAAAAAGATTGTTGTAAGAAATATTTTACTTATCGATATAAGAAATGTAATATGGATAAGAAAGATACTGAAGTTACCTGTAATGAATAAAAAAAGAATGGACATATAAGACCCGATTGTTTAATGCTTGAAAGAAATCATAGAAAGGAAAGGAATTTTGATATAAATAATAAAAATAATTATAGTCCAAAATTAAATAAAGTCTTTAAATCCGATGACTCATGGAGTGCTAGTAGAGTATATTCTCCTAATGATTCTCTAGAAAATAAAAAATCTAGATATAAGAATATTGGACTCTATCCATAATACCTTTTGAAAATAATTTTTTATGGAAAAGGTATAGGATTATAACTCCTTAAATGAAAAGTATCTGGATGCCAATGGTTATATTTCTTCTGATGAAAATAATTCCTCAGAAGAAGATAATACATTACCTTCATAGGAATAAGTCTATAGATTTTCTAAATTTCTTTATAATGATAATTGAAATGTTATTATAAAATTTGAGAAAGAAAATTATAAAATAAATATTTTTAGAATAGAAGTATTAGGCCTTTATAAAGATCTTGATAAAATGGTTTTTGAAATCGATTATATTTCTAAAAATCATGAAGAGTAAAATTTTGAGAAGGATATGCTTTCTAAATTTTCATTAAAAAACCTTTCTGATAAAAAATGTTTTGAAATAAAAATTCACTTCTAAAACTAATAATAACGTGTATAATAATTTAGTTATAAAACTAAATATGAAATTTTATATTTAAAGAAATTTTTGAAAAACTTTACCACTGATAAGGTAGGAATTGATAAAATTTATAAACAATGTCACCCACAATGTAATAGTTTAGGAATGATGTTTATTCATTCAAAACCATTTTTTAATAATTATTATTTTGTTCCCAAAAATGCCCACTTTTTCACTAAATTTCAAAGTGGTGTTCATTGGAATAAATTTTTTTCCGTAAATCTTTAGGGTTTTACAATGACCATTTTTTCAAAACAAATTTGGATTATAATATTTTTTCTCTATCATTGTCGGGTCCATGAATGTTTAGATTCCAAAATATTAATTATTTTGTTTTTATGAAAACAAGGGAATTACCGTCAATAAAATTATATGGTATATGGATAATGGATGTTCCCGATATATGACTAGTAAAAAAACCTCTTTTAAAAGATTATTGAAATAAAATGTTGGAGATTTACATTTGGAGATAATGCTCAAGGAATGATTGTTGGTATAAGAAATATTTTTATTCTTGGAAATGATTTGATTTAAAATGTTTTATTTGTAAAAGGCCTTAATCAAAACCTTATAAGAAAAATAATATTATATGATGATGTTTACCTTGTGAATTTTAGGAATGATAAATGTGTAGTACACAATTCCAAGGATAAATTCATTCTTTCTACCAATCATCATTAGAATGTTTACACACATAACTTACAAGACTATAAAAGCCAAGACTTACCTTGCCTTAGTGCAATGAAAATTCAATATTGGTCATAACATAAACGGTTTGGAAACTATATCCTTAAGAACTTATATAAATTTTTTAAGAACATGCTTTTTAAGGATCTAGAAATAATTAAATTTGATTATTCAAAAGCTTGTGACCCTTGTCAATATAAAAAGCAACATAAGTAAATATTTAAAGAAATTAGTGAAGTATAAAGTTCTGATGCTTTATAGTTAGTTCACATGGATCATTTTGGTCCGTCACAAACTAGAAGTATTAGAGGAAATCATTATGTATTTTTTTAGTTGTTTACTACACTAGATATACATGGGTTTATTTTATGAAAAAGAAATTTTAAGCCTATGTTTATTTAAAAAAATCCAAAGTTACAAATGAGAAAATCCTTCCACAGATAACTATTTATACTGATCATAGATAATAATTTGTAAATTATGAATTTAAGACTTTTTATAGTAAGAAGTTAATTACACATAACATTATAACTCCTAGAACTCCTCAACAAAATGGATTTGTTGAAAGAAGTAATTTTATTCTTCATGTGATAATAAGAACTTTGTTGAGTGAGTATTCTATTGAAAAATAATTGGGTTGAAATTGTGAGTACTTCTTGATACACTGTAAATTAATTTTTAATTAGACCATTTCTTAATTAAACACCTTATGATTTATAAACAAGATGAAAACCAAATGTTTCATACTTCATTGTATTTAGATGAAAATTATTCATTTTGAATACAAAAGTTAATTGACATAAATTTTCACCCTAATCCAATGAATGTATATTATTAGGATATTCCACTACTTATAAGGATTATAGATTTTTTTAATAAATATTATTGTACTGTTGAGGAAATAGTACATATTAAATTTGGTGAAACTAAACCTTTTGTTTTTAAACAATCTAAACCTATACCTTATATTGTGTTTTATCAAACTGATTATCAACCTTTGATAGAATATTCGTCTAATAAAGAGAATAAACAAGAAATTTGTTTTGAAGTACTCACTTAAGAGGAATTTCTATCCAATGTCTTTGAATAGGTTTTACAAAACCCAAGTTAGTTCCTTCTCAAAAATCATATTAGTGATAGTATCATTGGTGATGTAAATCAATTATTAAGGACTAGAAGTTCTATGATAAATGAATTAGAACATCTATCATTTCTTTCTCAATTTGAACATAAAAGTACCGATGAGGCTTTAGGTGAAGAAGTTTGGATTAAAGAAATGAAATATGAACAAAATGAATTCTAAAGGAATAAAATTCAACCTTGGTTAAAAGACATAAAGCAACCTCTATAATTATAGTAAAACGGGTCTTTAGAAACAAATGTGATGAAAATGAAATAATCATTAGAATTAAATATAAACTAGTTTCTAAAGTTTATAATCAATAAAAGGGAATATGTTATGAAAAAACCTATACTCTGGTAGCTAGACTTTAATCTATTCAGATATTATTATCCTTTGCAGAATTCTTTAATTTCAAAATTTTTCAAATGGATGCAAAGTGTGATTTTATTAATGGATATGTTCAAGAGGATGTTTTCATTAAACAACCTCCTAGTTTTGAAGATAACAATCTGCATAAATGTGTTTTTAAATATTCCAAGTCATTATATAGACTTAAAAAATCCCCTAGATCCTCATATGATAGAATAATAGGATTTTTTTAGACAAAATTTTTGTTAAGGGAACTTTGTATCCAACTCATTTCATAAATAAATAAAAATAATATTTTGATTATTCAAATTTATGTTGATGAAAATATATTCAGATCAACTCAAAAAACATTAACCAATTATTTTGTGAATCTTATGAAATATGAGTTTGAAATGAGTATGATGGATGAGTTAACACTCTTTATTGGTTTTCAAATTTCTCAAAAAATATAAGTGACTTATATATACCAAAATAAGTATATTAACGATCTTAAAAAGTAACGATATGATAATAATAAAAATGCTAGTACTCCAATCTGTACCTCAAATAATCTTTAACTTGATGAAGATGGACAACTAGTAAATCAATCAACTTTTAGAAGCATGATAGGAAGTTTACTATACATAACATCAGTCTTCTAACCATAATTTTTTCAGTATGTTGTTTCTAGTATGCTTATGTGCAAGGTATTGAGAAAATCCAATGGAATCTCATTTAAAATCTTTAAAAATAATTTTTCATTATTTAAAGAGAAAAATGGATTTAGGAATATTTTATACTTCTAGAAATGATTTTGAATTAAAAAAAATTGGATGTTGAATTAAGTGGTCATAAAATGGATAAAAAAATTACATTCAGAATATTTCATTCCTTAAGTGATTCATTAGTTTCCTGGTCTTGTAAGAAACAACACATAGCATCACTTTCTAATACTAAAGCCAAATATATTGCAGTATGAATTTTCTGTACTCAAGTGTTATGGAAGCAACACAAACTCATTGATTATGGATTGGGTTTTACTAAACTCAAATAATATGTGATAACAATAATGTCATAGCTTTAAGAAAAAACCTTTCACATCACTCTTGTGAAAAACACATAGATATTCGGCATCACTCTCTTAGGGATCGCACACTTAAATGAGATATCATTTTACAAATTTTTATACTGTAATAACAACTTGTAGGTATTTTTACAAAACCATTTCTTTCTGATAGATTTGAATACAATAAATAGAAGCTAAGAATGATCAATGTAAAGTAATAATTCATATATACTACTTGTTTAAATCATCTCTTTACATTAAGTTACTCCTTTTCAGAGGTGAGTACATATCACTAAAAAAATTTATTTTTCTTTCCATAAATATTCTTACACATAAATTTTTATAATAATTTTTTTCTTACTCATAAACTTGCATACTCAATTTTTTTTGTACTCATATTTTCTCACCCAAAAATTTTCATACTCGTATTTTTCATACTAATAAAATTTCAAACTAATAAATGTCATATTAAAAAAAATTCATACTAATAATATTCATACACAAAAAATTTCATACTAATAATTATCATACTCATAAATATTAATACTCAATGTTTTTTATAGTCATAAATTTATGTATTCATAAATTTTCTTACTCAAAAATTTCTCTTACTCATAATTTTAATACTCAAAATTTTAATACTCATAATCTTTGAACTTATAAATTTTTTTACTCATAATTTTCTAAACCATAATAATAATACTCAAAAAATTTCATACTCATAAATAATCTTAGTCAAAAAAATTTCATATTAATATTTTTTTACTTAGAATTTTTTGTACTCAATTTATATTCATACTGAAAATTTCGTTCCAAAGAACAAAAAATCAAAACCAATAGATCTATTCTCAGACTCCTAAGGGTAGAATTTATTATAATACACATTCATTTCCAATTCTATTTATTAGTATTTCATT
Source organism: Viscum album (assembly GCA_963277665.1). Taxonomy (NCBI): domain Eukaryota; kingdom Viridiplantae; phylum Streptophyta; class Magnoliopsida; order Santalales; family Viscaceae; genus Viscum; species Viscum album. The sequence continues at coordinate 393,299,549 of OY728158.1, forward strand.
TTTTTATATTTTATCAGGTTCATGATGAATACGATAAATCTGTTTGATTTTTTTAATTTAATAAAAACCTCAAGATTTTAAAATTTTCCATCCGTTGGATAATTTTTTATCTAATATGTGATTTATAATCTCAATGATCATATTTTATCACCTATGTAAAGGGACCCCCTTACCAACATCACATCAGTTGTCTATTCTTTTCATTGAAACTCTATCATCCTTCAAGTATTCAAGTCTGATATTTTTAATACCAAATTTTTTTCATCGTACTCATTTCAGAAAAAATTGAAACCTTTTGAAACATTTCTCAGAAAAACAAGGCTTTGGTTCCCTCAAAATATTTCTCAAAGATGAAATTATTTAGGTAAAGGTTAGTAACTATAACATTACGTTAAATTTTCAGGTACTTTTGATGTTTCTAAGAATTTGTTTTGAGTGAAGACTTGGAGTGTGTTTGGGTGAACTTTTAAGGAAATCTAAAGGACTTTGAGTTGTACACAGGTGGCACACAGTTTGTCTAACCGTGCATCCAAACCGTGCGAGAAGGGAGGTTGAGCTAGTGGCTTTTAAATGTGAGGCGCACGGTTTGTCTAACCGTGCATCCAAAACCATGCGAGAAGGGTGGTCAAGGAAGAAGCTAACGCACAGCTAGTGCACTGTTTGTCAAACTGTGTGAACTAAGCAAGAAACCACTTAAATGAGATCCTTAAATTGTGGATCTCACTCGGTTTTTCTTCTAAGTGCCTCATTTATCCTCCTAAGTGTCCCTAACTCCAGATTTTTCTTCTCCTAAGGTCAGAGAAGGTTCTCCCATCATTTCAGAGGTGATCCCAAGACTCCTCTTGGTGAATCAGGGCGGGATTCTTGAGGTATGTGATTCTTCTTCATCATTCTTGATCAGTTTCTTAAATCTACTTAGGTCTACTTCTATTATTCTCTCGGTTTCTTATATCTATTCCCGCTATGGGTAGATCTAAGTGTGTGGTACCAAATTTGATGAGATTTCGTCTTGATCTTTCTAGGAGAAGTGATCTAAGGTGGGTTATTGAAGAAGATACCCGGTTTTATTTAGCGTTCTCGACCGTTGTGTTTTTTTGGTCAAAACCTTCTAGGTAGGTAGTTCCATCCCGAATTGCCAAATTTATTATCATTGTATCAGCTTGATTTATTTCAATTGTTCATTTAAATTCAATTGATCAAGTTTTCATTCAAATAAATTGATAAAAACTCGATTCTAGTGAGTTTAGATATTTGAAATGGTTTTCAAATATAAATTTTGAAATAAAACCCCAATTCCATTGAATTGGGTGTGTTTATGAAAATTGGCTTATTTAAGTTGTTGAATTTAAATTGTGGTTTCGATGGAAATAGTCTCAATTAAATTATTGAAATTAATTGTGGAATAAATTGTGTAATGATGGATTTGGTTTTGAATGGATTTCAAATAGGTGACAATGGATGAACATTATTTGATTGAAACCCATTGGTTTTATCTTTTAAAAAAGGAATGTTTTGAATAAAACCTATTTTGGTTTTAAATGGAATGAAATTGGCACTTTTGAAATGAAAAAATGGGATTGATCATATTTTTATGAATTATTAAAATAGTTCACCCATCAAGTAAGAGCGAATGCAAGCCTTAGGTAGTTAATGAGTTATTTGGATACACTCTATGGTATGACAACATTACAAAACATACTTACATCAGGTCACATCCTCGATGGATTAGTGACGAGTCTCCATTGGCCAGTGTCATAGGGACGTGTGTGTATATACATTTTTCTAAGTTCACATAGAGCGTGTGGAATACTATAACTGATTAATATTATCGTACCTTTAGGCAGATGACCATGTTGCACGCTTGTTTATTTATATTTTTGATATAAATGTATGCCAATGGTATGAAACTGTTTTATATGCCGACTGAATTTACATAAATTGCTTTATGCAACTGTTTTTATTTGATCCATTATTTTAAAAATATTCCATCATTTTAAATCCTTTGCTTAAATTGATTTTTCTATAATTTGAAAATTTATAGAATGTTTTGTTAAAATATTATTTTGAATTACCAAACCTTTTTATTTGAAAACTGAAAACTTTTCTTTGGATAATATATATTTGGAATCTTTTACGGAATCTATGGTGGTATCCTACTAGGATTAGGATCACATCCTACTTTTTCTTTCAAGATTTTGTAGATTTCCTCATTCCAGGCTCGAGCAATGGGAAGGAATCTCTTTGAGGTGGATCCAGTTGCTGATCTCTGGTCTTGGTGAGTTGTGTATTTAGGGACTTTGGGACTATTTTTCCCTTTTTAGTACTTGAGTTGTAGTACTTTGGGATTTCATGCCTCTCTGTTTTCTGGTACGTCACTCCCAGTGGAGTTTCTTATGTTATGCATACTATTTTTTTCTCTTTTTCTTCCACATTCTTTTTGAAAAATCATTCCCACACGTGTGTTGTACGATGCCAGGTGCTAGTCGCCGACCCATGAGGATCAGAAATGCCCTTTGGGATATGTCATGGTCGTCTCGGTTATCGGGTTACCAGGGTATCTGTGCTAGTTAATGAAAAAATTGTATCAGAGGGAGAGTTTCATCATCATTCCTTGACGATAGTATCCATTTGAGTATTCTTGTTGGGACTTAGGGGGTAGTTGTGATTGAGTGCTTGGCCATCTCTCAACACAATGAACCTTAAGTCACCTGGGTTGGTTAAGGAAATATGACTTGTGGATTAGTTCTAGTATTTTTCTTTTTTGATTTGAATAGAGTATAATCCAAATCTTATTAATCCCTTCTATTAAGAATAGTTTACATTGTTACTCTGTTTGAGTGTTAATCAAATGTCTTTTTGTGTTGTGTACAAACATGCCTCCGAGAAGACGTGGGAATAGGATCCAAAAAGACGCTGTTATTGAATCTCAGCAAGCGAGTCTTATTGTGGATCCGAGTCTTGTTGAGGTGATTGTTCTCACTGTCCAAGCTCTGGGACATGAACCACCTCTAGTTCCTATTTAGACTCCAGCTATAGATCCTCACAGTGATGTTATTCGAAGTTGTTCTCAAGAGATACCACACCAGAAGCCACCAGTTTTCAAAGGCTCCACTAACCCTCAACATGCTGAGGAATGGATGAGTAAGATTGAACATCTGTTTGGGGTTTTGGAGACCCATGATGTGATCAAGGTGAAGTGTGTCAAATTCATGTTGTAGGGACTAAGTAGGAGATGGTGGGACACAATGGTGACAGATGGGAAACATGAGGGTTTGGATAGGAATGAATTTAGGGTTCTTTTCACTAACCAATTCAATCCATAATCTATGGTGTTGGCTAAGGCTGTGGAGTTTTTCAAGCTTCAGCAGGCCAACAAAACCGTGACTGAGTACTCAAATCATATTTATGATCTGGTACAGTTTTCTCCAGAGATTGTATCTAAGGAGAGGATGAAGGCTCAATGATTCGATTTGGGACTTCGATCAGATATCCATTCTCAGGTTTTCCTCTTGAAGCTACCAACTTATACTGATGTGCTGGTCAGGGCAATGATGGTTGAGATGGACTTGGCAGGAAGTTAGGGTTGAAGGAAGTTCTTTTCCCTCCTAGTGGCAGTGTTGGTTCCTCTAAAGGAAAATAGAATCATGATGTTTCTAATGGAATTTATCGACAACAGATTCATTCTAGACCCTTGGTAGCACTATGAGGGTCTTCTTTGACTTGCTATCAGTGTGGAAAACTAGGACATTCTAATAGGGTTTGCACTGAGACACCCAAGAATTGTAGCTCTTGCAGACATTTAGGGAACTTACAGAGATTCTGCCATCACATCTCTACTCCATGTAGAGGAATAGGATCATCAGCACCTCCAAATATTGTGGTGTAATCAAATTCTTCACATACAAAAGGGTTCCAGCCACAGGCATCCAGAACGAAGCTTCTTCATGTAGTGGATGAGTCACCAGAGGTAGCTGATGCAGGTCCTGCAATTGTGAGAGGTACCATTACTATAGCTTCATATTGAGTGACATATCTTTTTGATACTGGAGCATCTCACTCTTTTATATCAACCCATATTGTTAATCTGCTTAATCTACCAATGGAACTTCTACCTTGTGCGATGGATATTACTACACCCCTTGGAACAATGAGAGAGAATGGTCTTCTAGTCCTGCTTGTGGATTATCTCTATCAGATGTTGGTCATGCTTGGATTTTCTTAGTTCTTGTCATGAAATCTTTTGAAGTGAAATTTGGGATGGATTGGCTCATTGACAATAAATCTTGGATTTATTGTTATCTAAGATGGGTCTACCTTGCTACACCTAGTGGTGTGTCTCGTGTTTTTCAAGGAAAATGGGACCAAAGGTCAAGTAGAGTCGGACCCTCTTATCCAGAGTTGGGGAAAGTTGTATCAGTGTTTGATTTTGATCTGTAGAGAGATTTGATGTGTAGTGATCTACCTCCAATCGTCATTGAGTTTCTTGACGTGTTTCCTTCTGAACTCTCTAGTTTACCTCCTGTAAGAGAGGTGGATTTCTCTATTGACTTAATGACTGGTACTCAACCGGTTTCTGTTCCCTCTTACCGAATGGCTCCAGCAGAACTGAAATAACTGATGTTTTAGTTAGACAATTTTCTTGATAATGGATTTATACACCCGAGTGTGTCACCTTGGGCAGCACCAGTTCTCCTCGCCAAGAAGGCTGATGGTTCTCTTTTCTTATGTGTTGATTATAAAAATCTAAATCCAGTTATGATAAAGAACAAATATCTGTTACCATGAATTGATGTTTTGTTTGATAAATTTAAAAGGGAAAAGTGGGTTTAAAAAATTGATATTCGATCAGGTTACCATCAGTTGAGGATAAAATAATATTACATTCATAAGACCGCTTTTCAGAGTAGGTATGGACATTATGAGTACCTTGTTATGCCCTTCAGCCTAAAAAATTCTCCTACAATTTTCATAGATTTAATGAATAAGGTTTTCTATGAGTATCTAGATACTTTGTGGTAGTCTTTTTGGATGAAATTATTGTCTACTCCAAGTCTGAGGAGTATCTTGTGCTTTATTTGAGAACAGTTCTGAGTATTCTAAGGAATCACTGACTTTATGCCAAGCATTCAAATTGTGATTTCTGGATTCAGGAAGTGAAATTATTGGGACAAGTGGTGTCAGAACAAGGAATATCATTTGATCCTGAGAAGGTGAGGGCAGTTATGACTTGGGAACAACCACGAAATGTTTTCGACATTAGGAACTTCTTGGGCTTAGCATGATATTATCACTAGTTTATTAAATACTTCTCAAAGTTAGCTTCTCCAAAGACTACTCTGACTCGAAATGGAGTGATGTTTTCCGGGAATGATAAATGTCAGAGTTCTTTTGTTTATCTAAAGCATCCTTTGACTATTGCGCCAGTGTTAACTCTTCCTGAGACGGGGATAGGTTATGTGGTGTTCTGTGATGCATCGGGTTCAGGTTTGGGATGTGTTCTATGCAGGGTAATCATTTTGTTGCCTATGGGTCTCATCATCTTAATCCTTATGAGATGAACTATCAAACCCATGACCTTGAACTTGCAACTGTAATGCACAAACTTAAGTGTTGGAGACATTACCTTTATGGAGAAATGTTTACTGTGTATTCAGACCACAAGAGCTTGAGTTATATATTCTCTAAAAAATAGTTGAACCTCCTCCAAAGAAGTTGGGTGGAGTACCTGTAATCTTTCGAATTTGACATTGACTATACCCTGGGGAAAGGGAATTTAGTTTCAGATTATTTAAGAAGGAAACTTCCATTGCAGGCTGTGAAAGAATCTTCAGAAGAGTGGTGTTTGATGGCTCTTTTTTCTCAGTTTCATATTGGAGTTTACTGGAAAGGGAATAAAGTTTCTTTATCCAGTTTCTAGTTGACATCTGATCTCCTCAAGTCAATTCTTATGGAACAACAACTGGATGATGAATTCCATAAAATTAGGGACTATTTTTATGGTGGGGAGACCGACACTCAATGGTTGCTCTCTAAAGAGGGTGCTTTGTGTTATCAAAACCGTTACGTTGTGCCATTAGCGGCAAGGAAGGATGTGATGGGGTGTTTCCCTAACTCTTAGTGGGATATACACCCAGGAACCACAAAGATGTTCTATGATATGGGATGACATTTCTGGTGGCCAGGTATGAGATGAGACATTGCTGAGTTTGTATCTCGTTGCTATACATGCCAGCAGGTGAAAGCCGAGCACCAAAAACCTTCGGGTTTTCTTCAACAACTTCCAGTTCCTACATGGAAGTGGGATGAAATCTCTATGTACTTTGTTTTTGGGTTACCTCAAACCCAAATGAAGAAGAATTCGATATGGGTCGTGATCAACATACTGAACAAGTCAGATCACTTTATACATATTTGAGATACAACCAAAGTTGAGTAGTTGGGAAATATCCTTGTGAAAGATGTTTTTCATTTTCATGGAGATCCATCTACTATAATCTCTGATAGGGATCCTCGGTTTACATCCCGATTTTGGAGAGGCCTTCAGGAGGCACTGGGATCTAAGGTCCATTTGAGCACGGCCGACCATCCACAGTCAGATGGCCAGATGGAGAGAGTTATTCAGATCCTTGAGGATATTCTCTGTGCATGTGTTCTTGAATTTGGTGGATCTTGGGATGATCACCTGGGGCTAGTTGAGTTTTCTTAAAACAACAGTTACCAGTCTGTGATCAAAATGTCTCCTTTTGAGGATTTGTATGGACATCCTTGTAAATATCCTTTATGTTGGATGGATATTGGTGAAAATTCTTTGGTAGGACCAAGTTTGGTCCAAGAGATGACAGCTAAGATTTAGTTGATTTGTTATGGAATGTTTTCAGCATATAGATGGTACAAGTCTTATGTTGATCGTCACCATAAACCTTTAGAGTTATCAGTTGGTGACCAGGTGTTCTTGAAAGATTCACCCTGATTAGGTCATCGACGTCTTGGGAGGCAAGGGAAGCTTGCTACACATTTTGTGGGACCTTTCGAGGTTGTTGGTATTATAGGGAAAGTTCCTTACCGTCTAGCTCTAACACCACAGCTGACGTCAATACATAATGTATTCCATGTATCACAGCTGCGAAAGTATCTCTCTAATCTATGTCATATTTTGAGCTGGATTGATCATAAGATTGAACTAGATTTATCTGTGACTGAATGACTAGTCTAGGTTGTTGATTTTGAGACCAAGGTGATTCATGGGAGAACGATACCTCTGGTCCATGTGCTATGGCAGCATGGTTCTGATTCTCATGAGACGTGGGAAAGGGAGGCACTAATGAGGGAGCAATGGCCTCATCATTTTGATGTAGAGACTTCTTCATAGGATTTCTGGGGGCAGAAAGATCTTATGGTGGGGAGGTTGTAACATCATGTTAGGTTTTTATGTACTTTTGATGTTTCTAAGTATTTTTTTGAGTAAATTATTGGGGTGCATTTGGGTGAACTTTTAAGGATATCAAAAGGACTTTGAGTTATGCATGGGCAGCGCACGGTTTGTCTAACCATGTATCCAAACCGTGCGAGAAGGGAGGTTGAGAAAGTGGCTTCCACATGGGAGGTGCATAGTTTGTCTAACCGTGTGGCCAAAACAATGTGAAAAGGGTGGCCGAGAATGAAGCTAACGCATGGCTAGCGTACGGTTTGTCAAACCGTGCAAAATGACTATGCGACCACTTAAATGAGATCCTTAAATTGTAGATCTCAATATGTTTTTCCTCTAAGTGCCTCGTTTATCCTCCTAAGCAGCCCTAACTCCAGATTTGTTTTCTCCTTAGGTTATAAAAGGTTCTCCCATCATTCCGGAGGTGATCCAAAGGCTCCTCTTGGTGAATCAGAGCTGGATTCCTAAGGTATGTGATCGTTATTCATCATTCTTGATCATTTTCTTAGATCTAGTTAGAACTACTTCTCTTCTTCTCTCAGTTTCATAGATCTACGCCTGTTATCAGTAGATCTAAGTGTGTGGTACCAAATTTGAAGAGATTTGGTCTTGATATTTCTAGTAGAAGAGATATAAGGTAGGTTCTTGATGAAGAAACCCTGTTTTCCGGAGCATTCTCGATCGTTGGGTTTTTTTAGTCAAAACCGTCGAGGTAGGTGGTTCCATCCCGACTTGAAAAATTGATTATCATTGTATTTTCTTGATTTATTTCAATTTTTGATTTAAATTCAATTACTCAAGTTTACTTTCAATTAAATTTATCAAAACAAGATTCCAGTGAGTTGAGATATTTTAAATGGTTTTGGCATGAAAATTTGGAAAAAACCCAATACCATTGAATGGGGTGTGTTTATAGAAATATTCCGATTTAAGTTGTTGAATTTAAACTGTGGATTTGATGGAAATGGTTTCAATTAAATTGTTGAATTTAATTTTGGAATAAATTGTGTTATGATGGAATTGGTTTTGAATGGATTTCAATATAGTGAAAATGGCTTAAAATGATTTGATAGAAATCCATTGGTTTTATCTTATGAAAAAGATATGTTTGAATAAAACCACTTTTTTTTAAATGGAATGAAATTGGAACTTTTGAAATGGAAGAATGGGGTTGATCTTATTTTTAAGCATTTATAAAATAGTTCACCCATCATGAAAGAGAACATGCAATCCTTAGGTAGTTAGTGAGTTATTTGGATACACTCTACGCTATGAAAACGTTATAAAACATACTTGTGGTGGGTCACATCCTCGACGGGTTGGTGACGAGTCTCCTTTTTCTAATGTCATAGGGACATGTGTATACACATTTTTCTATGTTCACATAGAGAGTGTGGAATCCTATAACTGATTAATACTATCGTACCTTTTGGAAGATGACAATGTTTCTCGCTTATTTATTTATATTTGAGATATAAATGTATGCCAATGTTATGAAACTATTTTACATTCCTATTAAATTTACATAAACTATTTTATGTAACTTTTTTATTTAAGCCATTATTTTAGAAATATTCCATCATTTTAAATAATTTTCTTAATTTAATTTTTCCATCATTTGAAAATGTATAGCATGTTTTGTTAAAATATGCTTCTGAATTTCCAAACCTATTTATTTGAAAATTGAAAACTTTTCTTTGGATAATCTATATTTGGAATCTGTTACGGAATCTTTGGTGGTATCCTACTGGGCTTAGGCTCACACCATTTTTTTCCTTCAGGCATTTGTAGATTTCCTCCTTCCAGGATCGAGAAAAGGGAAGGAATATCTTTGAGGTGGATCCAGTTGCTGATCTCTGGTCATGGTGAGTTGTGTCCTTAGGGACTTTGGGAATTTTTTTACCTTTTTAGTACTTAGGCTGTAGTACATTGGGCTTTCATGTCTCTTTTTTTCTGGTACATCACTCCCAGTGGAGTTTCTTATGTCATGCATACTGTTTTTTCTCTTTTTCTTCCGCATTATTTTGGCAAAATTGTTCCCACTTGTGTGTTGTACGAGGCTAGGTTCTAGTCACTAACCCATGGGGATCGGGAATGCCCTTCGGGATATGTTAGGGCTGACTTAGTTATCAGGTCACCAGGGTATCTGGGCTGGTTCGTGAAAGAAACTAATAATTTTTATAATAAGTATGATTCTTCAATAAAAATAATTATTCAATTCCAAGGATGAGAATCTATTTTTGTAAAGAAACCCAAATCATATCAAGATCCTATTATCATTAAATAATTCATAAAATTTTACAATACATTAAATGTTTATAGTGATTTAAATGTAACCTTTTCATTACATGAGATAGAGATTAGTATATTATAAAATCAAGACACAAATTTTCTTGGTATACCATCAGAAGATGATGCCTTTTATCCTTCTCACAGGCTACCAAAAGTAAAAGGTACCTTCAATAAGGAAAGACTCAAGAAATATATATTTTTATACTGTTGATTAAAAATGGAAAACTACTCATCATTCAGTAGAAAATTGTCATATAATACTCTGGATGCAAGGATTTATAAGTCCTTGAAAAAGAGATTTAGAAACCATAAAGGTTTTCGTTGTATATATCCTTTATTATTTGGTTAATATGACGATATTTATTTTGATGGGTTATATTTTCATAACCATCAACAATTTTAAGTCAGGATGAATTAAGTATCAACTAATTATGTTTCCAGCAATTTTGAGTAAGTTGATATTTCAATGATTGAGATCCTATAATCACTCACTCTAGTTAGTGTTGAGAAATTTTAATGGTACTTGAATTAGTTTAAATACTATAAAGAGGTTAAAATTTTATTTTGATTCATAATCATAGAATTTTGTTAATGATTTTGTAGCCAATGCTCCAAAATAAATAATTGGAGGAAGTCAGAGTTTTCCCAAACAATCAGTGTCTATTGTTTATGTTAAATAAAATAAGGTCAAGTTTGATTTCCCTCTAAAACCAAATAATAAAAATAAATAAACTGATGAAATAGCTTCCAAATGGAGAAAGGATTAAATTGAAATAAATGGATCCTTGTAATTTATTCTTAATCCAGCAGCAACCCTAGCTGAAAAAATCCAAACCCCATATGTTCTTAAAGAAGAAGAGAAGAAAAAGATGTTGAAAAAGACAAAATCTGATGTTTTTTATAATGGTAATTTATTGAAAATAGTGGAAAATCGATGTTCTATAATTTTTATTAGGGAAGAAATTAAAGAAGAAAAAATCACTCCCTCTTTCCGAGACAAGGAAAAGTAGAAGAAAAAGTTAGTGAAGAATCAGCTCCACCAAACAATACTCAAAAATAATTCCCAAGTGAACAAGAAGATAATGAAATGAAAGATATAGATGAGTGTCTCAGTGAAGAGGAAGAAAGAATTGAAGATGAGTAGTAAGAAGAAATAAAATATGTATAAAATAAAGAATATGAGATTGATACGGATGATAGTTGGGAAGAAAAATCTAAATCTAATATAATTCTAATAAGATATTTAGAAGCTCTTTTTTTCAAGTTATCATCCTTTAGAGTAGAATCTATAAAGTAAGATACTCAGGTAATTCAAGAAGATAAAGTCATTCATATTTCAAAAAAATATGAATAGACAAGGATAGATGGAGTTCATAATAAGGAATTGGAAAAATATTATGCCAGATGTCATTTGGCAGAACTTCCTGATTTTGAGGAACACATAGATTCAAAAAATATAATTACTTTAAAAAGAGATCAATAATTGTTCAATCCCTAAAGATAATTGAAATTGAATTCTAGATCTCTGATGGTTTAAATATAAAATTGATTTGGCTACAGATAACCAAAAAAAATATCGAGCTCAATCAAGCATCTAAGAAAAAGATTCATCAATCTTGAGGATGGCTTCAAAGTTTTTAAAGAAATCTCAAAAGAACATAGAATGGATTTCTATAAATTAGTGAAGTGATAAAATAAATACGATTCAAGTAAAAAACTTCATTAAGATTAAATAGAATAAATTAGAAGGCTTTTGAATGAAGTCACAGTTTCATTAAGGAAGTTGTCTGGTAATAAAGCTCTAAAAATGAAAGAATATAGATTCCCAAATGATTCCAAATCCAAAGAATTCAAAGAGATTGAGATGAATCTAAAGGTTATTAAATCAAAATTATCAAGGATTATGTTTTACAAAGATGATATAATGGATTTGAAAAATAAAAAATTCTTGTTTATCGATAGATTTGATGTTCTATATTAGAAAATCAAATCCCACAAAGTCAATATTAATCTCTGGAAGTAAAATTTCAATCATAAGAGGAAAAACTTTGTACCCATGATCAGTTTTTTGAAAAACAGGAAAACATTTCTCGACCTCAGAAGGAATCACTTAATAAGTTGATGGATGATAGGAAGGAATTCAATAAAATTAAGACATTTGTATTATATCTCTTCAATAAGGACAAGGAAAAGGAGAAGAAATATTTTTTTCGAACCCTTGTTGTATTCCTTTTTGAAACATTGATGAAAAACATTGACATCTACAATCAATTTTGATTGAATATTTTCAATTTTTTTTATTAATGTTCTTTCACTTATTCTAGATGATTGAAGTCTTTATTACATCATGTATTTTTTGTATCCCTAACTAATTTACAGTTACTAGAAGACCTTCCCTATTCCTTTTTATAATTTAAAAATGGGGTAATGTACTTGAAAGGGGGAGGATGGGTGAATGATAATAATTGAAGGATAATACCTTTAGTATGGTGGTATTTTTTCAAAATAAGGAGAATATGATCCTGAACAATTTTTTTTATCCTAATGGGGAGTTATACCTTTTAAACATCACATTTAGAAGAGTTTTAAAACTCAATTGGATATAAATACAAGTATTTACTTCTGAATATTATAGTTCTCTAAATCACTCTTAAACTCAAGTTTTACATGGTAATTTTCTATTTTAGACTTTTGGTTTGTGCTTTCCAAAATGGGGGAGACTGTTGAGTCAAAAATATTCTTTTGAATTCTCAATTCTTTTGTTTTGAAAATCACAAACACTTTCATAAATACCTAATTACTAACTCCATTATATTTAGGTTTTTTAAGAATAAATAATATAACATTTTACGATATTTTCATTAAGACTTTTTTATTCATATTTTATCAATACCATTTTTTCATATGCATATGACAATAATCATACACATGAGTTGTATATAAATGTTTCATTACATGATTATCATAATGAAAATGGATATGATTTCTATCGTACACACTAAATACTATTTTTGTCATACACACTATCTAGTTTTCATTCTGACAATATTTTTGAAATGATATAAATCGTACTGAATATCAAAACAAAAATCATCGAACCCTTTTTCATTTCATTCTACATATCCATAAAAGTGTATCATAATGAATGAGAAAGTGTTAAATCAAAATGATGTTGTGTATTCTGTGTCAGTATGAATTTAAAACGATTCCATTTTTCTTTTATAAGATGACTATTGGAGTGTCATGTGTCTAAGTCCCTCAGATATTTCAGGAGAAAATCTCACTATTGGAGACCAAGATAACTATCGGGATAAATGCCTATAAATACCAGATCATTTGAATGAGCAAAAGCTACTGATGCATCTGAATTTTGATACTCTGTGAGAGCTCTTCCAAATTGCTACTATGTGTAAAAACCATGAAGTTTACAAGTTGTGAACTGATTGTTCCTTATAATTGAAACTCTCAAGATTTTTTTCCTTTATATGACACTAATCATTGTGGTTATGATTAAGGGATTACATGGATAGGATAACTACTATGTCAATATTTTAGGGATCGAGGGCTTCCGAGGCTAGAAATACAGAGGTGTCGATCACCTTCTTGGTAAAGTTATTGTGGGGATAACAAGACAGAGAATGATAATCTTATCGAGGGCTTACCCTAGTGAGGGTAATATAGACTTCATTGAAAGTATAAATCAAGTGACTTTTATCAAAGGTTATTAGATACCCTTCTATTAATTTAAAAGAATTTTATTCATTTACTTGTTTTATGTTTTATCTTCATTGTAATAAAAAGTTAATTGTTTTATATATTCATTTTTTATTCTCTAGTCTATGATTATGATATTTGAAATTATAATTTTTCTAATTATTATCAATTCATTTAATCAATTAGATTATAAACACTTTACGATAGAATCATTAATTATTTCACTCTATTTATCAAAAAAATTTGATTAAGATCCATATTACTCTTACTCATATAAAATATTTTTCTCATTTGAATAATATTAAATATGAAATTTATAAAATCTATCATAACCTACTGATTATGATACTTTGTCCATCAAACCTGGGGACCTATATGATTAATTTTTTTTACTTCGTAAGATGTTTTTTTAAGTAAATTTATTTAAATCCATTTAAACTTAACACTATTAAGATTAAAAACAATTTTTTAAAACTTACAATTCATCCCCATCTAATATTTTTTCATCTGAATATAAATTTCTATCCAACAATGTACCCCACAATTACAGAATAGTAGAAATAATGAAATCGATAAAGGGACAAAATACAAGACCAACAAAAAATTTCAAAAGAGACCAACATTCTCAGAAGGGGGGACTATTATCGTATACAACACCTAGTAAATTCCTCGGTATGTCTAGAAAAATATAATCTCTACCTACTCCTAGTACTCTTTTGATGTAGCCAAAAGGTCATTTGTCTGCATAAAACATGACACATACATAGAAAACTCATATAGGGGTGAGTATAAAAATACCCAGTAGGACACCCAGAAATCACTAAACTTAAGGAATCAAGAGTGGTCAACTCAACCTAAGATATGTCATCATGATAATATATATAACAATAATAAACATTTGGATGTACTCAATACAAAAAAAATGTATTGGCCTCAACCAATATTGTCTTCCAGGGAATTCTTCTTGAGGATTCTACGTAATTCTCACTTGGGAGGGCCTATTCCCTAAGCCATTTTATCAAAAATGAATCTCATATAATAGGTCATGCTCATCTAGACTTGGTAATAATTTTCTTGATGGATCATCGAAGATCACACTTTATATATATGGGATAACTCCTAGGACTGTTAGGGGAGTCCACAAACCCTACTTGACCAACCTTCTAGATAGGGAATTTATTTTATGTGCATGGTGGTCTAGATGATATGATAAACCCCACCTAAAAAATATGTGATATAGATCCCACCCTAGGCCTCACGGAGGTATTCCACAAACTCTATCTGATACTAAACCCATAGGGGGGGATCAAAATCCTATTTTGAGTATGTAATGTTTCTTCATACCCTCATAAGGATGGACCAGGGAACCTCACTCAACCAATCAAAGTCTATACGAAGAAATTGAAGGTTTCTAATTGATATCATAGAAAGTAAATTGTGTGTATAGAGGGTACACAATGTGTACCTATAATCTCAGAACTACCCTTTTTTGTTCATGTGTTTCTCTACTAATGCCCATGTATACTTGGTCGTGCATGTGTACACCAATTCATTCTCGTGTACTTATGGTCTTGCCTATGTACGTAGATATATCTATGTATTTGGTCATGCCCGTGTAGTCTATCCATTTCTATGTGTCTCTATGTGTATATGATCGTTTACTCTCAGAGTACACATTGGGCCACATGCATTAGGAAACATTGTGTGAGACATATATCACACAGTGTGTGATATTTAACATTCATCAAAAACCCTTCCATCATATTTGGGTCCACACGACGTATTTTCTTCAGGAGTATACATTGTGTAACTTGGAAATTTTCAAAATAACCTTGTTATAAAATACATGATCACCTGTTCCTCAAAACATAAATCCAAGTGCTAATCATGCCTAATAATAGTGAATATGGGGTTGTCCATGATCATCACTATCAGTAGTTGAATTATGTCCACACCCACCACATGGAAATCACCTCTTGTCGATCCGTGCCATTATCACATTACAAAACCTATAATGGAATCCACCAATCCAATCTATATCTTCCCTAAATCACCCATCTTCATTTTATACCTTGATTTCACCTCGATCATGAATTACACTCATGGTACTGATCCATTATGTTGAATTATAGTCACACAATGATCAAATACTAGTTATTCATCAAATTGTATGAAAAAATATTTTCTATTATGGACGTAAAATTAAATGCGGGAGAAATTCAATAAAAACAAGTGGTAAACAAACATTTCCATTTTAGGTTGTCCTTTATTCTTTGCAATTTGAATTAAAATAAAAATTATGTGATAAATAATCAAATCAACCATAAATAAATCAATCATCGATATGTGAATAAATTCTTGTTAATGGAATTGGTCCATGTTTGAAATGATATATTAAAATGGGATAAATTCATATAAATGAAATGCCCTACCTCAAGTTGGAACAATCATTGATAAAGATTAGTCACACGTCAATGTCACTGGAAAGATCAACAACCTCTGTTGTGAAACAATCCTCAATCGCGATATTGATCTTTTATGGTTGGACAATTCCTCCTCCAAATGATCCTCACACAATCTCAGGGTTATGCTGTTAACCCTACAGTTTTGTAATAATAGTATATTTATTGAGGGTTTATAGGTCACTATGTTAATAAATAAATAAATAAATAAATAAATAAATAAATTTATTATTTATTATTTGTGTCCAGGATAACATTTTCACAAACTTTTAATGCGAAAAAACATTATGAAAAACTTGGAATAAAATCCACATTCAATACTCAACGGTTCCATCAGACTTCTGATCTAAGTCTCAATTCATAGTTATTCCACATTTTTAGGAAAAATTGTTTGTTTGTGATATTAAAATCATCAAATGATGGTATAAATCCTCCAAAATTAAATAATATGTCAATAAATAAGATATTCATAGGATACAAGAAAATTTGCATACAATGGTGTCGGAGCCAGAGGATATTCTTTATATAACACCAACACTTTAAATTTCTAACATTCCTATGAAAAGATATATATATATAATAAGATATTAAAATAAATTTAAAATTAGCTGTAAATAAAAATAAATTATATGTATACCATAGTGGTTATCTGATATAACGGTATATATGACCATAGTAAAAAAAACTAGAACATTGTCAAACTGTAGTAACCTCAATTGTTGGGAATGATACGCTACTCAATGCATCTCTAATATCATGTATCACCACCCATATATGATCCAACTATATCTTCTAATGATTTATGTTATCCTCAATAGAATGTATGATTTCCTATTCTGTGGCATGATACTAAGTACCCTCATTATATAACTCAATGTATATGGTCAACTATGAAAGATGTGGTAGATTATGATATACATGTTGCGACTATCTTTTACTTTTAGTGAACATTGATTTTTCCATCAATTTAATATTGTCCTCCAGCAACTAACCCAATACCTGAACATGAGTTTTTTAAAATTTTATTTCACCATTGTATGGTTCCTCTCTCAACACAGTACTAGGATGATAAAAAACATTCCTAATAGTTACACCTACTTCGCATCCTCAAAAACATCCCAATTTCCCACCCATTCAAAACATTGTAACAAGTATGTTCTTTTTTTCTTTATGGTATAAATGTCCCTTATTTGGTTTACTTCTAAAGGGAATTCAATAAAAAATTAAATTTATATTATTATAATAAAATATGAAAAAATATAGAAATAAAACAAATAATCTCTTACGCTCTTAATGATGATTTTCATTGACTCTTTAATAAGATATTGTTCCCCTTTTATCTTTCATGGCCATTTTTATATTTTCATTGTGAGCATAGGGAAGAATGGATAGCCTCTAAAGATATAGTTGACTCCACTCTCAATTGGTCAAATATTTTATCCATCGTTTTCCTACGAAATAATAAAATCCCATCATAAGATAAATTATGAGGTCATGTGTTCTTCACTTGGATCTCCAAGAAAGATCCCCTCAATGCCTATTATTTAATAAAAATAAATCGTTAATAATTTTTTTAAATAATTCTACAAAAAAATTTACTTTGAAAAGAAAATTTTATACATACCAAAATTGAATCTTTTTTGCTAGAATCAATAAAATTATTCTAGGAATATTCTCTAAGAATATGTATTTATTACCTAGGTTGTCATTTTGTGTCCTAAAAAATATTATCTAAAGTTAATATTGATTTAAAATCATTTAATCTCCTTACAAAAAAATAAAATTATATCTTTTTAATCGATTTTATATTAATTATGTAAAATCTCATATGTAAATGAAAGAACACAATGTTGGATTTAGAAATTAGTTAATGATTTTGATAAAAAAATTAAATAAAATTACTGATGTATGATTTTATCATTATATAATCCTCCAATTAAAAAATAAAAATAATATATGGAATTTTTAAATCAATAAAATTCATAGTTTTTTATATTTTGAAAAATTGGATAATTGTTATCATAAAAATGAACAGTTGTACTCTAGAACTTCCCATGAGATATGATATACTAGGTAAATGTGCACTACCATATTTACTATGGAAATCTTCTCTTGTGTTGTTGAAGAAGGAGAATCATGTGAAGAAGAATGAAAAGGATCATGTTGGGACGGAATTATATGAACTATAGGTTTGCTCAGACATGTCCCTATAAAAAAAATTGTAGTTCAAAATAATAGTAAATGAAATTAATGAAGTGTTAAATATATTTAATTGAATAAAATAAGAAAAAAAACTATAAATGTAATTAAATTTGATTTCAAATTAAAATTTTAATGTAATAATTGAATATAATTAAATGAAAAATATTAATAAAACATAACAAATTGTATATTAATAGGATAAATATTCATAACAGATGTTAAAATTGATATAAAAATGGAAATGAAAGTAATATCTATATGTAATATGACATGAAATAACCCAGCAGGACCCCTTTTTGATAGTGGTAAGCTGGGTGTACCACCCCAAGACTACCTCCAATAGAAAATGGGTTGCTAACTAGCACTGATTATGCAGATCTAACAACATGTACACCTTAGCCGAATTCTCTAAAAAACCCCACACTTCCACATATGATATAATGATGCATAAAGATAAATAAAACCAAATTCAATTCGTAATATGCATTTAAAAATGCGATGTTCCCCAAAGGATAAGTGCATACACAATAAACAATGAAAATAGGGAATGATACATTCCCAACTACCCAAAAGGGAATAAAATATATCTAAATAGGTGAGATGAAGGATTCCTCATAGAAATATATCTCCAAACATGATAGTTTCCCATTACCTTCACATCATTGTACAACTAACCTCCACCAACACCACATTCACTGAGGTCTCCAGGCATTCGCCTGAAACAAGACACCCTAGATCCATGTCCACAAGACCACCAAACTTCTGTGGAATCTACAGAGACAAAACATGTGTGGGATGAAGGCCCAATTAGGGATGAGAATAAACATACCTAGTAGGATTACCCATAACCATAAAGGTAAAACCGAAGAAAATAATTAGTTCAAACCCATAGTATAATTGAGTATCCAGTTGGAATTTAAGAAAGAATTACCAAGACATACTCAACCAATGGAAGTCCCAGGGACACAATAAATTCTCAGTCATCTCATATTTGACCCATGATGATATGTATCTCATGTGAAACTAAGGATTATTAGAGAATTTTAAATCCCACAATGTTTGATATTGATATCGAATCATACACCATCTTTTGAAGGAAACAGATGGGTTCCTGAGGAATCACAAGCCTTGTAGCATTTGAAATTCATGGAATTTCATCCACACAACTTCTAGAAATCATAAAGTAGGACCATCCACATGTTGGAGTAAACATCTAAACTAAGGGGGAACCAAACCATGTTGTTCACAACAACTGTTACTATGCCGCCATAACTAGAGACCCATGGGGAACCCCACCATGACTAAAGATAATAGTTTATCAGAGGAGTACTGACCCCTTCCATCATAACCACTAAGGTATATTATAATGGAGAGAACAAAATATATAGGAGAGAGACCCACTCTCCACAACCATGCTATAGGATAAATCATCACACAGCTATGACAATATAACTATCCAAATAGAGCATACCAATATAACCTCTTTGGAACTATAGTGGGGGACCAACACCACATCAAGAAAAGTGACATTGTTCGAGGGAGTACCAGCTAGATAGTGGACCCACACCTCAAACACATAGAGTATTAAACCTTATTTATAGTGTGCGGGGACCCAAACATCATCGATATTGATGAAGTACCAACCTCATGCTTTTCTATAGGACTCATGCCCCATATATGTGGGGGATTATCGGACTCTCGGATGAATGAATATAGGGGACCCACTCTAAGTCACATAATGTCCCCAAGGGAGCATTGACCCCAAGAATGCTATGAATATCATTCATGATCTCCATCATCAATATGTAAGAGATAATTCAAAAATTTATTTAACATACCATTACAAAGACCTATGATGCCCGAATGGACGATACCATTTTGATTGACATAATGAAAAAACTCAAGATCACATATTTGTTTTTTTGAAATGGACACCCAGTAAGAAAAATAAAAAAAATATTCCAAAAAGAAAGAGAATGTCACAAATGGAATCCCCAAAGAATAAATCATGGAACATTGAGGTAGGGGATGTGTGGATTACATCCATGTGTGCCCCAGGTATGTCCAGCGGCCCGAAAGCATTCATATGCCTTGCCCTGGTTGGGTCAGGTCGGGTGAACCTGACTCAGGTCGCACTACGCAGCCCCCTCCATCTTCCTTCCAACCTTCCATGGCATGATGGTCTAGCCTGAATACGTACTCCTCATGTTTGATGGAGTCCGAGGTGTGGGTCCCACTCCCAATCAAGGGGAGAAATCAACAGATGAATAGTTGTCAACAACCAACTCACCTGTTCAGTTGATGCGCACCACCCCATTGAAGCAACAATTGTGGACAACAACCAGGGGAAAATTATTTCAAGGGTTGATGAACCACCCAAAAACCAACCCTTGACCATGATAGTTTTACTCCATCAATAAAACAGGTTCTAATCCCTTTAATTTTATAATGCAAATCCTCCGACAGTTCATCCAGAGAGTGAAAATATACCTCTAGAACCCTTATTCCATAGACATAGGCATCACTACTAAATAATGTAATTATATACATTGATCCATATTTCTTCCTATTTTGTGTGTTTTTGATCACCACAATCCTCCTCTTCCCAAACAATGTAGTGTCAAATTGTTAGGGTATGAAACGAAGAAGCGGTCGCAAATTTTTTCGGTGACTGTAAAATTGAATTTTCTCAAAAAACAATTTGAGCCTATATCTATGAAGAGAATTCTAAGACAATCCCAATAGTGCGAGAATCATAAAAAATTGAGCTAAAATGAAGAATATAATCTCGGAAAATGGTTGGTAAAATTACGGGTGCTACAGTACCCCCATGCTGGAGAAGATGATACTGTTCACGCCACTGGCGACATTCCATTGAGTTTTCTGATAACTTTCTAACCACTAATCTGACACACAACATCAGTACCATGTCAGTGGTTAATTCAGACTGTTGAAATGGTTTTGGTCATTTCACTGCCAATCAGAGTCCGTTTTCAGCAATCTAGGAGTTGATTCCAGGTATTTAGACCATTCTAGAAGCATCCCTATGTTTAGCTTTATTTGAAATTCGCACTATAGAAAAGGAATAAAATTCTAGTAATATGTTAAGACTCACTGGATTTAATTATTCCATATAGAATCCAATGAAATAAGAACTTTTTTATATTAATGATTTGTGGAAGCCTATAGTGGAAACCACTAAGACCATTGTAGCGCAACTGGAGGAAACATCAACCAATGGTAAACCCGATGAGAAGACGTCAACCAATACCTTTCCAGTGGATGCGGAGTGGGTCGTACTTGATAGGAAGTGTGATGCCCAATTCAAAAAGTGGATTGAAAAGAGCATCTTTAAAAATTTTTCCAATGAACATGACGCCTCTGTTCTTTGGTGAAAATTGGTAAAGACATATGTGAGGACAACCATGAAAAATAAAGAAAACATGATATATATTCTTTTCAACATCAAATTCAATGACTAGAACAACCTATCAGAGCACATGGGCATGTTCCACAAACTGTTGATCAGATGAATTATATGAAAATGAAAATTGATGATGAGTTATAGGAATTGTTGACGTTGAGTTCCTTACTGAAGACGTGATACACATTATTTGTGTCGGTCATTAATTCTAATCCATATGGAACTCTAACCGTGGAGATGGTGAAAGAAAGGATGTTGAATGAAGAGTTAAGAAGAAAAGAGGTGGGACATACACTTCAATCAAAGGCTCTTGTCACTAAAAGACAAGGGAAGCAGAAATGGAAGGGAAGAAGCAGAGGAACAGAACCCTAGGACCAAAGTATTCAAAGGAAGAAGCAATCGAAATCTTGATCAATATATGACATGAAGTGAAACCACTATGGGAAACTCGAACACTTCATTCAGGATTGTAGAAGGATGAAGGCAGAGTAGAGGAATCAGTATGGTAAGAACCAAAATTATTAAGATGTAGTTTTCCATGAATAAATTGTTATTGTTTAGGAAGACAATCTGGTCAGTCTTGCCAGCCAAGACTCAACATGGGTGATTGATTCTGGAACCTCCTACCATGTCACTACCAGAAAAGATTTCTTCTCATCTTACCATTCATGGAGTTTTAGACAAGTGAATATGGTAAATGACGGTGTATCCAAAATTAATCATATTAGTAATAATTTTCTAGAAACTAATGTTCGATACATGTTATTGTTGAAGTATGTGAGGCATGTTCTTGATATTTCCCTCAATATGATATCTACTATAATTCTTGATGATGAGAGATATGTCAGTTCCATCAGTGATAGTAAATGGAATCTTACCAAAGGTAACTTGGTTATTTCTAATAGAAATAATAATACCTCTCTATATCTCACAAATGAAAGACCGTCTGAAGGAAAAGTAAATGCAGCAAGAAAAATGTTCCTGTAGAAGTTTGGCACAAGCTTCTAGGTCACATGATCCAGAGAGGAATCAAAATTCTATCTAGGAAATATCTCTTTCCAGGAATTAAAGTTACATGTATAAATACTTATGTTGATTGCATCATGGGAAAAAACATAGAGTATCATCCTTTATTTATATACCGTCCAAAAAATAAAATATTTTAGATTTGATTCACTCTAATGTGTACATGATGAGAACTATGATTATGGGAGGTTCTATTTATTTTGTTACCTTCATAGATAATCATTTAGAAAAATTATGGGCATTTTCATTGAAAACAACAGATCAACTGTAGGATGTTTTCAAGCATTTTCATGTAAATGGGGAAATAGAAACAGGAAGGCTGTTAAAGTGTGTGTGAGAAGACAATGGAGGAGAGTATTGTGGTCCATTTAAGGAGTAATGTAGGAGTTTTGGCATCATGATTGAAAAATCAGTACTGATGAAACCTTAGTATAATGGTCTTGATAAGAGGATGAATAAACAATTTTAGAGACATTAAGATGTATGATCTCAAATGCAAAGCTACCAAAAACATTATGGGGGGAGGAAATGATGACCTCAGTTGATCTTATCAACCTTTCTCTATCAGTTCCATAGAACTATGATGATCGAGAAAGTGTCTTGACAGGTAATGAAGTTTCATATAAACACTTGAGAGTATTTGACTATAGGGAATTTGTTCATATCCTGAACGATGAGCGAGTAAAGATAAATTGAAAAGGAAAGAAATGTATATTTTTGGGATATAGTCATGAAGAGTTTGGATACCGACTCTAGGATCATATCAGCCAGAGGATAGTCAGAAGTAGAGATGTGTTGTTTCTTGAGGATCGTATAATCAATGATTTTGAGAAGCTAGAAAGTGCAGAGAAGACACAACCTCAAGAAATTATAGTCTATCCGGAACCAGTCTCACCACCATCAGTACTGGCTATTGATAGATAGATACATGACATATATGATACATCACTACCTGAAAATATGTCCCCATATGCTGACATGTCTTCATCAGATGATTTTCTAGAATATATTTTCACCGGAGCACAGTTGAGGAGATCCACCAGAGAATGACAACCAAGTTACAGATACTCACCAAATGAGTAGATGCTCATTGATGGGGGAGATCCAGACATTTATGATGATGTGATTTGTAGTCAACAAAATATGTAATGGAAGAAGGCTATGCAAGAGGAGAAGATATCATTGCACAAGAACTGCACATTTGATTTGGTATAATTACCACATAGAAAGAAGGCACTCACGAACAAGTGGGTGTACAGAATTAGAGTATAATAAGGAATCTCACAACCATGCTACAGACCTAGAATGGTTGTGAAGGGATTCAGTCAGAAGAAAGGTATTGAATTTGATGAAATTTTTTCTCCTATGGTTAAAATGTCTTCTATCAGAGTTTTTCTTGGATTGGTAGCTAGTCTGAACCAGGAAGTTCAACAATAGGATGTAAAGACAACATTATTATATAGTGATATTGAGGAAGAGATATAAATGGAGAATTTAGAGGGATTTAATGTGAAAGGGAAAGAAAACCTGGTATGCAAGCTTAAGAAAAATTTATATGGTCCAAAACAAGATCTGAGGTAATGATGTATGATATTTGAGTCATTTATAGAGAAAAATGAGTACAAAAGGACTATTGCTGATCACTGTTTTTCATCAAAAAAAATTTTGATGATGATTTAATTTTATTATTACATAATTTTGATGATATACTGATTAGTGGCTGAGATATCACCATGATTTAATGGTTTAAGAAAGAGTTGAACAAGACTTTTGAAAATAAGGACTTAGGAGATGCTACTCAGATTTTTGGTATGAAGATTATTCATGAAAGGAGGAACCACAAGATTTGGATATCTTGGGAGCGGTACATTGAGAAGTTTCATGAAATATTAAACATGGGAATGGTGAAACTAGTTAGCACTATAATTATGAGTCATTTCAGGCTCACAAAAATTCAGAGTCCATCAATTGAAGAGGAGAATAAAAATATGGAAAAATATCCTTATCAGTCAGTAGTTTCCAGTCTTATGTATGCCATGGTGTGCACTAGACCCAATATTTCTCATTTTGTTGGAATTGTGATTAATTTCTTATCATATCCATGAAAGGATCACTGGATAGTGTTCAAATGGATATTGTGGTATCTCTAAGGTACATCTAGTCATTGTTTGTGTTTTGAAATCAACAAACCTATTTTATAAGGATACATAGATACAGATATGGCTAGAGATGTAGACATGAGGAAATCCATATCTGGGTACCTGATATAATTTGTAGTGAGAGAAGTCTCCTTGAAATCACAACTTTGGAAGTATGTTGCCCTATCCAACACAGAATTAGAATATATTGTGGTCAATGAATGCTGCAAGGAGATGATATGGATGAAGAAGTGTTTATAATAGATGGGACAGAGTCAGGAGAATTATATTCTCTATTTCAATAGCCAGAGTTCTGTTAATCACATCAAGAACCCGACATTTAATTATAGGTCCAAACACATTGACGTGTGGTATCACTAGATCTGAAAGGTTTTGGAAGAAAAATTGTTGAATGTTGGAAAAATCTACACCAATGATAATGGTGCAGGCATGATGATGAAGGTTCTACCCAAAGAGATGTTGGATGCCTGCAAATATTATACAAGTCTAGCTTATACACCAAATTGTTTTTAAGGGGGAGATTTGTGGGGGACACTCCCAAACAAGAGAAGAAATCAATGTATAAATAGTTTTTGGCAACAAACTCACCTATTCAGGTGATGTGCACCACCTCGTTGAAGCATTAATTGTGAAAAGTAGATGGTGGAAGAATTTTTTCAAGGGTTGATGAACCAACCAATAACAAACCCTTGACCATGTTGGTTTTTATCCATCTCTAAAACGAGTTCTGATACCTTTAATTTTATGATGTAAATCCACCGATGTTTCATAAGGGGAGTGGAAATATACATATGGAACCCTTATTTCGTGGATGTAGGAATAAAATTCGAACCACACAATTCTCTGTGTCGATCCATTTTTCTTCATATTTTATGTGTTTTTGATTTCCAAAAACCTCTGCTGCCCCAACACGAGGGACCCCTGGTAGCTATGTGGCGGGTGGGTATCAAAAATCTATGGGAACCCTAGGTTTCCCATGTACCATATTCCATATATGAAACCGCATACATTGTAACCGCTTCCTATCATGACATTAGCCACCATCGCAGTTATCCCTCCTCGTCAGATTCCATCCCTAACCTCATGAACCTCCCTAGTGACAACCTGCACCACTACTTCCCATAACCCCCTCCCACTCTGTGCAAACTGGGCCAATTTCACCACCTCAATCCATCATGTTCATGTCCTCCCATCACTATTTCACCACCGGTCATGATCAGCTACTCAGATTAATTCCAAGGAAGTGGTGGAAATTTTTCATCCTAAATCCACGATGAAAAATCAATAACGGGGGGTTATGGGACAATTTTCTACCCAAAATGAAATGTTGTGTGAATAAAATACAAGAACAACCTTCAACATGAGAATTTTACAATATTTTTTCATCGATTCGTCACAAAAGACATGCCCAGTGGCTCTCCATTCATCCATCACCTCTTTCCTCCCTCAAGCTATAGTTTGCGCGGTTATCCCTAACGGAAGGGTGTTAATAATGTATTTGAATGTGGAATTAGTGTTTTTGGGGTACATTAGTTAATTAATTATTTAATTTATTAAATTAAATTCTACCCTCAACACCCACCCCTAGGATCCCAGTGAGAATAGAGCATAAACCTTTCCTAGGATAAACCTGGCATTCAAGACTCAAGGGAAATCTTCAATTTCAAATATGATGCTTCGTTTATAAGAAAAATCACAATTCGTGAGAAAGCGTACAGGGGGATAAAAATTATACTTTCATAATTAAAATATCATTATTTTAAAAATAAAAATATCTTTATTGAGGCTCATCATTTCATCCAAAATATAAATTGAAAAAATTCCAATGTTAAAACACCAAAAACTGTGGTGTCCCATTACCATTCGAGCTCTCGGAGTAATATATTTTTAAGTAATAAATATTAAAAAAGAAGTAAAACACAACATTCTTTAAAATTGACCAAAACACAACCTTAGGGTAAATATAGTATCCCTATACAAATAAAACCATCAAAACAATTGATATCATCTACTATAAAATAATTACTTTTTTACGTTGAGGGAGGTCTTGAGACTCTGAAATTAAAAATTGAGAAAGCTTTTATTAGAAACTAACCCAAGTCACTACATAATCAAATTCAAAATATTATATAATAAAATGTATAAAATTTCTAGAATAGTTTATTTAATTTATAATACTAATAAAAAGTATACATTATAGTTAACATAATATGAAAAATAAACTAAATTGATTATATAGTACCAGATCTATAATGAGATTATTGAAGGATCATTTTCTCTTATCCCTTCTTTATGACCGTTCTGTATAAAATAAATTGTATTTACATCATGGTCATCAATATCCCCTAAAAATCATATCATGGATGGATAAATATCACATAGTTTATCAACACTATCAACATTTTCATAGATCAACGATATAAAAAAACGTTTTCCATATGTTTCCATGATAAATGTGTAATTTTTATATCTAAGCTATTTAAAATAAATAATCATTTTTAACACCACTGTTATTATTGACCTAGTTACACATGAACATGGGCACTCGAAATTTAATTTAATCAATCTTTCATATACCTTAAATGAATATATACTATGTAATTGATATTGAAATTGACTTTTTATCCTTTGAATTAGAAAACGCATTGTTTCCACAAAAAAGATCACTAAATTATTTTGAATTTTATTTTTTATCCTTATCTTTAGTATAAAATTTATAACCATTAATATCATGTATAGACCATATGATCACATTTAAACACTGGTTACCCGCTAAGCATCTTAATGTTTTTGGATTCAGTTATATTACATGTCACTTTATTCTTAAACCATGGAACAGATGTTTTTTATGATCATTCATAATACATATGTTTTTTAATATGTATAGAGAAATTAACCCTTTTTATTAAGGAATGATATCCCACATTTTAATGAGGTTTAGAGGTAACTCTTACATGACCCAAAGGCCTAGTGGCTCGAATTCCCATTACAATTTTTATAGCCTGAAACCCTTGTGAACTTGAAGGCTCAAGATAAGAAACCAAGCTTCACATCATAATCTTAGTCTTCTTTCACCCCCACCCCTCACCATCAGTCATTTCATTGCACTACTGCACTGTGAGGAATCAACAATGCACCCCTCTTTTAACTCATGTTTGGGTAGAGGTCTGTATGTATTTCTTCTTCAAATAACATTTTTTGGTGAAATTATATATGATGTTATGTATGATTGAACATCAATATTATTGTTAAGGATTTACATATTTTCTAGAATTAGTTTATCATGTGTTTTAAACTTTATTTTTATGCTAGGATAATATTTCCTCAAATACTAACTCCTACACAGTGAGATGTACGCAGACTGGAGTTCTTTATTTCAGATAAGTAGCACGTACAGAACTCAACCACCTCATCCGATATACAGTTTTCCATAATAAAGTCCTTTGGTTGACATGGATTTTTAATAAATCCATTTGAAATATAAATATATCATTAAAAATTATATATCTAAGAAAAATATATGGGTCTCTTAAACATTATTTCTCACACCAAATGTACCACGATATTAAAAAATAATGGTGGGAAACATTTTCAAGTTGAAAAAGTAATTTAGAAATTTTGTTTTCTAAAATGAATTTTCATGCATGAATTTGCTACAAATAGAATTGAAAAAGTAACACAAATTGATCATAGTCCTTCTAGAAAAGATTAATGGTATTCTATATAGTTCAACTTGTATTAGTTGCTGCATCAGAACATAAAACTTGGGAGATTTCAAGCCTATTTCCTTTAAATATTTTAATGAAATATTTTTTCACATTTAATGAATAACCCAATGAAACATTAATTCTATATAAATATTGAAAAAAATAATCTTCTCACTATTATATGGAATATATCAATCTGAAGAAAAGTATGTTCATTTTACTTTAAGATTGGGAAATAATTGTATATGTATTCCCATTTATAAAAATTTTGGTTTTATATTCAATATATCCTTAGTTTAAACTTTATTATTTAAAAAAATTCCAATAAAACCATCACATATATTCTTCTCAATATTCATTTTGTTTTACTTACAAATATCTCTAATAAAGAAGATCAAATATGATTAATAATTTCTTCCATATATTTATGTAATTTCCTGATCTTTATGTCCTGCTAAACATGAGCTCAATGATTATCACCATCTAAAAATATGAATCGAGTGAAAAAAGGATTTAGTGTAACATCATATTCATCTATTCTATTAATTTTTTTTTAAAATAATTGATAAGAGTATTACATCTGTAGAAACATTTTATTATCCCTATATAGTATTTTTATCACATGTTTCAGTTGATGATAAGAAGACCCTTTTTCATAAATTGGACATTATTCATTCGCTTTAACATTGTATCAAAAAAATACATATATTGGGAAATCATTTATAGTAAACACTATCATAACAAACAATTAAAAATTTTCATTTCTATATAAATAAAACACTTTGATACCTTCCTCCAATAATAATTTATAATCATTAATTAATAAGGATAAGTAAACATCAATATCATTTTTAACTTGTTTCAGTCAAAACAATCATTATGCTCGTAATAACATATTTCCACTTCATATGAATGTGTGGTGAAAAGTTATGAATTAACAACATAAAAAAGCCACAGACTATGTTATATATTGAGGCTCCAATTTTGATTCATTCCATTTGTGAACAATATCACATTAAGTTTTGAAACATTATTTAAAAAAGCATGAAATTTAAGATCATTTTTCTTATATTGTTGGGAATCTTCTAGATGAATTTTTTTTCTATCTGATATTCACACATTTGTATATCATCATAACCTTTTTTTTCATTTAGATTAGCAACTAACCACTCTAATAAATAATTTTCGGAAGATACTACTTAGCATAATAGATGAATTAACATGAAAAAATTCTATCAAATTATATTATGATATCCCATATTTAGGACACTCTGAAATACCTTTAAATTCCTTTATATACAACACATATTCATTAGGGAATGAATGTATCCTATTATACAATATTATCCCCACTAGGTTAAATACCATGAGAGGGGGTGAAGCAGATTATTTTTTTATTAAAACAACTAACCCTTTTGATCTTGTTTCATCATTTAATAATCCCATCTTATCTTTTCTTCTCACAACAATATATCAACTGAAATGAAAACATGAAAAAATAAAAATAATTTTACATGGTTCACTATAACCTATATAATACAAGGATAATACAAAGGAAATGTTCTAGTATATGAAAATTAATAAACCACATTGTGGTTATACATTTTTGACCTGACACACAGTCCCGACTAGTTTATAACCACTCACTATTGAGAACATACCTCTCTCCACTATGAAAAGAAATATTTTCTTCTCAAGAGGAATATTCCAATGATATTTATTAGATTTTAATGGTTTACACCAAAATATGTCTGACATAATTCTCTAATGTCATTTCTAAGAAAAAATCATCTTTACCATGTATCTTTTTTTATAAACCTCTTTTATGAAATGAACCTCTACATATTGTCATTGTGAAACACTATTTATTCTATACTAAAATTATGTGGACTACCCCTACCTTACGAACAACCCCTGCATTGTGAAGGACTTCTATTTTTAAAATTTTCTATGTATATAAAACTGCTTCTGCTTTACAAAAAACTATTCACCACATAATCCTCTCTGTGAATTTCATTTGTGATTTGTAGAACTGTCTCCACAATCATTCTATTGGATCTAGGGTGGATAGAGGAGCCCAGTGGGTTGTGTTTTTGAAATTTCTACATCACCGAAATGATGAAACTTCATTATCACTGGTGATTTGATCCCTGACATAGCCTGAGGATCCCACATGGCTTCACTGCTGAAAAATAACTTTATACCCACAATTTGGAATCATTGGTATAACCCACAAAACTATGGGTATAGGTGATACCCACATATCAGAGAGTCGTGGGAGTTAAGGAATCGATATATCTCTTAGCTATACCCACATTTTGAAAAATTCTATAACCAAAATTATGAATTGTGGGAATATGTGTATGTGAAATTGTCCACCATGTCAATAACCCTATACCCACAGTTCCCAAACCATGGCTATAGGATTTTAAAAAAAAATCACATAACTGGATTTGAACCCTCGACCACCTATTCTTATTTGATGTGCTTAACCACTTCCCCACACAACATTATCTGTATATAAGTATATATTTACTTATTTTTTTATAAACTATGGCTATAGGTAGAAACCCATGGGTATATGTTTTCCTGTAGAAATATTTTTGCTCGGATGGATTTTTTTTATGTGCGCTTATGCGAGAAACTATACTGATGGATCTCAAAAACCATGGGTATTGTTTTACAACAAAAACCTATAAACATGGTTCTTGGAAACCTAAGGGTATAGTTTGAAAATGTACACATGTTTCTTTTATAATCGTGTCTATAAGTCTTAAACCTAATAATATACCCACGATTCATGAGAAATCGTGGGTATTGGTTGGAATTTTCAGCCTTTAACTACGATTTACCAAAACATTGGGTACAGGTTCCAAATAAATCCCTATACCCAAGGTTTTTGGAAACCTATGGGTTATGGTGTTCTCTAAACCTATAGTTTTATAAAAAAATGTGGGTATATGGTAATTTTGTAGTTGTGTTTAATCAAAGCATAGAAAAACATAACAAATGAGTCCCTCATTATAATTTGAAGTGCACACATCTATCAAGAGTTGCTAGAGACCTCAAAGGATCTAATGTTGAATCCTGCTAGATCATCCAAACACACTCCTAGAATCTGCACATGCAATGTTCAGTGGATTTTAGATGCTAGTGCAGAGCTCTAATGACCTCTTCGACATCGCGACAATCACTATGATCACTGTTCTTCGATCTGTGAAGGTGTTCTCCAATAATTTTCCTGAATTGAGTGATTATCTCTCAAGGAATCTGGAGTAGAGGGAATCTATCAATTTATGATTAATGAATATAATGTTGGAATTATCTTCTCTCCACTTAAATAGTGGATGTTCAAAATACATGGTTGGGGTTCCCCAACCTAAGTATATTTAACATCCACTAAATAAGTACTAATTAATTAATTTGTGAACTAATTGCATCATAAATATTATTTATATTTTATCACATACCTGTAATATATATTAAATATATTATGTGATAAACTCGATCCATTAACTCGACTAGTAATTCCCAATAAAATTAAAGGAGATTAAAATATTAAAGTAATATTCATTTATATAATATTAAACCTAGAATTTACATAAACACTTATAAATAATTTCAATAATTAAATTCGACCCAATTAGTCTTTAATTGAATAATAATGAGTTTATATATTTATCAGTGATCGATAAAACATGGATAACACTTGGACCCAATGGTCAGGCCAATCATGTCCTATATTCCTATTCACCAGAATCGGAAAGATTCTCAAATATACTAATGTGTGTGACCCTCTATACCCTTATCTCGATAGTAGTAAATAGTATTTATAGACCTAGAGTGGATTGTATAAACTCATCAAGAATGAAAAAGAGATAAGTAATAACTATAGAAACAACAACAAACCTATAATCACACAATGTGTAATATAATCTATTTGTCAAATGATATCTCATAAATTAGGGTGCACACTTTTTGCATCTCCCAATCTTGCTTTATTATTTGTTGATATAACCAGACAAAATTACCTTGACTACCATGACCATGGATTTATAAAGTATCTACCATCCTAATCAACCTAGCTAGAGATATCACTTCATCAACTCGAAAGTGGAAGATTCTGTCTTGATCATTCAACCAATTTCATAACTCCAATGCCACACCAAACAAAAGATACCTTGCCACAGCTTCATTGTCATGGTTTTTGCCGTTAATCAAAGTCTATAATAAAATCAAATACAATGAAAATGATATGATTTCAGGAGACTAATACAAATATTCATAGATAGGAACAACCAATGACACTTGAATCATTTGGTGTTTCTATTGGCAGGTCTATCCTTATAATCCTAACTACTAGGGATCACCAAGTATGAAATTCATGAGAAGATGATTCAATGCTTATGAGCCTCCAACACCTTCTAGTCGCACATTATCTATGTCTTGTCAATATGATGTATTTGGACCATATGTCATTACTTTAAGATTGTTTTCATAGTATCTATAGGTTCTCATTATAATCTAGGAACTACTATAACCCGTTCATATGAGAAATAATCCAAGTAAATTACCATAAATTTAGTGGACACAAAATTATCGTTGCTATTATGGTAAGATAAACTTAATAATATATATTAAACTATATAGATGTAGTGGTAATCAATGTGCGTCCACAAGATGGGTCTAGGAACTTCAAAAAATGTAATTTAGTGATTTTTTAGTGACATTTTTTAAAAACGTGACAAATTTTCCAATATAGCGATGTTTCCTGCAAATGTCTCTAAATTAGCTACATTTCATGAAAAAACATTGCTAAATTAGTGATGTTTTTTCGGAAACATTGTTAAAAATATATATTTATAAAGCTTATTTTCTTGCATCGATGAAAATAAATCAATATATAAATAAATATTAATATATATACACATACAAATGTATATAAACATATATATATTTTAAATTTAGTCATTTTTTTAAGAAAATATGGTTAATTTAATGACATTTCTTACCAGTGTTTTAAAACATTGATAATATATATATTTATATAATTATATATATGTATACAAAAACATATATATTTACACACACACACACATATAATATAATCAGATGTATTTATATATGTATATATAATATGAACATATAAATAAACATAAAACTTAAACACACAAACAGATATATATATATATATATATAATGTATATAAACACAAAACACAAACATATATATATATATATCTGTGTGTGTGTGTGTGTGTATAAAAAAAATATACACATAAAAAACACACACACACATATATATAGTAGAAACATATAAACATATACATAAATATAATACAATATAAACTCACAGATATATATATAAACATATATGTATGTATATTAATATAATACATATATAATTTTAAATCTTAAATACTGAAATGTATTTATATATATAAATATAAATATAACATAATACAATTAAATATTTAAAATTTAGTCACATATTTATGAAAACATAACAACTATAGTGACGTTTGTACAATCGTTTTAAGATGCGATTAATTACACATAGAGATATAAACATATATATATATATAAACATATAAATTAATATAAACATATAATACATATGAAATATATACATATATATAATATAAACATATAAATATACAAAAAAATCTAAACATATATATATAATATAAAACATAAACAAATATATATATATATAATATAAAAAAAATAAACATATAAATATATATAAACATAAAATATAAACACATATATATATATAATATAAACACACACAGACACACATATATTAATATATGTACATACTACAACGAATCTGGGAAAGGGATGCACCGTGTTTTATCAGCGCTAACTAGAAAGCACTGATAAAATGGTGGCCATTATCAGTGCCAGCTAAAATTGTTGATAAAACTACACTTTATCGGTGCTAAAAAAAGAATCGATAAATGTTATACTTATCAGTGCTATTTTTAGCACTCATGAATGTTTTTATTAAGAAATATTAATAATTTATATAAAATTATTATATTTATGTTAATGAAATATTTATTTGTATATATTAAAAAATCATTTTTATAATTAATATATATATATATATATTAATTCAAATATATATAATGTTTTAAAAAAAAGTAACTATAAAATTATAATTAAATATATATATCTTTAAATAATTATAAGATTATAATAGATTTCATTAAATAATAAATATATTTAATAGATTTCATAGTTTTATTAGACTTATTAGAATTTTTTGATTTTTTATTTTCATTAGATTTATTAGATTTATTAGATTCATTAGATTTATTAGATTTATTATATTCATTATATTCATTATATTCATTATATTTATTATATTTATTATATTTATAATTATATATAAATACTTTTAAAATATATATAATTATAATTATAATTATATATATGGGTGTGTGTGTGTTTTAAGGGAATTTGGTCAACAAATATATTGATGCGTGATTATAATTCAAGTACATAAATGTTATGTATTCATCATTAATGTTCATTTATACGTTACATCATTATTATTATTCATGTTGTCCATATGTGATTACTCATTTTTTATTATCTATAATTTACTAGGTATCTGATTCATTAAGGTTACACTCATGAATATATTATGTTGTAAAAATACTTATATTACAATAAATATATTTTGATAATAAATAAAAGTAATATATTTATAATTATAATTTTTAAATATATTTATTCTCAATTATAATTATAAATAGATATATATTTAAATAATTATAAAGTTATAGTAAATACATGTATTATAATTTTATGAATATATATATATAATTATATATAGATATTTATAATGTTATTTATTTATAGTTTATAATTATAACTACAAATAAATTTATACATATGTAAATAACTGTAAAATTATAATTAATATTTTTATTATACTTATAATGTTATAAATATATATAATTAAATAAATATATTTATAAATATATATAATTAAATAAATATATTTATAAATATATATAAATATATATAAATAAATATATTTATAAATATATATAAATATATATAAATAAATATAAATAGTTATAATTATAATTCTAAATAAATATAGATATGTTTAAATAATTATAAAATTATTACAAATATATTAAGTATATATATTTATACCAAAATATTTATAAATAAATATAAATAGTTATTATTATAATTATATATAAATATAAATATATTTAAATAATTATAAAATTATAATAGAAATATTTGTTATATATATTTATAAAATAATAAATATATTTGTTATAATTTTTTAATTATATATATATATATAATTAAAACAATAAATAAATATTTATTTATTATAATTTTTAATTAAAAAAATTTATTTATTTATATCTATAAATATTAGAAAAATATATATTTATTTAAATAGTTATAAATTTATAAAAAATGTATTTATTATTATTATATAATGTTATTTATAATTATATAATTATATTTATAAATATATACAAATATTTTTGAATACATTAGGTAGTTGGGGATACAATTATAATAAAAACACACACACACACCCCACAAACAGGCCGGAAAGGCAGGGCATAGCCTCCTAAGGGATAGCCTACCCATCAAGCCTTATTTATTTAGTATATGGCCTGAAGGCCCAGTGCACGTCAAACCCATTACATGGCCCTAAGACCCACAATCTGGCTTAAAGGCCTAGTGCAACATCATTCATGTGTCACCATTTTCTTGCATCATCGCTTTCCATTAGAAATTCCCTTCCACCTAAATTTAAACTTGGGTGTGAGGAAGAATCACCGAGCACCTCTACCACTGAGGCACACCCCAACTACATATACAAGTATTTATTAACAATTAAAAATATTTATAATTATAAATCTAAATAAATATAGGTATATTAAAATAATTATAAAATTATAATAAATATATTAATTATATATAAAATCATAAATATCAGAAATAAAATTATTATAATTTTATAACTATTGTTTCTAATGCTTTTCCTCTGAGACATGATTCATCATCATGACGATACTGATTGTTGCCCTGCATTCTCACTTTCCAAAGGTGGGCAGCATCCATCACTTCTTTAGAGATGTATGCACCTTGATTGAAATGGGATGATGAGATGCCAGTTCCTCCTTCTATGGATTTCTCCTTCAAATTTTCAGGTAGTTTGGGTCTCCCTCATAGATTAAGACTTGGTTCTTAAATCTCATTCCCAATTCCATATCTTTGTGGACATCAATTAATTATGTTTCTTTTTTCAAGACATTCTAAGGGGTCTTAACAACCTTCAGTCAGAATAGATGGTAACATCAGGCATGTTGGGGAATCTCTGGATGTTGGGACATTGGTCAACTGTATTCTTCCTGATAGGAGGGCATCTCAAGGGGGTAGAAACCTGAGACATCCCACACCGATCATGGGGAATCTTATTCTAGAGGCATGTCTATGTGGTTTTCCTCATCTTCCAATGTTTAATGTGAGGTATTTAGTGAGTTTAACGTATAGAGGAGACGAAATCATAAAGTGTAATTTATGTGGTTTTCTGTAGACATCCCATGTTGAACACAAGGTAGGTTACAAGTTTAACATCTTGTAGATACAGAATGGGAGTGGTGAGAATGCCCCATGGAGGCGGATTTGATTGGTACATCCATAGGAGGTAGTACCTGAATGTTTTACCAGATGGATAGATCAGAACACCCAATAAGAGAAGACCCCGGTGAATTGTCGCATAAAGGGAAGATATCACACCATGAAGGATGATCGGGATACCACTAAAAGTGGATCAAGGAGAGTACACCCTAAAAAATGGATCACCGGATTGATGGATCAGAACACCCAATGAGAGCCGACCCAAGGTGCTGGAACCCAATGAGGGGGACACTAAGGTTTACCTTTGGTTGGGATTTAACCTCAGGGAGGCTTCCTATGTACCATGTCTAGGAGACAAAAATCAAAACCCATGTAGTTTGAAGGGGTGATACAAGGATTATAAACTGAGATAGCCCAAGGTGGATGATATGACCTCACCATGGTAAGGGTGTGGTGATGTAACAAATAGGTGGGCTTATGCATGGTTAGCTTCTCATAAGAGTGGTTCTATCCCACTGGGATGTGGTGGCCTAGGTAAGAATCAGGATGGATGACGGTTGATATAATGAAGTGGATGAGAGGAATGGGATGGAACTAATGTGAAGATGACAGTGATTTTGGGATTGAACCTCAGGGAGACTTCTTATGTATCACTATGGAAGGGAATCAATGTCCACATAGTTCAGTGTGGAAATGGGACACCTGAGGAGGAGGCCTTTGAGAATGGAGTGAATGGGTTGGGAACCGAAAGAAGTAGAACCTCTAGGTCGGTGCATGATCTTCCTAAAACAAAAATAATCAAGGGAGAGACCAGGATGGTACATTGGTAATGGGATTAAACCTCAGGGAGACTTCTATGTATCTCTATGGTAGGGAATCAAATCCCATGTAGTTCAATATGGGGCATGGAACCAGGTTTTACACAAAAGAAAACAACCTAGAGACATGTTAGAGATTATGCGTGGTTAACAGCCCATCACAAGAGGGACAATCTTGGTTAGAGCATTACGGTTTGAGGGAAGGACCTATACATGGTTAGCTTCCCAAGAACTGTTCAGACACCACTATGGGGCAGACTAAGGATATGGAACCCAACAAGGGGGACATTGGTGTTTAATTGTTTTGGGGGTTGAACCGTAGGGAGGCTTCCTACATACCCTATCTAAGAGATAGGGATCAAAACTTATGTAGTTCAAAAGCATACAGGTTAATTTCCTATATGATTAAAGGATCATATAGTATAGTGTCATGAGGGATGCAGGTAAACAAATGTTAAGTGTTTAAGATTTTTGGGTGATGGTCTTGAACCTTAGGGAGGATTTGTACATACCTTGTATGAAAATGGCATGGATAAAAGTCCATGTTGATCGGTGAATAGGGGGTGGGACTTACATGCTAAGGAGACCCAAATATATGTTGGGTCTTATGAATGTTTAGCAGCCTGAATATGATTTCATGGTCGTTGTTTACTCTAAGATAATGCGATCCATGCTCAGTGTGAGAAACAATATGTGACAAGAGACCAGACAATCATGGAGCAAATGTGTGGCCACGAAGGGTGTTGAATGGGGCTCATTCTTGGAAGTTTCCTAGGTGTCGCTATGGAGCGACAAACGTAGATGGGGCGTACACATGGAATGTCACGAACCAACTTGGGTTGACCCTAAACCGGTCACCCAAGACAATTTGTGGCAAGGCTCGAGAGGAGTTCCTAATCCTCTCAAGCTGGCGAGAAGTGCCAGAGAATCAACAAAGAATGAATGGGAATGATTTATCTTAACAAAAATCCATGTAGTAGAAAAAAATATTGCGTCACAGTATAAATTAATGATAGGAAAATGAAAAGATAGTAAAAAACATGACTAACTTGTGAACGACCAATACCCCACGTAACCTCATGGGTTACTATCAAGTACCAAAACCAAATGATTCCCAAAGCATTCCAAACCAAATTGAAACCTCCTGTAGGAGTTAAAAATAAGAAAACACTATAGGCAAGGGTATTAAAACTCAGTAGGTAGGCCCAGATAATTATATTCCCAAATAACACCCTTTAAAGAATAAAAGATTGATTAATAGGTTTGAACTAAAAAATATAAAAATTGGTTTTTTGCACTTTACAATTTTAAAACCAGAAAAACTTGAACCATTGAGCTCTTAATTTAAAATCAAAAAACAAGAAGGAAAAAAGATAAAATTGTGCTTTATTTTCTAAACATATAATTGAAATATTTTTAAGGTAAACGCACATTCACAATGTAGAGACCCGAATCTTGACGTACATGGAGATTACATTACTTTTGCAAAATACTTAGTACATAACAAAAACATACACACAAGGATCGTAATAGTTTAGTGTCTTTGGAAACTTGGAATATAATCTTCTAATCATGGGGAAAGATCTTCAACATATCCCATAAAGATCTTCCTTTTTTACCTAAAACCTTTCTTTATATCCTGGGGAAAAGAAAACATAAAAGGGTGAGCTCAAATGCTCAGTAAGGGTAAACAAAAGAAATATCAATCACATCATTTTCATAAGAACATAACATTTTGGAAATATTAACCTACAAAAGAGAGCATAATTTCATAACATGGGATAAATCATAGTAGTGAAATGAAATCCCAATAATCATAACATAAATCATAAAAATTTGTGGAATACACACATAATCATATAGAATCATATCTTATTAGTCAAAACTCATTTCCAAGACTATCTTAGTGGACAAAGTCCATTTCTGAACCGAGTCACCCTCGTTTCAGTCCTGTTTCACTGAACCGGTATAACCTACCATTCCATCCATGTCTATATCATGAGATATAAAATCATTACCCAATGAATTGGAGGGAGATATAGGTCCCACCCATCTCATAAAGATACCATTCTTATGTGTGCCACAAAAAAAATCATACATCATTGAATAACCCATGTAATAAAAATGGGAATCTTAAACATCATGCCATCATAATACATATAAGATAAAAGGACATCCTAAAAATAATTCCATCATAAAATAATCAAATCAATGTAAAAATAGGGATAGAGATAGAACCCTATATTATCATAGATGTAAATTTTTTTTGATAAAACACTTAAACTCTATTCTTGAAGAAAATATCCTTTCTACTTCAAAAACACTTTTCCTTTCTTAACATGTCATATAATTCTAAACTAGAATAAGTTGATTAATAATATACTTTACAACTTGTAAATAATGATTCTTGGAAATAATGTTTTCAAAAAACCATTCATGCCGTATAAGTTAAAAAACATTCTTCTCGTACTTTTGTCGGAAAAGTCAAAAAGTACCTCGTACGAAAAATGACAAAAGATTCCTTTCATATCCTTTACTAAAAACTCAACGAAGGGTAAAATTGGATATTAACTATTTTATAAGTATATTTATATCACATATTGAGGAATCATGGATGTGGATGATAAAATACACCCCAGTAAATACCAAAGTACAAACAATCTCAGATAAAAATGAGATTGTGATAT
The DNA here is from genome assembly GCA_963277665.1 of Viscum album. Taxonomy (NCBI): domain Eukaryota; kingdom Viridiplantae; phylum Streptophyta; class Magnoliopsida; order Santalales; family Viscaceae; genus Viscum; species Viscum album. Next base: position 393,340,096 of record OY728158.1, read on the forward strand.
TTCCCTTACCTTAGGTCTGATTTGCTTCGTAAGTGTCCGAACATCCTGTATAATGATTTAAATAATGTCATTGACTTATTAAATAATCATATTAATTGTTATTATATCATATATGGTTCACTTATGACTTTATATTACCTGTTCTTTTGTAAATTCATGTTAACGTAGCGTTTTGGGTAAAATTGTCTCATTTGTCGTTCGTGTTTTAACTTGTAATTATTCATATGATTACTTAGATCATGATTACTTAATTCCAGAATATAAAACATGATTTATATATAGTATATATTCATAATATACATATATATAATGGATCGATAAATGGAAATAAATACATCGTTCATGGAGACGGTAGGCCGTACGTACGCATGAACGCTGTATTCGTTTCCTTATTGAATTGAGTGGAATTAAGTAGATGACATAAATATATATATACACAAATCCATTAGTATTATTATTTCAATTATTTCATGACTAATTATTATATATACTTTATAATCATTCATTAATGGTTATCGTGGAGAATGAATCTCATCACGTCGTGGAGACGGTAGTCCGTACGTATGCACGAGCGATGATATCGTTCTCATGATCATTGAATTGTATTGTAGTGTATGTATACTATTTAAGAATCCATATCACTTTACAATAATCATATATAGTTACTATTTACACCATTTTACCCATCCAATTAAGGTGGTGGTGGAAAATAGATTACCCTATGGCGGGAGACTATATTCTGTACGTACGCACGCGCGTCGATTTCATTTTCTGTAGGATGGATAGATGGTGAAATAGGGTTGTTTCATACTTATAATAACATATCAGTATATTAGTGATACTGATGTTATTACTTCATAATTAAACAACCTATGAAGAAGAAGTGGAAGAAGAAATAAAGTTGAAAGAATCGGAACGGACATTATCTCTTCTTTGAAGTACTTCTTTGAGACCTCCTTTTAGGGCACTAAAATAGGTCTTTGAAGAAGACCAGAACCTCTAGGATGTTTCTATGGAATTGGAGAGAAGAAATTGGCAGGGGTTGGCCGAGCATGAAGGCTCAAGGTAGTGTGAGGAATAGGGGGAGGAGGTGCCCTTTTATAAGGGAGGAGAGGGGCACCTTTGGAATAACTAAAACTATTATTTTATTATAAATTCAAGTTCGGTTTTAAGTAGCTCCAAATTGAGTTATTTAGAAGATAAGGTGGGGATGGGTCGAAATAATCTCATCCAATAGAATTTAGACATGTTTAGGTCATTATATTAACCTTATATTTTAGTTTTAACTCTTAGTTAATTAAATTGACATTTACCATGTCTCTTTGTATTTTTATATTATATAGTTAATAAACATACCATATACATCCAAGAGACCCCCAAGTTGTGTTTTATTAATATATATAACCTTATCTAAGTCATTTGGCTGAAACGTAGATTTTTAGGAAAAAAATAACTATTAATAATATAATATTTGTTTTAAAAACTATTTTATGTCAATTTTGGCACTATTCAATAGTTGATTTTTTTGAAACTCATAACAGAATGATTACTTCGACAAAAGTTAATTAAATTAATACTAACATGTCATATTAACCTAGATAATTAGTTTAATTCATAAAAAGTCTCAAATTATATTTATTTGGTTATTTATAACATCAATTATGTCAATATTTCATTAATAATATAATTACAGCATCATCATTGTGTCATAAATAAATTAATTTTTTTAATGTCTAAAAATTACAAATAAAATACCATTATGTAGGAAAGCTTATTATATTTCTAATGAATATTTATAGTTGAATTTATCTTATTTATAACCCCATATTAAAAATTATTTACTTATTAAACTTTGATTTTAACTATTTTAACCCTTCTTTAAATAAATTAATAATAAATGTCCTAATCTAATCCAAGTGGGCCTAAATGGTCATATTTTATTCCTAAGGTTTTTTTTTGTCGAATTACACTTGTCCAATAGAATTATGAGACGTGTTAGGGTAATAATAATATCATTTGTACCCTTAATTACCCTATTTACTTTTAACCGTGGTAAAAAAAAGTAAAAAGTTACTATTCACCAAAAATTATTTTCATCTCATTGAACCACATTTTACTTACTAACATCAACCGTGTGTCTCGGATTTTTGAAATTCCACTCACAGAAGCGGTAAAATTATGTTTTATGAAAAATTCATTTTTTTAACTACCACTTAGTGGTTTCACTATTCATCAAAAAATGAAAGTTTCCATAAAAATACCAAAAATTAGGCCTAAGCTATATTTGATATTATGAACTCAAAAATGATGTCTATTTTACCAAATTCAAAACATATTAGTTGCATTAATTAATTTAAAAATTAATTCCCGTCGTCAAAACAAATAGCGTGTTTTTAAGAGATAATAACTATCAAAAGGTTGACACTTGTTTATGACTAGTTTAAATGTGAAATTACATCCAATGACCAACATTTTATTAAATTGTAAAAATATATTCTAAATATACTTTAAAACCACTCAAATTAATAATTTATCACTATTAATTATTTCTAATAAAAAAGTTCTTTTTAATTAAAATTTAGTAATTTTCACTATTCATCAAAATATGAATGTTATCCGAAAAGTACCAAAATTTCACCCTAAGCTAATTTTGATATTCCGAATCCAAAAATGAAGTCCATTTTGAAAAATAAACTTTACAAAATTTCAAAAAGTGGTTATTACTATTCATAACGGCTAGTTTTAATAATATTTTAATAGCATATCCTTATTTAGTGAAACACGATATTGCGTACTACACACGCTATCGAGGAAGGTCGTGATTGTGTGTAATGCAAGGAAAGTCAATGATGTGTGTTGTGCAAGATCCTTTTGGTGTAGCGTACGACACAAGGCATTAATGAAAAGAATATATTTCATAAAATCTCGGGGTGTTACATTCTACCCCCCTTAAAATGAATTTCGCCCTCGAAATTCGTCGGGGTTATAAATGGTTTACTACTCGAAAGTTTCTTTAATAGAAGCCCACATCGTAAAAAGGAATACCAAAATGTGGCTTTAAAAACTAAAGTATAAAATGTAATGATTACCCAAATAAACTAATCACTGGGTTTCCACATAGGTGAAAATATCGATATGGAAGAGAAATATAACCATCATGTTCTGATGGAGAGTGGTAGAGAACATGGCTATGGAAAAGCCAGTAATCACAAAGCCATAAATTTGTGATGATCTAAGGTACCATCTGATTCATCAGATATAAGATCACTAGGACAACATTTTTGGTTTTCAAGATCATTTCCCTAAAGTTGATGAAATTGGAATTAGAAGAAATACTTTCGTGATTTTGGTATAGTCTCACCGTTTGTCGTTCTTTGGACAATTTCCACTCTATCTATTTAAGAAATGAAGTTGAATTTGTCATTCGTGATGTGTTAGCAGATCATGTGATAGAATGATGGGCCATTCCATCTGTCTCAAACAAAAGGTTAGAAAAGTTATCAAAAAATACATAAGTCCATCTATAGTGAGATTAATCATATATAGTTCCTAAAATGAACTTATACTTCATATATCATACTGATTAATATAATAAAACTAGTTTCTACTAAACAGGGACTTCCTGTAGGCCAGTGGTAGGCGATAAATTCCAGTCACACTTCAGTTGTGGGTTCGATTCCCAAGGCCTTGTTCGACGCGATGGGCTGTCGCCCGTCCTACCTGTTTTCCTTTTTCTAAAACTATATTCCTATAACATCCCATCAACAAAATCAAAAACAAGTTTTATCCTTAAACAATACTAACTTATGTCCAACATAATCCATTCCAATATTCAGGCTTATCAAAAATACTTCGGTCCAAGCTCATAGTATAAAGAAAATGATCTCGTGAATGCCATCATTTATCCCCCATATATCATAAGATATATCTTGTTGGTCAAATTCCAAACATTCAAAGGCCTGAATCATGTATTCTCTTGAATACCCATTGAACCTTAGTGAAAACATGAATGTAGATAAAAGTTAACACTTTACACATACCAAAATCCTCAAAATTCTATATACTCAAACCATGATATCACTTAGTCCTTATATCAATCATGATCTCATGAATACTATCAAACATATTAGATTCTCGTTATCCCTTCATTATGTGCATATCATCTCCTTTCCAAAAATATTTCAATCACTTTTCATGGATACCGATGCCATAAAATTATTGAAAACCACAATAGACCAAAACATAAATATTCCAATATTCCACGATACTATATACAACATTATTCTGGAATCCCATTACATAAACACTTAATCATTACACCACATCTTTCTAATATTCAACATCACCAATGGTGATCGCATGTGACTTCCCTTTTTCCTTTGCCTTAAGTGGTTGCTCACGTCGATCATCACTAACCCTTGGATTAGGGCATTTATTAGCATAATGCCCCATTTCCTTGCACTTGAAGAATTGAAGTGTTGTTGGTGCGTTCTCTGCAGTCTTTTCTTTATTCATATCATTAGAAACCCTTTTTCCATTACTTCAACACTCAGCTGCTCGATGAACTGCTTTTCCACACTTAAAACATTTTCTAGTCCCTTTAAGACAATCTCCACCATGTTTCTTTCTACACTTTGAGCATATGGAAACATTCATCTTCTTTTTACCAATATTCTGAGATTTCTCCTTGAACTCCATCTTTCGTTTCTTGTCAAAACTATGAGATGGATAAGTAACACCAACTTCCATTTCTACCTTGATAGCACAACGCAAAATTTCTTCATAGCTACTGAAGTCTCTTATAGATAATGCCCTTCGATGATTTGGTTTTAAGACACTGAAGAATCGATCAACTTTACTTTCAGGTTGGATGATAAATCCAGATGCATACCTTGCAAGCCTTGTAAAATTCGCTTCGTATATACCAACAGATTCATCATCCTTTTTCTTTAGTTCAAGAAACTCCTTCTCCATCTTTGTTCGAAGAATACGAGGGAAGTACTTATTGAAAAATATGTTCTTGAACTCATCCCATTCCATAGACTCAATTTCATCTCTTTGCCTCGTATTCTTGATAAGATTCCACCATTGATCAGCTTCACCTTCCAAACGATATACTTCTAAGATGACTTTACCATTTTCAGAACATTGAAGAACTGAAAATATCTTTTCAGTAGTACTGATTCATTGTTCAGCAACAAGTGGATCAGAAGACCCACTGAAAGAAGGTGGACGTTTCCTCATGAAGGACTCAATAGAATGTTGTTCCCTTCTCTGCTCATTTGGAAGTCCAGAATGAGTCATAGCTTGTGTAAGTATAGAAATAAGATTTTGAACTCCATCTCCCATAACATTTGTTTGTTCAGGATGACAATCATTGCATTGTCCATTGCATTGATCAACACGGTTCCTTCGGGTTCCATCCATCGTCTAAAACCCAAAAAGAATAGTGTGAGAGGCAAAAATCATGATAGGGAAACCAACATAATAAAGTGGGAGTATCCTCGATATCTAACATCTTAGGTTTAATTCTATGATCGTTAGCGTAATTCTAGTACTATAACCTATACGTATACTTAACCTTAGGGACATCCCTAGACATACCTTAGAAATATATCTAGGGATCTCACTAAAGTTCTCGCATCCTAGTTTCCAAAGGTTAACTAAACCTTTCCTCTGATATCAACTGTAGATACCCGAAGATTAATGTACATGGAGATTACATTACTTTTGCAGAATACTTAGTTCATAACAAATACACACACACAAGGATCGTAATAGTTTAGTGTCTTTGGAAACACGGAATATAATCTTCTAATCGTGGTGAAAGATCTTCAACATCTCTCATAAAGATCTTCTTTTTTTACCTAAAACCTTTCATTATATCTTGGGGAAAAGAAAACATAAAAGGGTGATCTCAAATGCTCAGTAAGGGTAAACAAAAGAAATATCAATCACATCATTTTCATAAGAACATAACATTTTGGAAATCTTAACCTACAAAAGAGAGCATCATTTCATAACATGGGATAAATAATAGTAGTGAAATGAAATCCCAATAATCATAACATAAATCATAAAACTTTGTGGCATACACACATAATCATAGAGAATCATATCTTATTAGTCAAGACTCATTTCCAAGACTATCTTAGTGGACAAAGTCCATTTCTGAACCGAGTCACCCTCATTTTAGTCATGTTTCACTGAATCGGTATAACCTACCATTCCAGCCATGTCTATCTCATGAGATATAAAATCTTTACCCAATGCATTGGAGGGAGATATAGGTCCCACCCATCTCATAATGATAACATTCTTATGTGTTCCACAAAATAAAAAAAATCATACATCATTGAATAAACCATGTAATAAAAATGGGAATCTTAAACATCATTCCATCATAATCCATATAAGACAAAAGGACATCATAAAAATAATTCCATCATAAGATAATAAAATCAATGTAAAAATAGGGATAGAGATAGAACCATATATTATCTTAGATGGAAAATAATTTTGATAAAACACTTAAACTCTATTCTTGAGGAAAATATCCTTTCTACTTCAAAAACACTTTTCATTTCTTAACATGTCATATAATTCTAAACTAAAAGAAGTTGATTAAATATAGACTTTAAAACATGTAAAGAAAGCTTCTTGTAGATAATGTTTTAAAAAAACCATTCATGCTGTATAAGTTAAAAAAACATTCTTCTTGTACTTTTGTCGGAAAAGGCAAAAACTACCTCGTACGAAAAACGACAAAAGATTCCTTTCATATCCTTTACTAAAAACTCACTGACGGGTAAAATTGGATATTAACTATTGTATAAGTATATTAATATCACATATTGAGGAAACATGGATGTGGATGATAAAATACACCCCAGTAAATACCAAAGTACAAACAATCTCAGATAAAAATGAGATTGTGATATTTCCCTTATCTTAGGTCTGATTTGCTTCGTAAGTGTCTGAACCTCCTGTATAATGATTTAAATAATGTCATTGACTTATTACATAATCATATTCATTGTTATTATATCATATATGGTTCACTTATGACTTTATATTATCCGTGATTTTGTAAATTCATGTTAAAGTAGCGTTTTGGGTAAAATCGTCTCATTTGTCGTTCGTGTTTTAACTTGTAATTATTCATATGATTACTTATATCATGATCACTTAATTCCAGAATATAAAACATGATTTATATATAGTATATATTTATAATATACATATATATAATGGATCAATAAATGGAAAGAAATACATCGTTGATGGAGATGGTAGGATGTACGTACGCATGAACGCTGTTTTCGTTTCCTTATTGAATTGAGTGGAATTAAGTAGATGCCATAAATATATATATACATAAATCCAGTAGTATTATTATTTCATATATTTCATGACTACTTATTATATATAATTTATAATCATTCATTAATGGTTATCGTGGAGAATTAATCTCATCGCGTCGTGGAGACGGTAGTCCGTACGTAAGCACGAGTGATGATATCGTTCTCATGATCGTTGAATTGTATTGTAGTGTATGTATACTATTTAAGAATCAATATAACTTTACAATAATCATATATAGTCATTATTTACACCATTATACCCATCCAAGATAGGTGGTGGTGGAAAATAGATTACACCACGGCGTGGAGACGGTATTCCGTACGTACGCACGCGCGGTGATTTCATTTTCCGTAGGATGGATAGATGGTGAAATAGGGTTGTTTCATACTTATAATAACATATCAGTATATGAGTGATACTTATGTTATTACTTCATAATGAAACATCCTAAGAAGAAGAAGTGGAAGAAGAAATAATGTTGAAAGAATCGGAATGGACATTACCTCTTCTTTGAAGTACTTCTTTGAGACCTCCTTTTAGGGCACTAAAATAGGTCTTTTAAGAAGACCAGAACCTCTAGGATGTTTCTAGGGAAGTGGAGAGAATAAATTTTCAGGGGTTTGCCTAGATTGAAGGCTCAAGGTGGTGTGAGGAAGAGGGGGAGGAGGTGCCCTTTTATAAGGGAGGAGAGGGGCACCTTTGGAATAACTAAAACTATTATTTTATTATAAAGTCAAGTTCGGTTTTAAATAGCTCCAAATTGAGTAATTTAGAAGATAAGGTGGGGATGGGTCAAAATACTCTCATCCAATAGAATTTAGACAAGTTTAGGTCATTATATTAACCTTATATTTTAGTTTTAACTCTTAGTTAATTCGATTGACATTTACCATGTCACTTTGTATTTTTATATTATGTAGTTAATAAACTTACCATATACATCCAAGCGAACCCCAAGTTGTGTATTATTAATATATATAACCTTATCTAAGTCATTTGGCAGAACCTTAGATTTTTAGGAATAAAATAACTATTAATAATATAATATTTGTTTTAAAAACTATTTTATGTCAATTTTGACACTATTCAATAGTTGATTTTTTTGAAACTCATAACAGAGTGATTACTTTCACCAAAGTTAATTAAATTAATATTAACATGTCATATTAACCTATAAATTAGTTTAATTCATAAAAAGTCTCAAATTATATTTATTTGGGTATTTATAACATCAATTATGTCAATATTTCATTAATAAGATAATTACTGCATCATTGTTGTGTCATAAATAAATTAATTTATTTAATATCTAAAAATTACAAATAAAATAAAATTATTTAGGAAATATTTTTATATTTATAATGAATATTTATAGTCGAATTTATCTTATGTATAACCCCATATTAAAAATGATTTACTTATTAAACTTTTATTTTAACTATTTTAACCCTTCTTTAAATAAATTAATAATAAATGCCCTAATCTAATCCAAGTGGGCCTAAATGGTCATATTTTATTCCTAAGGTTTTTTTTGGTCTAATTACACTTTTCCAATAGAATTAGGAGATGTGTTAGGGTTGTAATAATATCATTTGTACTCTTAATTACCCTATTTACTTTTAACCGTGGGAAAAAAATTAAAAAGTTACTATTCACCAAAAATTATTTTCATCTCATAGAACCAAATTTTACTTACTAACATCAACCGTGTATCTAGGATTTTTGAAATTCCACTCATAGAATCGGTAAAATTAAGTTTTATGAAAAATTCATTTTTTTAACTACCACTTAGTGGTTTTACTATTCATCAAAAAATGAAAGTTTCCATAAAAATACCAAAAATTAGGCCTAAGCTATATTTGATATTATGAACTCAAAAATGATTTCTATTTTACCAAATTCAAAACATATTAGTTGCATTAATTAATTTAAAAATTAATTCCCGTCATCAAAACAAATAGCATGTTTTTAAGAGATAATAACCATCAAAAGATTGACACTTGATTATGACTGGTTTAAATGTGAAACTAAATCCAATGACCAACATTGTATTAAATTGTAAAAATATATTCTAAATATACTTTAAAACCACTCAAATTAATAATTTATCACTACTAATTATTTATATTAAAAAAGTTCTTTTTAGTTAAAATTTAGTAATTTTCACTATTCAGCAAAATATGAAAGTTATCCGAAAAGTACCAAAATTTCACCCTAAGCTAATTTCCATATTCCGAATCCAAAAATGAAGTCCATTTTGAAAAATAAAATTTACAAAATTTTAAAAAGTGGTTATTACTATTCATAATGACTAGTTTTAATAATATTTTAATAGCATATCGTTGTTTAGTGAAACGCGGTATTGCGTACTACACATGCTATCAAGGAAGGTCGTGATTGCGTGTAATGCAAGGCAAGTCAAGGATGTGTGTTGTGCAAGCTCCTTTTTGTGTAGCGTACAACACAAGACATTAATGAAAAGAATATTTTTCATAAAATCTTGGTGTGTTACACACAATTTTCAAACAAACACCAAAATCATGTGAAAAGAGAAATTTCCACATAACAAGGGAAACAACCCTAATAGTACTCGTTGTGGGGAAACATGGTTATTCAAGGAACTCAAAGGAGAAATAGAAAATAATACACTTTTGACTCATCCTAAAGGCATTCCTATTCTTGATTAAGTCATAACACCCTAACACCCAACCGTCAACCTACCTAGCCTAGTTGTGGGGCCCAATCCCCTAACAAAAATAATAAAATATCCCCCTGCTCTGGGTCACTAGTAGTGAATAATCAAACTAGGTAAATAATCATTGTTAGTAATATTCCTTGTTATGCTAGGTTCTCATGCATATTTCACTAGAGGGTGTGTCATGCAATTCAAACAATAATTCACCTTTGTACATATATACCTCACCAAAACAGCATAACCCTGGACTCCTCAATGGTGGTCCCTTACCATCAGACATTCACTACAAAAGGGTGGTCCCATACCGAGGACCTCCCCATCTCACGGGTCAAATATAGGCAAGGATACCAACCCAATAAGGGTTTTATAAAAGGCCATTCAAAATAAAAAATAGCCTTTAGAACATTTTCACAAAACAAAACCTTATATAATTAATGATTCCCAAACCCTTTTCCAAACCATAAAACCTAGATGCACTTTTTAGAAATACCAACCATCATTTTTTTTAAAAATGCCACACTGTCATTTACAAAACCATGCAATGCCCTTGGAAATAGAAAAATATTTAGTAAAGCAAACTGGGTGGTTTAACTAATACATGGTATGCACAACTCAATAAAAACACATTGCACATAAAAATCCATTTTTAAACCATGCACCAACCACTTTAACAACCTCTATCAAAAATTATACATGGAATCCCATTTAAAGAAAAACTATCCTCCATTTTAAATTCATAATAAATTCATAAGGGCCAGCTGAGCATTTTGTAAACACTTGTTATGCACAACTTGATAAAAAACACACCACATGTTAAAATTTATATTTAAAACTATATGCACATCAAAAAGTTTCCAAAACAAGATTCACACTATTACAATTATTTAATAAACCATTTAAAATTTTATAAAACTACTTTTAGAGAGTAACCACAGCTTAAGACAAACAAAAATCATTCAAAAAACACATTTTGTTTATCAAACTCAAACCCACAACCTAATAAAACAGAATACACACCACATGCACAGTTAAATAAACTAATTGCACAATTTATATGAAGCAATTAAATATATCAGGATTTGTTTTCATCAAAAAAACACCTTAATTCACATGATCATCCTATAGGATATAAATCAAAAACTATGTTCATTTAAAAACTAAAATTCGCACCAAACTATTAACCACAAAACATGCCAAATCAATTAAGTAGGTAAAATAATTAGGAAAACAATTCTTTTCTACCAAAAATTAATAAGTTAACCAAAAATATATTATAGAAATAAAATATAATTAATTAATACCAATGAAGGTGAAAAATTCAGTCAATTAAAGTGTTTATAAATTTAATGGGGGAAATGCAATGGAATCATACCTTAACCATCAATGAAAACCTAGAACCTGGTGTGAAACATCAATCACACCACAATCGCGCCCATGGGAAGATGAATCTGACCTATCAAACCAAAATTGGTAATTAAATTTAAGGATTTGATCAAAAAAATTAAACCATAACCATGAAATAACCTTACACCGAAAGGAGGAGGACAAAAATACCAAAAAGGGGAGGCATCTAGAGTGGTGAAACCAAATAGGGGTTTGACAATCCACCATCAGAGGGAGTGAACCAGATGGAAAGGTGTGTGGTAGCCGAACTGCACTAGCAAGGGGTTTGATTGGATTATATGTGTGGCGGCCAGTTCAGGGAAGGGGAGCTGAGGGGGCCAGTGTTGTGGACAACTAGAGGCATGAGGATGATGTTGTGGTCGGTGCAGGAGAGTGATGTTCAGGGTGGCTGGCTGCATTTCAACTCAGGGGGATCAATTCAGGGTTGGTCCAGGTTGGTTTGTAACCAAATGGTATCAGAGGATGTCGGCTCTTAGCCGACCTTGATTTTCATAGCTCCTTAGTCTATTTGGGGTTGTCATGGTAGAAGGAGTAGGATTATTGGAGCTCAAGGTGTAGGAATGGGAAGGACGTCATGAACCCTTTTTTTTCTGAACCTCAGGTTACCATGGGATGTTTGGGTTTGATGGTGTCCTTGGATTATTAGGATTTTTTTGGTATTGGAAAACGAAACAGGATCCTATAATGTGACCTATATGAGCTCTCATAGTCTGGAATGCCATGTGGACCTGGTAACATTACCCTAGAATGCTTCTTGTGATGGTTGCATGACTGGCGTATAACTATCAACCATATGTTTGAGTCACCAATCAACACTAGTTTTCCCTTGTGGGTCATTTGGGTATCCTTTAATTCTAAGAATTGTTTTGAAATTTTTTTTTTTTTGAGATTTTGAAAATTTTAATTTGAAATTGAAATAACCATGTTTTGATTAAGTTCATTGTCTCCATGTTTCTTATTGTTCGTCCACATGAAGGTTTGATGAATTTACAAGGTGCAGCTTCAAGTTGTGCACCCTTAGAAAATCCTCCGGTTGATCATCTTTTAGGATAAGACCTCAAGTTTTAGAAATTTAACCCTCTACTCTTTTTTGGACAATAATATCCTCTTGATGCAGAGGAGTGGTTGTGTAGGTTCATCCTTGAAATGGTGGAAGTCCATGTATCGAAGAAAGACACGAAAAGTTCTCACTTGGGAGTTTGTTAAGTCATCGTTCATCCAAATTTTTTTCACTATGGTGACAATGGTAAGGAAGATTATGGAGTTGTGTGGTATTTAGAAAGGTGTTGGATCAGTGTTGTAATTATTTAGACATTTATTGGATTAAGATCTGAATGAACTAGGTTATGTTGGAAATGATTCTGTGAAAGCATGACATTTTGAGCTCAGGATTCATCCTGAGCTGCAATTGAAAGTGGTAGAGCTGAACCTAATCACCTTCTCTGATGTTGTGGGGAAATACTTTATTGCTGAAGCTGAGTTATCAGGAGGTCCATTGGTGGAGAATCCTCCCCCGACCATGGAAAGCAGTGTAAAGGATAGTGATATAAAGAATGGGAAGCAACCTGATGTTGATAGTAACATTAGTGGAATTAAGCAGCCTTTAGACCTATAGTAAGCTTCTTCAAAGCGCAATTCCATGATCTATCACCAATGTGGTATGTATGGTCACAAGAAGATGACGTGCCTGATTGCTCCGAGACCCTACCACACCTATGGAAGTCTCGGTAACTTGCAGCGATTCTGCTGAGGTGTTTCCAAGAAGCACATTGAACCCGTACCTATCTCGTCGAAGGTCACCTCATCCTGTTAGTAGGAGTATGATAATTATTGGGATCTGTTTGGGATTTTATCTTTATAGTGTTCCTTTAATTTAGTATTCTTCTCCTGTTCTGTTTTGTGGTGTTTCTTTTACCTTAGTTGTAAGAATGGTTTTTGTCGAACCTCTTTTAAATACATATTTTAATTTATGTGTGTTTGGTAAAATTCGGGTTTCTATGTTATGTTTTCAAATTTATAAAGCCTGACTGTGAGGCAGGAGATTCTTCAATCATTGGGGCTCCAGCCATAGGTCCCAAAGTGAAGATGGCACGTAGTCAGGGGAATCCCAGCCACTACCACAAAACTGGGCAAGGCATGCGCGTGCCTTTATCAGTGCTAACAGTAAAGCGCTGATAAAGGGCCGAACCTTTATCAGCGCTAACAAAAGCGCTGATAAAGGTCCATTTTATCAGCGCTAAAACAAGAACTGATAAAGGTGTACCCTTTATCAGCGCTTTTTTAGCGCTGATAAAGGCTTTCCCCTTTATCAGGGCTTTTTTAGTGCTGATAAAGGGCTTATTTATCAGCGCTAAAAAAGCGCTAATAAAGGTTGTATTTATCAGTGCTTTTCATTTTAGTGCTGATAAATATACCTTTTATTAGCGCTTTTTACTAGCGCTGATAAAGGCTCACGTGGATTTGTTAAAAACCCGCGGCTCCTCTTCCTCCTCCCTGCACCCGGTCAAGCTCTCGCGGAAGCCCTCCTCTGCGCCGCTTCCGCCTCCTCCTCCTCCTCCGCCGCCTCCTCCTCTGTCGTGGCCGCCGCCTCCTCCTCCGCCGCGGCCGCCGCCTCCTCCTTATCCTCCTCCTTCTCCTCCTCCTCCGGCCACTGCCTCCTCCTCCTTCGGCCACCGCCTCCTCCTCCTCCTCTTCCTCCACCGTGGCCTCGTCCTCATCCTCCTCCACCGGCGCTTCCTCCTCCTCCTCCTAGTCTGTGGCCTCATCTTCCTCCTCCTCTCCCTACTCCGCTGCCTCCTCCTCCACCACGGCCTCCTCCTCCTCCTCCTCCGCTGCCTCCGCTGCCTCCGCCCTGCCTCCACCCTGCCTCTGTGCTGCCTCTACGCTGCCTCAAGTGCCTCCGCTATCGACACCTCCTTCTCCTCCATCACCGGGTCCTCCTTCTTAAGGTGATTCAAATGAAATTTTCATGAATTAATTATTTTTGGAATGGGTAAGTGTTTGGCCAACTATTCTTCGTGTTGAATCTTCAGTTTCCATGGGTGGTTTGGGATTGTGGTTATGTTTTGATCCTGACTATGGGTTGTTTTTATGATTTCCCACTACTTCATTAGATTTATTTAGTTATTCTTATGTTTTGGTGTTTTCATTTGGTTCATGTATCTCTTTATCTCCCCACGAACGATTATCTTATGGCTATTAATTTTGAGATGGGTTTGAGGAAATATATCAGATTTATTCTTATTGTTCTAAGTCTACCAACCTTTTTTTAGGTGTTTCCCATGGTATTGATGTGAGAGTCATATTTTAATTAAAATATTGGTCTCAATGTTGTTCCATTAATGGGTGGTGTAGGCTCCACTTTTTTAAGGGATCTTAGTTAAAATAAGAGGCTTCAAATGGTGGAGGATCACATCCTAAAAGAAAGGGGGATTCTTAATAAGGAAATAATACATAGACGAGTCTAATCTAGAAAAAATCAATGCAGTAGAGGTCATTCATGAGGACTCATAATCTTGGCCAACCATAATTCGAGTTGAATTTTTTTTATTCTTCTATAGTATTGGTTTCATTTCAAAATGGTGAATCCTAGCCATTAATTTCACATATTTTCTTATTACTTGGTTATGATGGTAGAGTTTATGAATTATTTCATGTATTGCCTAACCCATTTGGGTAGGAAAAATGGTCATGGTTTCATGTTCTTTGGGAGTTGTGTTGTGGTACTTGGCATAGAGGACATTTCGGAATTCCATTTTTTGGACCTGGTCTTTTCCGACCTCATTATCGTCTTGGATTTTTTTATTGGATTTAGTGCACTAGATGACTATTATCACCATTGGATTCAGTTACATACTCTTAACAGGAGATTCCATTTCTTTTATGGAGATTGTGATCTATAACCATGGAGGGTATGACAAGTTTCTCCTATGTTATGGTTCATATCATGTCATTTTTCCAAGGTTTTCCTTGGGGTTGTGAGAAGTGTTCTTCATGTGAAATTCCAGTGGTCATGGAAAAGTACACAAAATCATTTCTAGAGGACTTCATGGGATAATCTCCCCAATGAGTGTTTGCGTTTTCTATCTATTTTCTTCACAGGAAGATCCCATTTTCCATTCCATCACATCATAAGGCTCTTACCGATTTAGAGGAGCTAAAAGATCAGCTAGAAGATCTTTAGGTAAATGGTTCTATCTATATGATCATGTCACTATGGGATTTTCCAATTCTGTTTTCAATGAAGTCATATCATAGCATATTAATTTTAACAGTCTACCGTAGTCATAGCCAGTTGACAGTAATGAATAATTACATATTTCCTATAATTGAAGATTTGTTTTACCATCTTATATGGTTCTATTGGTTTATGAAAATTTTCTAGAGATCATGGTACAAACAGTTGAGGGTTTGGGATGAGGATGCTCAAAAGATAGATTTTTAAAGTCAATATGGAAATTTAAAGTACTTAGGAATTCCATTTGGTATCACCAATGCTCTATCTATTTCATGAAACTGATGAACTAGATATCTAATATATTTCTAGACACCTCCATTTTCGTTTTTTTAGAATACTTCTTGGTGTATTAAAATATATAGGAGGAGTACTCTGATAATCTGGAGGTTGTTTTGGGTGTTTTTAGAGAGCTTTGTCTTTATTACAATATTATAAATTCTCCATATTTTGTTTAAGAAGTATTGTTTCATGGTCACATTATTTCCTTGGAAGGAGTTCTAGGTTTTCCAGAAAAGGTTCGAGAAGTCATTTCTCCTCTAACCTATATACTCATCCTATGGATTTTATATAGGATGAATATAAATAAAGAATGGATGAATGCCAATCGGTTGGCAAAAGAGTATGAAGAAGGCGTGAACGAATTTATCAAGTTTGCAAAAGATCATGCATGTGACTCTTCTCAAATCCTTTTTCCGTGTTTACGCTGTTGTTATTCAAAGCAAATTAGTCCAGATGAGTTGGAAGTACACTTGATCTATCACGGAATAGATCAAAGTTATACATGTTGGAATAAACACGGGGAAACAACGAATGGAAGTAGTGACTGGGGTGACACTGCATTTTATGGATCATCTGATATGATTACAAACATGAAAAATGAATATGACAGTATGGAGGATGTGATTACAGATGTGAATGATGATGAAGATCATATTGATAAAATGACAAGGACCTACGAAGAGGAACTTCGTGATTTCCCAAAATTGTTTGAGAAGTTAAAAAGTTGTGCAAAGACGCCATTGTATGCTGGTTGCACTAAATATGCAGCATTGTCAGCCGTACTGAAGCTGTATAATTTGAAAGAAGATAACGGTTGGAGTGAAGAATGTTTTACGAAACTACTTTACCTCTTGAATGACATGATCCCAGAAGACAATGAGCTCCCGAGCCGAACATACGATGCCAAACGAATGCTACGCTCAATGGGTATGATCTCTGAAAGAATACACGCCTGCCCGAATGACTGTATACTGTTTCGCAAGGACCATAAATCACTTAAAGAATGCCCAAAGTGTGGTGCTTCTCGATACAAGAAAGATTAATCAAGTCCTACTAAAGTAGTATGGTACTTTCCAATCATTCCACGATTTAAACGCCTATATGGAAGTGAGGAGACTGCATAATAATTAACATGGCATGAAGATACAAGAATTAAATATGGGATACTACATCACCCGACAGACTCTCCTCAGTGGAAGAGAATCGATCATGAGTATCCTGAATTTGGAAACGAGTTGAGAAACCTTCGTCTTGCATTATCTACAGATGGAGTGAATCCTTTTGGTTTTCAATGCAACAGTCACAGTACATGGCCGGTTATGTTGATAAATTATAACTTACCACCGTGGTTATGCATGAAACGAAAATACATCATGTTATCTATGCTTATATCAGGACCAAAACAGCCGGGTAATGATATTGATGTTTATTTAGATCCATTGATCAAAGATTTGAAATTATTGTGGGATTCAGGTGTTACATTGTATGATTCTTACATAAAGGAATATTTCACTTTGAGAGTCATGTTGTATTGGACGATAAATGACTTCCCTGCTTATGGAAATTTTTCAGGATATAGCATTAAAGGAACTCAAGGTTGTCCCATTTGCGAAGAAGGTACACAATCAATTAGGTTGAAACATTCATCGAAAACCGTGTTTCTAGGACATCGCAGATTTCTACCACGACGACATAAGTTCCTTTCTTGGAAGACATCATTCGATGGAAGTTCAGAAGAACTTACATCACCGTCTCCACTAACAGGTGATCAATTTTTTGAGAAAGTCAAAAATGTGGACACTACTTTTGGTCAACCGTCTTCGAAAAACCTTACGAAAATCGGTTGGAAAAATAGATCAATTTTTTTTGAATTACAATACTAGAATTTTCTGTATGTAAGACATTTTGTTGATGTTATGCATGTAGAAAAAAATGTATTTGACAGTGTTATCGGCACGTTTCTAAATACATCTGGAAAAACAAAAGATGGAATTAAGGCTAAGTTGGACATGGTTGAGATGGAAATACGAGAAGAGTTGGCACCAGTTAAGGGTGAAAAACGAACATTTCTTCCTCCTGTTGCTTAAACTCTTTCCAGGCAGGAGAGATATCAGTTTTCCAACTTCTTGAATGATGTAAAGGTTCCAGAGGGGTATTCGTCAAATATCAGTAACCTTGTGTCAATGAGCGACTTGATGTTAAAAGGTCTGAAATCACATGACTTTCATGTTTTGATGCAAAATCTCATTCCAATTGCTTTACATTGAATTTTGCCCAAGAATGACCGCCATACATTAACGAAACTGTGTTTCTTCTTTAAAGCTATATGCAACAAAGTTATAGACCCGGTGAAATTGCCCACTATGGAAAAAGAAATTGCCGTCATATTATGTGAATTAGAAATGTTCGTCCTGCCTTCATTTTTTGATATGATGGTTCATTTTATTGTCCACTTGGTGAGAGAGATTCGACTATGTGGTCATGTACATTACAAATGGATGTACCCCATTGAACGGTATATGATGATTTTGAAAGGGTATGTCAAAAATAGAAGTCGTCCAGAGGGTTGTATTGCAGAGCGATATATTGTTGAGGAAGTCGTTTAATTCTGTACCGAATACTTGTCTGGTGTGGAAAGCATTGGATTACCGAAATCTAGTCACACTGGGCGGCTTGAGGGTGAAGGAATTTCTGGAAGAAAGGTTGTCACAACCAATATTACAGATCGGGAGCAGGCCCACCTTTATGATTTGCATAACAGTTTCGACGTTGACCCATATGTTGAAATCCACAAAGAAATTCTTAGGCATTTGAATCCATCAAGGGCTGAAAAATGGATATCAGATACACATAATGGACAGTTTATAGGATGGTTTCGAGATCATATTTTTAAGAAGACAGATGAAAATCCAAAGTCAATTTCGTAACGACTTCGATGGCTAGCCGGAGGACCAAGTGTGTATGCATTATCTTACAATGCTTATGTAGTTAATGGTTATAAATTGTATACTAATGAACATGATGAAGACAGTACCATGCAGAATAGTGGGGTTACACTTGTGGCTGATGCGATGCATGTTTCCGGTGCTAAGGACAGAAATCCAATTTATGCGAATATGTCATACTTTGGCATCATCAAACAAATATGGGAGTTGGATTATAAGGAATTTCATGTTCCGATATTTCAATGCAAGTGGGTTGATAACAGGAGTGCTATTAAAATAGATGATTTGGGATTCGTGAAAGTTGATTTTAGTAAAGAAGGGGATAAAGACGAACCATTTATAATGGGATCACAGGCAGTGCATGTTTTTATGTTCCAGATCCTGGAAACCGAAACTGGTCAATTGTTCTGTTATCGACCAAAAAAGCTGAAGGGTCAGATGAAAATTCAACGGAAGATGACACTTTCATTGGGACTTCACAATCATTTCGTAGTGGTCCCAATGTAGACAACGTTTTGTATGTCAGAGGAGACCACAATGAAGGGATATGGATAGTTGATAGAGGGGTCCAATCCCTTCATCCCTTAAAAAAAGGGAGTTAAATAATCAGGTTATTAATTTTTATTGTAATATAGATTGTGTTACATAATGTTATTATCTGTTCGCTGCTGCTTTTATGTGATCTAAATTAAATTTTAAACCAGTTCTGCAGATAATGACTTCTTCCCCTGCTGATGCACCCAATCCCGAGACACAACACGTCTCTCAACCTGTTGCAGCTGGTCCCACTGCTGAGAGACAACAGGTCTCTCAACCTGTTGCAGCTGGTCCCACTGTTGACGTACAACAGGTCTCTCAAACTATTGCAGCTGGTGTCAGTGCCGATGCTAGCACTTCGGAGAAACATAATGATGATGCAGAAACTTAGGAAATGGTAGGTGATGAAACACCAGCGAAACAAAAAAAACTGGTGCGCCGTATTTTGACAGATTTAGAAAAAATCCTTAAGGCAAGAGAAAAAGGCATCAAATATGAGGTGGGATGGAATAAGCTAGGCTAGCATGTAAACCCCAACAAAGCCATGTTTAGTAGCTACAATGGAATCTTCACATGACAACGCGTGCCGATTGACATAGAGTCGTGGCACCATGTTGTCAGCGGGTTGAAAACATTAATGTGGGAAGAGATTACGGTAACATTACGATATCATCTATTTAATTTATTAAAATAAAATAAAATTTTGAAATATTGACTAACCCTTCATCATCTCTTGTAGAGTGCATTTATAGTAGATGTTTTGCAGAAATAATATGTTTTCAGACTGGCAGGAAGGATTCATAGAGGCTTTCGCAACATTTTAACGAAACAACATCTGAAAGATGGCGAAGGGAAAATCAAGCCGCACCCGCCTCCTCTTTATGCACACTTGATATCCCAAGGAACGTGGGATGCGTTTTGTAACTGTCGTGCGGAACAGAATTTTCAGGTACATTTTGTTTGGTTACACGTTGTGTAACGTTGCTTGTATTCATCACGTTGATTGATAGGTTTTTATTTATGAAACAGCAACTGAGTGCTAAAAATAAATAACGGGCAGCAAAACCAGCGTACCCCTACCGTAAAGCAAGGTTGGGGTATGCTTCAATTGAAAAACAATTGGTATTTATTTTAAAAGTACTGTAATAATTTTATGTGACATAAAACAACACGGTAACCATGTTTTTCTATTTATATGCAGATTGATGAAGCAAAATCTCAACTCACTTCCATTCCACACCATGAGCAATGGAAAGAGGCTCGTGTTAATAAAGAGGGGAAACTGATAGATAAAAACACACAAAAAGTGTGGGAAACATGTATAAGTGTGACATAATATATACTTGTTTTGCTTTAAATCACTATTACATAATGATGCTTAATTATTTTTTCATATTTTCTATTTTACATAGTCACAGGAATCAACAACACCCACACCGGATGCAGCCATACTTTCAACAGCCTTGAAACAGCCAGAACAGTATGGCCGAGTCAGAGGTGTGGGTTTTGGGGTGTCACCCCGGACATATTTTCAGAAAAAAAACAAGAGGATGGACAAACTAAAGAATTGGATGTAATGAGAGATAAAGTCGCTACCCTTGAAGAACTAATCCAAACTCAGGGAAAGATTCTAACGAGTTTGATGGAGGAGAGGCAAAGAGAACAAACAACTCAAGAATAACCCCCGCGAGAAGATCCACCCCTCACCAGCTTTGAGGCGAGTCATTCCCCTCAAAGACCTGACTTAACCGATGTAATAAATGGAATAATATTCGTTTTTGTTAGATGTGAATAACTTAGACACTGATACCTTTCATTTAATGATATTCTGTAGGGTGAAAATGACTTTGATTTATATCTGTCAACTCCAACCCATCGCCTTGTAGCGAGGGCTACGGTGTTCAATATGCAGAATGACACGCTACACTCCAGACCACTTCCAACCAGTCATGTCAAAGTGCCGATTAACGTATCTCATGAGCCGAGCGCCGAGATACCCATGCCAAATGACGATGAAGACATTCATAGGGTGGAAAAAGATATTGGAACATTCATTGTATGGCCGTCAAATCATGTAAAAAAACATGTCGAGCAGGAGGTATTCATTTCCAGTTCATTTTTCAAGAAGAACCTTTAACATTAAATTAGAAAATGGCTGAACTGATGAATGTTATTATAGAAGGATAAAACGGACAAGCTAAAACAAAAGAGCGGCTCCAACATTGGATCAACCAACCGATTAAAACGATCTACTGAGAGCGCGTTCACCCCACCCGTTCTATATCCACATTTAATATCATTGCAAGCTCATGTGGATACGAAAATTAAAAACGGAAAGAGTCATACAATTGTTTGTGAAAAAGATATGTACAGAGAGGAAACAATAGATTTTGTTAGTGCAGACGTTGTTTCTAAGATCATCACATACAACTGGCTAGGCGGCTCAGTTATAAATGTATACATAAGGTATGTTTTCATGATTTGATTTTACAGAAGCTGATATACTTTGATAATTATGGATAAATACATCTCATTTTTTTCATAGGTGTATATATGAAAAACAATTGAAGGGATTTTCCCATGAATACAAATTTTGACTTGTTAGTCCTCACACCATTTCTACATAACGAACAGAAATAGATTCTAATTTTCAGGCTGAATTGATGTCAAATATGCTCAAAACATTTCAAAGAAGAATTACGACTGACAAACTCTTTTTAATACCAATGATGCAAGGGTAAAACTCTAAATTTTAATCATATCAATTATATTTTCATTTCTATCAGTACTTATTTCTTTTTGTGTTTTTAGGGAACATTGGATGCTCATTGCAGTCAATTTGGATACTCCAAAGATTTATTTTCTGGATTCACTGCATGGATATCCAACTAACCGAACACAGATGATGCCGATTTTCAATTTTTAATACACTAGATCCAACATTTTAGAACTATATATCTAGTTATATAATTTATATTATCTTTTAATGAGGATTTTGTTATGATAGGGCGGTGTATGAATATCATCTAAAGGTTGGAATGAATCCAGGGCGTAAGGACAACAATGCCATAAAGATCTACAAATGGAGAAGTATCTGGGTATATATAATTATATTTCACTATCCAAATACATATCAAAAAAAATTACTTATTTTTCTCGATGTTTCTGCAGTGTCCGAAACAATCAAATTACAAGGACTGCGGTTATTATGTTTGTAAATTTATGAAAGAGATCGTATTTCACTGACAAACTAGCATCCCTGAAGAGGTATTTTGAAAATAATTACTAATTTATTTAAAATAATTATTAATCCTTTGTGTATTTATATTTTTTTAGTAATACTATGACTGTCGCAAAAACTCCTATTCAGAAGATGATATAAATGTATTTGGAAACGAATGGGCATCGTACCTGACGGAAGAACGTAAACAAATAGAAAAATGAAGGTGAATTCCTAATACTTATGTTATCTTTATATGGTCATTGATATATCCCTTTACACTTATTGAGAATCTATGATCTCCTTTTCTTATGATTCATATCCTTAGATTAGTGAATTCCTACTACTTAGTTTGAAAATGACATAAACTTTGGAAAACAACACCAATGACATACGGAAAACCGAGAAAATGCATTCAGATTGTTTTGATACTTTAGGACAACGATCCACGAGTCATTTGTGACATGTACAAATCAACCGCACCTCAATCCGACGCACGGCGTGACCGGTATGGCTAAAAGTGTCTGATATCAGTTTCAAAATGGGACAAACTTTGGAAAACAACACCAATGACATACGGCAAACCGAGCAAACGCGTTCGGATTGTTTTGATACTTTAGAAAAAATATCCACGAGTCATTTGTGACATGTACGAATCAACCGCACCTCAATCCGACGTACAGCGTGACCGGTATGGCTAAAAGTGTCTCATATCAGTTTCAAATTGAGATAAACATTGGAAAACAACACCAATGACATAAGCCAAACCACGCAAACGCGTTCGGATTGTTTTGATACTTTAGGAAAATGATCCACGAGTCATTTGTGACGTGTACGAATCGATCGCACCTCAATCCGACACACGGCGTGACCGGTATGGCTAAAAGTGTCTGATATCAGTTTCAAATTGAGATGAACTTTGGAAAACAACACCAATGACAAATGGAAACCCGAGAAAACGCATTCGGATTGCTTTGATACTTTAGGACAATGATCCAAGAGTCATTTTTGACGTGCACGAATCAACCGCACCTCAATCCGACGCACGGTACGAACAGTATGGCTAAAAGTGTCTGATATCTGTTTCAAATTGAGATAAATTTTGGAAAACAACACCAATGACATACGCCAAACTGAGCAAATGCGTTCGGATTGTTTTGATACTTTAGGACAACGATCCATGAGTCATTTGTGACGTGTATGAATCAACCAATCCTTAATCCAACGCACGGCGTGGCCGGTATGGTTAAAAGTGTCTGATATCAGTTTCAAATTGAGATAAACTTTGGAAAACAACACCAATGACATACGACAAACTGTGAAAATACATTCGTATTGTTTTGATACTTTAGGAAAATGATCCACGAGTCATTTGGACGTGTAAGAATCGACCACACCTCAATTAGACGTACGGTGCGACTGGGATGGCTAAAAGTGTCCGATATCAGTTTCAAATTGAGATAAATTTTGGAAAACAACACCAATGACATATGGAAAACTGAGAAAATGCGTTTGGATTGTTTTGATACTTTAGGACAATGATCCAGGAGTCATTTTTGACGTGTACGAATCGACTGCACCTCAATTCGACGCACGGCGTGACCGGTATGGCTAAAAGTGTCTGATATCAGTTTCAAATTGAGATAAACTTTGGAAAAAAACACCAATGACATACGCCAAACCGAGAAAATGCGTTCGGATTGTTTTGATACATTAGGACAATGATCCACGAGTCATTTATGACGTGTACGAATTGACCGTACTTCAATCTGATGCACGGCGTGACCGGTATGGCTAAAAGTGTGTGATATCAGTTTCAAATTGAGATAAACTTTGGAAAACAACCCCAATGACATATGGAAAACCGAGCAAACGCGTTCGGATTATTTTGATACTTTAGGAAAACGATCCACGAGTCATTTTTGACGTGTACAAATTGACTGCACCTCAATCTGACGCACGGCGTGACCGGTATGGCTAAAAGTGTCTGATATTAGTTTCAAATTGAGATAAACTTTGGAAAACAACACCAATGACATACGGAAAACTGAGGAAACGCATTCGTATTGTTTTGATACATTAGGAAAACGATCCAGAAGTCATTTGTGACATGTACGAATCGACCGCACCTCAATCCGACGCACAGAGTGACCGGTATGGATAAAAGTGTCTGATATCAGTTTCAAATTGAGATAAATTTTTGAAAACAACACCAATGACATACTCCAAACCGAGCAAACATGTTTGGATTGTTTTGATACTTTAGGACAACGATCCACGAGTCATTTGTGACATGTAAGAATCGACCGGACCTGAATCCGACAAACGACGCCACTGGTATGGATAAAAGTGTCTAATATCAGTTTCAAATTGAGATAAATTTTGGAAAAAAACAACAATGACATAAGGAAAACTGAGTAAACACGTTCGGATTGTTTTGATACTTTAGTAAAATGATCGACGAGTCATTTGTGACATGTACGAATTGACTGCACCTCAATCCGATGCATGGTGTGACCGGTGTTGCTAAAAGTGTCTGATATCAGTTTCAAATTGAGATAAATTTTGGAAAACAACACCAATGACATACGCCAAACCGAGCAAACACATTCGGATTGTTTTGATACTTTAGGACAATGATCCACGAGTCATTTTGGATGTGTACGAATCGACTGCACCTCAATCCGATGCACGGCGTGACCTATATGGCTAAAAGTGTCTGATATCAGTTTCAAATTGAGATAAACATTGGAAAACAACACCAATGACATACGGAAAACTGAGAAAACACGTTCGGATTGTTTTGATACTTTAGGATAATGATCCATGAGTAATTTTTGACATGTACGAATCGACCACACCTCAATCCGACGCACGACATGATCGGTAAGGCTAAAAGTGTCTGATATCAGTTTCAAATTGAGATAAACATTGGAAAACAACACCAATGACATACGGAAAACCGAGCAAATGCATTCGGATTGTTTTAATACTTTAGGATAAATATCCACGAGCCATTTGGGATGTGTATGAGTCGACTTCACCTCAATCCGACACACGGCGAGAACGGTATGGTTAAAACTGTTTGATATCAGTTTCAAATTGAGATAAACTTTGGAAAACAACACCAATGACATACGGAAAACCGAGCAAAAACATTTGGATTGTTTTGATACTTTAGGAAAACAATCAATGAGTCATTTGCGACGTGTACGAATCGACCGCACCTCAATCCGACGCACGGCGTGACCGGTATGCCTAAAAGTGTCTGATATCAGTTTCAAAATGAGATAAACTTTGGAAAACAACACCAATGACATACAGAAAACCGAGCAAACGCATTCGGATTGTTCTGATTCTTTAGGACAACGATCCATGAGTCATTTGTGACATGTACGAATCGACCGCACCTCAATATGACACACGGCGTGACCGGTATGGCTAAAAGTGTCTGATATTAGTTTCAAATTGAGATAAACATTGGAAAACAATACCAATGACATACGCCAAACCGAGCAAATGTGTTCGGATTGTTTTGATACTTTAGGAAAATGATCCATGAGTCATTTGTGACATGTACGAATCAACCACACCTCAATCCGACCAATGCACGGTGTGACCGGTAAAGCTTTTCATTAGATAAAGAATCAATATTTATTAAATGAGATAAATCAATCAAAAACATATTGATTTTACATTATCCCCTTTCATTGTTATGAAAATGAAAAATTTTGAGTTTAAAATTTCATATTTTAGTTTCACATTTACATATTAATGTATTCTTTCATATTACTGTTTTAATTTCTTTCATTATTGCATTACTAACATAATATTTGTTTTCTTATATTGGTGAATTTTCTTCCTTGAGTTTGGATGCTTTGTTCGGAAACAAATACCGTCGAGAGTGGATCACCGATATCAAAGGATGAAACATGAATGTTTATAACTGTTGTTGAATAATTTTAAATGTAACCATGTAAAAAACATTCTGAAATGTATATACAATGCGTTTTTTTGTATTCATGATGTTATGTAAATGTATATACCGTTGTCGGTCAAAATATTGGGTGCGGGTGCTATGGTGTGCAGGTGTGCATGTGCTACTTTGTGCAGGTATTCTGGTGTGCAGGTGTGCATGTACTGTTTTGTAGGTGCAGGTGATGGGGCCTTTATCAGCACTCCGAGAAGCGCTGATATAGGGAACCTTTATCAGCGCTAAGAGAAGCGCTAATAAAGGCGGTCATTTATCAGCGCTTATGTTAGCGCTGATAAAGGTCCCCTATATCAGCGCTTCTCGGAGCGCTGATAAATGGGACCCCCCCTTTATCTAAGGCGGCATTGACAACAATTTCCTAGCGCTGTTAATGCCGGTTTTTAGCACTGATATAGGGCCAGGTTGTAGTAGTGAGTGATGTAAAAGGGACTTGTTTTAATCTTTTTTCTTTTGTGTGGTATGTTTTTTTCTTATGAGGGTGCGACATTGTTGATATAGTTATGGGGATAGTTTTGGAGCCCTATTAGTTGGTCTCTTCTCTTCTCCCACTCATGTTGGGTGTTTCTGATCCATTTGGGAAGCTTTCATGTTCAGTTAATATCGTTAGTTCATATGGTTGGGAGACCCACAGTGGGTCTCACAGAGTTACAGCTAAATTAATTTAGTGTTATCTCGTCCTTATGGTGGGGAGTCCATTAAGGACTCCCTGTGTCGGTATTAGAGTTTCTTTTCATGTATCTTTTTGTGGTAGGTGGTATTGTGTGGAACCACCTAATCCTGTGTTCTTCCTCTTGGATAAAAGTTGGGATTGAAGTACACCCTACGGTTTCTTTGGACTAAGATTTTTGGAATTATCGTCGGAGGTGGTTTAAGTTTATTCTTTCTTTGGTTGAAATGGATGGTTTAGGTTCTGTTTGGTAGGGGTTAAGGTGTTTTCATTTTGAGGATGTGTTTTAACTCATGGGATTTCAATGTCTGTTTGGATCAATCAACTGGAGTCACATAATCTTTTGAAGGTGGGTGACACTTACTACTTTTTATCATTGTTTCTAGATCTTGTTGTGGATTTCTGGGGGAAGAACGTGTTATGGTGGGGAGAATTGTCACACCCCAACCTATCTAATTATTTTATTTCATTATTTCAATGGATTTTAAAAAATTTGTGTTGTGGAATGGGATGAATCCAGAAAAAAAAATTTCTGTTGTTTATAATTTTTTATGGTGTTAATTTTTTATTATTATTAAAATGATATAAATGCTTTTATTTTTTTTAATTTTTACCTTTATATTATTATTATTATTGTTATGTTTGTTAAAACTATTACTATTTTTATCATCATATTATTATTATAATTATTACAGGTAAACATTATAACAACTATGAATGTCAATAATTATTTTTATCAAGAGTGTTGTTAGTTATTTTTATTATTATCATTGTAACATTATTATTATTATTGTTTTAAATATTATTTTTATTATTCAGTTTTATTATTTTTTATTTTATTTTAATTTATTTACCTTTTTAGGGTTTTATATCTTCTCCATATCCCTTTATCTCCTCTCACGTAGTCTCTCCCCCTCCCCTGGTAGTTCGACATCTCCTTCCTCCATCAACCATGCAGCGTGCTTCCCCCATCCCCGTATGCCCTTCCTACTATCTGGCCACCGCCTATGCCTCCTACCCAACTCCTCCAGCAAGGCCATCTCTAAAATTACTTCTCCCAGTCGGTCCCATCTACCGGAGTCCCTCATAATCCTGTGTGAATCCCCCATGCACCTCATCCCAGCTCGCGACCTCCGACCCCCATTTCCTCATCGGCTGATCATCCCCCTAGACCTTCGTCGCTACGACTATCCAACGCCTGCGACCTCCCTACCTTCGCCCCCACCGGTTCTCCACCCTAACCCATGACCACCTTCATGTGGCCCTCTTTTCAATGAATCTCCCTCCTCTATTACCTATTTTACCCATTATTCCCCATGGTATATGGTTTTCTTAAAGAGTTTGCTGTTTTCACTACTAGAAAAATGGCTTATACCAATGGTTCAAAACCATGGGTAAAGCCCTCAAAACCATGGGTATAGCCTATACCCACGGTTTTGAGAACTATGGTATAGAAAGGCATCGCAATAGAGGTCCTGACCTATACCCACTGTTTACTAAACCATGGGGATAGTAACTGAACAATGTGGAACAAAGTTGTTTTTACCGTTTTCAAAGCTATTTTTACGGTTTTCAAACCGTAGGTAAAAAATGATGTAAATTTGGGCCTCTATGGATTTGAACCCGTGCCTCCTGCACCATGAAACCATGGCTGACCAACCAAGATAATACCTCTAATGCTGTATATAGATACCTTTATTTTAATATATAAATATAAATCCAATAATATAAAAAATAGACTCACACGGTTTCGAACTCGCGACCTGTGTGAACAGAGTAAACGGACTGACCAACTAACCTAAGAATATTATTAGTTTATATTTATATGTCTCTATACTTATATTAATATTAATCATATATTTTAAAATAATGCAACAGTGGGATTCGATCACTGAACTGCCTCATGCAAACCGAATATCTAAACCAACCAGCCTAATAAATTTGTTCAACTTAGTGTTTCTATCTATGTAA
Organism: Viscum album; assembly: GCA_963277665.1. Taxonomy (NCBI): domain Eukaryota; kingdom Viridiplantae; phylum Streptophyta; class Magnoliopsida; order Santalales; family Viscaceae; genus Viscum; species Viscum album. The sequence continues at coordinate 393,369,410 of OY728158.1, forward strand.
TTATATTATTCATGATCTTCTTCCCACCAAAATATTTTTTTGTCCTGAAGAATTTTTTGTTCCCTCCATAACTTGGGAAAGCTATACCGATGAATTTTTAAAACTGTGGGTATAGGTCTTGGAAAAAAATATCGCTTATATCCATGGTATTCAAAAACTGTGGGTATAGGTCTGCAGAACAACACCTTTACAAACGGTTTTTCCAAAACCCTGGGTATAGGTCTTCAAAAAACACCTATACCCATAGATGTTCCAAGAACCATCGGTATAGGGGAACTATACCCATGGTTTTGGAAAATCATCGGTATAGGTCCCCGCACTATCCCTATACACACGGTTTTGGGAAACCATGGGGATAGGGGAACCTATACCCCTGTTTTTGCACCAAACTGTGGGTATAGGTCCCCGTACTATCCCTATACCCATAGTTTTGGGAAAAAATGTGTATAGGGGGAACATATACCCAATATTTTTCACAAAATCTTGGGTATAGACCCATTTTCCAGTAGTGTTTTTCCAAACCCTAAATGCCAATAGTTGTCCTTTTGATTCGATCCCTCAATTTTGGGTTTGTTTTGATGTTGCAGGATTTGTTTAAGCTTCTGAAGCATGTGGTTGAGGTGTGAATGAGATCTTTCTCTGGTCCCGGGTGTGCATTTTCATTATGCCTAGGGGTTGAGGTAAGATCCCTTTGCTTGTTACCTTTAAAATTATGATATCACTAAATTCTTGTTTTATCACTACCCTTAGTTATTAATTACATATTTAGTATGTTTATAATAGTCATTCTTTGTGATATGTATTGTTTTGGAGCAGTTTCTTTGATCATTTTGTGTGAATTGTTAAATGGTGCACACCTTTTTTATTTAAAAATTCACCGGTTGGTTTTCCAAGTGATTATTAATTTTTAAAGCATTTTTTGGTCTTATAAATATAATCATGATTTTGAAATTAGTGATTTAACTTACTCGAGGATATTTACAAAGTAATCTAGTTTTAAAGTGGAATGTTGTGCTTTTGTGTGAAAATAGTTGATTTGAGGAAAATTGTGTAAGGACTGTTTGACACTTTTCATGTTTTTTAATTGTATTATTCATAATAAAGGTTTATTAAAATCCCATTTGGCCCATATGAATCTATTCTGAATTCAAAATTGTGGTTAGTTTTCCTTAAATGGGTTCCCATGTGGACTTTTGGATTACGATTTTTAATACAGTGTGTGTATGGTTTCAAAATGGATTTTTGATGGGTGTTTTTTTATTATGTTGTGAAATTAGTTTATTCGACTGAGTAAATCATGAATTTTATGTTCTTTTTATGTTGGGGATCTACGGTTGATCATAAAAGAATTTTTGAATGAGATTTCAGTGTATAAAGCCTTAATATACTCTTTGAAAATGTTTAATAAATTTTAAAGTAGTTTAATAAATAGTGTAAATGGGGAGAATTAGGTTTTCAAAACATGTTGAGTTTGTTTTTGCACCTTTTGTTCATTTGGATTTTTTAAGTCAGTGGCTATATTTTTTTAGTTGTTGTGTGGTTGTTTCAGCATGTCGGTGAAGAAAACACATGATACCGTGGTCAGCAGGTTGCTCATAATTGTGCGCAAGTGCAAATCATGTCACGTGGTTGTGATCGAGTTGTGATTCAAGGTAGGTCCCCCACAACATTTTCCTTTAAATTCATAATTTATTAATTACTTGATATTTCATTTATTTTCAATAAATTAGAAATAATATTAGATAATTATTGTTTTAATAATTATTTGACGTAAATGAACCTGTTTATTTTATCCATGGAACATGAATTATTTTATTGATGAATTGATGCACAATAGTGAAAGAATTCCCATTTGTCCTTTAAACATAATTCATGAATTTTCAAGTGTGGTTCTAGTTTGATGTTAAATTTTTTCTTTTGATGTGTCAGAAAATGTATTGGTTTCTTTTGAGAAATGATGTTTTTTTCTTTTTTGAAAGTTACATAAGGCCCATTTGGAACATTAATTAAATAAATTATTTTGAAAACACTCTTTAGAGTGACTCGGGGTGATCTTGTTGTGTACGTCGATTGTGTGAGTTATTGTGTGTGATGTTTGTGCAGCGTGATTATTTACATGATTGGAATTGTTGAGTCACACCTCTTTTCTTTAGTACTTGGTCGGGGAACATGGAATAGTATGTGAATTTTATATAAATTATTGTTTCATTTTTTTAGATTATGCACTGGATTGTGACCCATAGTAGGGGATACTTTATTATTATTATTGTTATGGGACTAGGACCCTCGACCATGCCAGGTAGGGTGATGATCGAGCATTAGGTCGTTATGATGTCATTGAGTAGGGAATGAATTCAGGATGAGTCACATATTTAGTATATTTTGGATCATTGATGAGATCCTAGGTTTGACCCATGTTTTCTTTAGTGCTAATTTGTATGTCGTGGATGATTGAGGTGATTAGTTTGGTTGATGGCCCCCACACTACTTTCCCATTCCAATTGTTGTGTGTTGTGTGTTGTGTGTGGTTTCTTCTTGTTCAAAAACTAAATTTGGATTTTAAATTGTTTGAAAAAATGTTTTTAAAGTGTAATTCATTTTTTTCACCAATCCATACACTTTATTTAAAATTAAAAAGGGAAATGGGCAGTTACTTTCTTTGAAAATGAATGTGTGTGTGAAAACCCTTATTTTATATAATGTAGTTCAAACTTGAAATTAGTAAATACATCATTTAATGGTAGTGCTTTGGGAATAGATTTTTGGGAACACCTACTGAGTTTTAATACTCACAGCTAAAGTGTTTTCCAGTTTTTAGTTTTTGTTGCAGGTTTGAATCGAGTTTTTTCGTCATGGGTGAGAGTTGGTTGTGGATTGGAGAGTGACTCTCACTGTCATGAGGAGTTTTGGTCATGGTCAGGTTAGTGTGTTGTTGTTGGTCATTCTTTATTTTCCATGTTGTTTATTTACTTTGTGTTATTCTACATTTCCGCTACATTATTTATTTTCATTGGTTGAAATCATTTCCACTTTCCCTTTAATGATGCCCTAGAACTTTTCACCATCTCGAGAGGGTCAAGAACAATACTTGGAAGTTACTGAGGATTGGCTTAGGTGACTAGTTCAGGGTTGATCCAGGTTGGTTCTTGACATGGAAGTAGCTCGAGTATCGCTAAGGAGTGGTAATTGTGGATGGTGACTACTCATGGAAGCAACCCAGGTGCAGCTAAAGAGTGGAAATAGTGGATGAGGCTTACACATGTAATCTTCCTGGGTGCTGCTAAGGAGCGGATGTTGTGGATGGGGCTTATGCATGGAAACAACCAGGGTGCCTCTAAAGAGAAACAATAGTGGATGGTGCTTATTAATGGAAGTTTCCCAGGTGCTGCTAAAGAGTGGAAATATCGGATGGGGCTTACGCATGGAATCTACCCAGGTCCCACTAAGGAGTGACAATGGTGGATGGGGCTTACACATGGACACAGCTTGGGTGCCGCTAAAGAGCGAAAATAGTTCATGGGGCTTACACATGGAAGCTTCCTAGATGCAACTAATTAGGAGAAATGGTGGATGGAGATTTCACTTTGAAGCTTCCTGGATACTGCTAAAGAGTGGAAATGTTGGATGGGTCTTACACATAGAAGTTGTTTGGGTGCCGCTAAGGAATGACAATAGTGGATGGGGCTTACGCATGGAAGCTACCCAAATTCCCCTAAGGAGAAATAATGGTGGATGGGGCATAAACATAAAAGCTTCCTATAATGTCTTCCTCATGTTTGTCCATGAATGTATCCCAACTCGTTGGTGGATTCAGGCAAATAATTGGTGCCTACACCTATGCACTCGTGCACAATCAAGATAATGCCAAAGGTGTTGGAATCAGTCCGAATAGAGGGAGAAGAAAAGTGTGAATAAATTCTATGACATTCAGAATGCAATGAGGGAGGCATGAAGAAGGGATATAAATACAGATCATATTCGAAACACAATATCCACATTAAATTATCCTATGATGGAATCAATCAAACAATATCTAACTGTTGGATGTATTCGAAACACGAATCCAAACTCAAAGTGTCATCCAATGTATTATAGGGCATTGGCCCAGAACAATAGGTGAGATAAAGCCACATGGTACCAGGCTGTAGGGGGTCCCTACATACAAGAAAGAGGATGAATATCCAAATGAAGGACACACATAGAATGAGGTGGAGTGATGGAATGTTCAAATGGATTCCAACTATCTTGAAATTATACCACTATAATCATGGCATGAGGCATCTTTTTCTTGTCACATAAGTAATCTCTTAATTCCACAATCAATATTTTTATTTTCAACTCACACTTTTAATTGGTAAGTGTGAACCAAAACTACTCCACTCAGTTACAAATTCAACCATTTCTAGATCACACGCATTGCAAATCCAAAAATAAAAAGTCCACTAAAAAATTTTCAACATTAAAAATTCAAAAGGATCAACATTACAAAACTCAAACCACAAGCCTTCCCACATCACGCTTCACCATATGTAATGTCACTAATAACCACCATCATCGTCATTGTTGGAGCCGAAAACTCATCACTGGTGTGGATCAAGCCGTCAACACCATCTTCCCCATGAAATTGCCCATACAAACTCACATCCCAAAGAGCCTTGAATCCCACCGTACAGATCCACCTCGGAGAGATTGGGGGAATCCCAGATCCATATCAGAGAGAAAAATCAAGAAATTGTAGGTCATAACAATGACAAGGATTACCATAATCAAAAGACATCAAGAACATCACATCCTCGACATCATCAACCTTCAGGAGCCAATAGAGAAAAAACCACCACAAGACGCCTACAGACACTCACCCTCAAATCACAAAACACAATGAAGACCACCCCTCAGATCCACCTTGAAGAGAGGGGGGGAGTCCTAGAGCCAGAATAGAGGAGAAAACAACCAGTTTCTTCAATGGATCAAATCTCCATGGCCCCAAACATCGACGATGACCACCAAAGTCGAAGGAAGGCCAAAAAATCAAATGCAACACATCCAACCTTGAACATATCACACAACAAATCAAACAATATTGGGATCCAACATTCAATTCCTCAATGAATCATACTGATGGTCATATGAGTAGGAACAACATGACTCCAAAAAATAGGGAATCCATGAACAAACCTGGTTTACCGATCGACCTGCCTCAGTCATGTTTCTCATTAGATCTGCATATCCTTACCTACACAAAGAATGAAACCCTACAATTGCATAAGAAAAAGGTCAACAAATCCACATCACTGTCTCCCATCAGAATCCCCCACATCAACTAGTTTTCCTTTTTGACCAGCCTCGTATGTGATTCTCATCAGATCTGTATCTACCTAGTGACACCAAGTGTGAAACCCTCTGTAGAGAAGCTGAAGGAAGTCTTCACATATCAGTGTTTCCCGAAGAAAAACTGGCCACTATAACTAAAAAAGCGCACATCTTGCCACCAAGAATGAATAAGTAAGATGTCTGAATCGAGTCTCCTGAAAAACCCTTTCTATAATTCTGTCTCAAAGGGAAGCTAATGAAGAAGAGAACACTGCATGAAGCTGAAGAAGAACCAGATCTGATCCCTTGCCACCACAATCAAAGTCAGTAAACATCCGAACTGTGATGCTTGAAACCTTAGAAAGGGAGACGCCACAGTAGGAGAGCCATGTCCGATGTCACGGCTCCAAGGCATCTCTTAATTATAATAAGAGGAATCCTATTATTGAATGATAGGGATGATATATTTTAAAGCCCTGTAGTGAGGACTATTGGCATTGTCTTCTTGGCACATAAAGAATATCTTATTCATAATAATAGGAATAATATGTTTCTCAAATTCGGTGTACTACAGTTTGTAGTCATATAGAGATGACTATTATGCATAAGGCAATGAGTAATGGCAAGTGTTTTGACTTAGTCAAGAGCATACCTATTAGGTTCACCCCAACATTAGAGCTAGGTGATGGGGTTTGGATGAGTTGCATGAGGAATGGTTTGAGTCAAGGTACTCAGGGAATCCATGATGAGAATCTAAACTCCCAACATGGGAAAGGGACCAAGAGGTGTATGGTCTACTCAAGGAATTTCAGGGAGTGCATAGGAGTATCTCGAATCATTGTCATCCATAGATGGATGTGGGGTGTTCTAGGTAAAATTTCATCGACCAGGCCTGAGAAGGCCATGGTGGGACTCTCCATTATTATTGGGGGTGAGTGATGGTAATGAAGAGATCAGCATGGAGGGTCGAGACCACATTTTAACATAGATATAGAGTGGGGGTGAGGGAGAACACCTCCCGCGGAATGGACTGGTGTTCATGAAGGTATGATATTTGGAAAGAATAGGGCTTCGTGAAGGAAAGTGGTTCATGGAGCATAGGGTGTCAAGATGGATGTGCGTTTCATTGAGATCATGGTCTCAAGAAGGAGCTTCGCAAAGAAAGGATGCTTCATGAAGGAAGGATGTTAGTGGAGAAGGGCTTCATCTTAGCAAAGAAACAATATTTGGAATGTTCTCGGTAAATGATTAATGCTTCTCGGAGGCTCGAGAAAACCGAAAGGGGATACCTCCTTCCTGAAGGGAAGAGGCCTCCATGGTGCTCAGGAGCACTGTGAAATGGGAGATCGACTGATGAAAGGGTGGCGTAACCCTGCTTTTGATTTGGGGACCTGGATATTTATTGGAAACAGTGGTCAGCAAGGCTCACTGCAAAGCAAAAAGGACTCCGTGAAGAGGATGGAGCTTCATTATTGGAGACGGCTGCATCATACTTGCAAAGTCTTCCGTCATGATTCTCATTAGTGATCATAGTGCTTGTCATACTCATAGAGGCTTCTTTCATGGCGCTCTACCGTGGTCATGAATGTATTCGTCATATCACAAAGTCTTCCATAATTACTTTTCGACGTTCGTGAAAGGAGATCCATGAATGGCCTCCACAAACCACTTTTCTAGCCTAATTTTGATCGACCATAACTTCTAATCCATAACTCTTTTCGAGCTCTATGACCAATAAAATTGATGTCTACGAAAGAGGATTCGCTATGAGACAATGTATGCAATCATTATTTTAATCTCATAGATGTTTTTTATGATACCAACACCTATTCAAATAAATATATATAAATTTATTGTTATTAAATAATTAAATAATTATAATAAATATATAGAAATAATTATAATTATAATTATGATTATTATTGATATATTAAAATAATTATAAAATTATAATAAAAATATTATTTATATATAATTATGAATATAATAAATATATTTATTTATAATAATAAATATAAATATAAATATATTTATTTATAGGTATTACTATAAGAAAATATTTATTTATTTATTATACATATAATTTTATAAATATATATAAAAACATAGACAATTTATTATCATTATATTTTTATCAGTGCTTTTTTAGCTTTGATAAAGTTAGGCCTTTATCAGTGATAAAAAATCATTCATACAAGGTGTCTTTATGAGCATTATAATTTCAGCGCTGATAAATACTCCTTTTATCTACTATTTTTTAAGGCTGATAAAGGTATGTTTTATCAACACTTTCTATTTTAGAACAGATAAAACATACCTTTATCGGTTCTTTTAAGCTAGTGATGGTAAACGTTTCACACACATTCATAAATAATCCATAACGGTCTCTTCCTTCTCTCTCACACGTCAAACTCTCATGGAAGGTGACCCTTACTATCATTGCCACCACCTTCTCCTCTTCCTCCTCCTCCTCTTCCTCCACTGGTAACTCCAACACTGCCGCAAAGTTATCCTCCACCGTTGTGCATCCCTACTCCACTTTAAAGATCTTCTCCACAGCTGAACCCCACCTCCGCTGTAACCTCACCTCCGTTGTGTGCCGAACCCCACCTTCACCGTATGCTGAACCCCACCTCCACCCCAAACGCCTCCTCTATTGAAAACCTATATCCTCCATGTATCCCACCTCCACAATCGAACCCCACCTATATTGTGAAGCCATGTGTACTCTATGAACACACCTTCACCGTGAACCCACCTTCACCGTGAACCCCACCTTTTCCGCGAACCCCTTTACAGCCTCTGCCGCCACCACCTACCACGACTCTGACGCAGTGGGAGTAACAGAAAAAATAGTTTATGTTACAAATTTATAGATTCTTTATTTATAGTTTATTCTTGTTTCATTTATCTATATATGTTGTAATGTATTAATTTGGTAGATTCATTAATTAGTTTTTTAGTTCCAGGCTACTGAGTAATTGAGAGGTTGGATGAATTAGTTTGAAAATTTTTCTAAAATTATAGTGCAGTGGAAGAAGCCTGAAATTAAAAATGGACAATTTTTCTACATTAGTGATGATTAGTGTATGAGTTTTGAAAAATTTAAGTCAGTGTAAAATTTATTTATGAATAAAAGGAATGTAATTAGTGGAATGGTTTTAGGGAGACATTAGAGAGAATAAATAGAAAAGCACTAGATGAATATACTATACTATTTACATAAAAATATGTGAATTTATGTGTTTTCAAATTGTTTATTGGATAAACATTAATGATATAATTAAATTGATTACCAAAGAACTATATATAGTGGATATTAATCAATATTAAAACATTAATAATAAGATTAATGATTTTTAGGTAAAGCATCATACTTTTCACAGAGTTATTTTGAATGATATTTCAATAGAAATAATTTCATTCCAATAAAATTGACTTGATATTAATCTATTAAATTGATAACATAATTTGAATTTGAGATGAATCATTTCTTATGGTAATTAATTATATAAAAAAATTCACTATTTTATCAAAAAGACATTTTTAGATAGAGGAATAACCATATTTTAAGGTTAAAGGCTGATAATGGTATGTGGGTTGATACAAATAAAGGAATTAATAATTTAATAACATATTTTTATCAAATCATATTTTCTTCCCAGTATAATTTTATATCTAAATAAATAAATTATTATTTTATTAAAACATTAACAAATTATATGAATTAATTATTTAGTATTGATACTCTAATCACTTTGATTCTAGTGGTTACTGATATGAGTTCAGTTAAGGATATTAGAATGACTAGTCTTTGTAATGACATTTATAAATACTTTTTGAATATTTTAGAAAATAGACCTTCAAAAATCATACCCTCTATTAGTTTAGTGCCATTGTTATTTTCTTATTTTTACTTGAGACATGATGTTCATAAAAGTATCTAGAAAACAACATAGTTTCTTCTAGTGATGAGTGGCATAGGGAAATTCTTTGTGTGAAAGGAACGACACTTGGGAGAATTTGGATTATGTAATTGGTTCATGCTTATATATTTTATTAGGTTTATTTATAAAGGAAGGAACCAAAATTAATCCACCTCAGAGACATATAAATTGTTCTTGGGGTGTAGAAAAATTTATATGGTGTGAGACAAAGATCATTGGAATAATGTAGTGTTTGTAGTAAACTAGAACATGAGTGTTTCATGGTCGTGAGTGTGGTTATTGACTATGGAACACATTTTTTGGGAATCTGGTGTTGTGGTGAGGAATAATTGATATAACTAGACAATGAAAGAATGGAACATAAAAAAAATCTTAGAGAACTTACAAAAATATGAAATGCTTATGGAAATTATTATTATTACACCAACCTTTGGACTAAAGTGATGGAATCATGCAAAAATGATTGATTTAGAATTAATCGATGTGTTTTCTATGTATCTTTTATAAAGTTCCTCTATTTGGATTTATGTCTTTGTGAAAATTCCTAAGTGTCTCAATTATAATGATTCAAGTGTTTTGAAATGTTTCATAAAAAATTATATGTGTTCAACATACCCTTTTTTGGTTTTCAATAGATTTGAAATTATTTAAACACTTGGCATGGACTTAGGTTCCATGCAAAGTGTTTTTCAACTCAAATAATTGGAATCAATAAAGGGATGTGAAATTTTTGAAAGTTTATGTAATGATCATTTCATTTTAAAAAGGGTGTGTGAAGTTTTAAATTTTTTTGTAAAATATAGAGGGTTTCCTCTCATTTTTAATGATTAAGATTGTTGGGTCATGATGTTGGCTTGAATTATTTAAAAAAATTAATTGGGTTTTTGTGAAAGAGTGTTTGGAAATGATTGGTCTGTTTTAGAAATATTATGTTATTTTAAAGAGGAATTTTTCAAAATGATTGGGTTTTTAATGGGATTTAAACTTTGATTTTAGAAGTATTTTACAAAGGAAATGTAAAATGTAGTTTTCCATAATATTTTTAGTCGAGATTTTTATAGAATTAGGAAAACCATTACATTATATAGGGAAAACAAGTATATTGATAATAACATCATAGAAATGTTAAATATATTTAAATAATTAGAAGGAATAGATTTCAGTTATATTTTCTCCCATGCTATAAAGAATATAATAATTTAGATGGTTATAATCATGGTTTCCAATGATGGTTTATTTCTAGAACAGATCGATATCATGGTTATTTTCTTTCATGGAGATTTAGAGGAAGATATATACATAGATCAACTAGAAGGTTTCATGCAAAATGTAATATAAGGTTCAGTTCCTATCCTAAATGGAGGTTTTTAGTCTTAAGTAGGCACCAAGATAGTGTAACTAGAATTTCAATTCTTTAATGGTAGAATTAATTTTCATACAGTGTAATGTAAAAAAATTAATACTATATGAAGGTGTATTATGATGAGATTTTTGTTATTTTACGTCTTTATGTGGATTAATTTTTATTAGATGGACCAATAATGGAATGACTGGAAGAGATGAAGATTTATTTATATCGAAGTTCCCAAATGAAGGACCCTAGTTCTGGAAAGTGGATATTGAGGATAAATATTGATGAAGACTTAATGTCTATAACATTTTTAGTCTAGGTTAAAATTTATATCAACATTATGTGTATTTATTTTGTTTAATATTAGAATTTACTAATAAAATAGGACGGATATGAATAAATAATGGATGAATTCCAATAATCTAACAAAAGATCATGGATATGGAGTGGAAGAGTTCATCATGTTTTTGAAAGATTATAAATATGAACCTAATCAAATCTTTTATCCATGTTTAAGATATTGTTATTCAAGAAAAACAGGACCAAAGGAGTTGGAAGAACACTTGATCTATCACAGAATTCATATAAGTTATAAATGTTGGAATAAACATAATGAAAAAGAGAATGTAGCTAGTGGATTGGATAACACTGAATTTTATGGATCATCTGATATGATTAAAAGTGTGGACAATGAAGAATATTGTTTAGAGGTTGTAATTATAGATGACAATGATGATGAATATTGTATTGAGGAAATGAAAATGACAATTTAAGATTAAATTATTGATATCCCATAATTGTTTGAGAAGTAAAATAGTCGTGTAAAGACAACATTGTATGGTGGTTTCACTAAATATACAACATTGTATTCCATACCGAAGCTATATAATATTAAAGTAGGTAATGGATGGAGTGATTATAGTTTTATGGAATTACATTCTCTCTTTAATGGCATGATCCCATAAGATAATGAGCTCTCAAGATGAACATACGATATCAAAAGATTGCTACGCTCAATGAATATGATCTCTAAAAGATTATATGCCTGCCTGAATGACTGCATACTATTTCTCAAGGACTAAAAATTGCATATATAATTCCAAAATTTTGTTTCTTCTCTATATAATAATGATGAATACGGTTCTATGAATGTTTTGTGGAAATTTAGAATTATTCTTAGGTTTAGGTGCCTATATGGAAGTGAGGAGACTACAGGACAATTGAAGTAGAGCGTAGATTCAATAAATAAATATGGGAAACTAGGTCACCTGCTAGACTCTCCTCAGTGAAATAGAATTGATCATGAGTATCCTGAATTTGGAAGTCAGTTGAGAAACCTTCGTCTTGTGTTATCTATAGATGGAGTTAATACTTTTGGTTTTCAAAGAATCAATAACAATACATGGATAGTTATGTTGGTAAATTATAACTTTTCATTGTGGTTATGCATGAAATGAAAATAAATCATGTTATATATCCTTATATAATAATTGAAACAATAAGTTAAAGATATTTATGTTTATTGGGCTCCATTGATCAAGGATTTGAAATTATTGTGGGATTCATGTGTTATGTTGTATAATGCTTACAGAAATGAAGATTTCACATCAAGAGCCATTTTGTATGAGGTGATAATTTACTTTCTTGATTAGAGAAATATTTTTAGTATATAGCATTAAAGTAAGTCAAGGGTTTCTTATCTGTGAATAAGGTATACAATCAATTAGGTTGAAACATTCATCAAAAACTATGTTTATAGGACATCATATATTTCTACCCCAATGAAATAAATACTAATCTTGAATGACATCATTCAATAGAAGTTCATAAAAATGTACAACACCATCACCACTAACAAGTGATAAACTGTTTGAGAAAGTAAAATTTGTGGGAACTTCTTTTTGTAAACAATATTTGAAAAACCATACGGAAACCGATCAGAAAAAGAGGTCATTTTTTTTGAATTACCATACCATAATTTTATGTACATCATAAATTTTTTTGATGTTATGAATGTTAAAAAAATGTATGTGATTGTGTCACTGACACGTTGTTTAATGTACCTGAAAAAATGGGTGGAATTAAGGATAGGTTGGACATGGTTGAAATGGGAATATAAGTAGAGTTGGCACTAGTGAAGGGTGAAAAACGAAATTTTCTTCCTCCAGCATCATTCACTCTTTTGAGGCTAGAGATATATCTGTTTTATAACTTCTTGAATAGCATAAAGGATCCAGGGGGTATTAATCAAATATAAAGAACATCATTTCAATGATATATTTAACGGTAAAGTGTCTAAAATCACATTACTTCCACGTTTTGATGCATGATATAATTCCTATATCTTTATGTTTTATTTTTACATGAATTCACATCATATATTATCAATATTTCTTTCTTATTCAAAGCTATATGTAGATAAGTTATAGATCTAGTGAAATTATTAACTATGGAAAGAGAAATTTTATTCATATTATGTGAATTTGAAATGTTATTCCTACGAACATTCATTAATATGATGGATAATTTGATGGTTCTCTTGGTGAGAGAGATTTGACTACGTGGTCATGTACACTATAAATGTATTTACCCCATTGAAATATATATGATGATTTTGAAAATGTATTTCAAAAATCAAATCCGACCGGAGGGTTGTATTGAGGAGCGATATATTGTTGAGGAAGCCATTGATTTATGTAATGAAAACTTCTTCGGTGTGGAATGTATTGGTCTACCAAAACCTTGTCATGCATGGAAGCTTGTAGGTGAAGGAATGTATGGAAGAGATGTTGTCACAATAGATATTACAAATCAGAAGCAATCCCACTGTTATATTTTTCATAACAGTTTGGAGGTTTCCCCATATGTTGAAACCCAGAAAAAATTATTAAGAATTTAAATCCGTCAAGGGATAAAAAATGGATTTCAAATACACATAATACATGATTTATAGGATTATTTCGGGACCATATTTTAAAGGGGTCATATATAAATTTATATTCTATTTCATAACAAATTTGATGGATAGACGGAGAACCATGTGTGTATGTATTATCTTACAATGCTTAAGTAATTAATTGTCATACATTCTATACATGTGAGCATAAAGAAGATAGTACTCTGAAAAATAATGGAGTTACACTTGTGGATGAAGTGATGCATGTTTCTTGTTACTGAGAACATAAACCCAATTTACCTAAATATGTCATACATTAGAATCATCAAAAAAATATGGGAGTTGGATTATGCAACATTCCACATGACGATTTTTCAATTCAAGTGGGTTGATAAAAGGAGTAATGTTAAAATATGTGAATTGAGATACATGAAAGTTTATTTCAGTAAGGAAGGTTACAAAGACTAATCATTTATAATGGAATCAGAGATAGTACATGTCTTTTATGTTCTAGATCCCACAAACTGAAGGTGGTCAATTATTCTGTTATCGACCAAAACCACATAATGTCTAGATGGAAATTCAACTGAGGTTGACCCTTTCATATGAACTTCACAATCATTTCATAGTGGTCCCAATGTAGAAAACATTTTTTATGTCAGGGGAGACAAAATAAAGGTATTTGGATCATCAGTAGGGGGTTCAAATCTCAACATCCTTTAAAAAATAAAATGAGAGTTCAATACTCATGTTACATTTTTTTTATAATACACATCATGTTACCTCATGTTATTATCCATTTTCTGTTTCATTTTTGTAATCTAAATTTAATGTTAAAACAATTCTGTAGATAATGACTTCTGCATATGCTAGTGCCCCCAATCCCAAGGAATAATTAGTCTTTCAACCCACTGCTACTCACATTGTAGAGGAATGACCTTCTTCACATGATGGTGATCCCAATCATGAGGAAAAAAAGGTTTGTCAACCTGCTGTTGTTCTCAGTATAGAGGTACAATGACCATATGAACATGCCATTGCTACCAATCCAGAAGAACATATTAACGATGTTGATTCTAGGGAAATGGTAGGTGGTAAAGGGCTAGAGACACACAAAAAATAGAAGCGTCATAGTTTTATAGTGTTAGCAAAAAATTATAGTGGAGAAAGTCAAAGGCATCGAATGTGTGGACATATGGAATGTGTGGGTCCAAAATGTTAACCCTAAAAGTTCAACATCATTAGTTATATTAGAATCGTCACTCAGAAACATGTGGAAATTTATGTAGATTCATGGCACCATGTTATTACTGGGATTAATACACTATTGTGGGAATATATTAAAGTTACATTATGATATCATTTATTTATTTTCCTAAAAAATTAACAAAACATTGAATTATTCTTCATTATCCATTATCGAGTGAATTTATAGTACATGACTCCTACAAGAAATATGTATTAATGCATTCTGGAAGGATCCATAGAGGATTTATCACAATTATAACAAGACATCATCTTTAATATGCTGAAGTAAAAATAAACCAACACCCACCCCTTATCTATGAAAACACGATAACCTAAGAAGCGTGGGATTTATTTGTTGGACATAAGGTAGATGTGTTTTTTAATTTACATTATGGATAGAAATATTTTGTTTTATGATACATATATTCATCACTTTGGATGCCAATTTTTTTATGTGAAAACAACTAAGTAATGGAAATAAGGAACGGTCAGAAAAACTAGGGTACCCCTACCGTAAAGTAAGGATGGGGTATGCTTCACTTTAAAAAAATTGGTATGTATTTCGAATCTACCTTTATAAATTTATGTGACATGAAACAACACCATAATTATGTTCCTATGTTTATATGTTTATTGATGACTCCAAATCCAAATCCACTTCCATCCCATTCCATGGGTTATAGAAGGATACACATGTAAATAAAGGCACAATACTAATAAATGAAAACACACAAAAAGTGTGCGTAACATGTGTAAGTATTACATAATAAAAATTTGTTTTTCTTTAAATAACTATTACATAACAATGATCACTTATTTTTCTATATTTTATATCAAACGTAGTCATAGAAATCAAGATCACCTATACAAGATGAACACATACTATCAGTGGCATTGAAGCATCCAAAACAATATGGCCACATTAGAGGTGTAGGTTTTGTGGTGACACCCCAAACATATTCTGAGAAAAAAACAATAGGTGGATCAAAGTGAATTAATAAAATAGATGAGGGAAATAATAACTACCCTTTAAGAAAAATTCCAATGGAAGAGAGAGAATATGTAAAATTTTATGTGGGGAGAGGTAAGTAGAAGAAGAAACTCAAGAACAACCATCGCATGGATATCCCACCCCACCCCCACCAAATATGAGGCTAGACATTCCCCTAAAAGAGATGTCTTATCTGAGGTAATCAATTTTTTTATAAATGTTTATGTTTATGCAAATCAAAGATACACTAATATCTTTCCTGTACTGATATTCTATAGGGTGATAATGACTATGATTTATATCTAGAAACACCAACCTATAGCCTAGTAGTGAGGGATATGGTGTTCAATATTCAAAACGAAATTCTACACAATACACCACTTCCAAAAGGTAATGTGCGAGTGTCGATCAGTTTTCCCCATGAGACGAGCACCGAGCTTACTTTTACAATTCATGATGAAGATATTAATACTATCTAAAAATCTATTGGAATATTCAATTAATATCCATCACATATTGTAATAAAACATGATGACAAGGATGTATTCATTTTCAATTTATTTCTCAAGATAAAACTATAACAATTATTGAAAAAAGTTTAAAAATGATGAATGATATTACAAAGAAAAAGGGAATGGGTGAAATAATAGAGTGACTCAAAACCATATAAATAATCAAACAACCAATCCAAAAGATATACTAAAATCACCATTAACCCACTCTTTCTTTATCATCATTTTCTATCATTGATGGTTCATGTGGATACAAAGTTAGAAGACAATCATAATTACATAGTTGATTTTGAAGAATATATGTATGAAGAGGAAGATAAATAATTCTTTCATGTAGAGAGTGTGTGTAAAATCGTCAACTATTACTGGTTAGGCAGTTCAGTTTTAAATGTATACATGAGGTATGTTTTCATGATTTAATTTTCCAAAAGATGATATAATAAGTTAATTATGACTAAATACATTACATATTTTTTGAAGGTGTATATATAAAAAACTAGTTAAGTGATTTTACCATGAATGATAATTTGGACTTGTTAGTCCTCACATCTCCTTTAGAGAACAAATGAAAATATATACCAATAAAAAGGATAAAATAATGGTAGTTCTAAAAAACATTTATAAAGAAAATGTGTTGATGATAGACCCTATTTAATTCCAAATATGAAGGGGTAAGAATATACAATTTAATAATATCAAATATATTTTCATTTGTTTCAATACATATTCAATTTTTTGTTTTTCGGCAACATTGGATTCTCATTGCAATAAATTTTGATACTCTAAAGATTTATTTATTAGATTGAATGCATTGATATCCAACAAACAGTACACACATGATGAAATTTTCCAATTTTCAATACACTAAATGAAATGTTTTATAACTAAACATGATGTTATATAATTTATATTATATTTTAATGAGGATTTTTTTAGGATAGGGTGGTGCATAAATATTGTGAAAAACTAGGAATGAGGCCAGGGGCTAAGCATGAAGACCAAGACAAGTACTACAACTAGAAAAGTATCAGGGTATATATAATAATATTTCACCTTCCAAACACATATCAAAACAAGTTACTTATTATCCTCAATGTTTCTACAGTGCGTAAAATAGACTAGTGGAAAATATTACGGTTATTATATTTGTAAATTTACGAGAGAGATCATATTCCACGAACAAACTAGTATCCTTGAGGTGATATTTTTAAAGATAATTAATAATTTATTTAAAATATTTATTAATACTTTTTGTATTTATATTTCTCCAATAATACTTTGACTTTCAAAAAGATTCATATTCACATGTAGATATCGATATGCTAAGAAATAAGTGGGAGGCATACCTGATGAAAGAATGTACACAAATATCATAATGATTTGACTTCCATGGATGTAGTGGATTGTTTCATATTTATGTTTAATTTACTTCTTTTTAGTATTACTCAAATAATAACTATTGTCTTATAATGGTGGATTATTTTATTCAATTCGGGTTGGTTTGTTCAAAACTGATCATGTTCATGAGAGATTGGACATTGAGGCTGAAACATAGAATTCAATGAGAAAGTAATATTTTTTTAATATAATGTGTTTTTTCTCATAATATTATCTGTTCTCCACTACATTAACATTATTTAAATTAATTTTTTGACTACTCATGCATGAAATGTCTTCTACAGACTTATTCTCCATCAAAACCTTATCACCCCTACATTGTCAGCATTTATCACTTTCCATCAAAAGCAGTGGAGGGAACTTGATGGATACTGATAAATATCGAAAATGTAGTGTTTCCATTTTGACAAAGAAATCAAATAGAAATCATGGTAATGCACTATGTGGCCTTTATGACTCAAAGTCTATATTTTTAAGTAATTAATTAATTTTTTCATCATTTTATCTACTATTTGTAAGTTAATTTCTTTATCATTTAATTTAATACTTAATTAGTTTTTTATGTTCGTGTTATTCTTATATGATCATTGATATCTCCCTTTTTTACAGTTGTTGATAATATATGATTACCGTTTATTATATATCATATCCTAAGGTTATTAAGAATGGATTTAGAAATAATATTTCTAAGAAGGTTTCTAGTTGAGAATAACTTAATGATAGACTCTTATGAACTAGCTATTTATGATTCCATGTTTCCAAAAGCACCAAACCTAAACTATTTTGGTATGGATCATTATGTTATATATGTAATATTAATATACTAATATTTGATAACTATGCTTCAAAATTCTAGGTCAATATAGTTGGTATCAACGAAAATGAACTAGTAAAAACTGAGAAAAAAGAATAAGTGACCGGTATGACATTAAGTGTGTATTTATATATGAAATTGAAATTAAATAAAAAAAGAAAAATTAACATACTGAAAACTAAGAAAATGCATTCAGATTGTTTTGATACTTTAGTAAAATGATCCATGAGTCATTGTTGACACGCTTTAATGAACTTCACCTCAATCTGACACATGGTGTGACCGGTATGACTAAATGTGTCTATTATATGTTTAAAATCGATATTTTTGTTCAAAAAGTGTCACTCATTAAAACCCAATAAAATGAACTCCCATTTTATTCATAACTTATGAAATATAATCATAAGTAATTTTTGATGTGTATAAAGTAGTCTCATATAAAACCAATGAACCATATGATCAGTATGACTCAAAATGCATGTTTCCAGTTTGAAATGACATTTTAGTAAAAAAAACACAACTGACAAAATAAAAACAAATGATTTTTTTTTTGTTTTATAACTTTATAAAAATTATATATATTTCGTTTTTGATGTTTAGGAATTAATTTTACCTCAATATGATGCACAATGTGGATGGTATAACTCAATGTATCTCTTTTTATTTAAAATTGACATTAATTTCAGTAAAAACAACACATAACATAATAAAAACTGAGAAAAAATATTTGGAATATTTTTAAGTTCTAGAAAAATGATCCATGAGTCCTTTGTAACATATATAAGTCAATGGAAAATAATGGTTTTATGGCCTTCTGCCATTGATGGTTGTTCCGATGGCAGAGGATAATGGTCCCGATGATGTTTTTTGCTCGATGTTGGTACTTTTCCTATGCTCTCGCACCAGGATCCCAAAACTCTTCTCCCATACGGACTTGAGAAATGGTTTCCACAGTGTTTTTGGATGTGTAGTTTGAAAATTAGATGGTGTTAGAAGAGGCGTTGTTCGCAATGGATTCTTCTCTGTCTTCGGGTCTCTGTTGGGCATGTTCTTGGTTGTTTTGTGGAGCCGCTTCAACTGGTGGGTTTTTTTTCATATTCTGTCATGGTTTTGTTCCAACGTAAATGAGGATTTCAGGCGGGTGGTGTGTCTTGTCGGTGTACTAGTTCCGGTGGGCCACTCTCACCAGTGTTACTAGTGAAGATGAAAGTGATGGCGGGTTTGGTTTCTTGGTGTATGGTGGTTCTCGCTGCTCAAGGAGTGATGGGAGGTTCCACAGGTCATCATTTCTCTTGTTTGATTTTGAATTAATTATGAATCTAGATAATTTGTTTTAGTGTCTTGTAGCGCAGTGGCGACTACTGTAAGTTTTAATTTTGAAGTTTTTGTTTTTGCAGATAGTTTGGGTATCTCTTATAAGCATTGTGTTTTGGTGGTTTCGCTAATGGTTTTTGATCCATGAATTGATATGCTTGTAATCGGTTACCACTCAGTCTCAAAGTGGTTTTATTTGAAAATGAAAAAAAAAGATATTTGTATGGATTGAATTGATAATTTAGGACAATGATTCATAATTAATTTTTGATGTGTCTGATCCAATCTCATATCAAATTGATGCACAATGCGACCAATATGGCTCATAATGCATGTTTCTAGTTTCAAATGACATTTTAGTAAACAAAACTTCCGTATTAGAAACTAATAAAAATATATTTGGACAGTTATTATACTCTAGGAAAATGATATATATGTAAGTGTGGCTGTTATAACTAAAAGTGTCTCTTTTTTTAAAAAAATTGACATCAATTTATGTGAAAATAAAAACTATAAAACTGAAAACTACGAAAACAATTTGGGATTATTTTTATATTAGAGGAAAAAATTATATTAGTCATTTGTGACATGTAGGAATCAGTGGAACCTAAATACAATTAATTGTGTGACTAGTATAACTCAAAGTGTCTTTTTTTATTTATAATTGATTTTAATTTATGTAAAAACAACAAGTGACATACTGAAAACCAAGAAAACACCTTAAGATTGTTTTGATATTTTAGGGGAAAATTGATTTTAGTTATTTTTGACGTGTAGAAATCAAGATCACCTCAATACGATGCATGGTTTGGATGGTATGACTCAAAGTGTCAATGTTTATATAAAATTGACATTACTTTAAGTAAAAAACACAAGTGACATACTAAAAAAAAATAAAACACATTCAGATTATTTTGATACATTAGGAAAACTATACATGAGTTATTTTTGACATGTAGGAGTCAACCAAACCTCAATCCAATGTATGGTGTGACCAGTATCACTAATAGTGTCCGTTATTTGTGATGTTCATGAAGAAGTATCACATACAACTGATGCATGATGCAACCAGTATGACTCATAATGCATGTTTTTGAGTTTGAAATGATATTTTTGTAAACAAACACAATTGACAAAGTGAAAACTAAGTACAATCATAAGGATTGTTTTGATAGTCCAGGAAAATTATCCATGAGTAATTTGTGGCATGTAGGAATCAAATGCACCTCAATCCTATGCATAGTATGAGCGATATAACTCAAAATGCATCATTATTTAAAATTGACATTAATTGTAGTAACAGAGTGAGTGACATACCAAAAATCGAGGAAAATAATTCATATTGATTTCATATTTTATGAATAGATTCCATATCTCATTTGTGATATATAGGAATCAACCCCAGCTCAATAGGATTCACAGTGTGACTGGTATTACTCCAAATTTTTTATTTTTATTAAATATTGATATTCTATTAATGATTTCGTTCATATTAATGTTTAATTTATTTCGTTATAATATTACTAACATAATATTTTTTCCCTTATATAGGTGGAATATTTTACTCATGTTGAGATGATTTGTTCAGAAACTCATACCATGGGCGAACATTTTTGAGAGGGGATCATGAGTATCAAAAGATGAAATATTAATGTTTTATAAGGTTTGTTGGATAATTGTAAATTTAATTATATAAAACAATTTGTTTGAAATGCAAATAGATGTGTTTTTTGTATATACCATGGGTCTACATTTTTGTATTCATGATTTTAATTAAATATTTATATCATTGTTTGAAGTTACATGTTGTATATAGCATTTGAAATTGCATGTTTCTGCATCTGGGTGTGGTGTTATATTAAGAACACACTGCAGGCGGCTAGGACATTATCATCTCTTTTTTCATTCAAATAATAGACCCCCTTTATCGGTGCATTTTTAGCACTGATAAAGGGGGCCCCCATTATCATCACTTTGATTAATAGTTCTTTTTTAGTGTTATTAAAATGTGATTTGGGATCTATTAAAGGGAATATTTTAGTAGGGTATAGATATATATATATATATATATATTAATTTTTTAAATACTGAAATATATATATAAGAAAATACAACTATTTTATCATAACTACAATGGGTGGTTTGGTAGCTTGTTTTGTTCCTAAGCATTAATTCATGAGGGGTAAGGGTTTAAATTCTATAACCATTTTTTAGGTTGTGTGGGTAGGAATATAGGAATGTTGTGATGGGTGATAGTGACTACATACATTGAGGGTTGCGAGCAGCACTAGAGGGATGAGGGGGGCATGTGTACTTTAGGGGGTCGATTATGGATGATACTTGGGGGATGTGAGTGTGCTATGATGTTTTCTTGAAGGGGCGAGTGGGATGGTACTTGAGGGACGTGATCCGGCTATAAAAAAAATTCAAAATATATATATATATATATATAATTTTCAAAAACAATAATTGTAATGAAATTACGAATTTGTTTAAAAAAATACCGACATTTATAAAAGAGCATAAAAATAAAAAAATTTAAAAAATTTTTCTATAAAAATATTATGAATTTCAAAAAACATAATGATTTTTATAAAAAAAACTAAAAACTAAAATATAATTTAAAAAAATTACTATAAAAAATTATAATTTTTTATAAAAAAATTACCGACATTTTTTGAAAACATCAGTAAATGAGGTGTCCCTAAATAGAGATGTTTATTTATGAATGTTTTCAATAAACTTTAATAAATGAGGAATCAATAAATAGTGAAACTTATAAAAATTTCTATTTTAGCACCATTTACAAGTGTCTTTAAATGATGACGTTTATAAACATCACTAATATAAGGACCCGACCTTATTATATTATATGATCTTGATTTTTAGTTAATAACTCACTTCATATCATATTGAAAATCTTTTCATGTTTCGAATTTATTGAATTGGGATATATTACATACATAACATTCCACATTTATATAGAAAAGATATCACACAATCAGTATCCATTTCTTCCAAAATAAAAAACATTTCAAAAATATAATGATTTCTTTGAAAAATATTCATAACATTTAACATGGATTTCTTATTTATCATACACATCCTTATAACCTATGAAAATCATTTAAAATCTTGGGATGAGCCCAAAAATTCTCCATAAAGGATATAAAAATAGGAAAAAGAAAACATGAGTCCATGAATACATGTAAATGTATGAAATCATTTTCAAAAAGACATACTTGTCACCCATATATACTTACTTTGTGAAACTTGAGATTTAAAATATGTTTCCAAAAAATATAAATAAAATAAATATAACCATAAATGTATCTTGGTTAATTACATACTTATTGATTCACACTCAAATTTACCCAAGAGACGAAGGTAGAACGGTCTTTCTAGTCTAGCTTGGGTTGTCGAATCCTCTGAGACCTAAGAGTAAACCTACAGACACATACATTATATAGATTATTTTGGGATATGAAGTTTCCAACATGGGTTGATTTAAGATGGTTTTAAAGGTATCACTAATAGATTTAAGTTAATTAAAATTAAGATAATGATTTGATCCAAGGTTATCTCTTGGGGTGGATTGGATGAATCCATTTTTTAATGATTTCAATTTCTTATATTTGAGATGGGTTCATTTAAGAAGATCAAACAACATCATCACTTACTAGTTTAATACCTACACCCTTTAATACTAATCACCTATACACTTTAAGGATCAATGATTTGATCACTTCAAGGTAATGGTTCGTATTAGCACTTAAAGTGTGTGGCCTTAAATTCAACAAGGATGAAAGAGTTTAAATATCTTCAAACAAAATTCTCAATTAAAAGAAGAGATTAGAAATTAATGGTGTGAGAAATAACATCCAAAACAACCCCTTGATACTCCCTTGGATCAACCCATAAAATAGTTATCCCTCCATTGATTATATGGTTTCAATGGAAATAGAAATTAGATTCATGAGGGAGGAATTGGAGGAGTAAAAAAACAATAAAAAGAAAGCAATCACTCCACTATTGTATGAAGAATATCACAAGGTATGGTGTGAATATATTCAAACCACAAGGAAATGATATAAAAGTGATAATAATAATAACAGAATAATGGGAAAGGTTGAAATTTTATTAAGAACTATGGTGATTTGAATAACTTACATGAAAAAGAAGAACGTCACAAAGCCAAATCAACATAATAACATTACAATGAAAACAAATCTCTCAAGGACCACCTACTCCTATACCACCACTACCTTAAATAGAACAAATTGAAGCCTTGGTTCGATCCTACAACAGTGGATGTATCCTCAATTAATGGTGGTGGGCAAAGGTGGGTGGAATGTTAAGAGAGAGTAGAATTTTCCACATTTTACCCGAGGTGGAAACCAGCTTGCATCCACCGAACTGATGTGCCTGGAAGAACTTTTATATGGCCTAATTAGAGTGGTCCATAAAAGACAATAATTTATCTCTGTATGTCCCCTATCTCTATGTAAACATTCATCCTAGTATAATATTTCTTTTTCGAGATATGACTAAACTGGTGGGATGATTTTATGGGCCTCAGAATATGGCCCATAATTTTATCTCCAAATTGGGCCACCTTAATAACCACAATCGAAGTCGCATTATCACAGGATCCTAAATAATTATTTGTTACACTATATTTATTATATCATACAAAGAAATTTTGGATTCATTGGGCTTGTATTGTGGGCCCCACATTCTAATCAGTGGGCTAGTGTCCAATATGCCATCTCCAGAATTGTTTACATGAAATCCCATGTTGGTGGTCATCCAATGTGAATCTTTCAACACTCCACATGTATGAATTTTTTCCAATATAATTAGATACCTGAAAATTATTTATGAACATAAAATCAAGATCATTGGGTACTTTAAATGTTGTTAAGAAATGTACCACATAATAGTGCATTTTAAGAAGGAATTATAATCATAATGTGAAATGATGTTCAAAGTGTAAAAGGAAGTAAAATGATATTAATAAATAATAAATCACATGAATATTATATATATTAAAAATGAATATTAGCCACATTTATTGGATAATCACACCGCCCAACTTGAGTTTTTCTAGTCCCGAGCAAAATATATCTCAACAATATGACATTTGAATTCCCTTTTCCAAAAACATTTTAATACAAAATGATCACCAAATCCCTTATACCAAAAAATCATGAAACCCATAAAAATATTTTAATATATGATCGTTTCATAAGTAGATCCCAATCCCAATCTGATTCCTTTGTTTAAAATCATCGCCATATTTCATCCAATATCAATTAAGAGTGATGATGTGTTGTGCATCCCATTAGACATAGGGGTTCATCTTTATTCAAGAGGGAAATGATGGAAGTGCTAGGTAGAATCAAATTTCAATATTAAGATGATTATTCAAAATTATTTATGGAATTTTTTTTTGTTTTTAAAATTTTTCCATGGTAATTGAAGTTTCACTCAAAAGAGTCAACCCCTGTAGCGAGACTTTGCCGATGACTCCCACGCTCAAAGGCCTTAGGGAACCAAGTGAAGCCCACATACTCTGGAATCATCTCTAGTTAACTCAGTCAAAAAAAATTCAAATTACAAATAAATAGAGATAAAATTACTAACATCGGGCCAGAAAACTATGGAGTCACAATCCCCAAGTGCTAGAAGCCACACATTAGGTCATTTCATTGCTCTACCGGTAAATTTATTGTTTATTTATTTATTTTTATTGAATACACATATTAAAACTAAAATGATCACACAAATATGATATTTATTTGGGGGACCCGATGAACTCAAACTAATGCCCCACTATCCAAAGGACGTGCATTGTGATTTTTTTATTTGGATGAAAATATAAACCATGAAATATCACATTAGACAACCACACTTTCCAAAATCTATGCTCATGAAATTATACATGGATTAAAATCAAAATCATGGCATGCTAAATTATTTTATATTCAGTTTCAAAGTTTACAATGTCTATTATCATGTTTAACGTTAAAGAAAATTTTCCTTCCATTAAGGATTTTTTTTTCAAATCATTCATTTTTTTGACACAAAAGCAATTTTGTTTTATCTCCCCCCAACATAAAATAACACTATCCCTAGTGTTGAATGAAAAGAAAATTTAAAAGGGGGGTAGAGGTAGAGAATAATATTTAAAAAAGGAAATTGAAAACAAGGATCATGGAATTAGGTCACCTGGGGGTTGATGTTTAAATTCTTACTGCTCACTTTTAATCCCTTGATCTCAATGTCACTCTGACAATTCCCTAATGGAAAAATGAAAACAAATAACAAACCAAACAAAACTATATATATATATATATATTCATATAATAAAATATAATATAATATAAGTATATAAATTTTAATTATATAATAAGGAAGCACAATAAGTTATAGTTTAGTGGTAAGAACACACCCCTTTCTCCCTTCAGTCCCGGGTTCGATTCCCCGTGGCTTCGCCAGCTTTAACGGGGTTTGACCCACAACCTACAATGTGTCCTTTTTTATTATCATATTTTTATTTATTTTATCCTAAAAACACTTAAAAATAAACTAATGATACATTTTCTTCTTTTTAAATTTCAAGGTAAGGTATTACTCAAGGATCACACCACGTGACACAAATGTATTTGGTGCTCCCCTTTCTTACCCATCCATACTTATAATATAAGAACACGTCAATAGTCTAATTTTTGTTGAAATATAAAAATGATTCATTTATCCTATTTAAAATATAATATTGATTAAAACAACAAAATGATTGGAAACTCAATAACCATGGGTTGCCTCTCATGCAACTCTTTGCTTAACGTCGTTATCCTGACATGGATCCTAAATCTATCAATTTTTTCCCGGTTCATAGGTTATCTCAGTTAACTCAACCTCTATTTCTTTTTTATTGAATGACACAGTGAATGGTTTTAACCATTGACCATTGACCTTGAAAATGTAACCACTTGTGGGATCTTGAACCTCTACTTCCCATGGGGGTACACATGATGCACTATAAAAGGACCTGACCATCTTGACCTTTACTTTACCAGGTGTAAATGTATTTTTGAACTATTCAAGAGAAAAAAATTTCCCGGTTCAAAATTTTTGACTTTGATATTACTAGATTGGTAGGCTTGTACTATAGATTTATTGATCCTTGAATTTTCATAAGCCTCCATCCTTAGTTCCTCATTTTCATTGAGATCTAATTTCATTTTTGTTTTGGACAATGAGAGGTCATAATTTATCTTCTTATTTTCCCAAAAAGCCTTATACTCAATTTCAACAGGTAAATGGAATGATTTTCAATAAACCAACCTATATGGTGACATTCGTAGGATGATTTTGTATACTGTACGATATTCCCAAAGAGCATCTGAGAGTTTCTCGGACCAATATTTCCTAGAAGGATTGACAATTTTTCAAGAATATTCTTAATCTCCCTATTTGCTAACTTAGCTTGACCATTGGTTTGAGGATGGTATGTAGTGGAAACCTTGTGAGAAATCCCATACTTAAAAATGATTGAAGAGAATGGACGGTTGCAGAAATGGGTTTCTCGGTCACTAATTATATCCCTAGGAATTCCAAATCGAGAAAATATGTGCTCTTTCAGAAATTGGATCATAAATGACTGGTCATTATACTTGGTGGGAATGGCTTCAACCCATTTTAAGACATAATAAATAGCTAAGAGGATGTAGAGGTATCCCTAATATTTTGGTAAGGTACACATGAAATCGATTCCCTAGCAGTCAAATATTTCAATCACTAAGATGGGAGTGAGTGGGATTTGATTAATTTTGGTGATTGACCCTACTTGTTGACACTTTGGACAGATTTGAAAAAATTTATAGGAGTCCCTTGAGAGGGTGCTCTAGAAGAGACCACACTGAAGAACCTTAACATAAGTTTTCTTAGAGGAAAAGTGAC
Organism: Viscum album; assembly: GCA_963277665.1. Taxonomy (NCBI): domain Eukaryota; kingdom Viridiplantae; phylum Streptophyta; class Magnoliopsida; order Santalales; family Viscaceae; genus Viscum; species Viscum album. The sequence continues at coordinate 393,397,156 of OY728158.1, forward strand.
CTCCACATGCCTCACTATGACAGAATTTAAGAATGGACTCTTGTTCATATTCTGGGACACAGCTCCTAATGACTTGGACATGGCAGCACTTATAGAGTTATGGATCATCAAACACATAGTGTCTAACATCAGAAAAGAATTTCCTTAGAGTTTGAGTCCCTTAGAATTTTGGAATCACTCCTGTAACTAAGATATTTCCTATGTCTGCATACCAAAGGAAGTCACTCATAGAGTATAGGTGTTCATCAGGAAATGAATCAGACACAGAAAGGTGATTTGAGTTGTCTTTTAATTCCATCATAGAGAGGCGATTAGCTACAACATTTTCAACACCCTTTTTATCATTGATTATGAGGTTAAATTATTGTAACAGAAGGACCCAACTAATTATTCTAGCCATAGAATATTGTTTTTGGAAGAGGTATTTTAGTGAAAAATTGTCACTGAACACAGTGATGGGGGATGATAGGAGGTATGACCTAAAATTATCTAAGGAAAACACAATAGAACGTAACTCCTTTTCAGTGGTGGGGTAGTTGATTTGTGAATCATTTAATGATTTTCTTGCATAAGAAATGACATAAGGAGTTAAATCACATCATTTTCCTATTACATCTCCAAAAGCAAAGTTACTGACATCACACATAAGTTATAAAGGAAGGTTTCAATTTGGATATTTCATAATGGGAGGAGAGGTGAGAGAGGATTTGAGGGTTCAGAATGAACCCTCACATCTTTCTGTCCAAACAAATGGAGAATCCATTACTAGGAGAGCACAAAGGGGACATGAGATTGAACTAAAGTCCTTGATAAATCTTCTATAAAAACCAGCATGGCCTAAGAAAGACCTCACTTCCTTGACAATTTTGGGTGATGGAAGGTTTCGAATGATGTCAACCATGTCTTTATCAACTTCAATCCCCCTACCTAAGACCAGATGGCCTAGAACTAGTTCCTCTTTAACCATGAAATGGAATTTTACCCAGTTGAGGACCATATTCTTATCTTCGCATCTTGACAAGACTCTCTCCACATTCCTCAGACATCCTTCAAATGCGTCCCCAAAGATCGAGAAGTCATCCATGAAGACCTCAAGAAAATCCCCTACCATGTCAGAGAATATTCCCATCATGCACCGCTAGATGTTTCCAGGGGCATTGCATAACCTTAAGGGAATGCGTTTGAAATTAAAGGTGCCAAATGAACATGTAAATGTTGTCTTCCCTTGATCCTCTAGGGAGACTTCAATTTCATTATACCCTAAGCACCCATCTAAGAAACAGAAAAAGGAATGACATTCCACTCTCTCAAGGACTTGGTCAATGAATGGTAAGGGGAAATGGTACTTCTTAGTAAATGAGTTTAGATTCTTATAGTCAATCCATACCCTCCATCCACTACTCACCCTAGTTAGAAGATTCTCTCCATCCTTATTGGTTATCACTGTGATTCCTGCCTTCTGGAAAACCACTTGGATTGGGCTGACCCACTCACTCTTAGCTATGGCATATACGATACCATCTTTTAAAAATATAAGAATTTATTTTCTCACCATTACCATGAGATTAGTATTGAGTCAATGTTGAGGTTGAAGACATAGCTTTGAATCAGATTCCTTAACAATCCGATGAGTCCCAATAAGTGGGCTAATCCCAGGAATATCAAAAAGGGTCCACCCAATGGATTTTTTATGTTTTATAAGGACATCTAGAAGCGCCCTCTCATGATTGGCTTCAATTTTAGATGAAATGACAATAGGATGTGTTTGATTTTCTCCTAGGAAGGCTTACTTGAGTGTAGTGGGATGTTACTTCAATTCAAGATCAGGTTGGTTCTAAATTTTAGAAGAAGATTGGGACATTTGATCAAGATCAATTTTGATTCCTAGAGTTTTTGATAGGATTGATTCCCCACATGTAGAAGGTTCAGCTACTAGATTGGATTCATCAAATTTTGGGAAGAAAGTTGGAGTGGTCTCCATTAAAGTGGTTTCCTGAAAGGTTTCACTAATTATTGGACCTAAGACTACAACACAAGAGCAATTTTAAAATGATTCAATCCAATGAGATAAACTTCTTTCATGTGAACAAAGTAAATCAATCTCATCCTGACTTAAACATTCATTAAATATTCCTTGATGTTCTATGGATTCATTATCAATTCTTCTTATAATGTTTACTTTCTGAATTTCCTCGTCATCCTCTACTTGTGATATTGAATTATAGATGTTCAAGTCTAGACTCATGTTTCCAAGGGTGATGGTCATGTTCCCATTTCGAACATGGATAACAGAGTTGATTGTTTCAAGGAATGGATGACCATAGATGATTGGGGTTTGTTCCTTATTTCATATGTTTGGATGGTTGTCAAGGACAATGAAGTCAGTAGGGTAGATTATGTTTTCAACCTTTACCAGAACGTCCTTTAAAATCCCCATTGGAACCCTAATGCTAGGATCATCATGTTGAAGTGTGAAAGATGTGGGTTGGAGTTCTTCTAGGCCTAAATGGCAATACACAACATAGGGGATGAGATTGACACTAGCACCTAGGTCCCACAAGGCCTTGACAACTTTTATCTCTCCTAGTTCAACATTGATGTAAGGGAAACATGGGTCTTTCAACATAGGAGGAATGGTCCCTTGAATGGTGGTACTCACACTAGAAGCCAAAAGGACTTGGTTTTTATGTGAAAATTTTCTTTTAAAAGTGCACAAGTCCTTATGGTACTTTGAGTAGGTAGGTATGGTTTGGATTGCGTTGAGAAGAGGAATGTTCAACTTGACTTGTGAGAATACTTCCCTCAATGTTTCACTAAATTCAGGCTTGATTTTCCCCCTCATGCATTTAGGAAATGGTGCAAGTTGTGCGGTTTTTTGTTGCAGAGTTGTTTCTTTTAAAATGTTATCGTGTTTTTCATTTTGATCATTTAGTTCAATTGAATTTTCATCAAAATTTGAATCTTTATATGGTTTCTGAATTAGTTGTTCGGGTTTCTGAATTGATTTCCCACTTCTTAAAATAGTCACAACCTTTAGTTGTTCATTAGTTATTTTAGTACAACATGACTCTCCCCTTAAATTTGAGGATGGTACCGCTTGAGTAGGCATGGGTGCCTTACCAATTTTTATGGTTTGAACTTCTTGTTTAAGGGAAGATAATTATGAGTTCATTTTTTCCCTTTGTTTTCATAGTTGTTCTTGTAGGATTTGTGGAATAGTTTGGGTTGGTTCTTGAGAATATTGGTTTATTCTAGGGGGTATTTTAGAGGTGGGATGTTTTGTTTAAAATGGATCGGTGGCTGTTGGTATTGGATAGGTTTGGTTTGGAACTAGTTATGGGTTTGGTAGTTCTGATGAGGGTAAGTATTTTGTCCCCGTGATTAGCTAGGTTGTTGGTTATCTTTCTAGTGGAAGCCTGGGTGGTCATTATACCATGGGTTGAAGGTGGTTTGGTATTGAGGCTTTTGAAAGTTCAAAGCATTTACATCTTCTATGGGTACTCCTAAAATAACCTCCTTGATGGATGTAATGGTTGGGCAGTTTTCTATCTTATGTTCATGTTTTTCACAAATTGTACAAACATGGTCTATAGTTTGGATTTCATGGACTTTCATAAGGTCTATCTCTTCAACCTTCCTAGAGAGTGCTGCAAGTTTAGCATTAAGGATTTCCTCTCCTCTAATTATATGAATTATAGTTGTTCTTTGTGGCTTTTCAAAATAAGGTGATGTTTCCCATGTTTGGTTTTGTTCAACAAGGCTTTCCAGATACTCATAAGCATCATTTGGGGCTTTGTTTTTAAAGGTTCCATTACAAATCATGTCAATGAATTTTCTGTTCCCTGGACCCAACCCTCCATATAAAATTATCACTTGTTCAGGAAAATAAACACCATCTTTTGGAACCATGTTTAGATTGTCTTTGAACCACTCCCATGTTTCATAGAATTATTTTCCTTCTTTTTCAAAAAAGTTTTGGATATTCTTTTTAAGTGAAATTTTTTTGTGGCGGGGAAAGTATTTTTTGTAGAATTCTCTTTGTAGTTGGTCCCAAGATTTGATGGATGATGGTCTAAAATTGTTTAGCCAATTTTTAGCTTGATCCTTTAATGAAAAAGAAAATATCCTTAACTTATCTGATTCTAGTTGATGTGGGGGACACATGGTTTCTACAATTTCATTGAACTCCTTAACGTGAAGGTAGGGAATCTCGGACTCCATTCCATGGAGTGTAGAAAGGTGGTTTAGGACAAGAGGTTTAAATATGTAGCTGTAATATCTTAGGGAATTATATATAATGCATGAGGGGTCATTGGTACATGTGGGTGTGAGGTATTCATTCATGGTTTGATCGACCACATTCCCCAAGTTTTGGGCTGCCTCATTTGGATTTCCATTTTGGTTTCCACTCGGGTTAATGAGTTGGTTTCTTTGAAGACCTTCCATTGAAATGAGATAAATTTTGGACTATGGAAAATCAAGATGATTAGGATCTAATGAAAATATTCCCCTAGGTTCACTTGACTCCCCAACCCTAGAACATTCCACCCTAATTAGACGGTTTGATTGATCGCGGCTGTAGGTGGACATGCACCAAAAGAAAAAAAAACAAGAAATGGAAAAGATAAGAGATATTGGGTAAGAATAGAAGAAATGGGGGAGAATATAATGGGTGTTGAGATGAATTACTTGGGTCCCCATAAATGGCTCCAAAATTTTATTCATGCTCAAATTTACCCAAGAGAAGAAGGTATAACAATCCCTGTATTCTAGCTTGTGTTGTCAAATACTCAGAGACCTAAGAAGTAACCTACAAAAACGTACATTCTATAGATTGTTTTTTGCCTATGAAGTGGAAAAATGGGTTTATTTAATATGTTTTTAATGTTATCTCTAATATATTTATGTTAATTCAAATTAATATAATGAGTTGATCCTAGGTTATTGCTTGGGGTGGATTAGATGAATCCCTTTTTTAATGATTTCAATTTCTTATATTTGAGATGGGTTCATTTAAGAAGATCAAACAACATCATCAATTACTTGTTTAATACCTTAACCCTTTAATACTAATCACCTATACACTTGAAGGATCATTGTTTTGAGCACTTCAAGGTAAAGGTTCGTATTATCACATAATGTGTGTGGCCTTAAATTCAACAAGGATGAAGGAGTTTAAATATTTTCAAACAAAATTATCAATTAAAAAAAGTGATAAGAAATTAATGGAGTGATACATAACATCCAAACAATAACATTGATAATTACTTGGATCAACCCATAAAATAGTTATCCCTATATTGATTATATGGTTTCAATGGAAGCGGAAAGTAGATTCATGAGGGAGGAATTGGAGAAGTAAAAAAACAATAAAAAGAAAGCAATCACTCCATCGTTGTCTGAAGAATATCACAAGGTATGGTGTGAATAAATTCACACCTTAAGGAAAATATATAAAATTGATAAGAGGAAAAATAGAATAATAGGAATGGAATAAATTTTATTAAGACCTAAGGTGATTTGAACAGCTTACATGAGAAAAAAGAATGTTACAAAGCCAAATTTACATAATAACATTACAATAAAAACAAAACTCCCAAGGATACCCTAATCCTCTACAACCACTGCCTTAAATATTAAATTTTTAAGCATAGGGTAGAGCCTACAATAGTGTAAGTTTCCTCAATTAAAGGTGGTGGTCCTAGGTGGGTGGAAAGTTAAGAGAGGGTAGACTTTTCCACCCTTGACACGAGGTGGCTGTCAGCTTGCTTCCACCGAACAGAGGCGCCTGGAAGATCTTCTATATGTACAAATATAATTGGTCCATAGAAGAAAAAAATGAATATCTGGATGTCCCCTATATCTCTGTAAAATGTAAGCCCAAAGGAAGATGTTGTTTCATAGATTTGATTAAATTGGTGGGATGATTTTATGGGCCTCAGAATCTGGACCATAATTTTATCTCCATATTGGGCCACCTTAATAACCATAATGGATGCGGAATTAGAACTGTATCTTAAATAATGATTTGTTACTATATATCTCTTATAACATCCAAAAACAATTTGGCTTCATTGGGCCTGTATTGTGGGCCCCACATTCTCATCAGTGTGCTTGTGTCAAATCTGTCTTCTCCAGAATTGTTTGCATGAAATCCCATTTTAGTGGTCTTCCAATTTGAATCATCCAAAACTCAACAAGTATTAATTGTTCCTAATATAATTAGAAACCAGAAAATTAAATATGAAAATAAAATCAAGGTCATTTGGTACTTTATATGATGTTAAAAAAATATACCACATAATAGTGCATTTTAAGAAGGAATTACAATCATAATATGAAATGATGTTCAAAGTGTATAATGCACTAAAATGATGTTTAAGAATAATATATCACATTAATATTATATATATTAACAATTAATATTATCCTCATTTAGTTTATAGTCAATTATATTGTTACCTTCACGGTTACCTTATGATTTGTAACTCTCAGAACTACCTTACAATGTAACCCTCACGACAACCTTATGTTGTAACCATCATAGCTACACATGGTGTAACCATAAGGCCGACCTCCAACTTACAAATAACCAATAAATTTTAGGGATATATAGGTACCAAAATTAACCATAAAAAAATCACAATAACAATATAATAATCATAAAACAATAATACTTGCATAATAACATTCACATTGAATTTTGTAAAACTCGAAGTTTAAAATGGAATTTTATTAAAAAAATCACTTACAGATAACATATAATTGATATGAGAATTAATATAACAAAATTAATAAGTATATAATCTATAAATAAACATAATAAAACATAATATAAACCAAAATTCATCACAAAAATGATCATAGAACCACATAATCAATGAAGTAGAAGGTTAACCCAAGGAATAGAAATTGGGTTAAGAATTCTCTTACCTCAGGTTTATATTACTTAAAACTTGTTTAAAAATCATGTATAATGGTTAAAATAGTGTTATTAGTTTTTTTATAGAAACATTCTCATATTTATAGAACCTTATATTATCATTTCATAACATCATTTTACCCTTTAATTATTAGTATTTTGTTCCTTTCATTGCTTCAGGTGCGTTCTTTACATGATTTCCATGGCCGGGTTGTATTTGATTTTCTTATCGTATGGAAATAGAATTTTTGAAGTGGAATGAAAGGGTAATAATATGTTTCCATAATATATAATGATACCATAAATAATTTTTTTCCATATATTATGATGAATCATTAGATAAAAAATTAATGACATTTGTTTAGATCATTTTTAGTGGTTCCTCGATAATCATGACCTTGTTTCATTATATAATTTAATATCATGAATATAAGTTCATTACATAACATAAAATAGGTTAAATCATATATTTTACAATATATTTAATCCCTTAAAAGGGTTTTATGAACATTTTTTATGGAATTAATGGAAATTTAAAGCACATCATCCACAATTTTTGGTAAATGACACATCACAAACGATGTTTTTTAGAATAAGAGGAAGATAAGAAGAAGAAAGATGATTAATTTTTTACATGAACATGATAACATATAGAATATATAAGATTCTATATTTTTCAGACCTCATTTATAAGGGGAGGCTAAGAGAGCATAAGAAAATAATGGAATTGAAAAGAAAACACATGAAAATGAAAGAGGATTCTTACCTCTTGATCTCTTCTCCTTGAGATACTCATTAAGGCCTTTGGTTTTGGCATTTTGGTAAGACCATAAGGTCATGGATGTGGGGAAGAGACTTGGAGAAGGTATTTGGTAGAGCATAGACAGTTCTACAAGATTTCGAGGTGTGATAGGAAGAGGGGAATTAGAGTTGTATTTATAGAGGAGGAGATGGGGGATTTTACATTATTTTAATCATTATTTTAATATTTTTGTCCAATACTATGAAGAGTATTAATTATCATGATACAAATAGTAAATATATCATGTTAGTTTGAAAAAGGTGTGATTACATCATTCACTATGTCAAAAATACCATATTTAATTTATAATTTGCATATACTGTATTTTATTGTATTTCACTATTCATAAAAAATTCATGAATTAAAAAAAATACCGAAATATCAAATTAACCATTTATTGATGTTTGTAATTCAAAATTCAACTCTATTTTTTGAAAAAATTATAAGTATGATTAATTTAATATTTAAATAAAATCATACTTTCTTAAAAAATTAACAATATTAAAACTATAACTCATTTCATATCACCTTGAAAAATTAACCAATAAGACATTATCTTAAAGCCTTAAGAAAATAAAATAATAATACAATTTACTATTAATTATGATCATATTACTATTCACATACTATTCATAATGGTATGTTACTATTCACCAAAAAATAGGCTAGTTCCATCAGATACCCATTAACTTTCTAATCATAATTCTAGATAATATTTTTTGGAAATTCAAAACATATTAGTGGAAAAACTATATTTTAACAACTAATTTAAAACTATCTCATTAAAAAAATTCATAGAGTCTTAGTATTTCATAAATTTCATTTATTTGTAAAACCATAGGGTTTTACAATCTCCCTACCTTCTGGAAAAAGCATCCTCACAATTTTTATTTATTTATTTACTTGTTAATAAATTGAGGGTACCTTTCCCATGTAGCATTTTTAGAATCCCATGTTTCTTCTCAACCATGTTATTTCTCCATAAATCCTTTAACTGGTGTATTACTTTATTTCATAAAACATTTTCCCTTAGATTAATAATTTGAAATAGTTTCTCTTTATAAGAAAGGTTCTCTTTTATCTGAGTAGCCTCTAGGCTCAAAACATGAGATGAATATGGAACATACTTTCTCAACATCAAAACAAGAAAAACATTGTCAACCTAAGATAAATTTGGTGGTAAGGATACTTGGTATATGAGTGGTCCAACTTTCTCTAGGATTTCATAAAGTCCAATTAACCATGGAATTAGATTTCCTTTCTTACCAAAATGCATAACACTTTTCCAAGGTGAGATTATAATAAAAAGATAATCACCCACCTCTATGAAAAATTCCTTCATCTTGTTGTCTACATAACATTTCTTCCTGATCTGAGCATTCCTCAGGTGTTTCTGTACCATATTCACTTTCTCAGTCACTTCCTATACTAATTATGGTTCCATCAACTTATTTTCACAAACATCATCCCAAAAAGCTAGAGTTGGACTTTGCTTCCCATACAATGCCTCAAAATGTGTCATCTGTATATTGAAATGAAAACTGTTATTATAAGAAAAATCAAGATAAGAAAGATGTTTATCCCAAATTCCCTGGTAGTCCATTGAACAATCTCGAAGAATATCTTACAATGATTTAATTTTTCTCTATGTTTGTCCATCATATTGAGGATGAAAAGTAGTAATGAATTTTAATTTTTTTCCCAGTGACTTCTTAAGGCCTTTCCAAAAGTTATAAGTGAACCTGGGAACCAGATCAAATACCATTGAAGTAGGAACTCCCTGTAACCTGAAAATCTGTTTGAGGAACAGTTAAGAAAGTTGATCCAAATACATTTTATCTCAAATAGTAAGGAAATATGCAGATTAATTTAGTCGACCAACAATCTCCCGAATCACATTGTTACCTAAAGAAGTATTTTTTAGTCCCACCAAAAATTCCATGGATACATTATCCCATTTCCACTCTATCACTGGAAAATGATGAAGTATCCCCTTTGGTAGTCATCAGTCTACTTTAATTCATTGACATGTCAAACATTTCATGGTATAATCTGCAATGTCTCTTTTCATTCCATCCCACTAGTAATAATTTCAATGGTAGTTGTACATCTTAGTACTCACAGGATGTTCTAAAAATAGAGAACTATAAGCTTCCGAAAACAATTATTTCCTCAACTAGGAATCACATGGAACACACAACCTTTTTAAAAATCTTAAAACACAATCCTTATGAAGGTTAAATTCTGGAAACATACCCATTTTAACCAATTCGACCTTCTTCTGTAGCTCATGGTTTTCCTTATGCTCTTGCCTAATTCTATCTGAAAAAGATGACAACACTGAATCCTAAAACAAAACCCAGGTATTTCCCACACCAACATCTTCCAAGATAACATTCATTAAATCATCAATCAAGGGGTCATGTTCCAAACATAATATGGTTAATGATGCATGATGTTTTCAACTCAAGGCATCTACCGCTTTGTTTAATTTCCCTATATTGTAATTGGTTGTGAAATAATAATCTTTTATCAATTCGAGGTATCTTATCTGCCTCATGTTTAATTCCTTCTAAGTGAATATATACTTCATAATTTTATGGTCATTATATATTTGAAATTTGGATCTGTATAAATGATTCCACAAAATTTTAATAGAAAAAACCACATACCCCAATTCCAAATCAGGAGTTGTATACTTTACCTAATGAGTTTTTAGTTTCCTTCAAGCATAAGAAATTACCTGATCATTCTACATCAAAAAACAACCAATTCCCTTAAATTAAGCATCACTGAAGATGAAAAACTCACCATTTATGGAAGGCAAGGGAAAAATTGGAGAATTACCCAATCTCTTATTCATTTCATAAAAACAAACATCACATTATTCTATCTAAACAAATTTTACCCCTTTTGTGTTAACTTATATAGTGGGCTAGATAACCCTGAATTTTTTTACAAACCATCAGTAATAATATATTAATCAAAGAAAAATATGAATCTCTGTAACATTTTTAGGTCTTTTCCATTCATCAACCACTTTTTTGGTAGGATAAACTATTATTCCATCCTTATTTACAATGTTTGCAAGAAAATAAATCTGTTTCAACAAAAAGTATAACTTTTTGAATTTTCCATAATGATTATTTTCCTTTAAGGTTTCCAAAACAACACTTAGATATTTTTCATACTCATATTTACTCTTAGAAAATACCATAGTGTCATCAATAACCACAACCAAAAACTTATCTAAAAATATAAGAAGTATTTTATTCATAAGATCCATTAAAATAGAAGGTTAATTAGTTAACCCAAATGTCATAAAAAAATTTCATAATGCCTATATGTCATACAAAAAGTAGTTTTCAAGATGTCATCCTCCTTCACCTTCAACTGATGGTATCCATATCTCAATTCAATCATGGAAATGTACTGACCTCCCAGGAGCTGATCAAATAATTCATCAATATGAGGTAAATGATAATTTTTATAATAGGGATGTTATTCAAGGCTTTATAATAAATGAATAGTCTCATTAAACCATATTTCTTTAAAAAAAATAAAATCACCCCATGGTGAAGTTCTAGGATGAATAAAGCCTTTATCAAAAAAATCTGGCAATTAATTTTTTAACTCTAAAAGTTTCATTTAATCTATTTAGTTATGGGGTTTTGAAATTGGATTTGAATCATGAACTAAATCAACTATGAATTCGACTTCCCGATCAAGTATAACACTAGGTAACTCATCAAGAAAATTACAAAGGTATTCATTTACCACTAGCACATCATTAATCTGAATAGTTCTCTTATTTTAAACAAAATGAGAAAGATAACTTTTATTTACATAGATTAACAATTTTCTAGCTTCATGATATGTTATCAATTTTATGGGTTCATTCATGTATAAAAACAAAATATCTATATTAATAACATCTTATTTAGATCTATAATAAATATTTTCATGATAAAAAAGTAAATCCATACTCAGAATGATATCAATCTATAATAAGGGAAAATAATGTTTTCATGTAATATATTTCCACAGATAAAAAGTGAAATATTCTTAAAATTCCTTTTTCTGTAACATTTCCCCCATTTTTTAACAATAATTTCTTGTCTCATTTTTTAGGTGATATTTCCAATTTATCGAAAAATTCCACAGATATAAATGAATGTGTAGAACCTGTATCAAACAATACATTAGAAAAATATGAGTAAACAAACATTGTACCTGATAAAACATTATTGAATGGTTCGACATCTTCTGACATAGTTGCAAAATATCTAACTACACCATTATTCTTATAGTCTAGCTTCATTCCATCATTACGATATTTCTTTGGGTAGACATTTTCAAAATGACTCGTCTCTCCACATTTAAAATATATAATAGGTTACTTATCAGGATTGGTATTAGGATCATTTTAATTACAATATTCGGACATATGTCCAAACTTACCACATAAAAAACACTTAACGATTTTGGTGAGGAATTCCCCAGGGTTGTTTTTTCCACACTTTTCACAAACAAGAAATTGGAATTTCATACCATCAGATTTATTTGATTGATTATTACCCATTTCTTTCCATCCAGATCTCTTCTTCTATTTGTTGTCAAAGTTCATGTGATCATTAAGGAACTCCATTTCTACCCACTCTACACAATGGAAAAGTTTCTCATAACTTTTGAATTCACATGAGGAAAACGCCCTTCAATACCTTGGATTCAATACTGAGTGAAAATGGATAATTTTTCTATCAAGATCCAGAATAATATTTGGTGCTTACCTCACCAGTTAAGTGAAGTTTTCTTCATACATGAAAACTGATACTTCCGCCTTTTTCTTCAATTAAATGAATTTATTCGCTATCCTAAGTCAAACCACCTAAGGAAAATATTTTTCAAGGAAAATACTTTTAAATTCATCCCACTCTAAGGCATAAATCTTCTAATCTATCCTTGATATTCTTGACCATGGACCACCACTGATCAAATTCACCTTCTTAAAACTAAATATAAAGACTAAAATTTTGATTATCTGAATATACGATTTCATTGAATATATTTTAAAGGGCTTTAATCCACACTTCATCTCCTACTGGGTTAGAAGATCTATTGAAAGTAGGAAGGTCTTGCCTCATAAAATGTTCTACTATTGTCATGTTCTTTTGGGGTAGCTCTGGTAATTCTTATGAATGGATTCCAACACCATTTATTTCCTAGGTCAACTAATATATTACTACCAAAAACCTCTCAGTTCCAATCCCTACCATTCCAGGATACCAATTCAGAAGGATATCATTCTGTCGTGCCTCTCCACTTCAGCTCCCTATATCTTATACGGAAAACCATTATAAACAATCTAAAATTAGTCAAAGAAACATGGAAATATTTAAATTTAATTTCATTTCAAATTATACATAGAGTATCTTTTTTTATGGATTTCAATTAACATCATCATGACCCCTAAATTTATCAAAATCATCCTATGATACCAACTATAAGGACCCGACCATATTACATTACATAATCTTGAATTTTAGTCAAGAACCCACTTCCTTTCATATTGAGGGTATTTTCATGATTAGAGTATTAGAGAATTGGAATATAATATATATATATATATATATTTCCACATTTATATAGAATAGATACCACAAAAATTGTATCCATTTATTCCAAAATACAAATACCATTCAAATAAAACATGATTTATATGAAAAATATTTATTACATTTAACATAGATTCCTTATTTTTATTACACATCCTTATAAACTATGAAAATAATTTAAAAACATGTGACAAGAACAAACATATCATTATGGGATATAAAAAGAGGAAAAATATAATATTAGTCCATCAATACTTATAAATGTATGAAATAATTCTCAAAAAGAGAAACGTGTCACCCATACCAACTTACTTTGTGAAACTTGATATTCCCACAAGATTTCCACAAAAAATAAAGAACATAAATAGAAAAATAAATGTATATTGGTGGATTAATTACTTATATTTAAACCCTTATGGATACCGTATGATTTGTAACTCTTATGGCTACCTTACAATTTAACCCTCACAACTACCATGGTGTAACTATCGCAGATACTCATAGAGTAACCATATGGAAGACCTCCAACTTACACATACCCAATGGATTTGTGGGAGTAATATGTCCCACCCTTAACCATAAACTATTCCAAATAACCATAACATAATCCTCAAACAAGAATACTTTTATAAAAGCATTCACTTTGAATTTTGTACAAATAGATGTTTAAAAGAGGATTTTAAAAAAATGTCACTTAAAAAGAACATATAATTGATATGAGAATAAAATATACATAATAAAATGTTATATAAACAAAAATTAAACAATAAAATGATCTTAAGAACAAACAATTAATGAAGTTTAAGGTTAACCCAAAGAATGGAAATTGGGTTAATAATTCCATTACCATGGGTTTTTCATACATAAAAATTGTTTAAATCTCATGTATAATGGTTAAAAGTGTGTTATTAGTATTTTACAGAAACAATTTCATGTTTATGACACCTTATATGATCATTTAATAACATCATTTTACCCTTTAATTTTTAGTATTTTTTTTCATTAAATGTTTTATGTGTGTTCTTCACATTATTTCCATGGTCAGTGTGTATTTGATTTTCTTTCCAAATGGAAATAAAATTACATAAGTGGAATGGAATTGTACTCATATGTTTATAGAAAATATAGTGATTCCATGAATCATTTTTTTATAATATATTATGATGAATCATTAGATAAAACATTACTGATATTTTTTAGACCATTTTTTGTGGTTCCTCCGTAATCATGACCTTGTTTCATTATATAATTTAATGTCATTCATAAGAGTTCATTACAGAAGATAAAATAGGATAACTCATACCCATTAAATTCTAATTCAAACATTAAAAGTGTTTTATTATCATATTTAAAGGAAGTAATTAAAATTGAAATCACATCATCAACAATTTTCGTAAACAACACATCACCAACGATGTTCTTTTAGAATAATAGGAAGAGGAGAAGAAGAAATAATATCACATTTTTACATGAACATGATAACATATAGAATAAATAATATTCCTTGTATTTCATACCTCCTTGATAAATTTAGGGGGATTATAATAAAATAAATTAATTGAAAAGAAAATAAATAAAAATGAAAGAGTATTCTTACATCTTGATCTCTTATCCTTGAGATCCTCCTTAAGGCCTTAGTTTTGACCTTTTGGTGAGACCATAAGGTATTGGACAAGGGAAAGAAAATTGGGGAGGGTATTTAGTAGAACATAGAAAATTCTAAAGTCTCGAGATATTTGAGAGGAATATGGTAATGAGGGTGGTATTTATAGTGGAAGAGAGGAAGGATTGTACATTATTTTAATCATTATTTTAATATCTTTGTCAAGACAATGAATAGTATCCATTATTGTTATAAAAATAGTAAAGAGAGCATGTTAGTTTGAAAAAGTTGTCTTACACCATTAATGATGTCAAAAATAGCGTATTTAACTGATTATTTGTATTTATAGTTTTTTACCATATTTTACACTTCATAAAAAATTCACGAATTTAAAGAAAATACCGAAAAATAACCCTAACCAATTTTCAGCTTGTAGAGTTCAAAAACAATCTCCATTTATTTTGAAAATTTCATTCTATATATTATTAATTTAATTTTTAAATAAAATCATACTTTATTAAAAAATTAACAATTTGAGAAATATAACACAAGTTTTATCACCTTGAAAAATCAATCAAGAACTAATTATCTTAAATCCTTAAGATAATAAAATAAAAATAAATTTTACTACTCATTATTTTCATATTACAGTTCAAATTACTATTCAGACGGGTATGATACTATTCATCAAAAATCATGTTGGTTCCATCAGACTCCAAATAAAATACTGATCACAATTATAGATGACCATTTTTCAAAATTCAAAATATAGAAACAATAAAATTATTTTTTAATGGATACTTTATAACTATATTCTTAAAACAATGTTTTGTTTTCTAGAGTCTTAGTATTTCATTCATTTCATTTATTTTTAAAACTTTGGGGCATCAGAGCTAAATTCATAATGTTTGTAAACAACACTAAATAAGATACAACTCATTTAGAGATGTTTTTGAGAAACATTTGTAAATGAATTAGTGATGTTTTAAAATGTTCCTATGAAAAAAATAAAATGTCACTAATTAAAAAAATTTTGTAGTGAGGGAACCCACTTTCAACAATTCCATTACGGATCATTCTTTTCAAACTACTCTATGATCTCCCCTTCACTCCGTGTACTGATTTTTGACTTATAAAAATTATCACATGATGATATTTCATTAGTTTTCCCCTAATTTCAATGATGTTGTTAGGGTCCTTATATATGAAAAGGTATCCCAAAAATTCACTAAAAATTTATTACTTAACCATTATTAAAATAACCTATATGTATTGCTTCTCCTTTATTAAACCACTTATTATAAACTATTTATATTTTCTCCAAAAAAGTAGAAAACCCTAAAAAAATTCATCACATTCCAAGTGTAATTTATAAATACATCTACTACTTTAAGAACCACCTTTTCAACATTCTTTATCAACAAAAACACTATAAAAATTCAACTAATATTTTCAACAAGAATAATTACCTAAAAATTATGATATTCCATCATAAAGGATTTTCCCCAACAATATACCCATTTGAGTTTATTAACAATACATCAAATTTCAATACCAACTTTATGAAAAAAATATCACAATTTCAAGTATTTTACTCATAAAATTCTGGATATAGGTCAAATACTTACAAAATATGTACTCTAAAACCACATGATTGAAGATAGACATGAGAAACAAGAGTAACATGAAATTGTTTTCCATGAACAACTTCATTATTGATGCCACTTTATGAATGATACCATTTGTTAAATCATGGTTAGCTCTTGAGATTACTTCCTAAACCACACAAGAGAAAAAATTTCACCAAAAACACAAAGGTCAATCCATTTATGATTTTTATTCATTACTATAAAATTTTAAGAATTTCCATATTTACAACTCTCCCAAAATCCTTGAACCCCCATATTCAACACAAAAAATATCTCCTCCCCATCACATTAATCTACCTTATAGATGGTTTGAAAAAACTCTTCCTCGTTAATGAAAAATATATATCCCAAATTGCTAACAAACCCAACGGTCACTCCTTAAAGGCCTACAACAATAAAATAAATGTTTTCCAGAAATAGGGAAATTTTCAACAAACCTCAAGGAATGGGGGTTCCACATCCACATTTTTTTAGTGTTGGAGGTGAACTTAAATATAATATCCTACTAATTTCTTTCAAATGATTCTTTGGTTTAGTCTTATGTCATGATATCTAAAATCAAAAGTTTTGTTGGAACATACTGTAACTTTACCGACCAATGCTTCATTTTATACTTTTTAAAGCGACAATTGATTTTAGTGTTCTTTTTCTTTGAGTAATGGATTAGATTTTTATAATATTAATAATGCTATAATTATCACAATTAATTCTGATATGAGACATTAAATTAACTCTCATGTCTTCAAGATACTTCTTTATCTATGGTAATTTCATTAAATCTTGAGTAGTCTTAATATATTCATCCTCTACAATGTTTAGAGAAATAAATTCTTACTTCATGATTATCCAAGAAATAAAAAATTTTCTATGATAGAATATGTAACCTGATGATAACTTTCTTATATCTACTATATCGTTCCAATTATCATTTATATATCCAAAAAACTATTAATGAAATGTTTCATTATATTGAAAACCCAAATCCATAGTTCCTTGGATACACTAAAATATTCTTTTAATTCTTATAAAGTATCGTTATTTGGGATAAATTTGATGTTGTCCCACTTATCATGTGGAAAATGTAATATCAGGTTGTGTAGTTGTTGAGTAAAACCAGATTCCAATGATTTTTTTTATTCTATGAAATTAATTTCTTTTGTTCCATCCTAGAAATTAATTATAATCCATTGTTTCATTTATTTTATTTATTCTTGAATATCTATTTTTATCTCTCCCTTACTGATCTGAACTCTCTTTTTTAAGGTTTTGTGCATAGAGAACATGTCACATTGTTAGATCATGATTACTACTAATTATGTAGAAACATTATATTTGGCCTAAATTTTGTAACAAATAAAACCACATAGTTTGTTCATATTAAGATAAATTATGTTTCCAACCCCCACGAGTTCCCAAAAACTCCAATATGAGGCACGCAATTAGTGAAGAGTTTGGCCAACCATGTAGAAAAACCACATGTAGTTCCCAATTATTTAAAAAAATTACAATATTCCCCATCCCCTTATTTTACACCTAATCGACCCTCACCCCTCTCCTCTCTCTTATTACCATGAAACTATCAGGTGCCCCCATATGTGAATCTCTACATTGATTTCCCCCTCTCTATGGAAATTTTGAGGTCGTTTCCCCACAATTCAATGTTGGGTATCAAATTTTATGACTCACCTTCCCTTATTTTTCTCCATTATTCCTTCCCATTATTTTCCTTTTCATACATACATTCGAATAAACCCTAGTTGGTGTCCTAATTCAAAATCCTTATAATTTATTATTATTAGGGTGTTTTAGTGGGTTCATAGTCCCTCTTCCATCTATCTTCAAAGGATTCACAACAATTTCACTCAATTTGAGGTGGGTTACTCCTTAAATTTCTCTTTAAATCCAAGGAACCTAATTACATATGTTTAAAATTAATTTTTGGGATACTTACTAATAGTTTTAAATATTTTTAAGAATTATTTTAAAGTAAAATCACTTTTAACTTGATTATTTTTCAATTCAATGGATTTTTTTAAATTTAAAAAACATGGTAAAAATATGTTTTGATTAATTAAACATAATTTCAATTTGATAAATTATTGAAATGAATTTAATATACTTATTTTGAATTATATTGGTGTTTTTTGGCCTTTAAACTAATTTTATAATGATTGGATTGAATTTTAAGGGTGTTCTTGGTTATAGAAATGGGTGTTTTAAATTGAAAACAGTGTTTGGTATTCAATCTAGTTTTACAATTTATAATTTAAAAATAATGATCATGAGGCTTTATGGACACATTAAAAGTATTTGGGTAATTGGTTTGAATCTTCCCTTATTTTTTTTATTAATTTTACATTGTTTTTTTGAATCACAGAAATATGTTATATGCTATTGATTTGTGTTTATTGTTATTATTCAATGCTTATGAGAAGCATGTGTACTTGGGTAGGTGAACCAAGATAGCACATATTCCCCCACCACTATCTATGGAAGCGAAGTCTATATGAAACCTCCAATGGCTAGTTACATGTTACTATTTCCACTAATTGAGGGTGTGTACCTAGTTAGTGGAATATTTCTAGGTTCCCCAAGCGTTAGTGATTATAGGGCATTTTTTACAATGATTATTATTTAATATTATTGAATGTATTAATTTATCTTCATTGTTCCTTACTTTATACTACCTATGATTTATTTCCTTTTTTATTGTTTATTTAAATTTAATATGCCTTAGTAAAAATGGTATTAGAGTTAATACACAACAAAAATTATAGTGGAACTACCTAGGTTTTAGGTGTGGGATCCCTAATGAGGACATTGTACTTTAAAGTGGTGGAGAGTGTAACAGCCCTAGAAATGTGAGACTCAAAATACTAAAAGTTAATAACATATTCAATAAGGTGAACCTTTATTTTTGGGATCCTATATTATTTAAACTCTATAGTTTAGTGTTTTTGGATTGGACTAGTGTCAGGATGGGTTACATCCTTGTAGGTTTCCCAATTTTTGTGTGAGTGATGAAAAGGAACACTAAAATAACATGTCTTTTCCTATGAGTAAAGTCGTTAGTGTATAAATTACCCTAGTGTATAATACCATGTGGTGTATAGGGAAGGAATCCAAGTTATTATAGGAGACCCATGGGGTTAGATGACCATGTTTATGAACTGGGGAGGCTGAGTCCTTAAAATGGTATCAATTCCTAAGTTATTCAAAAGGAATTTGTTCCAGAACATATATTATTTTTTAGGTAAGTAATTTTATACTCTATATAGGACTATTGATAATATTTAGTTATGTGTGATAAGTGTCTATCTAGATATTTTTCATTTCGAGTATTGGGTTTCCATGGGAATTTGGGCTTTGAGTCTTGAGTTTTTGTTTGTGTCATTTACTTTTGATATGTGATCTTTTTAGATGTTTTATGTTTTGGGTAATAAAAATGGGATTGAAATGGGGGTACCTAGAAATATCATAAGTTCTATAAAGCCATATAGATCCTGATTAAATGGTTTTAAATGAATCCTGGTGGTACTTGTGTGGCTAGAATATGGTCCACCAAGCTATGTGTCTAGGCTACACAGAGACACTAGTTCCCCTTTGAATTGTGTATTATACTTATTTTGTTTTAATTCATTAATGATTATGTCTTACTGTGTTGTTTTTATAAAAAGTGAGTTTTGATTTTAAAAATATTTCTTTAAGATGGTAATGTCGTGTTTCGAAAACTAATAAATGAGTTTTATTAGAATAATTTAATAACAAACTTGGTGTTTGGATTTCTAATTAAATGGATTAAAAATGATATTTGGTTTCATCAGAACATTATTTGGATTTGAAATGTTTTTAAATATTCAATATTAGTGTTATTAAATATTTTAAAAACAATAATGTTAATTTTTATAAGAAATTGTATTTGTGTTTTCTTAAATATATTTTAAATTTTAATGATTTCAATGGTTAAAATTTTATACTTTGTAAGGTGATCCCTTATTGTATATAAAATGGTTTTAGAAAATGTTTTGGAAATGGAATTTTAGTGAAAGTAGAGTTTCATAAATTTTTTCTTTTTATTTTCAAAATGAGAGGAAAGGTTATTATGTTTTCAAATGGTGTAATGTCTTCATTGTGTATTAATTTTATGAAATTATTTTAAAATCGTGATTTGAAATTTTTGGTATTGATAGGAAATGGGAATATTTAAAAAAGGTGTTTTAAAACATGGTAATATTAGTTTTTGGTATGTCCCATGATTTAATTTAAAATAATTTGATTTTATTTTTGAAGTATAGTTTATTTGGGCTTATTTGTTGTGTTACATAGAGTATGCTCCCACAAAAAAATCAGTGATATTTGAGAGAACCTATCATTTAGGGTTTTTGCTAAAGTGATTCCTCTAGTTTTATATGTGTAGTTTCACTCTATAATGGAGAAATTTATTTATTTTAAGATTTTATCATGCCAATCCTAGGGTAATTACAGTTTATAAAGTTGTCCTCGGTTGGTAATTCCCCTTGGATAACCCTGTAGCCAAACCATGTTCATTTCCCAATTCTTTAATATTTTATAAATTAAAAAATTCTCATTATTTTATTTTACCCCTAATTGATCCTTACCCCTGCCCTCTATCATTTTCATGAAACACATTCAACATCCCTTAACTATATATCACTCCTTAATTTTCCTCCTCTCTTTGGTAGATTTGAGGTTGTTTATCCATGATTCAAGTTCTTACCTCCTAGATCAGGACCGTTCCTCTCTCTTATCTTCTTATATTCTTCCTTTTTTCCTTTTACCCTTGTTCTACACACATTTATCAAAATCCTAGCTAGAGTTTTGGTTCTAAATCGATTAAATTTCATGTGATTAGGGTGTTTAGTTGGGTTCATAGGCTCTCTACCTTCCAACTTCTAAGGATTCACAACATTTGTGCTCAATTTGAGGCAGGTTTTCCCTCACATTTATTATTAAATATAAAAACCATAATTGATTATATGTTAAATTATTGTTTTTGATATGTAATAATATTATTGATTTTTAAGGATTATTTGGAAGGAAAATAATTTTTTACTAGATTTTTATTTCAATGAATTTTTTTTTCTCAATTCGGAAACATGGTAAAAATATATTTTAGTTCATCACACACACTGACTATTTAAAAAATTACCAAAATTCCATTAATAAGGGGATTCAAGAATTATATTGGTTTTTTTGTCTCTATACTAATTCCTGAATTGGTGGATTGAATTTTAAGGGCGTTCTTAATGATTGTTTGAAACTGCTAATTTTTTTGGAATATTTTATAATTATTCACAATTATTTTTTAAAATAGTTTTGTAATATATAATTCTAGAAGGATGAGTTGGATTACTAGTTTTTGAATTAAAAGAATTTCCAATTTTGGTTCAAATCTACCCATAGTTGTTTTTTTATTTTATATGTTCGTGTCATTTATGGAAGCTTTTAGTTATGTTGTATGCTATTGACTTTTATTCTTGACAATATTTAAACCTCATGGAAATATTGGGTACTTGGTTAGGTGAAACGAGAAGGGATGGTTTCCTCTACCATTATCTATGTTATAAAATTAAATGTGATTCCTCTACTAGATAATGAAATATTACTCTTTTCACTAATTTAGGGTGTGACCCTGTTTAGTGATGTATTTAGAATATCCCATAGCCTTAGTGACTACAGGGTGTTTTTCCCATGATGCTTATTTTATATTATTGAATACATAGATTCATCCATATATTTCATTACATTAAACTTACCATGATTTATAACCGTTTTATATATTCATTAAATTTGATTCTTCTTAGTAAAAATGATATCATATCCCGTACTCAACCATAAACAGAGTGTCACTACATGGGTTTGAGGTGTGTGTCCAAAATGAGGATGTTGTTCATTAAAGGGGATGAGATTTTAACACCCTAGAAAAAGTAATACTTAAAAGGATAAATGTTACACCCCATAGAAAAAGGTTCACCTTTATTTATAAGTATCTATATGATTAAAAATGTATAGTTCAGTGTTATTATATTGGAATAATGTCAGGATGAGTGACCACCAATGATTTTTCCCATGTTGTGTGTGATTGAGGACAAAGCACAATAAAATAACATGTATTGGATTATGAGGATAGACGTTAGTATGAAAGGTGATCCTGTTGGATAATTTCTCATGGTGCTCTTAGAAAGAATCTAATGTATTATAAGATACCCAAGGGGTCATCTTACTAGGTTCATGGCCCAAGGATATGGAGTAATGATATTTTCCATCATTATCCATTAACAAATTTATCTTGGTGGCAACAAGCATCGTCAACTCCTTGGAATTATTCATTTAAAAACACATTATAACTTTTTTAAACATATTTGGATTACGAAATTAATATACCTTTCGTTACTTATATCACTTGTGGGCCAAGGAAAAACATAAACTCACTAATCATTGGTATCTCAAACACATGTTTTTTGAATTATTCAAATTTATTTCAATATTCGTTGTTGGTTACAATAATGATTATTTTGTCAACATATACTAGAAACAAAATCCTCAGATCACACTCATTGTTGGCATAATGATTTTTATAAACTCCACCAAACGGTAAAATGTGATTTTATAAGTATTTATCCAGTATTGGGTGTAATAATCTTTGTACTGTCTTTATCCCATACAATTCCCTTTTCACTTAAACATCTTTGTTTCCATATACATAAAAGAGAAAACCATCTGGCTGCTAAATGTACATAGCTTCTTTAAGAACTCCATTTAGGAATGATGACTTGACATACATCTAGAAAACCTTGTATTTACTTTGAACTACATTGATTATGAATAGATGAATTATATCTTAATGTGAAATGATTGTAAACATTTCATCTACATCGATTCTATTGATTCAAGACTATCCCTTACACACGAGCCGTGTTTTGTTTTGAATCACCATTCCATCATCTTTGAGTTTATTATAAGAAGCACATTTTCCCCTAATGGTGTTAATGTATATCATCCTCAAAAAATATCTGATGTTTTATTCTTTTCAATTTGGTCAACATATTTATTCATCATATAAGACCAATTCTCATACATATAAGCTTATTCAAATATTGTTGGATTTACATGAGATAAGAATGATATTTATTGTAGATAATTCAAACTCCCAATATACACTGGTGTTGTCTAATCATTAATGATATTATTCTCACAAAATTTTGTTCAATAGTTTATTTTCTATATATATTTAGGTCAAAATTCAACATGATCATCACCAGTGTATTATTATGAATTAGCATTTACCCTTGTGCTCCCCAAGATCTGATCAACTCCTTATCACTATCCTCCTAAATCTGTAAACTTTTTTTGAAAATCTTATTCATTTTTTACAACAGTGATTTCATTTTTATTTAAAACATTTCCTATCCACTTATTGAAGCATTTATATGTTTTACTCTTTCCTGAGTAACCAAAGATATTTTGTTTTCTCCACGAGTCTCAAACTTCTCATTCTTATCCTTATTTCAAATAAAACACTTATTTTTGAATATTTGAAAGTACATAAACATGGAATTCCTTCCATAACACATTTTAAATGGAATATTTTCTCCGCAAACATAATAAACCTATGTTAGGAATATTGACCTAGGTATGTATTTCTTCTTTCCAATACTTATTTGGTAGGAATTTCTTGATAATAATGGTTCTAAACATATTTTTTATGATCATGATACTCCTCTCAACCACACTATTTTGTTGTGTATTTCCCACTATTTAGATTTGGTGCCTTATTCTATACTTCTTGAGATAATATGCCACCTAGATATTTATGAATTTTGTTCCATAATCAGTTTGAAAATTTAGGATCATTTTCCCAAGTTGATTTGAAACATTCCTTATATATTGAGTAATGTAACTAAACACCTCAAACTTGTGAGTGGTGACCATTAACCATTCAATATTACTGAAATCTTCAATGAAAAGAACATATTACCTATTCACATCAATGTTCCATGGTGATATCAGTCTACACACATCAATATATACCAATTCAATCACCCTTGTTGACTAATATTATTTTTTCCTTGTTTTTTTTGAAAAATAATTCCCTTTAGTAAAACATCACACAATTTACTATGATTATGTGATCGTCTAATTTGATCATGATCTCTATCATTATTCACCTTATCTTATAAGGATTGTTGGCTAAAATGTACCAATTTTTTATGCTACAGTCTATTTTCTTCTTCCTTGTATAAAAATAACATATATTCTTCTCCATAGATAAGTTAGAGATTTAACTTTATGTTCTTCCCTTGAACCATAATGGCATTATCCATTCCTTGGTGATATATATCTTCTTAGTAAAGTTTATCATATGTCCTACATCACATTGTTTACTGACAGTTAGCATGCTCTGTTTGAGACCTTCCACAACCAAGATATCTATATTTCCCATTTATATTCATCAATATTTTTCTTTTCCATAGCCTATTATCTTTAGGCCTCCATAATTTTTTAATTTAATGACACCTTCCTTGTCTTACTTCATGAATATGACAATATCCTTATTTCTTGTAATATGGGAAGGGGATTCACTCTCAAGGATCCACAAACCAACCTAATCGAATGCTTTTATAGAAATATATTCAACCACTACCTTATTATCTCTTTTCTTTTTTATTCATGTTTTTGAATTCATATCTAGTGTTGATTAAGATGCTTTATCTTCATCAGATAATATGAGCCAACTTTTTCTTGAAAATCCAGAAATCATTTTTTTTCATCCCGCTTGATGATTTCTTGAGATGTTGTGTACAACCATTTTTTTTCTTCATCTGCATATACCAACTCATTGTTGAAAATAAATACCTAGACATATGTCCAAATCCAGCACACCAAAAATAGTAATCACCAAAATATTTCCAATAATATTAAACTTTTCTCAGCTACCTTTGTTTCTCTTGTGTCCTTTAGTACATTTTGGTTATAGAATAATTTTTTTTGAGAATTTATCATATTAATCAATGATAACAGTTGATACAAAAAGAATTATTGTGTGTTAGTATTATATCACCAGTTTTCCCTTGGGTTCTATGAGTATTTTCATTATGATTCATACCCAAATAAAAATTCTAATTTAGAATGGGTGCTTATGTCTTGTCATCAACTATCACATATTTTTTATTTTTCAATCAATCCATATACCTGGTTTATCATTACAATATTGTTTCCCTTCACTTCAAAATTATTTTTCTTTTTTATTGGACCTATTTACTCTACATTCACATTATTTTTCCTCCTATATGGTAAACTTTCATAATGATATACCACGATTCAAGAGTCTCTCCATGTCTTCTACTTCTCATCAGAGGTCAAAAACTTCATTCTCAAACTCTTCGATAGATTTTACTATCTCTTTCATTTTATTAGTAAAACCACAAATAACCCTAGAATATTCTTAAACATTGATATTGTACTCAATAACCTTCTCTATGATTTATTTATTTCTAGATTAATGTTTTTCAATATTTTTCTTCAACTCAGACTTCTTATATTATTTTTGTTGCATATAGAGTGTGTTATCATGCAACACACTATTATATTTTTTCATTTTAGATCTCCAAACATCTGTTTTCTCAAGAGAAACATATAACTCTAATTTTAGATAAAATCTCCCTTTCACTTAATCTTTATCGTCACCACTCTCTTACTTTGTCTTATAACTACCTACAAGTTCCATAAGTGCATCTTCTTTATGGTATTTGCAGTCTTCATATTTTTTTCATAATTTTATCTGAACTATTATCTTAATGTGAGATTATGTTCGTATTCTTGAAGAAGTTGTGCTTAGTGTATAACATACCTTTCACATTGGATTAAGACTTATTTATTGGAACTCCATTATCTTCCTCATCATGTTGAAACTTCTTGGGAAACATTTCTATAGGAAGGCATTGATGTTTGAAGACTTTTTGGTGGCCTTTTTGAATTGTTAATGATATTGAAAATGGTGTGTGGATGATGAAAAAGGAAGGCATTGATGATGAAAAATGAAAAAATCCAAAGGATATATATTTTTTATTGTCATTAATATAGGGGTGGTGAGTGACTATTTATATAGTGATGTGATAGAGAGGAAAAGGGAGTTAGGGTCGACA
Organism: Viscum album; assembly: GCA_963277665.1. Taxonomy (NCBI): domain Eukaryota; kingdom Viridiplantae; phylum Streptophyta; class Magnoliopsida; order Santalales; family Viscaceae; genus Viscum; species Viscum album. The sequence goes on from OY728158.1 coordinate 393,423,913, forward strand.
AGATGCAGTCTTCAAGTGAGAGAGAACTAGGATGGGATTTTGGGTTTATGGTAGCTTGTGTGAAGTGTTGATGATGTTTATGATGGAATGTGGATGATAAAAATGAAGGAATCAATAATGGTGATTGATAAAATCCTTTATTTAGAGCCATACATTGAAAATGTTATTTGTTAAAGAGATGAATAATTGTTTCCCACGTCCCAAGATCAATGGTACAAAATACATTTAATGACCATGGGTGTGTGAGAAATGAATTTAGGTGATAGAAAAATTCATTTAGGTGTTGATAAAAAATATTTCAAGTGTTTTTTAGAATTCCTTCCTGTTAGTTCGAAGTTTATTTAGGTGATAAAATGTATTCATGTAGATTTTCTAGTGTATTTTTATTAATTCCACTATAACGTTAGGACCCACCCCAACATGATGGTTTCTCTGTCCATTCGTTTCCTTCAAGTAAACCAAACTGAACATCATAGATAAAAAAATTTGATACAACATAGATGTACTACTCTGTTAGAATCATCATATAATCCCTCAATTGTTCGTATTTTATCAATGGTTTCCACTTTGATATTAGGAATCATTTCCTCCATTTGATCTGATTTTTCATTTTCAAATTACACATCATAATGAGATCGTAAAATTAGATTCTATTTTACTATGTTATATCTAAGACCTATAACTCGGATTTAAACCATTTTAAATTAAATAATATGTTCTTCACATATTGGTTTTCTTATATTCAAACATGACCAGGTCATTGGTTTTCCAACAAACAAAATAATATTTAATCTACACTAGCATGAAAATAAATGGTTGATCCCATAGAGAAGGGATGATTTTTTCACAATTTTGTTTCAAATTCCTGGAAAATAATTGAAAACATGGAACAAATAGAGTCACAAAGTGAAAAACATAACAGTGTCAAAAAGATGAAAAATTAATTGAAAGTAAATAGTTGATGAGAAAAAAACAAAACAAGTTAGCAGTGGTAAAAAGTAGTAATAAAGGAACAAAACATATGGTCAAGGGGAAGAACAATTGATGTGTACTATTTAAAATTAGTTTTTCATGAGAATAAATCCATCATAACGTGAAAATTCAATCGATGATGTTATTTATAATCTATTCAAATAATTATTATCTAATAATAAATTAATCCTCACACATTTTTAATTTAGAGAATCATTCTACTAGTGAAAATATATATGAAATAAATCATCTAAAAAATATCATTTATTATGTAGGTGTTTTCTATTCTAGTTCATTAAACACAAATTATCAATTTATTATAGAGGATAAAATTTTTCTTTCATAAAAAAACTTAATTTTTTATAATCTACCCATTATTTGAAAATATCAAAACTAAATTATTAAAAATTATGATGTCGTATAATAAAATTCACCCCTAAAAATAAGAATAGAAAATGAATAAAAATTTTTTTATTCCGCTCATGATTTAGGCATGAAATTCCCCCATCGTTGGTGGTGGGGTGGTAAGGGCTTAGCGAGTGAGAAGGATGTAATGAGGTCAAATCTAAGAACCTACATTTTTACTACAATTTATTTCTTTATGTTGAATTATGTGGTGGAAAATGTAATCAAATATATCATCATTTAGTTAAAAACCTGTTTAGAGTTACAAAAATATCACCTCATAACAAAAAAATAAAGAAAAATCAAATAATCTCTAAAATTATTTAATTTTTATCTAATAATTGACATGTAGTATCTTAGCACTCTTGTATACTTATATCTCTATTAATTTGCATCTAATTTATTCATTCTTATAACTTTTAAAAAAATTCACATGTTGTTTAATCCACTTTTTTACCTTGTTATACCAGCCCTTACTTTCCATTAGTCCAGAACTCATCTTTGTCATTTATCATTAGTTCAATAATCTCGACACCCTTAGATCACATTCTATAATGTAGAAAACCTGTCCAACACTCACCTTTATTCATAATAGGACTCTACCTCTAAAAATTTACCTTCAACTTAGCTTATGTTGCATTATCTTCTGAGAAACTTTAATAACATATCCAATCTCAAAACATGAAACTATAAACTTTATGGAGTTTTTAGCTACCTAGGTAGGTTTTTGGGGCACCAACTCCAACTACCATGGGTGAATGTAGTGATTGGTGGGGGTTTCTAGAAGTTGTTTCAAACATTAAACCTCCCACCATGGCTATATAAAGAGATCTTGGGTAGATTTTGGAAATCAAATTCATTCTAGAGAGACATTGTTTGTGGGAGAGGGCTCTAGAGAGCTCCATTTGTAAAGAAAGCGGTGTCAAGAGAAATTTTTTGTAATATTTATTCATGTTTTAAAAAATTACATTTTATCCCTCCATTATGATCTCATTATGATTAGTGAATCACAACAAGTGGTATTAGAAGGAGGTTATAGCAAAATAGTTGTTAGCATGGGTGATTTTTGAGTGAAAAAAAATTCCAGTTTCCCAGAATCAGGGTTTGAATGAAGATTCTTAATGTTCATGATGAGGTGATTCCAATGATGAAAATTCCATAAAAATGGAGCCAAAATTAGATATATTGGTTTTTTCAATTTTTTGGCTAAATTTTAGGCACTAAAGTACCCCCATTTCAAACAAGATAGCACTGTTCTGATTTTAGTGACATTTCTAATGAGTTTATGGAATCTTATCTGTTGTACCACATTAGTGCCATGTCATCACCATGTCATCAGTCAATCTCGAACATTGACATGAATTTTGTCATATATCGATCAATTAATGTTTTATTTTGATTATACATGAGTCAATTCCACCATTTTCAACCATTCTAGGCACAATAGTGGGATCCATTTTTTCAGATTCCCCACAGTTTTATTTGAATTTTAATTCATTGGAGGGACCATCCAAGGAGGAGTTTGAGTGGTAGGAAGTAGAGGTTGAATAAAAAATAGAGTAAGTTGCATAGATGATAAGAGGCCAACATAAAAATGATACTATTGTGGCTGCAAGGGACCCATAAATAATATTTTTCACAGGATTTTATAATAAAATGGAAAAATTAACAACCATCACATAAAAAATCGAGGCATGTGTTTAAGTGTCAATCGATACGTTTTTAAATACTCCAAAGATTAATAAGATACATTCTTTCATACATCAGGACATAAAACCAAATGGGTGGTTGATATTACAACATAATACTACATCACTCTACATCATGATTATTTCTTAACTTATCATGCTGTTGACATTAGTGTAGTAAAAATAGGGAATACTAGTTCAAAATATATTATTATTATTATGGGTGATATCTATGTTAAGATTAACATTGGATACAAAATAACCTTAAAGGATGTTTGACATGTTCCAAGCCTTCATCTCATCCTATTATTCTGGATAGACTTTGACCGAGAAGGCGATGGAAACATATTTATTAATGGATCATGGATGATGATGAAAGGATCCATCTTCATCATCTAAGGAAACATATGTGGTACATTGAAAAAAAAACTTCTGAAGATATGTGCAGGCATCTTCAACATGGAGTAAGGGGAGATTTCATTCAATATGTGGCATAAGAGACTCAACCACATGAGCCAAAGAGGGATATCTATCTTAATGAAGAATAATTACATTATTATTGTCAATGATGCATCACATGATCCTTGTAAATACTACCTATATATGAATAAACATAGATTCTCATTTAATAATTCTGTATAAAAGAGATTAGATTTACTGGATCTGGTACACTCTGATATATGTAGACCCATGGAGTTGGAATCACTAGAAGTTAACAAATATTTCCTATCCTTTATTTATGATGCATCTCAAAGGGTGTGGGTGTTCTTCTTGTAGAAAAATTACTAAGTACTTTACTACTTCAAGATGTTCCATGACATGGTTGATCATGAAACTAAAAGAAAACTGAATTTTATTCATTTAGATAATGGGGGAGAGAAAAGATATATGAAATTTGATGCCTATAAAATGAGTCATGGAATATGACATGAGAGGACCATCCTAAACACACCATATCAAAACAGAGTTGTAGAAAGGATAAACCTAACCATCATGTAGGTGTTCAGAAGAAATATGGGTTTGGATATGCTACCTAAGACATATTGGGTATAATCTGTTTATGTTTCATGTTACCTTAGTAAAATATCACCATCAATCCCACAACATTTTGATATTCCATAGAAGATATGGTTTGGTAAACATCCCTCTTACTCTCATTTATGAGTATTTAGATGTTTTGAATTTTCAAATGTATCTAAGGAGCTCAAGAAAAATATTTATGGGAGATCTACTCCATGAATATTCATTAGCTATGGAGATGATGAGTTCAGATAAAAGATTTGGGACTCAATGGAGAAGAAGTTTATTAGAACCATGGATGTCATGTTCCATGATAACTAGATAACCAACGAAATTCAAAATCCTAGAATGTATCAAATGGAAAGTTTTGAGGAGTCAATTTAATCCCCCAATCCATTTTATTCGATTTTCAAAAGGCCTCTTTTAGGTTTAGTAGTAATGGAACATATGGATTCCAAATTCAAATCAATCTTCCCCACTTAAACCGTACCAAAATTAAAATTTTAAACAGATTAAACATCAACATGGGTCCATGTGCCACCTCAAATTACCACCAAAGTACTGCATCATGTTATGTACCCAAAAATCACTCATCCCATAACATTATATTTTATTAATGACAAATCATTCCCCCAGTCTCTGAGTCCCTCACCTAATGGTCTTGATACCATCACCGTTCACTACTACAAAAACGGGCAAGGGAAGCGCCACCTTATATCAGTGCTAAGCAAAAACCACTGATAAAGAAACCCTGTATCAGTGATAAAATTTTAGCACTGATACATGGATTCTTTATCAGCGCTAAGATTTTAGCGCTAATACAGGGTAACCATTATCAGTGCTAAAAATCGCTGATATAGAGACCCTTTATCAGTGCTAGAAAAGTGCTGATAATGAAGGCATGTATCAACGCAAAAATGTTAGCACTCCTACAGGAAGGATTTATCAGTGCTTTTTTAGCACTAAAAAAGAGGACCTTTATCAGCACTATAAATTTAGCGTTGATAAAGGTAGTCTTTATCAGCGCTTTTTTAGGAATGATAAAACCATAGTCCCATATTTTATAAAATCGGGCGCACAATGTCCTTATTTTATCGCGACCTAAAGATCTCATGGTACTGAAACGTTGTGACTCTCCTCCGCTTCCCCCATGCTTCGCGTTGCCGGACCTCCGCTTCCCCTAATCATTGCATTGCTGGACCTCCTCCTCCCATGATCTTCATGTTTCCGGACCTCCGCCGCCCTCGATCTTCGCGTTGCCGGACCTCCTCTGCCCTCGATTTTCACATTGCCAGACCAGGAGTGCAAAGTTTTTTTGGTCCCCTATTACACATACACTTCTTAAAACTATGGTAATTTAATCCCAAGGACTTGATATATCTCATCGATGTGTATGGGCCATGAAAGTGTAATACTAATGGTGTTATAGTTACACTTGTGTGGGTAAAGAATGTAGAGAAGTAAATCATGTCCTTGATGGTCTAGATTAAAGAGTAGAGGTAGATGGATTGAGGATGAAAATTGAACATGTTTGAAACACTGGTTCTGAAACCATTCTACCAAATATGTCGCTTCCAATATGTGTGCCTGGGTATTATGAGATCCATTTTTTTCCATGTTCCATCACTATGTTTGAAACATGGGAACCACCATATATTGTCGGGGGTCCATCAGGGATTTCACTTAGGTGGGATGTGATCCCATTTAGGCCATACACCATTACCATAGGGATCCCATTCATATGTGATAGGATGATGGGGATCCAAATTTAGGGAAACTCAAAGATTAAAGGAGGTGATGAGTATATTTTCATGGTTTATTTGAACAATATATAGTTATCCCATCATATATAAGAATTCACTGAATAGGGGCACCATTTGGAAGTTGTTGGACATGATCCCAAAGGGGAACAACCCAAAAAATGATTAATGGATTGGTTGGTCTTGAGATATTACATTAGAGAATCCATGAATATCTCCAATGATTGGGAATAAACATATATGTAGTTATAAAAATAAGTGTGGTTGGAGACCAACACCAAGAGGGGTTCTCTCTCGAGTGGGGGATAAAAGCATTACATAGTTTTACATCATGCCAAGGGGACATGAACCATGTAAGTTAACATAATGTCGAAAAGAATTTGGACATGCATTTGAATGTCTTATGATTATGATGATGTTTTTGTAGTCTAAGGTAGAATAGATTTGACAAAGATTTCACACAATTTCACATCATAAAACTAGGATGTCAAGATTCATAGTTTAAATTCATATAGATTGGACTAAATTTCATATAATATTTATCATGTGAGGCATATTATGTACATGAAACTAGATAAGGATACATTTTAACATCATGTTTTGAGGATTTCGAACTTGAAACAAGTCTACTGATCTTCCCATTCTATCTTCCTCATATCAGGACCTGTGGGAATGACAACCTATGAATAGTCTATAAGAATTTTATTGTAATTTACACCCCCTAAGAGTGTGATTGGAATTGGTAGATATATATATCTTATGTTTTTAACCCAATATTGGGAACAATACAATTGGGGATTTCACCAAATGAGGAGACCAATAGGGTTTTTTTTGGAATCATCACATAATTCTATCATGATAAATAATATTATTAATGCATAGGATGTTTCTTATTTTTCACAGGAGGCATCATAACATTGTAACATAGGGGGTGGATTTGTTACTCGGGCTAAAGACAAAGGGTCAACACATCATTAAATATCCTATTGTGGTTTGGAATAAATACACACATAGTTCTAAGATAAATCATCCTATATTTTTCATATGAGGCCTCTCGTGTTTATCACACATGGTAAGCCTATAGTTTCACATCATGCACTGTGGATGTTACCATATAATTTAAAAACAATCACTAGGATATTGGATTTTTAGTTCAAATCCATATATCTCAGACTAAAGGAATGGTTTATTCATGTGAAGTATCTCATGAGAAACCAATTATTGGTGGAAAGATTGATATTCTCATCATCAATGGCGATCAACGAGTTTACACTATCAGAGTGTGGTTTATGAAAAATTTAAGGTCCTTCCCACTTGGATTCCAATTTCACTAGATTCCTCCTAGGAATCATCGATTGACTTAGATCTAACAACATGTCACTATAAAGTAAGGAATTAAGTATAACCTTTTTCTTTAAGGACAACACCACCCAGTTCTGATGCATTTCTAGGTCATACAATGCTTGAACCCTATTTTCTTCGAGGGGTCTCCACTTCTTTCCTTCATGCTATCTATGTGACTTTGTATGGAAGCTCACTTGTATGAAATGATGCACAAACTACCAAGATTTATGGCCTTGCCACCCCTAAATCCATCTCTATCCTTTTCCCTTGCTGAGGTTACTGACTGCTTCTCTGAAGTGGCCAGGCCCCTTCCTAGCAGTGTTTGTTCTATCTCCATTGGCTCTGAGCCTGTCATCCAGCTCCAAATACTTATGGATCCAGAGAGAAATCCCTCTCTAGCCCCAAGTTTCATTACCCATCCTTCCCCTACCCCTTTGGATCCTCATATCCCACTCATATGAAGCTTACCAACTAGAAGGGATTGTTAACATGTTCCAAATCAACGGACCTCAATGAGAGATCATCCTTCCACTTCAATAAAGCTAAAATCTCTTGATCCAATTCTAGAGCGTTGTTCTACACATCATTATTATCATCATATGTAATGCTCATGATTTTAGTGACCATGTTAAATCAGACTTCCTCACCATAGAAATAAAAAATCATAATGTCATTGTTTTTGTTGTCAAATAACACAAAAAACCCTATAATAATAATATAATTATCCTGGATGATTAAGTTTCATGGATTTCTATAGTCTGACCCCTCCAAAAGACACAAATGGGTATTTTGGCACAATAAATATGTTGTTGATACTGTTCAATATTTCATTCAATTCATCACTACCAAGGTGTCCAATAGTGACAACACCTTCCTTATGACTTTTCTTTTTGGATGTTATGACCCTCTTCAAAGGTAATCTCTAGGGAGTGAACAAAAAACTTTGATCCCGACCATCATATATTGTTTTTTGGGGGTGACATTAATTTAATTTCCAACCAAAAGTAAAGGAAAGGTAGAAACCCATTACATAGGAAGGTCATCATGGAGTTTGTTTAGTTCATGGTTGGTAAGGGCCTCATTGATCTCACCTTCTCAGCTGATAGTTTCACCTCGTGCAACAACTGTAGGGGCCATCACCTCTTGTAGATTCTATTATATAGGTGTCTGGACAACATGAAATCCACTAACCTATTCTAAAATACCATATTTTCCATCTTCCTTGAGTTATTTCGAACCACTCGCCCCTCTTGCATTCCACTTCTTATTGGCATGATCATCAGGAACGGTTTCACTTCCACCGGTAGTGGGTTAACATCCAATGGTACCAGGACATGGTTTTTGATATATTGAATGAACCCTTGTAGGAGTATCAGGACACCTTCAACCTCAGTGACCTGACATCAAACCCCGATAGGTGCATGTTTACCCCTTCCTCCTCAAGAACCATCAGCACCTGGGACTACTATCACATATGGGGCCCTTCAGAGAATTCTGATAGATGGAATGATACCTTTTTTTATTGGATTATTAACACCATTTTGAGATTTATGTGTGACTATATACTTATTATATTTTCTTATTATTTCTTACACACCACCACATGAGTCGATTAACCTGATTGAAATCCATATGTTTACTTTGGTTCTGATGTGGATATGGTTTTTTATGTGTTTGTGACATGTGTATGTGTGGATATATGGGTATTTAGGCATGATGATATTGAATGTAGGGAAGATACCTAGGATTGGTAGATGTATCATTCTTGATTATTCTTGTGTTTGGAATATGGTGATTTGAGGAAACTATAATGAATCTAATGTAATTATATTTAATGAATTTTGTGTTGTAGATATTATAATAATCCTTTCTTTACTTATAGGGTTGGCTACTGGTTTTCATCCATATGTATTTTAGGTTGGTGAGGTATAAAAGGATGAACTATTTGACCATAGAAGTGTTGACCCGATAGAGGAGGATGAGCCATAAAGGATGATTCCATGTGAGTTTTACTAATATTTTAGATTCAAATAGTATGAAGATGAATAAAGATTGGATGGGTGCTAATAGTTTGACAATATAGTACGAGAACAGAGTGAAAGAGTTCATCACATTTACAAAGGATCATGCAAAGGATCCTACTCAAATCCTTTATCCATGTTTACGTTGTTGTTATTCTATACTACTTACTCCAGAGGATTTGGAAGAACATTTGATATGTCAAAGAATAGATCAGAGTTTTAAATGTTGGAATAAACATGGAGAAACAGCGAATGTAGCTACTTTCTGGGATAAAACTGTATTTTATGGATCATCAGATATGAATAAAAATATGGATAATGAAGAGGACCATATGGAGGATGTCATTACAGAGGTCAACAATGATGAATATCGTATTTAGGAAATGACAAAGACAATTGAAGATGAACTGCATGATTTCCCAAAATTTTTTGAGAAGTTAATGAGTAGTGGAAAGATGTCATTGTATTCTGGTTGCACTAAGTATACAACATTTTTAGTTATACTAAAGTTGTATAAATTGGAAGTAGAAAAGGATGAAGTGATTTCAATTTTACGAAACTACTTTCTCTCTTGAATGACATGATACCAGAAGATAATGAGCACCCAAGCCAGAAATATAAAGCTAATCGAATGCTACGCTTTATGGGTATGATTTATGAAAGAATACATGCATGCCCGAAATACTGTATATTGTCTCGAAAGGAGAAAAAATCACTTTCATAGTTTCCAAAGTGTGGTGGTTCTCAATACATGAAAGATGAATACAATCCTTCAAAAGTTTTATGGTACTTTCCAATCATTCCATGGTTTAGGCATCTATATGGATGTGAAGAAACTGCAAGACAATTGTCATGGAATGTAGATAAAAGAAATAAAGATGGTAAATTACATCATCTGACCGACTCTCCTCAATGGATGAAAATTGATCATGAGTATCCTGAATTTTGAAAAGAGCCGAGAAACCTTCATCTTGCATTATCTACAGTTGGAGTGAATCCTTTTGGTTTTCAAACCTACACTCATAGTACATGGCCTGTTATGTTGGTAAATTGTAACTTTCCCCCTGGTTATGCATGAAGTGGAAATTCATCATGTTATCTATGCTTATATCAGGATAAAAACAACCAAGTTGGGATATTTATGTTTATATGGCTTCTTTGATCGATGATTTGATGTTATTGTGGGATTCAAGTGTTATGCTGTATGATGCTTATAAAAGTGAATACTTCACGTTGGGAGTGATATTGTATGGGACAACAAATGATTTACCTACTTATGGAATTTTTTCAAGCTATAGCATTAAAGGAACCCAAGGGTGTCCCATGTGCTAAGAAGATACAGAATCAATTAGTTTGAAACATTCATCGAAATCTATGTTTCTAGGACATCATAGATTTCTACCTCATCGGCATAAGTACCGATCTTGGACGACAACATTCAATAGAAGTTCAGAACAATGCGCATCACCGTCTCCACTAATAGGTGATCACTTTTTCGAGAAAGAAAAACATGTGAACACTATATTTGATAAACCATTTTCGAAAAATCATACAAAAATCGGTTGGAAAAAGAGATCAGTCTTTTTTTGAATTTCCATACTAGAATTGTTTTCACGTTAGAAATTTTCTTGATGTGATGCATGTGGAAAAAATGCATCTGACAGTGTTATCGGAACATTTTCAAATGCTTCTAGAAAAAAAAGGATGAAATTAAGGCAAGGTTGGACATAGTTGACATGGGAATATGAAAAGAGTTGGCTCCCATGAAGGGAATTTTTCCTCCATCTTCTTATACTCTTTCTAGGGAGGAGAGATATTAGTTTTGCAACTTCTTCAATGATGTAAAGGTTCCAGAGGCGTATTCATCAAATATAAAGAACATTGTTTCAATGAATTATATGAAGTTAAAAGGTTTGAAATCACATAAATTCCATGTTTTGATGAAAGATCTTATTCATATATCCTTACATTACATTTTTTCCAATAATGTTCATCATACGTTAACCAAAATTTGTTTCTTTTGCAAAGCTATATGTAGCAATGTTTTAGACCTGGCGAAATTTCCAGCTTTGGAAAAAGAAATTGTCATCATATTTTGTGAATTAGAAATGTTCTTCCCGCCAACATTCTTTGATATGATGGTTCATTTGATGATTCACTTGGTGAGAGAGATTCGACTTTATGGTCCTATTCACTATAGATGGATGTAGATGTATCCTATTGAACAATATATGAAGATTTTTAAAGGGTATGTCAAAAATCGAAGTTGGACATAGGGTTTTATAGTGATCATATATATTGTTGAGGAAGCCATTGAATTTTGTACCAAATACCTATTTGATGTGGAAAGCATTGGCCTCCTGAAATCTCGTCAAAATGGACTCATTGAGGGTGAGGGAATTTCTGGAAGAGATGTTGTGACAATCAGTATTACATATCGGAAGCAGGCCCACCTTTATGTTTTGCATAATAGTTGGGAGGTTGCTCCATATATTGAAACTCACAAAGAAATTCTTAGGCAGATCAATCCATCAAGGGCTAAAAAATGGTTATCAAATACACATAATCACCAGTTTATAAGATGGTTTCAGGACCACATTTTTATGCAGTTGGATGAAAATCTGAATTCAATTTCAGAACGACTTTGATGGCTAGCCACTAGACCAAGTGTGTATGTATTATCTTACCGTGGTTATGTAAGTAATGGTTATACATTCTATATAAATGAAAATGATGAAGACAGTACCTTGTGAAGTAGAGGAGATATACTAGTGGATGAAGTGATGCATGTTTCTGGTAGTAAGTACATAAATCAAATTGATGCAAATATGTCATACTTTGGCATTATCAAACTAATATGGGAGTTGGATTATACAACATTCCAATTTCCTATTTTTCAATGAAAATGGGTTGATAACAACAGTAGTGCTAAAATAGATGAATGGTGATTTGTGAAAGTTGATTTCAGTAAAAAAGGGTACAAAGACGAACAATTTATAATGGAATCACAAGCGGTACACGTTTTTTATGTTCCAGATCCCGCAAATCGAAAGTTGTCAATTGTTCTGTTATCGTCCAAAACTACTGAAGGTTCTGATGAAAATTCAGTTGAGGACAATCTTTTCAGTGGTACATCACAATCATTTCAATGCGGTCCGAATGTAGATGATGTTTTTTATGTTATAGGAGACCACAATGAAGGGATTTGGATAATCGATAGAGGTGTCAAATCCCTTCATCCTTTGAAAAAAAGAAAGAGAGTTCAATAAACGGGTTATATTTTGTTTGTAATATTGATCTTGTTATCTCATTTTATTATCTTATTATTACTGAATTTATATAATATAAATTAACTATTTAACCACTTTTTAAGATAATGTCTTTTGAACATTCTATTGATCCTAACCTTGAGGCTGAACAAGTCTCTCAAGCTGCTGTTACTACGGCTACTGCTGCTCCTGCTGCGACTGCTGTTGCTCCTGTTGTGGCTCCTGCTACTCCTACTGCTCCTGCTGCAGCTACTACTGCTCCTACTGCAGCTACTACTGCTCATGCTGCTGTGGCTCATATTGTTCCTAGTGTTGAGGTCCAACAACTATCAGCACATGTTGTTGATACCATTTCATATGAACATATAGATGATGTTGATATCCAAGAAATGGTCGGGAATGAAGGACCGACATCATAGAAAACACAGATGTGTCGTAGTTTGATGGTGTTGGCCAAAGTTCATAAGGAGAAAAGCAAAGGCATCAAATTTGATGTTCGATGGAAAGAAGTAGGCCAACATGTGATTCCTAACAAGGCTATGTTTAGTAGTTACATTGGATTTTTCACTCGATAACATGTTCCGATTGACATAGATTCATGGTACCATGTTGTGTCTGGGTTGAAGGCTATGATTTGGGAAGAAATTACGGTAACATAATGAATTTATTTCATTAATTTACTAGAAAATAAAATAATGAAAAAATGTCTTACTCTTCTAAATCTCTTGTAGAGTACATTTATAGTACACGATTCACACAAGGATTTTGTACTAAGCCTTTCAGGAAGGATTCATCTTGGTTTTCACACTATTTTAAAAAGATGTCACCTGAAAGATTCCAAAGGTAAAATAAACCCGCACCCACCCACTGTCTATGCTCACCTAATATCTCAAGAAACATGGGATTCATTTATTGTCCACTGTGGGGATGAGAAGTTTCAGGTACATTGTGGATGATAATACGTTATTTGAGGATATATGTATTCATCAATTTGTTTGTCAATATTTAATTTATGAAACATCAACTCTATAATGAAAATAAGGAACGTGCATCAAAACCAACATAACCCTATCATAAATTAAGGATGGGTTATTCTTCACTAGAATAAAAAATGGTACATATTTTAAATTTACCGTAATATTGTTAGGTTCCAATAAAAAACATCATAATTATCTTTCTATGTTTATATTTAGATTGATGGGTCTAAAACAAAAGACACATCCACCCCACGTCATGTGCTTTGGAAGGAGGCACTTGTTAATAAGAAAGGGAAGCTAGTAGATGAGGACACACAAAAAGTGTGGGAAACTTGTGTATGTATGACATGATGATAAAATGATTTGTTTTAAATTTGTATTATATAAAAATAATTATTCATTTTTCAATATTCGATAGTCACAGGAATCAGCTACTCCTATAGTGGATGCATACCAAATATGGATGAATTTGAAGCAGCCAGAAAAATATGGTCGTTTTAGAGGTGCGGGGTTTTGGGTGACACCCTATGTATATTTTGATAAGAAAAAAGAAACGATGATAGAGATGAAACATTGAAACAAATTAGCGAAAAACTAGAAGCACTTTAAGAACAATTGCAATAACAGGGAGAGTTGCTAGAAACCTTTATGGGTGGGAAGCAAGGAGAAGACACAACTCATGAACAACCAGCGCGTGAATATCTCCCCCCCACAAGATTTGAGGTTATCCATTCCCCTAAAAGAGTTATCTTAGCCACAGTAATAAATATTATAATACTTGTTCCCATGAAATGTGAATCATTCAAACACTGATACTTTTTTTGTACTGATCTTCTACATATTGATAATGATTGTGATTTATATCTGTCAACACCCACCTATGACCTTGTAGCGAGGGCTACAATGTTCAACATCACAGATGACATTCTGTATAATAGATCACTTATGAAGGATCATCTGAAAGTGATGATTACTGTAGCTCATGAGACAAATTCAGAACTACCAATTCCACTTGATGACGATGATATTAATATGGTCGAAAAGGCTATTGGTACATTCATTGCATGGCCATCACAACATGTAAGAGTACATGCATCCAAAGAGGTATTTATTTCCTTTTTTTCAAGCTAAACTATTAACAATTAATGAAAAAGGGTCTGAACCAATGAATGTTATTATAGACGAAGAAAAGGAAGGGGGTGAAAAATGTTTGCTCAAAACCATCTAAAGGATCGACCAACCGATCCCAACGAGATACTGAAAGCACAATAACACCACCTGTTCTCTATCTACATTTACTAGCATTGAAGACTCATGTAGATATGAATCTAAGAGGTGGTAGTAGTCATATAATGGTTTTTAAAAAGAATATATACATAGAGGAAAGTCAAGATTTCATTACTGTTGAAAATTTAAAGGAGATACTTGAAAATGGTTGGCTAGGAATCACAGTTGTAAATATATATATGAGGTATGTTTTCGTGAATTGATTTTCTAAAGGCTGATCGAATGTAAAAATTATGATTAAATGCATTTCATATTGTTAAAAGACGTATATATGAAAAACAGTTGAAGTAATTTTCCCATGAGCAAAAATTTGGACTCATTAGTCCTCATACCACATAATCACATCTAATAAAATTATATCCATCAAAAAAGACTGAAATAGTGAACAGCTTACTGAAAACATTTGAAAGCAAGATTACAGATGAAAAACTCTTCTTAATACCAACCATGCAGGGGTAAAACCCTATGATTAAATCATATCAATTAAATTTTAACATATTTTATTACATATTCCTTTTTTTGTTTTTAAGAAACATTGGATTCTAATTTCAGTAAACTTGGATACTCCAAAGATTTATTTTCTGGATTCAAAGCAAGGATATCCATCAAAATGACCAAACATGATGGAGTTTGTAAATCTGTAAGACACTACATCTTACATTTTAGGTCTAAACATCAAGTAATATAATTTATATTATCATTTACTAAGGATTATATTATGATAGGGTGGTGTATCATTATTGTCTAAAAAAGGAATGAGGACAGTGGCTAAGCATAAGGAGGTGAGAAAGTACTACATATCGAAAAATATCAGGGTATATATAATAAAATTTCACTATCCAAACATATCTCAACACAAGTTACTTATTCTCCTAATGATCAATTTTTTTGTAGTGTCCAAAACAAATAAATGATAATGATTGTGGTTATTATGTTTGTAAATTTATGAAATAGTTCGTTTTTCATCAACAAACTAGCATCCCTAAAGAGGTATTTTCAAAGACAACTACTAGTTAATTTAATTTATTTATTTATTATTTATTTTTATAATTTGCAGTACTAATATGACTACCGAAAAGCCTCATACTCACAAGATGATATAGATGTGTTCAGAAATGAGGGGGGTGCATACCTAATGGAAGATTGTACACAAATAGCATGAAGATCTTACTTGGGGACACGTACAATTGGTGGTCATTTTTGAGAGGGGTTAAGGGGATCAGAAGATGACACATTATTGTATGTAAATGTTCATGGGAAAATTGTAATTGTTATTAAATAAAACATACTTTCTTCAATGAGTCAATTTATTATTTTAACAGATGATATTCACCAACAACATGCAAGATTGATGAACAACTCAAAGGGTATCTCTTTTGTTTAAAATGGCCAAATGTTTAAGTGAAAACAACAACTGATATACAGAAATCTGACTGAATGAATTCAGATTGTGTTGATTTTTTAAAAGAATGGTCCATGGGTGTGTTGGGGATGTGTATGAGTCAACCCTACCTCAATCTGAGGCACGATGTGGCTGGTACCACACAAAGAGTCTCTCTTCTGTTTAAAATGGACTCAATTTTATGTGAAAACAACAACTGACCTATAGAAATATGACCGAATGCATTGGCATTGTTTTTATACTTTAATAGAATGATCCACAGGTGCATTGATGATGTGTACGAGTCATCCGCGCCTCAATCCGAGGCATGGTTTTGCCGGAACCACTCAAAGGGTCTCTATTTTGTTTAAAATGGACATATTTTTAAGTGAAAACAACAACTGACCTACGTAAATCGAACCGAAAACATTCATATTGTTTTGATTACTTAGGAGAATGATCCAAGTGTCCTTTCTGATGTGTAAGAGTCATCTCCACTTAAATCCGAGTCATGGTGTGGCCGGTACAACTCAAAGGGTCTCTCTTTTGTTTAAAATGGAAATATTTTTAAGTAAAAACAACAAATGTCCTACGTAAATCTGACCAAACACATTAGGATTGTGTTTATCATTAAATAAAATTCTCCATGGGTCCTTTTTGATGTGTATGAGTCATTCACACCTCAATCTGAAGCATGGTGTGGCCGGTATCACTGAAAGGGACTCTCTTTTGTTTAAAATGGACACAATTTTAATTGAAAACAACAGCTGACCTACATAAATCCGAAAAAACACATTCAGATTGTGTTGATACTTTAATAGAATGATCCACGTGTGATTTGGGGACATTTACGAGTCATCCCCACATCAATATGAGGCACGGTGTGGCCAACACCACTCAAAGGGTCTCTCTTTTGTTTAAAATGGATAGATTTTTAAGTGAAAACAACAACTGACATACGTAAATCTCACCAAAGGAAATCATATTGTCATGATACTTTATAAAAACGTTCCAAGGGTCCTTTGTGATATGTAAGAGTCATACCCACCTTAATCTGAGGCACGGTGTGGACGTTACCACTCAAAGGGTCTCTCTTTTGTTTAAAATTGACATAATTTTAAGTGAAAACAACAACTGTCCTACTGAAATCTGACAAAAAACATTATTATTTTGTTGATCCTTTAAGATAACGATCCATGAGTGAATTGGGGACATGTACGAGTCATACCTGCCTCAATATAAGGCACGATGTGGCTGTCACCACTCAAAGGGTCTCTCTTTTGTTTAAAATGGATAGATTTTTAAGTGAAAACAACAACTGACATACGGAAATCTGACCAAACACAATAGGATTGTCTTTATCCTTTAGGATAACAATCCACGGGTCCTTTTTGATGTGTAAGAGTCATCCTTGACTCAATCTCAGGCATGGTGTGGTCAGAACCACTCAAAGTGTCTCTCTTTTGTTTAAAGTGGACATATTTTTAAGTGAAAACAACAACTGACCTTCAGAAATCTGACCAAATGAATTTTGATTGTATTGATCCATTAGGATAAAGATCCACGAGTGCTTTAGAGATGTGTACGAGTATACCCCACCTCAATCCGAGGCACGGTGTGGCTGACATCACTCAAAGTGTCCCAATTTTGTTTAAAATGGATAAAAGTTTAAGTGAAAACAACAACTAACCTATGGAAATATGACCAAACGCTTTCATATTGCATTTATCCTTTCGTAGAATGATCCAAGAATCCTTTTTTATGTGTCCAAGTCATACCTGACTCAATCCAAGTCAGGGTGCGGCCGATACCACTCAAAGTGTCTCTATTTTGTTAAAAATGGACAAATTTTTAAGTGAAAACAACAACTAACCTACGAAAATATGACAAAATGCATTCGGATTGTATTTATCTTTTAGGATAATGATATAAGGGACATTTGTGACATGTAAAAGTCAACCCTTCCTCAATCTGAGGCATGGTGTGGCCGGTACCACTCAAAGGGTCTCTCTTTGGTTTAAAATGGACAGATTTTTAAGTTAAAATAACAACTGACCTACAGAAATCTGACCAAACAGATTATTTTTGTAATGATCCTTTATTATAATGATAAGCGGGTCCTTTGGGACATGTAAAAGTCATCCCCGCCTCAATCCGAGTCACGGTGTGGCTAGCATCACTCAAAGGGTCTCTCTTTTGTTTAAAATGGACACAATTTTAAGTGAAAACAACAACTGACCTACATCAATCTGGACAAACACATCAGGATTGTATTTATCCTTTATTAGAATGATCCATGGGTCCTTTGTGATGTGTATGAGTCATCCTCAACTCAATCTGAGGCACGGTGTGGAAGGTACCACTCAAAGGGTCTCTATTTTGTTTAAAATGGACATATTTTTGAGTAAAAATTACAACAGACCAGCGAAAATCTGACCAAACTCGGTTGGATTGTATTGATCCTTTAGTAAAATTATCCATGAGTTTTTTGTGATGTGTAAGAGTCATCCCAGCCACAATCTGAGGCACAGTGTGTCCGGTACCACTCAAAGGGTCTCTCTTTTGTTTAAAATGGACAGATTTTTAAGTGAAAACAACAATTGACCTACGGAAATCTGACCAAACACATTAGAATTGTATTTATTCTTTAGGATAATGATCCATGGGTCTTTTGTGATGTGTACGAGTCAGAACTTCCTCAATATGAGACATGGTGTGGCCGTTATCACTCATAGGGTCTCTCTTTTGTTTTGAAATGGCACAATTTTAAGTGAAAACAACAACTGACTGACGAAAATCTGACCAAACACACACTGATTGTATTGATACTTTAGGAGAATGATCCACGGGTCCATTGTGATGTGTAAAACTAAATATTTCCTCAATACAAGGCACGGTTTGGCTGGTATCTCTCAAAGCGTCTCCCTTTTGTTTAAAATGGACACAATTTTAAGCGAAAACAACAACTGACCTACATAAATCTGACCAAATGCATTCAGATTGTCTTGATCCTTTAAGAGAATGATCCATGGGTACTTTTTGACGTGTATGATTCATCCCCGCCTCAATTTGAGGAACTTTGTGGCCGACACCACTCAAAGGGTCTCTCTTTTGTTTAAAATGGACAGATTTTTAAGTGAAAACAAGAATTGACGTACAGAAATTTGGACAACAAAATTCAGATTGTCTTGATCCTTTAGGATAATGATCCATGGGTCCTTTTTGATTTGTATGAGTCATCCCTGCTTCAATATGAGGCACAGTGTGGTAGGTACCACTCAAAGAGTCTTTCTTTTATTTAAAATGGACACAATTTTAAATGAAAACAACAATTGACCTACGAAAATCCATCGAAACACATTCGGATTATCTTGATCATTTTGAAGAATGATCCAAGGGTCATTTTTGACTTTTAATAGTCATCCCCTCTTCAATATGAGGCATGGTGTGGCCGGTATCACTGAAAGGGTCTCTCTTTTGTTTAAAGTGGACACAATTTTGAGTGAAAACAATAACTAACCTACGGAAATCCGACCAAATGAATTAATATTGTATTGATACATTAGGAGAATGATCCAAGGGTCCTTTGTGATGTGTACAAGTCATCACCTCCTCAATCCGAGGCACGGTATGACCAATACCACTCAAAGGGTCTCTCTTTTATTTAAAATGGACAAATTTTTAAGTGAAAACAACAATTAACCTACGGAAATCCAACCAAATGCATTAAGTTTGTATTAATACTTTAGGAGAACGATCCATGGGTGAATTTTAGATGTTTACAAGTCAACCCCCCCCTCAATTCGAGGCACAGTGTGGCTGGTACCACTCAAAGTGTCTCTCTGTTGTTTAAAATGGACACAATTTTAAGTGAAAACAACAACTGACCCACAGAAATCTGACCAAACACATTCAGATTGTATTGATCCTTTAGTATAACAATCCCCGAGTCCTTTGTGATGTGTACGATTCATCCCCACCTCAATCCAAGGCACGGTGTGGTCGATATCCTTCAAAGGGTCTCTCTCTTTTTTTAAATGGACAAATTTTTAAGTGAACACAACAACTGGCCTACAAAAATCCTTCCGAACGCATTATAAACGTATTGATATTTTTGGATAATGATCCAAGTGTTCCTTGTGACATTTAAGAGTCATCCCCACCTCAATACAACTCACGGTGTGGCCGGTATCACTCAAAGGGTCTCACTTTTGTTTAAAATGGACACAATTTTATGTGAAAACAAAACTGACCTACGAAAATCTGACCAAATGCATTTGGATTGTATTGATTCTTTTGGATAATTATAAATGGGTCCTTTTTAATGTGTATGAGTCATCACCACTTAAATAAAAGGCATGGTGTGGCTTGTAACACTCAAAGGTTCTCTCTTTTGTTTAAAATGGACAGATTTCTAAGTGAAAACAACAACTGACCTACAGAAATCTGACAAAAAACAATATGATTGTATTGATCCTTTAGGATAACAATCCACATGTACTTTTTGATGTGTATGAGTCATCATCACCTCAATCTGAAGCACAGTGTGGCCGGTACCACTCAAAGGGTCTCTCTTTTGTTTAAAATGGACATATTTTTAAGTGAAAACAACAACTGACCTATGAAAATCTAACCAAACGCATTAGTATTATATTGATCCTTTAGGAGAACAATCCACGGGTGCCTTGTGATATGTACAACTCAACCCTACCTCAATCTAAGGCATGGTTTGGACGGTATCAGTCAAAGGGTCTCTCTTTTGTTTAAAATGGACACAATTTTAAGTGAAAACAACAACTGACCTACGGAAATCTGAACAAACGCATTCGTATTGTATTGATCCTTTAGGAGAACAATCCATGGGTACTTTGTGACATGTATGAGTCATCCCCACCTCAATCCGAGGCATGGTGTGGCCGATATCCCTCAAAGGGTCTCTCTTTTGTTTAAAATGGAAACAATTTTAAGTGAAAACAACAAATGACCTACAGATATTTGACCAAACACATTCGGATTGTCTTGATCCTTTATGAGAATGATCCATGGGTCCTTTGTGAGATGTAAGAGTCAACCCCACAAACCCCCTGGACCACCCCCACCCCCTGGACACCAACCCACCCTCTAGACACCCCCACCCCCTAGACACGCCCATGGATAGCCCTCCCCCCCCCCCCCGCCAACCTCAGACAGCCCCCCCCCCCCAGACACCCCCACCCCTGGACAACCACCACCCCCCCTAGACAGCACCCCCACCCCTCTATGACACAACCCCACCACCTGGATTCCCCCAACCCCTGGACACCCCCACCCGTGGACAGCCACCCCCACCCTCCCAGACACCATCCCACCCCCGTTGGACAGCCCCACCAACTCCCTAGACTGCTCCCCCCAGACACCCCCACCCCCTAGAAATCCCCCCCTGACACCCTAGACATTATCCCCCCACATGGACACCCCATAGACAGCCCCACCCCCACCTGGACACCCCCCTCCTTGGACACCACCCCACCCCCTTGGATAGTCCCACCACCCCTAGACCGCCCCTACCCCCCTGGACACCCCCACCCCCTGGACACCCCTATCCTTCTAGACACCCCTTCCCACCCTCCTAGACAATACCCTGCCCCTTTGGATAACCCCACCAACCCCCCGGACTGCCCCCACCCCCAAGACACCCCCACCCTCTGAAAATCCTCCCCGACACCCTGGACACCAGCCTACCCACCTGGAAACCCCCATGGACAGCCCCCCCCCCCACCTAGACACCCCCCCTCCTAGACACCACCCCACCACCAAGACACCCCCATCCCCTGGGCACCACCACCCTCCTTGGACAGCCCCCAAACCTCTTGGACTGCCTCCACCCCCTGGACACCCCTTTCCCCCCGGACACCCCCATCCCCCCGGACACCCCTACCCCCCTTGGACAGCCACCCAAACCTCTGAACAGCCCCCCAACCCCTTGAATTCTGAATAGAATTCTTTATGTATTTAAATAACTTATGAATTGTATGTTAATGGTTTATGGGTATACTTGGGGTATGTAGTTTATGATTTATGTGTTAATTTTTTATGGGTATACTTATTGAGATTCTAAATTTTTTTCAGGTGTTGTTTGGGTGTGCTGCTACAGAATTGTTTTCCAGCAGATAAGTCATTTATCAACACTTTTTTAGCGGCAATAAAAGAAACCTTTTTCAGCGCTAAAAAATCACGGATAAAATCGACATTTACCAAGACTAAAAAAGAGATGATAAAGTAATCCTTTATCAGTGCTAGAAAATCACTAATAAAGGCAACCCCCCTTTATCCGCGCTGAGCTTTACAACGCTTTTTTATCGCTGATAATTCTCGTTTTGAGTTTTGATAAAACCTATTTTTGTAGTAGTGGTTGCCACATTTTCAAAATATCGTCATCATCTAAAACCATCATCATCGTTATAATAAGCAGTGTCTCATCACTGTTATCTATCATTGTCATCCACTACTAGCTCCTATATCCAACAAGCATCAAAACCATAGAGAATAGATTCCTAGAGCATAACCCCTTGATGAACCTATTACAATACGCACCAAACCACACAACACTGAAGATATATGATGATTTAGGAGCATCAACCAAAACCCTACAATGCTAGGGAGAAGAAAAAATACCCTATCATCAAGAGATCAGAAACCCCACAAAACCATCACCGCATGAGAAAACAACCTTTAAAGACAAACATTTCTACCTCTCACCACTATAAAGAGAAACAATCGACATGACTATAATTGATGAGCCGAAGAAACAATGAATCAAACCTCAAAAAGAAAGAGAAACAAAATTGGGGATGAAAATAGAAAAGAACTCAGAATGAGTGGAAACTGGTGAAGAAAACATGAGGGAGACTGGGGATGAAGCCCTAAAGAAAATTCCCACAATGGCTAAACTACAATTCCAAAAACCACTATGTGTTCATCGCTCCAGATTAGACTTGGAGATGAGTAGTAAAACGTGATATCGGAGCATGGTTGAGGTAGCCTATTGTGAAAAAAGAGGGTATGAAACCCAAAAAAAATACATAACCATGAAAAATTGAGAAAATAGGGGAATAGACCCAAAAATTAGAGAAAATTATTGGTTTTTCATTATTACCACCACTAGAATCCCAAATCCACCTGAAAAAGAAACACAACCAACCGAGATGGGGTAATGTGCGTCAGACATTGTCGATAGAACAGGGGTGGAAGAAGATTAAACAAGGCCACTCTAGAGAAATAATAAGGAACAAACTAAAATGTAGAAAGTGAAACATGAATGAATAAAACATGATCCTAAAGAGGGAAGGGCCACTTGAAAGAATTCGGATAGGGATAAGAAGAAGAGAATATGGAGAATAGAGCTGAAGAGGTTGGAGGAGTAATCAAAATCCACATCACCAGGAGGCTCTCAAACCGTAGAAGAAGAGATTGAAGTCAAGAGAGGAAACTGGGAGTAAAAGTCTGGTTAGTGGGGTGCCATCAAAATGCCATTGTCGAGGAATCAATTCATGATCCAACAACTATACCATCACTGCCTATCAATAAATTGAAGGAGGTGTAAGAAGAATCGTCGGTAGTGGATGAGGATATTGAGCAGGGGGAGGTTCAATCCTCTATATAATAAGTTAAAGAATCATCATAGGGATCTTAGTTATATTGTTCCTACCATACCTAAAATATCATAGGTTTGAAGATATTTAAAAGAAATAATTCCATCATCCAAATATTTTGAGTCAGAATACCTATTGCTGACTGGTGTAGGGGATCTAGAAGGATACCGGAAAGTACTAACTCATCCAGACACACTCAAGTGGCTTCATGCAATAGATGATGACATAGAGTCTTTAAAGAATAATCATGCATACAATTTAGTGGAACTTCCCAAAGGTAAGATGGAACTAATGAAAAAATGGGTGTTAAGTATGAAGAATGATGGTAGAAAAAAATATGTCAATCCCAAAGCTCAGTTAGTAGTCAATGTATTACTTCAAAATAAAATAATGGACCTTGAAGATATATTTTTACCTATGGAGAATATATCATCAATATAAGTCTTTTTTAGATTGGAAACTATCTTAGACATGGATCTTGAATTGATAGACATGAAAAATTTATTTCTTACATGGCGACATCTCTGAGGATATCTATATAAATACTACTAAACATTTTGAGGAATCTAGATAATAAAACCTCATATAAAAATTAAATAATATACTTTATGGATTGAACCAAGATCTCCGGAAGTGGTACAGGAAATTTTAATCATTTATGATGAGTCATGGATACAAGAATACATAGGTGGACTAGTGTATTTACTTATATATATTTCAAGATGGTAACTTTATTGATCTTATACTTTATATTTATAACATATTGATCATTATGAAGGATACAATGAAGATAAACCAGTATAATAAAGAGTTATCCAAGTAATTTGATATGAAGGATTAGGTAGTAGCTCAAAAATTTTAGTGGATGTAGATCATTCATTAAATAAAGATGTTTTTATTATGGCTATCTCATGATAATTATATTGAACATGTACTGGAATTTTTCAACATGGAAAAATACAAACCAATGAGCCTTCTCTTTTCCAACTATTTGAAGTTGAGAAAGATTTCAGGCTTCTAAATTATCAGTAAGAAGGTATTTTCAAGAGATAATTATAAAAATTTCTTTCCAACTACATGGAGAAAAAATAAAATGTTTAACCACTTTAATGTAATAAAAAACCTTTAATTGATACAAAAAAAATAACTTAATTGAGTATGTAAACTAATGATTTAAAATAGGAAGTGTAAAAAATTAAGGAAAACATGGAATCTACTCCATGAAATTTTATTTATCACATATGGAGACCATTACCAAACACTTAAAACCCAAAATTATTATCAATGTTGAATTACAGGGTGTAATATTCTTCTAAAACTTCAAATTCTAAAATATTTTACAAATTAAATTTCTCATAACATTCACAAGGGTCATAAAAAATGTTTGAAATAAATATATTTTCAATAATAACTCATAATGAAAATATTTCAAAAACATAAAAACATCTTCTATATGTGAAAAAAATTTAGAGTGGACATATACCAAATCCATTAAACATACAACACATTTCAACTAACTCAAAAACAACTTGCATAACACTATAACTAGTTAAGAATCAAAAAAATTCATGAGTATTATCATCTATATAGTAATCGACATGCATGGTTTAAAAAAATAAAATTGAGGATTATAGAAAATTATTCAAAGATAAAATCCCATGAAATTTTCATCTTTTTCTTCCTTTGAATTCATCCATGGAACACACTTTTATTTCCACGTATACGAACTCAATTGCTACAATAAAGCAACTAAACAGTAAAGAAAATCTCAACATAAGAATAAAAAAGTTATGGCTTAATTAAAATACATCCAAGATTAAAAAAATAAGGGAATTGAAAATGATGAAGTGCCCTATCAAGTAAATGATAGATGAAATTACTTCCATTATACCATGATCAACCATTTGGTTACCGTCACTTAAGCACATAAAAATAAAATTTCATTAAAAATTAAAAAATAAAATTGAAATTAAAATAAAAATAACTTAATTTATTATAGTGAGGTTCCTATCTAGCTAAGTAAATCTAAAAATCCCAAAGTCTCATATAAACTCCAATTGTTTTTATAAAACAAAGAGGAACGTTGGTCGAATAATTGGTAACAAGTAGAAAACTCCTTTATTTTAATCATTTCTTATAAACATGTCTTCACTCATTTTACTAACAAGAAAAAATCATTCTATATTATATTATAATTTATAAATTCAATCACAATATAACCATGTTTAGAGTAAAAAGGTGTTGTAGTGAATCCCCAATCTAGTAGTGATTTTAAAGCATAACAACAATCCATGAAAACATAAACATCTATCCCGAATGTTAATAAATTTCAAACATGTTTCCCTTTTCAAAAACCTTTAAAAATAAGACATATTTCTATATATATATACAACACCCAAAAATCCATCAAATTCTAACTAGATTCACCAGCAGTGTGTGATTTCCTAATTTTAAACCACCACATGTTGGGTTATCTCTTATTTTTTTGTAATAAAACATTTCCATGATCTATTGTACTTCTTTAGAAGTAACCAAACATCCTAGTGGCTAAATAATAACCTTAGGAACCCCTTGATAATTAATGTTCGGCTATTTTCCACACCTGTTTGAATGTGTGAATTAAAAAATTTAAATTTACATTACGATAGAAATAATATATTAAGTGACCCCAGTGGTATAACATTAGAGTTAAATATCTCACCCATTCTTGGGTTCAAAAAATCATCACAAAAATGGGGGAAAACTATTGATTTTTGAAAAATAGTTTCAAGATGATGCCCTTCCAATTCAAATTGAAAAAAATTAAGATCATTTGAAACCAATCCAAAGTCATATTATACATTTTCCTAAATTTTCAAATCGGGTTCATAAAATTTGGTTTCAAATTCAAGAAGAAAAGAAATGTTAAAATTCAAATAATTATCAATGAAATTAAATTCAGCCAACTAAATATCTGAATTAACAATTGAAAGTTTTAATTTAAAACTTGTAAGATTAATTTTCACTTTATCTTTAGAATTCATTAAACTAATTTAAGAAAAATTTAAGTTTTATTCTATAAAAACCTTAATTTTTAAACATTCTCAACACTTATTGAATCAAAAAACTATTCATACCTAGGATAAATAGTGTGTGGTAAATCATTGGTTGAGGTTCAAACACAAACACTTCATATTTTAAAAAAATGACATATCATCATAAAATCCCATATAAATTTTAGGGAATAATTATTTGGTTTTTTTAAGAAAATTAGAATAAAAGAATTCTATATTTTATTAATTTTCCCCTAAATGATTATCATTTAATTTTATTTATTTATATAATACCTCATAGATCATAATAAATAGAAATACTGAGAAATAATTTCTTATCTATTATTTTTTTCAAACTCTATTCCCTATTACTTATCATGAAAATCCATTTGAAATTTTATTGTACTTAATTTATATAAACAAGGAAGTTATAATTTAAAATCATGTTCAAAAGTTTCATAATACATTCTTTCTTGTTTAATATTTATATAAATCCCCCACTTAAAAGATCTCTCTGATAACTAAATGTTTTAGAAAAATAGTTTAATAAGTTATTAAGTAATGATTCCTTACTAAAAAGTTTCTGGAACACCTTAGCTACTAGTTACTCAAAGAAACTACAAACAAAAATCTTGTGTCTTTTTTATAGATAATGGATAATGGAATTCACTTCACCCTCATAAAAATCTAGATCTTGCATTAATTGATAAATTTTACTTAATTCATGAATTTCAATGCCATCTTCAATAGACTCATGATCAATATTTTTTCTTCCTCACCACTCTCACTTTCATTTTAATTCATTTTATTTTATTTATTTATTGAGTTAATCATTGTGGAAAAAATTTATTTCTTTCCCTATTCATCAATTTATTTTTGTTTCTATTATTTCAACTTATCACCAAGCTCCTAAATTTTATGTTTATTTTTTTAAAATATATATTCATGAGCCTCTTTATTTTTATCAATATTAGCATCAACCTTCATCATCAATTATTCAAAATTAGATTTATGATCATTTTTCATAGTAAAACATTAATTATCCATGTGTTTAAATGCTACCATGAATGATTATGTATACACTATCATACATTGTTTCTATAATTTCCACAAAAATTATTGAACTCCCTTTATTAAGGTCTCCAATTCATGAATTGACCCATTATTATATTTTAATAAATAATTAAACATCTATAATAATTTCAAATATTTGATAAGAAAAATATAAAGAAAAAAATCAATTATATCCCAACATAATATAAAAGTTTTAGTGAGGGTAATAACCCAAATTTTAGTAAACAAATTGAAACCAACAAGCAGACAATAACTCAACCAATCATAGGGAATAATTATAACATTATTTAATAATTTAAATATACAAAATTAATAACCAGTAGTATTTTTCTAGTTAGTACACAACAAATATATATGGATTTCTAATTTTTAGCATGAAATAATGAGTAAAATATCAATGTTTTGATACAAAATAACACTTTTTTCTTCAGAATCTTCAGTTAACTACAGTAATTTTATCTCAAATTTCAATCATTAATAATATTTTATGTAAAATACTACAAGTACATCTTTCCATACTCAACAATGTTTTCAACTTTTTATTAGGTCACTATTTATTACAGCTGCCAAAAAAATATTTATCTTTTACTAGAATAGTAATTAAGGGTCATCCCCATAGAGAATGAAATATTGAATTTACATAATTTTTACAAATTTTATGAATAAAAGATAAAAACATGATAAAAATGGAGAGAAACATTTTAAAATAAAATAATTTAAAGTGAATAAAAATGAATTAGAATAAAAAAACAACTCATAAATACAAAAAACAAGTTAGCATTTAGTAAAAAAGAGTTGTAAATGAATGCAAGAAAATAATCAATGGGAAGCCTAATTGATATATATTATTATAAAATATGATTTTCTTGGGAATAAATTCATTATAAATTTAATAATCAATCAATAAAGTTAACTATAATATTTATCGATAATTATAAACTATTATTGAATTAAATCTCAGACTCTATAATGTTAAAGAATAATTCTAACACTAAAAATTTATATGAGAAAATGTCATCTATAATAGTAAACTATTTTCTATTATGTGGATGTTTGTTATACAAGTTCCTTATACCCAATTTTCCCATTTATTATAGAGGATACAATATTTCTTTCATAAAATAGAATTATTATTGATTTTAATCAATCGATTCCTGAAACACTATGAAAACTATAGTTTAAAATTTTTTAGCCATGTTGAATAAATTAAAGTCACAAAGAAAAAAAATAAAGAATATAAAATGAATTATAAAATAGAAAAAATCTATGTTCCCTCAAGGATTTATACACAAAAAATGTTTGCATCCATAAGAATATAACACAAATAATCCATAACTAAAATAAATAATATGAAGAATGGGGTATAAGAAAAAAATATTCTCTATATAGAGATTCACTCTCTTACGACATCTATCTTTGACTTTCACTCACTAAGAATTTATGTCTTTTATCTTCTCTCTATTATGTTTTTTAAAATTTTATCCTTTTTATATTATTCGATCTCTATCCTTTTAAAACTCACTACCTCAAGTTATTAAAATAGAAACCATAAAATTCCATTATGTAAATAATTTTCCACCATCCATATTTTCATAAAAATAAATCTCAAAATTCCTTACACCCCAACCACTCAATTATTTTCTACATTTTTTATTTTTAATTTTCAATCACAACATATTACATACTGAACAATAAATACACATTTTATATATTTACTCAAGACTTCATCTCCATGTATTAATTATTGGACTTATATTTATTATTATTATTATTTTAAATCCTCCAATTTTTCCTGCATGACCAACCCTTACTATATATTCATGATGATCTCGTTATCTACTTCATTTATCAATAGGTCAAAAAATCTATATAAATTATTTTTATTTTTTGAAAAAAAATTAAAAGGGGCAGGGTTTAAACCATTTCTAAAAGTGAGTTCAAGGAGGTGTGAAGAACGTTCACACTAATCCTTCTAAAAACTATACTGAATAATGATTATGCTAGATCATTGTGGTAAAAAGAGGCATGAACTATGTTCAGGGTTACTTTAATCTTTTTTAATAAGAGGCATGAATGCATTTCACACCACCATCTCCAACCCACTATAAAATGGGTACCCCCAACTATAATTAATTCTATTCCTCTAATTTTATAGTGAAACACTATCATTATAGACTTTATATATAGAATTATTACTTAGGACTTCATGAAGGTTAAAAAAAATTCTTAAAATTTTAGTTTTTTATTTAGTTTATTTAGTTTATATGTTAAATTTATTTATTAGTTTTCATTATTTAATTATTTGTATACATAACTATAAAATTATGAGATCGTACGATTAAAATAATACTAGTTTTTTATATTTAAGTATTCATTTATATAACTTAAAAAATATTTAAATTTTATGATATAAATAATATGATGTTCATATGATTGATTTTTATTAAATGTTTTAATAAATTTAAATATATAGTCTTGTTATTTTAAATGTTTTTGAATGATTTAATAAATAAAATTTCGTCTTAGCATGTAAGATTTAATTACTTCAAAAAATGAAGAAATTATGAAATATAATTTAACAACACTTATAATAAATATAGTAATATGATGGGTGAATGACCATGAGTTAGAACGATCAATGCTTATTTGGTTATTATTAGTGTTGTTGTTGTTTTGTATTTTTAATTTGTAATAATTATTTTTAATTTTATTTTTCATGATTAGTGTATCATCTATTCCTCTTATATGTAGGAATTTTATATACACAACAAATTTAATGAATCACAATCCTCTATGGAATCTCACTTGCATGTGATTATTGTTAAAATAAATTGGAGGTTTTATATGAGCTTCTGATGTTTGATGTTTGATATGTACATGACGTTTGGATAAGAATTATTTCTTGAATTAGTCAAATTGATCAATCCATATAAAATTCCCCCCCTATGATGTGTTTGGTTTATCATTTTTTGATAAACTAAATCCATGTTATTAAGCTCATTACCATTTCACCATTTTAATGATAATGTTTAATTAGTTGTTATTGTGAATTTATGTAGAAAATTTAATAATAAATATAAAATAAATAAATTTTCAATATAAGAAAAAAATATAATTATATACTAATATAAGGATAAAATATTAAAATAAAACGATCGTCAAAAATTAATGAAGACATATATATTTTAAAAATAATTAATAATATATTTTCAATGGTTTATAGAAAATATTTTGAAAAATAAATTTATCCCATATATATATCTATAATGTAAATGATAGGTTCATTTTTTTTAAATTCAAGATAACACAATATTTTTTATTAAAGTAAATAATGAAATATATATTCAAAGGCAAAACCATAAACTAAAATTAATAAAAAAGATATTGTTGTATTTTTATATAAAGTTTATTAAAATAGATATTATTAAAATATAAAAATGTTATATATGAAAATAATAGTAAATATACTATTGAATAAAAATTCAATAATATGATTTATTTTTAAAAAAACATAAGATAATTTTTATATAATATAAAATTTTCAAATAATATAAAATTTTTAAATATTTCCTTACGGTGTTTGAAATGTTTTTAAAATAATAATATAATTCAAAAAATTATAAAGTAGTTTTTATTGAAAGTTTTAAAATAGTTTAAACTATATAAAATATTATATTAAATTTAATTTATGTAACAATATATTTCCACAAGTTAGAGGCTACAATGATGTGGTAGTCCTTATGCATTAGATAGAATCTACTAATCTTGGTATTGAGTTCATGATTTTAATATAGTAAATTTAGTTAACAATTAAATAGAAGGGGAATTATGGATTCAAGAAAAATTATATAAAATAAATGGAAAAACAAACACAGAGATATAACATGCTTCGGTCCACTATGGACCTATATGAATGGAAAAAAACCCCACTAGAAGACTTTATTAATAAGAAATAATAATTACTAGATTACATGATGAAATAAGCATAAAAGGAACCATGAAAACAATTTGAGGATCTTCCTAGATGATCTTGTGCTACACATAAGTATGAAAGGAAACAACATCATACATAACAACATGAACTGAAACAATAAAGGAGGAATAAAATTATTGTGAAGCCAGGTTGTAATACCAAAACATTGAATAACCTCAAATGGAACTTGAGTTTGCAGTGCCTTTTTTGACATCAAAACATCCCATGAAAATGGTCGACTATTTACACCACTCTGCACCAAATCCCAATACTAGGTCAGTGATGATTAAGATGACCAACTATAATAGAAGTCAGGAAACTTGAATGGAATCCCAACCAAGAACTTCTCTTAATATTTATATTCAAGTAATTCATAAACATCCCTCACAAAACATGAAATTGAATGATTTGTTAATGATGATCCCTAAGGTAAAATATGATGACATACGAGGTGATGACACGTCAGTAGAAAAGGCGGGATGTGGATCACATAGACATCCCCAAAGAGAGATTTAATACATCTATTAAAACTGATTGGATTATCCTTACATGGATTTAACTTGATGAAACATTACCTTTATGAAATCTAGGTAGTACCATTACACAATAATGGTGCTTATACATGAGTTTATAATACCCTTACGTGGGCCAGTTAGTACCTTTATGTTTCCAGGGACTTACCTTTAAACAATTAGGTAGTACCATTATATAATAGGGAATTTCCCTTATATTGTGGGGTATTACCCTTATATATTGATAACTATACCCATACACATGTAATGATCAACCTTGATGAAATATGAGTTCCCTTACACAGGTTATGAGTACCCTTATGCAATAGGAAAGTTACCCTCACACAACAGGTTACCATAACATGGGATTTGACTATAGGGTAAAGAAAACATGAGAATTAAAATTTCAAAATACAAGAAATAAAATTTGTAAGACTACATGTTATTTCAATTTGGTGTCAAACGAAACAAATGGATAGATGAAAAATCACACATCAACACCTTTATAATGAAATAATTAAACAAGATGGTGTTATTGTACCTTAGGTCCTTGAAATGTGACTATAATCATAAGTCCTAATCAATTCATAAACATGGAAAATAAATATCCTTATTCAAACTATCAACTGGATTTTATAAAGTATTTATCATAGTGACACATTTTTTCCATTTTTAATGAAAATACTAATAAATTGGAATTTAATATCTATGTATTTTGATCTTTAATGAAATCCATGATTTTTAGAAAGATATAATGGACATTTTTTTGTAGTTAGTGCCCTAGAAAAAACTTCTTTTCTACTTTATGATAACTTATATTTATTATTTTTAATGTTAATAAATTCCTTATCATATAATGATTGTTCTTCTGTGTGATGTTGAATGTGATAATGTCATAAGAGTAACTGTCTCACTAAAAGGTTATAGCGGCTTCCTGCTATGATGATAACCTAGAAGTGCTATGACACTATTCATGAATATATTTTTTATAACCAGATAATATCATTTGAGATACACAAATGATACAGGCTATTAGGGGTGGAGACTCATAGAATTTTGATTCACCTTCTCATGGTGTACGCCCTTGGTAATGTCGAGGAGGATATTATGAGATCAATACCCACCAGTAGGAAATCCACATATTTATATGTCAATGGATGTTCCTATCTGCATATGTGTGTATTGGTCCTTAGACTTTAATTTTATTATTAATGTGTATTATGTGTCACACACTTGGATTTATTGATAAAAACCATGACTAAAGATTTTCTTAGTGAGGTAGGATTTTTTGGGTGTGTCATAGGAAATATTGCATTAATTAATAATGTGAAATAGGATTTATCCCTTCTGTTCTTTAATGGAAGATAATATCTTATTCCCTTAGATGGAAATGTTATAGACTGAATAAATACATTTCCATGGTGATCAATAGGAATGTTCAATTTATAGAATTTCAAATAATGAGATATCGAGCATATAAGATGGTGGAACTAGCTTGCAACCTGTTCAATATGTGATATTATGATAAATGGATTAAATTACATGGTAAAAGTTAATATAACGTGACATGTCATTGCAGCATTAAATTCTTCTCTATAGGTGCCTTGGTATATTGCTAGATACTAACCTCGGACTTTCAACTGCTCCACCTAATGACACTAAAAAAGAGATCTAGGGGATTACACACTAATTGTTTCCAGTATCTTAGTTAAATAATATATATTGTTTATTATTTAACAAGTTGAATAATAATTATTCTTGATTATGGATTAATAATTCTTCATGTATGACTGATCACATTTATTCTGACACTAGTTATTCGAGAGAATATATTGTGGGTGGAATAGTTAATAAATATCTATTTTCTATTTAGTTAATATAATATTTATAAATTTATTAGTGAATAATAAAGTGATATTTATTTAATAAAAATAGATATTTACCAAGGTCTAATAAATATGGTGGAGTATTGGAGGACTGAGTTCAAGGTTCTGATAAGAAATAATAATGTAGAATATTATTTTATTAAATAATATTTAATTATAATTCTCAAGTTAGGTATATGTAAAGAAATAACAATAATAATAATACTATTATTATTTGACATTTGGGTTCTCTATGATTAATAAAATAAATAAGGTAACTTTTGTAATTATGTTATTTTAACCCTAGTGATATAAGTACCCAAATATGTTTATTTTCTCATAACACTATCCAAGAAAATCGTTGTGCACAACAAATTAGAGAAAATATCTCAAGTCTAGAGAGTTAATCCCTCTACAAGAATGCTCTCAAGAATGAGATAGATCCTCCTCCACAGGACTAAGGATAATTCTTTGGAAGTGATTCTCAAGGTGGTCAAAGGCGGACATCACAAACATAATTTTCTTCCATGCTATCACCCAGAGACACCTTCGACAACGTCTGATGATTCATGGAGCACATGGGGATGACTGCTAGACAAATCCTACACTTGGATTCTACAAGAAAATGACGATACACTATAGATTTATGGCCGGATGTATAAACTAAGAAACAATAACCTTGAAGTTAATTAGTACTTAATTAAATTAATTTTAAACATAATGTGTTGATCTCCTCTCGCTTGGTTCCGGTTTAACAACCCTTTCTTGTTATGTGATTCAAATTAATTGATCATGACCTTCATCATTGCTTTATCTTGGATTAATAATTTTGAATGGAAAATGGAAATGTTGTGCATCACCCTCCCACACTTCTACTATGCCAAGAACCTAAAATTGGTATAAGAGTGGGCACATCATTTTTTATAATCATTTAGTTTCTTTTGGGATTAACGCATTGATAATATATTTTTTCAATTCGAGTTTTATCAATTTTTAACTCCGAATTATGAGATCTATTTTTCCTCCATCATTTCTTATATATCTAATAGAAACAATTAATTTTATGATTAAAATAATATCATGGAACTCATTTGAAGGTTCCAAGGATACTAGATGTACAACATCAGACTACATGCCGTGTGATTGGAATTACATGCCATGTAGTCATGTTCAATGCATCAAGATTGATTAAGAGATCAATTTGAGATTTTATGTTGATTGTGGAATTAATTACACCATTAATTCACCACGTGTAAACTAGTATTAACAGATGAATGTTTACTCGTACCACATGCCATGTGGCCCACTGCACACGTTGTGCAGTCCCTTCAGGTCAAGGGTTGGGTTGTGTATTCCATACATGGCCTGCCTGGCCGATTACCATTTAAAATGGAGTTAACACAGTGTGTAGCCCACTTGATGCACCACATACTCCAAGATTTCTTATGTATTACTCACACACCGATTCCCTAGGTGTATACTTCATATAGATGGTGAAGGGTTTACATGCCGTTTAGATCAGATCTACACACCATGTACTTTAACCAGATCACATAGATTTAAAATTCATTTATTTTACCATGTAAACCTTGAGATATGTACTTGTGTGTGTACATAAATACAGGAAATGCCATGTTATAGGTTTTAATTTATATATACATATATATATATATAAAATTTTAATTAATATATTCATTATATTCAGATCTCTATATCTTTAATGAGTTGTATTTCAAGTTGTTACTCTATGTGCTTTGTGGCATAACATGTGGCTAAAAATTCATGTAATTCGTGTAATCATCCTTGAAATATATGTCATTCAAGTATGTAATAAGTCGTGTTTTCTATATATCATAAGGGAAAAATAGTATACAATTATAATATATGTTGGGACGAATTGGACATGTATTCACTCTATTACCTCCAAGGTGAAAGTTATGTATATAGCTAATTTTAAATGAATTTATTTAAATTTTTTATGTAACATCCCAATTCTAGAAGCCGCTCAGATATACCCCATAACCAGTTGGTCACATGGCCTCAAGCACATTTCCCCAAATGCCAGAGGCTGCTAACTAACAGCAAGGGTCTTGGGTGTGATACTGGGGAAACTATTCTTTCATTAGAAGAATAACATAGCAGAAGAGAAACAATAAGAATAGAAGAAACAGTAAACATACTAACAACAGTAAATAGTGGAAGACTGACGCTAGAAAAAACTAGAGCACGTATATATAAATGATGCATGATACATATGTATATGAAAGCATCCAAACAAGTCACAATGCATAAATATAGAACTAATACAGAGTACAAAATAAAAGAAATAAATAGCTCCACAACATCACAAGACTATGGTTGGTCCCGTGATCTCCAGCCCCAACACAGTCATGTACTTGAAGTAGAAGGGTGTTTTCCCTTATCTATACCAGCAACAATATAATATATTTGGGCCCAAAAGCATGGCCCAAATAAGGCATGAGACTAAATCCCAGTAGGAAACCTCAACAAGATCTGTGCCTAACAGTCAATGAATATATGGAAGGAAATACGCAAAAAAAAATGCAGTAAACAAGGAAGTACTCAAGGTAAATATTTCTTACTGTTTCAAAGAATTAAAAAACACATAGCATTTAAGTAGATAAACACAAATAGGTAACCCTCTAGTAAGTACTCACA
This sequence comes from Viscum album, assembly GCA_963277665.1. Lineage (NCBI taxonomy): Eukaryota > Viridiplantae > Streptophyta > Magnoliopsida > Santalales > Viscaceae > Viscum > Viscum album. Next base: position 393,460,803 of record OY728158.1, read on the forward strand.
ACCTATCCCTTTAGATCCTACCTAACAACACGAGCAAGCAGGTAACACAACAGGTAACCCTCTGGGAAGTACTCATAACCTATTCCCTCTAGTCCTACCTAGCATCACAAGCAACCCTCTTGGAAGTACACTCAGTCTAACCCCTCTGGTTCATCTTAAGCATAGACTCTCTGATGAATCACTCAATGTCAATTCCTACTATAGTCTCATATCGGTAACTAAAGGCACTCAGGGGAAGCACTTACATCACATTCCCCCTTCGGTCCATGTCAAGGAACTATAGACACTCTGAGGAAAAATTTACATCAATTCCCCCTATTTTCTCACATCGTAAGTAGAATAGACATTCTGGAGAAGACCTTATTTCCATTATCCCTATGGTCTATACACCAGGTTCTCATGGACCTGTGTAAGTCAAGCAAGAATAGAAATGTGTATCATCCAAAGTAAACCTCTGGGACTACTTGGCTAATAATCTACAACATATCACCAGTTCAGATAAAATAAAACACTCTATCCTACAACACTAGGCATGGGAAGAAAACAATAAGCAAACAGGAAAACTAGACCAAATGGTCAAACAAGAAATCATGCATGGGAAAACACCTCCAAATCACAGCAATTCACCCTATTCACAGACAATTTAACTTCTACTCAAGCATAAAAGCATAGCAGGAAAACAATAGGGCTAAAACAACAAACAAGCAATTCCCTATTCATGGGTATTAGAGATTTTGGACATATAACTAAATGAATTTAAATAGAAAGACACAAACCACCTACCATAGTGTTGGGAGATCTCTATATGTGAACCACAAGCCATGAATCACCCAAGAATATTTTACATCTACAAAAACTTCTAAAACATTCAACAGAGGATAACTTGAGAAAGAGGATGAATTTGGAAATGAAGCTCTAAAATACGTAAGAGATTACCGAGGTGATCCCAATGTAATCAAGAATGGTTGATTCAGAGAACGGATGGCGAGTCGATGGCTCATCGAAAATCTATGTCCATACAAATGCTCTCGGATGAGAAAAACCTAGAAGGAGGGTCTTCTGTTGATTAGACGTGACCCCGGTCCATTTAATGAAAAAATAATTACACAACATGTACTTTAGAAGTACAAAACATGTACTTTGGAAGTACACAACATGTACTTTCCATTTATGTACTCCACTTTAGGCGGCCTCGAGGTCACCCCCACATGGATGTGTGCACGGTCGCTACACGACCAGAACACGGCTACCTGCGGTAACTGAGTAAATGGCGTGTACTCATAAAGTACACATCCTGTACTTAAGAAATTTATCTTTTTTCTAAAAAACGACCAAAAAAGAAAAACAAACACCTGAAAAGAAGATCCAGGCTCTTACAAACATCACCCCTTAAAGAAATTCATCCCCGAAATTACCTATAAAGGTGGCATAGTAGAAGAAACCCTGAATAGCTCCGACTACTCTGATTGTACATCAGCCTCCCTCTCCCACATCTCATCATGTACTCACTTGTGCTGCCAAAGCACTCATACCAGAAGAACAGACTAGCCACAGAAAACATTCATACATTGATCGAAAATCTAGAAAGGATTCTCCTCGAACGATGCATCCACTTCCAACTCAACCTCCTTGGGTTGGAAGACATGAGATTGGTCTGAGAAGTAACGTTGAAGTTGAGAAACATGGAATACATCGTTCATAGAATAAAACCTATGAGGTAACTGCAACCTATAGGAAACCGGTCCAACTCTCTCCAACATCAAAAACATCCTGACATACCTTGGCAAAAGTTTACCCTATCTTCTAATCCTTATGTTACCTAGCCTCGGTGTGACATGAAAGAAATCTTGATCTCCAATAACTCACTCTAGAGTTCATATTTTTAGATTAGCATAAGACTTATGTCGAGACTTTTTAGTATCCATCCTTTTCTGAATAAACTCTATCTGCTCTGTGGTCCCCTAGACAAGATGGGGTCCCAACATAGCTTCTTCTCCTGCCTTTATCCAACAGAAGGGTGCTCGGCATGGCCTACCGTACAAAGCCTCATAAAGTGCCATCAGAATAGTTACTTGAAAATTATTATTGTAGGAAAAATCCAGAAGAGGTATATGATTCTCCCAAGAACCTCCAAAATCTTGGATGCATGCTCAGAGCATGTCCTGAATCACCTGAATCGTCCGATCGGACTGACCGTCTGTCTGGGGGTGGTAAGTTGTACTCAAAAGTACTTGTGTACCCAACGCTTCCTGTAGCCCCTATCAAACCCAAGAAGTAAAACAGGAATCCCTGTCATAAATAATGGAGTGTGGAGCCCCATGTTATTGCACAATCTCCAAGATTTACAACTGTTATATCTCATCAACCCTGAATGTCTCCTTGATTGGAAATAAGTGAGAAAACTTTGTGAGTCTGTAAATGACAACAAAAACAACATCATTCCCTCAAGTAGATATTGGGTAAACCTGTCACAAAATCCATCACGACATCATTCCACTTCCACTCGGGAATGGGTAACTACTACAAAAGCCCTGCTAGTCTTTGATGCTCTGCCTTCACTTGTTGATAGGTGGAACACTTCATGAAAAAACCATAAACAACTCTCTTTATACATGGCAACCAGTACTGATTGTGTAGATCATGATACATCTTGGTGACACCAGGATGAACTGTTCAAACTGAGGAATGAAAGTCCCAAATTAGCTCCTCACGTATGTCTATTGGAACCCATATTCACCCCTAGAAATGCAAGATCTCATCCTTGCCTATGGTCAATCCAAGAATAGGGTCCCCTCCTGACATGAATTCTTATAGGAATAGGCCTTCAGAATCTGATATATGCCTCATTCTCACTCGATCAAGAAGAGTAGAGGTAACAACCACAAAATAAAGAAATGTCTACCCTCGTCTACCATGCATCTCAGATAACAGAGCCATAAGATTCCACTCACTACTGGCCTCATGAATTGCATGTATATGAGTCCTCCTCCTCAATGCATCATCCACAGCGTTGCCTTTACCAGGCATGTAAGCAAGCTCAAAGTCAAAAGATTGAAGGTACTCTATCCACCTTCGCTGCCCCAAATTCATGTCATGCTGAGTGAAGATATACTTTGATACTTTTGTGGTCATTGAAAACCACAAAATTTTCTCCCAACAGATAATGTATCCAACAATGTAAGGCATGAACAACAACCACCAACTCAAGATCACGCATCAGTTAATTCCTCTCATGTGGCATCAAATACCGAGACCCGTACGCAATGACTCCTTCCACCTACATAAGCACAGTTCCCAGTCCAATACCTGATGCATCACTATAAATAGTAAAGCTCTTTTCTAGCCTTGGAAATACTAGTATTGGAGATGAAATCAATATCCCTTTATGCTTCTGAAAGGATAACTCACAAGAATCTGAACACAAGAACTTTTCACCCTTCATAGTCAAACCCGTCAGTGGTGCTGCTAAGCGTGAAATGACTTGTATGAATTTTTTTTAGTATCCATCCATCCCTAGTAAACTCCAAACCTCATAGTCGTTCTTTGGCTGATCCTAGGAAAATTATACTATCACTTTCTCTAGTTCTACTGATACTCTTGTCTTTGAGATAACGTGACCCAAGAAGTGAATCTGGTCCATCTAAAAGTTGCATTTGGAGAGCTTAATATATAACTAATTCTCTCTTAGTGTACTCAAAATGATCTCAAGATGGGTAGCATGGTTGTGTTGAGTGTGAGCGTACACGAAGATATCGTCTACGAAGACCACCACGAAGTAATCCAAATATGTATGGAACCCTCAGTTCATCAGTGACATGAAAATTGAAGGCACGTTCGTGAGATAGAATGACATAACCACATACTCGTATAGACCATACCTACTCCGGAAAGTTGTAAGAGGTATATCAGATTGTCTAACGTGCAACTGATGGTAACCAAATCTCAATTCAATCTTCAAGAACACCCAGGCTCCTCAAAGATGATCAAATAGATCATCAATCCTCGATAAGGGATATTTGTTCTTAGACATTAACTATTTCAGATTCCAATAATCCACACAAAGACTGGGGGTACTGTCTGCCTTCTTTGCAAATAGGATAGGAGAACCCCGAGGAGAAGTACTCGGTTGGATGAAACCCTTTGAATGTGACTCCTCCAACTGATTCTTGAGCTCCTACAACTCTGGTGTATCCATCATATAAGGAGGAATTGACATAGGTGCCATTCTGGGAACAAGTTCAATAAAAGATTATACCTCTCTCTCCAGAGGCAAACCTAAAAAGTCTTTTGGAAAGTCATCTTTGAAATGATCTACCACTGGAGGAAAGTATAAATGTGAATTCCCATGGTCATCCAGATATAGAATATCCATCTATGGTATAACTTCTCCTAACCCATGATGCTCGGGTCCCGCTCTTCTCACATGGACATCCCATTATCCCTTATAAAGAAACGATCCTCCCTCTGGTGATGTGAAACTAACCCTAAGACAATAAGAGTCAATAAGAGCCTGGAAGAGAACTGACCAATCCATTACGATAATGATATCATAGCCTGTCATCTTTTGGAAATAGAGGTCCCATAAGAGGTGACACCCACCAACCTCTAGAGGACACTCCTTGAACTGACATACACTAGCTATTCTTGTCCCCAATAGAGTGTCTAGCATCAATATATCAGCAGAAGAAAAGATGAAAAGCCCAAAACTCTCTACAACAATAATAGATATAAAACTATGGGAATCCCCTATATCAAAAAGAGAAGAAGCTAAAACTGAGGAAACTAACATCGTACCTCGAACTGTGGAAGGTCCGGGATCCTACTCCTGTTGGGTCTGGTCCACTGCAAAAGTTTGACCTGCACCGTAGCCCTGTGACCATGTCTGACCACCCTGAGCTGATCCATCCTATTTTCTCTGAATGTCTGGTGACTAGATACTAAGACCACGACCTCCACCTTATCCTGAACGGCCAGAAGAACTCCAATCCCCAGACTAGTGAGAAACTGGTGGTGCTTCTCCAGAAAGAGAATTCATAAAAGAACCCCTATCCCTAGCGACTGGTTAAAAGATCTGAAAAAATCACTAAACATGGACCATATTGTCGCACGATCGACACTACACCTTATCTCTCGGGCTATGTGTCCTTGTATGCTCTCTCTTCCCGCACTAGTAGAACACTGACTGGCTACAAAAATTAGATCCTAACCTCCTCATATCTCTATTCATAGACTCCCTACGGTGCTTCCTATTGTCTTTAGGAGGGATACTAACTCCAGATGTTGAGCTTCCCTAGCTAAAAATTTATGAATCCCTCAAATTTCATTCCGTGATCAGCGCCTGGTTGACTATAGAAGTGATAGAAGTCAACTTGAATATGTTCACCTGAGACAGGATGTTGTTCCTCAGACCATCCTCAAACTTCTTTGCCAGGAATAACTCATCACCTTTTGTAATAGGCGTGAAGCGCTACTGCTTTGTTAAGTGGGAAGAGTACTCCATAACAGAAAGAGTACCATGCTCCAAACTCAAGAACTCTCAGGCAATATCGGCCCTCAAAGTCTCTGGATATAATTAGTTGTAGAAGGAATGCTGGAACTCGTCCCAAGCCACAACCTACTAGTGTCCTACCAGAGAGATCCCATCCCACCATATATTGGCGGAATCACATAGAATATATGTAGTGAGCTTCACCCAAATCTCCAAAGGTGTCTTTAGGTGATCGAAGATAGATATCATGGATTCTAGCCATGACTCTACAGCCTGAGGTCCTCCTTCCCCTATGAAGGTGAAAGGATGCTGCTGCTGGAAAACATACATCAGCTCTTCCATAGATGGATAAGGTTGTGGTACTCCTCAGAAGGTGTTCATGAACCTCATAAATCCGTCCCTGAAAAATTCATCAGAACCTGTGTCTGGTATAATAGTTGGTCCCACGACTGGCACAACTAGAGGATTAGCTGGAAGCCCTCGATTTGCCATGTTTAGTGTCTGATCACTTCCTGGAAATTGGTGGACCACCAGAGGACGTCTCAGTGGTATGACACTGCAAGGTCAACCACACACCATAGACCAAGATTATCAATGATTAAAAGCTTTAAGAATAAGGAGGGAACAAGGAAAATAATTCTTTCATGTTTAACAAAACATGAATACATGATGTGTATGTCCTCTACACAGCGTGTACTTAAATCCTCTTCCCCTGAACAAGTTATCTTACACGGCTATGCCACATAGTTCTCCTTAGAAGGAAACTACATAGTATATACTTGATAGACACGACATGTATAACTTATGTTTTTATCTGTCCGTGTCATTAGTCACATGGGTAGAAACAGGGTCATCACAACACAACATGTACAACCGGTACACGATGTGTTCCCATAAAAATTTCCCTATCATGTGTCTCTGCCTATAGAGACCCTACCTTTTCTTACATTACTATTACATTATTTTAAAGATAAAAACATAAAATTATTACACATAGAGGATCCAAAGGTTTAGTGTCTTGGAGAAACTAGGACCCTACAAATCATTGACAACATTAAGCATAAACATTTATTTAATATCTTCTTCTCTAGATTCTTATTGGAACTTGTACTCTCTTTAGTAAATGTGGCCATCGGAGGATATACATCAAAAGGGGCGAGCTAAAAGACTAGTAAGAGGATAGATAAGAAAAATATAGCATGGGGTGAGCATAATAACTACATGGTAAAAAGATCATGAACATGAGAGGAAGCATAAATATAAGACTTGAAATGTGGCAATGCAGAAAAACGAAACATCTTGTCTTAGTGGTTAACTACCACACATACTTGTGAACCAAGCTAGAATCTTGTTCACTCATCATTTCACATTTACTAATGAGATTCATCAGTTTACCCAATGCATTGGAGTGATGTATAGTTCCGGGCGCACCCATCACTTTGAAATATTCATATTGCGCTATATAATTCAAGGCACGCCCGTCATATCTTAAAATTATTATTATCATGATTTCCACATAAAAAACATATTAAAAATAAACATAACTAACCTATGGAAAGGAACAGGTTTCATCTCATAAGAACACATTCATAAACTTTGGGTTCTCAAAATAAATTGGGAATAAAATACATGTTTCAAGAACCATTCACTTTGAGGGAGAAGTAAAAGGTGTCTTCTTAAAATAAGAGTTCTTTTGGAAAACATTTTTATTGACATTAAAATTAGCGAAAAAATTTTATATCCTATAAAAGTAAAGAAAATTATGAACAAATGATCTTTAAGGAGTAACCATATAAAAAATAATGGAGTGAAAGAGGGAGAACCTGAAGGATGAAAGCTAGGTTCGAGAATTTCCCCTAACCTTGTATCCAAATGCTTCCTTCTCTTTAATGTCCTCTATAATGACATTATAATCATTTATTAGAAATAAAGAACCTTGTGTGCATTAATATGGTTCATTATAGTTTTATTAAGAGATTTCATTTTCCTTTAGATGAGTTACAGAGTTTTAAAACATTGTTTGAGAATGTCTATTTTTATGGTTTTCTTGAGAGGTTCACTTGTATTCTTAAATTGAATCTTGGGTAGAACATGGGTGAACATCCAGAACTGATATTAAAATTTATTAAAGAAATTATAGGATATTGAATGATATTATAATGAATCATATTATATCTATGGGGATTAATCATTATATAAAAATTAAATGATAATTATTTGGGTTAATTTGGGCGGTTTTTTGATCACAACAAACTTATTTTAATTTATCACTTAGTAATATGGATTTAAGTTATTTCAAGAACATTAAATAGGAAATAATACATATAAACAAATTCTGTTTCAACCATAAAAATGGTTTCATGACCATATCTTAAGGTATAATGGAAGAAGAAAGCATGTCGTTCTTGAAGGTGATAAATTAACACCTCACGAACAACATTCTCTTTAATAAAATAAAAGGAAGAGGGAAACGGGGTTGGATGATATAATATCCCATTAGCATCACAAAATTCCATTACATGTATAATAATGGAGTTACAATACCATTTGGATTAAGATAGGTGGGTATAGATCAAGGAATGAACTTGAACTTGAAAGGAAATTAAAGGAGAAGAGGGAGAGAAATTACCGCTTAAATCTTCCTCTTGAGATCCTCCTTAAGGAAGCTAGGCTTGGTATTTTGAGGAGACCAGAAGCTCTTGAACATGGGAGAGGTTATAGGGAGTATGTTTGTGTAGAGTTTAGAGAAGTCTTGGATTTTTAGAGGTGTGAGGAAATGAGGGTGTGAAGTGTGGTTTTTATAGTGGAGGGGAAAGGGGTTTCCTTGATATAAAATTCATTAGTTTATTAATTTCCCCTAAGACAAGGAATAGTGAGTCTTAAATGACCAATAATATTAATTTTATCATTTTATCCCGAACCAAGTGGTCTTATACCATCAGAACGTCACACATGACTCTATAATTATCTTATTTAGCTGAATTTGTAAATTATGGTATTTCACTATTCATAAAAAATTCAAGTATCTCGGAAAAATCCCAAAAATTTACACCTACCATTTATTGATGTTTAGAATACAAAAATGAAGTCCATTTTTCAAAAAAAAAACATCTAAATATTCTTAATTTATTATTTAATTAAAATTATATTTTACTAAAAAACAGTTTTTAAAATTAAAACTGATTTTATAGTTCATTCAAAAATTACGTAGGGTCTTATAAAATTATATGAAAACTATAATACATTGATTTGATAATTAATGAAAAAATTTCACGAAAATAATATTTCTTTTAAATTAATTAATTAATTATAATTAATTATTTATGACTTACAGAATACCAAAACGTTTACTAAAGTCAAATTATCACATTCTAAGATGTATAAATTTTATTTAATTATTCATGGGTAAGGTTACTCTTATGTTGGATTATTTACTATCCATAAGGTTCATATTACTATTTATAAGGGTATGTTACTATTCATAAGGGTGGGTTAATATTCACCAAAAAATATTTTTGTTTTATTAGACTCCAAAAAATCATCTTGAACACAACCGGATATTTCAGATTTTCAAAATTCCAAACATAGGAGTGACAAACTTATGTTTAAAGGTCACTTATCACTTAGTAGTTCATTATTTTGTCTTTTCATGTTATTTTATGACATAATTACAAGAATGGAATTTCAATTGAAAAACTTTGGGTCATTACATTCTTCCCCCTTAAGAAATTTCACCCCTGAAATTTCACTTTACACAAACAAGTGAGGGTACTTCTCCTTCATCACCTCCTTTGGTTCCCAAGTAGCTTCTTCAAACTTATGGTTCCTGCAAAACACTTTGACAAGGTGGGTTTTCTTGTTGCTTAGTACCTTATCTATCCAATCTAGAATCTCTACTGGATATTCCTCATAAAAGAGATCATACTCCAGCTGTACCACCTCTGAGTTTAGTACATGTGAGGGGTCCAGTATATACTTCCTCAGGAGTAATATGTGAAACACATCATGAACTTGAGCCATATTCTGTTAAAGTGCAAGCCAATAGGCCACAACACTTATGCAGTCAAGGATCTCAAAAGGGTCAATGTACCTTGGGTTTAGCTTCCATTTCTTCCCAAATCGCATGACTCTCTTCCATGGAGATATTCGTAGGAAGAATTTATCTCCAATGTTGAACTCCCAGTCCCTTTGACGGTTGTCATCATAGCTCTTTTTCCGACTCTGAGCAACATTGATGTGTTTCTGGATGACTTGAACCTTCTCTGTCATCTCTTGCACAAGATCAGTTCCAAGTAGCTTTCTTTCTCCAACTTCATCCCAATAGGTTGGAGTTGTACATTGATTTCCATATAGAGCATCATATAGAGCCATATGAATACTTGTGTAGAAGCTATTGTTGTATGAGAATTCAACCAATCAGAGATGCTGATCCCATCCACCTTTGAATTCTAGAGAGCAGGCTCTTAGCATATCCTCATGCGTCTGAATAGTCCTTTCAGATTGGCCATCAGTTTGGGGGTGATAGGTCGTGCTGAAATTTAATTCAGTACTCAAATCATGATAAATACTTCTCCATAATTTAGATGTGACCATTGGATCACGATTAGAGACAATTGAGAGTGGAACCCTATGTAGTCTGACCACTTCATTCACATATATATTTTCACGTTGTTCATGCGATAGATCTTCCCGAATAGTGATAAAATGGGCAGTCTTGGTGAGTTGGTCGACCACAACCCATATCACATTATTTCCCTTTGACATCTTTGGGAGACTCGTGACAAAGTCCATAGTAACATTTTCCCATTTTCACATGGTTATAGGCAACAGATGCATCATACCTTTGGACTCTTGTCACTCAACTTTAACTTGTTGACATACCAAGTGTCTTGATATATATTCCGCAATCTCCTTCTTCATGTTATCCCACCAGAAGTGTTCTCAGAGATCATGGTACATCTTGGTTCTCCCGGGATGGATAGAGAATGTTGTGTTATGTGCATTTTCTAATATCTCCTTCTTTATCTCGGGAAATGAAGGTACACAAAGCCGCATTCCAAACGGAATCACACCATCATCATCGATATGGAACATCTGCATCTTCCCTTCCTTTACTGCATTCACCCTCTTTTGTATCTCCACATCACCCCTTTGTGCTTTCTTGATCTTCTCTTGGATGTATGGTTGCACAATCATTTGGGAAAGGTAGGATATATCCCCTGCCCTTGTACTTTACAAATCCATTCTTTGCATATCCAAGAAGATATGGTCTTTCTCAATCTGTAACATGGATAGAGTAGTAGGTTCTTTTATACCTAGTGCATCAGATACATTGTTTACCTTTCCATGATGATAGTGAATAGATCAATAATAATCCTTGATTAGATATAACCATCTCCTTTGACTCATGTTGAGCTCCTTTTGTGTGAATATATACTTTAGGCTCTTTTGGTCTGTGTATATGTCACACTTTTCACCATAAATGTAGTGCCGCCAGATTTTCAAGGAAAAAAAATCACGGCTGCCGGATCTAGATCATGTTTCAGGTAGTTCTTCTCATGGATCTGTAAATGTCATGAGGCATAGTATATCACATTATCATTTTGCATGAGTACGCAACCCAAGACTTTATTTGAAGCATCACTGTACATCACAATACTTTCTCCACTTTTTGGTAATGTGAGAACAGGTGCAGTGATCAACCTTCTCTTTAGCTCCTTGAAGCTTCCCTCACATTCTTCCGTCTAGACATACTTTTCCCCTTTCCTTGTTATCTTAGTTTTTAGGCTTGACAATCATGAGAATTTTCTCACAAAACATCAGTAGTACCTAGCTAATCCAATAAAACTATTGATTTCTGTGACACTAGAGGGTCTGGGCCATTCCTCAATTGCCATTGTCTTTGAAAGATCCACACAAATTCCCTCACTTGGGATCACATGTCCCAAGAATGTGTCTTGCTACATCCAAAAGTCACACTTTCTTAACATGGCGTAAAAATTCTCCTTTCATAATGTCTGGAACACAAGTCTTAGATATTTTTCATGTTCTTCCTTACTCTTGGTGTAGATGATAATATCATCAATAAAAACTACCACAAATTTTTCGAGGAAATGTCTAAAGACTCTATTCATCAAATCCATGAAGATTTCAGGGGTATTAGTAATTCCATAGGGCATCACCAAGAACTCATAGTTCCCATAACTTGTATGGAAGTAAGTCTTCTGAATATCTTTCTTCTTCACATTTACCTGATGATATGAAGAACGAATATTCACTTTTGTGAAGTATTAATCTCATCTTAACTGATAGAACAAGTCATCAATCCTAGGGAGAGGATACTTGTTCTTTATGATGATCTTGTTGAGTTTCCAATTATCGATACGCAGCCGCATTTTCACATCCTTCTTCTTCACAAAGAGCACTAGAGCACCCCAAGGTGATGCACTAGGGAGTATAAACCCTTTGTCCAGATGCTCTTGCAGCTGCTTCTTTAACTCCTACAATTTGATAGGATCCATCCTACAGGGACACTTCAAGATAGGATTAGCTCCAGGTATGAGTTCAATTAAGAACTCTACCTCACGATCTGAGGGAATTCCGGGTAACGCTTTGGGAAATACATCGTCGTATTCCCTCACGATGGGAATTTTCTCATGGTTGGCATGTTCTTTTGACTCAACCACTTGGACGAGGTATGCTTCTTCACAGGGAATCAACACCCACACCATTGAAGTATTTTTCATAAGATATTCATGATCTTCCTTGCATTAGTAGAGGATCATGTGATGGTTCAGAATATGATAAGATATTTCCTTTTCCTAACAGTTGATATGTGCTCTATATAACAAGAGCCAATCCATTCCCATTATAGCATTGAATTCCACCAAGAAAATTATTACGAGATTTTCCGGAAGAATCTTCCCACATATGCCAATAGGAGAAGAGTCAAACACTTGGGTTTAAATGATTTCACCACTTGGTGTTTTTACAGATATCACTACTTAAAGGTTTCAGGGCATCGATTCTATAGTTCTAGAAAACTTTCAAGATATAAAGGAATGCGTAGAACCAGATTCAAATTAGACCTTTTACATTATTGAGTGAATATAAAGTGTACCTTCTATGACTTCATTATCTTTATCCACATCCGTAGTAGTGATGGCATAATATTTCCCTTGTTCCTTTGGCTTCAGCGTCTACTGATGTTGATTACCCTCGAGAACTTGAGGTTTAGTGCACTAGTCTTCAGAGTTCCCTATATCCCTGCAGTTGTAGCATTTAACCATGATTGGATCTCTCCTTTCATCAGCTACATTATCCCTTATTTTCATGTCTTTTAAACACTCTTGAGCATGATGTCCTTCTTTCCCACACTTAATTCATTTCCCAGTCCCTTTGAGGCAATTCCCATGGTGCAACTTTCCACATTTTTGGCATGTGGGTCATTGAGTTTTCTTCCCATCATTAACATTAGATCCACTATCTTGAAACTCCATGTTTAGTTTCTTATCCCCATATCCATGGGACTATTCTCCAAACTCCATCTCCGCTTTAAGAGCACATTGAACAACTTCTTTGTAACTCTCAATGTCTTGAATTGAAAGATCCTTTCGAAGGTGTGGATTTAATCCATTAAATAATCTATCAATTTTACTATCATTGTTGATAACAAAACCCGTAGCATACCTTTCAATCCTTGTGAAATTTACTTTATAGGTTGTGAAAGATTCTCCTTATTTTTTCTTGAGCTCTATGAATTATCTCTCCATATTTGTATGAAGAGTTCATGGGAAATACTTATTGAGAAACATTATATTAATGTCTTCCCATTCATCTCTTCAATTTCCTCCCTTGGCTTGGTGTTCTTAATCAAAGCCCCCCATTTATCATCTTCTCCATCTAGATGATAAATGAATAAGGTCACCTTCTCCATCTCAAAATAGTGAAGAACATAAAAGATCTTTTCCATGGATTTGACCCACTGTTTGGCAGCTAGTGGATCAGAAGATCCATTAAACGTTGGTGGTCGTTGCCGCATAAAACATCTGATAGCCAGTTGCTCCCTCTTTGGTGAAGGAGGACGTTCCCCATTATTAGGGTTATTTTTCATAACCTAATATAATTGGGTAAGTATCACCATGAATTTTTGAACTCCACCTCCCAAATCATTAGGTATATCATTTGGGCGATTGTTGCATTGGCCTTCGCAAGAGTTTTTGGCATGATTTCTCCTGGTTCCCAGCATTTTCTAAAATAGAAAAGGTTAGAACAAAACACAAGTCAACAAATCTTGAATAAATAACTTATTTATTTGAACAATTTATACTTAAATCATTACATATGGTATCCATATGTATATACTCTTGTGTGCATATTTGTACTTAGTCTCATGCTAGAGGTTTTCTCTAGGGTTCACTAATCCTAATTCCCAAATTAACTAAACCATTCCTCTGATACCAAGTATAGTGACCCTGACTTTTCTTACATTACTATTACATAATTTTAAAAATAAAAATAATGTTTTACACATAAGGGATCCAAAGATTCAGTGTCTTGGGAAAACTAGGACTGTACAAATCAATTACAACATCAAGAATAAACATTTATTTAATTTATTCTTCTCTAGATTCTTATTGGAACTTGTACTCTCTTTAGTACATGTGGCCACCTAAGGATATACATCAAATGGGCTGAGATAAAATCCCGGTAAGATGATAGATAAGAATAATGTAGCATGGGGTGAGCATAATCATAACATGAGAAAAAGATCATGAACATGAGAGGATGCATAAATATACGACTTGAAATGTGGAAATGCAGAAAAATGAAACATCATGTCTTAGTGGTTAACTACCACACATACTTGTGATCCAAGATAGCATCTTATTCACTCTTCATTTTACATTTACTCATGATATTAATCGCTTTACCCAATGCATTGGAGCGCTGTATAATTCTAGGCACACCCGTCACTTTGAAACATTCATATTGCGCTATATAATTACATGCACACCCATCACATCATAACATTATCATTATCATTATTGACACATAAAAAACATATAAATAATGAACATAACTAACCCATGTAATGTAATGAGTTTTGTCTCATAAGAACACATTCATAAACTTTGGGTTCCCAAAATAAAGAGTGAATAACATACATGTTTCAAGAACCGTTCACTTTGAGGGAGAAGTAAAAGATGTGTTCTTAAAATAAGAGTTCTTTTGAAATTTTTTTTGAAATAAAAACTAGTGAAAAAAATGTATATCTGAAATAGAGATGTTGTGGGAACCCTCAAATGATTAGTGTGATTTTGGGGTACTTAGGTGCTATAGAGTGGCTGACCAAGGTCGTCTCTCAAAGGAGGAAGTGAATTAAAAAAACTTTTCATATGTATTCGAAAAATAAAAGAGAATAAAATTGAAACAATAATTAAAAGGATCGGGTTTGTTTATAGTTTATAAATATAGAAGAAGTTTGCTAGAAGAAGATTGCATTTGTTTTTGTTTTTAGTTTTAAAATGAAGTTCGATAAAAAGACAAAAGAAGAATATGTTTTTTATAAAATATTTTAAAAGGAGAAATTTATCTAAATCCACCTCTTCACTCTATTATTAACCATTATCATTTAAATTAACATTCACTTAATTATTATCCCCTAATTAGTTAGCCCTCAAACCCTACCAGAGTTAACTTAACCACAAAGATCGAATTACTTAAACCCTAGGCTAGCTTCAGAACACACAATCACAGCACCCTAATTTAATTGTTGTTCAAAGGTTAGATTATGGTAAGTGGTTAATTAGAGAACATACCCATTCTAGAAATGAGGATGAATTGTGTTTAGGGATTAAATTTTACGTCTATAAATTTATCCCATGTGGTCTTTTGTTACCGATTAAGATCTCACTCTCACAATTTACAAAAAATCTCGACCTCGTGTGTTTTTGTGTTAATTGTTAAATTTCATTCATAGTTTCTTACAATTTAAAAACACAATTCATGGAACATATTATGTGAATTACAATATCTCAACAATTCAAAATAGTTAAATGAAGAGGGTAAGAGATAGATCGATCACTAAAAACTACTCTTCCATGGGTGGTGTGGTCATCGTGGAGACGTTTTGCATGAGCAAAGGATTGAAAGGGTAGAACCCAATATCGTATCCACTCTTCATTCCAAACCAATTAGGAATATTAAGAGAATAATAAATTTAAACAAAACAGGATAAAATAGAAGAAATAATAGAAGAACAAAAAAGTTTAAAACACAAATAAAAATATTACAACATGAAGAATAGAATGAGGCTTCGATGAGGGGATCCTTGCTTCAAGAGATACCCCTCTTAAAATGGTTAGAGAATTTGGGTTAAACCAATTCTCCACTGCCTCCAATCTCTTAATTCACTACCCAGACCCCACCAAATGATAAAAATACCAATTTATAGAGTGGTGTGGAGGCTAGGTTCAATGTGGTGTCAAGTGTTAATGGGGAATCTCGGACAAATATTTTATTCCAACTTGCACTGCCCATTTCACCACCAAAACGCAAGAAGTGGCTGACCTTACAGAATGATAATATGTGAGGATATGGGTCCTCTATATCCTCTCAAAATATTGTCTTAATAAAATTTCATTTGAATGGGTTATGGCTGAAATATCGAAGCTTATCCATTCTAGCGTGTCCAGACCACCTTTAACATTATGTCCCAATTACTCCATCAAAATGCATTCTTTTGATCTAGTATCCTGAATAAAATTTGTATCCCATGAAATAAGGAACACCGTTACAAAATATTAAGTTCAAATAATTCAAATAAAAATTTTTATGATGGAAATACTAAAGTAATTTTAAAAAGGTAAAGATGGAATTTTCATCAAATATTCAAATGAATGATATAATCCCATATACTTTCTAATTAAACATATTTAACACAATGTGAGGAAATTATATCATTTAATATCAATAAAATATTCAATAAAATATTTTTTTATCAACTTCCCCACACTTACCCTTTTTCACTCCTGATAAAAATATCATATCAAGTAAACTTCAATATAAAATCAAAACCAATTTTAAAACACATATCCTTGAGATCAAACAATTACACCCCAAGAAAAAAAAAATATCATGGCTCATAAAACCCCACTATTTCAAGTTTTTAATTTATATCATTAAATATATTTCCACTTTATTTATCCTCCCATACACAAAACACTTACCTCGCTTGAATTTTCTCTTATCATACAAATATCAATTTTTATACAATGTCTTTCTAATCCAAACTCATACAAGGGTCACCATAGGCTTGATAAATTCCTACATCACCACCCGATGTGAGTAAAGGAAGTATGTTTATCATGAGGACTTTTCCGGGTTGTTTTGTGGCTTTCAGTTGGTAGGATTTAGATGTGAAACAATCTGAGTCTGAATGAGGAGGGCTTGACTCTTTTTGAAGCAAAATTGCATTAATCTAATATTCACTTAAATATGGTCTTCTCCACAATCCCCATAGTATCAATTCAGCTCCATCATCATGAAAAGTCATGAAAAATGTACACCATTAATCATTTCAGCATAAAAAATATCAATCTTCTCAAACATGATTTTCTTGAAAGCTCTAGATAGGCATAGCTTTTAACCTCAATTTGAAGCTCCAGAAAAGGCACAACTTCACATTTAATGAAAGCTCTAGAAAAGAAAAAACTTTCAATATAATGAATTTCATCAGCAGCAAACACATCTCTTCATAATTTAATTTTCCACCCAAAGTATCACAAAATGTGGTAGCACAACACAAGATAGATTCCCCCACACTTAAGCTCAACTAGATTATGCAATTTCACTTCAAGAGTTGGTTGGATAAGGAAAATTGGCTTATAATGTTGCTAACCTAATAGGATGTGCATGGATTCTAAGGGATACAAGGATTAAATGTTCAAGTTAGTACATTATAAAAAAGGATTCTTTGAAATAGGGGCTTTAATACCAAACAAATGCCTCAATCATTTAAACATATGTACCTTAAACCCTCAAATTGTGATAGGAATATATCAAATTCTTGTTAAATCATGCTTGGTTTGGTTCTCTCAAGAAGTGAGATGAATGTAAATAATATGAAAATAATGATTCATAAGACTCATAGGAATGTGGTTTCAAAAATAAGGACAGTGAGATGTGGCATGGGATTCAAAATTCAGTGTACTTTTCATGAAATTACAAAATATTTGAACTTGAAAAAAAGTCATTTCATCATTAATTTATGCTTAGTTTCAAGGGATAAATTGTTTCCCTCATTTATATTCATTTCAAAATTGTGATAAGAATCATTTCATCTCAAAAATTTCAAAAACACAAAAAAAATTGAAAAATAAACACACAAAATTTGAAAAACACAAAAAAAATTTGTTTTTTTAATAGGAAAACAATTCGAATTACTAAACTAAAAGGTTCCCTCCCCCACACTCAAAATATTTCATTGTCCTAAATGTGAAGCCATGAGATGATATATGCACATGAAATGCATCATTTTTAAAAAGGACAAATAATATAAAAGTGAAAGGTTTAGGAACAGCCTGATGTGCTCAAGTGTTGATGGGGTCATATAGTGTGATAAAATCCACTGCATTAGTAGGAAGTCCCTCAATGTATCTATTCAAACATTTCCCATTGACTTTAAAGCTCCTTCCAGTGTCCTCTTGTGTGATCTCCACTGCACCATAAGGAAAAACATTAGATACAATATAAGGACCTAACCATCCTGAACGCAACTTAATAGGCATCATCTTCAGTCATGTACTGTAGAGAAGGACTTTCTCTCCAACATGAAACTCCCTTTGTTGGATCATTCTATCATGAGCTGCTTTTGATCTTTCCTTGTAGAGCCTTGAGTTATCATATGAAGAAAATATAATCTCCTCATTCTCTTGAATTTCTAGATTCCTTTGGATTCTATCTTCGGCCAAATCCATGTCGCATTTCTTTATATCCCAATAAGCCCGATGCTCAACTTCCACAGGGAGATGACACGCTTTCCCTAAAACAATCCGAAATGGGGACATACTAATGGGTGCCTTGTATGCTCTATTATAAGCCCACAATGCATCATCCAATCACTTAGTCCAATCCTTCCTATTTGGCTACACGGTTTTCTGCAATATTTGATTCAACTCACGATTTGAAACCTCAGCCTGGCCATTTGTTTGGGGGTGGTATGGTGTTGATGTTTTTTGTGTCACCCCATACTTTCGAAGGAGGGAAGAAAAATTCCTATTGTAAACATGTGTCCCTTGGTCACTGATGATGTCCTTTGGTACTCCAAACCTGTAGAAAATTTGAGCCCTGTCAATATCCACTACAACATGAGAATTGTCAGTCCTGGTGGCCTTGTCTTCCACCCATTTACTCACATAATCAACAGGAACCAAAATATATAAAAATACAAATGAACTAGGAAAAGGACCCATAAAATCTATGCCCCATACATCAAAAATCTCATAGAATAGTATGGGTTGTTGGGGAATCTCATGTCTCCTAGAAATGTTCCCAGTGTGTTGGCAACGAGAGCATGACTTACAAAACACATGGGCATCATGGATTAAGATAGGCCAATATAATCCAAAGTCCAAAACCTTAATAGCTGTCTGTTGGGGTCCAAAGTGTCCACCACAAGCAAGTGTATGACAGAAATGCAAAACAGACTCAAACTCATGATCGGGAACACACCTCATAATGACTTGGTCACTACACGTGTGCCAGAGGTAAGGATGATCCCGCACATAAAACCTAGAGTCACTTTTTAATTTTTGGACTTGATGCTTCTTCAAATTTTCTAGGATTTTAGAGGAAACCACGTAATTAACTAAATCAGCATACCAAGGATGCGTACCTGAGATGGTATAAAGATGATCATCGGAGAAAGTGTCCCAAATTGGTACCCGGTCCAAGGTGTCATCATCTAGTGTGTGAGTAAGCCTACTCATGTGGTCTACCACCAAGTTTTCTAACCCCTTTTTGTCCTTTATCTCAATATCAAATTCTTGAAGAAGAAGCATCCATCCGATTAGCCTAGGATTTGCATCTGGCTTCTTCAAGAGGTACCTCAGAGCTGCATGGTAAAAAAACAACTACTTTAGAGCCCAATAAATATGAAAGGAATTTATCTTAAGAAAATATGACAGTAAGAAACTCCTTTTTCGTGGTTGTGTAGTTTGATTGGGCTGAATTTAGTGTCCTCGATGCATAGGCGATCACATGTGAACATCCCTTCTCCCTCTGAGATAAGACAGCTCCAACTGCAAAGTTGGACGCATCACAGATAAGCTCAAATGGAAGGTCCCATCGCTGGGGATGTATGATCGGTGGAGTGGCCAGAAACTTCTTTAGATCATCAAATGATACCCTGCATGAATCCTAAAAATTGAAGTCAATATATTTTTAATGCAGTAGAGATAACGGTAGAGCGATCTTACTAAAATCTCTGATGAAGCTTCGATAAAATTCAGCATGTCCAAGGAATGATCGAACATCATGCACAAATGTAGGATATGGCAGGGATGAAATAATGTCTACCTTAGATTTATCAACTTCAATTCCATGTTGTGAGACTGTATGACATAAGACAATTCCCTTTTTGACCATGAACTGACATTTTTTAAAATTTAACACCATATTCTTCTCAGTACAACGATGCAGCACATTTCTCAAACTAGAGAGACATTCATCAAATGAGGGTCCATAAACTGTAAAATCATCCATAAATACCTCTATACAGGTCTCAATGAAATCTTAGAAAATACTCACCATGCATCTCTGGAAGGTACCCGAGGAATTGGAAATTCCAAATGGCATCCTTTTGTAAGAAAAGGTACTGAATGGGCAGGTGAATGTCGTCTTCTCCTGGTCCTCTACTGCAATGGGAACCTGAAAATAGCCAGAGAAACCATCCAAGAAGCAATAATGTGTCCTACCTGCAAGTCTCCCAAGCATCTGGTCAATGAATGGAAGTGGGAAATGGACCTTATGAGTGGATTGATTTAGTTTCCTATAATCAATACACACTATCCAACTGTTTTGTACTCTCATAGTAACTAACTCATCATTTTTATTTTTTATAACAGAGAAACCAGTTTTCTTTGGTACAACCTGGACATGGCTAACCCATTCTGAGTCAGAAATAGGGTAAATTATAACTTCCTCAAGCAATTTCTCAACCTCTTTTTTAATAACCTCCATAAGGGTTGGATTGAGTCTCCTTTGTGGTTGCCTCATCGGTTTATCCCCATACTCCAAAAGAATCCTATGCATGAAAATGGAGGGGATAATAGCTAATATTTCATCCAAGGTCCACCCGATTTCCCTGATGTTCTCCCTCAAAATATTCAAAAGTTTTTATTCATGTTCAAAAGGGAGATTGTTAGCAATAAAAACATGTAATTTATCACCACTCAACAAGTATGAGTATTTCTGATTTGGAGGAAATTTAGTGAGTTCCAGTGTAGGGGGGTGGTGTATGGATGGAGACATAAGAGGAACTGAAATATTTGCACAAGGAGCATCAGTATCAGAATGTACATCATCGAAATCAGAGAATAAAGCATCAAATCCATCAACATACTCTACATCCATGTCATAATCAGAGTTCACATGATCAAAATCAAAATATGACTCCATTTCAAAATCAAAATTTATAGAGTCTTGTTCCTTATAAATAGGTGTGTATGTACTCTTAGACATCAAACTGGAACCAATACTCATAATCCCCCTAAGCATTGGACAATCCAATTCCATGGTGTTTTTACTATGTGGTTCAAAATGGGAGATAACAAATGCAGAATGATCCTCTGAGGGGTACTTTATGGAATTTGTAACATTAAATATCACAAATTCATCTCCAAATTCCATGGAAAGTGTACCCTTATTTAAATTTATGATAGTTTTTTCAGTTTTGAGGAAGGGTCTACCTAATATAATGGGGGCATGAGAACTTACCTGATCATCCTCCATATTAAGCACATAGAAATCTGCTGGAAAGATCATGTCTCTTACCCAGACAAGTACATCCTCCAGAACACCTGCTGGATATGCGGTAGCTCTATTCGCCAATTGCACCACTACTCTCATCGGCTTGAACTCACCAACCTGTAAAGAAGAGAATACAGAGTGAGGATCACATTTATTGAAGCTCTTAAATCAAAAAGAGCATCAGAGAAGTGCAACTCCCCTATGGTACATGGGATGGTGAATTTCCTGTCATCCTTGCACTTTGTTGGCATTACTAGAGTTGGTGTAATGAGTGTTGAGACATTACTTCCAAGGTTGATCCTCTCATTTCCCTTAATCCCTCTTCGATTGGTACAAAGTTCTTTTAAGAATTCTGCATACCTTGGGATTTTCTTAATGGATTAAAGTAGAAGAATGTTGATCTCCACATGCTTGAATGTGTCCAAAACCTCCTTTTGCATTGCCTCATCATCCATCTTCTTGGTTTGAACAAACCTATTTGGAAAAGGAAATGGTTTAGGAGGAACATCATCAATATTTTTTGTACCTTTATCTTTCTCCTTGGATTGCTCATTAGTTGGTATGGAATGTAGCTTCTCTGGAGATGAGGTGAATCCCAGTGGAATGGTAGGTAATGATGTATCATTCATTTTCTTCCCACTTCTCAATGTGATGGCACTAACATTACCCTTTGGATTTGGAGTGGGTTGGGAAGGTAGATTTCCGAAATTCTTACTTACATGTTCATGGAGGGTGGTGGAAATATGGCTCATTTGAGTCTTCAACTCCATAAGCTCCGAACCTTGACTTTTCATCTCATTCTATTGATTAAGAACAATTTTCTTCAAAATTTCATCGGTGTTAGAATCTACTTTTGGTGGGGGATTCCCTTGTTGTTGTCTTGTTGTTTCTTGGGCTTCAAATCTCCTTTAGGGTTGTTGGAAACCCTGATGGTAAGGTGGTGGCTGCTGGAAGTTTTGTTGAAAAGAGGGCCTTTGTTGTTGTCCATAGCCATACCTCATGTCCAATTGATCCTTCCACCCTTGGTTGTATATTGGAGAAAATGAATCAAAATTCTTTTTGGGGTATGTCTATTGTTGCTGCTGATATGGTCTCCCTAGGAATACTACTGCGCAATCCTCTGTCTCTTGTAGTTGTGGGCAACAATCAGTTGGGTGGCTTGTCTCAGTGCAAATGCCACAAGGCCTTGAAGGAGGGGGTTGGGATGTCTTTTGATCCAAATAAATCTGCCTCACTATATTGGTCAATTCTTCGAACTTGGTATCACTCAAATGACTTTCAATAGAAGAAGGACTTACCTGATGTACTCCCCTGACATGTGGTGTACCTTTATCGCCAAATTGTTGGGTGTTTTGGGCCATCTTATCGGTCAATGCACTTGTGGCTACTGGTGTCTTTTCCACCACTGATCCTCCTGCTGCAGCATCCAACATGCTTCTCTCCATAGGTGTGATTCTTTCATAGAAGTACTGAATGAGGAGTTTCTCACTGATTTGGTGATGTGGACAGCTTGCACACAACTTCATGAATCGCTCCCAGTACTCATACATTGAATCCCCTTGTTCTTGAATGATCCCTGATATCTCTTTATGAATGGATGTGGTCCCTGATGCTAGAAAAAATCTCTACAAGAAAAGATGTTTCAAATCATTCCAGCATGTTACATCTTCTAGTTGTAAATGGTACATCCAATCCTTTGCTGCTCTATCAAGTGAAAATGGGAATGCTCTTAATTTGATTTGATCTGCAGAGACATTTCATGGTTTTAGGGTTGAGAAAACCAAATTAAATTATTTCAAATGATTATTGGGATCCTCAACAGAGTGGCCATGAATCTTTGGAAGTATGTGAATTAACCCAGATTTTAGTTCAAAATCCAATTCGAGATTTGGGTATGCAATACAATTGCCTGATAGTTAATATCAGGTGCAGCCAATTCTTGAATGGTTCTATTAAGTTCAATTCCATTATTTTCAGCCATTGGTTATTGTTTTATGGTTGAATTTGAATTGCTTCCAATTTCAATGTTCTGATATTAGAGTAATTCTCTAACTGGTTAAATGTTGAAACTTCCCGTAGACTGAGAATGTCTGATTCGAGCCCTAAGGCTATGTTCAATGTAAGAGTCAATATCTAAGACATCTTTGGGATTAGTTCGTGTCATAAATCAATTAAAGATGAAAAGAAGTAAAGTGGACCATAGTAAAATAAAAATTAAATGTTTGAGTTGATGGTCCAAAAATAATTAGAAGAAAATAAAAGAAGAAGAGAAATCAGATTGGGTAAAGGAGGAAGAAAGAAGAGAGGAAGAGAATAAAATGTAAAATGACATTAATAACTCTAATTGGTTGAAATAATTACTTTCCTCCCAGGAAATGGAACCAATTTCAAAGAGAGATGTCATGGGTTCCCTCAAATGATTAGTGTGATTTTGGGGTACTTAGGTGTAGTAGAGTGGCTGACCAAGGTCGTCTCTCAAAGGAGGAAGTGAATTAAAACAACTTTTCATAGGTATACTAAAACTAATAGAGAATAAAATTGAAACACTAATTAAAAGGATGGGGGTTGTTTATAGTTTATAAATCTAGAAGAAGTTTTCTGGAAGATGATTTCATTTGTTTTTGTTTTTAGTTTTAAAATGAAGTTCGATTAAAAAGACAAAACAAGAATATGTTTTTTAAAAAAATATTTTAAAAGGCGCAATCGATCTAACAATACCTGTTCACTCTATTATTAATCATTATCATTTAAATTAACATTCACTTAATTATGAAAACCTAATTTGTTAACCCTCAAACCCTATAAGATTTAACAAAACCACAAAGATGGAATTACTTAAACCCTAGGCTAGTTTCAGAACACGCAATCGCAGCACCCTGCTGTGATTGTTGTTCTAAGGTTAGCTTCTGCTCAGTGGTTTATTAGAGAAAATATCCATTCTGTAAATGAGGATGAATTTTGTTTAGGGATTAAATTTTAACTCTACATATTTATCCCGTGTGGTCTTGCATTACCGATTAAGATCGCGCTCTCACAATTTACACAAAATCTCCACCACGCGTGTTTTTGTGTTAATTGTTAAATTTCTTGCATAGTTTCTTACCATTTTAAAACAAAATTAATTGATCATATTAATTTTATTAAAGTAGCTTAATTATTCAAAATAATTAAATGAAGAGGGTAGAATATTGATCAATCACTAAAAAATACTCTTCCATGGGTGGTGTGCTCATCGTGGAGACGTTTTGCATGAGCAAAGGATTGAAAGGGTAGAACCCAATCTCATCTCCACTCTTGATTCCAACCCAATTAAGAAGATTAAAATAAGAATAATTTTAAACAAAACATAAGAAAATAGAATAAATAATAGGAGAACAAATAATTTTAAAACACAAATGAAAATATTACAACATGAAGAAGAGAAGGAGGCTTCGATGAGGGGATCCTTGCTTCAAGAGCTACCCCTCTTAAAATGTTTGGATAATTTGTGTGAAACCAATTCTACTCTGCCTAAAATCTCCTAATTCACGTCCCAACCCAACCAAATGAGAAAAACACCAATTTATAGAGTGGTGGGGAGGCTAGGTTCAAAGTGGTTTCAAGTGTGAATGGGGAATCTCGGCCAAATATTTTATTCTACATTAAACCGCCCATTTGACCACCAAAACGCGTGAAGTGTCCGGCCTTACAAAAGGATAATATGTGTGGATATGTGTCCTATATATCCTCTCAAAATATGGGCTTAATAGAAGCCCATATTAAGGGTTTATGGCCAAAATACAGAAGCATCTCCATTCTGGCGTGTCCAGCCCACCTTTAACATTATGGCCCAATTACTCCATCCAAATGCATTTTTCTGATCTAGTGTCCTGAATTAAAGTTTTATCCCATGAAGTAAGGAAAAAAGTTACAAAATATGATGTTAAAATAATTCAAATAATAATATTTATGATTGAAATACTACAGTGATTTTAATAGGGTAAAACTGTAATTTTCATCAAATATTCAAATGAATGATCTAATCCCAAATACTTTCTAATTAAACATATATAACACAATTTGAGGAAATTATATCAGATATTATCAATAAAATATTCAATAAAATAGTGTTTTATCAATATCATATAAAATTAAAGACAATTATGAACAAATTATCTTTAAGGAGTAACCATATCAAAAAGAATAGAGTGAAAGAGGGAGAACCAGAAGGATGAAAGTTGGGTTCGATAATTTCCCCTTACCTTGTATCTAAATGATTTTTTCTCTTTAATATCATGTATAATGACATTATATTAACTATTTAGAAATCCATAACCTTGTGTACATTAATTTGGTTTATTAAGGTTTCATTAAGTGGTTTTATGTGCCTTTAGATGAGTTAGAGAGTTTTAAAACATTGTTCGAGAATGGTTTTTATGGTTTCCTTGAGTGGTTCACATGTATTCTTAAACTGAAGCTTGGGTAGAACATGAGTAAACATCCAGAACTGATATAAAATGTTATTAATGATATCACAGAATATTGAATGATATTATAATGAATCATATTATATCTATGCGGATGAATCATTAGATAAAAATTAAATGCTAATTATTTGTGTTAATTTGGGCGGTTTTTTATCACAATGAACTTTTTTTAATTTATCACTTAGTAATATGGCCATAATTTATTTACAGAACATTAAATAGGAAATAATACATATAAAAAATTCTGTTTCAACCATAAAAATGGTTTCATGACCATATCTGAAGGTAGAAATGGAAGAAGAAATCATGTCATTCTTGAAGGTGATAAATTAACACCTCACGAACAATGTTCTCTTTAATAAAATAAAAAGAAGAGGGAAAAGAGGTTGGATGATATAATATCTCTTTAGCATCATAACATTATATTACATGTATAGTACTATAGTTACAATACCATTATGATGAAGATAGGTGGGGATAGGTCAATAAATGAACCTGAACTTGAAAGGAAATTAAAGGAGAAGAGGGAGAGAAATTACCTCTTAAATCTTCTTCTTGAGATCCTCCTTAAAGAAGCTCGGCTTGGTCTATTGATGAGACTAGAAACTCTTGAACGTGGGATAGGGTCTAGGAAGTATGTTTGGAAAGATTTTAGAGATGTCTTCTATCTTGAGAGGTTTATGGAAATAAGGGTGTGAAGGGTGGTTTTTATAGTAGAGGGGAGAGGGGTTTCCTTAATATAAAGTTCATTAATTTTTTCATTTCACCTAAGATAAGGAATAGTGAGTCTTCAATGGCCAGGAATATTAATTTCATCGTGTGATCGCGAACCAAGTGGGCTTACATCAGCAGAACATCACACATGACTCTATAATTAGCTTATTTTGTAAATTATGGTATTTCACTATTCATCAAATATTCAAGTATCTCTGAAAAATCCCAAAAATTTACCCCTACCATTTTTTGATGTGTATAATCCAAAAATGAAGTCCATTTTTCAAAAAAAATCTAAACATTATTAATTTATTACTTAATTTAAATCATAATTTACTAAAAAAAACAGTTTTTAAAATTAAAACTGATTTTATAGTGCTTTAAAAAATTACGTAGGGTCTTATAAAATTATCTAAAAATTATAAGACATCGGTTTGATAATTAATGAACACATTTTAAGAAAATAATTTTTTGAAATTAATTAATTAATTATAATTAATTATTTATGACTTACAAAATACCAAAATGTTTACTAAGGTAATATTGTCACATTCTAAGATGTCTAAATTTTATTTAGTTATTCATTGGTATGGTTACTCTTATGATGGATGATTTACTATCCATAAAGTCAATATTACTATTCATAAGGGTATTTTAATATTCATATGGGTAGATTACTATTCACCAAAAATTATTTTTGTCTTATTGGACTCCAAAAATCATCTTGAACACAATCGTGTATGTCAGATTTTCAAAATTCCAATCACAGAAGTGAAAAACTTATATTTAAAGGTCACTTATCACTTAGTAGTTCATTATGTTGTGTTTTCATGTTACTTTATGACATAATTATAAGAATTGAATTTCCATTGAAAAACTTTAGGTCGTTACATAGCCCACACGACCAATGACATGGATAGAGACTACACGATATGTACATGTGGTACACAAAGTGTACTTAAGAAAAATAGTTTCTTCTCGAACAGAATAACACATGACATGTAGTCAAAACTATTAGGCGTTTATTTTGAGTGTATTCAGAAAATAAGCCTCAGAAACTACTCTGAAATTCAGAAAAACACTGAAACAGACAATAAAGTGCCAAATTCCGATCTCTGAGGGCCCATACTCTACGCAAACCAAATCATGTCGTCTCATACATTTCATAAAAAAGCATAATAGTGAAATGATCCACCAAATTCCAATCCATGAGGGACCATAACAACTTAAGAACCATTGTGTGGCTTTCATTCAAACAAAACCATGCACAATTTAATACTATATCAAACAACATGTATACTATCAAGGAATCAATCACAACAGCATGCGTATCTAGAGCAACACCTATCACAACAACATGGAATGACTAATACACCTTAAATGGCATGGAAGTAATGCATGAAATGTGATTTCAAACAAGTTCCAATATGATGCATGAGATGGAATACCCTCATCTCATCGGGTTTCAATAAAAATAAAACCTTAATATTATCAACAATAATAGCACAATACATGTGACTAACCCAACGGTGAAAATAGAATCAACCATAAAACTAAAAAACTAGAAAAATTGAAATAAATGAAGTTGATTGTATTTTCTCTATAGACGGGTTAGCTACTCCTGGGAACAACTTATTACCAAGTACCTATTCATTCCTATCCCTGGCTAAAGGCACCAAACTATTAGTCAAGAAGAAAATAAGACCCACTAATATCACTTTGTAACGTCCCAATTACAGTAGCCTCCCAGAGACACCCATACCCAGTCAGTCACATAGCCTCAAGCCCATTTCCCGGAACACTAGAGGCTGCCGACTAGGGGTGAGTCCCTCTGGGTGTGATAGTGTGGAAATTATGCCCTCATTGAATGAGTAACATAGCGGAAGAGAAAGAATAATAATAAGGGAAATAGTAAACATACCAAAAATAGTAAATAATAGAAGACTGATGAAAGAAACCACTAGAGAACATATTTATAAATGATGCATGATACATATGTCTAGGAAAGAAGCTAAAAAAGTCACAGTGCTGAAATATAGAACAAACACAGAGTTCAAAAGAAAAGAAAAAAACAGCTCTACAACATTGCAATCCTATGCTTGGTCCCATGATCTACATCCCCGACACAGTCAAATAGCTAATGTAGAAGGGCGCTTTCCCTTATCTATACCTCCAACAATATAATCTATTTGGCCCCAAAATCATGTCCCATAATGGGAGTGAGACTAAATCCTGTTAGGAAACCACCAGGAGATATGCGCCTAATAGTCAGTGAATATATGGTAGGCAATAAGAAAATAAATTCAGTAAAAAAGGATGTACTCAAGGTAAACAATTCCTACAGTTTCAAAGCATTCAGAAAAAAACACATAGCAAGTAAGCAGATAAACACAAATAGATAACCCTCTGGGAAGTACTCGCATCCTATCCCCTCTAGACCTACCTAGAAATACAACGAAGTAGGTAACACAATATGTAACCCTTTGGAAGGTACTCACAACCTATCCCCTCATTTCTTACCTAGAATCACAAGCAACCCAATGGGAAATACACTCAGTCTAACCCCTCTGGTTCAACATAAGCATAGACTCTCTAAGGAAGCACTAACCATCAATTACACTTATAGTCTCATATCAGTAAGTAAAGGTACTCTGGGGAAGCACTTACATCACATTACCCCTGTGACCAGTGTCTAGGAACTAAAAACACTCTAAGAAATCACTTATTTCATTTTCCTATGCGGTCTCACAACTTAAGTAGAAAAGAAACTCTAGAGAATCCCTTACGTTCATTCTCTCTATGGTCTATACACCAGGTACTCACGACCCTGTGTAAGTAAAGCAAGCCTAGCAACACGTATCAACCAAATTAAACCTCTGGGACTACTTGGATAACAATCTAAATCATATAATCATGTCAGATAAAATAAAACACTCCATCCTACAACACTAGGCATGGGAAGTAAACTACAACCTAACAGGAAAACTAGAACAAACAGTCAAACAAGAAATCCTTCTTGGGAAAACACCTCCCAAGCATAGAAATTCACCCTATTCATAAAAAATTCAACATCTACTCAAGAATACAAGAATAGAAGGGAAAAATAGAACTAAAATAGTAAACACACAATACCCCCTTCATGGGTATTGGATATTTTGCACATATAACTCAAATACTTTCAACAAAAAGGAACAAACTACCTACCTCGGTGTTGGGAGATCACTATATGTGAACCAAAAAACATGAATCGCCCAATAACACCGTATATCTACAAAACGTCTAAAATGTTCAAAAAATGATAACTTGATAAAGACAAGGATTCAAGAAATAAAGCTCTAGAAGAAGGAATAGATTACCAAGGTGATCCCAACGCAAATGACGGTGATTGATTCGGAGAACGGAAAGTGAGTCTGTGGGTCATCAAAGATTCACAGTCGTACGGATGCTCTCAGACGAGACAAACCTATAAGGAGGATGTTCTGTTGATTAGACGTGACCCCACCCCATTAAATGAAAAAACATAAAGTACATGGTATGTACTTTGGAAGTACACAACGTGTACTTGCCGTTTCCATACTCTACTTTAGGAAGCCTCTAGGTCACCCCACATAGCCGTGTGCATGTTCGCTACATGGCCAGCACACATAGCTGTGTACACGTTGTGTACTCATAAAGTACACGTTGTGTAATTAGGATATTTTTATAAATTCCTATTTTTCTAAAAAACAACTAGAAAACAAAAACAGACCTGAAAAGAAGATCCGAGTTCTTAAAGTTTAAAATTACAAAGGATTATAATCTCAATGAAATTTATATAAGTATTAAGATAAAATGATTTATTAATTAAAGAAAAAAATTAATTGATTCATATGCGATTTATCTGTAATAAGAATGATTAATAATTGAGTGCTAGTTTTATAAAAATTTTAATTAGTTTCATGATAGTGGATTATTATGAGATAGACCATACCTTTCTATGGGATTGATATCATTTTAATTTATTATTAGATTAAATTGTTGGCATGTGTGCCTTCTCTCATCATTAATATCTAAGTCATGTATTCCAATGATTTATCTTATATAAAACCTCTATTACCTATCAATTTCATGTCAATACATGCCTATGTAATGAATGAATCTCACAAGATAGTGGAAGTGGTTCAATTTAGGACCCTAGGTGAAAACAATCCATGTAGGATATAAAGTTGGACAGGTGTAAAGCTATAAACATGAACCTCATATGAGTTCAAGGTGTTTCTGCCCTAGGTCACCAGTTATTTTATCAACTGATAGATAAACTAACAATTAGAACAAGATTATGATCACACCCATTACTTTATTTCTATTAGTTGCGTGGTTATTCATTATGAATGTTTTTTTCGTAATCACATAATTAATGAATTAACAATCATCCAAGGTGAAACTAAAATAAACTCCCTTATGCATAAATATTATCTAAATACATGGTTAATCACTTATGTTTTCCCACTTTATATTAATAATCATGTGATAAAAATAATAATTTGAAATTTATGCATAAATGATAAAATACCTCAATAAAATATTTAATCTGTATATCCTTCCATTACATTGGTTAGAATCTAACTATACTTAATAGTAATTGACCAAAGGAAGTTGATGTTCATTCAATTATCAAGGAATTATAACATGATGTTTTGGGTTAAATTGTCTCGGTTCACATCAAGGGTTGATTTCCAATGTAGGACTCGGTGTATCTAAGAGGAAAAGGTAGAGAAAATCCAATTATAGGATTTCAAGATTGGGGAGTCCACTCAATAGATCAAAGAACTATGAGTTAATGAAGTTGTAATTTAGAATGCCTACCTAAAACCTTTCAAGTTGCTTGACCAACCACTTTTGGGGTAATTATAAGGGAAATATGGATCCTTTCTATAAGAATTTCCAAGAAATGGGATATTCCATAGTCAATGGTGAGGTATATTAAATTTGGATAAAAAAATGGGAGACTATGAAATATAATATTTATTTATTTGTCTAAATATACTAGATAATGTACTAAATATATGCTTATGTTATTTGTAGAAAATTGAAATAAAAATGAAATCAAACACATCGTTGCAATCCATATATGAGAAGGAAATCCTTTTAACTAACATGAATTTATAGGAATGTTATAGGAATTTACACGTCATCTATCACAATGAAAGGAAACATATATGTTCTGGAAGAACCATTACCAGTTGCACCTAGAAATGAGGAAAGTGATGAATAGATATCTATCGATGAGAAACATCTGAATGATGATACATATGTTTAGTGATTCATTCTATTGTTCATGTCCAAAGAGCTCTTAAACCAATATAGGGATATGGATTCCTATATCATGATGTCTCATCATGGGGATATTTATCAAGAGAAGGAAATACTAGAGAAGTATGAGAGATCTAATGATTTTCACTACAATATTTGGAGAGTCTTCACATTATGGGCCTCATGTACTTAGTATTATTGGATAGATTGATCACCTGAATATCATAGGGATTAAATTCCTGGATGATTTGACTATAGATCTCATACATTCATCACTTCCACAAACCTTCACTAGCTTTATTATTTTATTGTAAGTTATAATTTGAGAAATAGTTAGAAGATTCTATCAGAACTTATGACCTTGATTCGCCAAGTGGATAATGGCATGGGGAATGAAAAACCAACATTCCTTCTGGTTTGTAAGAAAAGGAAAAACAAGGAATATAGGCCCAAGAACTATAAATAGTATAAATCTCTTAAGAACCATCCTTCTAATAAGGAGAAGATCCAAAGGAATGGAAAAGAGTTAGTATGTTTTGCATGTGGCAAGCCAGGCCACTAGTAGAAGAACTACACCCAAAACAGGGTGAAGATAAAGGTATGTTCATTATCAAGTGAAATCATTCCATATCTACACATTGGGTATTATATAAATATTTTGGTGCTCACATATATATCCATATATAGAAACCAAGTAGATTTCAGACGATTTTTAGAGGAGAGGTGGATTTGAGAGGTTCTAATGGTGCTAGTCAAGTCTCTCAAGGCATTGGTGAATACCACCTTTCATTGCCAATGAGAATGATTTTGGTTTACATGATTGTTATTATGTACCTACTATTAGCAAAAACATGATTTTTTAATCATGTTTAGATAAATATGGGTTTATTTTCAAATTCAGAAATAATTTTCTCCCATTTATATGGACAACATATGTTATTGTATGGAACATTTAAATAACTGACTAGAAGTATTAAATTAAGAAAAATAAGTATTATCAATTGATAACGAATCAATTTCACATGAATCAAATAAAACCCATTTGTGGAATCACTGTCTCAGTCATGAAAATAGTAAGAATTTTACAAATATCTATCAAGATGGTTATTTAGACTCTTCTGAGCTAAAACAACTTGATAGACATCATGCATTTTTATAGGGGAAAATGACCCAACCTCCATTTTTTGGAAAGGGTGAAAGGGCCATAGAGTTTCTTGGATTGGTACAAAATATGTGTGTGGACCATTTCCAGTATATGTTAGAGGTGGTTATTCATACTTTTTAACTTTTACTAATGACTTGACTAGATATGGATATATTTACATAAGGTGGTATAAGTTTGAGTCCTTTAATAAATTCATGGAATTCAAGAATTATGTATAGAATCATTTTGGTAAGAATATAAAGAAGCTTCAATCGTATTGAGGGGGAGAATATCTTAATCAAGGGTTCATCACCTTTATATAGGATTTTGGGATCATATCTTAACTCACTCCACATTATACACCCAAGTCGAATGGTGTTAGTGAAGAAGTAGTATCACTTAGTCGGACTTGTTAAGGTCGATGATTATTTATGCAGTTCTTCCATTATTATTTTGGGGTATACATTACAAAAAACAGCATAAACATTAAACTGAGTACCAACTAAAGAGGAAAATGGAATTCCCTTCAAGCTATGGAGTGAAAAGAAAACCATTTTATAATATAGTCATGTATAGGGATGTGAGGAATTTATTAAGCCTTTATCAAGAAATAAACTATCACCTCGACGCATGAGGTGTATCTTTATTGAGTATCCTAAGGAAATAAAGATACACTATATATATAACCCCTCAAATAAGAAAGTGATTATCGCCAGAAAATATGTATTTCTTGAGAGGGAGAACATCTACAAATTGTATAGTGGGGGCATGATTGAATTTGATGAAGTTGATGCTCAAGATGCATAGGAGTTGGTAAAAGAACAAGTTCCACATGTCCCCATGGAAAAATTAGTTCATGAAACCTAATCAATTTAAAGGAATGTAATAGTGTTTAGGGAACTAGAGAGATATGGTTTTATAGTCATCTAGGATGGTGACTAATTATTTTTTGATAATGATGAACATATCTCATACAATGAGGTAGTAGAGAGATCCGAAGCTATATGATGGCAAAAAGATATTAATTATGAGATAGATTAAATGTATTAGAACCATGTCTGGGTTCTGGATGATGCGCCAATTTATTTATATCTTGTTGGGTGTAAATGGGTATTAAAGATAAAAACATACATAGAAGGTAATGTAAATACCTATAAATCAAGGCTATAGGCTATTGTTTTTAAACAATTTCAAGGTATTGACAATGATGAATCATTTTCACTATTTTCCATGTTTAAATCCATAAGAATCATACATTTCCTAGTATCTTACCATGACTACGAGATTTGGAAGATGGAAGTCAAAACTGAATTCCTTAACAGGAACCTTTATGAAGATGGCACTATGACACAACCAGAAGGGTTTGTGACAATAGTTTATTACAAAAGTGGTTTCAAGTAGCAAGGATCCATTTATGGATTGAAGAAAGAATCCAGTTTATAGAATATTCAATTTAATAATGTCATAAGAGGATTTGATTTCCTTAAGTATGAATGTGATCCTTGTGTGTACAAAAGGATTAATGGGAATGCTGTCATTATCTTAGTAGTGTATGATGATGAAATATAACTTATTGGAAACGAAATAAAAGTCTTTTAGTTAGTTAAGGACTGATTGAGCAAGTGCTTCCTCATGAAAGACTTTGAAAAAATAGCCTTCATTATAGGGATCAATATCATTCATGATTGATCCAAGGGGCTTCATGGACTAAGCTAAAGTACATATATTGGTTTGATACTAAATAGATTGATTATTGAACAATCCTGGTGTAGATTGGTTCTAGTGTCACATGGTTTACATCTTTCTGATAAAATGTGTCCCCATACACAAAATGATAAATGTATAATGAGTAAGATACCATACGCTTTAGTGATATGGTCAATCATTTATGCCATGTTATTTACTATACATGATGTTCCATATGCATTGAGCATGGTAGGTAGATAGAAATAAGATCCAGTAGAATAAAATTGTACTACTGTTAAGACTGTCCTTAAGTATCTAAGAAAAAAAGGATATGTTCTTAGTGTTTGGAGGATATGAGGATCTTGTTATCAAAGTGTATGATGATGCTAGTTTTCAGATAGATCAAAATGATCTGAAGTCATAATTAGGGTATGTTTTCTGTCTCAACAGAGTAGATGTGAGATGGAAGAGTTAAAATAAGCCAATTTTAGCTAATTCAACAGTAGATTCTGAGTACATAGAGGATTTTAATTCAGCTACGAAAATTGTCTGGATTCGGAACATTATCAAGGAGCTTGATGTGGTACCTAGTAGTAAATACCCTATCACATTTTATTGTGATAATACTACAGTAGTGGATCTTGAAAAATAGAGAAGGTCACATCATTGGACAAATAACATACTCTATAAGTATCACCTCTTGAGCTATTTTTATCAGAGGGGTGAATTTTCAGTGATCAGAGTACGCATAGAAGTTAATTTGGTGGACCCCTTGAATAAATTCCTATTTCAGTAGAAGGGTTAATATTATGTGAGAGATAGCAGATAGAAGGTTGTTAGTAGTTGGCTCTAGTGAAAGTGGGAGTCTATTGGAGTTTGTTCCCTTGAACCAATTTTGTTTTTAATTTATTATAACCTTTACTCATGGTTTTGAATATTAAGAAATTTTTTATTACATCATGATTTTTCTTCTGCGTGACATTGATTGTGATAATTTTTTAAGAATAACTATCACACTAAAAGTTCATAGTAGATCCCTACAATTATGAGAACTTGGATGTGTTATGACACTATTCATGAAAATATGTTCTATATAAAAATGATATAATTTGAGGTACAAAAATGATACAGGCTATCATGGGTGTATATTCATAGGACTTTGAGGCACCGTCTCATGGTGTGTGCCCTTGGTAATGTCCAGGATGATATTATAAGGAAAAGACCAACCAGTAGGAAACACACATTTATATATGTCATTGTGTTGGCAAAAAATCCCTCAAGGTAACATTGAAGTATTTATTTGGGTTGATTGTGTTTGTTGATAAAGAAGGTTTTCATGGATATTTGTCGAGTTCCCAAGAAGTTGTTGCCAATCCTTGATGACAAAGAACGATGACAAAGGAAATGACGATCTGGAGGAGGTACAAAAGAGCAGTACAAGGTGGCGTCGTTTCCTAGTGTTTGCCAAAATTTTGGGGTCCAAAATTTGGAGTTTGGTGAGCATCGCGAAAATAGGATTTCCATGAAGATCATAATTTAATATGGAAAAGGAATGAATTTCGCGAAGATATGATGCATGGTTTGGAAATTGAGAAGACCAGAAGAATGGAGGTGGTGATGCTTCGCGATTACATCAAGCTTCGCGAACGGCAGAGGCTGAAGCGCATCGAGGCGGTGAAGGGCTTTACGAGGGAGCTTCGCGGAGAAGGCGCGAAGGAATGTTGGGATTCACGGGGATGTTTCGCGGCGAAGTCGCGAAGGTATGTTGATGGTGATTCTTCGCGACTACGACAAGCTTCGCGAATGGAAAAGTGTCGTGGTACTTCGTGATTTGGACAGAATTCCGGCGGAATCTTTGGAGCATCGCGATTTGAGAGGATGTGGCGTTGAATTCGCGCGGAAGGGACAAGGGTCGGTGGCATCGCCTATAAATAGAGGCCGACCCCCTCGAGAGAAGTAGAGAGATTTTTCAGAGAAGATCATTTGCTCTCTTTTGGCGAAGGTAGTTCGCGGAGCCAATGTGCTTCGCGAAAGAGGAGCTTCGCGGCGGCTATTGTAGCTTCGCGAAAGTTGTGTGCTCTGCGTTGGCTCAATGAGCTTTGCGATAGAAGTTTCTTTGCAATCAGTTGAGCTTCGCGGGAGTTCTTTGCGAGAGAGATTCACGATAGAGCTTTGCGAAAAGGCAGGAGCTTCGCGAAGGCTTCTTTGAGCTTCGCGAAATTGGGAGGCTAGCGAAGTAGGGTGCTTCACGAAGGTGTTTCCAAAGTGCATTGCCCATTGTTCAGAGGCAAAGAGGTATTCATCAGTGGATGAAAGTTGAACTTCAACAGGGCATCTACATACAGAGAAAGATGAATTCTTTAATGGAAATGAAGAGACCTACAGGTTTATAAACTGTGAGTGAATCCCTTCCAAGTGCAGTGAGCATAGGAAGAGGAAAAAGGTGATCCTATCCACCGGCAGTGAGCCAGAGAGAGCGAGAAACAGGGAGTGACCCTTGGGAAAGCAGTGAGCTGACCCTAAACTTTGTAAAGGCAGTGAGCCTGGGCATAGAAGGGATCTAGCCCGAACATTGTAATCCACAACTAGTGATGTTTAGTGGAATTGGTACGACCGGAAACTTGTTGGCGTATGCTCCTTGAACATAGCCCTTTGTGGTGAACCAAGTAAAATTGGTGTGTCCTGTGAATGATTTACTTTCTATCTACTTTGTGCAACAAGAATGAGAGAGAAGAGTGTTTTTCTTAACAGCGAAACAAGATCAGAACGAGCGTTTATTTTAAATTAGTCATACCCTGATTCACCCCCCCTCTCAGGGTATTCAGCCTTGTGGACCTACCAATTGGTATCAGAGGGAAGGTTGACAGTTATTCTTCTCTCAAATGTAGGTCACTAATCATAGAGGGATTTCGATCTTCGACAGATGTAATTTTCAGATATGGAAGCATCGAATGCAACACTATTTCCAATCTCTAGGAATGGATGTTTTTTTAGTAGCTATGCACGGTATCGCAGCTGATATTACTAGTGGTGCATTATCAGAAGCAGAGCATAAAGAGTTGGATGCTGATTACAAAGCAATCAATGCCTTAGGGGGAGCCCTTTCCAATCCCATATATACAAATTTTATGTCATGAAAAACGTCACATGCCATGTGGGAAAAGCTTTTGAATATTTATGAAGGGGATACCAAAGTCAGAGAGGCAAATCTGTAGGTGTTGTGGAACAAGTATGAAGATCTGAGAATGAACCTGAATGAGTCTGTTGATGCATCCTTTGATAGGGTAAATGTTGTGGTAGAATACATGCATGGTCTTGGAGAAATTATCGAAGATATAAAAATTGTGAAGCGCATTTTGAGAAAACATCCACCTCGGTTCAATCCGAAAGTTTCTGTTTTGGAAGGTAAAGACCCAAAAGAACTGACATCGGATAACCTGCACAGTACTCTTGTTGCATATGAAATGAGAAACGATGATAACCAGACATTGGAAAAGGGGAAATCCAAAGAGGTGGCATTCAAGTCCATGAAGAAACTCACCATTGAATATTCTAATGAAGAAGAAGAGACAAATGAGGTGATGCCATTCCATTCTTCAAATCTGCAAAGAGGATGAAAAAATTTTAAAGTTAAAATTCCACTAGTATGATTTTGATGTGGAAAGGTTGTTCATCTTGCGACAATATGCCTCATGAAATTTCAAGATAATGATGATGATGATGAAGAAGTTGAAATTCCCAAGAAGAAATCTTCAGCCTATGTGAAAGGGAAGAAGCAGTTCAAGAGAAATTTCTTCAAGAGGAAGAATCTTCTTTTATAAGAAATAGATAGTTCAGATGAGTTTGAGGATGAAGAGGTTGAGGAGTTTGAAAATTGTAAAGATCACAGACAAAATGATATGGTAGCAGTCGTTGGTAGTTCTCAGGAAAATGAAGAAACAGGCGCTGGAGAAGAAGAAGAAGAAGTTGAAGGAAGTGTTGATATGGAAGCCAAATTGGAAGCAGCTCTTGAAGAGATAGATGTTTGGAGATCCAAAATGAATAAAGCCAATAAATTGGTTCATGATTCCAAACTCTATATGCAACAATAGGATGAATAAAAGTCAGAACTGTTAGAAGAAATTGAAAGACTAAAATCCTCAACACCAAAGAGCTGAGAAAATATTGTTGAGAATAAGCTTAGAATTGAGGGACAAAAGAAGGAAATTGATTGTTTGACTAACACAGGAAAGGAGCAGGTCAGACATATCAAAGAGCTTGAAGAAGATGTGGTCAGTCTGCGACGAAAAATGAAGGATCAAGAAAAAATCTTGACCCCCAATGTGATATCAGAAAAGCAGGCCATTCAGAAGACAGAGAAGATGAAAGAGGAGGCTCGTAGTTCAGCAGGTTTGAAGCAGAAAGAAAGCTCAAATGCTAAGGTTCATTCAGGGCTGGATAAGAAACAAAAATCGGTGATAGTTAATGTTAGACCTCAAGCACCCATCCCAAAATTGAAGGTTGATTTGGGCACAAAACAAAATCAGAATATTCATAGATCTCAAAGGGAAAATCGTAGTGCTGATGTATCACGAAGGAATGTACCCTATATCAGGTGTTATTGCTGTGGGAAAATGGGACATTCACAATATGTGTGTTCCATATCCAAGAGATATAGAAGGGAACAAGAAAAGAAATGACAGCCAAACAGAGAACGGTTTTCCAGAACATGTTTTGAAGGACACTGTTTTTGGTGTGGATAGTTTGGGCACATGGCTAGGTATTGTACTTCGACCATTCAGAGAAATGTGCCAAAGCAGAATCAAAAAATTCGCAAACAGCAGGTCAGGAAACCGACATGTGAGTTAAAAACGCAGAATAGGTTGGCGGCTTTGCAAGATGAGGTTGGTCCATCATACTCTGAGAAAGAACAGAAGTCCCAATCCATGCCGAGTGTGAAAGAAAAAAGTATGGACCAAAAAGAAGAAAAATGAGAAGGACGTGGTGGCAGAGATTTTCCTTAAAGCATCACATCGATCTGGTGTTTGGATGCTTGACAATGGTTGCACATCCCACATGACAGGTAATAAGGATCTTGTTAAAGGCATCAAATATGACAAAGAAGGAGTTGTCAAATTTGGAAATGATGAAGGCCTGAAGATTGTTGGCTAAGGGAAATCCATGTTTGGGGTCAAAGAGATGAGACGTGCTGATGTCTTGGTAGTAGAGGGTCTCAGTCATAACTTACTCAGTGTCAGTCAACTATTTGACTCTGGGCAGTCTATCCGATTTACCGAGAAGATGTGTGTTGTGAAAGGAAAAGATGGAGCAACTGTTCTGCAGGGAAAAAGGTCAAAGGGAAATCTCTACCTTTTAGGTGGGGAAGAAGATACATGTCTTTTATCCAGAGAGGAAGAAAACCAGCTATGGCATAAGCGACTTGGTCATCTATGCCAACCATCTATGGAGGATCTCATAAAGTGTGATGCTGTTAGAGACATTCCCAAGCTATCACGTGATTGCACTCATACGTGTGATGCTTGCCAAGAAGGGAAGATCATCAGAAAGACATACATGCCAATGGAACAGAAATCAACTAGAGTGCTCGAACTGGTTCATGCTGATGTATGTGGACCTATCTCACCACGAGCTATAAATGGGAAAAGGTACTATGTCCTTTTCATTGATGACAATAGAAGAATGGCATGGGTATTAATCATTACCCATAATACAGAGGTGTTCAGTTGCATAAATCAGTACAGGAGGGAATCAGAAAAGATGCTTGGGAAGAAAATTCTGAAGTTTCGTACTGATAACAGTACAGAATTCACAAACATTCAAGTTGAAAACTATCTCGAGAACCATGGGATAAGGCATCATGTTTCATCGGTAAGAACTCCCCAACAGAATGGAGTGGTTGAAAGGAGAAATCGGATCATCAACAACATGGAGAGAACAATTCTTATTGATAAAGACCTTCCAGAGAAATTTTGGAAGGAAGAAGTTTTGACATCGGTCTATGTTTCGAATAGGTCTCTGTTGTGTCCGAAGCAAGGGAAGATTCTGTATGAACTGTGGTACGGAAAGAAACCAACGCTGAAATAATTTTGAATCGTTGGAAGTAAGTGTTTCATTCTCAACAAAGAAAATCATAGGAAGTTTGAGGCACTAGGATATGAGAGGATATTCCTTGGCTACTCAGTGAAAAGAAAAGCATATAAATGTTCCAACAAAAGGCTGGGAAA
Source organism: Viscum album (assembly GCA_963277665.1). Classification (NCBI taxonomy): domain Eukaryota; kingdom Viridiplantae; phylum Streptophyta; class Magnoliopsida; order Santalales; family Viscaceae; genus Viscum; species Viscum album. Next base: position 393,501,849 of record OY728158.1, read on the forward strand.
AATCATTGAGAGCAATGATGTCACTATAGTTGAAAATGAACAAAATACTCAACGATCCAGTGAACAGTTCCTGGATGAAAGTGATGATGAGGTAAGAAACCTAGGAGGAGCAGAAGTGGCAGAAGCTGATTCAGAAGAAGATACTTATGATGATGAAGAAAGTGTCAAGTCTGTGTCTGCGAGGAAGCCAAAGAGTCGAGCTGAAATTGATAGGCAGAATATCATTGGTGATAAAACAACTCCACTTCAGACTCGAAGAATGAAATAATCACAGAATACATCATTTTTATCTCAAGTGGAGAGGAAATGTTTTTCCGATGCAGCTGAAGATGAAAACTGGGTTCAGGCTACGAACGAAGAGCTTGATCAGATTCAGAAGAACCAGACATGGGAGATTGTTTCGAGGCCAGCAGACAAGAATGTCATCGGGACTAAATGGGTCTATCGCAACAAGATGAATGAAGATGGAACAGTGATTCGGAACAAAGCACGACTAGTGTGCAAGGGGTACTCCCAGATCAAGGGAATAGATGTCGATGAGACATTTTCACCGGTTGCAAGGCAGGAGACAATCAAATTATTTTTTTCCATAACAGTGTAACAAAAGTTCAAAGTGTTCCAGATGGATTTCAAATCCGCATTCTTGAATGGGGTTCTGGAAGAGGAGGTGTATATTGTGCAGCCAGATGGTTTTCTCATTCATGAGGATGAGAACAATGTTTGCAGGCTGAAGAAGGCATTGTATGGGCTGAAACAAGCACCAAGGGCATGGTACTCAAGGCTTGATCAGTACTTGAAGAAACACGGTTTTCAGCGTGGAGGAGTTGATTACAATCTCTATTTCAGTAATTACAGTAATCAATGGATGATGGTGTTGGTTTATGTCGATGAAATAATATTTGGCAGATCATATGAAGCTCAGTGCAGATAGTTTTCCAAATTCATGAAAAATGAGTTTTAAATGTCAATGATTGGAGAGCTAACGTTTTTCATTGGTCTACAGGTGACACAAGGAAGGAATGGAACATTCATTTCTCAATCTAAATATACCAAGGAGGTCCTGAGATGGTTTGGAATGGACAATTCCAAGTAGATGAAGACTCCGGTTGCCACCCGGATGAAATTATCGAAAGATGAAGATGGAAAGGCAGTTAATATCACAGAATACAGGCAAATTATTGGAAGTTTGTTGTACTTGACTACAACAAGGCCTGATATTGTTTTCACCACATGCCAAAAAGTGAGATATCAGATCAATCCCAAGGAAAGCCACATTCTTGCAGTGAAAAGAATACTTCGGTATATCCAGGGCACAGTGGATTTCGGCTTGACATATACTGATAAATCCCAGACAGAGTTATTAGGCTATACTGATGCAGACTGGGTCGGTTCAGCGGATGATAGGAAATCAACGTCAGGTGGTGCTTTCTATCTTGGTGGATTCTGTATTTCCTGGGTAAGCAAGAAGCAATATTTCATTTCATTGAGCACTGCAAAAGATGAGTATATTGCGGCCACTCAAGCATGCACACAGTTATTATGGATGAAGCAGCAGCTTGAAGATATGGGAGTTGAAGTGAAGTCTCCGATCGGAATCCAGTGCGACAACTCAAGTGCTATAAATCTTAGCAAAAATCCCATCCATCATTCAAGGACAAAGCACATTGAGATTAAGCATCATTTTATCAAGGAGAAGGTTGAGCAGATAATCGTGAAGTTGGAGTACGTGCATACAGAGCTACAGGTTGCAGACATTCTGACAATGGCCTTACCAAAGGAAGATTTTGAGCGGCATCGACTGGCCCTGGGAGTTCAGTTGATTCCCCACACTTGAAATAGTGTGGATGTGGGACACCCCTCTCCCCGAGGTATGATGTGTTTTTCCCTAATGTGCTGATATGTGTTCTCTACTATGTTACAGACTACGAAGGAGTGACCTTTGGGTTCGTTGACAAAGGGGGAGAAAATAGTGATTTTTCAAGGGGAGATAGTGTGGCTATTTGAGAAATCATGACAGATACGGGAAGAAGCTGACCAGTGGAGTAGCCAGATAGGGGGGGCAATGAGAAAGGGAGAGATGTTTAAATCTGACGATGCTAGCAGTGATCGATCAAAGTATAGAAATCACGACAGCTGAGGATCGTGATAAAAGCAGAACAGTGGGGTTGGAATGGTGTGAGACGGTGTCCAGCTATTCACCAATTGGTATCAGTGTGGTTCAACAATTGGTATCAATTTAAGAATTGGTATCAGGTTGGAATCGACAATTGGGGCCTGACATGAAGTGATTCATTAATGAAGATTTCATACTACTCTTGTTTCTCACGCCGAGCATTGCTCATGTGGGCTTAGAGTATGTGTTAATTGAATCCTTGAACGCTACTAGAATCGCAAGAGGTGAATGGTGGTAGAGACTGGATGAAGACTCAGGGAGGTATCAAAGTACATAAAATCATTCTGAGCAGAGTTGTGAAGAGTTTTCAACAAACCCAAAGGGTGAGATTGTTGGGAAAAAATCCCTCAAGGTAACATTGAATTATTTTTTTGGGTTGATTGTGTTTGTTGACAAAGCAGGTTTTCATGGATATTTTTAACTTCCAAAGAATTTGTTGACAATCCTTGTTGAAAAAGAATGATGACAAAGGAAAGGACGCTCTAGAGGCGGTACAAAAGAGAAGTACAAGGTGGCGTCGTTTCCGAGTGTTTGCCAAATTTTTGGGGTCCAAAATTTGGAGTTTGGTGAGCATCGCGAAAATAGGATTTCCATGAAGACCATAATTTAATACGGAAAAGGCATGAATTTCGTGAAGATAGGATGCATGGTTTGGAAATCCCGAAGACCAGAAGATTGGAGGCGGTGATGCTTCGCTATTACGTCAAGCTTTGCGAACGGCAGAGGCTGAAGCGCATCACGGAGGTGAAAGGCTTTGCGAGGAAGCTTCGCGACGAAGGCACAAAGGAATGTTGGGATTCGCGAGGGAGCTTTGCGGCGAAGTCATGAAGGTATGTTGATGGTTATTCTTCGTGACTACGTCAAGCTTCGCGAACGGCAAAGTGCCGTGGTGCTTCGCGATTTGGACAGAATTTTGGCGGAATCATTGGAGATTCGCGATTTGAGATGACATGGCGTTGATTTCGCGCGGAAGGGACGAGGATCGGTGGAATCACCTATAAATAGAGGATGACCCCCTCGAGAGAAGTAGAGTTATTTTTCATAGAAGATCATTTGCTCTCGTTTGGCGAAGGTAGTTCACGGAGCCAATGTACTTCACGAATGAGGAGCTTCACGGCAGCTATTATAGCTCCGTGAAAGTTGTGTGCTCTACGTTGGCTCAGTGAGCGTCGCGAGAGAAGTTTCGTTGCAATGAGTTGAGCTTCACGGGAGTTCTTCGCAAGAGAGCTTCGCGAGAGAGCTTCGCGAAAAGGTAGGAGCTTCGTGAATTCTTGTTTGAGCGTCGCGAAATTGGGAGCCTAGCGAAGTAGGGTGCTTCGCGAAGGTGTTTCCAAAGTGCATTGCCCAGTGTTCAGAGGAAAAGAGGTATTCATCAGTGGATGAAATTTGAACTTCAATAGATCATCTACATATAGAGAAACATGCATTCCTTAATGGAAATGAAGAGACCTACAGGTCTATAAACTTTGAGTGAATCCCTTCCAAGTGCAGTGAGCATAGGAAGAGGAAAAAGGTGATCTTCTCCACCGGCAGTGAGCCAGAGAGAGAGAAACAGGGAGTGACCCTTGGGAAAGCAGTGAGCAGACCCTAAACATTGTAAAGGTAGTGAGCCTAGGCATAGAAGTGATCTATCCCGAACATTGTAATCCACATCTAGTGAAGTTTAGTGGAATTGGTACGACCGGCAACTTGTCGGCGTATGCTCCTTGGACGTAGCCCTTTTTGGTGAACCAAGTAAAATTGGTGTGTCCTGTACATGCTTTACTTTATGTCTAATTTGTGCAATAGGAAAGAGAGAGAAGAGTGTTTTTATTAATAGCGAAACAAGATCAGAACGGGCGTTTATTTTAAATTAGTCATTCCCTGATTCACCCCCCCTCTCCGGGTATTTAGCCTTTTGGACCTAACACATTGGATGTTCATATATATGAACATGTTTAATGGTCCTTAGACTTTAAAATTATTATTCATGAGTATTGTGAGTCGAAAAAATATATGTATTGATTAAAGTTGTGGTGATAGATGTTTGATGTGAGAGAGGATATGTTGGGTGTGTCACGAGTAATATTGAATTAATGAATAATACGAGAAAGGATGCATCCCTTATATTCTTTTAAAAAATATAATATCTCAGGCCCTTTGATGTAAATGATATAGCCTAAATAAATCTGTGGCCATGGTGATAAATAGGAATGTTCTATTTCTAAAAAGTTAAGAAAAGATATATCGAGCACATAGGTTGATGTAACTGGCATGAAACCTGATCGATTTGAGATATTCTAATAAAGGTATTACATTAAATAGTAAAAAATTCATATGCGGTGACATTTCATTGCGACATTAATTTCTTTCTACATGGGTGCCTTGATGTGTTTCTAGATGATAACCTTGGACTTTAGGACACTCTACCTAATGCCTCTGAGAAAGAGGCCTAGAGGGTCACACACTAAGTGTATCTAGTATCTCTGTTAAATAATATTTTTTTATTTAACAAGTTGAATAAATATTATTCCGGGTTTTGGTTTAAAAATTATTCATGGATTCCTGATCGTATTTATTCTAACACTAGTTATTCAAGAGAATATATTGTGGGTGGAATATTTAATAAATATTTATTTTCTATTTAGTTAATATAATACGTATATATTTATTGGTGAATAAAGTAGTGATATTTATATAATAAATAAATAGAAATTATTTAAGTTCAAATAAATATGTTAGAGGATTGGATGATCAAATTCAAGGGTTCAGTGAGAAATTATAATGTTGAATATTATTTTATTAAATAATATTTAATTATAATTCATAAGTTAGGTGTGGGTCAAGAAATAATAATAATAATAATACTATTATTATTTGATATGGAGTTTTTCTAGGATTAATAAAATAAATAAGGGTACTTGTGGAATTATTTTATTTTAACCCTAACGATACAAATAGAAAATTATGTTTATTTTCTCATAAACCTAGCAATGAAAATAATTATGCACAAGATATTAGAGAAAATATATCAATCCTAGAATTTTTATCCCTCTCCAAGAATGATCTCAAAAAAGAGAGAGATCCTCCTCCACCAGATCAAGTATAATTCTTTGGAAGTGGTATTCAATGTGATCTGAGGAATACATCACAAACACAAGGATATTTAGAACCAGGACCTTGATAATCCTTTGAAGATGTCTAGATATTTATGGAGCACGTGTGGATTACCTCTAGAGGAATCGTACACCTAGATTCTACAATCCAATTGTGGCACACTGCAGATATGTGGTCGGACAGTTCAAAAAAAAAAGAATAACCTTGCAAGTAATTCTTATTTAATTAAATTAATTATAAACAATATGTCTTGACCTCTTATATCTTTGTTCTGTTTTAATAACCCTTTTCTTGTTCTTTGATTCAAATCCATTGATCAAGTAATTCATCATTGCTTGATCTTGGATTAACCATTGGTAATGGAAAAAAAGAAAAGCTGGAAACCACCCTCCCACACTTCCAATACTCCTAGAACCTACAGACTGACTACCACAATATACTTTAACATTACTAGAAGATAATTAAATATCATTAATTAACCAAATTACTTCTTTTATTTCTTTAAATAATTCTATGTATTTGGACTCAGTGGTGAAAAGGTAAAAATGAATTTTTTATTCTATTTCCATGAAATAGGACCATGAAAAGCTAAAAAAACATAACCAATAATATATTTTTTAGTATCTATATTTTCATCGCAGTCATAATCAAAAAAACCAACAACAAAATTACTATAAGAAACTTTTTTATCTAAAAAAATACCTAAATTAGAAAACATTGAATAATACATGAGTAACCACTTCAATTCATTCAAATGGGGATTTATAGGACATCACAAAAACCTAATAAAGGTACAAACAAAAAAGGATTTATCCAGAAAAGGGAATATCATGTCATATATGAGACTACATACTATGTTTTCATAAGGTATTTTACTCATAAAATCAATATTATAATATCTTGTAGTGTATTGGGAAAAAGAAAAATTACAGTGATGAACTGAATGCATGCTAATAGGTTTGAAATTATCTAGAAAATATCTTTTTAACACCTTATGAATATAAGAAAATGGGGATAAATACAAAACCCTAGAATATTTTTGTTTATTTATTTCCATACCGATAACTTTCTATTCCCACCCTAAATATTTCATTTCCAAGGTATTATGCAATTAGTTTTTCATTTCAATTTTTCAACCTGATGTATTTTCAAATTAAAAGTATATAATCAATATATTGGAGTGAATATACAAAAACATGATTAAAATATTTAAATTAATAACATTTGTTACATTTATTTCTTGTAAAATCGTTTTTATACCTGATGGAATTAGTGTTCTTATACCAATTTCTAGATGATTTCTTAAAGACATACATGTATTTTCTAAAAATGCACACTTGATTAATTTTACTATATCGTGAAAAAACATTAAGTGGTTGTATATAAATATATTCATCCAACATACCATCAAATAAGGTAGTCTAATATACAATTTCTCAACATGAAGATCATTTTGGGAAGAAAAGAATAAAAAAATCAGATAGAGGAATGCTTGAAAATAGGTGAAAAAATATAACTATAACTGATTCCTTCATGTTGGAGGAATACCTTTTCAATAATTATAGATTTTTATTTTATTTTATTTTCATTGGTGTTATGTTATTTATTTCTTAAAAAAATTACAAAATAAAATTATCTCCTTTTAAAGTTTGTTAACAATTAAATTGGGTTGGTTTTTAAGAAGAGAATCTATTTCATATTTCATGGCAGTAGGCCACTTCCTAGATTCATATGATTTAAGAGCTTGTTTAAATCATGGTGGTTCATCACTAACTATGTAAAAACCTATATTAAAGTAAAAGGTAGCAACATTAGCAACTATAAACTGGTTTGGGGGCCTTATGGTTCTTCTGGTCCTGTCACGAGTCAACAGATAATCTCTCATATCACAATCTCTATCAACATCATACTTAGATTCAGGACCACTAGTATGTTATATTTCAATGTGATCCAATTGGGGTGGATTATTGGAGTTATAACAGGGTTTAAGATTAATTTCATGTTCTAATATAATCTCAATACATGTAGGATCAAATGGTTTAAACTCGATAGGTTCAGAATCCATCTGTTAAGAAGAGAAAACTTTGTAGAGGAAAATATCATGAATAATTATACATTTCTGAAAACTAGTCTTATCTAACCAAATAAGAATACCCTTCAACAAAATGTGGGTATCCCATAAAGTAACATTTCTTGGACTTGGGTTTGATTTTATCATCCCTTCTAGGATCATATACAGTACAACAAAAAAACATTTAGATGAGATAAATTAGGGTTGAAACAATCCATGTCTCTTCAGAGGTTTTTATGTCATTGGAACTAGAGGGGAATCTATTGATTAGATAGATAATAATAACAACATCTTCTACCCAAAAGGACTTGGGATGACCGGAATCTGAGATCATTTTTTTAGTCTTTATAAAATAGTTATATTCATCCTATATATAAATCTATTCTTGGGGGGGGGGGTATCCATAACATTTATGTTCCTAAGATTACATTTAGAACTAAAATATTCTATGAAGTAATTGAAAAAAATAATCAAAGCCATTATCTATCAAATGTTCTTTTTGTTTATTTCTATATTCAATTTCAGTGCTAGACATAAAAAAATTTAAGGATTCAAATGTTTATAATTGGTTCTTGACTATATAAATCCATACTTTCCATGAATATTCATCTATACAGGTCTCATGGTACTTCAACCCACTATGGTAAAAAGTTCTAGATAGACCCCATAAATCATAATGAACATATTCTAAATTGGTTTTAGCTCTATACATAGTCCTTTTAAAAATTTATTTTCTGTAATTACCAAGAACACAATCTTTAAAAAAGTGAAGACCGACTTCTGTTAAATCACTTAATATTCCATAATTTCAGAGTTCATTAATCTCCTTTTAACTAACATGTCCTAATATTTTTTTCTATAACATAGTGTTATCTATCATGAGGGAAATTGTCACTACTAGACCCAATGGGGATTGAGTTGTAACTCCCCTTGCCCGCTTCTAATAGGAAAAGGACTACTGACTAGCTCCGAGTAGGATATCACATACATGGGAGGCCATAACCTATCATACATGTACTCACTCACCCAGATACACCTCCATGGAATAGTGCATAGATAGATAAGATTTTTAATGAAATGCATGCATAAAACTATACCATAACAAGAGTACAATAGTATTATAAAAAAGTAAAATATAGGCCCACAAAACAAAAAACTATAAAAGCATCTAACCTGCTCATAAGAAGAGGATTGTTGTCAAATGCACCTGCCAGAATGCCCCTAACCTAAGCTCTGGTAAACACCCCAGTTGGACCAAATCACTAAGCTCTGCCTGCTCTAGTTCTTCTTTGGACTCCATCAAATGATATTTGTTCTGAACAAGATAAAAGACATGTATGGGAAAATCTCGTTCAGGGGTGAGTATAATGTTAAACAGTAGGATCCCCAAAAAACAAAAAAGAAAAGGAGAAAATTAGAGACATCAGTCTCCTAATCCTAGTGAAAGGGGACCCAAATGAGGTAAAAAAATCCATCTCCAGACTATAATCATCTAAATATGACTAGTTAGATCAAACCACATAGTGGTTCAACCCAGAAGTGACAATATCCTATGGAGACCCAATAAGAACCACAAATATACTCATATCAAGAACTAAGACTTGTGCTGTTTTAACCTCATCACTAGCAATTTTCCTACTCGGGGCTCTAAATGAAACCACCAAAAGCACACTACATGATCTGATTCAATCCCAGATGAAACTCATCCTAGAGATACACCTCATCTCAAACAACCCATCTATCCTAGATAGACAATCCAAGAGAACAATTTTGTCGGTTATTACCACCAAGATCACCACTCTGAAACTCATTAGAAATAAATATCTCATCAGATAGGGGATCACTCCTAGGGTCCTCTAGGTAAACCAATCTGATAAATCTATTATCTCTTAGATAAGGAATCACTCCCAAGAACCACTTTGTAATACCACAACCCAATCAGTTATTCTACAGATCACATCACTCAGATAGAGGGCGTCACCCATGTAAATGTGGTCACAAAGATGTTGAAAACCCATTTGGTGCATCTCGTGAAGTATGGGATCATACCAATGATACCATAAACCCTAATAAAACCACATGATGAGTAGGGGATCTTATAACTGACAATACGACAACCCAACTATCAATCGACCACTACGTAAGGGATCATATACCCAAAGATGCCAGAAAACCTTACAAGGTTTTACTACAAGATAGAGGATCAAAACCCATGTGAAGGTGGTCGCAGAGATACTATGAACCTTATCTAGGGATGTAATGTTAGAGGATCCTGCCCCGGCCTCAGCAGAGGGATGCTACCACTCTATCTGAACTCATCCTATCTAGGATATTGCAAACCTCTACTGGGGTTGTAATGCCACATGATAAATCCTAAGAACAAACCAATGGAGTTCACCCAACCATTGTTGGTCCAATCATCGCTAACCCATGTTACCCACAATATCTCCTCACTCCAAACCTCTTAGGCCCAAACTAATGTGACAATTCCATTATCCATGGAAAATCATACCAGATAGACTATTTACTCACCAAAAATGGACAACCAGTTAAAAGGGAACTATAAACCCCAGAAATCCTAAATGGGTCATATGGGACCCACAACACAATTCTTGAAGACACCAAATGGGTCACACCATTTTTATCCTCTTGTAAAAACACATGGGATAGTCTACTCGTTCGTCCAAAACGGGTACCCATTGAAAAAGTCACATTTCACCACAAACGCCACACAATGGGCCTCATCTGGCCCACACCTTGATTTTGTATTAAGCAGTAAAAATTTATCTAGAAACATTTACCTTAACATTAGGATCACAACTCCGCTGATGAGAAATAAATTAGATGCTCCGTACAGAAGTTATGACAGGTTGAAGTCGAGTAATTATAAAACATTGTTATTATTTTAATGTTTTATTTCCTAGAGCGTCAAACCCGATTATTTAAATTCCTAAACCTTCCACAAAGGGTATATCTCAATTCAAGAGTCACATATCCATATATGGAATGATAATTGAACACCCGTATTAAAAATTATAGGGGTTTAAAGAAACCCGGACCATTGTGGCTGGACCGGCCCACACTAGTTGGTCCGCCCCTTCCTAGGCCAACCGATTTGGCCTTTTCCACCACCACACCAGCACCCCACACCCCCAAACTACCCAATGACTATCTATTCCCTCATTGTGAAATCGCCGCCCTGTGATAGGACTACCGCTGCCACCCATGGCCAGATCGCTTCCACCACTTTCCAGACCGCCGTCAGAGCCACAACCCACAAAAAACATTTCATGGACCACCAGGATCCCATTGGTGCTCTAAATTCAAATCTAAAACCAGATCTTGGATCCTCAGATCTTGATATAGGCTACAATAATCTAAAATCGAGGGTTTATAGGAAATTTAATGAAAAGATTATGGAAAATACCTTAAAACTCATACCACCTACCTCGTAGGAGAAACACCAAAGCATCAGGTGTAGAACGATGCCTACAGCACGCTAATTCCCAATCTGGAGATGAATGATGTCAAAAGAAGATGTTGTTGGCTCCTACTTAGTACATTATTCCATAAAAGGGGAATATAGAGGGGTCTTCTTTCTCTTGTGCACCAAAGGGGAAGGGGTGGGATTGATTTTAGTTTTTTAAATCAATTCCCCCATTAACTCCCCCGTCAACAAGCCTCCAGCCAAAATCCCAGTGTAGACAACTTTATCTCACCCTTGGGGTAAAATAGTGTTCCAAACTCAGCTGTAGTCTTAGAAATTCAATATTAAACTATATTTCAATGTTATTCGATTTGACGTTAAACATAAATTAATTTATGTTAATTACAGAAATGTCCTCGATATCATTTTCTACAGGTGGTCTGTGCCGAAAAAACATATACCCATGCTAGGGTAAATCATATGATGCGGACGCAACCGTGGACTCATGTTTTTGTTCCAAGATACCTTTTGGGAGATAAACTATTTCTTCTGCATGCTTAGTATAAAAATACTTAATATTTTTATAAAATTTATTTTGGGCGCACAGGGCCACAGAATCAGACGCCATCTTAGTGCCTATATATGGAATTATAAGTTTAAATATTCCAATTTATGATAGGGCCAAACACGAGTCACTACATCCTGCCCACCTTAAGACTTTTCTTCCCCGAAAAGCCAAAGGCTAGACATGATGGAAAGGGACTAAAATATCAACTGTGTCTCCCATGCTGTTGATGTAAAAAAACCATCATAGCCACCAAGGTTTTCTGTTCTACCAACAATCACACACTGAGGGGAACCACACAAGGCCAAACCCTTGTCAATCTCATCCAAATTCGACATCGTGAAACTGGGAATATGTCTCCTCAATAGTGAAAGGTGGAAAAACACCAAGCCTCAAGTTTTCTATAGTCACAGGGTCTAGTGGTATGCCACCTTGCTAACTTGACACAGTTACCAACACACTAACACCTAACATAAAGTTAGAGGGACTCATCTAGCCCACCTCGATACTATCCTCTTTGGCCGACACTGTCTCGCCCACACGGTTTTTCATCGCTTCTCAAGAACACGTATTAGTAGGGATAGTGTACCTCATTCATGTAAGCATGTAGCCACATCAAACCACACCATGAACTCCTCAAGAGACTCATGAACCAAGCTGACTGAAAACACATGATGGTACAAATGAACAAAACATGGCTTCCCAAAATACACAAGGCCATACAATCCCTTGCACAAAAATGAATACACAACCCCTCCCTGAACACACATGTTTAAGGAACTCAACCACCACACCTCGACATAGTCTTCTTTGGGTGGCACTGACTTGCTCGCATTGTTTTCATTGTGTCACAAAAATGTGTCTTGGTGGGGGAAGGATCCATCTTCCTTGTATATTCATAGCGATAAATAAAAACACTGAATGAATCATTGAGAAGAAATGAAAAGGAATGAGTACCTTCAACCAGTGTATATCAAAACTAATATAGAAAGTAGAAAGGACAAAGATCATACCTCTTTCCATTCACAGTGCCTCTGGTTCGAAGGGCTCTACAGCCTAAGGCTTTCCCCACCCACATCCAGTCACTCCCTATGCCTGGCATGAACCACCTAGGGGTGGTGGGGGGGGGGGGGGAACTTGTAACTCCGTCCACCTCCTTCAACTACACCCACCCCTTTTCCACATCTACCTCTCTATGGATCTCCGTGCTAAAAATGTTTCCTATGCTAAGGAAGTATATTGACTATCTCCATCTCAGTAGCATAACAGGTCAGAGAATCTCTAGAAAGATGTCCCTGACCATTAAAATCCAAACACTAACCCTCCTACCGCTAACCAAAATAGGCATGAAGGGCATGAGAGACCTAAGCCTAAGATCCACCATCCTGGGGTCACCTCTTGAAATTTCACGCATGTCTGGACCCTTAAGCCTTCCATCAGCTACCAGATACTGAACCAGCTCCTTATGTCTCACTAACCACATTCCCATCACTAACGGTTGATGTTTGATTATCCAAAACTCTCTCCACCACTAAGGTCCGCTCCAACACTCTAGAATAGGTGGGAAGGCACAAGGAGACTATACCATCTCAGATGTCTCTATGGAGGCCCTGCTCAAAAGACTTGGCCCCGAATAAAGGGTCCTAACCATATCCAATGAGTAATGCGATAGTTATATAATCTTTTTCAAGTACTCTACAAATATTTTTTCTCTCATGACAAAGCCAAAGAAGCTCCTAGATATGCACAAACCTGATAATTTCCAGGTATAACTCCTCCCTAAATAGTTTCTCAATCTCTGACCAAGTGAGTATCTCCTCGTTGTGGGTTTGTGTCATAATACTCCACCAGCACCCGACAAAACCATGAAAAATGCTCGCTACAGGAACCACCATCTAATCAGGAGGTTTCCTCACTAGGTGGATAGCTCAGGTGACTACTAAATTCCAGACATAAGATACCTAGGGGTCTGGATCACCATAGAACCTCAAAGGTCACTACCTTTGGAACTTGTGTAGTGCACTCAGTCTGTGCGCATCCTCGTTCTTCACTACCAAACCAAACTGCTTCTCGATAGGTGGTGGCTCAACTGGTGGATCATCTTGAGGTCCAATATCTGAACCATTTACCTACTTCAAAGCCTCATCTTAGGTCAAATCATCAGAAAAATCCCACAGAGGAACCCTGTATGGCTAGTGTCATGGAGGAATCCTGAAATACAATCAATATGTACCATGTTCAAAGATTATATTTGGTAAGATGACTTAAGAAGGACAAGGAAAACCAAAAACCTAGTCTTATATGATGCATGTACAATTTTTTTACCTACAACTAGTTTCCTAATGTCCCAAGTTGAAAATAAGGTTATTAGAGTCCTAGTGAATTGATACATCGCCCACTGAACCTATACTAGATTCCATAGTCTAAATACAGAACTCAAAACATCTGCAAATTTTCACAATGAAACCCAAATCATGCTCATAGCTAGAACAACTATGCTTTGAGGTCCCAAAGGTGGCACCCTCTGATACCACACATTCCTGACCCGAACCAATAAGTCTTAAGCTGTGATTCCCCAAGCATGTCCTCAATAGAGCAGGGGCTACTAATTAGCACTGAGTATGATATCACACACATGGGAGGACTTATAATATTGTACTTGTATGCACACACCCACATACACATCCATGAAATAGTGCCAAGATGTAAAAAAACTGAAAATAAATGCATGCATACATCTATCTTGAAACCATAGTAAAATAGTAGTACACAAATGGAAAATACAGGGCCCACCAAACAAAAACTGAAAAATAATCCTACCTGCTCAGAAGAAGGGGATTATTGTCAAATTCACCTACTGGAAAGCACCTCACCAAATATCTCGTAAAAACCATAGTTAGACTGCCTCAGTAAGCTTCACCTACTCCATGTCCCCCAATTAATCCATTGAAAGTATTGTCGTATGCACAAGATAGAGAACATGTGCGAGAAAATCCCATGAATGGGTTAGAATAATGATACTCAGTAGGAGGCCCAAAAATCCCAAAAGAAAATGAGCTAATGAAAGGCATCAGTCCACTCATCCCAACCAGAGGGAACCCAAATGAGAGATAAACTATATCTCGAGACCATCCTCATCTAAACATGACCAGTCAGCTCAAATCACATAGTGAATCAACTTAGTGGTGAAAAAACCACAAGGAGACCCAAAAAGAACACCAGATATACTTGTCTTGTGCACCAAGACTCATGAGGTTATGAAATAATTACCAACAACAGGTTCTTACTTGAGGATCTAAATAAAAACACCAGAATCACACTCCAAGAGTTGAGTCAATCCTAGATGACACTCATATCAGAGATACACCTCATCTCAAACAACCCATCCATCCCATATGGCCTATCCAAGAGAACACTCCCACCAGATATCACCACCATGATTTCCATGTTGAAACTCAGTAGAAACACAAAAACACCTCAGATAAGGCATTACTCCTTGGGTATGCCTGGTGATACTAGAACCCAGTCTAGTAAATCGAAGATCTCTCATATATGGGATAATACCTTGGATATCCGGGGGGGATACCAAAACACGATATGAAATTCTATAGATCACAACACTCAGATAGAGGATCATCACCCATGTCAGTGTGTCCGTGATGATGTTAAAACCCCATATAGTATATGTCATGAATTGGGGGATCGTACCAACAATTACACAAAACCTAAAGAAACCACACGTTGATTAGAGGATCTTATAACTGATGATACCACAACCCTACTATCAATCAACCATTGCATAGGGATCATATACCAATAAATTCCACAAATACTTATAGAGTTTTGCTACTTGATAGAGTATCATCACACGTTTACAGGTGGTCACAATAATACCATGAAATATATCTAGGGAATATAAGCTAGAGGATCATACCCCATCCTCACCAGATGGATGATATAACTCTATCTAAGCTCATCACACCGAGGGGACAACAAACATGTACTAGGGTTGTAATGACACATAAACCCTCATAAGAACAAAATAATGGAATTCAGCCAAATTATAATAGTCCAAACAATTCGATACCATGATAACCACAACATCACCAAACTCTGCACCTCCTAGGCATAAGCCAAAGCCACAATCGTGTTCTATGTGGAAAAACACAAAGGATAGGCTATTTACTCACTCAAAAAAGAAAACCTATGTAAAGTGATCTATTCACTGCAACAAGCCTGAACAGGTCACATGGGGATATTGCCTCAATCCTATAACGCATAAAATGGGTCATCCCATTGATATCCTCTCAAAAAACACATTTGATATACTATTCATTCATCCAAAATGAACACTTGGTAAAAAGGAAACATTTCACCTCAAACGCAAAAAAATATCCCTCATGTGGACCACACCCAAATTTAAGATTAATCAATCAAAATTTATCTAGAAACTTCCTCCTTACCATCAGGGTCACACTACGATTGATGACACATCAATCAGATGCTCTGTGAAGAAGTTATGGTTGGTCAAAGTTGAATAATAATAAAATATTATTATTATTTCAATGTTTTCTAAACTCAGGTCACGAACCCAATTATTTATATTCCCAAACTAGTTTCAAAGGGTCAATATTGATGTGAGAGTCACATATCCATAGACAACTAAAAAATCATACACCTTGTTAGAAAATTATGGGGGTTTAAAGAACCTCGAGCCCATTCTTACTAAACTAGCCCACATTGGCCAGTCCGCCACCACCACCAGCCCACCCCGGTTGGCCTGACCTCCACAGTGAAGCACCCTGCACAGTTCTCCACATCGCCATAGCCCTCACCGTGAAGTCTTCACAGCCACATATGCCCAGACTACCACCGCCGCCTGCCGGACCACTAGCGGAGCTGCCACCCGGCATAAAACCTTCTACGGGCCAACAGGAGCACCCCGTGCTTCAAATAAAATTTAAAACCAGATCTAGGATCCTCGAATCCCAATATACATAACTATAATATCAAATATAGTTTTTATTGGATATTAAAATAAAAAAATACAAGAACGGGATTAAAACTAAAACCACATACCTAGAGGGTGAAACATCGAAGCATTGGGTGAATAACGACGCATGTGACACATTGATTACCAATCCAGCAACGATCAGTATCGAAAACAGCTATTTCTTGCTCCTCCTTGGTTTATTTCTCCATCATAGGGGAAGAGGGGGGGGGGGGGGGTTCTTCCTCGTGTGCATTAAAGGGGAAGGGGTGGGGTGTATTTTATTTTTAAAAAATCATTTCCCCCATTAACTCCCTGTTGAAACACATCTAGATAAAACACCTAGCACAAAAAAATTTATGTCACCCATAGGATAAAAATGGATTTTTGGACGCAAATGAAGTCTCATAATTTCAATAATTGACTCCGTTCAGGAGTTATTTGATGCAGTTTCCAAAACAAATTAATCTAATTTATTTATGGAAACTACCTCGATAACTTTTTCAATAGTAGGCTTGTGATGACAAAACATATACTCATCCTAGGGTAAATAACAAGCTCCAGACACAGCTGTGGACTCAGATTTTGGATCCAATCTACTGTTTGAGAGATAACCCATTTTTTATAAATTCATAGTATAAAAAACTTTATATTTATATAAAATTTATTCCTGGTACACTGGGCCAAAGAATCCCACACCGTCTTAACACCTTGATCAGGAATTATAGGTAAAAGTATTCCAGCATCTGATAGGGCCAAACCCAAGTATCTACAGAAATAGTTTCCTTAAATTATTTCATATGAGTCGTATTATCTAAGACATATTGATTATTGGTTAGGGTTTTTCTCAAAACTGTGAGGGACCCCTTAAAGATTCTAAGACACCCTCAATCAGACTTAAAAAATACCCATTTTAGACTAAGATACCTAGGGAAATAATACCCCTCTACAATTCATGGACCCACCAAACATCCTCTAATTATTTGACTAACCAATCATAAAATTCTAGAGAAAAAATCAATTTACCCCTAATTCGGTAGATTTTTTTATTTCCTAGGAAATCCTCACCACTCTCAATCTCTCTCAGATATATAAAGTACTCACTTTTTGGACACATATTAAATGAAAATGCTGAATCTTGGACCCATTTATCACTCATATCACAAGATTAAACATTAAGAACATCAACGCTAAAAAAATCTTGTTAAACAAGAAGGAACAGTCACTATTATTGGTGTTGTTTTTTGAATATTTCCTTTGGGTACAATTCCCTCTAATGTGACTAGGTTGTTTACAATAGAATAATTTTATTTATTTTCACCTATAATCTAATCTGTTCCTAGACTTACTATTACCACTGTTTTTCTCTCTATAATTGGGCCTAGCTCTAACATTAATCCCCTCGTATTACTTCTTAATGAAACTAGGATTGTTATTTTGAATTTATTTATTTTAAATGGCATATTTAATTTTGTCGAGGTTTAGGGAATCCCTACTATATATCATTGAATATTTAATTAAACTTTATGATTCATCCAAAGAGTTTAATAATATGATATCAAAATCCTCATCATCCTACATAACTTCTATATTATATAAATCATGAACAATTTTATTAAAATAATCATTATGAGTATTCACTGTCGTTCTTGGATAGATGCGATGTTTACAAAATCACATCTTCTTATTTAGTCGACCTACTAAGGTCTTTTTCATATATAAAGTTTCAAGTTCAGACTAGATTTGGGAAAAGTTGGATTAATAGTGTACCTCACAAAGGACCTTGTCACTGAATGATATGAGAATTAAACTATAAGAATTAGTAAGAACATAATTAGGGATATAAAATGTGGTTCTAGGGCAATTTCCTTCGATGAATAGGGTGTCCACTTTCTTTTTAGGACCACA
Source organism: Viscum album (assembly GCA_963277665.1). Lineage (NCBI taxonomy): Eukaryota > Viridiplantae > Streptophyta > Magnoliopsida > Santalales > Viscaceae > Viscum > Viscum album. The sequence goes on from OY728158.1 coordinate 393,520,079, forward strand.
CATTACCTCAAGGAGCACATTATGGTCTATCATCACATTAAAATTTATCTACTATAGGTTAAAATCATTATGCCCATGGAATTTTTCTCTACCAAAATTTTTTGAAACCATTATTCTAGATTAGGTAGATCTAATACCAATTATTTGGGGCTACACTGATGTGGATGTCCAAATGAAATATCCAAGATCAGATAATCTAGTTACCGGGTTCATGATTTTAATACAGGTAACATGATTAATTATTAAAAAGAAGTGGAAATGTGGATTCAAGATAAATATGGTGTAACAAACATGAAAAACCTAGAGATATAACATGATCTAGTCCACTATCGACCTATATACATGATGAGTAAACCTCCAAAAGACTTTATTACTAAGAAATAAAAACATCATGATTACAATATGAAAAAAAGAGCTCGAGAAACTATCTAAGTACCATCATAGATGAACTCCCACTACATGAAAGTATATAAAGATACACTATTAAACATAAATGTAAGAACTAAAACAAATAAAATCATAATAAAATTATTACGATGCAAATGTACAATACCATAACCTGGATTAAGCTCAAATATAGATTGATCTATATATTTTTTCATTCATATGAGAATGTCTCATGACGAAGGTCGTGTTTCTTCAGCGCTTTCCAATAAAACCCTAGACTAGTCCAATGATGATGAAGATGACCTGATTTAGTATAGTTCAAAAAACATGGATCGGATATTAACCAAGAACTTATATTGATATATCTCTTCACAATAATTTTAAAGTTCCCTCAAACCCCCCCCCCCATTTTAATGAATTTCTGATGATGATCCATGAGGTGCAATTATGATGGTAGATGATGCAACGATGAGTCAGCAACAAAAGTAGGATTTATATCAGGTGGATGACACAAAAGTGAGATTTATTTTAGATGTTAAAATAGATTATCTTACCCTTACATGTATTTACCCTAACATAACATTACCTTTTTGAAATCCGGGTATTACCCTTACACGTGTAGGGTTCCTTTACATGATCCAATAATACCCTTACAAGGACAGAACCATACCTTTTTTTTGACAAAATAAGACGGATCCATTAATGATGGAGATCAGCAGAAATACAGCAGCATAACCATGATGGAAAATGATTGAACCAAAGCAAATCCTCGTAAGGAGGGCCAATGCCTGCCATCTTGTGAGAGGCTTCATTCGATTCCCTTTTAATAAATGAGAAAATGCAGGAATTGAAGCCTTGTTTCTGCGAGTGAATACACCGGATAATGGGGCCTAAAGGTTGAAGCCCGCCGTCAGTGAGATTGATGGCATTGATTACCGTGAGACAGTCGGATTTGATGTGAATGGAATCCCAACCATGATCTTTTGCGAAGTTTAACCCAACAAGGATGGTGGTGGCCTCTGCGACTGAGGGCTCCCAATGTGCATAACGTGCTTCGTATTTGGCTGCGATAAGATTTCCCAGGTTGTCTCGTGACAGTAAACCTAGTCCAACTGGGCCATCCTTAGGAAGAGAGGCATCCACATTGATCATAAAAATCCCTTCCGGTGGGGGGCACCAGTGTTGGGGAAGAGGAGAGGGGGTGAAAAGTCTTTGTTGCTCAGGGTGGTTCTTCCAAACCGCAATCCATGACAAAGCCCGGTCAATCCAAAATCTAGGGGGCCTCCGGAAATGATTGAAAATGGCCTCGTTCCGCCTATCCCAGATAATCCAAGTCAAAATGCACAGGGCGCCTTCTTTAGCCGGAGAAAAGGAGGAGCACCATCGCAGCAGGAGAGAGGTAAGATCTGAGGCGGCGTCCAGGGTCAGCTCTATAGTTGATCCCCAGCCATTCCAAACCTCCTGAGCCCCGGGACATTGAAAAAGAGCATGGAGAGGGGATTCAGTCACAGAAGGGCAGAAAGGGCATGAGTTGTCGTTTGAAAAGTGTCTGTAGGCAAGGAGGCTCTTAGTAGGAAGTATACCGGTACACACCTGCCACCAAAAAAAGCGAACTTTAGGGGGAACATTAAGCTTCCAAATTGATGTCCAGGGCCTCACATCTCCTTCTGTAATTTGAGCAGCAAGAGCTCGCCGGTAACCAGCTTTCACCGTATACTCTCCTGAGCTGTCGTTTGTCCAGTAGAGATGATCTGGCCCTGCGTCTGGCACACATGGGATACTCAGAATAATTCTCCTATCCCTCTCATTAAACCATGAGAAGAGTTTTTCCAGACACCATCCCGCCCCTTGATCATCAAAAAGACAACAGACTGTGGCATGTTCGGATCCTGGAAAAATAGGGGATGAGGCCTTCGTGCCTGCCTGATCAATAAGCCAGGGATCAGTCCAAATCTTGACCGTTGAACCATTCCCAATCCTCCAGCCTAGTCCTTTCCTCAGAAGATTACGACCGCACCAAATGCTTCTCCAGAGAAAACTGGGTCGATAGCCAAGATGGGAATCCAAGAAATCCTTATGTGGGAAATATTTAGCCCGGAGAACTCGCGTGCATAGGGATGATGGGTTATTAATCATATGCCAACCTTGTTTAGCCAGAAAAGCATCATTAAAAAGAGAAAGGTCCCGGAAGCCCATTCCGCCTTAAGATTTTGGTTGGCAGAGAGCAGACCAGGTGATCCAATGGACTTTATTTTTTCCGTCTTTTCGACCCCACCAGAAATTAGATGTTCTGGATTGAATCGTTGACAGCACCACATCAGGCAGTTTAAAAATAGACATCAAATAGCTGGGAATAGATTGAAGTGCCGCCTTGATGAGGATTTCCTTCCCGGTCATGGAGATTTTTTTAGGGGTCCAACCTTGTATTTTTCTTTCAATTCAATCCACAATAGCTGAACAGATTTCTTTCTTTGACCGTCCAACCACCGTCGGGAGCCCAAGATACTTCCGGTGCTTATCGACCCCAGGAAAGCGTGCTAAAGAGCAGAGATCTTCTCTTTTCGGCTGGGGGACTCCAGAGCTGAAAGAAATTTCTGATTTACTCTGGTTGATCATTTGTCCTGAAGCCCGTTCATACTGTTGTATCGCCTGGCAGATTGCAGTACACTCATTAGGGGTAGCTCGGGAAAATAGAAGGCAATCATCCGCGATGAAGAGGTGGGATGTCGGAGGGCCCTTGCGGCACGCTTTCGCCCCATGAATTTTGGAAAACGAAGCTGCCCTGGAAAGGAGGTTAGAAAACACATCAGCCACTAAAATAAAGAGGAAGGGTGAAAGAGGATCTCCCTGGCGAAGCCCACGGGAAGGGGAAAAGCCTCGGGTGAGCACCCCGTTGACATTAATACAGAAGGATACTGAGGAGACGCATTGCATGATCATGTCAATCCATTTGGTGCAGAAACCCATCTTGAGCATCACAAATTCGAGGAAGTTCCATTCCACTCTATCATAGGCCTTAGCCATATCCAATTTCCAAGCCATGATCCCTTTCTTTGCTCGTGTTTGTGTCTTCATGGAATGGAAAATTTCATGAGCAATAATGGCATTATCAGTGATTAACCTTTTTGCCACAAAAGCGCTTTGGTTCTCTAAAATGACGTCGGGAAGACAAGGACGCAACCGATTCGCCAGGATCTTCGAGAAGATCTTATACGAAACATTGCACAGACTGATAGGTCGAAAGTCCGAAACCCCTTGCGGATTTTTCATCTTGGGAATGAGGGTAAGAATAGTTTCATTAAGAGAAGACAGGTCCGTTTTCCCTGCCCAAATATCCCGCATCAGATTGCATATGTCTGGACCAATGATGTGCCAGTAATTCTTGAAAAAGAGGGCGTGGAATCCGTCTGGTCCCGGGGCCTTCGTCGAGTGGATTTTCTTTGAGTCCTTAAGAGTCTCGTCATTCGTCACATCTTTAGAAAGTTGTCTATTCATATCGTCAGAAATCACGGGTTTGATGCAGTCCTCAATCTTAGGAGAAATGTTAGAATGGCCTGTAGAGAAGAGCTTCTGAAAATAGCTCAGGAAAGCTTCTTGGATTCCCCCTGTGTCAGACACTTTACTACCATCTGATTTTAGAATGCCAGAAATAAATTTTTTTCGGCGTCTTGCTGAAGCCTTCTGGTGGAAATAACGGGTATTAGCATCCCCTTCTGTTATATGAATATCACGCGCTCGCATAGCCCAATAACCTTCCTTATTGCGTAGGGAAACATCCAGCTCTCATTGGGTTTCACTAATTTTGGAGAGAATACTGCTATATGGGGGTTTGCTAAGAAGATTTCCAATCTTCCTTTCAAGAAAATTGCATTGCCGGTCCGGGTGACGGAATTTAGAGTAGCTCCATGACTTCAGATCAGATGCTACTCGGAGAAGGTTGGTTCTCAGATCAGCTTGACCATTCTTCCAGCCTGAACGGATAACCGCCTCGCACTCGGGATCTTTTGACCAGAAGCTTTCGAATCTGAATGGTTTCTTGGAACTAGTAACGTGCTCATTATGGGTTTAGTTAATGACAATTGGGCAGTGATCCGAGAAGTTGAACGTGAGGTGTCTTATATGGTACATTTTGAAGAGGTTCATCCAATCCATTGAGCCAAAGAATCTATCCAGACGTTCAGCGATTCGATTTCCATCAGAACTACCTCGGAACCATGTGAAAGTATTACCCGTGTAACCCAGGTCCATCAGCTCTGCCTTAAGGATAGCATCTTTAAAATCAGACATAGATGTGGAGGAACGCATAGCTCCACCTTTTTTCTCCTTCTGGAAAAGGATCTCGTTAAATTCCCTTCCAAACAGAATGGGGCTTGGCAGATCACGACGGAGTTTGCAAAGAAGATCCCAAGATTTCCACTTTTCAGACTGGGATGGCCAGCCATAGAAGCCCACAAAAGTCCAGGGGGGGTTGTGGGGATCACAAATGGATGCAGCCACGTGGCGCTGGGAAAAAGAAAGGAGCCTAACATCGACATTATCCTTCCAGAGAAGACATAATCCCCCTGAATGACCCTGTCAGGGAACCGGGAAACAACCCTGGAAACCGCATTTTAGAGCAAGATTTGTGATGTCCTTGTTTTCCAATATGGTTTCGGACAGGAAAACCATATCAGGGAAACTTTGAGCGCAATGGCGCTGGAACATGCGAACCGTTCGTGGGATGCCAAGCCCACGACAGTTCCAGCATAAAGCAATCATTGCTCTAGGCGGGGCCGGGCCTGACCCGCCTCCGCCTTTATAAAAACATTGGATTACCCTTACATAATGAAGAAATTCACTTATGTGTTAGGGAATTACCATTACATGGTGGGTTATTTAATTTATATATAAATAATGCTACCCTTATGCATGAAATCAGCTACCTTTACACAATAGGAGTACCCTTACGCAAGTTAGGTGTACCCATACACAACATGTAAGTTACCATTACACAATAGTTTACCTTTACGAAAGATTAAACTACATGGTAATGAAAGCATGTGAATTAAATTATGAAAATATAAGAAATTAAATTATAAATACTCCACATTAATTCAATTGGATTTGTAATAAATAAAGTTGCATACATGAAATAAATCACACAATACATGAGAAAATTAAATATTATTTGAACATGAATTTGTTTCTATTTTCCAATATGAATTAAATGTTAGTAAATTATGTTTTAATTTATTTTAATATATTCATTAAATATAAAATATCCATTACAAAATTGGTAAATTAATTGATGATAACTGGTATTGAGATGGCTGTCCAATATACGGGTGTAATTATATGATTTAATTATTTTGAATTGTTTAAATAAAATAGAATAATAATATTTAATTTTTGATTGATGATAAATGTTTCAGAACTCCATTTCAGACTATGTAGAACTCTGTTTTATTGGTAAATTTTCATTTATCACTAACTACTAGTACCCCTCACTTGAATGTGGGTAATATTACATAAAAATGAGGTTTTATAGGAAGAGATAATTTTTAATGCTGGATTTGTACACCATTAATGAAATAAAAATGTTGGTTTTGAATTTTGAGACAATACGTACTCAAATAAATTTCCCCTAGGTCATTTTTGGTTAATCATACAATGATAAACCTACCCTTATAAAAAATAATATTAAGCCACCATTATTTAACACAAACTAATTAACAAACATCATGCATTGGATGATGTAGTATGGATATATATAATGTGTTAATAAATTTTCATTATAAGTAATCATGTATGTTTCCATATACTATAACAAACAAGTAATTTATAATTATCATATAATAAAAAAAAATTTACCATTGAAAATAGTAAATGGTATTCATAATTGTTCAACATTGAAAAAAATATTATGATGATTCACAATCACTTCACACTGATGGTGGATCGGGTAATAAAATCAATCACATTTTGGCATATTCAATATATTGACTTCCCCTGGAATATCATTTATCTTCTACTCGATTATGGGGATTGTTTGAAGCATCAACTTTTTTTCAAAAAAATTTAATCATGGATTAATAAAATTGTATATGGACATTTCTTTATTAATGAGTTGCAACCTGCTTCTATAGAACCCTATAATTGGATATTTTTTTAAGTCAATCTTTCAAAACATAATGTTTAAATGTCTTATATTTTGACTCAAATAATATAGAAAACATATACAATTATCATGGGATATATGAAAGAGTATATATTTTCATATATATTTCCTTTTTCATTACTCGAGTGTCAAGAGAGTCTCATGATATTTTTTAGATTTATAATATTTTGGATTAAATATTTTATAAAAAATTTAATTATGCGTGGCATGTTAAAAAAATATATAACATATTACATATGTGTGTAAATGTAAATTTATATGTATTATATTGATATTAAATGTTGAAAAAATATCGTGTTGTGAAATATTATATATATATATATCAGCACACTTGTATATATATATATATATCACATTGATATATATACATATTGTAGTATTTTTTTAAATATAAATATATATTGTTATATTGTTATATTTTTTAATATATATTGTTATGTATGTTTATATATAGATATATTATAATGATTACACACACACACAAACATATAAGTCAATGATTTAAAAAAAAGAAAATTTTATTACAAAACAAATGAAAACCATGATGGAAAAAACATTAAAAAATGTTATAATAAGGTTTAAATGTGTTTAGATTTAGTGGTAAAATTTCTTTATAAAAAATGGGTGGTGGAGTTGATTTTAAATAATTAAAATGAAAATCGAAGAGAGAGTGTGTGGAATGAAAATTAATTGGAGAGACAATATGTTAAAGTGAAATAATTAGAAAAAAATGGATGTTAAAAGGGGTGAAAGGGGGTTATTATTGGGGTTTAAAAAAATTATGGGAACCACATATGATAAAAAATTAATGAATTAAATGAGTTTGTGTGGATTTTTTAATGGAGACCCATTTTTCTTTGGTTCAATGTGTCCAAGTGAGGAAAGACATCGAAGTGAGATGGTCTGCATCCCAGTGCGTATTCTTTTTTCTTTGATGTGGATGGCTTTTTAAGAATCCCTATGGTTTTTAAAGACCTAGTTTCAAATAAATTTCATGATTCTTGGTTTTTTTGAGTAAAAATGGTGTTGTGAACACTTACCTTCATCCCTATTTCTGCACAACGCAATGTCAATGCTTCGCATCCAAGTATAGAATCTATTATTTACTTTTTATTTTATTTGTAAGTGTGATCTAATCATGATTTATTTTTAATTGTCTAAATATTTTTGATTTAAAATATTCAAATAATAGTCTTGAAAAGAATCACATAAAAAATGGTTATTTATTAATATGGAAACTCGAAGAGAAGAATAAGGTGAAAAAAATCCAGTGAAATATTGTTAGTTTATTATTATTATTTTTAGGATTGAAATATATATTTAATCAAATCCTATAGAAAAATATTATTACCATAATAACTTTGAAAACACATGTATGATTATTAAATAATATGGAAATATGCATGGAAGTGGAAAAATTGATTTTCCATGCTACTGTTTTTTTAAATTTTTTAAATAATTCACCTTTTGTAGATGTTAATAAAATTCTAGATAACTCTTTAATATGATTATTTTAAAAAGAATTATTATTTACTAATTTTCAAAAAAACAAAGGGATAAAACCAATTATCACACATTAATTATTGTTAATTTTTTAATGTTGTGATAATTACATTATTTGTTTGGACTTTGTGATTGAATTTGTTTATTTGTCAGTTGATATTTACTAGATAGTGTTCTATCTACTTGGGTGTATTTTCTTGTTGATTATAATAGTTTAATCCATGAAATGGATAAAAAATATAAAGATAGATAATATTATTAATTAAATTAATGAAGCCCGAGGAGAATGATTACTACTTATCTTGGAATTAGTTAAACATGAACATGATGCCTGAAGAATATTACGATGATTGTAGAAACTTCTCGCTTCTGGTATAGGTTTCTTAAGAAATAAAATATATTAATAACAAACTATTTAATTCTTGATGGAATTAAAATTGTTTTTTTAAATATGAATTAATTGGGGGTGATCAATCCCATTCATGATGGTAAGAGGCTTGAATTCCTTGATGCTATGGGTGTAGTTTTCTTTAAATATTATGTGTGTGATAATACATTTAATATGTATTTAGGCTCTATGGATATATATCCTTGATATGATTTATTGATAACCTTTTGTGGTTGGAATGGTTTAATGATAAATGGTTTTGAGGCTCATAGAATGATTGATGACATAGGATGTCGATTATGATGTTAATGGAGGAACTCAGGTCCAGATGTGAATACATTAGACTAAGATTACTGAATTTAATATTATGTGAAATAGTGTAAGACACTAGTCTATTCAGTACTTGTTTAGAGCATGGTTTTCTCATCGATGATAACATCTATCGTATTTCTTTAATGGAAAATAACTTATTGTTCTTTATATGACCAGTTTCCAACTACGAGAAATTTTTTTATGATATCCACTATGAGTGCATGTTTTATGTGGTACATTAGTCCAAATATTACAGTACCTAGATGGTTATGAAATGATAAATGGATTAATGAAATAATTGAGTTGGTTATTGATACCAACTTATGATGATGACATACTTAAGAATACAAACAAAGAATAAGTAGTGTCATCAGTACTTGGTTTAGAATCTTAAAATGACAATATTATAATGAAAATGGAATAATATTAATTAGTGGATAAGGAATAAATTAATATATAATTTTATTCTTGTGTGATTATAGGATATCTAGTTCTTAGCGATGACAGCCGAGTGTCTTGAGAGAATATAGCTTCAGTTGAGAGTAAGACTAGGTATTTTCCATTAGTTTGGTATGTAGGCTATATATATATTATATATTTTTTTCATACACTACCCCACTATTATTGGAAGGATGAATGCCACCCAGTGGACTCTAGGTATGTTTCCCCAACATCTATTCTAGTTATATTGTACATATGACTACCCCTATCACTCACTCTCTTCTATGGATGTAGTAATACATGATGGTAGGCACTGGGGATACATTCTTATATATGTGTTCAAAGGGATGTAGTGGCTTGAGGTTTAATTCACACACATGTATATTTGAATTTAGTATCCTAAGGATTAATATATGTATGTTGTTTATGTGATGTAATGGTTAGAGGTATAGTAAATGATATATAGGTTGTGGTGGATTTTGGAAAAATTACATTCTTACTATATAGAGATAAGGATATTGGTGATGATATTATGTGATGCAAGAGGTGAATACTACATTATAACCTTTCCTTTGAGGCATGTGGATTATTAGACAGAGATGTCTTGGGACATGTGATGTCAGGGTGAGAGTGGAAAACTTGTGGGGAAGTGGTAGTGGGGTAAATTCACTTTTAAATTTATGTTTGATATTATATTATTATTGGTAAGAAATACTTGGTAAAAGATCCATGGTATGGATGGGAAAAGAATATTATTCCAATATAGTTAGTGAGATAGTTTCATTTATTTATTCACTGGTATTTAGTAATATTATTTCACATTTTTCATGAGAGGTTTCGAATAGTATCCTTCTTATCATACATGTTATACTCACTTTACATATATATAAACTGTTTTTAGGGTTTGTATAGGATGGTTGGTAATTGAGCTGGAGATTACTAGTTTGAGGAGTTTTTTAGGAACTATTTGACATTTTTGTTCATATTTTAGGTTATATCTATTTTTATTTTCTTTTTAGTTGTATACAGTTATGTATGACAACACATAATGTATTGGGATTGATTCTTTTTTTATAAAAATCAGAAGTTGTTTGATCATTATTCTCTTCTTATCTCTTACTCATAAAATCATTTTTATGGTAATGTATCTCATATTTTTTATTATATACCCTTAGTTATATTCCCCAACCCATGGCCTATTAGAAGCACACTTCAATGGTCTCTATATTTATTCCTTCATTATCATCCTAAGAGGACTGTATTTGGAGGGAGGGGTTGCAAAAGATTGGTATCAATGGTGAGGTCTGAGAGATAGGATGTAGTTTTTAATTTGGAATAGGTCATCATGCATGGGATAGTAGGTAAATATTATTAGTTCACATAATATTCATGGTAAAAAAGGGAGACCCACTAAGAGACAAAATTTTAGGAAACTCTACAATCCAACATAAGAATATTCAAGTTTACAGAAACTACTAAGAAAAGTGATGTTTCTTGATGGATAGAGACCCGAATTTAAGATCATATATCATGAGAGATTTATTTATAGGATTCTTGATTTAATCTAGGTACACAATGGGAAATATTTCAAAAAATGAATTAATTAATTAACCTCAAATAATTTCTGCCTCTATTTAGGAGTCCCTAACATATTTAATTTTTCAATAATGGCTCTAGGTTGACATACAAATCATTTTTTTCAATCTAAATTAAAAATATTACATGTAATATACCCATAGAGTAAAGGATGATGAAAAAAACACTCATAGGAGGACACTCCAAGAGTTTTGGTACTGGATTCCATGATTGTCTAAGAGAATAGTTTCTGATCTTGGGATATCGGCTTAGTTGGAAGAGGTAGTAATAGCCTTTAGTTTAAATCATTCATAGGGAGATAATTGTAATATTTTACTGTGATGATGTCATGATGGTCTTATTTATAGTGTTAGTTCATGTTACTTAAGGTTTTCATAGAGTTTACTATTTTATGGGGGGGGTTGATTAGTTTTTAGGGCAAGTTTATTTCTTCGATATTAAGGGGAGGCTTCTCGAAAGTTATTCTTTTACATTCTCATGGGACTTTTGAGTTATGATCTTATTATGTGGAAAAACCTTTAAATTTTATTTTTGATCCTAAAAACCTCAATTGTTATTCTTTTGTGGTGAATGAACATAAATATTGTCATTTTTTTATTATTAGACTTTGAAAATGAGTGCAATGAAACCATGTTATTTAGTTGATTTAAACCCACCTATTAAATCCTTGAGTCATGATTATTTATACCACTTCGACATTTATTTTCCATCCCATTCCATTTGGTCCTTATAGATGGTATATATAACTCATTCCCCAGGCTTAGTGTTTACATTGTGGTTTGTTATTGGAAAATTGTTTCTCTAGCCATATCCATATCATTCTCTAAAAAACTCCTCATTCTTGGTTATGTGAATATATTGTATGGGGGCGGTGTTGTTATCATCATAGACAAACTATATTCCTTAATTAGTCTTTGTGCGTGGGGGTGGGAATTTGGTCTAATGGAAGGGGTTCTTCTATGTATTTTCTTTTTTAATCAATATACTCTTCACTTGGTCAAGGAGATATGGGACCTAGGTTGGGAGAAAGAGAACATTTTACATTTTATCTTTAATTTATTCTCGATCTATTATTTGATAAATTATATTTATATTTTGAATTAACTTCTTATATACTGTGCGTTAAGAATGTGAACTTGTTTAAGATATAGTTATGGAATTGTGTGATTAAAAACACAAAAGTGGTTTCTTTATTACTGGTAATGTGTATTATGAACTCATGTATATGAATAGATATGACACTTCACTTATCATGCCATGTTATTTTTTTATGCATTTTAAAACCCTGAGGGAATTTCAGTTATGGATAAAGTGAGAAATATAAGGATGTGTTGGATGGTCTAATTTTATTTCTATTTTTTTTGAAAAATGTAGTCGTGTTGACCTTGGTTATTATTCTAGTTGAGGAATGTTATATGGTTTTAATTAACAAAATCTTAAAATTGATGATATGAACTTTTATTAAATCATGATTTTGATCTTTAATTTTTTTTAAACATTCAATTAGTTTATCCTGAAACATATTAATGTTTTAATTATATTAGTGGGTGGATTATTAAGTTTTATTAAATCATTATAAATTAAATATGATAATATATTGATAGTTTGGATTTTTGAACAAATAATAAAATGTTTTTGATATAATTTATTTTGATCATGTTATATTTGGTAATTTTATCCTTTTCATGTCATATTGTGTGTATTAATATTTAGTGAGACACACTTGATAAAAAATTATTTTTATAGTAACATGTTTTATTAAATAAATAATAAAAATTAATCAATGAAACATGAGATTATTTTAAAATAAATTTTTCCAAACTTAATTGAGAATGTTAAAAAAAGATTCAACGAATATCTTTTATGAAGAAGTCTTAAATGGCTTTTATATAATGGTTTACTAACTGGTAAGATTTAAAATAAACAAAATTAATGAATTTTTCAAGTAATATAATTTAAAATTTTAACAAATTTAGTATGAATTTATATTAATATTTTAAGAGAACCAGTAAAATAGGAAATCTATTAGAATTCAAGTTATGTAATAAATCCTTCATAAGGTATGAAAGGGTGACATGTAGATATTAAGTGTCATATTGAAATCATTCCAAGACATTAATAAACAAAATAACATGGTATAATTATTATTATTTAAGAATTTATATAATGATACATTGAGACAAATCATGTACAAGTTTTCATTTGATAACATTATAAAGTTAAATTGTAGAAGTTAAAAATATAGTTATTTCTTATAAATTATGTTTTTGGACTTTTAATTCAATGTAAAGTAGTTATTTCTAAAATGTGATCCTTGATTTAGTGTTTATATTAGATGTAATGATTGATTTATGTTTTTTGTTTATTGGATTTTCTATTGATGTATTTATGTCATTTTTTTGTGATTGTGTGCCTTTAATTGGAAATGAGAGACTTGAAAACATGTTCAGTATCCAGAGATATAAACTTATTAATATTTTGGATACCTTATTAATCGTATTGTTTCTATTTGAAAGGTATCTTACTCAGGCGATTGATTTATAGTATATTAATGATGTTGCATGACTGTGAAATTTGTTCCATTATTGTGCTAGTTGTGTTCCAGATATAATGTTATCATTGAGAGGTATTTCATGGAGTGATTAATTTAATCTTCTTCCTTTTTCTCTCCTTCTGGTGGTTTTGTTTTAATTATTGAGTTAGATATTTGTTTGAGAGGTATTTGATGTAAGAGTCCAGATTTTCACTAATATTTCCTTTGTCATTGCTCATGTGTTAAGAGAGTCTCAAGATTTTTTATAGAATTATTAATTTTATGTTAAATATTTTTTCAAAATTTTAATGTGATATGTTACAAAATATGTAAAATATTATATATGTTCATAAATATATATTTATATGAATTACATTGATATTAAATATTGAAAAAAAATTGTGTTACAAAATATAAAATATATATAAGCATGTAATAATACTTCTATATATATCACATTTATATTTATATATATATATATATATATCATATAATATTCTTAAAATATAATTATATATGTACAAATTTTTATATATTTATGTTTATATACATACACTACTACATACAGATCTTTTAATAGTGCCAAAAAAGACCAATTTCAGCGCAAAAAAACACTGAAAACATAATTGTTATTAAATGCACTCGGCCTTTATCATCCCTAAAAAAATAACATATAAACATATCTTTTAACAAAGATTTCTATTAGCACTAATAAATGGGTACTTTATAATATAACTTACTAGAACTGATGAATAAGACCTTCATTATAAGTTTTTTGTAGCATTGATAAAGGGTAATTTTATCATTGCTAGTAAAAGTGATGATAATGGCCCCATTTATTAGATCATTATTTTATCATTGATAAAGGATCCCTTTATCAGTGATTTTACCAACACTGATAAAGGGAACCTTTTTCAACGCTTTTAGTAGTGCTAATAAAGTCCATGAAACTACAATAAAGCTGTAAACACCCTACAACAACCCTATTACATAAAAAATAAATAACAAAACAAAAAATAAATACAAATATACAAAATATATGATTTAAATATAAATATAATATTGAAAATTAATTTCAATTCAAAATTTACATAAAATTATTTACAATTGATGTGATATTTACAATTAACCCAAAAAAATTAAAACTAATATACAAAATCATAACTCTTATAGTAGGATTTCTCTAAAGACAAACCATTGTATAAAAGAACGTCACTACAATAAATTCAATGTGGATTTTAGTAAATGTAAATAAAAAAATTAATGTTATATAATTCACATATTATAAATTATATTGTTAATTATTGTATATATATATATATTAATGACATTATCAGTTAATCATGCATCAGATTGATCTGCAGTCGATTAATAAACATCCATAATAATTTATGGATCGTTATACGGTTTGAAAACAATATGATATATTTTGCTCAGTTTTGGCTATGATATACATGTTTTAAACTAAAATGGAACTTTTATATTGAAAATGTGCACTACAAGTCATACTGGCTAAAAATGCATTAGATTGATGCATGATATATTTCTATATGTTACAAATAAATTCTATATCCTTTTCATAATATTTGAAAATAATATGATATTGTCTAATAATGTTTGATTATGTGATAGGAATTTTAAACTCAGATGACACTTTTATATTGAAAACACGCACATTGAATCATACTAACCCCATTGTGTGTCAAATTGATGAGTGGTCAATTTCTACATGTCACAACTGAATTATGGATGAGTGTCTTAATGTTTTAAAATAACTTGAGATCATTTTTTTTGTTTTGGATATGTCATGCACATTTTAAGATAAAGTAACACTTTTATATTTAAAACATGCATGTTAAGTCAAATCGACCTCATAGTGTGTCAGATTAGCATGCAGTTGATTACTACATGTCACAAATCAATTATGGATCATTTTCCTAAAGTTTGAAAACAATTTGATTTTGTTTTCTTGTTATTGGATATGTGGCATTTATTTTTAACCTAAAAGGAAAATTATATGTTTAATACATGAACATTGAGTCAAACCTACCACATTGACTATCATATTTAAGTACAATCGATTCCTATACACATGTGTTGGGTTTTAAACGAAAATGACACCTTTTTATTGAAAACACATACTTCAAGTCATTCCAAGCACATCATGTGTCATATTGATGTGTGGTTTATTCCTACACATCAAAAATTAATTATGAATTATTAAAATAAATCTTGAAAAAAATTATCTCCTTTTCTCAGTTTTGGACATGTGACATGCATTTTTAAATTAAATACCACTTCTATAATGAAAACACACACTTCGAGTCATACCAAACACATCCTATGTCAAATTGAAGTGCAGTCAATTCCTAAATGTAAAAAAGGACATACTAATCACTTTTCAAAATTATTAAAAAAATATGATTGTGTTTTCTCATTTCTGAGTATGTCACATGTGCTTTGAACTAAAATGTCAATTTTAACCTAAATCATACACTTTATGACATACCAGGGACATCGTGTATCGGATTGAGGTGTGGTTTGTTAATACACATCAAACATCTGTTATAGATCATTGTTAAAATGTATCAACACAATATGAATGTGTTTTATTAGTTTTGAGCCAATGATTTTTTTGAACTAAACTATCAATTTTAAACTAAAAACACACATTTCAAGTTATACTTGTTAGATCGTAAATATGATTAATGTAAAATAAATTCCTATACCAAAAAAATGAAGTATGGATCATTTTGGTATTTTTAAAAAACAACATGATATTGTTTTCTTAGTTTTGGATATGTGATGCGTGTTTTAAACTAAAATATCACTTTTATATTGGAAACTTGCAATTCGATATATACCTCCAACATAGTTTGTCAGATTGAAATATGGTTAATTAAAATGTGTCATAAATGAATTGTGTATCATATCACTAATGTTAGAAAAAAATATGAGTTTTTTTTATCATTTTTTTTCTATGTTGTAACACCCTTAGATTTTAAGAGAAATATTATTTAATTACTTTGATGTATTGTGTTGTACGCTACAGAAAGATTTTCTTGCACTATAAACAATACTGCATTAGCTTAAAGTATATGAAAACACTATTCTAGGCTTGTGTTTCATGCCAGAAGAAACCTTTCTCGATAGAGTGAGTTATACGCAATACCGAGTTTCACTAAACGAGATATTACTATAATATTATTATGAACTAGCCATTATGAATAGTAATACCCAATTTTTTATATTTTATAAATTTTATCTTTCAAAATGGAATTCATTTTTGGATTCATAATATTTAACACATCATAGGGTGAAATTTTGGTATTTTCTGAAAACATTCAATTTTTTATGAATAGTGAAAACACAGGGTTACTATTTAAAAACTGAATTTTTTATTTAAGTAATTATTTATTTTATTTAAATTTATTTTAGGTCAAAATAAATACATAATATATATATAATTTCAATGTAATTCATTGGATTCATTTTATAATAATTTCAGGTATATAAAAATTTTATTGAACTTTTTACCGTCTTTTACCCACCTCCTAGGAGCATCTGCAATTGTACATAAAACATAATTTAACTGCTTCTATGAGTTGAATTTAGAAAATATGAGTAACACTATTAATATCAAGGAATAAAATGTGGTTCAATAAGATAAAAATAATTATTGGTGAATAGTAACTTTTAACTTTTATTTACTACGGTTAAAAGTAAATATGGAAATTAGAGGTAAAAATTATATTATTTTTACCCTAACACATTTTATAATTCTATTGGATAAGTGTAAATCGACCAAAAACAACCTTATGAATATAATATTTTTATTTAGGTCCACTAGGATTAGATTAGGAAATTTATTATTACTTAATTAAAAGATGAGTTAAAAGAGTTAAAATCAAAGTTTAAAAACTAAAACATTTTTAATATAGGGTTATACATAAGAACATTTGAATATAAATTTTATTTATAAAGGTAAAACTATTTCCTACATAATTGTATTTTATTTATAATTTTTAGACATTAAGAAATGTAATTTATTTATGACCGAATGATGATGCAGTAATTACCTTATTAATGAAATATTAACATAATTGATGTTATAAATACCCAAATAAATGTAATATGAGACTTTTTAGGAATTAAACTAATTTTATAGGTTAATTGGATATGTTAGTATTGATTAAATTAACTTTGTTCGAACTAATAATGATTTTATGATTTTCAGAAAAATCAATTACCAAATAGTGTCAAAATTGACCTAAAATAGTTTTGAAAACAAATATTATATTATTAATTGATATTCTTTTCCTAAAAATATATGGTTTGGACAAATGACTTAGATATGGTTATATATATTAATAATTAACCACTTGGGGTTATTTTTTCTTGTTATTGTAAGTTTATTAACCAAATAGTGTAAGAAAACAGGAAGACACGGTAAAGGTTAAATTATTTAACTTAGAGTCAAATCCAAATGATAAGGTTACAATAGTATCCTAAACTTTTCTAAAACCTATTGGTTGAGAGAATTTAGACCCATATCTACATTAGCTTCGAAATAAATAAATTTGGAGCTATTATAAACCAAATATGACTTTATTATAAAATAATATTTTATGTTTTTTCCTAAAGTTCCCCTCTCCTCCCTTATAAAAGGGCACCTCCTCCCTCTTCTCTTTACACAATTTTGGGCCTTCAAGAATGGAAAAAACCTTCCCATTTTCCTTATAAAATTTCTGAGAAACATAACAGAGGTTATGGTCTCCTAAAGAGACCAACTCTAGTGCCTTAAGAGGAAGTTTAATAGAGGTGCGTTGAAGAAGAGGTAATCTCTTCTACCGATTCTTTCATTTTTATTTCTTCTTCAACAACATCTTCATTAGTTGTTTTTTATAATGTAATAAAATAAGTATCACTAATATACATATATGTTATTATAAATATTAAAAAACCTCTTTTCACCTTCTATCCATCCCATGGAAAATGAAATCACCGCGCTTGCGTACATACGGAAAACTGTCTCCACGCTGTGGTGTAATCTGATTTTCCACCACCACCTTACTGGGATGGGAATAATGGTGTAAATAATAACTATATATGGTTATTATAACATCATAATGATTCTGAGATATTATATCATCCACTCCAATTCCATTCGATAATCATGGGGACGATATCATCGCTCGTGCGTACGTACAGATTACCGTCTCCACGAGGCGATGAGATTAAATCTCCATGTTAACCATTCAAAAATGATTATAAAGTATATATAATGAATAATAATGAAATATATGACATAATAAAACTACTAGATTTATATATATTTTTTTGTGTCATCTACTTACTTCCCTTCAAGTTAATAACGAAAGTAAAACAGCGTTCATGTGTACGTACGACCTACCATCTCCATGAACAGTGTATTTCCTTTCATTCATATATAAATTATATATATATACTAAAAATATATGATATATAAATCATTATATACATTCTTTAACTAATTAAATCATGATATAAGTAACAAAAATATCAAGAACAACAAGTCCAAACACGTACGACAAATAAAATGATTTTACCCAAAACACTGGTTTAACATGGAATTTACAAAATAACGGGTAATATAAAGTCATAAGTGAACCATATATGATGTCATAACAATGAATATGATTCTTTAATAAGTAAATGTAATTATTTAAATCATTATATAGGAGTTTTGGATACGTAGGAAGCATATCAAACCTAAGGTAAGGGATAACTTTTCCAATCTCGTTTTTATCTGAGATTGTTTATTCATAAGTACTTACTGGGGTTATTTTTATCATCCATGCCCATGTTTTCTGAAGAAATTTCATGTATGTTTAAATTCCTTTTTACTCATTTTTTAAATTTACCACTAGTTATGAAAAGAATCTTACTTTTGTTTACCACATGAGGAACTTTTTGACTTTTCCTACAAAAGTCCAAGGAGAATGTTTTTTTAACTTATATGGCATGAATGGATTTTTATGGTTCCATAACACCTAATTTTCATGAATATTAGTCTAAAATATTTCATGAATATTTTCAATAATATCCTTTTCTTTTAAAAATTCATGGAATTTTGGGAAAGAAAATTATTTTGATGAAGATAGGATATTTTCATTAGGAACTCATTTCAAGTGTTTTATCAAAAAAAATTTCCATCTAAGATGACATTATTTCATATGTGTATGTTTCAAGTAAAATGTCTCTATTATTTAGATGGTTTCACTTTTCTTATGATGAAATTATATCCATTTGTTTTATATGGATTATATTATTATGGAATTATGTTTATGAAACCCATTTTATTCTTTGGGTTATGATGAATGATTTATGTTTATGTTGTGGCACACGTAAGAATGATTTAATTATGAGATAGGTGGGAATTATATCTCACACCAATGCTTTGGGTAAAGATTTATATCTCATGAGATAGACATGGATGGAACGTTAAGTTAACACGGTTCAGTGATATAGGACTGGAACGAGGAGTGAACTTGATTTAGAAAGGGACTTTATCCACTAAGATGGTCTTGGCAGCAATGCTTTAGAAACTATGGAAACCATATCATGTGATTAATGGTTTCCCACAATTAAATGTTTTATTCCCAAGATATTTTATTATGATTTATTTTCATTTATGATCTATGCCTTATGTACTGCTAAGATTTATGTCATGTTCATGTTTTTTTCGTTCAAATATTTATGGGTTGTTTTATGTTCTCCATGTTTACAATTACTGAGCATTTGAGATCACCCTTTTTATTTTTTCTTTTCTCCAAGATATAAAAAAAGTATTTAGGTACGAAAAAAATGGGGAAGCTCTTTATGTGAGATGTTGACGATTTTTCACCATGATTATAAGATTTTATTCTGAGAGTCCAAAGACACTAAACTGTTACGGTCCTTCGGTGTTTGTTTTTGTTATGTATTAAGTATTCCGAAAAAGTAATGTAATGTAAATGTACATCAAATTTTGGGTATCTACAGTTGGTATCATAGGAAAGATTTAGTTATCCTTTGGAGACTAGGATGCGAAAACATTAGTGTGATCCCAAGAGATATTTCTAAGGTTTTTCTAGGGATGTCCCTAATGTTACATATAATTATAGGTTATAGCCCTAGAATTATGGTAACGATATTATTATTTAACCTAAGATGTTAGATATTAAATATAAACCCCCTTGATTATAATTTTTCCCTCTCACACTATTCTTTTCAGGTTATAGAAAATGGCTGGAAATAGGAAGATTCACGATATTGGAGGATTTGATGGACAATGGAATGATATTCTTCATGAGCAAACAAATGAAATTGGATATAGAAGTCCACATATCGTTATTATTCCTAATAATAAATCTCATAATATGATCTATAATATCAACATTGGTAAGTTTCCTGACTCAGATAATAACATAAAGATGGAGTTTCATGATGATCATCGAGAAAATAATGTTAAATTTCCCTCATGTAAATCATGTGGGAAGAGGCATCAGGGAGAATGTTTCTAAGGAACTAGAAGATGATTTGGGTGTGGAAAAGAAGAAAACAAAGCTAGTAATTGTAAAGTAAAATGTTTAGTTAACACTATGGACAAGGATAATGGTATTTCTAAGACATCAACAACGATTTAATGTTTTAAATGTGGAATGTACGGGAATTATTAAAACCGATGCCCTAAGGGAAAATTTCATGAAGAGAATCAGTATGGTCATATGGGTAGTATTTATGTGGATGATAATGAAGAGACTACAAATGATATATTACATGAATGAAATGATAAAGCTCAGTGAGTGGTTTAAGAAGGTACTGGAATGATTTTATGTTTATCATGAATAATATATGGTACTATGGAATAAAGTAAAATATAAGGATTGTTACACTGTTGTCTTTCCTTGAATTATTGATCAATTGTACTGGTAACCATAAAAGGCTATTCAAATATTTTTTGAAGGTAAATGATATGTTAATAATGAATGGATAAGAAGATAAATATATGTTTTATAGTATTAATGAGCTCATGACTGATATAAGGACAAAGTGATATCATTGTTTGCATATACAGACTTTTGGGATTTTGGTATGTAGAAAGAGTTAATTTTTGACAACATTCATGTTTTCACTAAGTTTTAATGGGTACTCTTCTTTCAATAGAATACATTATTATGGAATTCACATGTTAGGAATGTGTCCAACAAGATATATATATCTTATGATATACAGGTGATAAATGATTGTATTCAATGCTTGGTAGATGACCTTTCTAGTAATCATTTTATTTATACTATGAGATTGGATAGAAGTACTTTAGATAAACCTAAATATTGAAATAGATTAAGTTAGACATTAGATAGTATTGTTTAAGGCTAAAACTTTCTGTTATGTTATAGTTTTAGAAAAAGGAAAACCCATAGGATGGGAGAAAACCCATCACGTCGGACAATGTTGCGGGAATCGAACCCACAACCGAAGTGCGACATGCCTTTATTTCCTACCACTAGCCTACAGGAAGTCCCTGGTTAGTGGAAACTAGTTTTATTTTATTAATCTCTATGATAGATGAAGTATAAGTCCATTTTTGGAACCATATACGATTAATCTCACCATAATATGGACTTATAACTTTTTCTAACCTTATTTTTGAGATAGATGGAATGACCTATCATTCAATCACAAGATCTACTAATACTTCACGAATGAAAAATTAAACTTCCTTTCATTAAGAGATGATGTGGAAATTTTTCAAGGCACAAAAAACAGTAAGATTGTACCAAATTCAGTAAGGAAATGATCTTGAAAACCAAAAATGTTTTCCTAGTGCCCTCTTATCTGATGAATTATATGGTACCTTAGATCATCACAAATTTATGGCTATATGATTTTTGGATTTTTCATAGCCATGTTCTATACCAATCTTCATTTAAACATGATGGTTAGATTTCTCTTCCATATCCATATTTTCAACTATGTTGTCTTATGTGGAAACCCAGTGCTGAGTTACTTTGGGAGACTATTATGATTCCAACATTCCTTTTTAAAATGAAATTTTAGTATTCATTTTTACGATGTGGGTTTCTATGAAATAAACATTCAAGTAGTAAACCATTTATAACCCCCGACAAATTTTGAGGGTGAAATTCATTTTAAGGGGGGGGTAGAATGTAACACCCTGAGATTTTATGAGAAATATTATATTAATTACATTGATGACTTCTGTTATACGCTACACCAAGATTAGCTTTCACTATACACAACACTGTATTATCTTACAGTATATGCAAACACTATTCTAGGCTAGTGTTGCATGCCAGAATCAACCTTTCTCAATAGCATGTGTTATACGGAATACCAAGTTTCACTAAACAAAATATTACTATAATATTATTATAAACTAGCCGTTATGAATAGTAATACGCAATTTTTGAAATTTTATAAATTTTATCTTTCAAAATGGACTTCATTTTTGGATTTTGAATATCAAATTTAGCTTAGGGTGAATTTTTGGTATTTTTCTTAAAACATTCAATTTTTGATGAATAGTGGAAACAA
Source organism: Viscum album (assembly GCA_963277665.1). Lineage (NCBI taxonomy): Eukaryota > Viridiplantae > Streptophyta > Magnoliopsida > Santalales > Viscaceae > Viscum > Viscum album. The sequence goes on from OY728158.1 coordinate 393,542,978, forward strand.
TCGGTTACTATTTAAAAACCGACTTTTTATTTAAATAATTATTTATTTTATTTAAATTTATTTTAGGGTAAAATAGATATATAATATATATATATATAAGTTCAATTTAATTCATTGGAATCATTTTATAATAATTTCAGGTAAATAAAAATTTTATTGAAATTTTTACCGTCTTTTACCCACCACCTAGGATAATTTGTACTTGTACATAAAACATAATTTTACCACTTCTGTGAGTTTAATTTTGAAAATATGAGAGACACGGTTAATATAAAGGAGTAAAATTTGGTTTAATAAGATAAAAATAATTTTTGATGAATAGTAACTTTTAACTTTTATTTACCACGGTTAAAAGTAAATAGGGTAATTAAAGTTAAAAATGATATTATTCTTACCCTAACACATGTCCTAATTCTATTGGATAACTGTAGATCAACCAAAAACAACCTCAGTAATATAATATGATCATTTAGTTCCACATGGATTATATTAGGACATTTATTATTATTTAATTAAAAGAAGAGTTAAAAGAGTTGAAATCAATGTTTAACAACTAAAACATTTTTAATATAGGGTTATAAATAAGATAAATTAGACTATAAATGTGAACTAGAATGATAAAAATGTTTCCTACAAAATATTATTTTATTTATAAATTTTAGACATTAAATAATTTAATTTATTTATGACACAATGATGATGCAATAATTCCCTTATTAATGAAATATTAACATAATTGATGTTATAAATACCCAAATAAATGTAATTTGAGACTTTTATGAATTTAAATAATTTTATAGATTAATATTACATGTTAGTATTGATTCAATTAATTTTTTTTGAACTAATCATGCTATTATTACTTTCACAAAAACTCAATTAGCAAATACTGTCAAAATTGACATAAAATAGTTTTAAAAAATATATTATATTATTTATTGATATTCTATTCCTAAAAATATAAGGTTCGGACAAATGACTTATATAAGGTTCTATATATTAATAATGAACCACACTGGGTTATTTTGTCTTGTTATAGTAAGTTTATTAACCATATAGTGTAAGAAAACAAGAAGACACGGTAAAGGCTATATTATTTAACTTAGAGTTAAATCTAAATGATAATGTTAAAATATAACATAAACTTGTCTAAAACCTATTTGTTGAGAGGATTTCGACCCATAACCACTTTTTCTTCTAAATAAATCAATTCGAGGTGATTATAAACCGAATATGACTATATTATAAAATAAAAATTTAAGTTTTGTCTTAAAGTCCCCTCTCCTCCCTTATAAAAGGGCACCTCCTCCCTCTTCTCTTTACACAACTTTGAGCCTTAAAACTCAGCCAAACCCTACCCATTTTCCTTATCAACATCCCTAGAAACATTATAGAGGTTATGGTCTCCCCATAAGACCAACTATAGTGCCTTAAGAGGTATTTTAAAAGAGGTGCGTCGAAGAAGAGGTAATCTCTTCTACCGTTTCTTTCAAGTTTCTTTCTTCTTCAACTTTTTCTTCTTTAGTTTCTTTATTATAAAGTAATAAAATAAGTATCACTAATATACTAATATTTTATTATAAATATTAAGCAACCCCATTTCACCTTCTATCCATCCTATGGAAAAAAAAATCACCGGGCGTGCGTTCGTACGGAATACCATCTCCACACCGTGGTGTAATCTGTTTTCCACCACAACCTTACTAGGATGGGTATAATGGTGTAAATAATAACTATTTATGGTTATTATAACATCATAATTGTTCTGAGATATTATATAATCCACTCAAATTCCATTCTATAATCATGGGAACTATATCATCGCTCGTGCATTCGTACGGAATACCATCTCCACGACGCGATGAGATTCATTTTCCATGTTAACCATTCAAGAATGATTATAAAGTATATATAATGAATAATAATGAAATATATGACATAATAAAACTACTGGATTTATTTATATATATTTCATCTACTTACTTCCATTCAAGTCAATAAGGAAAGGAAGACAACATTCATGCGTACGTACGACCTACCGTGAACGGTGTATTTCATTTCATTCATCTATCTATTATATATATATACTGAATATATATGATATATAAATCATGATTTACATTATTGAAGTAATTAAATCATGATATAAGTAATAATAATACCAAGGACAACACCTCCAAACACGTATGATAAATAAAACGATTTTACACAAAACACTGCTTTAACATGGAATTTACAAAAGAATGGGTACTATAAAGTCATTAGTGAACCATATATGATATCATAAAAATGAATATGATTCTGTAATAAGTAAATTAAATTATTTAAATCATTATATATGATGTTTGGATACGTACAAAGCATATCGTACCTAAGGTAAGGGATAACTTTTCCAATCTCTTTTTTATCTGAGATTGTTTATTCGTAAGTATTTTCTGGGGTTATTGTTATCATCCATGACCATGTTTTCTAAAAATGTTTTCATGTATTTTTAAATTACTTTTTACCCTTTTTTTATATTTACCACATTTTATGAAAGGAATCTTATTTGTTTACCACATGAGGATCTTTTTGACTTTTCCGACAAAAGAACAAGGAGAATGTTTTTTTAACTTATATGGCGTGAATGGATTTTTATGGTATCATAACGCCTAATTTTCATGAAGCTTACTATACAATATTTCCTTATTATTTTATACATAATAATTTTATTTTAAAATTTCATGGAATTTTGGGAAAAGAAAATGATTTTGAAGAAGAAAGGATATTTTCATCAAGAATTCATTTCAAGTGTTTTATCAAAACAATTTTTCATCTAAGATGGAATTATTTCACATGTGTATGTTTCAAGTATAATGTCTCTATGATTTACATGGGTTCAATTTTCTTATGATGAAATGAGATCCATTTTTTATATGGATTATATTATGATGGAATGATGTTTAGGAAACCCATTTTATTCTTTGGGTTATGATGAATGATTTATGATTATGTTATGGCACACGTAAGAATGATTTCATTATGAGATGGGTGGGATCTATATCTCCCTCCAATTAATTAGGTAAAGATTTATATCTCATGATATAGACATGGATGGGACGGTATGTTAATCCGGTTCAGTGATACTGGACTGGAACGAGGAGTGAACTTGATTCCGAAAGGGACTTTGTCCACTAAAATGGTTTTGGTAGAAATGCCTTGGCTACTATGGAAACCATATCACATGCTTAATGGTTTTATATAATTACATGTTTTATTCCCTTGATATTTTATCATGATTGATGTTCCTTTAGGATCTATTCCTTTTGTACTACTAATATTTATGTCATGTTCATGTTTTTTTTGTTCAAATGTGTATTAGTTGTTTTATGTTCTCCATGTTTACCCTTACTGAGAAATTGTTCTCACCCGTTTTATATTTTCTTTTCCCCAGTATATAAATAAAGGTTTTAGGTAAGAAATAAAAAGGGGATGATCTTTATGGGATATGTTTAAGATCTTTCACCGTTATTAGAAGATTATATTCTGAGTTTCCAAAGACAGTAAACTATTACGGTCCTTTGGTGTTTGTTTTTGTTATGTATTAAGTATTCTGCAAAAGTAATGTAATGTCCATGAATGTCAATATTTGGGTCTCTACATAGGTGATATATGTTATAAAGAAAAATGACACTTTTATATTGAAAACACAAACTTTGAGTGATACCCACCACATCATGTGTTAGATTTATGTGCGGTTAATTCCTACACATAAAAAATGATTTATGAATAATTTTACTAAAGTTTGAAAACATTATGATATCATTTTATCAGTTTTGGATATGTGATGTGTGTTTTAAACATAAATGTAACTTCCATATTGAAAGCATTAACTTCATGTCATACCATCCACATCCTGTGTTGGATTTTTTTGTGGTCTATTTTTACAAGTGAAAAATGAATATGGATCATTTTCTTAAATTATAAAAAAAATCTGAATGTGTTTTCTTGGTTTTGACTATGTCACGTGTGTTTTGAATTAAAATGTAAATTTTAAAATAAAAACATACACTTAAATTCATACCAGGAACACTGTGTATCAATTTAAGGTGTTTTTTATTTATACACATTATAAATGTGTTATGGATCATTTTTATAATGTTTCAAAATAAACCTGATGTGTCTGCTCAGTTTTAAGTATGTGTCCTGTGTTTTAAACTAAACTATCAATTTTAAACTAAAAACATACACTTCGAGTCATACCGAACTAACCATGCATCTGATTTCGGTGCAGTTATTACTTATACTTAAACAATTACTCAAGGATAATTGTTATAAAGTATCAAAACAATATTAAAATTCTTACCTTGTTTTTGAGTATGCGATGTGAGTTTTGAATTAAAATATCAATTTTAAATTTATAACACGCACTTTGATCCATATCAAACACCTAATGTATCGGATTCAGGTGAGGTTGATTAATACCTTCCATAAATGAATTATGGATCCGTATAATAAATTATCAAAATAATATTAATGTGTTAGATCAGTTTTGAGTATGTGATGTTTGTTTTGAACTTAAATGTAAATTATAAATTAAAAACAAATACTTCGAGTCATATCGGACTCACAATGTATCGTATTGAGGTGTGATTGATTATTACATGTTAAAAATGTCCTATAGATCCTTTTTTAATGAACTAAAACAATTTAAATATTTTTTCTCAATTATTAGTATGTCACACGTGTTTTCAACTAAAATGTCAATTTTAAACAGAAAACCTGCACTTTGAGTTGTATCGTTCACAATGTGTATCCAATTAAGGTGTAGTTGATTCATACATGTAAAAATGACTGATGGATTATTTTCCAAAAGAATCTAAAACAACATGAATTAATTTTATTAGTTTTGAGTATGTGGTGTTTTTTTGAACTAAAATATAAATTAGAAACTAAAAAACATGTAATTTGAGTCATATCGGAAACACCATGTATCAAATTGAGGATTGGTTGATTTATAAACATCAAAATTGACTTATATATCATTTTTATAAATTATAAAAACAATATAAATTCATTTTCTAAGTTTTGAGTATGTAACGTGTGGTTTAAAATTAAATTTCAATTTTAAACTAAAAACACACACTACGAGTCTATAAGATCCTGGCCTTTCTAGAGTTGGCTCATACTCATTTTCAGGTATTATTTTACACTTTTATTATAGCATTTTTTGGGTTTTATTTAGGGATTTTTCAGGTGAATTTAGAGAAATGTGGAATCCCATGGGGTTGTGCATTATTGGAGCATGGTTAAAGAAAACCATATAGGATTCCCTATGAAACTGTGTTCCCCAATTTAGAGCCATAGGTTGTGGTGCATGGTTTTACCTAATTATGTGGACAACCTCCCCAGAACTCACATCCAATGAAATTGGGGGTCTTCAAGGTTGTTTTACAGTTTTTAAAACTATATACCACTTAGGATAAACATTTCACTCCACGAGTAGGGTTGCACAATTAAGGTTCATAATTTGGAAAACCATGTGTCTCCAAGACAGAAACCATGCGAGTACAAAAGCAAAGCTCCAAAAAAATATTTTATAATTTCTAAGCCCCCAGTATTTATCCCAAATCACCTCGACTCGGCCTAACCCAAAATAAATTCCCTTTGTAGTCTACCAAGAGGATTCCAAGGCCCCTTGAACATATTTTGACGTGAAAGAAATATCTGATGAATGATATGAAACTCTATATGGTATGTAATCCCTTCCTTGTTTGTATTAATCTCTATCCCATATTTACTTCCCTTTAGAAATGAATTTTTTATTGAATTGTTGATGGATAATATATAGGTTTTTAAAAATCTTATTTCGTTGGATCTTGGTCTTAGGTTTTGGTCTTAAATCTCTTACACCATTGTGATTTTTGACAATTTTAAATCAAATTAAGGGTTCCGGTTTAACAATCATTCATCAATGATCTTGATGTAGGTGTTATAATTGTTAATTACTATAGTATTGATTATGATTGTGTTTATGTGATTGTGAGATTTCATTTACTCAATGGAATTTTTTAAAAATTAAAAATGTGAATTTAATTATATGAAATTGGGGAAACCCTTCATGGATCCCATTGGACACGTTAGAGAATGAGGAGATTAGTTTTATGGGAATCCCTAGGGTTTTCTAATTTTCCTTGAATGATAATTATGAAATGTGAAAGGTAAATAATCGGTATATGAATTTTGAATTATATCTTTCTATCATCTCTGATAATGGGATTTAAAGGGGTGAATTTCTTTATCTTTGACGATTTAATGATATAAGAATAATTTTTGATAAATGGTTTAATGATGAAGAGTTTATGTTGTTCCTTCGGAATAAACTAAATAACCATGATTTTTATTTATAATTAAAATAGTGAACCATGATGAGAATGATTGAATATAAGGTTAATGATAATGAGACTTGATATATATGTGATATTTTTGATTTATTCATGAATGGGGTGTGGGATGGGGACTGATGCTTAAAATACCCATGGGGTGCTGGATTAATGCTTCATTCCCCAAATACATGCATGTGAAAAATAAATTATGGGACATGTAATGATGCTCAAAATACACATAGGGTGTGGGATGGGGAATAATTCTCCAAATACCCATGGGGTTCCAGACTGATGATCTATTCCCACAACATATTGGTACTTGGATTGATGTTCCAAGATACCATAAATGAAATTGGAATTAAATGAATAATAACATCCCATGATATTATGAATTGTGATAATCCTATGATTTATGGTTAATAATCTAGAATGGGATGAATTATTTATGATTTTTTTGGGTGTCTCCATAAACACGAGGTCCTATATAGTTAATTAAAAAAATAATAAATTAAAAAATTGTAAACTTTATAAGTTGTAGATTATTTCATTATACAAATGAATACACTATTATAGACTAGATGCAACTTTTTATTCCATTCGTGGTATCCTAATGAGTTATACTCACACATTTCTTGAGATTCCTGGTTAGTACCCAAATAAACTTTATGTTTAGAGGACATGATAAGGAAAAGATCCCCATGTTAGATGAACGATTTGGGATTTTGTAAGGAGCATAGATGAGGGAACCAAACATGATGTTGGGACCCTCTGGGGAGTTTTCAGTGTGTATTTATTTTTGGGGTTTATTTTGACACATGACACTAATATGAAATTACAAAATTACTACTATGGTTTTTGGTATTATTTTCCGGTTTTGGATTCATCATGCGATGTTGTCCCATGCATTGATTTTGGTATTATCTTGGTCATTTATTGTTATCATTTGTCTACTATTTATTAATTTTTTTCTATTTTTCTACTTTTATAAAGAGGTTATAATCTAATAATGCTATATATTAGACCCTCATTGTTAGACATTATATTTTGACGTATGTGGATGTGTGGCTGAGGTCATGTGGTGAACCATCCTGGGGAACTGACATGTGGAACCTAGTTTGAGATGTTACAAAGTGGAATCTAAAGAGTTTTATTTTTTTTATTTTGTCCTAATATTTGGTAAAAGGTTGAAAATAGATTAGGATGAGTTGTTCCTTGGTCATGAGCTCATGCATGGGAGTAGCTAACCCATGTGCAAGGAAAATCCCACGTACCCATGGTGGGATTTTTGTTCTTGATGTTTGATGTTACTATTGAACATTATTTCACCTTAGGTAATGAACATATTGTCTGATGTTATTATTTTCTATGATTTTACTCATGGTGTGGTATTGCACGAGATTTGAGTATACATGCGTTATTTATGAAAATCAAGATTTCATCTAACATTTATCATTTTCGGCATGCATGAAAAAGAATGTTTTGGGTGAGTTCTGGAAATTAAAAATGATTTTATTTGTTTGATTAATTTAAAATGAAATAGTGGCTAAGAATTAATTGATAATTATAAATGATTCTAATAATTTGAAAGGAATAAAATGGGTTCCTAATGAGAAAATTTAATTATTGAACTGTTTACACTATTTTTTCCATAACCTAAGAAATGTAATTATAATTATAGATACATGAATCCGTGATGATTTTTCTTGATGGGATGACAGGGGTACATGGATAGAAATGTTCCCCTATAAGTGGGAATATAGGATTTTATATTTTCGAGTGAAGGACTAAGAGAGATGATACATGAGAACTTTTCTCACATTATACAGTTCCTGGATAGAGAACAAAGGTGGGTTTCAAAGAATATGTAGGACCTAATATGGGAGTTTTAGTTGCAACACCCTTTTAACATCACCAAAGAGGGCGGACCTAAGGCAAAAAGTGTTTGATTGAGTATATCCATACAATCCTTGACCATTTATAGACTCCCGTGGAGAGTATATTTAAATTGGATGCCTATATGTTGCGCGGATCAATGAAATGATGGTGGGATATTCAAACATAGGATGAGAATGTGGAGAAAAAGGTTTTGAAATACTTTTGAGGATAATTTCCTAGAATATTTTTACCTAGATATTCTTAAAAAGGAGAGGGAAATAGAGTTTATGAGGTTGACCCAGGGGAGTATGTATTTGATGGAAAATGCTGGTTGCTTCACCAACATGTAGTACTTTGTCCTAGCATTGGTAGAGGATGAGGAAACTGTGGTGAAACATTTTTAGGATGGAATTAAATGTGATATTAAGTCCCTAGTGGATATCTTTTAGTTGAAAAAGTTTACTGAGGTGGTGTATCAGACTCTCATTTCTAAGAGGGCCTAGGGGGGCATGTAGTGAAGGATGGGTTATTTATTCTTGATGATATAGTGGTATATATTTAGTGAGTAGGAGGTATATATATGATAATTTTAACCATTTTAGCAGAAAATAGATTGTCATGGTAGAACGATCTGTTATCCATGTCAAATCTTGAGTGATTTTCCATCAGTGTTGTAGGTCGGGTCACTATTGTCACCATTGTCTCCGACCACCGATAGAGTTCTAAGATTGTAGAAGGACGGTATGTTGATAGAATTTATATAGTAACCCATGATATATGGTTAGTGATGGAGGAGATAAACTGGACAAGAGTATTACAAGGGGGTCTTCTATACCATACTAGTCTAGCAGTTGGAGTAATAATGGACGTGCTGGCCGAGGTGGTGGATGCGGTACATTAGGGAAAGAGCTCCCATATCACTAGAGTTGTGAGACTCAAGGGGATCAGACTATATCACGAGGCATGGGTACATGTGTAACACCCTAAGATTTAATATTATGTCTCTTCTTAAAGAAATTCAATTTACTTGATATATTATGTTACCCAGAACATGGAGCTTAAACAAATATTTTTTTTAATTTTGATAGTTATCACCCAGACATTACAATGGAGGGAATGAATAATATTAAATAAATTATTAAAATATAGTTTAAATGTGTTTATAAAATGAATTCATTGGTTACAAACTAATTTTAAATAAATATGAGAACAAATTCAACATAAATGATGCTTTTTTTATAAAAAAACTATTTTATGCCCACAATGAAATTTTATCTTCATAAATTAAATTAATCACTATTGTTGAAAAATATTATTTAAAATTATATGTTATATATTCAATACTTTTCTAAAATTCATCTAACAACATCGATAGTCTTAAGATAATAATAAAACCAATTTTAAGGATAAAACGCTATAAATTTCTAAAGGTAGTTTTGTTTCCTTTTAATGGTGTACCCATTTTAAATATAATTTTTCAATATTATATAAGTTTTATTTGAAAAAAATTAATTTTTTAAATCTTAATATCAAAATTATCTTAGGGTAATTGTTTTAAATTTTTTGAAGAAGTTTCATTTTTTGACAAATTGTGAATAATATTGAATTTAAATTAAAAATGGCATTTTGGTCTAATATATTCTTATAGTTAAATTATTTTTAAATTTTTTTATAAATTATAATTAGTTTAATTATACATCATTAAAACCAATTGAGGTGATTTTAATTTATTTCATATTGAAATTTGATGTAAAAACATTAAAAAATGGAATTTTTCATTTAAAAAACCTGCTTTTTTATTGTGTCTATGAGATTAATTTTAGATATAATATTTACAATTATATTAATTAAATTAATTAAAATGAATTAAGTATTTATAATCATAAGTAAAAAAATTTCTTCTATGGTCATTTACATTTTTATACATAAAAAAGTTACAATGCTAAAAAAATTATTTACCGCAGTACATATAAAATAATGAAAAGGGTTAATGTTAAAAGGTAATGGATTAGAATACTTAAAAAACAAAACATTTAATGGGTGTCAAAGGAATTTATAGAACCTAAAAAGGCTCAAAAATATTAATTTGTAGCAACATTCTTGGAAATTAATTCCACCTCATTGTAGTTGGATTTAAATATAAATTAATCATTATTTTAATCACTTAAACCCACCTCTACTCGACTATAGATACCACCCCTCACCACCCAATTTTTTCTAAAAAACCTTAAATATCCTAAAATATATGTAAAAACGTATCATCATCACTCTCCCCATGTATAAGTTCTTATGATGTCACCAAAAGACCAAATCCAAGGAGGTGATATTCTAGAGGTAATTTTTTCACAACACTTATTTTCTTTTCTTTTATTCTTCTACTTTCACATCAATTATTTCATCCATCAAGGAATAATAATTCCATATTAATTTAAATACTTGTATTTTATTTTTCTTATGTAATATATTATGTCCATCCATTTTATTACCTGTTCTTATTCAATGAAACAAAACTATTGGAAAAATTATTCCGGTTAATCACCTCAATGAATAATGTTTTTGTTATTTTTTTATTACCACCATCATGGATTGTAATAAAAATATTTTTATTGTCAAATAAGAATTTAATATATATATATATATTATATCCTATTTCATGTTATATAACTAATATATACTCATAATAGTAAATAAAATGAAACGAGTTCATGGTGTTCGAAAAAACCGCAAAAATAAAATAATCTTTTATCATTATTATTATTTAAAATGAATCATCCTCATACAAGAAATAAAAATAAAAGGTGGTACCATTTATAATTATGGAAACTAATTATAATATTTCATTCCACTTATATATTTTTTATCCCATTTTATAAGAACATTGATAATTTTACACAAATGAACCAATCAAGAAGACATGAAACAAACATAATCGAAACCATGAAAATAATGAAATATTATTAATGTATGGGTCATAAGATGTTATAAAATCATCACATAAGGTATTATAAATATGAATATAGTTCCTTAATGTGTTGATAAAATTATTTAAACCCATATATATGAGGTTAATGTATTCACCACTAATGGGAAGCTTGAGGTAAGGGTTTTCTTATCTCCCTTTTTTACTTTAGTGAGATATATGTATTATTCACCACATCATCCTTGTGTGTGGCGTATATACTGGACTTTGATATATCATATTATAAATCTAATTATCTTAATGGTATTAAATTACTCTTTTGATAATTATTACTTTTACGGGGAATAAAATTTTACTGATTACAGAGTGGTAAGGGATTTCTTAACATAATTTCCATTCATTGGGATAAACTTATAATTCATTACTTTTTTCATGAAAAAATTGTTGATGAAATGAATTTTTAATACCTTATGTTGTATCTGAACTTTTTTATGTATATTTATAGTTAATACACATAATCTATTCATATTATGAATGATATAATATTTGTAAGGGACTTTGTCTCAATCTCCTTTCATTGAGGTATATTTTTATGTTATTAACCCACTTCTTTTATAAGGTGTATATAGAAACACTTTTGACATATTATATCATGAATTTATTTATTATTTAGTTATTTAATGTTTTTAAATGCTATTGCTTCATGGGGAATACGATTCAAATTTTTCAAAGTTCTATCAGAAACTTTGATTTAAAAATCGCTTTTGAAATCAATAATTCAATATATGAGAAGTGATTTGGACATGAAAGACAAAAGATGGGGACTAGTTAATGCAAGACCTATATGAATTTTTAGTCTCATGGGATTAAGGAATCAAAACATTTATTTGTTTCCAAGTAGTTTTAAACTATCTAGAGGATAGATCATGATAGTGGATCCTTATGAAAGGCCATGATACAAATCAGATGGGTTTATACCCATAGATTTAAACTATAATGAGAATTGATCTTGACAATAGCTATCTAGAGGATATATCTTGGTATTTCAGATTTCTAACATTATTCATTCCACAATCATCATTATTCCATGTGATTAATTGATTAGTTAGAACACCCATGGTCATGTTCCATGATTATATGATTTTTAGGGAATTATTTGATCATATTTTATTACTACCATATTATGATCAAGTTATTTATTAATTGGAATGATTTTCAGTCATTTAACATTCCATGATGATTATCGTTTATTTATTTATGATATATTACTCTTTAATTAATTATTACTAAGAATTTGAGATCATCCCTTTTTTATGTTTTATTTTTCCCAGAGATTCCAAGAAGTTTCTTATGAGTAATATGAAAAGTTAAGCTATATGATTATTGGTTTTCTCAAAGTATTCTCAATGTTGTGTTTTATATATTCAATAATAATTTAAGGTTAAAATATGTATATTGTTTACCAAAATTACTAAATTTTTCTGTCCTTCAGGATGTGATTCCATATATCCTATAATAATGTAATAAAGTAAGGTATCATCTACAGGCTATTGGGGTCAGGGTTGTTATAACAAGATAGATTCAATAAGTTCATCCTGAACTTATTTATAGCGAGGTTAGACCATCTATACTAAGAGGTACTATTATTTTAGATTCTATAATTTCTAGTTCTTTATTTGATGTTAATGCCTCTCATTATTTCATGTCTGTTCAAATTTTAAACAGACTGAGTTAAACAATCGATCTTTTCAGTGGGGTTGTCATGATTGAAACATCATTGGGAGTGAGGTCAAGGGAAACCTGTTTATGTAAGGTGTGTTCTCTCAAGGATGGGGAGTGTCATTTTTATTGGGATCTTTATATACTTTACATGTCAGTTTTTGTCTTGAATTTGGGTATGGATTGGTTGGTATCATACTAAGATCACATAGATTGTCACCACAATAGGGTAACCTTTATGCCTATTAAGGTTGATAGTTATGTTCATTGGGGAAAGTGGGATATCCATGAAATTCATACAGTTACATTTCATTCCAACTGGGGGAGATAACTACATAGGTTTCAAGTCTTTTCTTAGACTAAGGGGGTGTGAATCATGATGTATTTTCACACATAGTGGTCCTATTTTAGGATGTATTTCCTAAGGATGTGTAAGGGATACCACATGAGAGATATGTTTAGTTTAAAATTGAGATCATTCCCTGAGATGAACTAATTTAGGATCTACCTTACTAGATGGAACCAATCGAGATTCAAGAAGTAAATAATCATCGTGAAGAGTTAGTGGAAAAGGGATTTATCTAACTTGGTATGTTTACCTGGGGTTCTGGGATTATGTTTTCTAATAATATTGATTAGAATTTTTTTCTTATGTGTCGATTTCTAGAATTTTAACTAGATGATAGTGAGGGGATGGTATCCTCATCCATGCATCGATGAGTACTTGAACTAGTTGATATGATCTTGTGTATTCTCCAAGATTGAATTGAGATTGGGGTATCATCAGCTCAGAGTTATAACTTCTCATATACCATGAACTAATTTTAGAAGTAGGTGTGTAATATATGGGTTCATATTGATGTAATATGAGATGATGAACATTTTGGATGTGTTTATGGCCTTTATGAACCTAATATTCCACCCATAATTGGATTAGTTTGTGGTTGTTTTTTAGGATGACATCTTGGTGTAATCCAAGATTCATGAAAATAATTCCCAACATCTTCACATCCTTTGGAGTTCACAGAGAGAACATCATCTATAAACGAAGATGCATATGTGTCAATTTTGGATCAACATGGTACATTCCTTGGGACACATCATCTCTGAGGAAGGCGTGTTAATGTACCCATTGAAAGTTTAGGTAGTAGATTCTTTGGAGTATCCCAAGAATGTTTTTGATATCTGTAGATTTAGGGGCTTGACAGGATACTATTGGAAGTTCATCCAAAAATTTTCCCATTTGGAAGCACCACTTTTTGGATTGACCAAGAATTGGGTCATGTTTGAATGGTATGGAGCTTGTGAGAATTATATCAAGTAGTTGAAGAATAATTTGACAACCACATTGATTTTGAACCTACTCGAGTTAGGTGATGAGTATATCATGTTTTGTGATGCATTAGGGATTAGAATTTGAGAATTATTAATATAGAGAGATTGACTTGTGATTTATGGGTTACAAATTTTGATTCAATATAAATATAATTATGATACACACAATCTAGAGTTGGTCATGGTGGTTTTTATGCCTTAAAGTGCTTGTAGAATTAGCTATTTGGTGAAAATTTTACTATGTATACCAATCACAAAATATTAAAGTACATATATTATCAATAAGATTTGAATATATAGAAGCAAATATTGGTTGATTATATAAAATAATTTTATTTTGAGCTTTCCTATAAACCACGGAAGGGAAAATGATGATAATGCTTTGAGTAAGAAGACATACACTTAGGTAGTTCATAAGTAATGTTCTAAGTGGAAGATGATGAAATTATTAGATGAGATGCATATAGAGGTCTAGGAGGTCTTGGATAAAATAACCCTCACATAATTATTAGTTGGGTCCAAACATATGAGTTGGATTAGGGAGAACCAGTTTGAGGACTCAAAGTGGTTGGCCTTGAGGGAAATCCTGGAATGAGGGGAGTCACATTCCGATTATACTATAGATGAGAATAAAATCATCTATGTCTAAAACCATGTTGTTGTGCCTACTTTTATGTGATATGAGATTATGAATAATTTTAATTCATTGAAGTGGTAGGTGCATCATGGTATGACTAAATTATACCATGACATATATCAATAGATTTGGTGGAAGAGAATGAAAAAGAAGATTACTGGTTTTGTGACATGGCTCTACACTTGTTAGTAAGTGAAGGCCAAGTATCAATGACCTGGTGGTTCTACAACCATTTTTCATTATATAATGGAAGTGGGAAAAAGTTACCATGGTATTCATGGTGGGTATTATAAGGACGCCTTATAAGAATGATTCAATTTGGGTGATTGTGGATGGATTGAAAAACATATCCCATTTCCTGCCTATTTGAGAGACATTCACAATTGATCAGTTGGGGGATATTTAAGGTTAGACAATATTCTATTTTCATTGGGTGTCATGGATATAGTTTTAGATCATGACCCTCGTTTTATATTTTTTCTTCTAAAAAGTTTTACATAAGGAATTTAGTACATAGGTACTTCTTTGTATCGATCTTCACCAATAGATAGATGGGAAATCATAGTGTACTATTCAGGTGATAGAGGACATGTTGAGACAGTGTGCCTTTGATTTTGGAGGGTATTGGGAGAAACACTTAACACTCATTGATTTAACCTTTAATAATAGTTATCAGGATATAATTTAGTTGGCTCCATATAAGGTTATTTATGGGAGGCCTTTTAGATCAACTATCTGTTGGATGGAGGCATGTGAGTCCATGTTGGTGGGACTAAGTCCTATGTAGGATATATCAAAGTTGGTTTAACTGATTCAAAAAACATATGGATATATATTAGAGTTGGAATAATTTATATTATGATTTTTTTTTCAAACCCTTGTATTTTGAGTGGTTGATCATGTATTCCCTCAACTGTTACCAAGATTGGGTCATTGCTGGATTAAATGGAAGGTAGTTTGCATCCCAGTTTGTTGGACGTTGTGAGACTGTGGAGATAATCGTACAAATGGAATATCGATTGTCTCTTCCATAGAAGTTTGGTTTTATACATTGTAATGACCCAAACATTTGTTAATTAAAATTCCCATTGATCAAATTTAATTTCTTATTATGTAAAATGGTTATATAAAAGTTATGCACTTTCTTGGTTTTAGGTTTTTGGATTTTAAAATCTAGTTAAGTATTGATACAGTTTCCAATATCATCATTGAACATTGATCACCTGATTAATATAAATATAGGTCTTCAAAAAATCAAATTTTCTCAGAAAAAGGAAGTAATGGCCTCATCCAATAGAATTGCGCTATATGAAGCCCATTTGTCAGAGCTCAAGAAGGAGTTAGCATCATTGGGCATCGCTCTGGACCAAACCCAGGATGATCTTCAACACATTAATCTTGAAAAAAATCACCTACATGATAAGTGGAAGTTAATATAGATTACAACTCAAGCAGTGTTATCATAGCTGCCCCAAGAGTTTGTCACCATCACACACCTTACCCTTAGGTCTTATGCAGGCGTTATAAGGGGTTATGTAATAGGACCCTATCACTTTTATTAGGTGAATAATTTTTTTTGTACAATTAATATTTCATTTTATTATTATTACATTGTAAAAGGTTTTTAAAGCACAAATCATATTTTTAATTAATATTTAAATTAAATTAAGAAATCTATTTTGACAAATTAATGGATTTTTGAATTAAATAATATTTTAATAAAATATTATTAATAATTTACTTTTTATTAAATATAAATGATGGTATAATTTTTATGAATATAATTGTAAATTTTATTATAGTTTTATAGCAGTTTTTGTCAAAACCCACGAATTTTTGACAAATGTTGGTTTTTATTTTATAACTAAAAATTCAAATATTTAGAAAATTATTTAGATAAAATTAATATTATTTTTGGATTCAGAATTTTGAAATTATCCAAGGTGTATTTTTCATATTTTTTTGAGACAACAAAATTTTTGGTAAAACATTAAATACTGTTTAAATATATAATGCAATTTATTACAGCATAATGACCCATTAGTGATGTATTAAAATACTATAAAAAGAAGATTTAGAAAATATATTTTTTTGATTAATTTTACGATGCCTTAGTGGACCCTACAAGACATATAAAATATTTCAATATTTTAAAATGATTTCCTTGAGTGTGTGACTCACCTACTCATAAACAAGCCAAATATTTTAATATGTTCGTAAATTGGGCTTATAAAATAGTGTTTTCCACTTACCTTTGGAAAAAAACATGGGCAAAAACCATTGGATGGTTTGTGATTTTGAATATTTAATTATATAGATTCCAAGACCTATGTTTGTGAAATATTAAAGAATTACCCTCTCTTTTCATATATAAACCCACCCAAGATCCCAAATATATTCACTAAAAACCCTTAGATCACGTCCCTAATCTTCCCTAATCTCTCTAGAATCCTCCCAAGATTCCACAATCTCCAAATAATACCCTCTCAATCCTCTCCCAATCCTTTGGGATCACATTTCCAAGTAAGTGATTTCTTCCTCTCTCAATTTTGTCTAAATTTATTTATGTTGTTACCCCCTTTAATTTTTCAATTAAAAATGTTGGGGTATAATTTTCAACCTCCCCCATACAACCATCATTTTTTTTGAATAATGAGATACCCTTCTCTCTCTCATTAATCCCTCCCATTTACACCCATTACCATGCCTAAATTTCATAAGAGTTATTTCATTTCTCCTCATTCATAATGTTTCTTTATTATGTTATGCATTCTATATCAAAATTCCATGTGTTGGGACAGGTATCTATATTAACCCTATACGTTTCATTTCATTTAAATATTATGAGATACCCCTTTCTCTATCATCATCAATTTTAATGAATTTTTATGTCATGATATTATGCTGTCGAAATTATACCGCAATTTTCCACGCCAAAATCATCATATAGTGATTACCATACCCATTTATCTATCAAGGGTACTCTCATTTATAAACTTATACATATTGACTATATAATTTCATTAATGTATTTCACATTCCTTTATCTTGGAATAAATTATGATTTTGAATGATTCCATGTTATATGATCCATGTGGTGCGCTTATGCTTGAAATGAAATGATTAGAAAGGGTGTTCCCCAATAGCACTCCAATGCATTGGGTAAAGATTTGTGTCAGGATATGTCAAGTGAAATGAGGTTTTTATCATGATAATTAATGTTAAATGAGGGTATATGCATTCTCCATTTTCAATGAGCCTTGGATCATGATAATATCATGTTAAATGTTGTTGCAACATTTCCATGTTATGATAATTATTCTATATAATCCCTTTATGTTCGTGTTTCTATTGTGATCCATTGATATTCCTATCTCCTAACATGTACTTTATTTAATCATGTTATGCCTTTTTTACTCCCGTAATGTCCTTTATAGCTCACCCTTTTCTTATGAATGTCCTCTAGTTATCCCATGCAATTCTATGTACAAAGGAATGTTATGGTCATGTAAAAGTAGTTTTCAATAAAGATGTTGTATTTCAGGTTCTAAGTTGTTATGTTGTGTTCTGAATTTCCTAATACGCTGGACCTCTTGATCCTAAGAGTTATCTTAAGTGATTTTTTTTGTAATAAATCATGTTTATTTGTGTAATAAATAGTAGGGTTGTTATAGTTGGTGTCAAAGGATATGTTTAATTATTTTGGGATTAGGATTAGAAAACCATAGTGAAAGACTTAAATATAAGACTAATTATAAGAAAAACGTCCCTAAATTTTGGTGAGTTTAGAGAAAGTGGGTTTTTAAGGAAATTCATCCTTTTCTGGATACGAACAAGTAGAGCTGGCTCTAGAATAGATGTATCTAGGGGTAAATACCAAAAACACCACTTTGAGCTAGACTCAAATGGGAACTAGTGCATTACAACAAGCCTTGCTGCGCTATTGGTTCAACACTCCTTGGGTATATGATTTGGTAAATTCATAAGTTTAGTATAAACCATTATTAAGGGATTAATAAAATGCCCTTATGAATATATGTTCAAAAGTACATCATGGATAACATAGATTGAAGCCTATAAATTAATATATTGAGGAAATAAATGTAATTTATAAGTTATCCTTTTTTTCATTGGTTTCCCTATTATGTGTTTCCCCTAAATTTCATGATATTCCAGCCAATTGTAAGAAATAGTACTTCTCAAGCTAAGAACCCATGTGAAGATCAATGTGATGAATGTTCTAATGAGTTTCCAAATCTGATGGGAGAAGGAATCAAAAACATTGTCACGTTACTCTCTCAGTTAACTCATGTTTTTAATAGAAACATGGGTCAAGAGGAACATCCAACCCCCCTTCATAAAGAACAATCTACAATTGAGATATTAATGAAAAAGGCCTTCTATTTTTAATGGATCATCTGGTCCTTCAATAACCAAAAAATGGATCAACTCCATTGAGAATATATTCTCTATCCTTCAATGTTTCAAACAAGAGAATGTTTTTCTAGTTAATTATCATATGGAGGTTGAAGATGAGAATTGGTAGACATTGATAAAAACACGAAGCCTAAGGAAGATATCGAAGCATTGGAATGGTAGGATTTCCAAAAAATGTTTTTTGATAAATATTTTCCTTGCACCCTCTTACTTAAGATGGAAAGGTACTTCCTTTACCTTAATAAAAAATATTACAAATCCATTAGAGTGTATGAAGAAAATTTCACAAGGATTTCCTGATACACCTTTGGCTTTGTCGTTACCCTCGTATGCATTGTTGACTGCTTCTTTAGTGGGATAAAACCTAGCCTATGGAAATCCCTAAGGATCTGTGACTTTGATAGATATGAGGAAATTGTTCGAAGTTTTCTCAAAGTCAAAATGGAGATCAGAAAATCTCAGGGGTATCATGGGGACATGAAGGAAAAATTGGACTTTAATTCTGGCATTCCGATTGTTAAATCCAAGGGTGAAAATTAATTATAGCACCCCACTTTAAAAATTTGTGGAAAGAACCACCCTAGAAATTTCATGAAGGGGATGAGGGAATTCTTTAGGTGTGGAAGAGAAAGGAACCTGACAATTAATTGTAGACAAGAAAAAACCCACTACTTCGACAGATGAGAGAATGCTCAGTTCGACCCTCAACACATTTTTCATTTCTTCAACTACAAATAACCAAGGAACATTTAAAATCAATTCCCCAATCCAAGGGTTTTCTAAAGCAACCAACAACCTCCACGGCAGCAAGGGTTAGATTTTTCTATCACTTTCATCAAAGTGAACCACGACAATAATGTGGTTACACTAACACTATTTATTCATTCAAGAATAGAAAATGTACTTTTTGATTCTATTTCTACTCATTATATTATATACCAAATGTTTATTATAAAAATTCCAACACCAACACAAATCATGGAAGAAAATATGTCAGTGAGAATAGAAAATGGAGAAATTATTGTATCCCATGAATATAACTCCACTCCTATCAAAAATTGTGGGGTGAAATCTCCAGGAAACCTCTCTATATTCCCTCTACTATAATTTTATGCAATTCTTGTCATGGATTAGATTTCCCTATATAGAGCCAACATAAATTTTCCTGAGAGGGAAATCGCTCTCCATATAGAAAATCGACCATTGATTCTGTAAAAGTTCAAGGAGGAGGATGAATCTTCTTTAGAAAAATCATCTCAAGTGTGGATATTACTGCCCTCTGATCACATGTATCTTGATAAGATGATTGAGTCTAAAGAAGAAAACATCCTCGAAGACAATAATATTGTGAGGGAATTCGTTTAAGTGTTTTTGAAGTAATTTCTTTGTCTTCCTCCTAGAAGAGATGGTGAATTTTTGATAGATATTATACCTGGGGATTTTCCAATATCCAAGACTCTGTATAGAAAGGATGTTGTAGAGATTGAGGAGCTAAAGAAATAACTACATGATAATTTGGATAAAGGGTTTATACGCCCTAGTGCTTCACCATAGGGTGAACCAGTCCTCTTTTCCAAGAAAAATGATGGGTCAATGTGCCTTTTCATTGATTATCGTGAGTTCAACAAAATCAAAATAAATAATAAGTATCCACTTCTATGAATTGAGGACTTTTTTGATTAGATATGTGGAGAATATTACTTCTCCATAGTGGATCTACAGTCAGGATATTACCAATTAAGGGTAAATAATAAGGATATCTCTAAGTCATCTTTTTGTACAAGGTAAAAGCACAATGAATTCATAGTAACGCCTTTTAGACTCACTAATTCTCTAGAAATCATCATGTACTTGATGAATAGAGCCTATATAGATTACCTCGACAAATTTTTGGTATTATTTATAGATGATATTCTAAGATACTCCAAAACTAATGAGGATCATGAGGTGCCTTTAAGAACTATGTAGAGACCTTGTGAAAGGATAATCTCTATGAAAAGTACAACATGTGTGGTTATAGTTGAAGGAGGTCTCATTCATGGGTCATATCATCATAAGCAATGTATATTTGTGGATCCCTTTACGATAAATGCAATTGAGGGATGGTCGAGGCTAATATATGTGTTGGATATCCACAACTTCCATTGGTTAGCTGGATATTCTCTCTGATTTGTGATAAATTTTTTACAATTGTCAAACCTTATTACCAAGCTATCTCAGAAGAGAGTAAATTTTTCTTTGAGTGATGTATGTGAAGATATCTTCAAGGAGTTGAAAATGAGGCTTATCATTGTTCTAGTTCTCACAATACCCAAAAGTGGATAACTTTTTGTTATATTCAGAGATGCTTTGTAGAAGGTCATGGGTTGTGTGTTAATGCAAAATGAAAAAGTCATTGCCCATGATTAATGGAAATGGAAATTTCATGAGAAAAACTATACAATTAATTATCTGGAGTTGGCTATAGTAATATTCACATTAAAATTTTGGTGACATTAACTCTTTGGGGAGATGTATGAAATACATACGGATAAAAAAATCCTCAACTATATATTCACACCGAAAGAGTTGAATATGCACCAATGAAGATGGTTAGAGATGATCAAAGACTATGAATGATCAATTCATTACCACCCTAGGAATGAAAACTAGGTGGAAGATTCCCTAAGTGGAAATTACCCAGTGATTTGATCATTGATGATAATCAAAAAGGATCCAATCTTCTTAGATTTGAAAAATATGGACATGTGGATTATAAATAATGGAACATCATCAATACATTCTCAAATGAGTGATCAACCATTTATTTTAGAAAGGTTAAAGGATGCTCAAATGGATGATGTGGGAATTTAGAAGAAAGTGGAAACTATCAGAAAAAGGAAATCCTCAGAGTTAAATGTTAATAAAGAAGTAATTATATGATTTGGGAAAAGACTATGTGTTACATCAAATCCAGAGTTAATGAATGAACTTTTGGATGATGCACATAGTTCAAATTTCTACATTAACCCAATAAAAACAAAGATGTATCGAGATCTCTGAGAGAATTATTGGTGGAATAAAATGAAGAAGGATATCATGGAGTATTCTTCTATGTTACTGGTGTGTCAGAATGTGAAGGTTGAGAGGCAAAAGTCTAAGGGGATGATGCAACCATTACCCATATAAACATCAAAATGGGTGAACATCACTGTGGACTTTTTAACTGGATATCCAATGGAATCCAAAAGAAACAATTCTGTCTGGGTAGTTGTGGATCGTCTTAAAAGGACTACACACTTCATTTCAATTCTAAAAGATTTCTAATTGGATCAACTGGCACAGATATACATCAGAGAAGTGGTAAGGCTACATGGAGTACCACTATTATATCTAATTGAGATCCAATAATCACCTATAAGTTCTTTAAGAGTATCCAACAAGATCTAAATATTATGATGAACTTCAGTATGACTTATCATCCTAATACTAATGGCTAATCTGAGCAGACTATCAAAATACTTGAGGAAATGTTGAGAGAATTATCAATGTACTTCAAAGGAGGACAGGATCAACATCTTTCTCTGGTTGAGTTCTATTACAATAATAGTTTCCACTAAAGAATCTAAATGGCTCCTTATAAATCCCTTTTGGGTAGATGTTCAAAACACTAGAATATTGGGATGATGTTGGGGAGTGAAAACTCCGAGGTCTGGAAATGGATGAATAAATGGTGTATATGGTTAAGACCATCCAATAGCATATTAAAACTGATCATAGTCGAAAAAATATCTATGCTGATAATATTTGACGAGACCTAGAGTTTGATGTTGGATACATTGTATTCCTCCACATATCACTATGGAAGAGGGTTATGAGATTTGGGAATAAATAAAGATTAGTCCAAGGTACATTGGATCTATTGATATACTTGATCACATTGGAGTAGTGGCCTATCGACTAGAACTCCTGCCGAACCTTTCTCAATTACATGATGTATTCCATGCATCACTATTGAAGAATTACATACCTAACCCATCACATTTACTCATTCTATATGTGGTACCATTGGATAATTACCTCTCCTATGAAGATAAGATGGTGAAGATATTAGATCATAGGTAAAAAATTCTACGAAATAAGACAATTGCCCACATCGATGTTTTATGGAGAAACAAAAGATTGACGATGTGATGTGGGAGTCAGAGGAAGTGATGAAGCAGAGTTACCCTCATCTATTTCAATGTTGGAAAAGGAAATTACTAAGGAGAAATTACTTAAAGGGGGAATATTGTAATGACCAAGATTTTATTAATGAAAATTCCTTTTGATCTAATTAAATTTCTTATTATATAAAAGATATTCACTTACTTGGTTTTATATTTGTTGATTTTCAAATATTTCTAAGAATTTTTATCATTACCGATATAACCATTGAACACTGATCACATGATTAGTATACATATTGGGCTTTAACAAATCTAATTTACTAAGGAAAATGAAGCGATGGCCTTATCTAGTAGAATTGCTCCACACGATGCCCATTTGTCGGAGCTCAAGCAGGAGGTAGCATCACTGATATGTTCCACGGACCAATCCCAAGTCAATCTTTAACATGTTATGCTTGAACAAAATCTCCTACAGGAGAATTTGAAGTTAATAGAGATTACCACCCGAGTGATGTTATCTAAGCTACCCCAAAATTTTGTCACCTTCACACACCATACCATTAGGTCTTATGTGGGTGTTGTAAGGGGTTATGTTACAAGACCCTAGCAATTCTATTTTGTGTATTGTTTTTTATAAATAATATACATTAATTTTATTATTTTTACTTTGTAAATTTTTTTTAATGCACAAATAATATTTAATGTTAATATGTAAATTCAATTAAGAAATATATTTTGATAAATTAATGGACTTTTGAATTAAATAATTTTTTAATAAAATATTATTACTAAATTAATTTTTATTAAATATAAATAATCTTACAATTTTTATGAATACAATTGTAATTTTTATTAATGTTTGAAAGGTGTTTTTTGTCAAAACCCATGAATTTTTTATAAATTTCAGATTTTATTTCAAAAGTAAAAATTAAAATATTCTAAAAATTATTTAGATAAAATGAATATTATTTTTGAATTCATCACATTGAAATTATCTAATAGGGAATTTTTTATAAATTTTTGAGATAGTGAAATTTTTGGGTAAAAATTAAATGTCGTTTAAATATATAATGTATTTTATGATATCATTATGACCCAATAGTGATGTAATAAAATACCATAAAAGTTATATTCTGCCAATATATGTTTTACCTATAATTTAATATAATTTTATATTTTTTTCATTAAATTTTCAATGCCTTAGTGGACCCTCCAAAACATATAAAATATTTTAACATTTTAAAATGATTTCCTTGAGAGTGTGACTCACCTCCACATAAGAAAGCCTAATATTTAAATATGCTCATACATTGGCGTTATAAAATAGTTTTTTATACTCCACATTGGAAAACCTCATGGGAAAAACCATGATATGGTTTGTGGTTCTGAATATTTAATTATATAGATTCCAAAACCTAAATTTGGGAAATATTAAAGAATTCCCCTCTTTTTTCCTATATAAACCCACAGAACATCAAACATTTCTTCCCTAAAAACCTTTTATAAAATCTATAATATAACCTACTCTATATATAATTCTCCCAGGGCACCCCAAATATCCAAAAATCCTCTCTCAATCCTCTCTCATGCCATTGGGATCACACATCCCAGTAAGGGATTTCTTCCTTTCTCATTTTAGTCCAAATTCCGTTATGTTGTTATACACTTTTATTTTTCAATTAAAAAATTTGGGTTATGATTTCATACCTCCACCATACTCCCCCCTTATTTTTTCATGTTGAGATACTTCTTTATCTCTCATTTACCCCCCATGTACATCTGTTACCATGCTAAAATTTTATAAGATTTGTTCCATTTCTCCTCATTCTCCAAGTTTATTTATTATGTTATGACTTCTATTTCAAAATTACATGTGTTGGGAAAGATATATATATATGACCAACTTACATTAAATTTTATTTATATATGATTAGACACCCCTTTCTCTGTTATCCACCATTTTTATGAATTTTTATGTCATGTTGTTATGCTGCAGAAATTGCACCGTAATTTTCCATGCCGAAGTCATTGTGTAGTGAATACCATGCCCATATATCTATCAAAGGTAGTCACCTTTATTAACATGTAAATATTGATTATATACATTCATTTATTTATTTAAAATTCCTTTATCGTGGAATAAATGATGATGTAGAATGATTCCAAGTTATATAATCCATGTGGAACACTTATAAATGAAATGAAATGATTAAGATGGGTGAACCCTAGTAGAACTTCAATGAATTGGTTAATGGTTAGTATCATGATATGTCTAGTCAAATGATGATTTACTCATGATAATTCACTTTAAATTAGGTCTTACTCTTGCTCCATGTGCAATGAGCCTTGGATGATGCAAGTATCATGTTAAATGTTGTTGCCACATTTCCATGTTATGATAATCATGCTATATCATGCCTTTATGTTCATGTTCCACTTGTGCTCCATTGATATGCCTATTTCTTAACATGTACAATATTCTTCAGGTTATTCCTTGTTTACTACCTTACTGTATTTTATTGGTCACCCTTTTCTTATGCATGACCTTAGGTTATCACATCCAATGCTAAGTACGAAGAAATGTTGTGGTCATGTAAAAGAAGTTTTCAATAAAGATGTTGTATTTTATGTTCTAAGTTGGTACGTAATGTTTCTAATTTTTCAAAAAACTAGACTTGTTGATCCTCAGAGTTGTATTATGTTCATGTTTATGTAATAAATAATGTTTAGGTGTGTAATAAAGTGCATGATTTTTTTATACATGATTTATTCGATGTGTTACATCTTTGGAATTATCACCCCCAACCGTTCTCAAGTGATCTATGTTGATAATGTGGCGCTTGAGGGTGATGGTCCCTTTGAGTAACATTATATTCCTATTGTGGGTCATAGTGAGAATGTGTTGTGGGGAAAGACCATATCGATAGTCCGAGTATTATGCTAGCACATCCATGTTCGCGAGGAAACATGGTACCGGGAAGTAGATATATGGGCTTAGTGGCCCAAAATTTTCACATTATAGGATTATTGATTTATTTAAGTATATATCAGGGATGAGTTGTTATAAGGTGGGTATAATTTAAGATACCAACCTTTATAGAGTTCTCTCATACTCATTTTCAAGTATTCTTTTACCCTTGTTTTTATTATACCTTGTTTGGGTTTTTCATTAGTGTTTTTAGGTGAATTAAATGAAATTTGGAATCCCATGGGAATGTGCATTATTGGTGCACAATTATGGAAAACCGTGTATTTTTTCCTAAGAAATAGTTCACCACTTTTTGGTGCCTTATGAGGTGGTACATGGTTTTACAATACTATGTATCCACCCTCCCCAAAGCATGAGCCTCAAGACAATAAGATTTTTCATGGATTGTGCAAGGTTTATCAAACCGTGCAACCCATGAGTAGGGGTTCATGGTTAAAGTGCACAGTTTGGAAAACCATGTGCCTCCTCTCAGGAAACTATTTTTGTGGAAAATTAAAGAAACAATAATTTCTTTTAAAATTCCCAAACCCCCAGTTTTTATCCCAAACCACCCTATTTAAACCTAACCTAAAATAAGTTTCTTTTGGAGTCTCCTGAGAGGATTCCAAGGACAATAAAAATCACTTCTGGTGTGAATTGATGGTCTAGAGAATGAGATTGAACCCTCTACGGTATGTATTATCTTCCTCATTTGGATTCATACCTCTCTCATCATTCCTTCCCTTTGGAAAGAAAAGTTCTTCCTACATTTTCAATGGATTAGATCTAGGATTTGAAGGATCTTTTTTTATTGTATCTTAGTCCTAGATTTTAATCCTATATCTCTTTCTTCATTGTTATTTTGACCATTCTACATCAAATTGAGTGTTGCGGTTTGATGAGCATTCATCAACGTTCTTGAGGTAGGAGGTCAAATTGATAATTCCCATAGTCATGATTATTATTTCATGTATATAATTATGAGATTTCATTTCCACATCAAGAAATTTATTTTTAAATTAAAATGGTGAATTTAATTATATGAAATTGGGTAAACCCTTCATAGATCTTGTTGGACCTTTTGGAGAATGTAAAACTACTAGATGATAGCGCTTGGGGTGTGCCAATTATCCATGAATGATAAAAAATAAATGAGAAAGGTAAATAATCGGTGTATGAATTTTGAATTAAATCCAAATGTCATGTTTGATAATGGGATTTAATGGGGTTAATTAGATCAACTTTTATGGGTTAAGGAGATATGAATAATTATTGATATATGGTTTAATGATGAATCATTTATGTTATTACATGGAAATAAACTAAATAACCATCATTGTGATGGATAACTTCAATGGTGCCCCTATATGAGAATGATTAAATAAAAGTTTAATGAGGATGAACCTTGATATATATGTGATATTTGGGGCTTATTGATAAATGGGACGTGAGATGGGGAATGATTCTCCAAATACATACATGGTTTCGAACAAATGCTCCATGCCCCCAATGAATGCATGTGAACAATAAAGAATGGGATTGGTATTGATCCTTCAAATAACCATGTGTTGTGAGATAGGGAATACCACTTAAAACACCCATGGGGTTTCATACTAATGCTCAAGGCCCCCAAAATATTGGTACATGAATTTATATTCGAAGATAGAGGAAATGAAATTGGAATTAAATTAAAAATATAATCCCATTATATAATGAATTGTGATAACCCTATGATTTATGGTTGAGAATCTGATATTTGATAATGTAAGTATGATTGGTTTGGCTGTCACCATGAACTTGGGGGACTATGTGGTTAATTAAATAATAATAAATATAAAAACAATTTACATTTTATTTTTACTTTAATTCGTTATACAATTTCATACACTATTATAGAATGGATATTACTTTAGACATTGTTAGCGGTTTTCTACTGAGTTGTACTCACACCCTACTCAGGCCTCATAATCGATACCAGACTAGAATTTATGTTTACAATACATGATAAGGTAAATATACCTATGATATATAACTATTTTGGGATTCATGATGGATCATAGATGAGGGTACCAAACATGATGTCAGGACCAACCTGAGAGTTTTTAGTGTGTCTTTATTTTTTATTATTCATTATACACTTGACACTGCAATGATAATACATATTTACTTTTTTTTTGATATTATTTACCTATTTTGGATTCAACATGTGACTCTTGGTCATATATTGGTTATGGTATTATCTTGGTTATTATTTGTTATCATTTGGATATTTTTTATTGAGTTACAATATTGTGATTCTTGGATAAAGAGTGCATAGTCTCTCCATATTACATATTAGAACCTCGCTATTGGTTGGGAGCCTTTGGAATACGGGGAGGCACAACTGAGGTCATTTGTTGAACCAGCTCAGGTATTGAGCATGTAAAACCGTATTTGGGACATTACATAGTCATTTCAGGCAAACATTGTATCATATTGAGGTGAATTTGATTCTTATAGGTCACAACTAACTTATGGATCATTTTTTCTAAAGTATCTAAATTATATGAATTTTTTTTCATTTTTTTTAGTATATGATGTGTGTGTTCAAAAAAATGTAAATTATAAATTAAAAACAAACACTTTGGGTTATATCAATAACACTGTGCACTGAATTGAGGTGAGCCTGATTATGGTGTGGATAATTCCTACACCATTCATGAAAATGTTCACTACAGGTCTTTTGAAAAGTCACAGTATTCCTTAATCTATTTAAAACCCCCTAGGTAGTTGCATCCTTATGATTCAATTCAAATTTTAGGTAGCATATGGTTACCTTTTCCATCTGAAAGGATCATTTTCTCACTTTTATTGCTTGTTGCGGGTATTTAAAAGAAATGTTTTAGTTCTAAAAATATCTGTTAAAAAACTATATAAGTATCAAATAAAATTTATAAAAAAGATAACTTAAAAATAGTAGATAAAATAATGAAAAAAGTAGCAAATTAAGTAGTAGTAATTTTACATTTCATTATGTCTATATACATTCTTGAACCATTTATCTATCTCTATTAACATAATTATATCATCTAAGTCTAATATATCATGATTATAAGGAACTTAGAACATGTTACTAGATCTATCGGAATTTATAGATAATAACTCTTCATTATACTTAAACTTGATAAATGGGTCAAAAATAATATATAATAATTACACTACTAATGCTTCATATCCCAAATGTATCTCTATGGTCATAGCCCTAACTAGATCATAAAAATAATAGGTAATCACCAAATTTTTATGTCAGAAAACATTCTGACATAATTTACTATGCCCACTCATCTCTAAAAAAAATTACTTCTTTTTTCAGTATGTAGATTGTTGGAAATCTAAGTAGTGCTATGAAAATATATTAAAACAAATGATTTATAATTATTTTAATGAAATTGAAATTACCTTCGGAAATTACATGGTTGGGGATGTTTATCTTTTGATGGTATATGTTATCCTTCATAAATTTTAAAACATAATATCTATAATCATTATTGTTATTTTACTTTGGACATTGAAAAAACATTAACCAAAATAAGTAAATTGTTGTGAAATATGTTTTTAATGTAAAATATTTCTTTATATAGATTAATGTATTTCTATTTTAAGTAATCCATTGGCTTCTTATGTTCATTCACAATCCTAAAACCTTGATTTAGCCAATATTTATAGATCACCATATAGTAATACAAATATCATTAAAACACAAACAAAAACATATATTTTGATGTTTATCTCTAAAATATAGATTAAAGTGAATTAGAGATTTAAAACACACATCATGTGTGGTCGGTGTGATGGAAATGCATGCATTGGATACAAAAAATAATCATTTTGGGTGTCTAAATTGATAGAGATCAGTATCTATTAATTCCTAAAAAAAATCTAATAAGTAATGAAAAAAAAGAAAAATATATTTTATTTTATTAGATTTCATAGTTTTACCCTGGAAATGTAGGCATCATGAAGAGTTTATTATATTTTATTTTCTTCTCAAACACCTCTCTTAGTTCAATGTTTTTTATCAATTTCTTCCGCTTCCAAAGAAATATCTTCCATAAAAACAATATAGCGATTGATGAATCCAAATCATGATTCATGGGGTGTTCCCTTTATATTGTAGTAATATAAATTCTTGTTGAAAATATGAATAGTTATTAACATTAATGAACATAATAGATCATTTTTTGGATATACATATTATGAAAATGTACTTCATGTATATATTCACAAATGATACTCCCATCCATTAAAACATACTAATCTCATTTATATTCTCATGAATAACCATGTCTATAATGACATTTACATACATTTATTCTTTATATTGAATATTGGATATATATACATCTTTGAATGTGGTTTCTTTATGAACTTGTATTGTAAATATATGTTGTTGTGGAATTAATGGGAAGAAGGTACTCTGGGAAGGTATTTTTGTTTTCTTGGTCGATTTAATGGATTTTCTTGATCTCACCTTCCATTTCCCCATTGTTTTATCCATCTATGATACCATACCTCATTTCAAACTGTTTTCAATCAACTATTAATGGATTTTAATTGGAAAAAAATTGTAATGGGCATACCTCTTATATATTTATAGGATTATATGACCATGATATTAATGTTCCAATAGTATCATTGAATGTTGAAACATCTGGATCATCAAGTAGAATAGGTAACTCAGTTTTCAGATCATGAGATTCTTCAATCCCCACTCTCATATGTTATTTTGGGAGTTATTTTTTGTGTATATTATCTCCTATGATATTATACATCGTACACCTCACAAAAAGGTGATGTTTGGGTGTTGATAGATATAAATCGCTGAAAACATCACCCTATATAATTCAGGATATATAAAACTATCAAAAGTTTTATAATTCACATTTAGGATAAAGGGTTAAAAAAATTGATTACTTCTAAAAAGGTAGAATGTTTAGGGGAACAGATATCCGTAAATCTAGCAGGGTTATATGGATCTTCATGTATTGATATTTGTTATACTGTCAGTTCACATTGATATTTTCTTGCACATTGGTCCACTAAACCAGACTATGATATAATATTTTTCAAGGCCTCTTTTTTTTAATTATAGTCCTTTCATCATCTCATATGTATCTCCTTGAAGCTTTTTATTCTTGAAATATGTTCGATGTGACACTCCAAAACCAGCACCTCTAATATGGACATATTATTATAGTCACTTCAAAGCTACTGAAAGTAGTTTTTCTTTAAGTATAACCAATACCGATTCTTCTATCTAAACCATATAAAAACATATGAATATAAATATATATTTTTTAAATAATAGTTTTATAAATTATAATAAATTACTATTATGTGATACTTTCAAAAGCTTCCTATATTGTTAATTTATTTTCATCAAATAGTTTACCCTCTTTATTTATATGGGACTCCTTCTATTGAACATGGTGTGGGATGGATGTGAATTCCGATTTTGACTCATTGATCTACATATAAACAAAGTAAATATGTTATCATATCACATAAAATATTTATTATAAATTTAAAATATAAACTATTTTTTCAATTTGAGCATACCCCATCCTTTGTTTATGATAGGGGTACATTGGTTTTTCTAAACATTGTTTATTTTCAGAACATATTTATATTTCATATAATAACACTTTTGAATAAAATTAGATAAAATAAATAACTTGAAATAAAATATTATCAACTAAATTATACCTGAAATGATTTATAATCATTAAGACTATTGAACTATTTCCATCTATCATGTTTTATAATGTGATCATACTTAACTGGAAGGTGTGGCTTCACTTTCCCCTCATCATCCCTGAGATGATGCTTTTTAACAAGTGTCTAGAATCCTCTATGATCTTTTACAATGACCATTAAGAAATATTTATTATATAAATCATATAAAATAAACAAACTTTTCAAGGGATAATGAAAAGTAAATCCATGTTTCATTAAATAATTTTTCATCAAAATAGAGAATCTTTATCATAAAATTACATTAATATCTTCCCAAAGGTTTTCCTTTAATACAGTCCAGACATAGTTTCACATAACTATATGAATCATAACATGTATTCTCATTGTGACCCCAATATAACTAATTAACAATTAATTTTTAAGATCAAAAGGTTGATTGTGTTGATTCCATCCGACTAATTTTTTTTACCCTTTCTCATTGACTTGATAATTTTATTTAACACAGTGATGCTACATCATTCTTGTTTTTTCCATCATCTTATTTTTAATACCCTAATAATTCTAAAGCTTCCTCGTCAACTGTCTATTCATCTATGGAATTGGTGATATCATAATGTGTAGAGGTCATTGTCTACATGAATAGTCAAACATTTACTTTATATCTCATAAATACATTAGAAACCCATAACATTATGAGGAAAACCATGGTATATTAAAAAAATAACCTTTTCATTGAACACAATTTTTTTTCTTTAATGGATGAAGGAATTTTGATCCTCTATCATGTATCCAAATCCCTTTTCTGATCCCCTATAACAAACAAGGCATTATAAATATTGGGACCACCATAAAATGATTATGATCTCTCAATAAAAGGATAATACTCAACTAAATATTCATCTGACCCTACATTAGTTTTAGTCACCAAGAGAATAATTTAACAATTATTATCTACTAGATATATGAAGTAAAATAACTTCACTTATTGTGATTCCATTATAAATGAATCATCCTTATACCCTACCACACGAAAATTCTCCTTCACAAATCCAAATTCATAAAATTTCACTACACTCCAATTTTCAGACCATATTAAATATAAAACCAGCACTTGAAAATTTTTATATTCCAACTTTTATATCTATTTTATGATTCTAAAATATGAATTATTCGTATAAGTTATATTTTAATCCTTGGAAGAGGATAAACACATCACTTCCTCCACCAGTGTAACTCAAATGTTTTTTCATAATACTTTGTTTATATTGTTCTATTTTATATAATGAATATCCATTAATTAAAAAAACAAAGTAAGATACAACATTTTCATTTGGTGTTATGTATAGACATCAAAGTCATTAAACAATCAAATTCATATTTTCAGATAATTCAATATAAATATAATCTTGAAACCATCCTATAAACTATTAATTATGTCTATTAGATTTCCATAATTCATCCCTTAATGGATTCAAATGTCCAAGAATTACTTAGTGTCCTTCAACATATAGAGAAACCTTTTCACTATTACATTAAATATAAAGTCAATCTTACACTTGATCTATGATAGTAATTGTACCAATATGTCTTCCAGAAATCCCTTAGCCCATAATGCTTTTTCTATGACAATACTTTGGGAGACTCATGTTATTAAGCTCTAATATTTGATCAATAAAAAATTAAATAACTTCTTAAAAAAATTTAGATATTCAATACATCCTTCTAGACAACATCAATTCTTAACATACCCTTTAAAAACTGGCATATATCCTTGAATGGGGTACATCCATATTTAATAGATAGGACCACATAGTTGAACCTATATAACCATGTTAACCATTCAAGTGGACCATTATATCAAATAATATTGATGGGAATAACATCTATAATTCACATAATATGACTATAATATCATTATTCATGATTGGAAACTTTGTTGGGTCTATAACTTTGCTTCGTATGGATTTGAATAAAAATAAATTTCTAGTTAAGATATGTCATAAATTTTTAAGCAGAATGTAATGTAATGTGACAACATCAAATATTCATTATGACATGATATTTGGGCGATTTTAGATACTGTAACTTTAAATTACTCATTGAGATGATATTATTGATATTTGATTAAAACCCCTTTGAAAAATTTTCACTATTAAAAAAATTGAAGAATTATAATTTTTCTTATTTTGATAGGGTGTAAGATACTGGGGGATGAAAACTCTACCTTTTACCCTTCATCGGTGCCATATATTTCTTTATCCCCATACAAATTAGGTCCAACCAATCCTTTTATTCCATGTTGTTTTAAGATAATATTTAGTAATGTTCAAATAAAAATATCAAATAATTTTTTTCTACATGCATGACACTAAGAAAATTTCTGATGTACAAACAATTTCAGTATAGTAATTTAATGAAAATTGATTATTTTTTATATCATGATTTCATTTTGTTTTTCAAAAATGGTTTACAAAGAATATTGTAAATAACCTTTACATTATCATATAGTTGATAATATAGCAACCCTATCCTGTTACACATGTTATTACTTGAATTTGAGCATAATTAACCATCAAATACAAACCAAGTATCATAAATTCTAGTGGCTTTAGAAGACTAGGTATATAATTAGAGAGCATGACAATAAAATAAAATAATATTTTATTTAATCTCCATAATTATTTACTATATTCCAATGAGATTATACATATTCATAGGATATCCTGGGTAATTCATGAACAAAGTGATGACCTAAAAAGACCAGTAAGGTAATAAATATTGGAATAAAACATAGCACATGGTTTAGAAGGCATAACATGATGACATAAAAAGTAATGGAACATAAATAATAATATAAAATAATTACATGTAAAACATGGGATCATGAAATCACAGAAACAATGGAATGTGGAAGAAACATATAGCAGGACATAAACATGAGTCAAGGCTATTTTTCATGAACATATCACATGGTTTACAAAGTCCCATAATGGATTTGGTTTAATCCCTAATCCCATACATGATGTATCATGAGACTAAAAATTAACAAATTATTTAGAGTTCAATTTGGGGGTATCAATCATAACCTGTTCATTAATATGTGTTCCACAAGTATAATCAAACATAATGGATAAACATAAGGGTTACCAATGGAAATAAATGGGTATCATAATACTGTCATAAGGAATAACAAAAGGGTGTATCATAATGGTGTACAATAAATAATGGATTTAAATAATACTTGAAAATTAATAAAGGAAAATATTCATATATCAAGATAAATTATTCCAATTTTATATAAATCATGTAAAAAGTGTGTTTAAGAAACATTAGAATTGAGCCACTTTAGTGTTAATTAAGGGAAAATATTAAAGAGTCTTTAAATAGGAAAAAGGAATAATTTTTTGTATAAAACCAAAAATAAAATAAGAATCTTTGTTATGATGAAATATATTATTTTAGAAAATTAATGGTTACTTAATAGATATTATGATGTGTACTTGAAAATAGGTAAAAAAATCGGAACATCCCTTTAATTAGGCTTTCTTGCTAGATGGAAGTGAGAAGGGAACATTTTAAAATATATATTTCCCCATAAAATAAGGGAGAATTGATCGAGATAAATATGTTGGGAAAATATATGTAGAATTTAGAGGATTTATAGAATAATAATTAAGAAATAATTTTCTTTAAAGAGAGATAGTGTGACCTAAAGGTAATTTGGTGGTTCAGAGAAACCTCATACCTTATGTTTGAATGTGTTCTTCACTTACATTTAATGTCTAATATAATAAAATAATATTAATTAATTAATTAACTAAAACCCTTTTCCACATATATATTCCTTATTACAATTTTATTAAGTACATTTATGGCCATTTTGAGGTGTTATAATGTTTAATTTTATCATTTCAAGAGCATTAGTTTCATGGATTTCATGGTCGGTTTGATTTTGTATTACAAAAGTTCTTCAAAAATCAAAGAAAAAATAAATTATTGGAATGGAATGGTATTAATATAATTACATAATTTTAAATGGTCCCATATATAATTATTTATATGTGATAATGATTGATTATATAAAATTCTAAGAATAAATGTTTAATTTATTTTGGTGGTTTTGCGTTCATCGTGAACTAAACTATTTTATTATTTAATATTATGAATATATATTTGTTCCAAAACATGGAAAAAGTTATTGTATACATTTTAAAATCTTTTTTTAAAATTATAATGGTTTTATAAAGATAAATGAAGATGGTAATGGGAAATAATAAATCATCATCCAAGAAGGTGGGGAATTAACACATCACATACAATGTTTTCATTTCGAGAATAAAATGAGAAGATAAGAGTTTTGATGATACATATTCCATTAAAAAAATTATATTATATTTATAATAATGGAGTTAACATGTCTATTTGGATATATTGGGTGAGGTGAGTATAAGAAAAAAAAATTAAAATAGAAAAAAGTGTGATTTTGCCTCTTGAGTATCCTCTCCTTGAAAACCACATTAAGGAACTTGGAATTGGTCTTTTGTTGATACCAGTAATACCACTACACGGGGAAGATTTTTTTGTGATTAATTGGGTAGAATATTATAAATATAAAAATCTTATAAGGTGTAAGGAGAATAGGTGATAAAGGGTGGTATTTATAGGGGAAGGGGAGTGTTTTTTATTATTTTATTCATTTTTTTATTATTTTGGCTCAAAACTATCAATAGTGTTTATTCTTTTGACTACGTATATTAAATAGAGAATTTTAATACAACATAATGGTAACATATACATCCCTGGATCGACCATGACTAAAATAGTTATTTATTTACTTATAATGTTAAATACCATAAATTTCTAAATGTCACTATTCATAAAAATTCAACTATTTTTGAAAAAACCCAAAAACTCACCCCAAACATTTATAAACATGTATATTTAAAAAATTGACTACATTTAAACAAATTATTAATATGTGAAATATAATTTTAAATAAAACTCATCATTTATTCGAAAATACCTATTTCAATACTATAATCTCTTTGATGACACTTTTAAGAATTAATTATTATCTCATAAAATAAAATTATAATTATAATACAACAATATATTAATTTAATAATCTATTAGATGAAAATAAATTATCTTTCAAATCATTATATTAATTACAAAATTGTTAATAAACATATACGTTTTACAAAAACACCAACACTTAATTTATCATTTTTAAAACATTTATTTACATATACCATTATATTAATATATCATATTTTCATTTATAATATTCATAATTTTTATTTATTTTTTCATGAATAATTTATTATTGACACTATATTTTATTTCTATATATTTTTTCATGAGGGAGATCATTCTAGTGGATTGAGGAGATCTAAATATTCTTATTCTTATTATCTTATTTTTTATTTATTATCCCATTTTAATTATTGATTTTTTTTAATAAATTTTCATTCTTCATTTATGAGGATAATTTTTTTATTGGGTTCTCTGTGTGATGTATTGTAAGAAGTAAAATTTCATTGATAAAATCATGAGTCGTTACATTCTTCCCCCCTTATGTAATTTCTCCTTTGAAATTTTATTTTACATACTAAGGTGAAAATAGTTAAGGGTAATTATAATTCATCACTTCCTCTAGTATCTATGTTTCCTCTTTAAACTTTTGGTTCCACCATAGTACTTTCACCAGGTGAGTAGTCTTGTTGCGTATAACATTATCTCTACGGTCCAAGATCTCCATAGGTTTCTCATCATAATAGAGGTCATTTTCAGACTATACCACCTCTTAATTTAGAAAATTTGAGGGATATGGTATGTTCATCTTTAAGAGGGATGCATATAATACATCATGTATTTGAGGCAAGGTTGGTTGAAGTGTTATTCGATAGACCCCTTCATTGAAACGATCAAGAATCTTGAAGGAGTCGATGTACCGGGGACTTATCTTTCATTTCCTCCCAAATATAATGATTCTATTATATGGAGATATACATAGGAATAACATGTATCCCAACAGAAAATACACATCACATCGATGATTGTTTGCATAGCTATTTTACTGAATATGGTTTCCTTGATGTGATACTGAATGGTTATCACCTTTTCTACCATTTCATTAACTACTTTAGGTATTAGAAGCTTATGATCACTAACTTCCTACCAACATGCTAGTTTTCTGCATCTTTTCCCATAAATGGTTTCATATGTATCTATTTGGATGCTCTAGTGGAAACTATTTTTGTAAGATAACTCGAACAGATGTAGATGTTTGTCTCATCCTCCCTTATGGTCCACAAAATATGCTCTCAACATGTATTCTAGTGTTTTAATAGTCTCCTCATATTATCCATTTGTTTAAAGATGATAATCTATAATGATGTTTGCCTTAGATTTTAAATCATGTTGTATACATTTCTAAAACATGGAGGTAAATATCGAATATCAATCGAATTCAATCGATATTGGTAATCCATGCAGCCTCACCAATTTGTTGATGTATATCCACAAAATTTGATCGAGTGATAATTCCTCTAAAATTGTGATAATGTGATTTGTCTTTATGAGATATTCCATAATGAAACATATAGCATTATTTCCTCTAGATTTCATTGGAATCCAGTGACAAAGTCTGTGGTGATGTTTTCCCATTTCCATGTTGGTATGGGTAATAGATTCATTATCCCCTTATACTTTTTTCCTTTAATCCATCACTTTCTGACATACAATACACTTTGATATATATATTTAACATTCTATTTCGTCATATTGTCCCACCTATAATGATCTCAGAGATCTCAATACATATTTGTGCTCCCTGAGTGAGTGGAGAAGGTTGAGCTATGTTTATAATTAATAATATATTTCTTTATATATTGATTTTATAGTACATATATCCATAACCCAAAACTTATGACTCATTCCCTATCAATTTTGAACTCTTAGGGTTTCCCATTTCTAATAGATTTTACCTTTTTTTGAATTTCCTCATCATTTCATTGAGAATCCATTATTTTATCCATAAGAGGAATTTGAGTAATCATTTGATAAAGGAATTATGAAGTTTATTACTAAATTAGTCTCATGAAAATCCTTTGTAGGATGTAGAATATTGGATCCTTCTCAATTATCATCTTTGATAAGTTGTGGGATCCTTTCTATTTAGAACACCCACCACTTTATTTGCATTACCAGGATTGTAGTGGATTGAGGAGTCATAATCATTGATGAGATCTAACAATATTTTCTAGTATATATTAAAATATTTATATGTGAATATATAATTGATGCACTTATGATCATTATATATCTCACACTTCTCCCCATAGAGATAATGATGCCAGATATTTGACGTGAAGATCACAGCTACAAACTCATGTTCATTTGTGGGATAGTTTTTCTCATGAACTTCTAGCTTCCTTGATGTATAGAATATCAATTTATCATTTTTCATCAATACACATAATAATCCCTTCTTTGAATCATTTTTTTATACCCCAAAGAGTTCCCCACTTTTTAATAGTTGGAGTACCAGTGTAGTGATAATCCTATTTTTCAACTCTTTGAAGCAGTCTTCACATTCAATGGTCCAAAAAAACATTACTCCCTTCTAAGTTATCTTTGTTATTTGATTTTAAAATCATGATAAGTTATTCAAAATTAATTATTAATACCCAACTAGATAGACGAAACTATAGATCTCCATTATAGGTTCTAGTTTGGGCAACTCCTCAATTGCCTTTGTTTTAGAGGGGTCCATCGATATTTCTTTATTGGTGATAACATTCCCAAAGAATGATACTTACTCCATATAGAAATCGCATTTACAATATTTTACATATAGTTTCTTCCTTTGAAAATCCTTCATCATAGTATTCAATTTCTCCTCATACTTTTAGTTTCTTTTGGAATATATTAGAATACCACTGATAAAGACTACCACAAATTCATCAAGGTAATCTCTAAAGACTATATTAATTAATTATATGAAAAATTATGGAGAATTAGTGAGTCTAACGGGTATAACTATGAAATCATAGTGACCCTACCTCATTTTTAAAGTAGTCTTGGAAATAACTTCTTTCTTCACCATTAATTGGTGATATCTCGATTGAAAGTCCACAATAGAGAAATACTTGTCCCCAAGTAGTTGATCAATGAAGTTATCTATCCATGGTAGGGGATACTTATTATTTTTCATGTTTTTTTAGATCATGATAATGATTACAGAGGTGCATTTATCTATCCTTATTCTTGATGATGTGAACTAGTTTACCCCATGGTGAAGCACTTGGGCCTATAAACCCTTGTCTAGATTCTCTTGCAACAAAATCTTTTGTTCTTACAAGTAAAAAGTTTCCATTCTATAAGAAGAATTTTATATAGGAAAAGATCCCTGAATAAGTTCAATAATGAACTCAACTTTGTATTTAGGAGGAAGAACAAGAAATTATTCAAGGAACACATTAGTGTAGTCTAGCTTGTCTTCATGCATGATTACCTCCTTTATCTCAATCATTTGAGAATGATATTTTTCCTTATAAGATAATAATATCCACAATTGAGATGATTATTCTAAAGGATATTCATCATCATCCTTACACATGAATAGAATTAAGGGATGCCTCGAGGTGTGAAGAGTGATCTCCCTTTCTTGACAGTTGATGTTTTATTTATGTAAATATGTCCAATCGATGCCCAATATAGCATAAAAGTCCATGAAAGGAACTATGACAAGATTTTATGGGAGGTTTAGTCCATAAACATTAACTAGGGAGGATTTATATACATTGGATGCAATAATTGTCCATTTTCCATTCCCAGTGATATCTCAAACTCCTTATTTTGAGGTCGTGTTTGAATTAATCTACTAAACATGCAATATAAAAATGAATGCATAAAACTAGAACCAAATAATACATTCACTATTATTTAATGAATAAGCATTGTACTTTTCAAAACATCATTTTCAGGCTCCACATCAGTAGTTGTGATATCATATTTCCTTTCCTGTTACTTTGGAGGTTATTATAGTTGATTACCTCGAACAAACCTTGGATTAGGGAATTGGATTTCATTAATCCAATGTTACTTGTAGTTGAAACACTACACTATAGGATTAGTGTTGATATAAACCATATTTTTGTAATTCTTATTTGTGGGATTATTTATATCATTGTGGAAATAATTAAAATTATTCCCCCATATTTCACATTTTAATCATCTC
Organism: Viscum album; assembly: GCA_963277665.1. NCBI lineage: Eukaryota > Viridiplantae > Streptophyta > Magnoliopsida > Santalales > Viscaceae > Viscum > Viscum album. The sequence continues at coordinate 393,584,362 of OY728158.1, forward strand.
TTGGTTCCCTTTATACAGTTCCCAATAGGCTTATTCCCACCCTTTTGACAAATGGGATATTGTGTTTTTTTCAATAATGAGATTTATAATTTGATCCTCTCATATTAAATTGCATTTACCCTTTTTTATCTTCAAGCCCATGAGACCACTGACTGTCTCTGATCTCCATTTCATCCTTAAGGGAATAATAGAAAATCTCCACCTAACTGTCAAAGTACTGAATTGCCAAGGATTTTCATAGACTTAACTTTATTCCACTAAATAAGTGATCCAATTTTCTTTTGGTTTTTATGAAAAAGACAAAGTTGTGTCATGAAATTATTGTGACGTTTATGGCATACTCCCCGATTCACCTATTTTCATTTATCTTTAGTCCAAAGGACTCCCTCTCCATATTAAGATGAAGAGTTCAGGGTAAATATTTATTGAAAAATATTTAATTCAATTATTCCCATTCCATGGAATAAATTTCCCCCTTATACATTATGTTATTGATCAGTGTCCAACACTTATCATCATCCCCATCAAAATGATAGACTTAAAACACAAATTTATCATCTTCTAAGCACCAGAGGATTGAGAATATCTTCTCAATGGAGTTAATTAAATGTTCTATGATGAAGGGATTATAATATCCACTAAATATTGGAGGAATTTTCTATATAAAGGATTTGAAGACAAATTTATCTTTCTTAAGAGAAGGAGGGAGTTCCAAAATATTCATGTTATTATTCATAACTTGATCCAATTGTGCTAGTACTATCATAAATTTTCGACCTACCATTCCCATCAGATTTATAATTTCATTATCCTAATCACCACTTTTCAAATCACATTGATTGTTTTCAAGAGTTATTCTACTTCCAACCACTAACTATGAAAAAATAAATTACAATTAGGGGGGATTTAATTATTATCTAATAAGCATATAAATAAAATCTTTTAACATAGAAGGATTTACATGAAATTTAAATTATATCCTAACATGTGATTCCCCATGTTTCAATCAAGGTTATCCATGGTGATAGACTTATCCCAAAGGTTATTTATAACGTTTTGTACTCTTAATATCCAAAAATAACTAGATTGTCCTCTTATACCAAATATAGTGACCATATCCTTTTACACATTTTATTACATCATTTTATGTATAATTAACCATCAAATACAAACCAAGGATTATAAAGTATAGTGTATTTAGATGAATAGGTATATAATTATAAAACATGAAACCTAAATAAAATCATCTTTTATTTAATCTCTATAATGATCTCCTAACATTCGTTGAACTCTTACAACTACATAGGATATTATTGTTAAAACATGAAAAAGGTATGAGCTAAAATGCCTAGTAAGGGAATAAACATTAGAATAAATCATAAAACATGAGTTAGAAGGCATAACATAATGATATAAAAAGGCATGGAACATGAAAAATCATATGGAATCATTACATGTAAAACATAGGATCTTTTAATCATGAAAACATAGGAATGTGGTAGAAACATATAACATGTCCTAAACATGAGCCAAGGATGACTACCAAGACTACATCACATGGTGTAAAAATTCCAATAATGGATTAGGTTTACTCCCTAATCCCATACATGACGTCTCATGATACTAATAATTACCAAATTAATTGGAGTAATATCTTGGATCACTCAACATAACATGTTCATCCATATGCATTCCACATTAAGAATCTAACATATGGGATAAATATAAGGGTTACCCATGGAAAGAGATGTGTAACAAAATCATGTCATAAGGCATAACCAAAGGGTGTAACATAATGGTGTAAAATAAATAATTCAATTAAATCATAATTGGACACTAATAAGTGGAAATAAAAATATATCATGATAAATATTGTTGGTATTATTAGAAAACATTTAAAAATACTATTTAAGAAACTTTATAAATGATCCACTTTAGTGTGGTTTAAGGGAAAATATTAAAGAATATTTAATGAGGAAAAAGACATAATTATTTATATAAAGTTAAAAATGAATTAATATACTTTTTCATGATGAAATTAGTTATTTTATAAAAATAATAGTTTAATAAAATATATTAAAGAGTGTACTTGTAAATGGGTAAGAAATTGGAAGGTTCCCTTTAATTGGGTTTTTTTTAACAGGTGGAATTGTGAAGGGAACATGTTAAAATATGTATTTCCCTATCAAAGAAGGATGAATTGATCTGAATAAAACTTTGGTAACTTATTAATATGATTAAGATGAATTATATTATAGTAATGACCAAATAAATTGGTGTAGAGAGAGAGAGAGAGAAAGTGTACCCCAAAGGTAATTTGGTGGTTCAGATAGAACTCTTACCTTTTGTTTGAATATGTTCTGAACATTCACTTAATGTTTTAAATAATAAAATTAGGTCCATTAATTAATTAATTCAAAAACATATACACATATATTTTATTTATTATAAATTAATTATGTTCATTTATGGACATTTTAATGAGTTATAATGTTTAATTTTTTTGTTCCAGGAGTGTTCATTTCATGGAATTCATGGTCGATTTAATTGGGTATAATTGTATATGTTCTTTTAAAATGAAATAAAAACACTAGATATGAAATTAAATGTTATTAATATAATTTAATAACTTAAAATTGTTCCATATATCATTTTTTCATACATGATAATGATTCATTAGATAAAATTTTAATGATTAACATTTTGTTTATTTTGGTGGTTTTTCATTCATCATGAAATAGATTGTTTTATTATTTAATATTATGTATAAATATTTCTATTCAAGAATATGTAAAAATATATAATATAGAATTTATAATATTTTTTAACCATTGTAATGTTTTTTTGACCAACCATGAAGGCAGAAATGGAAAATGAAAAATCATTGTCCATGAAGGTGGTGAATCAACACATCACGAATGATGTTTTCATTTTTAGAATAGAAGGATAAGTAAAGATATTTGATGATGGATATTACATTAACATAATAAAATTTTATTATATTTATGATATTTAAGTTATAATTTCACCATGGATAGGGTGGGTTATTGGAGGCAAATAAAAGAAAATAAATTAATAGGGAAAGAAGGAAGATTTTACCTCTTGAATATAGTCTCCATGAGAACATCTTTGTGGCACATGGAATTGGTCATTTGGTGAGAAAAGAAAGACCAAGACATGAGAAAGTGTCTTAGGAGTGTAATGAGGAATAATATTAGAAATATCTAAATCTTATAAGGTTTTAAGAGAATAAGAGGTGAGGGGTGGTATTTATAGGGGGAGGAGAGGGTTGTTTTTAATTATTATTTTTATTCTTTTGGAACAGACTATCAATACTGTTGATTCATATGACTAAGTATATTAACTAAAGAATCTTAGTTCCAGATAATGGGAACTTATTTCCTCCATTACTCAACCATGACTCAAAAATTCATTTATTTACTTATAATATTCAATACTGTAGATTTCCATATTTCACTATTCAAAAAAAAATTCAACCATTTTAGAAAAATCCAAAAAATCCACCCCAACCATTTTTCAACATTTATATTTCCAAAATGGATTCCATTTTTAGATAATAATTTTCTAAATTAGTTCAATTTAATTTTTAATTAAAATCATCAATTATTCAAAAAATAATAATTTTAATATTATAATCTCTTTTATGACACATTGGAAAATTAATTAAGGTCTAATAAAATTATATTATAATTATAATAAAAAATATTAATTTATGAATTTATCTTATGAAAATAAACTATCTATTAAATCATTATATTAATTATAAAATTGAAAATAAAGCATTATATTTCACAAAAACACCCATACTTAATTTATCATGTTTTTAAATCATTTATTTACATAAACCATGATATAAATATATCATATTTTCATTTATAAGATACTTAAATTTTATATATAATTTCATGAATATTTTATTATTAACACTCTTTTTTATTTCTACATTTTTTTCTTGAATGTGGTCATTCTAATGGATCAAGAAGATCCAAATTTTCTTATTCTTGTTATCTTATATTCTATTTATTGTCTCATTATAATTATTGGGTTATTTACTGAATAAATTATCATTATTAATTTATGAGGATAATGTTTTTAATCGGTTCTCCATGTGATTTATTTTGAGAAGGGAAAATCCATTGATAAAATTTTGGCTTGTTATAGATCACCCATTAGTGGAGACAACATTGTACCTTGTTCAGTATTCCAATCAAATATTTTCATCCAAGATCGGTATTTATGTCATCATGGTAAATCATTTTGATTTACTAAAAATAAAATCTTCAGGGAATGTATCAACAGAATAAACTGTGATCATTCCCCACAAATGGTACACCCCAACATTCCTTAAATTCTACAGCCTGACAAATTTATATAAGCATAAAAGTCATTTATCATCACATAAAACATGATCCTCAATGTGAATGGTTCACTTATATGATAATAATACATTTTAACACTTGTATCCCACATAAATTTTAGATATCCAATCAATATATCCAAATTGACATCAATATCATTACTTGGAAATTTTTTTCTAGATATAAGCATGTACAAGATGATGTATTTGAACTTCATGAATAAAAATGGTGGAAAGTTATAATTTACCCACATAACAGGACATGTACTATGAGAACTAGTCAGTAAACCAAAAGTATTTATTCCATTTATAGATAACACAAGATGAATGTTTCTCATATTATTTTCAAATTGAGGATACTCGTAATTGATTTTCTCCCATTGAGGAGTGTTTATTGGAAGATGTAGTTTCTCATCTTCAATTATTGTATTATCATGCCATGTTAATTTACTCATGGTTTCGTAAAATAAATATATTTTTCTAAAACATGGAATTATAGGAAAGTACCATATATATTTTTAAGGACTTGATTCGTATTTCTTATATCAATTCACAACACAATTAGGGAATTTTCTAATTGATTTATAGTTCTTGTGAAATAATATGTAATCATTTCTACTGATATGTATTTTTTCTAGATCATTCCCACTGAAAGTAGAATTCTATTTTCATCATATGTTTGACAAGGAAGTTAATTTTCTTTCAGTAACATATCATTCGGGAGAATAAGTAGTTCTGTAAAGCTGGTTTTTCTGTATCCACTGCTAGATTTAAAATTATATAACATTAATACAGGTGACAATGTTGTGTATTTAGTAAAACTATTATATAATGGTCTCAGAGAATAGCTATTTAAATTCTCAAACAACATTGGATAATCTTAAAGGTCATATTCAATTTCAATTTTCAATTCTTCCATACAATCTTCATTGTCATGTACACTACTATTCATATCAAATTATCCTTAAAATGTAGTATCATCCGAATCAATGCATACATTCATTTTCTCCCCATGTTTAGTAAAGCATTAATAGCTTTCATCTATTATGTGACAAATAAAATTTTATTCAAACTCCTTCATACTAATTTCTCTTTAATAATAACAACATAAACATGTAAAAATGATTTGAGAAGGGTCTTATTCATACTCCATGGAAAAATTGAATAACTCTTTAACTCTATGTTCATATTATTCTATTATATGATTAGTGTCCTTAAATTTTCAATTCATATCCATTCTATTAGGTTCATAAAATATTCATTTTGTATAAAAAATAAATCAATACACAAAATATATTCATAATAAAATTATAATTTTATAGATTTTTCTAACCAGGGTAACCAAAAACAGGAATTCTATTGGTGATAATTCTTAAAAAGTTATCATTTTACACTAGGGTGACATCAAAAGAAACAACCTACGGTAAACACGTGTCTCTCAGTCAAGCTACTAACAAAACCAAATACCAATATAATTGGAATTTAGGTTGAAATGAAAGTGTATGGAATCTTAAATGGGGTTAGAAGGGGGAATAAACTATTACGAGTGAGAATATATAGAAATAGGGCACTGAAAATGATAAATTTTATGAATTAACCTATATAATAATGATTTAGAACTTTCTATTATACACACTAACTTGTTGTATTATTCTTATGAGAATAAATATTTAACTAAACATGAGGTCAGAAATTTATGTTGCAAAATTAAAATCTTATATTTTCCAGAAAATTAAATTATAATAAGGATTAGGGTTCTTATACCTAGTAATTTAATAAAATTATAATAATTTATTAATTATAATCCATGGGAGTAGGTTACATACCTGAAAATTTGAGAAAATTTTCATCTATGTACTGTAAAATCCCTTCCAACTTATCATTTGAAATCAAAATGTTGAATGATAAGTTGGAAGAGTTTTTACAGTGAATTTATGGTCATTTCATCCATATTCTCATTCAAATGGGAGATCCATGGAATCATAATAATTTTTTTAATAGAATATCTCACTTATGATTAATTTTATGATATCTCAAATGATTAAATAGAAAAACAATATCTAGAAAAAAAGTAGGAGTTTGAAATCAACAAGAGGAAGGAGTTTAGGTTTATTAATTAATTCACTTTTTACATAGTGGGATAGGTGGTGATTATGATAATAAAGTTATAATAGTAATTAAATTAGAGATGGGATTATTGATTGAAATTGTGAATGATGATGAGTTCCTTAGTGATAAAGATATTGGTGATGAAAATAATGAAAAATATGAAATGGATTTTTTACAGAACTGAGAGATGAATGATTTTATTTTAAAGTCCTCAAAGTTCGATAAAGAGAAAAAAATGATTATTAGCTCTCAGAAATTGAATAAATAATTTTTTTTCTTATTACATGATATAAATAAATCAATGCTATTAAAGGAAAATAAAGAACTGAATTTGATTTTTTTTAATAGGAGAAGTTGGGGGATATAGAAGTAGAGGTTAAATAGAAGTGAAATGAACAATAAAATATTTTGAAAATATTTTTAGAAGCATTAAACAATGTGAATATATTCCATTTTAAAATCAATATGTTTGTGTGAGAAGTTAATGAATAGTCAAAGGAATATGTTAAACCTCTTAAAGCCACTATAAAGCATGATGATTTTATAAATATCAAAATACCAACCTCAATGGGTAAAAAGGTCTTTTATTTATGAAATGAAGGGATAATAATAGGTCAAAGACAAACCATGTTTGATCGAAGACCTCGCTCTAAAATTAAATCAAGACATAGGATTAAAAACTTTCAAGTGACTCCCATTTTTGAATTCCCAAATTCCACGTATGACTAAGAAAAATATATCCAAAAAAGTATAGATCAATTGAAATCATATGGGAAATTTTACCACTGAAAAATATCAGCCACCCATTTTCAATCCAGTCCCAAATGAAGCGGACCTAGACCCTCTTATTTCCCAAAATAAAAAAACCAAATTCTCTATAATTTAAAAAACACCATGCCAATTTTTTCAAAAAGAATATCTAGAATATATTTACAGTTAAATGGAGGATAAAAATACATGTTGAATTATATAACCTATAAAAGAGATGAAAAACTGAAATTTTATATATCTAGAAGGATAATAAGGAAAATCCTGAGGCTAAAGGTTGCAAAGAAAAGAAGCAGAATTAATCCATGCACCTAGAAGAATATAATCTCATGTGAAAAGGGTAAATTTGAGTTTATCTATTTCTGTTATACATGTGGTGGCTATGTATGATGGTCTCATATCTAACATGTCGAGTGAGGTGATCAACATGCTTTAGGGACAATATAAAGAAAATGATAAATGATAGAGAAGTAGAGATAATAACATACTTTAGGATTTGAGAGAGTTGATGCATCTACGAGAAGGTCAAGGGGGAGCCATGGCAGAGCTGGACTTCCATGAGAACTTGAATGATGTGAGTGAAATATGTTTGGTTAGGGTTAAATTTATATGTATGTGAAGGGTTTTAGTTGAATTTTAAAAAAAGCAATGATAAAGAGGGGTTATATCAATGTTAAACATTATAGCGCTAATAAAGACAAATATAATTTATAATTAATAATATGATTAATTTGATTAATATTTTAAAATGAATATAATTATATATATATATATAATGTATTTTAAGAATTGTAAATATGTATTCATAAATATAATTATAGATTAATAGTTAATTATATAATTATAACTATATTAAAAGAATTTTAAATATATCTTTATAAATATAAGTATAGATATATATTTCTAATTATAATTATAAATATATTTATATTTATATTTATAAATATATTTACAAATATTTGTATATAATTAAGAATATATTAATATAATTATATATAATTATAAAATCATATATATATATATATATCAATATATAAATGTATGTAATTACAAATATGCAATAGTATAAATATATAAAATAATCATTTATAATCATATTTATATATAAATATAAATATATTTAAATATAAATATTTTTTATAATTATATTTTTATAAATACATTTTTAACACTATTAATGAATGTATAATCTTAAATTTATTAATGTTAAAAATGAGTGAAATTGAATAATTAAAAATGAAAATACATAAAAAATATTATAAATGGATAAGTTTTATTAATGATAAAAATTATAAAAGAAAATAAAATATTGATATATATTGAAATCAAGATGAATAAATATTGAAAATATAAAAGCATAGTAAATAAATATGTAAAAATATATATTTGAAAATGATTAAATTCCAAAAATATATATTAATAAATATTAAAAGTGAATAAATAATGTTAATTGAAATATTATTAATAAATAATAAATTAAATTAACCAATTAAAAACATAATATATTAAATATATTATGTCACTAAATGAAATTATAAAATTAATATTAATTTTTGAATAAATTACAGAAATATTATATGTGTGTTTTTAACATCTCGCCCCTCTGCCTTGGCTTGAGAAATGATAGGGGAGATACTATACCTTAGGTGACATCCCTAAAACACCAAGAGATGGCAATAAATTCCAAGGAAATCAAGAAACATTTGGGGGATAAATTTCCATTTTGAAAGATAAAACATCCAATCTACAAAAACAAAACAAGTCAAACCTCTACATGATGCATAAAAACAAATTACAATAGAAAACATAACCAAACCAATAAAACATATTAATGTACAAGTTGAAACCAAAGGACATACTTGAGGAGAACCAAAATACCACAAAACTCAAAACTCTCAAGTGACATCAACCAGCAACACCCGACATGCTCAAATCGCCAACTCCACATTCTATGTTCATGGTATTAATAAGAATCACTAATGTAATAACATACCTTGCATAGACTTGTGTCTTTATAGGTGAAATATAAAAATTCACAACAATTCCCTAAACGGGGTGATTATAAACTCATTAGGTTTTCCCCAATGATTTTCCAACTCACACCACTAAGATAAAACATGTTAGCAAAATTTATTTAAAATATTTATAAGCAGTAAAAATAATTTATATCAAAGCCATAAAAAATTTTACAAGGAAAGAATAAACACCCATAAACCTTTTTATAATCATTTTGATTAACCATAGCCATGTATCTATACACACCATGAATGACCAGGTGATAGTTCCATACTCATGAACAATCCCCCATTGGTCTAATAAGTCTTCACAAGGTGACCAATAAATTCTTCCTGAAGGGTACACACCCCTTTCATAGGGTCATGTCTAATGCAATTGAACCCACACCAACCATTAATTTCAAATAAATGTAAAAATATTTCAAAATCCTTTAGTTTTTTTACATTATTTAATTAAAAAATTTCCATGCACCAAAACCAAAAAAATAATTTTAAAATTAACAATTTAAAATTATAAACCAAAAGGTTTTTTTTCAAAATCCAACCAATTTTAAGCCAATTTTCCAGTGAAGATACTAATCTGGATTTCCACTAAGAATAACACAATGATATAACCAAATTTTCAATCAAAACATTAAACTATAACTATGTCTTACTTTTCTAAACTAAGTGGATATCAGAGAGAATCCGACTGCCTCGTAATGGTTCGTGAAAATGACAAATGACACAACAAAACTTCAAGATCTAATCAAACATGACATTTATTTCACTAGATATAACAAGATTTCATCATAAAACTAATCACAACACATAGATATATCCTTAATTTACAGTGTCTATAGTTCCATGAGAGATAAGAACCTTGGATCTAAGTGTAATGAAGATGAATGGGTACTTACCAATTAATCAATTTCACCAAATCACAATGATTTTCCTAAGTATCACTCCCAAATCAAAGGGTATTGTCTCTTATGCCTTGAAGCCTAGGGTGATACATAATGCCTAAAATTTCCCCTTTCATTTATAGAATGTAGAAACCCCTTATTGACCTAGAATATTTTGGCCCATTGTTCCACCATTTCCTAGTCACTCTCCCACATTTGTTCTTGAATCTGACAATGTTTTCATAAAATCTGCACTAGACAAATGCTTTTCTCAAGCAAGATTTTCTCTTACAAATCAACAACATGTACTGTCACATGAGTCAAAAAAGCATGAAGATCCAGGTCAATGTAATCCCATCAAATCAAATGGTCATGATTAGGTTGGTAATTCTTCAACTGAGATATATGAAACAAAATTTTCACTGAACTGAAACTTGGTGTCAAATCCAATCGATATACCACCTCAACAACTCATTCAATTATCTCAAAAGGGCCTATGTAATGAGGAGACAAATTTCCCTACCAACCAAAATTAATATTATCAATCCATATATATATTCTTAATAATAATGTGTGACTCTCATTTAACAAAAACGGTCACTGATGATGATCCACATATGATTTTTTACAACACTGAGGCATCTCCATACTTTTCCTGACGAACCAAATGTTCTATATTGTATATTACATAAGGATGGGTGTAATTACTAATGTATCACCTATTTAAACATCAAAAGGTATATAATGACATAGATTTCCATGCAATGATTCGAAAGGATCAATATTTATCTAGGCCTAATAACTATTATTGTATGAGAACTCCACTAAACGTAAATTCTCTTCCCATGAGCCACCAAAATCCATTACACAATCCCTAATAATTTCTTCCAATGTTTGGATCATCCATTAAGACTATCCATCTATTTGATGATGATAATCCATGATCATAGTCCACAATGTTCCAAGGTCTTGTTGTAAGCATTTCCAAAAACATGACGTAAATTAGGGGGTCTCTATCAAGTACAATCAAGACTAGAATTCCATGAATCCCTATTATTTCATGAATTTATATTTTGTATAAGTCTTACAATGTTTTAGTTTAATGAATAGGTATGATATAAGATGACTTTTTGAGATGATCGATAATCACCCATATGGAATCATGTTTTCTAACCACCCATGGTAGACCCGTTGCAAAATCCATTCATGTTTTCTCCTATTTTCACACAGGAATCAAAGAATATCGCATCATAATCACAAGACATTGATAATATTCCTTGAAATATGGACATGTGCGGCATCGTATGACATTATGCACTAGAAATATTTCAATTTCAACCTACCAAAACTATAGATTGCATCACAATATACATTTTTTGAATCCCATGGTGAACAACCCATCTCGAATGGTGTGAGGAAGTGAGAATCGATTCCTGAAAATCCAAAGTTATTAACATATGATATATAAATAACAAAAATTAATTCTCATCCATATTGCATCCCTCACTGGTCCCCCCACAATTGAGTTTTGACTTCAAGGTAACACATTCATGATCATATATTTGAGCCTTTCTAACTTGATTAACTAAATCAAGAATAAATGAAATTGGAAAAAAATCCATCATCACCTTGATCAAGGAATTATAGGTATATATCATTTATGATTGAAATTAGTTGCTACTGTCCTGAACCCTATTTATCCAATTGATAATATGACTTCTTTCTCAATGTATCCTCTACATATTTCCCTTTAGCCAATGTGTACATTAAGTCAAAGTCAAACATCTATAGATAGTTCATCCATCTACACTAAATAACGTTTTGATAAAATGTGTTTCAAACTCTTATAATATATAAAAACTAGGAATTTATCAAAAAAAAGATAATTATTCCATGTCTTAAAATCATGGGAAACAATTCCAATTACAAATTGTATCTTGGGTAGTTCTTCCCATGCAACTATAATTATTGTGAAATATAAGCAACAAAATGATCTCCCTACAAGAGAGTACATCCCAAAACAGATCTTGATATATCACAATATACTACATAGACCCTTCCACACTCTATAAATGTGAGGATATGAGATTATGTAGGTCTAACTATATTTTCTTGAAAGGACATCAATCATTCCTTTTCCATTGTAAAGGAACGCCTTTTCTCATTAAATTTGTCATCAGTGATGCCGAATATGAAAACTCATGTATAAAATAACTTTAGTATCTTGATAATCATAGGAAAATACATATCTCAAAGGCATTATTGGGTAGTTTTCAAGATATAACATCTTCTTTATTTTCAGGATCCACTGAAATACCTTTTTCAGAAATAACATGGACAAGGAAACATACCTCCTATATCCAAAAACTACACTTTCATAACTTGGTATGGAAACAATGACTCCTAAATATATCCAATGATATATCTAATTGTAACTCTTGATCCTATTTTTTCATATAATGCACGAGTATATCATCAAAAAACAAAATTGTAAATGAATCCAGATACCTATGAAATACTTGATTCATCAATTTCATAAAGACAATATATTCATCTGTAATACCAAATGTAATAACCATATACTCATAATGGAAATATCTACTTTATAAGTCATTCTTCAAAATATCCTCTATCTAAACTCACAATTAGTGATACCCTAAACATAAATCTATTATATAGAACCAAAAGGATCCCCTAAATTGATCAATTAGATCATCAATGTATAGAATAGGATACTGATTAGTTATCATAACTTGGTTAAGCTTACGATAAACTAAAAAAATTATAAGAGCTTTCTCCAACTTTTTCATAAAATAATGGGTGCTTCCTATAGAGATGTGTTTTTCTGAATGAAACTTTTTCTTTCTAATTCATCTAATTAGACTTTCAATTCCTTTAATCCTATTGGTTTCATCCTATATGACGAAAGTGAGATAGGACTGGTCCTTGGTATGAGATAAATTTTAAACTACACTCACTTTTTAGTGGAAACCTTGGGGAATTATCAGAAAAAAACATTAGGAAATTGGTCAACAATAGTTAGAAAATCTCTATTCCCAATCGCATCCATAGATGCCAAGGTAAGATCTATGAACTGATAAGAGATGGTTCCAAATATCAGTTCCAAAATTCCATATCTACGTACCTTTACATCCCAATCCCCTATAAATATATTCTTAACTCCATCTAGAGATGTGAAACTAACCTTTTTGGAATAAAAATAAATGTGGGATTTGAACTATGTCAACCAATTCACACCAATAATCAAGTCATAAACATGCATATCTAAAATAGAGACACCAGAAACCAATTATTCCCCATCAATTTTTATAAAACAATATTTACACTTTAAGGATCTATTTTCTCTTTGGCCAAGAGGATTTTGAATTTTCAAAATAGAAGGCATCATCTCAACAAAAACACCCATAAGATAAATAACACGATAAGTAATAAAATAATGGGACATTACCATATCAAACAATGCTTTCATAATGGAAGAATTCAAAAGAATCATACATATCATCATTGAACGACCGGATTGATCATCCATGATCACTTGCTTAGATCCATACAATTTCTTACTCCCTACACTTTTCTCTTTATTACCTCATTGAGATTTTATAGGTTGAGGTGTCATGGTGTTCCTAGAATCACCTTGGATAATTATATTCTAATTATAGGAATTATTCTTCTATACTAATCCCTTGAAATTATAATATGATTGAGTAACATGATATGTGTAGCTAGAACCTGAACATTGAGCACTGCAATAATAGCGTTGAAGATGTCCTATTTAGTTACAATTGAGAAAATATCTTGGTGGTATCGTATCATATCACTTCATTTAGTCAAAATATCCACATTTAAAACACCCCAGATAATTTTTTGGTTATGGAGGGATGCTTATTAATCCCACGGTCTGATTCTAAGGTGTACAAGCACTCTAGAATTAGGTCTCCCTATTCTTTTTATTCCCAACAATAGAGTTCCCACGTGTTCCTATAGTAATAAACATGCTCCCTGTAGACATATTTTCTATGATATACCTTTATAATACAATCAATATATCATCCATCTTTGTATAATTCATTATAAAAATCATGACAATCTTTGAGAAAATGTATGGCCTCAACCCCAACCCAAAAATTTGTTCCTTGAAGGATGCACCTGTAATAAATTTCAAATCAAAGAGGATTGAATTCATAAATTTAGCCACATACTTTGTTATAAATATATTCACTTGCTTTAAACTGAAGTATTATGTTGTTCTAACAATTCGAGAAGTGTGGGGATTGATTTATTTGTTAAACAATTCATCAAAATACTGTCATGTCATGAGTTGGTCCAATTTAGTCTGAAATGCTAATTACTACCCCTATTTTTCCAAATACTTCAGTATATATGTTTCCAAATTTACATTCCATTCTTCTGGTATATTATGAAAATATACAAAAAAATCCATCCAATTCACCAATACTTATTATTTTTTTGATTAAAAATCCCCTGAATGATTTGTGGAATCTGCTTTTTCAAACTAGACTCAATTTTCCACTTGATTAGGTTCATAATTTTATTTACCCATATCCATAGTCTTGAAATCCTAAATAATGCTTTGGACCAGTTGATGGTTCACTTGTGACTTAGGTGAAACCACATTCTCAACACCTTCCTCTGGATGATTTATATGACTCCTACATGGTTTCATTCACTATAACCAAAACAAACTCCATTTAGTCTCACTGATTATAAATCAAATTTTTATAATTTATAATTTACCATATCAACACATATCATAACATAGGATTCCAAAACTTAACCATTGTCAATATTTTAAACATTTTTTAAAATATTGCAACCATGATTTTTAAAATCAACCATTTTCTCAATTTTCAAAAATAAATACTTTTTGACCAGCCCCTATGTTCTTTAAAACATAATAATAAATTCATTACTTTTGGTAACTCTTATTATCAATGCATTTCATGCAACTCTCATCATCCAAACCCATGATTATGAGGTGATAACTCAAATAAAAATGTCTTGTAACACTTATTTTCCCAAACACCATGATAACCTGAATTCCAACAAAAAGAGGTCAAGTATGCCTTTTTATGCTCTAAATTTCATGTTCCAATAATCCTATCTCCTTCATACCTAACCAAGAAGATATATTGATACTATATCCAAACTCCATGACAAAAACACTTAAACCATTTTTCCCAAAAAGATATTTGAACCAACTAAGACTGGTACCATTTCTTATGTCAGGGACCAAACAATATGATTCAATTTTTATCATCCTCTACCTCATCATTGGCATGAAAAGTGATGTGGGAGATACTAGGTCTTAATTGGTATCCCAAATACACAAAAGTAGGGCAATAAAAATATGTATCTAGCTTCTATAAAAGAGTGGATTAATTACATAAATGTGTGTGTGGAATTAATGTGTGTATATATATACATCAAAATTTTGATATATGCTAAATTGATTGATGAAATTATATAATATGCAACATCAATTAATGAAATAAATAATGGGAAGAATTTAAAAATTTTAAAAATGAATTTGTGTTATTATTTATATAGAATGTTAAAAAAATAAAATTAATATTTATAATTACATATTTTTAAATGAAAATGAATACGTATAAATTATTTAAATTAAAACCATATTAAAAACACTAAATGTTAATGAATAAACATGTATAAATATGTATTAAAATGGATAGAATTATAAAAAAATGAACAATGAAAAATTGAAAATGAATAAATTACAAAAATATTAAAAAAATTAGATTATTAATGAATAAATAACATTAAAAATAAATAAATTAAAAAAGATATTAAAAATAGTAAATAGTATATTTTGAATACAAAATATAAGAAATTAAAAAAATTTCATATTAAAAAAATGTTAAATATATTATGTTAATGAATATAATTCTAAAATAAATATTAAAAATTTAATAAATTACAGAAATATTATGTGTGTGTGTTCTAAATATAAATGCATTATTTATGTATATGTTTGTGTGAAATTAATTTAACACACATTTGATATATGTTAAATTGAAAAATAGTTTTATATTTAATTAAGCATCCATTACTCAATACATTTAATCAATATTTTTAATCAACATTAATGTTTAATTATAATCCATTTTTTACTAAATATATGACTTATTTAATGTAAACATACATATTTAGTATTATATAAATAATATTTATGGAAATATTATATATAATTACAAATATTAAATATAATAATGAATAACTATTTAGAAAAACATTAATAATGAATAAATTACAAAAATATTAAATGAATAAATATTTAAGATCTTTATATTATAAAATAGAAAACAAACACTTAACATTATATAATATTTACTTAAATATTAGCTGACATTTTTTACTATATGTGGGGATATAAACTCTAGCTATTTGGTTTAGAGAGTGTTATCAAAACCCCCATGTATTTCATGGTTTTTAGTCAATTAGTTCCACTTCATTATATTTAGCGGTGGTATCCAATTAATTTAGTTATGGTTTGTTTTTTTTAAATAAGATGATAATAAAATTGCTGAAATGAACATAAACACACCTAAAATATATAGAGGTAGTTATTTTTAGTGGCAATTAATGATAAAAACTGCTAAATAAAGTTTTAATAAATATATTTATCGGTGGTTATCATAAATCAACGGAAAATATATTTCTAAATATTTTAATTTTTTTAATAAAATTTTTAAAAAAATATAAATAGAAAACATATAACATGAAATAAAATAAAAGTTAAAGGCATAATAATCTCCATATATATACACCATCATACATCTATAGTCACACATAAACAACCACAGTCACCATAAGCTCAGTGAACCCATACCTTGGTCATCTCATACCCCAGTCATCAATATATGTATAAAAATACATCTACCAACAATAAACCATGGAAAATATACATCTATCCCACTAAATCCACTACATTTTCCTACCTCCACATCTCTCATTAACTAGAACCAACTACCTCATCTGATCAACTGGAACAAAAAGGAAGATAGAAATTATAACTAAACATATGAAATCAAAATTTCAGTAGAATCATTGATGATATTTAAACTTTACACAAAAACTAATTACCCTCATGAATGCCTTTTGAAGAATTCCAAGGATAAAAATGGTTAACCTCTTTCCTAATATCGACATCTACAACTGAAATAAAAACCATAACATTTAAGAAAATAAATACGATTGAGAATATACAGAAAAATATATTCATAATGTTTCACATCAAGTTTTGTTATTTTGATAAAAAATTTGAAGAAACTGTCCCATAAAATGAATAATATATCACGAAGAACACTTTGAAAACATAATCATACCTATTTACGATATGATTGAACACTTGGAACTGAAATTGGATTGGAATATAAAAATATAATCAATTTTTAAATCAATATGTGGTGTGCTTGAAATTTACTTAATGACAAAATTTAAAGACATTGATATGGAAGCATGTATTATATTTAAAAAAAAATTCATCAGTAGTTTTCCCATGATTTCACTTTAATATGTAGTCATTCACTGTGCTTTTTACTATTATGCACATGTTTTAGTGTTTGAAAACACTAAAAACGTTTTTAAGATAATCCTAGAAAAAATGTAACTTGAAATGATGTATCATCAATTAATACATTTCATAAATAAATGTATGGTCATTTTCCTATGATTTCAGGGTCATCCAACATTTTTTCATAGTTTTTGCTCCTAAAACATGTTTTTAAAGACATTCTTATATTTAAAAACAACGTTTTGAGTCATTCTGAGCACACCACACATTAGAATGACGTGTTGTCTATTCGTACATGTCAAAAATATTTCAATATTGATTTTACCATGATTTTAAATCAATATGAGGTATTTTTCTATGGTTTTTATGGTTACACACATTTTTTAGTGTTTTCAAATACTTAAAATATGTTTCTAGGAATCACAGGAAAACTGTAACACAAAATGTTGATTCATTAGTTCCTATATTTTAAAAATAAATATACAATCATTTTCTTCTATTTTCTTGCTCATTCGACGTTGTTTTCTTCATTTTAACCCCCTAAAACATGTTTTTAATGGTGATGGAATAATTAAAAACTACTTATTGAGTCATTCCATGATCATCACAGGTCAGATGGATGTGTTTTCTATGTGTACATACCAAAAATAATTTCATGATGGGTTCCCCCAAATTTTAAGTCAATATGAGGTTTCTTACTATGGTTTCGGCTGTTACACGCCCGTTTTAGTGTTTTAAAACATTAAAAGGTATTTATAGGCATCCCGATTAAACCGTAAACTGAAATTATGTGTCTTCAGTTCCTAAATTTCAAAAAAAAAATACAATCATTTTCTTATGATTTCATATCCATATGACATTGTTTTCTTATTTTTGACCCCCTCTGAAACATGTTTTTAAAGGCATTGGTATCTTTAAAAACTACTTATTGAATCATTCAGATCACATCTCATGTCGGATAAACAAATTTTCCCTGCATAAACATCAAAAATAATTTAAAAGTTATTTTTTTCATGATTTCAAGTCAATCTGAAGCTGATTTCTTGGGGTTTGACTATTACATTCATGTTTTAGTGTTTTAAAACACCAAAAAATTTTATATAGGCATCCTAATAAAACTGTAACTTAGAATTAAATGTTTTTAGTTCCTACATTTCAGATATATATATATATATGATTATTTCATTCTCATTTCACTACCATCTAATACTGTTTGCATAGTTTTGACCCCCAAACACATGTTTTTAAAAACTTTTGTATCTTTAAGAACTTCATGTTGAGTCATTCCAAGAAAACCACAAGTCAGATGGAATTTTTCTTTATACGTATATATCCAAAATAATTCAACAATGGGTTGGCCATGATGTAATGCAAATATGAGGTTGGTTTCTTTTTTTTTGATAGTTACATGCACGTTTAAGTATTTTAAAACAATAAAAGAACATTTAAGGGAATACCAGAGAAAATGTAACTCATAATGATGTGTTTTCAATTTCTACATTTCAAAAATGGATCTATAGCCTTTTTCATTTTATTTCACATCCATATGACATCATATGCGTCTTTTCAACCCCCATACACACATTTTTAAAGACTTTGGTTTCTTTAAAAACTGCTTGTTGATTCATTCTGAGTACATCATTCATCAAATGGATTTGTTTTCTATGTTTACATACTAAAAATAATTCAATGGTGGTTATACCATGATATTACATCAATATTATGTTGTGTTCTATGGTTTTGGCTATTAACATTTTAGTGTTTTAAAACACAAAAACGCATTTATGGTCATCCCAAGAAAACTATAACTAAAAATGAAGTTTGGTTAGTAACTACATTTCACAAATAAATCTATAGTAATTTTACAATAATATCACAACCATACTATGTTATTTTCATAGTTTTTACCCCTCCAACACATGTATATAAAGACTTTGGTATCTTTAAAAACTTCTCAATGAGTCATTTAGAGCACACCACACATTGGATAGATATGTTGTCTACGTGTAAATGTCACAAATAATTCAACAGTTGTGTTTCAATGACTTTTACATCAATTTGAGGTCATTTTCTATGGGTTATTTATATTACAAACATGTTTTAGTGTTTTATAACACTATAAAAATGTTTTCAGTCATCCTTGCAAAACTGTAATATGGAATGACATGTTGTTAGTTCTTACATTTCAATAATAAATATATGGTAATATTCCTATTATTTCACATCCATGAAATGCCTTTTCTGTTGTTTTTACCATGGACACATACTTTTAGAGGGTTTATTATCATTAAAAACTATTTGTTGAGTCATTCTAAGAACACCACAAATCAGATGGATGTGTTGATTGTGAATACGTATAAAGAAGAACCACTTGATCTACATCACTAATATAATAAAAGTAATTCCATTTTATGTTTAAAAAATAACTACATACTTAATTTATTTCATCATCTATGTAGTAAACCATCATCTCCTGTGAAGCTAAGATAACTAGATCATGCTCTGTATGATCGCTGATATAGATCATGTGAGATAAGTTGTAGAAGTAATGTGTAATGAATCTTTCATTATACCCACATAAATGTTTATGCACTTGAATTTTCATAAGACAACTAAAATTAATCCACAATAGTTTAATTCTATTATATCAATCAACTTTATATAGTATCACACCTATAAAAGTGAAAGTACACTAATATTTTGAGTTTTCAAGTCTTCTTCAAAATAAGTTGTATAGAACCTAAAAAAGTGAATATTATAGTCACTGAATCTATAAACATAACTTAGAGGACTATGATCCAAAAACATCAAATCATTTGTTATTTCAAATTTATTCTCAACATTCATTGTCCGACAAGGAGATAAAACGTTTTACTTTTAATACAGAAAAAATAACTACAAGTTAATAATATGAATATTAGTATATAGTTAGATGGTGGTAGAACCATTCAAAAGTATCCTTAATAATAGTTTTTCTTAATTATACCTCATTTAATGATTGACCCTTTATTTGCCTCTTTATTTGAAAAAAAAATTCTTTAGTAAATGGATTTATAATAAGACTATTTATTAGCACATATCTGTGTACTTGTAGAAATTCAAACTCATTCAGTGTAAAATTTGACCCCTTTACAATTAGTTTTCAAATATTTGGAAATACAATTACTAGTTTTCAGAATGATAATTAGTGGATATGTCATCCGCACTTCCCACATGATTGAATCTAGATTCAATCCCATCCAAATACCTATAACAGAATGTCAGACACTCTTCAACTATATAACATTCATCTATAGTGTCCCGACCAAGATTCCACTCAACGGATCCCCAATACAGTGGACATAAGACATCAAGTGTGCCTCCATGAATAAGAGAATCTTCCAACTAACTTTATGGGCCTTGTTAGTGTCTGTGGGGAGACTATATCCTCATTGATCAAAATAGAAAAAAATAATATATATAAGAAATAACATAACTAACAACCAACAATAGACAATATCCGAATGATAATAATACATTCAAGTAAAAGGAATCAATAGAGATAAATCATGCAAGGAATAGATAATTAATAATAAGAAGATAAATAATAAGGAGATACAACATGACGGTGATGATGCTATGTCATGTAGCTAAAAGATTACTATGCAGTGGGAAGGGGATACAATAATATACAACATGTGGAAAAATATAAACAAGACCAAAAAATGTTATGACTATCATCTCGATCATAGGCTCAGTATTCTTCTCCAAAAGCTCTATCCTATGAATGCATGTGATATCAATCAGTGGAAGTTGTTTCCTTCCCTTTTTCTATACTTGTGAGAATTACGTCTTCCCAAGTACCAAAGGGGCCTGAGCAGGGTGTGTGATAAAAATCTTAGTAGGCTGAAACCCATGGTGTCTAAGCCTTTCAATTTCATGAAATATAAAATAAGCAGTGTTCCTTAATAATTTATATGTGATGTAGAATAAATAAATAGAAGCATTGGATAGGGTTCCACATTGGAGACCCGTCCAATCTACATGCTTTGACCTATATTGTTGTGTCTGAACCGAGATATTCTAAAATTGTAAAGTGAGTGGGGTAATGTAACATAGGCTAGACAGAACCCAAGCCTATTATTGGGATTGGAGGACATTTCCCTATCTTTTCTAAACCAACTTTCCATTTATCATTTGAAAGATTATTTCCTTTTGAAATAATTTTAATTATCTCTTTATTAAATATTTTTAGACACCCTGAGCATGTCCATTTAAATCTAAGAAGACTTTCTATGTATTGTTTAAAGGGCTCGGTAAAAGGACAATGCTATGGATTCTGTTAGGGTGACCCAAAGAAAAATTCCCATGTATCACTCCTAGAATGGTGTCATAAAAGTCAAGTATAACTAACCTTTCAATCCATACATAGTATCATAATTAGGGACCCGAGTCACTCTCATGTCCTGGTACAACCAATCGTGCCAATGAGCCCATCCAAGTGGTCTCCTCTAGGGAACTAGTGTCACCCATATGGAGGTGAAAATGTACAAAGAATGATGATCCCATATCAGACATAGATGATCTCACCCTCAATGTGTTTAAAAGGCATTGACAATTTAAATAAGGAGGCACGATAGTCCATACAAGGGGTACTTAAGTTATAACCCCTTCTATCACTCTATCACTAAGTTGAAGAATCTAGAAAATCAACACACACACAGACACACACACACACACACATATATATATATATATAACATGCCTAGTGAGTATCATTCCATCTGTTCAAGAAGTTATTACAATAGGAATATTATTCAAGAATTTCGTTGGTCAAATTTCATTTAAGTTACTAAGAACAAGGTATAAGAACTTAGACAATTCAATTTAAGTTGAACCATTTCATTAGACATGGTGTATTGGGGTCTACACATGGTTCCTCCTAGAATTCAACTAAAAAGGCTCAAATAATTAATTAACTAAAGACACACCTCAAGGGTGTTGGGTTAATTTAGAACAAGGGGAGGTTTAGACTCTAAGGTTTGGAAAATCCAATTTGATGACATAACCCATGGTAATTAATTCATGTATTTGATTCGTAGCTTACTCAGGTCGCTAATGGCACAAGGAAGCATTCATTTTAATTTAATTGAAAAAATCGAGTGACTTTAGAAAATCCAACACGTGTCACAATGTCACAATTTATAGAATGTAATGAAATGGAAGGAAAAAATACAAGACCAACTACCTTATCCTCATAGAGCTTCCCTCATCCAGTCTTACCTTTGATTTGATCTAGGTTGAAATAAATCGATGAGACCGCCAAATGACCTAAAATGGGGTAAATGATATTACACCCAAATAGTGCAACATATGGGAAAAATAAACTAAAATAGATTATAGAGTATTTGATGTTGCACATATATATTCTCATTGGATCTAATGGTGAACAAATTATAAATTAGATAGAGGAGTTACAAGAATGCCTAGGTTGAGAGGAGAAGAGGGTTTCTATGAGAGTGAAGAGAGAAAACCACTGGACAAAATAAGTGTAAAAGTGGATTTGGTGTAAATCATATAAAAGGGGTAATTTTTTAATTTTACCCTCAAACACTAATATGCACAGTTTGGCCACATGGTTTCCAAACCTTGCACAAAACATGTTATATTCACTACTTCTAAGGGGAACATTTCATGATTAGGAACACAGTTTATCTAATCGTGCACAAACAATTCAAAACCCAGTATCCAAATATTTCATATGTGTTTCACAACCATGATCCTTGGTTCTAAGAGTTATAAAAAACATTTGTGGCCCTACGTTCCCACTATCTGAATCTATATATTTTTGGGAAACCGTGTGGTATGGGTGGTACAATTTCCTCTAACCGTGCATCCCAATCAGCCTCTTACCATTTTCGTGGATCTGGGCTTCGAAAAATCCCCAGACGCACCTGAGACCTCTTTAACTTGATTAAGAAATATAATTAGGGACTTTTAAATGAATTTAAATAAAATTTTAATTGTCCATACTTTTGGAGAATCTGGGACGTTATAACCTCCACCACTTAAGAAAACTCGTCCTTGAGTTTCCCTTCCGAGGGTAGTATAACATCATTTGAGATGAGTTTTGTCCACTTCACACATACATTAGACTCCTTCTCCCAGGTCTCATCTATTATGCATATTTGTTTCCATAGCACTCAGACCCGAAGAATAAACATGCCTCAGAGATCTTGTATATTATGATCAATGATGTGTACCCGATTCTCCTCAAAAGATGCATCAGCCTTTAGATCTATATCCTCTAGGTCAAACAAATGATATGGGTCTAGATGACATTATCAAAGATGAGACATGTGGAAGACATCATCAGGTCATGGTACCTCTAAGGTAACTGCCACAGATAGGATACCAGCCCGACTCTCTCCACTATCTTGAAAGGCCCTACATATTAAGGTGATAACTTGCCCTCTCTCATAATTCATATCTAACCCAGCCTAGGTAATATACCTAAGAATATATGATGTCCCATTTCGAACTCCAGAGGTCCTTGGTGAAGATCAGTATATGACTTCTTCTAAGACTGAACTCCACAATGGAAAAAATCACTATTTGTGATGGGTTATTTGGGAAGGGATTTCATCCCGTCGCAAATAACCCATCCAGGAAGCTATTTGCAACGGGAGAAATATCCCCGTCGCAGATAGTTTGGCACGACTTGGGCGCCAAACCGCGCGAATATTATTTGCGATGGGGAGATTTCTCCTGTTGCAAATAGTTTGGCGCGACTTGCATGCCAAACCGTCCAGGGGTAGTTGCAACGGGTCCCGTCGCAAATACCCGAAGGCGGTTAATAACGTTTTGCGATGGGATGTAATCCCAGTCCAAAAAGACTGTTGGCAAGTACTATTTTCGACGGGTCCCGTCGCAAATAAACTTTTAACCGTCGACTGTAATTAATGTGGGTGATGGTATTTGCGACAAGCACTGTCGTAAATAGTACCAGTTTAGACGGGAACCCCGTCGCTAATAACGCCGTCACAATTAATCTAACCTATATATTCCCCCATCCGTTTTCCCAAATCATTCAAATCTAGTTCTCTCAATTCTCTTCATTCTACAGTTTTAATGAAAAATTTTCTTTTAGTAAAATTTTTTTATACGAGAGCAATTGGAGGGCGTCAATATCATCAGAATATCAAAGTATAATGTATTTATATTTTATTTTTTTATATTTTTTTATGTTAATTTTAATTTTTTTTCATTAGTTGTAATTTAATTAGATTTCAATTGATTTTTATTTATATTTATTTTTACTAAGAAATTGATATTGTTTGTCGTAATTATAAATAATTAGTAATAATTAATATTAATTAGATATAATTAGATATAAATAGGATTAAATAGATATAATTAGCAAAAAATAGATATAATTAGCAATAAATAGATATAATTTGCAATAAATAGATATAATTAGCAATTAATAGAAATAATTAGCAATAAGTAAATATAATTAGAAATAAATAGACATAATTAGCAATAAGTACATATAATTAGAAACAAATAGATATAATTAGATATAATTAGCAATAATTAGACATAATTAGCAATAATTAGATATAATTAGCAATAATTAGATATAATTAATAATAATTAGATATAATTAGTAATAATTAGATATAATTAGTAATAATTAGATATAATTATGAATAATTAGATATAATTAGGAATAATTAGATATAATTAGCTCTAATTGGATATAATTAGCTATAATTAGATATAATTAGCTCTAATTAGATATAATTAGCTATAATTAGCTATAATTAGATATAATTAGCTATAATTTACTATAATTAGATATAATTAGCTATAATTAGATATAATTAGCTACAATTAGATATAATTAGCTATAATTAGTAATAATTAGCAATAATTAGTAATAATTAGCTATAATTATTAATAATTATCTATAATTAGTAATAATTAGCTATAATTAGTAATAATTAGATATAATTAGTAATAATTATCTATAATTAGTAATTATTAGTAATAATTTGTAATATCTAGCTATAATTAGTAATAATTAGCTATAATTAGTAATAATTAGCTATAATTAGTAATAATTAGATATTATTAGGAATAATTAGCTATAATTAGGAATAATTAGCTATAATTAGAAATTATTAGCTATAATTAGGAATAATTATGAATAATTAGCTATATTTAGGAATAATTATCTATAATTAGGAATAATTATTAATAATTAGGAATAATTAGGAATAATTTGCTATAATTAGCTATAATTAGCTATAATTAGTTATAATTAGTTATAATTATCTATAATTAGATATAATTAGCTACAATTAGATATAATTAGCTATAATTAGCTATAATTAGCTATAATTAGCTATAATTAGCTATAACTAGCAACAACTAGCAATAACTAGAAATAACATTCAATAACTCACAATAACTAGCAATAAAAAATTTATATTATCAATACTTACGAAAAAACAACATTAATATTATTTAAATAATAAAAATTTATAAAATATTAAAATTATCAATATTCGCAACAGGATTTGCTCTATTCATAACATGTTCAAATCTCAAAGGGTCACTAATTGTCAGGTCATGCGCAATAAAAAGTTTTTGTTAGCCATGTCCAACGTAAAGTCTATAATTTTCCTTGAATGGTTGATCACCTTGAAAGTGGTCTTGAAATAGGACAAACCAAGTCATGCCCTTCTTATCTATATGAATTATCTCACATAAACCTTTACATAGACTATTCTTCCTTGACAATTTAAGGGAATGATAATGATATCCCCTCAAATTTTCAAGGAAGAATGATCTATGTAAAGTCTCATGTGAGAGGATTCTTCGAGACGAGAACGTCATTAATTTGGTTGTCCTATTGCAACACTACTTGCGAGGTGATCAACCATAGATGTAAAATTATAGAGTTTACATTGGACATGACTGACACAAACTTTTTATTGTGCATGAATTGATAATTGATGACCCTTTGAGATTTGAACATGTTAAGAATAGATCAATGTTTGTTTTGAATATTGATAATTTTAATATTTTATAAATTTTTGATTATTTTAATAATATTAATATTGTTTTTTCATAAATATTGATAATATAAATTTTTTTACTCATAATTAGTAAACAAAATCTATTTGGATAATAAAGGAAAAATTTGTAATCATCTCCACAATGATTATTACCAAATATCCTTTCATTATTCAAGCAGTTTTCATTTTGATAAGTATTGCTAAGTATTTCTAAATTAGTAATAAATAGTAATAATTAGTTATAAATTTTAATAATTAGTAATAAATTGTAATAATTACTAATAATTAGTACTAATTAGTAACAATTAGTAATAATTAGAAATAATTAGTAATAATTTGTAATAATTAGCAATAATTAGGAATAATTAGGAATAATTACTAATAATAAGTGTGAGAAAGATGCAATTAAATGAGTTTCCAGACAAAAGAGTAGTCATCAATCCACTGAAAATTGTGTCCCCATTAATTAATGGAAATTATTAATTAGTTGTAATTATTTATCTTCTTTTATAGATAGTGTTTTTATAATTTCAAATTATTCAAAAACAGTGAAGATTTGATATTTTATATAGAAAAATAAGGAACAAGGAAGTCAACATCAGTCATTATTAGATGATCGAACATGGATAAATCAGCATAGAAATCTAAATGGCTATGGCTTAAATCCTGTTTATATTCAGGGTGTTGATGCTTTCTTCGAATTTTCATCATCAAAACCAGAATATGTTTGAGAAGAAAAAATTATGTGTCCTTATAAAAATTGTGCTATGAGAATGTTTGAAAAATTTGACAAGGTTGGTGGACATCTCTTGCGGTTTGGTTTTCAACCAGATTATGTTTTTTGGTATCAACACAGTGAACGCAGTTTTAGAGAAGATCTTAATAACGTGATTCTAGATCCCTCACAGTCTCAAAATTTAGTACATGATTTTTCAGGTCCATCTGTCCAACAAATTGAAACTCAAGATGATATTGATTTAACTCCTGAGTTGGAACCATTCGAATTTTAGGATTTTTTGAGGTCTGTTGAGGATTCATTATATCCTGGTTGCAAGATAATAAAATTAGAAGTGGTTACAAAATTTATGGCTATTAAATCAGATAATTCAATGTTAAACAACTATTTTTATCAGATATTTTCTTTGGATTTAACACTATTACCTGAAGGAAATTTGTTTCCTGAAAATTACTATGAGAGTAAGAGGATGATTCATAATCTGGGCCTTAGTTATCTGAAGCTTCATACATGTCCAAATGATTTCATCTTATATTCTTCCAAAAAATGAGTCATTAGAGAGTTGTCCTACATGTGGAAAATCGAGGTATAAAGAAGTTCATCCAGGGAAGTCTAGATCAATTCTAGTAAAACAGTTGAGATATTTTCCCCTTACACCCAGGTTGAATCATTTAATTATGTCTCAGAATACAACGTTAATAATGTCATGGCACAAAACCAAGATTTCAACAGATGAAAGCTTGAAGCATCCATCTAATGGTGATTCATGGAATCATTTTGATTGTCTACATCTGTCTTTTGCTATTGAAGCCCAAAACGTGTGCTTGGGTCTTTCTACTAACGGTTTCTGCCCATTTGGTTTTTATGGTAGTCAGAATTCATGTTGGCCTGTCTTTATAACTCCATACAATTTGTCTCCATGGATGTTGATGAAGGAGCATTATATCTTTTTGACTCTATTAATCCCAGTACATCGGAAAAAGAAAATTGATGTTTATTTGAAACCATTGATTGATGAGTTAAATGCATTGTGGAGTGATGGTGTTAATACATATGATGTTGCTGTGAAACAAAAATTCATATTAAAATCTGCATTGATGTGGATGTTTAGTGACTTTCTGGCATATGGCATGTTATCTGGTTGGAGTACACATGGTCTGAAATCATGTCCTTACTGTATGAAAGAAAAAAATTACTTTATGATCATCAATGGAAAAAAACATTGCTATTTTAATTATCATCGTATATTTCTTCCAACCGATCATCCTTTTTTGAGGATCAAATATCATTTTAGAAAAGGTACAATTGAAAGGGATGAACCTACAATGATGAAACTACTACGATGTCGGCATCCAGCTTGAGAGGAGCTCGTGGAGAGGCATCATCTTCTGGCTCACATAATCAGGAGCAGTTGCAAGCTTAGGCTGAGCATATAGTGACTTTGCAAAAGCAGCAAGAAGAGATGTGTCGGTGGTAGCAGTAGCAGAAGCATCATTACAAGGAGCAGATTCATTGATGGTAATAGAAGCATCACGAGTAGATGGAGTACATGTACCGTCTGACTCGTAGTTTAGGGATGGAGTTTCCTCCACCATCCCCTTCAGCTCCTCCACCTCCTCCAGAAGACGACCCCCAGTGTTTTATTTATATTACACACTACTACAAATACTCCCTTTATCAGCGCTAAAAAGTCCCTTTAACAGTGCTAAGAAAAGCGCTGTTAAAGCCGGCAAAGATAAGGGGGGGGGGGTCCCCTTTATCAGCGCTCAAAAAAAGCGCTGATAAAGACCCCTTTTATCAGTGCTAAAAAAATTGTTGATAAAATGGGTCTTTTATCAGCTCTAATAAATCACTGATAAAAGTGCCCCATTATCCTTGTTTTTTAGCGCTGATAAGGGGGTCCTATATCAGCACTTCCTTTATCAGTGCTTTCATTTTGGCACTGATAAACGACTCGTTTATCAGTGCTTTTAAAAAAATTACAAAAAATTACAAAAAATTAAAAAATCATGCCAATCATGGGGGGGGCGTTTATAGTGATTGATCCCCCCTTTTAACAGCTCTTTTTAGCCCCTCCAGCGCCCACATGCACCCCATCCACCCTTTATCAGCGCTAGCCCCCAACATCCACCCCCATGCGCGCGCCTTTGCCTCCAGCAAGTTTGGAACTCGAGACCTCCCCCCTGCGTGCTTAAGCCCTTACCACTACTCTATTTTGATTTGTTTTCTATTTCATGATATCTATATATATATAGTTATATTTATTCATGTTGTAATATATATTTATATTAATATATATATTGTTATATTAATATATATATAGTTATATTAATATATATCTCTATTTATATATATATAGTTATATTTATTCGTATAGTAATATATATTTATATTAGTATATATATATTTATATTAATATATCTATATAAAGTTATATTAATATATATCTATATATATATATATATTTAGATATATTTATTCGTATAGTAATATATATTTATATTAATATACATATATATAGTTATATGAATATATATATTTATAGTGATAATAATATATATATTTATAGTGATATTAATATATATATATATATATTAATATTAATATATATGTAGTTATATTAATATATATATAGCTAGATTAATATATATATATATATAGTTATATTAATATATAGTAGTTATATAAATATTCATATATTGGTATTTTAAATAAATTGGATATTAGTTATTATTTAGATAGGGCTAATATATTTTATATGTAAATATGTTTAATTATTTATTTTAAAATTTTATTTTTAGATGTGAATATATAAAAAATGTGTACATATAGTTATATATTTGATTATAAATAGTAGTGAATTATAAAAAAAGATAAAATTTTAAAGACATAATATCAATATTAATGTAATATCTTGGTATAAATTCAGTCCCCACAAAAAAATCCAATAATACCCCCCTCAAATGAGGCTGAAAACCCACAAAATGTTAAAACATCTGGGTACCCCGACTAAAAACTCAGTTTTGGAGGCCTTCTGGGCCACTTTTGGCCTTGAAAAACACTTGACCGCAATTCTCCCTATCATAGTGATGTATAGCCCGTCGTAGGCTTTAATTTGATATGTGGTAGATCTCAAACGAACACTCGGATCAAAAGTTATGGCCGTTTGAAGTTTGAGTTGCGTTTTCAACTTATTTTGGATCTTTTTTTAATTTTTTTTTAATTTTTTAGTCTTCAAATTGTTATTAAATGAATGCTACTCCATAATAATTATCAAATTATTAATTAATGTTTTTTTAAATTTTTTAAGAATCCATTTTCACTAAATATGTTATATATTAAGTATATTAAGTGTCAATGTACATTTATACTTATCTAAAATATATTTAAAAATTATATATTATATCTATATCAATATAACTATATTTATATATTAATATATCAATATTTTTTTTTGAATTCGACCCATTATCAGGGCTTTTAAAAAAAGCGCTGATAAAGGGGGGACTTTATCAGCGCTAAAAAAAGTGCTGATAAAGGGGTACTTTTATCAGTGCTTTTTTTAGGGCTGATAAAGGCACCCTTTATCAGCAATTTTTTGAGCGCTGATAAAGGACCCCCCCCCCCTTTATCAGTGCTTTTTTGTTAGTGTTGATAGGGGGCACTGGGAAAAACTGTTTTTGTGGTAGGAAAAAACATTTGAATTTAACATTGTAATATGAATTATTTACATTTTTTGTCTTTTATATCGGTTCAAATATTACATAATTTAATTTTTAATATTTTTTTATTTTTTTATATATTTTTGTTAATATAGTGATTTTTAATATTTTTTATTTTTTTATATTTTTTGTAAATATTGATAATTTTAATATTTTTTATTTTTTTATTGTTTTAATAATAGTAAGATTATTTTTTTCATTAATCATAATTTTATTAATTTTTTGAAATTAAATTATTATTTACGATGGGACTGTTTTAGATGGGGTCCCATCGTAGATAGTCTAACTAAATATTTTTAAAAACATATTTGTGACAGGACTACTTACCCGTCGCAAATAATGTGTTACGACATGCCCATCACAGAACGTTATATATATATATATATATATATATATATATATATATTGCGATGGGCCCATCGTGAAGACTTTTATGTATATATAATACATATAATCAGCAGCTTATTTTGAACTGCGACGCTTCCCGTCAAAAATAAGAATTTTTTTTGACGGGCTTGTCACAAATAATTGTATATGCGACAACGTTTTCGGTAACATTCTATTTGCGATGGGGCCCCATCACTAAATCCTATTTGCGACGGGATCTTGTTGCAAATAGGCCATTTCAATTACCAAGAATTCCAGTAGTGTTGTATCCATACACTTCCAAATCATCTATACTTTTTCTAAAGTCTCTAAATATGATATGTGGATCCATTAGAGTTGCCTCACCTACCTCCAACTAGAACAGAGGTGAATGTAAAATTATAACATAAAGGGCCTCATATGGATCCATCTGAATCATTTCATGAAATATTTTGTTGTAGGTAAACTCAACAAGAGGGATATTCTTATCTCAAGAGCCTCTGAAATCAAGAATAAAAGCCTGCATCATATCCTCTAACACCTATATAGTTCATTCAGATTTCCCATCGGTCTGAGGGTGACATGTAGTAATCAAGAGATCCTATAAAACCAATGATTTTCGAAACCCTTTCCTAAACCATGAAGTAAATTAGATGTTTCAGTCTAAAATGATATAATGGAGAACACAATAAATTCACACTATTTCTTAGATGTAATGATTTCCTAACTCATCAACAGATAAGGTATCCTAGATCGGTTGAAAGTGCTCTACCTTTGTCATTCTATAAAAAATGACCCATACCACATCACTGCCTTGAGGATATTTTGGAAATCTTATCATGAAATTCATGGTGACATCATTCTATTTCCACATAGGAATGTATAGAGGCTGTAGAATTCCAACAGTTCACGGGTGCACTTCCTTCACCTGCAGACAGGTGGAACATCGAGTGATCAAACCAACTATTTTCCTCTTCATACAAATCCACCAATACGTAAAGTGGATGTCTTTATACATATTTGTGAGACTAGGATGAATTTCCCATACAGAGGCATGTGATTCGCTCATCATCTATTCTTGTATATCTGAAGTCACCCATACACAAACATGGAAGAGTAGGGTCTCACACGCATCCACAACCCAACTAGGAGGTGGGCTCCCTCTTATGCACTGTCCTTCAGAATGAGGCCTCTAGAATCTCAAAACATCCTCATGTAAACCCATTATAGAAGAAACTTTTCCACTGGTAAAGAATCTAGAACTAGATTCTTATGTTGTTCTAGAACCTCAATATGTATTTTAGAAAATAATGACATCAATTACTATTCCCTACTAGACACTTTGATGGCTTGTGTTTGAGTTATCTAGCTCAAGGAATCAGCTACAAATTTTACCTTTTTGGGTGCATAAGAAAGCTCAAGATCGAATAATTGTTGGTATTACATCCACCTATATTTCATTAGATTCAAGTATCACTGAGTGGAGATGTATTTATGAATTTTATTATTCGTTTAAACAATGAATCACTCAAAAAATAAGTAATTACACTAAAAACATAGAGCATCAACCATGGATTCTAGCTCGAGGTTATGTGTAGGGTAGTTCTATTTAATAGTCCCCAGTTAGAAGGATTCATATGCTATAACTTGATCACCATGCATCAAAAATATTCCAAGCCTGATCCTATAAGAATCATAATAGACTATATAAATTCTTCCTAGATCAGGTTGAATTATGATTGGAACTGATGTGAGTATCCCATTTATCTCATAAAATTGTATCTCACAATATTTAGTCTAGTTGAATTTCTCAACATTCTTGGTAAATTCCATACACGGTGTTGTTAGGTGTGAAAATTCCTAGACGAATTGTCTGTTATAGTTATTCATCCCAAAGAATTTTAGCATATTAAACATTTTCTTTGGCTGATTCTATGAAACTATGGCTCTCACAATCTCTTGGTCAATGATTTGCCTCATATATTATATAAACTAAGAATTAAAACATACTAATCCAGAAGTGTCATTTATTAAACTTAGTTTATAGTTGAAGCTCTCTAGGTGTATTTAACACAATCTCAAGAAGATTGGAATTTTCGTGTCTGGTGCATGAGTACACTAAGATACCATTAATGAAGTACATCAAAAAGGAATCACGATATGGCTATAAAACCAAATTCATTGGGGGCATAAAGACTACCAGTATGTTTTCCAGACCGATCCTCATTATGAGATACTCGTATAGACTGTACCTTATTCAGAATGTTTTATATGGTATATCTAATGGCCTCAATTAAACCTAACGATACCTTGAACTAAAATTGATCTTAATGAAAATATTTTCTCTATAAATCTAGGTAAATAGGTTGTTTATATGAGGAAGTAGATGTCGATTGTTCATCATAAATTGTTTAAATCGATTCTAATCCATGAAAAACATAAGGGATCCATCCAACTTCTTACAAAATGGGACTGGTGAACCCCATGTAGTTGTAATGGGTATAATAAAACCTCTATCCTCTAAGTATTAATGTTATTTATTCAGTTCTTGGAGCTCTATATGTGTCATCCTATATGGAGGAATATACATGTCACTATCTCTATAACGAACTAAATCTCCCTCTCAAGAGGTAATCTAGAGAGATCATTGGGGAATATGTATAAAAAATGATCCACTACTAGAGGTAATTCAATGAGATATAATCCCTTCTCACTCATAAAGATACTGGACATCTGGGTTATCATCCCACCCAGCCAAGCACACTTGAGTCCATCTCAAATCGCATGGAGATCCCATTAATCCATATGAATATACATGTTTCCCTTGGGTGATGTGAAGGATACCCAATAGATATAGAAATACACCTAGGATTGATAATGTAGAATCTATTCCTTACTGAGAATGACATCAAAATCGGTCATGTTGGGGATAAATAAACTCCATAAAAAATGGGGCCCACCTATCTCTAGGGAACTCCTTTCACTAGCGTATACCCTCAGCTCAACCTCCTAATGGTTTGTTAAGTTTCATAACACTACTGGAGTACTCTTTTACTAAGCCCTGATGTCCCGTGGTGAAAGTATATAGAAATTAGTTTGACGAACCTATAAAAAATAAAACGGATACAAGAGTAGAGGCTACCATAATAGTACCTATCATTGTAGATGGACCTTGACTTTTCTCATAGGGTGTAGGATTTAAAATGTATATATGGTCTGGTCCATGGCCCTGAGAAGATACATAACAAGCCTGAGTATGTCTACTCTGCTGAAGATGAAACTATAAATCTTGAATGCCTTGACCTCGACCACCCACACAACTTGAACGACCTATAGAAGACAAGATTCCTACCTAATGTGGTGTCACTGTCATGAACATGAAATAAATGATAGCATAGAACCTTTTTCACTTGGAACTGGTGGAAAGGACTCACAAAAATCCTAAAGTTAACCCATCCATCCACAAGCACAACACTCGACTGGGATCCTCACACACTAGGATTTTTTTGTTCTAGACTACCGTACTGGTGACACAATATATTGGTGTGAGTTTATACCACATACCAGGTATATTAATCATGTATAACTTTATAAAATGTCATCTTACTCCTATATAAACCACTAATCTACCTAAAATCTGAATTTCCCAACATCATGTCACCTGACACCCTCAACTAATGATCAGTGATGAGGGCTAGGTTAACTATCTCTAAAATAGTGGTCAATCGAAATAAATTCACTTGTGATGGTTTGTCATAAGAAATCCCATACTCAAATCGCCTCATAGTAGTCAGATCATCATCGATTAAGGTTGGTGGAAAATGCTGCAGTTTGGTGAAGTGAATAATATATTCCATCATTGGCATGTCACCTTATTCAAGGTTTTTGAACTTATCAAGATAATTAGTTCACATGGTTTGGGGGAATAAATAGTTGAAGAATTCTATATGAATGAACACATTGACCATAACAGGATACCCACTATCCTATGTTAGAACATCCAAACAATTCTTATTAGAGTCACGTAGCAGATAGGTCATGATCTTTAACCTCCACTCTAAATGTGTCTCAAAATGCTTGAAGATTGATACCATATACTCTTACCAAGACTCAGCAGCCTGAGGCCCACCATCCCCTAAGAAGGAGGGATGATGCTACTACTAGAACTCACTGGTTACATCCTCCATAGAAGGGGCATGTCGAGGAGCACCCTATACTATTTTCATGAACCAGAAGAAGATATCACGGAATTGGGCATCAGAACCAAGTGCATGATTTGTAAGAGGTGCCTCAGGTAGCACTAAAAAAGGTATCATGGGTGGATCAGGGCCCACCTCCTAAAGATTATGCTCATCGCAACTTTCCCAATGGACAACATGAGGTTATCATTGTTGCCATAACTCTACAATTTCTAAGCGCAAGCCTCAAAAAATATTTATAATAGATAGGGAAAGTGGTAATAAAGGACAGGAACGAGAATATTCTACTAAAGAAACACACCCCTCTTCTTACTCCTAGATACAAGTCTGGGTGAGAAGAATGAGTCACATAAGAACCATAGGATACATGGTATACAAACCACTACTAATGTTGGGTCAGGATGAGGTATCACAATCCCCTTATAAAGTAACCATTTCATTTCAATTTATTTAGATTAATTATTATTAATTTGATTATTTTCATCATGATATAGTTAATTGCATCACCAATTCAAATTCTTAATGAACCATACACCTTATAAATTATAGTTGTTTTGTCAACTAGAGTTATCCTAACCATTACAATAGACAATAGGTGTAACAGGCCATGGATGTGTTTTCATTGCAAGAGTGCCATTGTCACTTACCTATCAAACCAACCAATGTGTAATTATTTTTCTATCGAACCATTTATTTCACCATAGAGAATACTAGAACAAATAAAATAAAAACTAACAAGGCACATAAAAAAAATAGGCATAACAATAAATGAAAGTACGAATGTAGATATGGAATGAAATAATGTATGGAAATTTAAATCCTATGGTGCCTAGTATGATTCATGATTTATTGTACCCTCATATATTTTGGTGGGGGCTAAACAAACAATTTAAATAGTATCAACAATAGAAACAACACAAAATGAGTGTATCATGTAACGGTGAAATCAGGTGAAACCTTGATAAGTGAAAATAATAACAATATTTACCCATCCTATGTAATTTGGGTTTCTCCTATATGTGGGGTATCTATTCCCAGGTACATGACCATTACCAAATTCTAATTTCATAGTCTCCTACCTATACCCAAATAGTGAGATAGAAGGAAAATATGACTACGATACCACTTTGTAGCATCCCACCCCAGATGCCGCTCAAAGGTTCCCTAAGACAGTTTCCACAAGACCTCAAGCACACCTCCCTAAATGTTAGAGGCTACCAACTAGCAGTGATGGACTTGAGAGAGTCTATGGGGAGATTGTGGCCTCATTTACTAGAGTAGAGAACAATAATAGATATAAGAAAAAAAATATAAAAAAACCCATAATAAATAATAGTGGAATGATAATAATACATTCACGTTAAATGAAATAATGAAGGTAAATCATTCAATGAATAAATAAGAAATAAGCAGAAGAAAAATAATAAAAAGATGTAACATGATGATAATTCTATGTCATGTACATATACAAAAATGAATATGTAGGGGGTAGGGTATACAAGAATATACAACATATTGACAAAATATACAAAAGGACCAAAAACTGCTATGACTAACATCTCAAGCATAGGCATAGTCCTCTACTCCCAATTCTCCATCCTAAGAATGCATGTTATATAAAGCATTGGAAGCTGGTTGCTTCCCTATATCTATACTTATGAGTATATAGTTTTTTTGGCACTAAATGCATTTAAGCAGGGCGTGAGATACAAAGCATTGTATGTCAGCACCCACGGTGTCTTGACCTTTCCATTTCATGAAATATAAAATAAGAAATATGCCTTAATAATTTATATTCAATATAAAATTAATAAATAAGAACATTAGATTGGGTTCCCCTTGGAGAATCATCCAAACTACCTTCTTTGGCTTAATCTAGCATGTCTGAACCGAGAGATCCTGAAATAGTAAAGTGAGTCGTGTAAAGTATTATAGGCTGTACGGACCCCAAGTCTATGGTTGGGATTGGATAACATGTCCCTACATTTTCTTAACCAACTGACCATTCCTCATTTGAAATCATTTTTTTAACTTTTAAAATAATTTTAATTATCCATTTATTAAATATGTTGAGACACCTTAAGCTTGTCTATGGAAATCCAAGGATACTTTCCTAGTATCGGTCGAAGGGATTGGTAAAATACTAATGCCAAGGAGTCTATTAGGGTGACCTAAACATGAAGGTCCATGTATAACTCAAGGCATGGTGTGGTAAATTTAACATCTAACAAACATTTATTTTGAACCTATTATCTCATGTAGGGTCTTGAGTCTCTCATGGCACGGTACAACCAATCGTTCCATCGACCCATCCAATGGGTCTCCCCTAGGTAACTATTATCACTCGTATAGAGGTGAAAATGGAAAATGTACGACGAGCCTATCTTAAATATAGCTGATATCACTCTTGAATTTTTTTAAATGCATTTATAATTTAAACAAAGAGGAATTAGAATCCTTCCAAGGAGTCCTTAAATCGAAACTCCTTATATCACACTAACACTAAGGTAAAGTAGCTGGACAAGAAACACACACACAAATATAAATAACATTCCTAGCATGTAACATTCCATTTCTTCAAGATTTTATTACCATAACATATTTGTCAAGGGATGTCATTGTTTAAATTTTATTTAAGTCACAGGGAATAAAGACTAAATACATGGCCAATTAAATTAAATTTGAACCATTTCATTTGACATGGTGTATCAGGTTCTACTCATGGTTCCACCTTGAATTCAACTTAAAATGGATCAACTGTAACTTCCCAGGTAAATAAAGAAATTAGAAATTTTCATATTTATTAATATTTGTGAATTAAAAGTTAATTTTACTTTAAATGGGATGCTATGTTTGATGGATTTCTCGATACACAACAATGGGTATCATTGAAATCTTATGTTGCACAATAATAATATAATATAATTATTTTAAATGGTAGTTAATGCCTAGTCATTTTATTGGTGGGAATGAACAGAACTATCTAAAAACTAATTATATGTGTTTGTTATTTTTTTTATGTTTATGCAATAATATTTTGTGGCTTAAAATGGAATGAATCTAATTTTAAGCCGAAATTACTTTAAAAAGTCCATTTACCGCCTTTTGAAGGAGAACCCTATTTCAATCCAGTTTTTTTCACTTTTATATATTCTATTTGGAAGAAAATATTATTCTTTATAATTGGGACATCAAAATATAATTTGGTTGAAATTTTGGTATTTTTCTGAAAAAGTTCATTTTTAATGAATAGTGAAAAATACTGTATTTTAATTCAAAACTGCCTTTTAATATAATTTATTTATATGTTATATAATATATTTAATTGGTTTTAAAGTTTAATTAGAATATATTTTTTATATTTAATCCAATTTTGGTCATTGTAAGTAATTTAGCATTGAAATTAGACATAAACAAGTGTCAATCTTTTGATAGTTACTTCTTAAAAACATGTTTTTTGTTTTGATAGCAGTAATTAATTTTAAATTAATTTATGCCAATTATATGTCTTGAATTTTTAAAAATGGATTACATATTTGGAATCAGGAGGTCCAAATTGTGTAAATAGGTAACTTTTAGTTTTAGACATTATGAATATTTAGTTCAGTAAATATTTTATTTACCATGGTTAAAAGGTAACTCTGTTAA
This sequence comes from Viscum album, assembly GCA_963277665.1. Lineage (NCBI taxonomy): Eukaryota > Viridiplantae > Streptophyta > Magnoliopsida > Santalales > Viscaceae > Viscum > Viscum album. The sequence goes on from OY728158.1 coordinate 393,623,825, forward strand.
TTAAGGGTAACAAATAATATTATAATAATATTAAATTATCCTAACATGTGTTTAGATCATATTGGATGATACATATCTGACCATGGGAATCCATGGGGCGATTTTGGGGGCCCATGGGGCCACATGGGAGTGATAATGACACTTTATTTTAATTAACTTAGAGTAAACGCAAAAATAACATAAACAAATATCTTTTAGAAAATAAATTTTTACTTGAGGTTATATAAGTTATCTCTTCAACTATAAAAATGAATTATAAATATAAAAATATTTACTACATCATGGTATTTTGTTTAAAATTTTTAGACATCCTATAAAATGAATTATTTATGACATAATAATGATGTAGTGTTTACCTCATTAATAAATGATTTAAATAAATAATATTTTAAATATTAAAATATTATCCAAAACCTGTCCAATTATTAATAGATTATTTTATTTTGACAATGAGTCATTTTATCTTATACTTTAATAATTTTTGGACATTTAGAAACCGAAAATAATTATATAATAAAATAATATGTTCACACTTTCCTAAAGAGCCCCTCCTCCCCCTTATAAAAAGCCCTCACCTCTAACCGATTACTCGCACCTCTCAATCCCCATGGTTCATCTAAACCCTCACCAATTAAGCTCCCTAAATCCATCTATTCATCATATAATCATTACCATAGGGAGAAGAAAAATCATGTAAACCTTTTTGTTCAAACCAAAAGGAGATACCTGATTTAAAGGTAATGTATTATCCTAAGTTCTTTTGTTTTATTTTCCTTATCCAACACAGTAAATTCTTTTTATTCCTTTATTTTATAAAAACACTAGTATACTCAATATATTAGGTTGTTTTTATTAGAATTGTTCGAACTAAAATAACACACACCTCTGTCTAATGGGTAAAGAACGTACTCTTTCTGTGGACGGTGAACTAACTCCTCACGAAACGATGACTGTTCAATTATCTTCTACCACCTCTTATGGTGTCCATTAAGATGGAACTATATTTAAATGTGATTTATATTATATTAATGTTTCTTCTATTCTTTTTTTAATTTCATTTTTAAAATGCCTTTATGGTTTCCATAGTGGGTAAATACGATATTCTCATTTGAGAAAGTACGGACTACCGCCCCCTGAATGTGATATGACTTGTTCATGCCTTATGTGTAATGTATAAAGGATTCAGTTAATGAAATTATATATGATATTATAATGGAATTATAATATACATATGTATCATTATGTTTTCATTCCTTTAAATACTAAATAGAAATGAAAGTAGCGTTCATTCGTACGTACGGCTTACCGTCTCCATGAACAGTGCATTTCATTTCTTATCTCCAAATGTTATGTACTATTATAAATATATATATATACTAGATATAAATGATATATAACACATATAAATCATTAATATCATTCTGGAGATAATGTAATTTTTACCACATGAACAACTTGTAATTATATGGTCATTTTTGACTCATGTACCAAATATCGACAAAATGACCATTATTAAGTTAAATGATTTCATAATGTTTATAACATGGTAATATTTTATATAAAAGGAATAATAAACTTGAAAACTGTTCTTAAGAAAGTATAAATTAACTTTAGTTTCTTATTCAAGAGATTAAAGAACGAACGGGTCAATTCGGACACGAGGTAAGGAAAGTTCTTAACAGAGTTTCTATTCTTTGGGTTAATCATCTCTTTCATGTTTATGTCATTATTAGATTATGTGAGATATGAATTTTTATATCTTATCAAGTATTTATACATTATTTATGTGTGCTTATATTGTATAAACATAATCGATCTATTTTATTTCAAAAATGATCTTTGTAAGGGACTTCGTCTCAATTTCCTTTCATTGAGGCACATATAGTTATATACATGGCTTTATTTTGTACAATGTATAAACACATTTTACTTTCCACTTCATTCAAAGGGAATATTTTTCTATGAGGAATTTTACTAAACAACAAAAATAATGTGTGTTTTTAACGTACGTGGTGAAAACGACCTTTCCGCCACCACAAGTATTATTTGATCTTTGGCTTACTTAACAAGACATAATGTTTTTAAAATAAAAAAAATACCATATACGCTTTTATGTATGTTGGTATTTAAAATTGTTTTTGGATTTATTATTTAAATATCTTGTTCAATATCTTGAAAAGATATATTGTGATTGAAATTTGGAAATGTTATCTTTCCTTTATGCTTATGTTTTGTGTTATGATTTTATTTTGATCATTAGGAATTGTTTACGTATAAGGGTAGTTACGTGATAAATATAGGGTGGGTGAGCCCGAGATAGATCTCCAATGAATTGGGTAACGTGACAGAGATAAACTTCAGTGCTTCTTCTAAGAGATTTAAGGAATATACTATGCTCGGTATTCCAAATGTAACTACCTATATAGCTGTAATAGAAACAATGTAAGTATAATATGGAAGCCACAAGTGAACCTTATGATTTATGTTTTCTATGTGTGATTCATAAATCTTATGATTTCATGGGATATGTTAAAGATATTTTGTTATGTATGTAATGAAGAACTAATGTTTTCATTTTTTGTTTTATAACCTTTACTAAGCTTTTTATGCTCATCCCAAGTTTTGAAATGTTTTTTCCAGGACATAAAGATGAATAGGATTAAGCACTGGATCAAGGATAAGTCATGCTATCTAAAACATGGAACTAGACATGACTCTTTTTTATGAGTTTTTATTTTGTGAAAAAAATGGGAACGGAGTGGAAGTGTCTACTTTGTAACTTTTGAGATTTAATGTAGTAGTTATGACCTAATTCTATAAAACTCTAAACCTGAAAAGATACTTAATGTGGATTATTCATTTAATTCAAGATAATATAATGTTTTAAGGTTGGGTCCTTATTTCAACGAATTAGTTAAGTAAATACACCACTCAAGGGTGTTAGGTTAATTTAGAACAAGGCGAATTGTTAGCCTCTAAGGTATAGGACATCAAATTGAATGACATAACCCAAGGTGATTAATACATGGATTTTTTTCATAGCTTACTCAGGTTTCAAAAGGAACGAGGAAGCATTCATTTTAATTTAATTGAAAAAATAGGTTGATGTTGAAAAATTTCATATCTCATCACTACAATGAAATGTATAGAATGAAATTAAATTGAGAGAAAAACCAAGACCACATGCCTTAGCCTCTTAGAGTTTCCCTAATCTAGTATCAACCTTTGATTAAATCTAGGTTTGAAGAAATCAACACAACCATCAAATACCATAAAAATGGGTCAAATGAGTTTTCACCAAAATATCACAACATATGGAATGAATATGTTGAAATATATTATAGAGTATTTAATATCGTACCTATAACATTTTTTTTGGATCTGGCGGAGAATAAATTAGAGATCATACGAAGGAGTTTCTTGAATTCGTAGGTTGAGAGGAGAATCATGTTTCTATATGAGAGATGATAGAAATCTTCAAGAGAAGACAATGGAGAAAGTGGATTTTGATTACATCATTGAAGATGGGTAATTTCTGAATTTCAACCTAAAAACTATTGTGCATGGTTTGGCTACACGGTTTCCAAACCATGCACAAAATTTGATCCATTCATTGCTAATAAGGTGCACATCGCACGATTAGGTGTATGATTTACTTAACTGAACACAACCATGAAAAACCCAATATCCAAAAACTACATATGTTTTTCTTAGCTATGCACCTTGGGTTGCAAAAATTTAGACAAACCATGCATCCCATAGGTGCCCATTATCTATATCTATAATGTTTAGATAAACCATGAGGTCTAGGTGGAACAACATGATTTAATCAAGCAACCCAATCATCATCTTACCATTTCATGGCCCTGGTATCTAAATGATCCTTAGACACACCTGATACCTCCTTGACATGATTTTGAAACATCATTAGGTCCGTTTAAAGGAATTAGAACAAAAAATTAATGGTATGTACCTTTTGGAAATGTTAGGATGTTACATCAATAATATATATTTATGGCTGATCCTTATTCCTCCCATGTAATTTCAAATAACCTATGTTCATGATGAAAAAAATATGAAAAATTTTAAAAATATTTATGCAATGATTTGATAAAATTGAATTGGAAAAAAAATAAAAAATAATATCAATGTTGGCCTCAATTACATACATCCATTGAAAGTGTACCATTCCACCAATTTTATCTTCTTCAACAAAATGAACTATCAAATGAATCATGACTGTAAAGAAAAATGAGGGAAATAAAATCTATAAATGAAAAATTTTCAAAACAATTATTTCTTGAAGTTTATCATGCTCAGCCAGATTTAGAGTTTTTCTACAAAACTATCTAAAGAGGTACCCAACTCAACTAGAACTACATTTTCTTTTTCAGGTAACATATTACACAATGAAAATGGTAAAAATTGATCCATTATAATATGTGATTCCTGAATTTACATTCCCTATAGCTTTTGATGTTCAATGTTAATGCACCATGAAATGTTACTTGAATATATATCTATCACTTTTACATTATTTATAGTTTTAAGGACTATGTATTTGTCATGATTTTTCATTATAAAAATAGTTGAAGGATACATTACATATTCATTTTCCTACAAACCATCTTTATATTCATTTATTCCAAATCATTACAAGAATTAATGTGATCTTTTGATTTAACCTTCTCATTAATAAATGTAAAAATTATATTTTCACATACATTCTTCTCAATATTCATTACATAAATATAATGAAATATCAAATTAAACCCCTAATAAGTGAGTTTGAAAAATAAAATCATTTTCCTCCACTGTTTTGTTTTAGATACTTCATATACTATGCCTTATACCCCTTTCCCACCTTATTAAAACTGATTTTATTTTCCAAATTCTACATTGACATTCATTAATTATCCTAATATTTCTAAACCAGCTATTTTATTTGGTGGAATTCTCAATTAAATATCTCCATTGAATTTTGTCTTCTTAAACCTGATTTTATGAGAAGCATCAAGAAATCGAAAATGATTCTTAAAAAACCATTTTCTACTATCAGGTAATCATTGAGGTTCGAAATAAAAAATTACAAATTGGATAAGCCAAAATAGTATGAGTGTTCCAACTGGATAATTTTACAAGCCCAAAAAAGTCAAAAATTTTCCACATTAAAGAAACAATCATTTTGAATTGTTTTCTCATTGAAATATCATATGTTTTCATGCCATCATCCCATGATTATATCAATTATTTTATTAGTGGTTGAATGTATACAACAATGACATTTATACACATTTTCTTTTTAGTAATAACCATAAAAATATTTAAAGAAGCCTTTCACACAAATCCATGGAGGTAGATTATATGGGATCAAAACAACTAGCCAAATACTATAATTAGTACATAAAGTTACAAAAGGGTTAAAACCATCAAAATCCAATCCCGATCAAATACTCCTATGATCCAAACAAAAATCTAGATATAATGAATCAAACACCTTCCATGAAGTTGAATCCTTTGGATGTCTCATATATTCATAATTTTTACTACATTTATCATTACATTTTATATTAATTTTCTAATGAAATGAATATTCTTTACAAGTGTGGTTTTAGAGGAAAGTAACACAATACCTTTACAAGAGTTTTCTTCTTCTATTTGTTCAATGGTTTGCATTGTTTTGTACTCACATTATTTTTTGTTAAATTCTATATACTTATATGACATATTATGAGTTCTTTTTATCATACACTTCTTCCCTAGTAAATCAAGAAATCATTTTGGCATGAATGTATCCTTGTATAATGAAGCCCATGTTTTTATGATGATTTTATTCATCTCATAGAATGACGCAGGGATTTTATCTTTACTAAAAAAATCATGAAGTAACTCTAAAGTCATGGAAATTGATTTTTTTTGTAATTCCACAAAGACTATATATGATACAAATTATGTAGAAATGAAAACTTTTAATACTTTTCATACCATTCATACAGTTCTTATTGTCCATCTTTAACTAATTCATAAAACTCTTTTTTGGTCAGTATAGTTATAAGAAAGACTAATCTGCTAAGGATCAATTGAATGATTTTCTGATATATTAAAATCATTGGCATTGTATCTTGTAAATCCAAATGAGTCATTTATCAAATTTTGAAAAACAATTCTACTATGGCGGGTCTCTCTCTATATCGTTAATAGGATTATAATTATTTTTACTTTCTATAACAATAGATTCACCATGAAAAATACTATATCTATATCATTAAACAAACTGCTTGAATATCAAATTATCATATACTTAATTTCAATTAAACCATTTCATGAATTTATAATCTGGGCATGGAAATTTTATTCTAATATCCAATGATCAGTTTTCTATTTCATAATCTAAATTTCCTCAAAACCCTTGGCTTACTAAGATGTGTTTCAAGATAAATTAATCCAACTTTTATCCATATGTATTGGATTTTCACTCATCTACCTATACATTAAAATATAAATATATTAACGTTTAATCAAAAAAGTATAATAAAAATTAATCACCACCCAACTTATTTTTTGAATATGGTAGGGTCTTTCTTCGACATAGTATAAATTCAACATAATTTTTTTTTCAATCCAACATAAAAAATGTAAAAAAAATAAATGAATAAATATTAACCCTCATAAAAATATGGTCAGATGTGGTGGAATAAGTTCAATGATACAAGGAGAGAGGTTACTGTGATGGAGAGCATATTATTATTAGTCCATAATAATACACAAACAAAATTATTATATTAAAATATCTACAAATGTTCTTCTTTTCATCTAATCAATTTTTATTTTATATTTTATAAATATGATTGTCTCAAAGCTCTATCTTACTTTGATAATTATGAAAATATAGATTTTTTGTAACACAAAATAAGAATTTAGAGCTTTGATATCTAGTTCATTTGTTTACATATGCATCATAGAATTTCATGCAATTATGGTTTTAGAAAAATTTTTGAATCAATTTGTGAAATAGTACTCAACTTGTATATAGTATCACATAAATAAATCTTCATGTCATCTGAAGTAACATAGATTGTAATAAGCATTATGAATTGTACTCAGGATTAAGAGTAACTTTTATTTAGTATATTAAATTCGTAGTATCATTTAAAAAAATAGAATAGAGTGGTAAATTACATATGTCTTGTGTTCTTAAATAATAGAAAAAAAGATTGAGTATTTTGAACAGAAACCCCTCCATAAAACATCAAAACCCACTATTATCCCTAATCCAACCCACAATAGACCATAAGGTGGAATTAAAAAGTAAAATTATCATTTTAAAAACATTTAAATTATTATTAAATATGGAATCGATATAAAAACAAAATACTTCCCTACCTATTGATCAAAATTTAAAAGCTTCCAGTCCTACACAACACACTGAAAATACCCTGTAGACCTGTATCATTCACATGAAACAAAATAATAATAATTTAAAATTAAAAAAATAGGAATACTCACATAAAAAAACATTGAGGTGCATATAATATCCAAAACTATGACTAATTTATGATAGAAGGTCTGTAACCTAACCATGACATCATCTAAGGAAAACTCCTAAAAAACAATACACAATTACACATATTAATATAGACTTTAATTAAAACCCTTTGTAAAATTCAACAATCATCATACTTCAAATGAAAAAGATTTAGGAGGAGTAGGGGTTCATGTGTAGAAGGGAGTTTGGGTTTTTGCCTCCATCGAGGGTGGCACTCACTAGGAAAAGGGTAAGTGGGGCCATCAATTGGGATCATCATCGAGGAGGAGTGGGGCCATTGTGTGTTATTCATCATGTCGAAATGAGGATCAAGGTCATAGTGAATGGAGATGGGGGAAGGGAAAGGGGAAGTCATCATCAAGGAGAAAGGGTACCAGATCCAAGTGGTAGTCGATATTGGAGAGAAGGGGGATCAAGGATGAGGGGTGGTTGCCATAGACGAGAGAGGGAATTAGGGCTTAAAGATCCATGGGGAAGGAGGCTCAGGTTGGATGAGGGGAGGAATATTTGGAATATTATAATGATTTAAACGATTTAAAAATAAATCTTCCACTATATTTAAAAAAAAATCTAGTGGTAGTTATATTAAACAACAACTATATTATAAATTATATTTAAAATGATTTATTTAGAGATGGTTATTAGAACCATGAATAATAACCCACTACTAAGTCTAGGTTTTCTTCTAGTGGTGGCGGGTCCAGGTGATGTGGAACATATGTGAGAAGGTGTATGGGGGTATCAATCCCCTATAACTATGGTATTTTGTGTTGCTGGAACACCCATATTTATAAAGTATTCCCCAGAAACATGGGAAATCCAATGTGGGACAAAGTCACATGGGAAAACCATTTATATACACTTATTTATCACTAATAAAGAATTGTCTTAATCAATAATTTAAAAAATAATTAATCAAGGTTACAATTTATCACCATTTTTAAGATTTTATAAAGAACAACATTTTACACAATTTTTAAGGCTTATAAAGGGTACCATTATCTATTATTTTATCTAGAACTAATAAAGGGTGAAACTATTTATTATTAGTTTTTAAGTAGTGATGCATTTATTTTTGTGTGTGTGTGTAAACAAATATCTAAAAAAGAAAAAATGCAATCATGATGGGTAAAAAAATATGAAATAATGAATATGAAAAAGTTTTAATGTGTTTATATTAGTGAGAAAGGTGTGGTTTTAAGATTTGAGGAAATTATTTTAAATAAAATGAATAAATATATTTCATGAGAGAGTAATGGAAGGTTTTACATAATGAGAATAAAATGGAATATTGGATAGAGTGGGTATGTGTGGAATGAATATAAATTGGACATAGAAGATATTAAAGTGAAATAATTGAAAAAAATGGATGTAGGTGAATGGGGATTATGATTGGTTTTAAATAAAAAGTAAATTCTATAAATTAGAAAAATTTAATATATATAACTTTTTAAATATAAAATTATAAACGTTTAAAAAAAGTGAAGCACATAAGATAAAAATGCCTAAATTTACAAGGGGGATTTCACATAAGTGAGTTTGTATATATTTTTGTAATAGACACCCCCTCACCCAGTTTGATGTGTCCAAGAGAGGAAATCTATATATGTGACATGATTTACTTCCCTTTGTGTCTTCTTGTTCTATCAATGTAGACTACAAGGGAAACATCCCAAATTGTTTACAAAATTTGGTTTCAAACAGATGATTTCATTCTCAATTTTCTTGCGTAAACATTATATTGAGAATGTCTCTCTTCCTCCCTATTTCCTCACATGTCAAGGATCAAAACCCACATAGAGGACTTGATACTTATCTTCTATTTTAATTTAATGTGTGATAACATCATTATTTAGCTTCATTTTGCTAAATAGGTGGGATTGACCATAATAAAAAAGAAATGTAGAAAAGAATCGTATGATGAATGATTATTTACTAATCTAGAAACTACAATTAAATATTGTATGTTTATTGTTATTATTTCAATAATTGAAATATAAATTTTATTTCATGTCATAGAAAAATACAATTATCTTAATAATATATAAATTGAATGGATAATTATTGAATAATTTGGAAATATGCAAGAAAGAAGGTGAATTGGTACTTCATTCTACTTCTTAATTAAATTATTATAATAATTAGCTTATTGTGAGATATAAATAAAATTATGGTATAACTCATTCTCATTTTTATTATGAGACAAAAAATTATCACATAATCTATAAGCATTTTAAGGGTTAAAAAATCATCAAAGGTTAACACAAGTTAATATTTTTTTTATGCTGTGAGAATTAAATTTTTAGTCAGAAATTTTTTATAATATGTGTTTATTATTGCCTTTTGATATTTAGTAGATAGTATATTGTCTACTTGAATTTAATTGGTTATTATTAATTATCACAAAATTATTCTTGATATAACACCCCATGCTTCCACAGTACGCTTCTCGTTCAATAATGCAATAGCTTGCATTGTATGCAAGTTCGAGATCCTAACACACCGCGACCAATCAAAGTAGCCATTATGAATAGTAATACCCAGTTTTTCAAATTATATAAATTTTATATTTCAAAATGGACTTCATTTTTTTATTCAGAATTTCGAAATTATCCTCAGTTGATTTTTTTGTAATTTTCTGAGAACATCAAATTTTCAATGAATATAAAAAATACTTAAAAACAAAATTTTTAATAAAAATAATTTATAGTGATAAATTATACTATTTAGTGGTTTTAAATTACCATTAGAATATATTTCTATCATTTTATCCAACGGTGGTCATTAGAATTAATTTCACTTTGAAATTGGACATAAACAATTGTCAATCTTTTGATATATATTGTTTCTTAAAAACACGGTATTTGTGGTGACAACGAGAATTAATTATTAAATTAATTAAATCAACTTATATGTTTTGAATTTTTTAAAATACAAATAATTTTTTAATTAGGAATATCAAATATATCTTAGGGTAAATTTTTTGTATTTTTCTGAAAAACTTGAATTTTTAATGAATAGTGAAACCACTAAGTGGTAGTTAAAAAATTATTTTTTCGTTTAAATAAAACATTACCACTTCTGTGAATTCAATTTCAAAAATCCGACATATATGTTTTTCATTAGTAAGTAATATGTGGTTCAATGGGATGAAAATAATTTTTGGTGAATAGTAACTTTTATGTTTTATTAATCGCGATTAAAGGTAATTAATGTAATTTAAGGTAAATATAATGTTACAATAGTATGAATTTAACTTTAAACTTTTCCCACCCTTATTTTATTAGTCATGACATACCAATACAATCTATGGGTCAACTTGGGGACCCCATGGAGCCACTTGGGTAAGAAAATGACATTAATAACTTTTTATTTAAAGTAAAAATTAAATTGTCATAAACATGTGTTATTTTACTAAAACAATTATTACATGGGGTTATATAAGTTAATATTTAAACTATAAATAGTCATTGGAAAGATAAAAATATTTTCTAAATAATGGTAATTTTTTTAAAATTTTTAGACATTAAAGAAAATAATTTTTTTATGACACCATGATGATGCACCGATTACCTCATTAATTAACGATTTAAATAAAATGAAACGATAATGTAAAATCTAATACTTACACATATAAAAAACCTATTATATGAGAATATTTAGAATCCTTATAACATTATCCTCGAAATATATTATTTTTGGACCTTTAAACCCCGAAAAGAATTTCATAATAAAGTAACATTTCAATCTTTCCAAAAGAGCCCCTCCTCTTCTCTTATAAAAGGCCCCCAACTCTATCACCTTATTCACACCATAAAAGCCATTTCTCTCGTCCATACTCTTCCCAAATACTCTCTCAACTTCCCTATATAACTCCTACAAGCCTCACTTTGGGCATAAGTCTTCCCAAGGAATCCTTTGGCTCAAATCAAATAGAGTTACCCGATTTTAAGGTAATATCGTCTCTTATGTTATTTTGTTTTATTTTGCTTCTTCCAACCCATTAAACTCTTTTTATTCATTTATTTTGTAACAAACCCAGTATCATCAATATAATAGTATGTTTTTATGAGAAGGATTTCATTTACACTTACACAAACCTTCATCTAATGGTTAAAGAACATACTGTTTCTGTGGGTGGCGAATTACTGGATCACGAAATGATGATTGTTCAATTTTCATTTAACACCTCTCATGGTGGTCATTAATATGTCACTATATTTATATATTATATATATTATGGTTTTTTCCTTATTCTTCTGTATTTTTCATTTGTGGCATAACTTTATGATTTCCATTATGGGCAAACGCCATAATTTCATTTTAGGAAGTGCGGACTACCGCTCCCTCAAAGTGATTTGAATCGTTAATGCCATATGTGGGACGTATAAAGGATGGAGTTAATGATATTATATATTATATTATACTGGAATTATAATATACCCATATATAATTATGATTTCATTCCATTAAATATAAAATAGAAATGAAAGTAGCATTCATGTGTACGTACGACTTACCATCTCCATGAACGGTGCATTTCATTTCTTACATCTAAATGTTATGTAATATTATAAATGCATTTATATAATGGATATATATTATATATATGATATCTAAACCGTGAATATAATTCTGGATATAATGGATATTTTACCACATAAACAACTTGTAATTATAAGAAGTTTATTTTTGACTCAAGTACCAAAGATCGAAAAAAAGACCATTATTAACTTAAATAATTACATAATGTTCATAACATGGTAATAAGTGATATAAAAGGAATAATGAACTTGAAAAATATTCTTAAGCAAGTATAAATTAACTGTAGTTTATTATTTAGGAGATTAAAGAACGATCGAGTCAAGTTGGACATGAGGTGAGAGACTTCATCTCAATCACCTTTCATTGAGGCATTTTTTGTTTTATACACAACTTTATTTTTTACGGTGTATAAAACCCTTTGAATTTTAATTTCCTTCAAAAGGAATCTTTTTTATGAATCTTTTTTATTAAATGACAAAAGGAATGTTTTGTCTTATGTATGCGGCGACAATGAATTCTCTGCCACCGTGACCATTATTTGAGTTTCGTCTTCCTCTACAAGCCATATTTTTTTAAAATGAAAAATAAATACCAAGTTTTAATTTTCTTCTATTTTGGTATTGAAAATGGTTTTGATTATGTTTTTATTATATCAATGTTTTGTATTGATATCCTGTGATTGAAATGTGGAAATGTTATGTTTCTTTTATACATGTTTTATGTGATATAATTATGTTATGGTTTATGATATGTTTAAACCTGTTTATATGAGGAATGCATTGGACTTAATAAGTTACTGGTGGAGCCCACTAAAGCTCCTCAATGCATCGGTAGGTCTCATGAGATAAACTAGTGTCTTGGCACAAGGCCTTGACAAAATCTTATTTTTAATCTTGGCACGAGGCCCTGGCTATGTGGTTATGATAGTCTGGCACCATGCATTCAATCATTATGAAAGGGGTTATTGATATTGCATGTGATTATTTGACTAGTAGAATATCCATGTGAATAAGTAAACGGAATTATTTCGTTTTATTTTTTCCATATCATGCTGATGTTCAAGTTAAAATGCTTTTGTTTTAGTTATAGGTTTCCTTAAATGTTTATATTTTTTTATGAAAGTTTCCTCTATATTGTTATCCTTACTGAGCATCTGAGCTCACCCCTTTCAATGTTTTAATTTTTCCAGGATGTGAAAAATTATTTTATGATTGACCTATAGGGATAGTATGAGGGAATTGGAAGACAAGATGTTGTTGTAGTTTTGTTTTACTTTATGATGTAATGTAAGACTTATGAAAGTATCTAGTGTTTCCAAGGCTACTAAACTAATTGGTCTTTCGAGACTTGATCTTTTGTGATCATGAAAATGTTACATAATAATGCAGCGACTCTAGGTAACTGGGGTCGAGGTGTTAAAATTGGTATCAGAGGAAGTTTATTAATAACATTGAAAACTAGATTTAGATAAAATCTGATTAGAGCACATAACCCTAAGATAGACTTTGAGGATTAGCATAGAAGAACTTCCTAGAATTTTGGTATTATAGAGATTGTGTGAGTTTTCCAAGCAATACATTCCTGTCTGGATATGAGCAGGTAGAGGCGGCTCTGGCACAGATGTACCAAGGGGTAATCCTTGAAAACACCACATTGAGCTAGACTCGAATAGGAACTGGTGCATGACAACGGGCCTTGCTGCACTTTTGGTTATAACACTCCTGGGGGATATACTTAGGAAAATTATCATTTTCTTTACAAACCATTATGAAGGGTTTATGAGTATATACATCCTCAAAGAAAACATTTATTTTTATGATTATGGATTATATCCATAAACTGTTAAATTTATGTTAAGTGTTTTACAAGTATGGAAATATGTATTTTGATTCATAAACTAATCTAGTTTATGCCATTGTTTATAAATGATGCCTAGTGGAAGGAATGAAAACCATATCAATGCACGCACTACATTTAGGGATTTACCTCATGGTCAAGATAATTATAATGGAGCTGGTGATACCACTGGTGGTGATCAGCTTATCACCATACTGGGACAACTCACTCAGGTTATGAATAATAACCTTACTCGTATGGAGAACCCTGATCCACAACGTGGAGGATCAATGTTAGACTGCTTGATGAGGAAACAACCACCAACAATCAATGGGAGTACAAATACCTTAGTAGCTAAGTAATGGATAATTTCCTTAGAGAATATATTCCATGCCTTGGGGAGTAGTGAAAGGGAAAAGGTTATCATGGCAGTTTACCGACTCACTAGAGATATTGATCAATGGTCGTCATTGATTCAAAATATTAAGGAAGATGATGAAGTATCAAATATTAAATGGAGGGAGTTCAAAGATATTTTCATAGAAAAATACTTTCCTCGTGACCATCGAGTAGATATGGAAAGACAATTTCTGAGTCTGAGACAAAAGGAGGATGAGAATGTCGCAAAGTATGAGGCTAACTTTACAAGTTTAGAGAGGTATGCTGCAGATTATATACATAACCCAAGAAGTAAGATTGATCATTTCATTGATGGGTTAAAACCATTTCTCTGTCGAGCATTGGTCCCACAATCCTTCTCATTAAACGAAGACATTGTCTCATGTGGTATTAAGACGGGAAAAAAATCTCTAAGTATTACAACATTAAAGAAAAGCAAGAGAAGAAGAGATCTTTTGATCACTCTGGAAATGGAAGTACGGGGAATAAAGGAAAAGTTTATTACCCATCGTCAAGTAAATGTGGGAAGAAACACCCCAGTACTTGCTTGAAAGGAATGGGAGTTTGTTACAATTGTGGAGAAATAGAATACCAAGATCGTGATTGCAAAGGGAAAAAAGAAGCTACTGATGTTCAATGATACAATTTCAGGGAGATGTTACATTATGCAAATGAATGTCTTAAGCATCAGGGGAACGTACCTTAGAAAAGTCCAAGGGATCAAAGACAAGCTTATAATATCACTACTGCTTAGGTATAAGCTCCGAAAGATGTGGTGGTAGGTAATTTAATGGTTTCCTCAAGTTTAGAAAATGAATTATTTGATTTTAGATCATCGCATTAATTCATATCTTCCCAGTTTTCTAAGAAAATTAGATATTTACAATTTGATTTAACAAGGGAGTAGTCAGTCAAAACTTTTAAGGGAAATATCATTGCAATAAAGGTTTGGGAATCATTTCCCATTATAGCACATAAATGTTATTTATATGATGATCTCATCGTCATACCCATGATTGAATTTGATATAATCATTAGTATGGATTGGATTTCAGACCATGATGCAAAGATTTATTGTAAGAAGAAAGAGGTTACGATTTTTGATGATGATGATAAGGAACACCTTATATTTAGAGAAGAATCGTCACCACCTAATTCTTATCTAGATCCACCCCCAGTATCTCAACTAAATTCACTTATTGGGGAGTAAGAGAATGAAATAACCTTGGGTGGGGAAGGGAATGTTCAAATAGAGGATGTAACTATTGTGAGAGAATATGTTGATGCGTTTCCAGAAGATTTACCTGGGCATCCTCTAGAATGAGAAGTTGAGTTTTCTATTGACCTAATGTCTGTTTTAAAGCCCATATCGAAGACCCCATATAGAATGGCCACTGTGGAATTAGTGGAACTAAAGAAACAACTAGATGAATTGAGTTATAAGGGATTTATTCTCTCTAGTGTTTCTCCATGGGGAGCTCCTGTTCTTTTTGTTAAGAAGAAAGATGGATCTATGAGGTTGTGAATTGAATACTGCAAAATCAATGATATAACAATAAAGAACTAGTATCCCCTACCTCGCATTGATGATTTATTCAACCAACTTCATGGAGCTCAATAATTTTCAAATATTGACCTTCGATCTGGATATCATCAGTTGTGTGTGAAGAAGGAAGACATTTTGAAGACAGCATTTCGAACCAAGTATGGGCATTATGAGTTTACAGTAATGACTTTTGGATCGACCAATGCACCCTCTGTATTCATGGATCTAATGAATAGAATTTTCAAGGTATATCTTGATGACTTCATAGTTGTATTTATTGATGATATCTTGGTATACTCCAAAAGCTATGAAGATCATGAAAATAACTTTCTCATTATTCTAAAGACTCTTAGAAGACATGAATTATATGGGAAGTTTAGCAAGTGTGAATTCTGGCTTAATGAGATTTCATTTATTGGCCATATTGTCTCTAAGGATGGAATCTTTGTTGATCCGTCTAAGACAACAATGATCCATGAATGTCCAGCACTGAAGATTATAACTGAGGTATGCAATTTTATTGGTTTAGCAGGTTATTATCGATGCTTTGTCCATAATTTTTCCCGATTGGATAACCCATTAACGAAGCTGACATGTAAATGGGTTAAATTTGTTTGGACAATAGAGTGTGAATAATGTTTTGAATAACTAATGAGAAGATTATTCTATGTTTCTATATTGACTCTACCATCAGGGAATGGTGGGTTTGTTATTTATAGTGATGCATCGAAGAAAGAACTTGGTTGTGTCCTTATGCCGAATGATAGGGTTATTGACTATGCATCATGAAAGTTGAAAATTCATGAAAAAAACTATCCTAGTCAGGATATCGAGTTAGCAGCTGTGATATTTTCATTGAAGATATGGAGACACTACCTCTATGGTGAAAAAATGTGAGATTTATACTGATCACAAGCGTTTGAAATATATTTTCTAACAAAAAGAACTCAACATGAGCCAAAAGAGATGGATTTAATTACTCAAGGATTATGATTTCACGATACACTACCACCCAGGGAAGGCAAATAAGGTGGCAGATGCATTGAGTAGAAAAGATCATGGAGTTTTGAACAATATGAGAATTGAAAGGGTTCCTATTTTCATGGATCTAGTAAAGATGGAAATGTGAATAACTATAAAAGGTGAAACATCAATTCTTTTCAAATGGTTTCCAAACCATATTTACTATAAAGGATTAAGAGTTCTCAGACCGATGATGAAGAATTTCAAAAGAAGATTAAAGCTGTGAATGATGGGAAATTGGGTGACTTTGTGTGTGAAGATGGAATTTTGAAATTTGGGAAGAGACTTTGTGTTCCCAAAACAGCTGGTCTAAAAATGTAATTATTGGATGATGCACATAGTTCTAATTTATCTATACACCCTGGTAGCACTAAGATGTATAGATATTTGAAGGAACATTTTTGGAGGGACATCATGAACATGGAGATTGTTGATTTTGTGTCAAGATGCATGGTTTGTCAACAAGTGAAAACTAGGAAGAAAATTCCTGGAGGATTTATGCAACCTATTCCTATACCTGAGTGGAAATGGGATAATATTACTATGGACTTTTTCATGGGACTACCAATGACTCCTAGAAGGAATGATGCAATATGGGTCATTGTTGATCATTTTACCAAGTCAGCAAATTTTCTTGCTATAAGAGAAGATTTACAACTTGAACCTTTAGCAAGACTGTATATTAATGAAGATGTAAGACTTAATGGAGTACCCATATCAATTGTTTCGGATTGTGATCCTCGTTTTACATCAAGATTCTGGAAAAGTTTTCAGAAATCCCTGGACACTAAACTTCCATTGAGCACTTCTTACCACCCTCAAATATATGGACAATTATAACAGACTATTCAAACCTTAGAATACATGTTGAGATCATGCTCACTTGACTTTCAAGGTATGTGGGATCAATATTTACCTCTGGTAGAATTCTCATATAACAATAGCTTCAATTCAAGTATTCAGATGGCACCATATGAACCGTTATACGGAAAGATATGTCTCACACCAACCTGTTGGGATGGTGTTGGTTAAAGGAAACTCGTAGGCCCAGAACTTGTTGAGGAAACAATAGAAAAGGTGAAGGTAATCCAAAACCACATCAATGCTACTCAAAGTAGGCAGAAGAGCTATGTCGATAACCGAAGGAAGGATTTGTAATTTTAAGTAGGAGATCATGTTTTATTGAAGGTATCTCCATGGAAGGGAGTTATAAGATTCAATAAGAAGGGAAAATTAAGTCCCAGGTACATCAGACTATTTGAAATTCTAGAACGAATTGGGGCTGTAGGTTACCATTTGGAAATACCTACAAGTCTCTTTAAAGTTCACGATGTGTTCCGCATACCACTGTTGAGAAAATACATGCCTGACCCAATGCATGTACTCACCTTTGAGGTATTAGAACTAGAACTCAATATATCTTATTGTGAAGTTCCTGTCAAGATTCTGGATATGAGAGAACAAGTGCTGAGAAACCGGACGACTCGTCTAGTAAAAGTTCTATGGAGGAACCATAAGATGTAAGTGGCAACGTGGGAACCTGAGGAACTTATGATGAGAAAGTACCCACGCCTTTTTATGTAGTAATATTCTAGAAATTTCTAGGAAGAAATTATATGAAGGAGGGGAGAATGTAATACCCTAAGCATCCACGGTACGCTTCTCTTTCAATAATGCAATAGCTTGCATTTTACGCATGTTCAAGATCCTAACACACCACGACCAATCAAAGTAGCCATTATGAATATTAATACCCACTTTTTTAAATTATATAAATTTTATATTTCAAAATGGACATCATTTTTGTATTCGGAATATTGAAATAATCCAAATTGAATTTTTTGTAATTTTCGGAGAACATCCAATTTTCTATGAGTAGAAAAAATATTTGAAAACAACTTTTTTAATAAAAATAATTTATAATGATAAATTATGCTATTGAGTTGTTTTAATGTATAATTAGAATATATTTTTACCATTTTATCCAATGGTGGTCATTATAATTAATTTCACTTTGAAATTGGATATAAACAATTGTCAATCTTTTGATATATATTGTTTCTTAAAAACACGCTATTTGTGGGGATAGCGGGAATTAATTGTTAAATTAATTAAATAAAATTATATGTTTTTAATTTTGTAAAATAGACATAATTTTTTGATTAGGAATATCAAATATAGCTTAGAAAGTTTTTTTGGTATTTTTTTAAAAAAAAATTTTTTTGATGAATAGTGAAACCACTATGTGGTAGTTAAAAAACTAATTTTTCGTTTAAATAAAATTTTCCCACTTCTGTTAATTGTATTTCAAAAATCCTACATACATGGTTTTTCATTATTATGTAAAATGTGGTTCACTGGGATGAAAATAATTTTTGTTAAATAGTACCTTTTAAGTTTTATTAATCACGATTAAAGGTAATTAGTGTAATTTAAGGTAAATATAATGTTATAATAATATAAATTTACCTTTAACCTTGTACAACCCTTATTGAATGAGTCATGGATGACCAAGAAAATCCATTGGTCAACTTGGGGACCCCATGGAGCCACTATGGTAAGAAAATGACATTAATAACTTTTTATTTAAAGTAAAAATAAAATTGTCACAAACATTTGTTGTTTTACTAAAATAAATTATTACATGGGGTTATATAAGTTAACAATTGGACTTTAAATATTAATTGTAAATATAAAAGGATTTCCTACTTCATGGTAATTTTTTTATAATTTCTATACATTAAATAAATTAAATTTTTTATGACACCATGATAATGTAGCGATTACCTCATTAATTAACGATTTAAATAAAATGAAAAGCTAATGTAAAATCTAAGACTTAAACTTGTAAAAAATCCTATTGGATGAGTATATTTAGAATCATTATCACCTTATCCTTGAAAAATATCATTGTGCGACCTTTGAAATCCGAAAATCATTTCATAATACAGTAACATTTCAATCATTTCAAAAGAGCCCCTCCTCTCCTATTATAAAAGGCCCCCACCTCTACCACCTTATTCACACCATAAAAGCCATTTGGCTCGACTAACCTCTGCCCAAATACTCTATCAACTTTCCTCTCTTACTCCTAGAAGCCTCCATTTAGGAAGAAGTCTTCTCAAGGAATCCATTGGCTCAAATCAAGAAGAGTTACCTAATTTTAAGGTAATGTCTTCTCTTAAGGTCTTTTGTTTTATTTTTCTTCTCTAGCCCCTTAAACTATTATTATTAATTTATTTTGTAACAAAACCAGTATAATCAATATACTAGGATGTTTTTATAAGAAGGATTTGATTTACACTTACACACACCTTCATCTAATGGTTAATGAACATATTGTTTATGTGGGTGGAGAATTACTGCCTCACGAAACGATGATTGTTCAATCTTATTTTAACACCTCTCAGGGTGACCATTAAGATTTCACTATATTTATCTATGACATATACTATCTTTATGTTTTCCTTATGCTTATGTATTTTTCATTAATGGCATACCTTTATGATTTCCATTATGTGTATATGTGATAATTTCATTTTAGGAAGTGCGGACTACCGCCCCCTCAAAGTGATTTGAATCGTTAATGCCATATGTGGGATGTATAAAGGATGGAGTTAATGATATTATATATGATATTATAATGTACTTATAATATAACTTTATATCTTTATGATTTCAATCCATTAAATATGAAATAGAAATGAAAGTAGCATTCATGCGTACGTACAGCTTACCGTCTCCATGACCGGTGCATTTCATTTCTTATCTCTAAATGTTATGTAATATTATAAATGAATTTATATATTGGATATATATTATATATATGATATCTACATCATGAATATAATTCTGTATATAATGGATATTTTACCACATGAACAACTTGTAATTATTAGAAGTTTATTTTTGACTCAAGTACCAAAGATCAAAAAAATGACCTTTATTAACTTAAGTAATTACATAATGTTCATAACATGGTAATAAGTGGTATAAAAGAAATAATGACCCTGAAAATGGATCTTAATCAAGTAGAAATTAACTTTAGTTTATTATTCATGAGATTAAAGAACAATCGAGTCAAGTCGGACATGAGGTATGGGACTTCGTCTCAATCACCTTTCATTGAGGTTTATATTGTTTTATACACAACATTATTTTATACGGTGTATAAAACCCTTTGAATTTTACTTTTATTCAAAAGAAATCTTTTTTAAGAAGCGTTTTTACTAAATGAAAAAGGAATGCTTTATCTTATGTATGCGGCGATAATGAATTCTCCGCCGTCGTGACCATTATTTGAGTTTCGGCTTCCTCTACAAGCCATAACTTTTTTTAAATGAAATATAAATACCAAGTTTTAATTTCCTTATATTTTGGTATTGAAGATGGTTTTGATAATTTTTTTATTATATCAATTTGTTGTATTGATATCTTGTGATGGAAATGTGGAAATTTTAGGTTTCCTTTATGCATGTTTTATGTGATACGATTATGTTATGTTTTATGATATGTTTAAACCTATTAATATGAGGATTGCATTGGACTTAATAAGTGATGACTGGATCCTTCTATAGCTCCTCGATGCATCGGTGGGTCTCATTAAACAAACTAGTGTCTTGGAAAAAGGCCTTGACAAAATCGTATTTGTAGTCTTGGCACGATGTCATGGCTAGGTGGTTCTGATAGTCTAGCATTAAGCATTCCATCATTATGAAAGTTGTTATCGATATTGAATGTGATTATTCGACTAGTAGAATATCCATGTGAATAAGTAAATGGCATTATTTCATTTTATTTTTTTCCATATTATGCTGAAGTTCAAGTTAAAAGGATTTTTTTTAGTAATCCATTGCCTTAAATGTTTATGTTTGTTTATGAAAGTTTCCCCTATATTGTTATCCTTTCTGAGCATCTGAGCTCACCCCTTTCAATGTTTTAATTTTTCCAAGATGTGAAGATTTATTTTATGCATGAGCTGTAGGGATACTATTAGGGGATATAAAGACAATATGTTGTTGTAGTTTCGTTTTACATTATGATGTAATGTAAGACTTATGAATGTATCTAGTGTTTCCAAGGATACTAAACTAATCGGTCATTCGAGACTTGATCTTTTGTGATCATGCCAATGTTACGTAATAATGCACTGACTCTGGGTAACTAGGGTCGGGGATTTACACTTGAAATGGATAAACAATATAAATCTAGATGACATTATTAATTATGTTAAAGTTATATGAACAGAATGATTAATACTCATCCTAGAATTATTTAAACATGAAAATAATGCTTTCCACATATTATGTGGACCATAGCTACTTCTAGATACTAATAAGTGTTTCTTAAATAAAAAAAACCTATTAAAAATAAACCAATAAATACAATATAGAATTAAAATGGTTATTTTTTTAGATTACTTAATTGGGGGCTGATCGATCCCATTATTGATTGCCGGAGGATTTAATGACTTGTTGTTATGACCGTAATTTCTTTTAATAATTATGTGGTCAATAATAAATTTAATATGTATTTATTCTCTATGGAATTAGATCCATCGCTACTACTTATTTTCCATTTAATAGCGTGCAACTAGGAATTTAACAGTGCTAAAAAGAATTGTTTTCCTCAGCATTATTAAATATGGGTTCCCCTTTATCAGTGCTAAAATAATCACTGATAAAGCTATACATTTATCAGTGTTATAAATATAATTGATGAAGTCCCAACCTACTATAGTGTGCTATTTGAATAAAAATACACTACAAAAAATCATATAACCTGTATGCAAATATGTAATTTAATTAAAATAAATTTAACATCATGAATACAAAAATAACTACTATATACAGTTCAAAATAATATTTTGTATAATAATATTTACAATTACCATCTAAAAATATTTAAAAAAATTAATGTTTTTTCGTCTTTGAAAATTGCATTCCCCTTTCAAAAGTTCACCCATCGTATCAGTTGTTGAAAAAATAAACTCAACTCGATAAAAATAATCCACCTATATAAAAAACAAATCATATGTTAGTAATACTATAAAAATATTAAATTAATCATTAATATGAATAAATACATTAATAAAATGTTATTTTTAAATAAAAATACACATTTTGAGTTATATCAGTCACATAGTGAATCATATTGAGGTGTGGTTGATTCCTACATGTCACAAATGATTTACGAATCATTTATTTAATGTATAAAAACAATCCAAATACATTTTCTTGGTATTAAGTATGTCACTTGTTTTTTTAGTAAAATTAATGTTATTTTTAAATAAAAAGACACACATAGATTTATTCAGGTCACAACCTATGTCAGATTGAAGTGCATCTGATTCCTACATGTCAAAATTATTTATGGATCATTATCTGAATGTATGAAAACAATATGAATGTTTTTATTCATTTTTTAGTATGTCTCCTTTTCTTTTTACTAAGATGTATTTTCAAACTAAAAAACACACACTTTGAGTCAAACCATTATCATTGTGTGTCAGTTTTACATGAGACTACATCTGACATGTTGTAAATGAAATGAATCTTTTTCCTAAATTATCAATATAATAGGAATGTGTTTTCTTGGTTTTGAGTTTGTGACACATCTTTTGAACTAAAATGTCAATTTCAAACTCATAATATACAATTTTAGTCAAAGTAGTCACAATGTGAATCTTATTGTGCTGGGTTTGATTCCTACACATCGTAAATTAATTATGGATCATTTTCCTAAAGTATCAAAACAATAAGAATGTTTTTTGTCAATTTTCAATACGTTACTTGATCTTTTTACTAAAACTAATGTCAATTTTAAATAAAAATATGCACTTGGAGTCATATCAGTAACACCATGAATCATATTGAGGTTTAATTGATTCTAAAATGTCACAAATGATTTTTGAATCATTTTTCTAATGTATCAAAATAATCCGAATACAATTTTTCTATTTTCAATATGTCACTTGTTCTTTTTGCTAAAATTACTGTTAATTATAAATTAAAAGACACAATTGGAGTTATAAAAATCAAATCATGCATAATATTAAGATGTGGTTGATTCTTACTCATCAAAAATTACTTATAGATCATTTTGCAAAAGTATCAAATCAATATGAATGTGTTTTCTTGGTTTTCTATATGTCACTTTTTTCTTTTTACTAAAATTAATTCCAATTTTAAATAAATATACACACATGGAATTATATCGGTCACACCATGTGTCATATTGAGATTTGGATGGTTCCTAAACATTTAAAATTACTTATGGATTGCTTTCCTAAAATATCAAAATAATTATAATTTATTTGATCATTTTTGAGTATGTAACTTGTGTTTTTTATTAAAATATCATTTGAAACTAGAAACACTCACTTTGAGTCATGCTAAAAAAATCATGTTTCAGCTTGAATTTTAAAAAATAATTATCCCACTTGTGGTAGGTTTTGTACTTTTAATTAATCCAAAAGAGATTGCGGATGAGTCTTAGTAAATAATGTGAAATGATAATTTTTGGGAGATTAAGTTGATGTGGATGACAATTCTTATTGAATTTTGTTTCTTAATACTCATCCCTTTAGAATCTAATACCAAATCAAAGAGAATATGTAACTGTGAAGGACAACAATAATTTAAACCATATACGTGAGGATGGATGCAATGTACGTTTTTGAGTTTCAATGGGGCTAAATATTAATTCACCTTTTGCGAGAGTGAGGTTGTCATGGATATACTATAGGTTAGATAGAATTAGTGACATGTCCTTGACATGGTGTTATTACCAATCTCTATTATATAGGAGGTGAATATAGTTCCAAGTGAAGTATAAGTCTTCTAGTGTTTGGTTATGGATGCTCAAGTTGGTTCATTTCAATAAGGGATTTATGTGAGTTTGATGAATCATGGGGAATTAAAAAAGGTTTCTTGTGTTTATTGAATGGTGTCTGAGTTCATTGAAGATGGATAATCAAGTAAAATTGTATTTGATAAATAACTTGATAACGTTTATTGGGCTATAAATTATTGTTAGTGAATTATTATGTAGATAATTTGACTACAGGTTCAAGATAAAAAGAGTGTAAGGAATATAATAGATAGAAAAAAAAGATTTAGAATCCTATATTTTAAATACTTTAAAAAAATTAAAGCTACTGAGAAATAAAATAGAGGCTAGTCAGAAGCAGCTGGGAATCTACTTGAAGGATGAATTAAAATTGTATATCTATTCACATTCTTTTTTCTTGGAGTGAACTCTAGTGCACATGGTAGTAATAGAATTTCTGGAGTTTGATTAGGTTTAAGGTTTTGGATTTGAGTCGATGGAAGCTTCCTTAAAATTAAGAACCAACTGAATGACACCAAATCATTCCTTACCTACCCTTAGGATAGACCCTACTATATCACTATAATACTGTGGTTTTTGTATATGAATAAATAATTTATTAGGAAAATGACCTATGAGTCATTTAAAATTTAAAATTTTATGAAGGAAATTATAATGATATCAAAATAAAATTTTTAGTATGTCGGTAAACTTAAAATAGGGTAGCTACCTTGGAATGGAAATTGGGAAAATTATTTGGATCATGAACAATTTATGATCCCGATTTTAAAACCTTTTATGGTTGAGGAATGAGAAATGTGACTTTACAAAATCCAAATCATGATTAGTTATCCATGTGTGTCAGAT
Organism: Viscum album; assembly: GCA_963277665.1. Classification (NCBI taxonomy): domain Eukaryota; kingdom Viridiplantae; phylum Streptophyta; class Magnoliopsida; order Santalales; family Viscaceae; genus Viscum; species Viscum album. The sequence goes on from OY728158.1 coordinate 393,649,417, forward strand.
ATATGAGACTATTTTTATTCAACACAGAAAACAAATACTGATATTTTTTTTATGTGTTATCAGTTTTAAACTTCGTATCTCAACCTTAAACACCCATTTAATACCCTAAAACATCTTTGAATGAGTTTATATTTTTTATGGGGAAATTTTAATGGGTTTCCCTCATTATTCAAATATTTTCTCTCATTATATATTAAGATAAATATATATGAGATTAAAGGTAATAAAATAAATATCTCCTTCATTATTTGAACTATCTCTTTTCTTATAAAACAATATAAAATTATATATATATATTATAAAATTATTCATAATTTATAGAAGTATATAGTTTTAAAAAATTATAATTGTATGAAATCATACTATATAGAAGTAAAATTTATGAAATTATAAAAGTAAAATAATTTATAAGAAATAAAACTACAAATATATATTAAATTATAAATCTATAAAACAATAAAAGTATAAATAAATAATAAAATTTCATATTAAAAAAATATATAAATATGATATACTATAAAATTTAAAAAATTATATAAATTTATAATTGAATTAAACTATAAAATTATAAATATTTATTAAAAAATATTCATACCATGCATTTTTTATTCAAAACTAAACATGAATCACTTTATCAACACTTTCAATTTCAAGTATTAGTTAAAATTCCATGAGAAAATTAAGAACTAATTGAAAATTCCTTTTTATTACCAAAACAAATTTTCAAATCAAAAACATCCTTTATAAGGGTTATTAAAAAAATTACAAACATAGAGTTCACAAGGAAATTGATAAATATATTTAAAAATTATATTTTTTTAATATAAAAACATTTAACATTCATTGGAAACAGAAGGAAAACCATTATTTCACCCCATGGATTTCACTAACATAATTAATATTGTTATTAGAAGTGTAAAATGAAAAATAAAAAACCAAGAAAACAACAGATCCAAAATTAAATTGATAAGCATGGGGAAAACCTAATTACAACTCACTTATTTCAATAAAGGAGGTCCAAATCTACCCCAAATAAGTCCAAAAAGCCCAAAAGTGAGATCACACATGTTAAACCCATGAAAAAAATGAAATATTTATTTTCTTTACAGCCTATATTTTTTCCTATAGCCTGCGTATAAAGGTGAAGACAAGATGAGAGGATGGACAAGGTTCAGGACATAAATAACAAATAGAAATAATAAAATTACATCATAACATTTTTGGGTCTCATCCTAGAGATCCTTTTACATTAAATTTTTATCACAGTTCACAATTCTTAAACCAAAACCCATCAATTAAAACCCAGTCTTAACCCCAAAAATTCACTCCTCATGTTCAATTTAGTTCTCTCTTAGAGTGATTCATTTTCAGAAAATAAAACCATAGTCATCATGAAACATAGAAAATCTAGCACCTAGGGTAATTGAGCTCTTGTAGTATGGAACCTTCTCAGGCTCAACCATCACATAGATCAACACTACAAGATATAAAAGGGATGTTTGTTTTGTGGTTTTTTCATTCTATTCTTCAAGAAAAAGTGAAGACGTGTGATTTGGTGTGGTTTTACTGAATAAATAGTGTGTTAGGAGGTTCTAACAAGATAAATCAGGGATATACATTAGATTTGGAGAGATCCATCCATAAAAAATATTAACTGGAGTCAGTAGTAGGGTCTAGTGACAGTGTTGGTAGCGGTAGCAGGGATTGGGTTCCATGAAATATTCAAGGTGCGAGCGGTGGTACACCCCTATTAGGGTTCATTTTATAAGAACATGTATGGATTTTAGCAGTGCGTTTAAAAATTAGCTGATAAGGAGAAGTTTAATCTGCACTAGAATAGAAAGCACGGATAAATAGATATATTTATTAGTGCTAAAAACCCCAATAAAGAACTAATATTAATAATTAACTTATATTATTATATATATTTATAAAATTATATATACAACAAATACAATAAATATATTTATTACAATTTTACAATTAATTATGAGAACATGGTATGTTTATGGGAATTACATGAATGAATCATTCCGAGTAAATTATTGATCATAAAAAATGAGTCATCACATAAATGGAATCATGAATAATAAGTGTGTCAATGTATAAATGAACATTCATGATTCATGAATACATAACATATGCATGTGTCATCATAATATAATTAATTTTAGCATTTTTAACATAGTAATCCATCATGTCAACAAATAAACATAGGATCATATAGTTTCAATTATACTCATGCATGAATATATGAACATAAATAATGAAAATCACGTCCATGAATATAATCATCTCATGATATATATATATATATATATATATATATATATATATATCAACCCAATTCATTGGCGATATGTATTTATTTATAATTACAATTTTAAATAAATATATTAAAAAATTACTTATATATAATTATAAATATATAATTATAAATATATAATTATAAATATAATTACTATATATGTTATTTTAAAAAAATTATCATATTTTTATAATTATTCAAATATATATATATATATTTATAATCATATAAATACTTTTTTTAAACATTATATATATTGATATATTTGAATTATTAATAAATATTTATTAATATATCATATTTCTTTTAATTAAAAACATGAATATTTTAATTAATGTATATAAATAATGTATATTGTTTAATATAAATAAATATATATATATATTAATAATATTTTTAAAAAAAATTTATTAGTGCTAAAACATGCACTGATAAAGGGTACACCTTTATCCATACTTTTTTATCACTAATAAAAGTGACCATTATCAGTGCTTTTACATATTGTTAATAAAGGTGAGGCTTTTATCAGCTCTTTATATTTAGCTCTGATTAAATAATGCGCTGATTTTGTGTCTATCTATGGCGGTGATTGATGTGATTGATTGATAACATTAGGTGATAGAAATGTTTTAATGAGAAATGGGAGGAGGCCCAGAGATGGAATGATGGCACAAGGTTCCAGTTATGATGCAAGTGGTCGCATGGCTTACTATATGTGAAGATATTGGCATAAGATGTCAGATGTGATATTATGTGCAATGGTGTGGGATATCAGAGAGATAAAGAGGAGTTCATAGTTGGGCTTTCTCATTGATTATTACTTCTATATTTATGATAACTTATTAGGCAATGGCTAATTGTTATTTATATGACCAATTTCCTACCGTAGTATGTGATTTGATTCTATGCACTGTGGGTCCATTTGTTACGTGGTAGCTTAGCCTGAATCCTAGAGTACTGGGATTATTATCAAATAACAAACTAATTAATGAAATAATGGGGTTGGTTCTTGATGCTTACTTATTAAGATGGCATACTTGAGAATGTAAGGAAAAAATAAGTTGTGTCATCAAAAATTTGGACTAGAAGCTTAAAATGTTTATCTTGGAATGAAAATTGAATGCTATTATTTAATTGATAATAAATAAATAAATATTGAATTTTATTCTTCTGTGTATATAGGTAATCTGGTCCTCAGCGATGGTAGCGGGGTGTCCTTAGAGACAATAGATGTATTTGAGACTAAGACTAGATAGTTTCACTTAGTGTGGATTTTGATATATATATATATATATATATATATTGTATGTTTTGTTAATTCATACACTACCCCACCAATGTCTAAAGGTAGACCAACAACCATTTGACTCGGTGAGTGGTTTCCATAATATCCAAGCTAGGTATGACTGAGAGCTGACTACCCCCTCTCTCCTCTCACTTCATCAGGTTTAGTATTACGTGCTGTTATGCACAGGTGTCTCATTCTTTTATGTGTCTCCAAAGGGATGTGTTGGATTCTGGTTATTTCACACACTTTTAACTCTAGATATTGTTTCCTAAGGATTACTATTGGTATGTTGTATATTGGTTGTCATGACTTGAGGAATAGTACAAAGCGTACAGGATATAGTGGCTTCCAAAAAATTACTTTGTTACTATCTAGAATTGAGGATATTGATTGAGATATTATATGATTCAAAAGGTGTATATTATTTTATACATTTTCCTTTGATGTTTGTGGGTTATTAGAGAGCTATGGATCAAGATGTGTGGCATTGGGGTGAGAGTGAAAAACCAGTGGGGATATGGTAGCAGGGTACCTTCAATGTAATATTTATAATAGATATTATATTATTACTTGTATGTGATACTTAGTGAGAGGGTTATGGTGAGGATATGAAAAGAATATAATACCTTTATCGATGATGAGTTAGGTTCATATATTTATTCATTGGGCTTTATTATTCTTCTTTCAGGTTTTTTCATGATATGATTCAGGGAGGATACTACTGATTGTACATGTTATTCCCAACCTACATATATATAATTTTTTTCAGGTTATAATGAGATAGTTGGTGATTGAGCTAGACATTACTTGCTTGAGGATTTGTTATGAATTTTATTTATCTTTCTCGTAAGTGTTTAGGATTTATATTTTTTTCAATTTTATTTTCAGTAAAATCTAGTTATGCATGGAATCACATCATGTATTGGTATTTATTCTTTATTTATCATGGACATGAGTTGTTTGGCGGTTGTTTACTTCTTATATATTACTATTAGATAAGGAATTCGGTGGTCATTATCTCTTTTAATTCATTATCAAAATAGGATGGGTAAATTTGGTGGGAGGGGTCGCGACAATACATCCATATCAATGATTCAAATTTAATGAATGATACATTCTCTGATAAAGAAGAATATGATGATATAATACGAGATAAAGTTGGGGAGTATCATATGGTGAATAGAACATCAGCGGCTCCTTTATCAGGTATCCATGAACCAAGAATTGTTAACTATCCTATATTATTGACTTCATTAGTATAAAAAATTTCATAGAAACATCATTTTTATTGGGATGTAAATTCACCAAGTATTGAATTCACATACATCATATGTAACCTCTATGTTTCATGTGATAACACATTTCATGGTGGAAACAAATTTTAAAGTAAGAGTGTACTGAAAATTTTTGTTATGTAATACCACATTGAGAGACATTTTTCATTCATGGTTGAAAAATTAAAATTTTTAAATGAATCATTAAATGTGAAATATAGATTCTAGAATGTAAAAATTTCTTGCAAGAAATATTTTATAAAAAATAGTATTTTGAAAGATACATAATTTGGATAGACCATATACTTGTGTGCACCCAATCATATCACATGAAGATTCTACACTAGATGTTTAATTTATATATAATATTATTTTATAGATGATACAAACATGTTAGGATGTTTCTATTTCTCTCATCTACAAATTAATACTATAGTTGTTCAAATATAGGATATTCTATGCATAGGCTTGTATAGAAAAAAAGGCAATTGTTGAAGTATATAATGATTTGGAATAATCAAATATGTTTTTCCATAGATATTGGGAAATTTTATTTCAACAATAATGTTCTTTATCATCTATATTACAATGAGTATGTCTCATAGTGTAATCTAGTGATTGAACGAAAGTAAAGTTCCACAGGCTATTTTGGACATTTAATCCAAGTATTATAGTATTTCCATACCCTGAACAGTTCATTCAGGTGGACTAAAAAATTATTTTTAGTATGTATACAAGTGTCCTACTCATTTCTACCTCATATGATGGTAATAATTGTCTTATATTTCTTTCATTTACCAGTTTTGAGAAGGATATATTTTAAAAATAGAGTTAGTTATTGGAAATTATATACACCCATGTTAATAAACTCCAATGAGTGTGATTAATAACTTGTAACATCCTACCCCTCCTCATTGGATTTAGAATAGATAGTGTTGCTACTAGGCCTTTGGTGACATAACCAAGACACTAATGGCTGGAAATAAATTTCAAAGTCCCTAAGAACATTTGGTGGAAATTTTTCCCTTTGAATGATAAAACATCCAAAATACATAATCAATAACCTACCAAACATCTATATATTTCATGAGTACAAAATAAAAATAAAAACATAAAAAAACCAATAAAACATATCATATTACAATCAAAAACCAAAATACATGCTTGAGGAGAACCAAAATACCACAAAACTCAAATATCCTAAGTGACATCAACCAGACCCACCCCACCCACTCCAAGATCTAACACCACATGTTATTCATAAAGTATTAATAAAAATCCCAAAAGAATTGAGATATCTTACCTTAACATGTTTCATAATATATTGAAGCGACAAATAAAAAATAGTATCTAAGTAGAGGGTTAGTCTAAATCAATAGGATTACTAAAATGACTTCCCAACTGACACCATTAAGAAAAAACTTGTTATAAGAATTTATATAAAAAAATTAATGTAATGGTATGTTCCCACCTGATCGATTACATTTCTATATTTGGTTTTGGGAGTTGTTTAAAATGAGTCTAGAGGAAGTTTTTTGGAGGTTTGAGGTGCAACATAAGTGATGTAGTAAATTTACACCATGAATGGTTTACTTGACAGGAATTGGTGATTCGTGGATTTTGAAGATGACAAATTCATGGATTTTTTTTCAGATGAGGTGTGCAACATGAAATGAATTCAAGTTATGAAAGTTTAATTCCAAATGTGTAATTAATCCAAGCTAAAGAAACTTGATCTTCGATGGAATTTGAAAAAATGGTAATTCGCATCATGAATGTGTACACGATATAAAAGTGGTGTGTTCTAGTTTATATTTAACAATTTTATCAAATTTATTTTCATTTAGTTACACCTTTATCTCTCTTGCTTCAGATGAACCCTAGGCAACCTGAGGATCTCTTTTATCCCTTTTGTTTTTTCTTTAATCTGCTCATAACATTGGATGTTGATTAGTGATATGTGGTGAGTTATACTATCTTTCTCATGGGTTTCTTTCCATTCTTCTTTGTAGATCCGCTATGGTGGTTCAGTTGTATTTTTGGATGTGTATGGGTTTCAATTTTTATAAACCCTTGTTTATATGCTGGTTGATCTATGAGTTCCTTGCGTGGTGGTGGCTTCTGAGAAGTTTTTTCTTCACCCTATAGTGCGCAGTGTGATCTGAAAGCTTCCTTGAGGTAGTGATTTTTATTTCTCATATGTTTCTGTACTATGTGTGATATATGCATTGTTTTGATTTAATTTATATGTATATTAAGGGTATTTATAATGATATAATTATTTATAATTTATATAATCTATGAGTATAGTGGGTAATCACATTCATTACTACTTTGATACATTTTTTTGATGTTTTTATGCATATATATTTCCAATTCTGAAAATAATAGCTATTGGGGGCCTTGTATTTGCTTTAGTTGTTATAATTTAATTCCCCTTGTTGTGTTTTTGTGTGATATCACTTTAAATAAATGGTTAAAGAACATATATTTGGCTAATAATTTTATCCTATAGATAAGTAGTATGTGTGATAATACCCATGCTAAATAAATAAGATATCTGATTATTCCAATGAATAATTATGGAATCTATTTTTTATTATTATTTTGTGTTTGAATTATATTATTGGGATGTGTTACGGAGATAGAGATGATCATATTGGTTGTATGGTGTGTGGGGTTGGGATGTAGAGGTTGATTAGAATGGATGCGATGTGGAAATTTATGTGATGTGGTGTGATGAGGTTGTAGAATAGTGTTTGTAGAACAATGGTTGTGGTGTTGTGGTTGTGCCACTATGGTTATGGTACAGTGGTTGTGGAACACTGGTTATAGAATAGTGGTTGTGGTGCAGTGGTTTTGGCTTGATGGTTGTGGTGTGGTGATTTTGGTAAAGTGGTTTTGTCATATTGGTTGTGGTGTAGTGGATTTGTTTTCATATGTGGTGATAGTGTTACACGATGTTTGTGTTTTGAGATAGCTTGGATGATGTGATGTGAGAAATATGGTGGATGTGTTGTGTTCTGATGGTGTTTGTGCGATTTGGTCTAGTTACTGTGTGGCATGTTTACATTAGTTTCCTGGTTATCCATGGGATGAACTGTGATGATATATGAAAAAATAGGTTGGTAAATAAACAAGGTGGACTATAAATATTTTTTGGATAATTTGGTTAAACTGAAGTGAATGAAATAATGAGTAGTTTAATGTTAAATGAAATCAATAGTGAATAAAAATGGTGAAACATGTAAGTGGATAGTGGAATGTTGTTTGTCTTGCTTAGTGGTTATGTAATGTGTCTCATATAGTGGTGTCAACAGTTGAGATGATTGATGTGTAGTACATGGTAGTGATGTGGTGTGATAGTGTTGTTAATGTGAACCCATAGGTTGGTTATTGTGAGTTTTTATATATCATTTATGGTTAAGTTGTTTTATATACACCCTACCTAAGTTGGATAAACATACCAATGCATAGAGGTGCTGATTTATGGGTATTTTCCAAAACATCTCAGATAGGGGTGATATGGAATGATCGATACCCCATCTCATCACTCTTCCTTTAGTAGTAGGGATACAAGTTTGTGTTGTAGAATCCCAAGTAGTGATGAGATGATCCAAGTGTTTTTTGATGGGTTGTGACGTGTTATCCAATGTGTCTATGGGTGAGACATGATGTGGTGTAATGTGATATGTAGTGGAGGTAATGCATGGAAGTAAGAGGGCATGAGGATGAGTTCTTTCTCATTCATAATATCCTACTTATCTTCTTCTGGTTGTCATGCAGTGAGATGTGTGGCCCAGGTGTCTATGGGTGAGATGTGATGTGATGTGATGCGTTGTTATGTGATGTGATGTGATGTGATGTGATGTGATGTGATGTGATGTGAAGTGATACCCAGGTGTCTATAGGTGAGATGTGATGTGATGTCATGTTATGTGATGTGTAGACCAAGTTTCTGTGGGATGTATGTGATGTGATGTGATGTGTGTGGAAGTTATGGGAGTATAGGACCTTCTATGTTGAGTCATGAGAGCGTAAAATCAGTAGGGAAGCAACAGCAGGGCACCTTACATCATTATGATTTTAATGCTATATTATTATAATGGATACATGATTTTGTGAGCAATCCATAGTGAGGCTGAGTTTGGTAAGATGACATGTATAGGTCCTTGTTGGTTCAACTATTTTTTTCACTATCACATTAGATTCTATTTTCATATGTGCACTTGAGGTCGTGGTATTTCCTTATATAGTATAAATTTTATGCTCACCCAACATATACAAACAAATTTTTACGTTTCAAGGAGGACTTTGGGACATATTTAGACTTTAATAGTTGGGTTGGATTTTTTATTGAGACATTCTCATAGACCTATCTTTTGGTATTTACTTTGGAGACTTTATATGTATAAATTTTACTTTATTCATGCATTTTGGGATGGTTTTTGGTTCACCTGTATATTATCTATTAGAGTTTTTCAATGATTTTATATCGTTTCTCCAAATCATGTTTCATTTATAGAGGGTAATGCCGCCCATAATGTAAGATTTTTATACCCTCAGTGATAGTCTCCAACCCGAGGCCTCCTGGAGGCAGGACTCAGGGATCATCATATATATCTCTCCTTCTCTCTCTCCCCTTATTACGGTATCATTGGTGGTATTTGATTTTTATAAATTGGTATTATAGGCTAGTGGTTAAGAGCTAGGAACCATTGTGGAGTTAGGAATAGTTTGGTTTTCATGGGTTTGTGTAGAAGTAGTGTCAGTTGACCTTGGTGCATGGAATAGTCTAGGGAGACAATCCATGAAATAGGATTTTATTCCCCCTCCATGATCCAGTACATGAGCTCTGATCTTATTGGATCACCGAGTGAGGCAGACCTTCTTGTGGGTTAAAGACCTAGGAGTGGTACATGCATCATGGTTGTTTTTGTTCATCCCTGAAATGTGTTTTTTGGAAAAAAATGAATAAATAAATAATAATTGATAAAATTACCTACTGCAAGGATTAGTATTTTATACTTAATTTTAGGAATGGATCATGTTCTTCATTCATGAGTTTCTCAGGTAGTTGAGGTATAACGATTTGATCTGGTTTATCATCAGAGGGTTTAGTTGATGGAGAAAGATAGTGAATGGAAATAGGCTTTTCAAGCCTCAACGTGGTATATTTTGGGTAAGTATAAGTTGAGTGTCTCATGTCTGAAGAAGGACCACTATATAAAAGAGCTATATATCTCTTTTGGTTATATCTATGCATGATATGGGTTTTGGGTACCACTTATAGTAATCTATATGCGAGGAAATACACATCAATGGAGGAATTTGATTCTTAGTGAATATAAGAAGGAAGAAGTGTTGTGTGTAGACTTTCAAATAGAGTTCCAGGAAGATTTTCTATGATTTGAAATGATGGAATCCAAGAGGCAGAGGATTCTTCCCATTCAACAAGAGAGTCTAAGTTTGTGGGAGCTTAGGATCACGTTCATGGACCTCTTTTACTTTTCTCTAGATGTTTTCCTAGATGAGGTTTCTAGATAAATGCATATAGAGGAGTATTTGTTCCTGGTGATCAAGTATGTGATCACTCTGATTATGAAGTGGGCCATGGGTGTTCAGGTAGCTAGGGTTTTGTTCAATAGATAACTGGTTGTGGTAGATTATTTTTTGACCATTGGAGATAGTTGGTTTCCAAGAACCTTTTTTGGGTTTTTCATTTTCATTCCATATCTACAATATATATATGAATCAATAGGATTAATTCCTAACAAATCATGGAAGTCATTTTTATATGGGATGTCCACACCCTTTTTAGAAATAATATTTTCCTTTGAGGAAGTTCTAGTAGTAGGCACCCTAGGTTATTGTACTATTGCAAGAGGGAGGTAGAGTTGGTAGAGGGAATCCTCATAAAGTCCTTAATACATAGTTACGTAGTCCATATAACAAATGTGGGGGTTGTAAGTAGAGATGAAAAGAAGCTGGGTGTGATCAAATGCATGACTTAGAGGAAGAAGCACCATCATATCCTCTACTTGTTTGTGGTATGATCACTTTCTTGTCTACCCTTGTATGTTATTTATTTGATTCATGAGTCTCAAACTCATTTTTTCTCATAATTTTGTATGTATGTTGGGTTTGGATATGGAGATGCTTCATGTTCCCTTGGTGTTATCTACACTGTTTAGAGGCTAGGATTCCTTGTTTGATTGGTGTTGGGAATTTAGACTGGTGATGGGGAAACAACAGTCAGTGGGGACTTATTCTTATTACAGATATAGCCATATGAAATTATATTTTCCAATGATTTGATGTATTCTATTCCAAAAATAATCTCATTATTTTGGAGAATATTTTCATTTTCTGATGTGGAGGTTCAGTGAGTGGCATTTGTTGGAGAGCGATGTTATTGGTTGGTTGGTAGGAAAGTGGAGCCTCTTTTGTCATAGTTGTTAGAGATATTAGTAGAATATTATATTGTGTATATTTCTTGGGTTTTGGAGGAGTTCCTAGATGTTTTCCCAAATGTGTTTATGGCACTACCCCCTCTACATGATATCAAGTGTGAGATAGAGTTACAATCAGGCACATCTTTGAACTCGATGGATCCCTATCAGATGGAGACCACGAAGCTGCATGAGTTGAAGTAGAAGGTGGATGATCTTATGCATAGGGGTTTCATCAGACCCAATGTGTCACTCTTGGTTTTTCGAATGTTTTTCACTAGGAAATAGGACGGTCATCTAAAGTTGTTTAAAGATTACTTCGGTTTGAATCATGTGATGATCAAGAATCATTACCCTCTTTTGAGGATTGATGATATATTCAACCAAATTAGAGGATATATCTAGTTATCTTAGATCTATCTTTGGTCAAGATATCATCATTTGAGGGTGAATGTTGAGGATATTCAGAATATTGCATTCGGATGTAGGTATGGTCACATCAAGTCTTATATTCATGTTGTTCAGTGTGACATCCCAAGTAATTATAGGATAATAATTTTTCATATCAATTAATATTTATGAAATAGATATTAATTTTAATATAAAGGGGACAATTTTCCCAATATCATACCTGAAACGCAACAATTGGTTTCTCTGAAATCTTACGTTTCGCACCAGACTGAGTTATACTGAAAAACAATTCATTATTAATATTATTATTTTAAATAATAGTTACCACTTAGACATTGTATTGGTAGGAATGAATAGAACTAACTATGTTATGTTTACAAATGTTTTTTTAAATTATTTTAATTTCATCAAATAACTTTTATGGGCTTAAAATAATAATAAATCTAATTTTATGCATTAAAAGCTCTCATATTTTTAAAAGGTTGTTTTATCACCCATTGATGGAGAACCATTTTTTATTATAAATTTTGATAGATTCATAAATTTTATATGACAAATTATTCTTCTTCATTTTAATTGGGACATCAAATTTACTTAGGATTAGTTAATGGTATTTTTATGATAATATTCATTTTTTAATGAATAGTGAAAAACACAACAATTTATTTCAAAATTGTTTTTTGTATGATTTGTTTATATTGTTAGATTATAAATATAATTGGTTTTAAAGTATAAGTAAATAAATTTTATATCATTTAATACAATTTATTTCATTAGAATCAATTTCAAATTGATTTTGGATACAAAAACATTGTGAAATTTTGAACATTTTTACATTAAAAACCAGTTTTCTAAATATGTCAACGAGGATTAATTTTTAATTAATTTTATTCAATTATGTGAATTTAATTTTCAAATAAATACTAAATGGTTTTAATTATAATGAGAAATGTGATCTAATACGATCAAAATAATTTTTGTGAATAGTAACTTTAGTATTTAATTTACCATGATTAAAGTTAAATTATGTAATTAAAGGTAAAAATAATATTATAATAATATAAAAATACTATAAAACTTGTATTAATATTATTTTATGAGTTATTTTAAACCAAGAAAATACATGGTCATAAATTGTGGCCTTTGGAATCTACCTAGGTGTGATTATGATATTATTAACATTTTATTTAAAGTAGAAACAAAGATGTCATAAACATGTCTCTTGTTAATAAAACAATTTTAATATGGGGTTATATAAGTGATACATTATACTATAAAATAGTATTTAGAAATATAAAATTATTACCTACAACATTATAATTTATTTATAATTTAGACATTAAATAATTAAATTTCATTATGACACAATGATGATTCAGTAATAAATTCATTAAAAGAAAAATAAAATGAATGATATTAATAATATTAAAATAAATTTAAATTGAAGTATTTGTTTCTATAAAATAATTTATGGATGAGTTATTCATGTTATTAATTATTTGAAGTAGTTTTTTCAAAGCAATCAAGTTGTTATATTTTTTTTAGAAATTCAAGTAATGAATAGTATTAAAATTCATATAATTCAAATCTTAAAATATAAAATATTTAATAAAATGATATAAAATTTTAAAAAATAAAATTTTTGGACAAAACAAATTAAGTCTCAAAATGGAATTAATTACTCATTTCTTGGTCGTTTTACCTGTTATGGTATTTATTTTAACTCTCAAAGTGTAAATTAATTACTAAAATAGTAAGTGTTTAAAGGGTTAAAACATAAAGATAAGGATAGAAAAAATCCAAAACATTTCTAGTTTTTATTGTATTAATAGATTTAGAACCATAATAATCAAATATTTGAACTAAAATAACTTGGACCCAATTTGAATAGAAGATTATGTTATATTAATTTAATATTTTTAATAATTCCAAGAGTTCCCCTCCCCTCTCAAATTAAATGATACACTTCATCTCTATTACTTACAGTTAATTTTTTTTCATCCAAGATCTATCAAAAATCCTTCTTATATTCTCTATCCACATTCTTGAGGCCTTATTTAAGGAATAATGACCTTATTAATGGTGTTAATGTGCTGTTAAAGGTGTCCATCCGAAGGAAATGTAATGTTTTTATTTAAATGTTTATATATTATTTCTTCTTCCAATTCCTTAAAATCTCCTCCAAACATGACGAGATAATAACTCTAGTATCCTAAATATACTGAGATTATATTATGTTAATTTCATCACCTAAATCCATCTCAAATTCAATCAAATGGGAAAGGAATTAATCATTTGTTCGTATGTGTGAACTATCACCTCCACAAATCGATATAATCTGTTTTCCATAACTGTCTATCAGGACTGGTTTTAATGAGGGAATTAATGTCTATTATGATATTAATTAAATTTTAATCATTATAATATATTTATATATCAAGAATTTTCTTAATTTTCATGAATATAAAAATAATAACATCATTCATGCGTATGTGTGAACTATCACCTCCACGAAGCGATGTGGTTCGTTTTTATAAACTACATTACTTGTATGATACATATAAGAATATTTAAATTATTAATATAATACTAATTATTTTCTGATAATTCTATAAATATAAAATAATAATTACTATATTTCCATAATGATCAGTGAGAAATGGAAGTGTTACTCATGCGTACATACAACTTACCATATCCAGGATTATAAAGTTGTTCATTTTTAATAACCATAATTAATGGTTTGATAGAAAATTTAATTAATTTAATAAACTGTTCATTAAATCATGAATATTATTCTGAATATGATTTACTTATGACCACATGGAAAATTTTACATCACACCAAGTTCATTTTTGAACTCAAGTACAAAATATTGACAAAACATCTGATGTGAACCTAAATAATTAAATAATTGTAATAAAATTATTAATAATTGATATAAATAGAATAATAATCATGAAAAACATTCTCAAGAAAGTATAAATTGACCTCATTTTATTATTCATGAGTATAAATAATGTAAGAGGAAAGTCATACTTGAGGTAGGGGACATTGTCTCAATCATCTTTAATTGAGGCATATTTTGATGTTATACACCACCTTTTCTCATATAGTCAATAATCAAACCATATGACTTTTAATATCATTAAAAGGTTTTCAAATTGAATATTTTTATATGAATAATTTTACTAAATGATAAAATGAATGTTCTTTATAAAATATATAGTGATAAAATTTTTTCCGCCACCGTGACAATTGTTTGATATTTGACTTCTTTTACAGGCTATAATGTTTTTTTAAATAAAAACAGATAACATATTCCATTTTCAGGTATTTTTTTTATTGAAAATGGTTTCTATAATTGAATGATTATATCACTATCTTTAGATGATATATTGTGAATGAAATGAGGAAATATTATTTTACCTTTATGCATGATTTATGACTTGTTATTTTGTTTTTGTTATTAGGAATTTCATATGTATACAGGTGGTTCAGTGATAAAACGAAGGTGGGTGAGACTATGATATCTCTGCAATGCATTAATTAATGAGACATAGTTATATGATAAGGTTTTTCATAGTAGTTTTATAGAATATATTATGATTGTTATTCCAAATGTAATCATAAAGGTTAGTCCCTATTTAGTTATGAAATACACAATATAAGTATGTTATAGATGTCACAAGTTACATTTATGATTTTATATTTATAAGAATTTTTTTATGAATCTTATGATTTCATGAGGTATGTTAAAGTGCTTATGTTCTTTGGGTGAAAATTAGGATTTTGTGAAAATGTTTTCATGTGTTTAATATATTCATGGGATAATGGTTTAATTCCTTATTTTAAATCCCTTACTAAGCTTTTTTTATCATTAGATGTTTTTGAAATGTTTTTAAAAAGGTATAAGGATGGGTAAGATTAAGGACGAAGTCAAGATGAATGTTATGAATATTTATATTAATAAAAAATAAATCATGTTTTAAAGAGTTTTATCTTGTGAAAAAATGGATATTGAGTAGAAGTGTCTAATTTTTAATATTTGAGTTGTTATGTAAGATTTATGGCCTAATTATATAAAAAAATAAACATGAAAAGATCCTAAATTTGAATTCTTGACATAATATAAGATTATGTAACATTTAAGGTTGGGACCTTATAGTTGGTATCAATGTTCAATTTAGATAACTTTAGTGGCTAAGATATTGTTAATAGAATACCGACAAAGTATTTTTAATTTGTAGTCAAGTTAAAAGGATATAGAATTTGATGATTAATATGTTTATTCATCTAAGATATGTTTATTTATAATATATTTCCATAGAGTAAACATGACAGGATGTCATGGGAAGGCATACAAAGGAAAACATCCTTCCAAATCAGCATCCTGAGAAAGATGGAATTAGAAATGAATAGTTTGTTATAGTGATGGATCAATTGACTTGGGAGATAAATGGTGGTGGTTTTCATGCATGAGACCAACTAGATCAACCAAATAGGAACAAGTTGATTGTAGAGAATTTCATGAGGAAATTTCCCCTATCATTCAGAGGATCATCTGACCATGTGTTATCTAAAGGGTATATTAATGCACTAAAATAGATTTTTGATGTAATGGATTGTTCAGATAATCAAAAGGTCAATATTTATGTTTATAATATTGAAGGTGAAACCGATCAGTGGTGGTCAAAGGTTAAGAATATCAGAGACAGTGAGAAGATTGATGTTATTGATTAAGATTAATTCAAATGTATGTTTCTTGAGGAATATTTTACTAATGTGGTTAAACATTGGATGGAAAAATATTCTTGGAATTGAGGTAACGTGGGAACTTAGTGGCTACTTAGAAATAAAAATTGACTCGACTAGAAAGGTATCCTCCAAATTTCATCAGGGATCTTGATCGTAAAATCATTTATTTTTTACTCAATATTTAATCCATTGTATCTAATGGAGTTTTCTTCTCATGAGTTAAAAAGTTATCAAATACTTGTTCGATGTGTGGAGAAGGTGGAAATGGATTTTTTCGATCATCATGTGTTCTGAGAAAACTAGCAAAAAAATTGGTCGAGGTGGCAGGTGAAAGGGAATAATTCATCAAAATATTTAGATGGTAACAAAATTAGGTTTACAGTTTGTGAGAAGTGTAGTAAAAACACACACTAGGGAATATATTTTGAATTCTGGTAAGTTCTTATGATTCTATAACATGCGATAAAATACTCACAACTGTAGTAAAAAATATTAATACAGTGGTATGAAAAAATCTGATATAAAGTCATCAAAATGTTTTAAATGTAATGAGGTGTGTCATTGTGAAAATGAGTGTTCAATGAAGAATTTTAAAGATGAGAATCAGCCAAAAAATAATTATAAAGGTGTGGTGAAATCATTTTCAACTACTTAAGCAGATGTTGGGCCATCAAATGAAGTGGTATCATGTATACTTTTTTTTCTTCTTCAAAGTATGCCAATGTGTTGTTTCATTTGGGGTCAAAATATTCATTCATTTTTGATAAATTTTATGGTAAATTAGAAATTACACCTCATGAAATGAATATAGAACTGATGGTAAAAACACATATGAGAAATTTTGATCTAAAAATTAAATATAAGAATATTATTTTCCTTTTCTATTGAAAGAATTTACCTGTAAACCTTGTCGTTTTCCTCTCGTAGATTTTGATGTTATTTTGGGTATGAATTGGTTTTCTGTTTACCATGCTAGGATTGACTATAGATCTCATGAAGTTTCTTCTTAGAAATAATTTTTTTAGTACAATAATGTACTCTTAAGATTGATAACATATCATGAAGATGAGAAACTATTAAAATATGTAAATATACATTACCTTTCACATATTCTTGAAAATAAATGAACTATTCGGATTAATAATGTTCCGGTGGTAAATGGGTATCTTCACATTTTTTCTAATGAGTTTACCAGTATTATACATGATCTAAAATTTGAATTTTCTATTTACTTAGTTCTCAATGCTAATTCAATTTCAAAATCCCCTTATCTAATGGGTCAAATTGAACTTTTACAGTTAAATATGAAATTGTAGGAGTTATTAGATAAAGGTTTCATTTGACTCAGCACATCACTATGGGGTGCTACTATCATGTTTGTTAAAAATAATGACCATTCAATGAGAATTTATATTGATTATAGATCCTTGAATAAAATCATAATTAGTAACAAGTATCTTGTGCCTCATCTCTATGATTTTTTTATCAGCTTCAGAGAGGACAAAGTTTTTGGAAGGATGACTTGAGGTCAGGGTACCATCATTTGAAAGTAAAGGAATAAGATATTATAAATACTATGTTTTGTACTAGATATGGCCATTATGAATTTTTTATTATGTTTTTTGGGTTATCTAATACACCTATTTTATTCGTGGATCTTATGAATAGAATATTCAATGAGTTCTTGGATAAGCTTTTGTTTGTGTTCATTGATGAAATTTTGGTGTGTTGTAAAATTAAAGAGGAACATGAAAGACATCTAATGGTTGTTTTTAATACCTTAATGGAAAAAAAAATTATATGGTAAATTCATAAATTATAAATTTTGTTTACCAAAAATTTCTTTCCCTTTTCATATTGTTTTAAAATATGGAATAACATTTGACCCTTCAAAAAAACATTGTTGAAGAGTGTCCATGAACTACCAATGTCATATAGATTCATAGTATTCTTAGATTAGTATGTTATTACAGATGGTATGTTCAAAACATTTCTTAGTTATCTATCCCACTAACTATGTTAACAAGTAAAAGATTTAAGTTCATCTAGACAAAATAATTTAATGATTATTTTTAAGAACTGAAAATTATATTGGTGAATGCTCCAATTTTGGAACTAACTTACAAAAATGGTGAATATTTTATCTACACTAGTGCTTCATTGAATGAAATTGGTTGTGTCCTAATGAATAATGAACAAGTAAATTCATATGCATTACTTAAATTGAAAACACACGCGTTAAATTACCCTACACATGATTTGGAATTAGTGGTTTTTGTTTTTTTCTTTTATAATTTAAGGACATCATCTGTATGGAGTAAAATGTGAAATATATAATTACCATAAAATCTTGATGTATATATTAACTCATAATGAATTGAACTTGATATAGAGAATATTGTTTGGACTAATCAAGCATTATGATTACATGATTCATTTCCATCCTATAAAAGTAAACAAAGTGGTTGATTCTTTGAGATAGAAAATTAATTATACATTAACCAAGTTATTTTTGGAATGTGACCTTTTGATTAATTATTTGATAGAAATTTTCATATAAGTTTTTGGTGTAGGAAATTTCTTTTTTTATGGTTTATGTGTAATATTATCTATCATATAGAATTAATAGAGAACATAATGAAGATACTGAATTGCTGAAATATATTGAATTGGTTCAAAAGTCCATGTTTCCAAAATTTAACATTGATAATGATTTTGTTTTGAGATTTTCAAAGAGGTTACGTGTGCATTATAATTCATGGTTTAAGAAATAATTTTTATGTAAAGATCATAGTTCAGCATTTTCACTTTATCCTGGATTTATTAAGATGTACAAAGACCTTCGGGAGTATTGATAGTGGGATAGAATAGAAATAGATATTTTTGAATTTACTATAAAGTGTTTGACTTATCAGCTGGTTAAAGTAGAATGTGAATTTCCAAAGGTGATGCTTAAGCCTTTTCCAAGTACCAGAGTGGAAATGGGAAAATATATCCATGTATTTTTTAGTGGGATTACCAAACACTTCTTGATGTAACAATGTGATTTGGGTTATTATAGATATATGGACCAAATATACTCATTTTCATCCAATTAGAGATACACTTTCTCTATATCATAATTCATGGTTTTATATTAAAGAGATAGTTAGGTTACATGGAGTTCCTCTATCAATTATATCTTATCGTAACCCCAGGTTTACTTCTAAATTTTGGAAAGTCCTTTAGAATTCCTTTAGAACTGGATTAAATTTCTGTACAACTTTTTATCCTCAATCATAGGGGCAATCAGAATGAAACATTTATACCTTAGAGGATATTCTACGTGGGTTTTCAATGGATTGTCAAGGAATTTGAGATCAACATATTTCTTTTGTTGAGTTTTCTTATAATAATTGTTTTTATTCTAGTATACAAATGGCACTATTTGAAGCATTATATGAAAAGAGATATTGAACTCCAGCTTTTTTGGGATGATGTTAGATAAATAATGTTGGTGGGATTAGAATTGCTAAAAGATATGGAATAAAAAGTTCAGTTCATTCAAAAACACATGATGAAAAATCAGAGTAGGAAAACAAGTTATACAGATAACTGGAGGAAGGATCTTTCTTTCGAGGTAGGTGATCTTGTCTTTCTCAAAGTCTCTCCATGAAAAAGTGTTATGTATGTTGGTAAGATGGGGAATTTGGGTTCATAGTTCATTGAACCCTATGAAATACTATAAAAATTTAGATGAGTTGCCTACCGAGTGGATTAACTTTTGAGTTTATCCTATGTACACAATTTTTTTCATGTTTCAATGTTTAGAATGTATATACGAGATCCATCTCATGTTTCGATTCTAGAAGTAGTTTAGTTAGAAGAGAATATTTCTTATACAGAACAACAAATCCCAATTCATGAACATGGAGACCATGTTTGGTAGAATAAGGTGATTCATCACGTTAAGGTTTTTTGAAAAACCCATAGGGTTGAATAGGAAACATTAGAATCTGAAAATTCTATAAGAGAGAAATACCACCACTTATTTGATAAGTGAATAAAATTATGAGGACAGAATTTCCAAAAGGGGGGAAGGATATAACATTCCATATAATTATTGAATAATTATTATTTATATCTATCAATATTTATGAATTATAAATTCATTTTAATTTATAGGGGATTCTTTTCCCTATAGCATACCTGACACGCAACAATAGGTTTCTCAAAAATATTACATTTCACATTAGATTTAGTTATACTGAAAAGAATTTTTAATATTATAATTTTAAATGGTAGTTAACACATAGTCATTTAATAAGTAGGATGGAATATAACTAACAATATTATGTTTTAAAAAAATTAAATGATTTTAATTGCTTCTAAAAAAAATTATGGGTTTAAAATAATAATAAATTCAATTTAAAGCATAACAAACTCTTATATTTTTAAAAGGTAGTTTTACTGCGTCATGATGGTGAACCCTTTTTCATTATATATTTTGAAATTTTTATAAATTTCATATGAAAATTAAGCTTATCCTATGGTATTGTGGTTTTAAAATTTACTTTGGTTGAATTTTTAGTGTTTTTATGATAATATTCATTTTTTAATGAATAGTGAAAATACTGTATTTTAATTCAAAACACCATTGTGTTTTATTTATTTATATAGTAATGTTATAATTTAAATTTGTTTTTAAGTAAAATTAAAAAAAAATTATCATTTAATCAAATATAGGTCATTCTAATCAATTTCAAATTGAAATTGGATATAAAAACATTGTGAACTTTTGTACGTTTTTACTTTAAAACCCCATTTCCTAAATCCATCAATGTGATTAATTTTTAAATTAATTTTTTGTCACGTTTATTAATTAAATATTTATTAAATTAAATACATGGATGTTATCAACATGAAAAATTTTATCTAATTGGATCAAAATAATTTTTGGTGAATAATGACTTTAGTATTTTATTTACCTCAGCTAAAGGTAAATCGGGTAATTAAACATAAGAAAAATATTATAACAATATAAAACTACCCTAAAACTTATCCTACTATTATTGGATGAGTTAATTTTGACCAATAAAATACTTGGTCCGAAATTGGGGCCATTGGAATTCACATGGGTGTTATTATGACATTAATAACATTTTTTTAAAGTAAAAACAATGATATCCTAAACACGTCTCTTATTAATAAAAAAATTAATTTGGGGATATATAGGTGACATCATTGACTATAAATAGTCCATAGTCAAATATAATGATTAAATACATCATTAAAATTTATTTATAATTTCGAGACATTATATAATTATGATTAATTATCACACAATGATGATGTAATAAAAGATTTATTAAAGGAAGAGTCAAATAAATGATATTAATAGTATTAAAATAAATAAAAATTGAAATATTTGATGCCATAAAATAATTTATGGTTTAATTATGCATGTTATTGATGATTTAAAGTAGTTTTTTAAAGGTAACCATGTTATGATTTTTTAAAAGTAAATTAATGAATAGTATCAAAATTTACATAATTCATATCTTAATGTATCAAATATTTAATAAAATGATATAAAATAAAAAATTAAAATATTATATAAACTAGTTTTTTTATGCCTCATAATGTCATTAATTACTCCTTCATTGGTTTTTTGACAGGTTATGTTAATTATTGTAACTCTCAAAGTGTAAATTACTTAATAGAATGGTAAGAGTTAAAAGGGTAAAAATATAACAATAAGGATTAAAAAATATCCAAATATTGTATAATTTTTATTTAATGAATGGATTTAGACCCATAATAAACCTCTATGATAGCTAAATCAAATTTTACCCAATTTTAAGGTAAATTTAATTTATATTTAATACTTTTCATAATTCCTAGAGTGCCCTTCCCCTCTCCTAAAAAAAGACACTCTTCCTCTCTATTCCTTAAACATAAAAAACATTTTGGTTAATCCATGATCTAACAAAAACCCTTCCTATATTCCTTAAATATATTATTGAGGCATTATTTATGGCATAAAACCCTTATTAAAAGATTTAATGTGTTAATAAATGTGATCATCTAAAGGAAAGGTAATGTTTTTATTTAAGTGTTTCTATTTAATTTCTTCTTCCACTTCATTCAAATATCCTTCAACCATGATGAGATAAAAATTCAGTATCCTAAATATACCAAGATTTTATTATGTTAATATCATCACATAAATCTATCCCCACTTCAATCAAATGGGAACGTAATTAATCGTTTGTGTGTACATGTGAGATATCACCTCCACAAACCGGTATTATTCATTTTCCATAACCATCTATCACGACAAGTTATAATAAAAGAATTAATGTTAATATGTGATCTACATGACATATTAATTATTATAAGATAATACTATATCAATTATGTCCTTACTTTCCATGCACATAAAAATGATAATATCATTTGTTCATATGTGTGAACAATCACCTCCACGAAGTGATGTGATTCGTTTTTATTCACCACATCACTTATTTGATATATATATATATATAAGTATATTTACATTATTAATATGATATTAATGATGTTATAATCATTATTTAAATATAAATTAATAATTAACTTATTCCCATAATGATCAGTGACAAATAAAAATGTTACTCATGTGTACATACTACAAACAATCTCCATGATTATAATGTTGTTCATTTTTCATAACCATAATCAGTGGTTTGATTCAAAATTATATTTAATGTAATAATGTGATAATTACTTCAGGAATATTATTCCAGTGATTATGGAATTATTACCAAATGGAAAAATTAACATCATACCAAGTTCATTTTTGAACTCATATACCGAATATTTACAAAACATTCAACATGAACATAAATAATTAATTTACTGTTAAAAAATTATCAAAAAGTGATATACAGGGAATAATAAAATTGAAAATGGTTCTATTGAAATTATAAATTAACTTATGTTTATCATTCAGGAATGTAAATTATATACAAGACAAGTTGGGCTCACGGTAAGGGACTTCATTTCAATCTCCTTTCATTGAGGCATATTTTGATGTTATACACCACATTATTTTATATCGTGTATAATATACCCCTATGAATTTCAATTTAATTCAAAGGATTTAAAA
Organism: Viscum album; assembly: GCA_963277665.1. NCBI lineage: Eukaryota > Viridiplantae > Streptophyta > Magnoliopsida > Santalales > Viscaceae > Viscum > Viscum album. Next base: position 393,673,037 of record OY728158.1, read on the forward strand.
ATAAAACATTTTATATAGAGTTTTTTAATAAATGATAAAATGAATGTTTTCTTATCATATATGGGGACAAAAAAAATTCCGACACCTTGAACATTATTTGATATTTGGATTCCTTTACAAGCAATATTGTTTTTTAAAATAAAAATAATTACCACATTACCTATTCAGTAATATTGGTATTGAAAATGTTTTTGATAATGGATTGATTATATCAATATCTTGAGATGATATTTTTTTGAATGAAATGGAGAAATTTTATTTTTTCTTTATGCGTGATTTATGTGTGGTGCTAATATTTTGGTTCATGGGAATTTAATATATATACGAGTGGTTCTGTGATATAATGAGGGAGGGTGAGCCCATGATAGATCTAAAATTTATTAGTTAATGATGTGGATTTAAATGATTAGTTCTATCTTAATATATTTATATATATATGGAATATACTTTGATGGGTATTCCAAATGTAACCATAATGTTTACTCCCTGTGTAGTTGTGAAAGCTACAATGTATGTTTGTTATGGATGTCACAAGTTAAATTTATGATTTATGATCACTAAGATGTTTTTTAAGAATATTATTGTCTAATGAGGAATGTTAAAGAACTTATGTTTTATGGGTGAAAAGAATTATTTTGTTATAACGTTTTCATGATTTTAAAATATTCATGGACTAATTGTTTCATTCCTTATTTTATATCCCTTACTAATCCTTTTGTGCTTATCCCATGTTTTTGAAATGTCTTCCAAAGGGTATAAGGATGGGTAAGAGAAACAAAGATGTTAATTTTAATTTTATGAATATTTCTATCAATAGAAAAATAATTCAAGTTTTAAAGAGTTTTATCTTGTGAAAAAATGGATAGTGTGTATAACTGTCTACTTCATAATATTTGAGTTTTTATGTAAGATTTATGACCTAATTCTCTAACAAATTAATACTAAAAAAATCCTCAATTTTAATTCATTACATAACTCAAGACTATGTAATGTCTAAGGCTCAGGTCTTATAGTTGTGTCAAAGGTTGGTTTAGATACTTTTGAGGATAGGATATTATTAATAGAAAATAAATAAATGATTTTTTTACTTTATGGTAAAATTTAATTGATATATAATTTTAATAGTTCCATGTTGCTTCATCTATGATATGTATTTTCATCATGCTTTTCAATAGAGTAAACATTGAAGCTATAATGGGAAGGCATACAGAAGAAATAAAACATAAAAATCAGTATCCTGAGATAGTTGGAATCAGATCTAAATAGTTTTTTGTAGTCATGGATCAGTTGAGTTAGGAGATAAGTGGTCAGGGTTTCCATGCATGATATCATCCAGATCAACCACAGAGGAACATGTTTGTAGTGGATCATTTCATTATGCAACGTCCCGCATAATTAATTGAATCATCTAACCCCATTCTAGATAAAGGGTGTATTAAATAACTATAATTGTTTTTATTTAATTGTGTGTTCAGATAATTAAAAGGTTATCATTGTTGTTTATCTTTTTGAAGATGAAGTCAATCATTGGTAGTTTATGGTTAATAATATCAGGGATAGTGAGAAAATTTATTCTTTTTATTGTTACAAATTTAAAATTATTTTTCTAGAGAAATATTTTCTTATGTTGGTTCGACTTAGGATAGAAAAAAAAATCTTGGAATTGCGGCATGATGAGGACCCAATGGCTACATAAAAAGAAAAATTATCTTGACTAGAAAGTTATGCTCAATATTTCATCTAGGATCATGATTATAAAATCAATAGTTTTTCCTCAAGGTTAAATACAAATTATTGAAGGTCATCTAATTTTCATGAGTTAGAACGTTATGAAAAACATGTTTGATTTTTGGAGAATGTTGAAATTGAGTTTTCTGGTGATAATGTGTTATTCAACCAACTATTGAAAAAGTGGTCAATGTGGTAGGTTAAAGGGAATAATTCTTCAAAAATTACTAATGTAATGGAAATTAAGTTGATTTTTTGTGATAATTATGGTATAAAACACATTAGGGAATGCATTTTTAATTCAATTAAGTGCTTCAAATTTAGAAAATGAGAGATAAGTCTCACAATTAAACTAAAAAAGATCAAGTTATTGTTAAGAAAAATTTTGATATATAGTAAGTAAACTGTTTTAAATGTAATGATATGGTTCATAATGCAAATGAGTGTTTGATGATGAATTTGAATGATGGGAAGTATCCACACTATAAGAAGAAAGGTGTGGTGAAATCCTTTGTAACTACGTCAGTAGATGTTGGGCCATCAAATTAGTTGGTATCAAGTGCACTTTTATTTATTAAAATTATACCAATGTGTTTTTTGATTCAGGGTCAACACATACATTCATTTCTGATAAATTTTCTTATAAACTAAAAATTTCACTGAAGAAATGAATTAAGAACATATGGTAAAAACACCTCTGGGAAATGTTGAGGCAAAAAAAAATTATGAGAATATTCATATCCTTGTCTATAGAAAGAATATACCTAAAAACATTTTTGTTCTTCTACTAGCAGAGTTTGTTGTTACTTTGGGTATGGATTGGATTTCAGTTTACCATGCTAAGACTTACTATAGTGAAAAATAATTTTCATTTAAAAAATACTTTTAGTGTGTGTAAAATAATGAACCCTTACCATTGACAACATATCAAGAAGATATGAAACTATTAAAACATGGAAATTAATGTTTCCTTGAACATATTATTGAAAAAAAGTAACAGTTCAGGTTAATAATGTGCCAATGGTAAATGAGTGTCTTTATATTTTTTATAATGAGTTTTCTTGTATTATACCTAATAATAAAGTGGAATTTACTATTAACATAGTTCATGGTGCTATGACAAATTCAAAACCCCCATATTTAATGGCTAAAATTGAACTTCTATAATTGAAGAAGCAATTGTAGGAGTTATTAGATAAAGGTTTCATTCAACTTATCACATCACCATGGGGTACACCAATCTTGTTTGTTAAAAATAAATTTGGTTCAAAGAGACTTTTTATTTATTAAATATCTTTTAATAACATCCCTTTTAAGAACAAATACCTTTTTCCTTATATTTATGATTTGTTTGATCAGCTTCAGAGGGCATAATATTTTTTAAAGTTTGAATTGAGGTCAGGGTACCATCATTTGAATGTAAAGGAAGGAGACATTTCAAAGACTATATTTCATACATGATATGGCCATTATCATATTTTAGTTATGTTATTTGGGTTAACTAGTGAACATGTTGTATTCGAGGGTTTTATGAATAGAGTATTACATGAGTTCTTGGATAAGTTTTTGGTTGTGTTTATTGATAAAATTTTGGTAAATTATAAAAGTAAATAAGATTATGACATTCATATAAGGTTTGTTTTGAAAACCATAAAAGAAAATAAACTATATGGGATGTTACGAAAGTGTGAATTTTGGTTTCAAAAAATTTATTTCCTTGGTCATATTGTTTCTAAAGATGGAATAATAGTTTGACCTTCTAAAAAAAGTTATTGAAGAGTTTCCAATACCTACCAATGTCACATAGATTTATAGTTTTATTGCATTAGTGGGTTATTACAAGTGGTTTGTTGAAACTTTTTCCCACTTGTCTATCCCACTAACTATGATAACCCATAAGGGAGTTAAGATCATCTAGAAAAAATAATGTGACGATTGTTTTCAAGATCTAAAAATAATATTGGTGAATGAATTGGTTTTGTCACTGCATTCTAGAAATAGTGTATTTGTTATCTGCATTGATGCTTTGTTTTAAGGACTTGGTTTGGTCCTAATGCAGAATTATTTGTTAATTTATTATGATTCATGTGAATTTAAAACTCATGAGTTAAATTACCCTACACATGATTTGGAATTAGCTATTGTTTTTTTCTTTAAAATTATATTGGTATCATTGGTATGGTGTCAAATGTGAAATATATACTGACCATAAATATTAGAAGTTTATATTCACTCAGAAAAAAATAAACATGAGATAGGGAAGCTGGTTGGAAATAATCAAGGATTCTGATTTTAAGATTCATCTTCATCTTGGAAAATAAAAAAAGTAGTTAATTATTTGAGTCAAAAAAGTAATTCTAAATTAAACATGTTATGTTTAGAATATGAACCATTCATTATTGATTCAATAAAAAAATACATAAATGATATTGTTCAGGAAATTCCTCTATTTTTTTCAAGTTTCAGTGCAATCATATCTATCCTATAAAATAAAGAAAGAACAGAAGGAAGATAATCAATTGGAGAAAAAGGCAGAATTGGTTTAGAAGTGTTTGTTTTATAAATTTAACACTGATAAAGATGGTGTTATGATATTTCGGGAAGATTTTATGTGTGCCTTGTGGTTCAGAGTTGAAGAAAGATTTCTTATCTGAAGCACATAGTTATCAATTTTTTGTTCACCCTAGTAGTAATAAGATATACATAGACCTTTGAGATTATCAAAGGAGGGATGGAATAAAAACAGATATTTCTGACTTTACTATGAAGTGTTTGACTTTTCAGCATGTTAACATAGAATTGTAGTTTCCAAAGGGGATGATTCATCCTTTTAAAATACCATAGTGGAAATTGTAAAATATATCCATGGATTTTCTTGTGGGATTACAAAAGACCTCTCGAGGTAAAAATTTGATTTTTGTTATTGTTGATAGATTGACTAAATGTGATCATTTTCTACCCATTTTATATACACTATATCTATATCAACTTTCTCATTTTTATCTTAAATAGATAGTATGGTTACATGGAGTTCCTCTCTACATTGAATCTAATCGTGATCTCATGTTCACTTCTAACATTTAGAAATCCCTTCAGATGTTATTGGGAACTGTATTAAATTTTAGTATTGCTTTTGATCCTCAATCAGATAGGAAGTCAGAATGAACAATTCATTCCTTAGAGGATATGTTATGTTATTGTTTTGGGTATTACCAAGGAATTTGGAATCATCAACTTTATTTTATTGAGTTTTTTTATAATTATAGTTTTCATTATAGTATATAGATGGAACCATTCAAGGAATTATATGTAAAGAGGTTTCAAACACCATATTTTCGAGATTTTGTTAGAGAAAAGAAGTTGATGGGACAAAAATTGATAGATTAGATGGATGGAAATGATAAGTTGATTAAAAAACATGTGAGGACAGCTCAGAGAAGACATAAAATTTATGTGGATTACCAGAGGAAGGATATTTCTTTTGAGGTTTGTGATCATCTCTTTCTCAAAGTTTCCCCATGGAAAATTGTGATGTGTTTGGGTAAAAAAGGAAGGTGAGTCCATAGTTCTTTGGATCCTATGAAATCCTAGATAATGTTGGATTAGTTTCCTACCATGTGTCTTTAACTCCGAGTTTATCCTAATTTCACAATTTTTTTCACATTTAATTGTTAAGAAAGTATGTTCTAGATCCATGTCATGTTTTGAGTCCAGAAGTAGTTCAGTTGGAAGAGAATATTTCTTATGAGGAACTGCCAGTCCCGATTCTTGACCATAGAGAGAAAGTGTTGTGAAATAATTCTGTTCATTAGGGTAAGGATTTTTTGAAAACCATATGGTTAAAGAGTCAATATGGGAAAATGAAAATCCTATGAGGGATAAATACTCCCACTTATTTGATGAGTGAATAAAATTGTGAGGTCATAATTTCAAAAATGGGAGAAGGATGTAACATTCCATGTAATTATAGAAAATTACTTTTTAATAACTATTACTATTTATGAATTAGATATTAATTTTACTTTATTGGGGAGACTTTTCCTGATAGCATACCTGACACACAACAATGTATTTCTCTGAAATCATACATTTCACCCAAAACTGAGTTATGCTAAAAAATAATACATTATTAGTATTGATATTTTAATTGGTTGTTAACACCTTGTTGTTTTATAAGTGGTAATCAACATAACTAACTATATTATGTTTATACATGTTTTTCAAATGTTTTTACTTTCTTCCAATAAATTTTATGGGCTTAAAATAAGAATCAATCCAATTTTAAGCATAAAAAGCTCTAATATTTTTAAAAGGTAGTGTTATCGCCTATTGATGGTGAAACTATTTTAATTATAAATTATTATATTTTTATAAATTTTATACAACAAATTAAACTTATTTTATGGAATTGGGAAATAAAAATCTACTTGGATTATTTTTTTTGTATTATAATGATAATATCGATTTTTAATGAATAGTCGAAAATACTATATTTTAATCCAAAAATTAATTTATTCTAATTAATTTAAATAGTTAGGTTATCCTTTTAATTAAATTTAAATTATAATTAATTTAATTTTTATCATTTAATCCAATATATGTCACTAGAATCATTTTAAAAAAAAATTGGATATAAAAGCATTGTGAACTTTTGAACGTGTTTACTTTAAAAACATTTTCTCTTAATCCATCAATAGGATTAATTTTTAAATTAACTTTAGTCACTTATTTGAATTGAATTTTCAAAAATGAAAATACGTTGTTGTAATCAGTATGAAAAATGTGACCAAATAGTATCAGAATATTTTTTTGGTGGATAGTAACTTTAGTATTTTATTTACCACTATTAAAGGTAAATCAGGAAATAAAAGGTAAAAATAATATTATAATATTACAAAACTACCCTAAAAATTATCCTAATATTATTGGATGAGTAATTTTCGACAAATAAAATACTTTATCCAAAATTTTGGCCTTTGGAATCCACTTGTGTGTGATTATGATATTAATAAAATTTTGTTTAAATAAAAAACAAAGATGTCAAAAACATGTCTCATATTTCTAAAATAATCATAATATGGGGCTATATAAGTTATATCTTTAACTATAAATATTCTTCAGAAATATAAAACTATTAACTACATCTTGATAAATTATTTATTATTTTTAGACCTTAAATAATCAAATTTAATTACGACATAATGATGATGTAGTAATATATTTATTAAAAGTATAATCAAATAAATGATATTAAATATATTAAAATAAATATAAAATGAATTATATTATTTCATCTACAAATTTTATAGATTAATTAGACATGTTACTAATTACCTAATTTATTTTTTAGAAGGAATCAATTTGTTATTATTTTTTTAAAAGTCAGTTAATCAATAGTATCAAAATTAACATCATTCATATCTTAAAATATAAAATATTTAATTAAATGAAATATAATTTCAAACAATATAAGAATCTGCTAAGTAGTTGTTTTAAGACTAAAAAAATATTTACTATATAATTCATTGGTGTTTTTACATCTTACAGTAATTATTTTAAGTCCCAAATTTTAAAATACATAAGAAAATGGTAATAGTTAAAAGGGTTAAAACATAAATATAAGGATTAAAAAAAATCCAAAATGTGTCTACTTTTTATTGGATGAATGGATTTAGACCAATAATAATTTTATATTCTAACTAAATATATATAGAAACAATTATAACATAAGATTAATCTATATTAATTTAATACTATGAATAATTCCAAGAGTGCCCTTCCCCTCCCCTATAAAAAGGCACTCTTCCTCTCTATTCCTTTCACTTCAAACACCTTTTTTCAATCAATATCTACCCAAATCCCTTCATATATTTCCTCCACATAGTCATGATTCCTTATTTTAGGCATAGCATCATTTTTAGAGGTGTTAAGGTGTTAAGAAATGTGATCATCAGAAAAAAAATTAATGTTTTTTAAGTGTTTCTATATTATTTCTTCAATAAATTCCTTAAAATTTACTCCAACCATGATGAGATAATAAATAAATTATCCTAAATATACTAATATGTTATTAAATTAATATAATCACCTAAATATATCTCCACTTCAATAAAATTTGAAAGGAATTAATAGTTCGTGCGTACATGTGAACTATCACATCCAGAAACCGATATAATTGGTTTCCATAACTATATCACATGACTGGTTATAATAGTGGAATTAATTTAGATATGTGATATTCATTATATATTAATAATTATAAGATAATAATATATCAGTTATGTTCTTACTTTCCAGGTACAAAAAAATGATAACATCATTCGTGCGTACATGTAAACTATCATCTCCACAAAACGATCTGATTCATTTTTATTAACTACATCACTTGTATGATATATATAAGTATATTGAGATTATTAATATGATATTAATTATTTTATGATTCTTCTGGAAAGATAAAATAATAATTACCTTATTTCCATAATGATCAATGAAAAATGAAAACATTGCTTATGTGTACGTACGACCTACCATCTCCATGATTATAACATTATTCATTTTTCATAACCTTAATTCATGGTTTCATTCAAAAGTATAATTAATGTAATAAAATTAAAATTGTTTCATGAATAATATTTTGGATATGATTTACTTATGACCACATCAACATATTTATACCACGTTTATTTTTGAACTCAAGTACAGAATATTGACAAAGCGTCCAACGCCAAATTAAATAATTAAGTAATTATTATAAAATTTTATATAAGTTATATAAAGAGAATAATAAACATTAAAAATTTCTCAATAAAGTTTAAATTAACCTATTTTTATTATTCAGAAATATAAATAATGTAAGAAGAAATTCAAACTCGAGGTAAGGGACTTCATCTTAATCTCTTTTCATTGTGGTATATTTTGATGTTATACAACTCCTTCTTTGATATGGTGTATAATCAACCCTTTAAATTTTAATTTCATTAAAAGTTTTTAAAAGGAATACTTTTGTATGAATAATTTTACTCATTGAAATAATATGTTTTCTTAAACATATATAGTGACAATGACTTTTTCTGCCACCATAACCGTTATTTGATATTTGGATTCCTTTACATCACATATTTTTTTTTAAATGAAAAATAAATACCATATTCCCTTTTTAGGTATTTTGGTATTAAATATTATTTTTATAATGGATTTATTGTATTAATATCTTGAGAGAGTATCTTGGGAATGAAATGATTATGCATGATTTATGTGTTGTTATTTTATTTTGGTTCTTGGGAATTACTTATGTATATGATTGGTTCCGTTATAAACTGAGGGTGGGGGAGATCGTTATATCTCACAAATGAAGTGGGTAATTAAATATATTTAAATGATAATTTCTCTCCAAATATATTTATGAAATATACTGTGATGGGTATTCCATATGGAACCATAAAGGTTATTCCCTATGCTGCTAGGAATTCTATAGAGTAAGTATGTTATGGATTCCATAAGTCACCTTTATGTTTTATGATTGATAGTAAGATCTTATTGAATATTATTATTTAATGATGTATTTTAAATAACATGTGTTTTATGAGTGAAAAGTGTGATTTTGTGAAAAGAAAATAATGAGTTTAAAATAATTATGGACTAATGGTTTCATTCCTTATTTTATATCCCTTAATGGGATATTTTGTTCTCATCCCAAGTTTTTGAATTTTTTTCCACTTTGTATAGAGATAGGTAATAGAAAGGAAGAAGTCAGGATGAATGGTAGTAATATTTCTATGACGAAATGAAATAAATCTTGTTTTAAAGAGTTTTATCTTGTGAAAAAATAGATAGTGAGTAGAAGTGTCTACTTAATAATATTTGAGTTGTTATAAAAGAGTGATGGCCTAATTCTATAAAACTATAATCCCAAAAAGATCCTCAATGTGAATTCTAGACTTCACTCAAGATTTTGTAATGTTTAATTTTGGGGCCTTATATTCAGTGTTACAGATGCACTGTCCATGATCATGAAGATTTTAGAATGTATGTTCCATGACTTCCTATAATGATTCATCATCATATTTATCGATGATATATTAGTCTAATTAAATTCAGAGGAGGAGAATATTGAGAATCGTAGAGTTTTTTGAAGTTCCTTAACCAATACTATCTTTAAGGGAAGTTTTCTAATTGTGAGTTATAAATGAAATAGGTGTGTCTCCTTGGACATGTGGTCTCATGGAAGGGTGTGGTATTGTAAATTTTAAAGGTTGAAGAAGTTTTTTATTAGGAAACACCTAAGAATGTGGTAGTGGTTTATAGTATCCTTGGTCTTTCGGGTTATTATCATAAATTTGTACCTATTTTCTCTCAATTTTCAGCCCCACTACTAGCACTGACTATGAAGGAATAGGCTTTTTTTTTTGACAGATCAGTGTTAGGAAGCCTTCAATTAACTGAAGGGTATGTTTTTTAGTGCTTTAGTGCTTCAGTTTCTTGAGGAGCGTACATTTTTGTATGTTTTCTGTGATACATCCCACATGGTATTAGGATGTGTCATGATGAAAAATAGAGTAGTGATATCTTATGTTTCTAGGAATTTACATTATTTTGAGTGTATCTATTCCACCCATGATCTAGAGTTGGCATCAGTTTTTTTTGCACAAATGTTGTAGTAGCATTACCTCATCAGGGAGCATTTTTTGGTTTTCATAGACCACAATATCCTAATATATATTTTCTCTCAATGTGATATATCTATATTTCTGTTAAGGTGGGTGAATTTTCTTTATTATTTTGATTTAGATATCTTTTACACCCCAGGGAAGAGTAATATAGTTTCCAATGCTTTGAGTCATAATTCTAGAGAGGGTGTGGCCTAAGAGTTTTCAAATGTTTGGAAAGGAATCGAGGAGCATGTAGAAATGCATATTGATTTTGGCAAGAGTGGTGGGAAAGGTTTTATATATCAAATAACAGTGGAGTCTTATTTAATTTGGAAGGTGGAGGAGTCTCGGTGGGGAGACCTAGGGGCATAAGTGATGCACAATCAAGTTGGACATGTTGAATTTCTTGAGGGATGGTTAGAGGATGATCAAAACTAGATTTTGTTCCAAGGGAGGATTTTTTTCCCATAAATGATGTGTGAGAGAGTTCTATATGAGTTTCATGTCTCACATTTAGCAGTATATCCTAGTGTGAATTTTTTTTATCATGTCTCGAGGATACTTCTTTGATGCTTGGGGATGAAACATTTGGTACTAGAGTTTGTGGAAAAATGTATAGTTTGTTAGCAGGTGAAAGTAGAGCACCATGTTATATGTGTTATCTTCAAGTCCTTGGATGTCTCAAAGTGTAAATTAGAGTACATATTGATGTTATTTATCACACAGTTAATTCAGGATCAGGGGGGATGTGTTGCAATTTGCGTGATAGTGGACCGACTGATGAAATTAGCTCACTTCTAGGAGATATGTTAGTCAAGTGTCATGGGTAGTTTGGTGAGGAGGTATTTGGATGATGTGGTTCATATTCATGTGGTACTATGGAATATCATTTTTTATTGGTATAATCATTTTAAATTGTGATTATAGAGGGTATTGTAGCATGATTTTCAATCCCAGTTATTCCTTATCACTCCTTTCCACACTCAGATAGATGGGTAGAAAAGCAGACCATTCAAAATCTAGAGGGTATGTTGTGGTAATTTTTTTGTACAATGGTGGATTTTGTGTCATGCCACCTTTCTTTTTTGATATTGAATACAACTAAATATGTCACTTTTCTAGGGTATGGATCTATTTGAGGAATTGTATGGACAATCGTGCAATTCTCTATTATGATGGATGGAGGTTGGAGAGTTAATAGTTCTTGGTCTTGACATGGTGAAGAGTTCTACTGAGAAGATCCAGTTGATTTGTGATTGAATGAGGGTGGATAAGGACCATCATAAGGCCGATAATGATCATAGATAAATGCCCACATATTATGAGGTTGGAGACCATGTGATGGTGAGAGTCTCCCCTTAGTGGGGGAAGTAGAGGTTTGGTAGAGAGAGTGAGATTTCTCCCATGTTTGTTGGGACCTTTCAGGTGTTCGGTAATGTTGGTGAGGTGGTTTATCTATTGTCATTTCCACCAAGATTGGAGAGGATCCATGACGTCTTCTACATGACTTAGATTCATCAGTATCTTAACAATGAATCCCATGTTATTTAATTGGGGTATTTGGATGTTGATGATGATGAGAAGTTTGTGGAGGAACCAGAAATGATTCAGGATCATTGAGTGAAGTTCTTTTGTGGGTGGAGAATTCCCATGTTTAGTGTGTTGAGAAGTAATGGAGTCCTGGAAGAGAGTACATGGGAGCGAGATAGAAAGATTCATGCTATGTACTCAGAGTCATTTTGTGTTTTTCTTTACTATTTTTTTCTTATGATGTGATGCTCAAATCTTTCTATGTTATTGGATGTGTTTTTTCCCTTGATGTGTGATGTGTAATTAAAACCCCAACATAGAAAAAGGAGAGGACCCAAATCCTCATAAATATTAATTATATTATGATGAGATTAAACCTATGCAGTAATGTTAGAACTTCTTAGATTGGATATTATCTTGACATGGAGGATGAAATTACATAATTTATATACTCAGTGTAGTGGTGTGTTTAGGTTGTCTTAGTGGTTGGGTTGGGTTGTGTGGAAGTTGGTGTGGTTTTTTGGAAATTTTTCGGTTGTGGATATGACCATTTGATATAGTTTGGTGCCCAATTATAGTGGTGTTCTAGTTGTGCTGTCTGTTTTGTGGGTGTTTTTGTTGGTGCATTTGGTTGGTGGCAGCATTGAGGAGTAATGAAATCCTTAGGTGGTATCTCCTGGGGTTTCTGTTTGGGACCCTTTCCTTATGATATTTTTTTTGAATTATCATGTTTTAAAATCATTTGAGATGTATATAATGTAACTATTCATGAATTCATGGACCATTAATTTTCTAGTTTTGAGTTTTTATGTGTTTTTTATGAGGCTATAGGAGGCTTCATTGGGGTTGGAGGTGCAGTAGAGGTGCTACAGGAAATTCACATTGTGAATGGTATTCACAATATGAACTGGTGATACATAGATTGTGAAGCTAGGAAATTCAAAATTTTTGTTCAACTGAGATGTGTAGTGTGAAATGGATTCACATCATGAAAGGTGAATTCACTATGTGTAATTAATTCGATCCAAGGTAGTGTAAATTTTAATAGGAGTTAGAAAAATAGGAATTCATGTCATGAGTGTGTTACACTACATGAGAGTGTCATGTTCTAGGATATTTTATAAACCTTTAATCCAATTAATTTTCATTCATACATACCTATATATCTCATTCTGGATGAACCCTAGGCACCCCGATGAGATATTTTATCCCTCTTCCTCTTACATTGGTCTGTTTGTTCCGGTGGATGCATGTTCGTGATCCGTGGTGAGTTCTCTTCTATTTTTTAGGGGTTTATTTCTATTATTCCCTAGAGATCCACTGCATCGATATGGTTTTGGTTTGGGGTGTGTATGGGATATGTTTTTTAAAACCGTTTGGTGAGGTGTAGGTTGATACATGAGTTCCTTGTGTGGCGGTGGTTTCTGGATTTTTTCCTCTTCGCTCTATGATGTGCAGAAATATCGAAAAGCTTCCTGGAGGTTGTGAATCCTCATTGTCACCTGTTTATGTACTATGATTGAGATCGGTATGGTTTTTCATTCCATTGGGTGGATAGTTTGGGTACACATAATGACATAATAAATTATTCTGCATAAAATTTATGAGTTTGGGGAGTTTTCACATGCTTTATTGCTTTGATACTTGTTGTTCAGGTTTTTATGAATACCCGTTTCCTATTCTAAAAATAACTGCTATTGGGGCCTTGTTTTCATTGAAGTTGTTATGTTGTAATGTCCCTTGTTATGTTTTTGTGTGATTTCACCCTCAATAAAAGATTTAAGAACATATATTAGGATAATAATTGGTTTCACCTAGACATATATTTGTGTGATAATACTCATGCTAAATAAATAAGATATGTTATAATGCCCTTGAATAATTGTAAAAGCTTGTTTTAGTTACTATTGTGAGTTTTCCTTATGTGGTTTCGGTTGTTGTATAGTGATAGAGGTGACTGGATGGGATGTGTGGTGTATGGATCTATGATGCATAGGTTTGTTAGAATGGAAGCGATGTGGGAAGTTGTGTGATGTGGTGCAGTGGTTGTGGAATAATGCTTATGGTGTAGTGGTTTTGGGGAAGTGGTTGCGGCGTAGTGGTTATGGAAAAGTTGTTATGACATAGTGGTTGTGGTGCAGTGGATTTTTTGTGTCATGTGATGATATAATTATATGGAGGGTATGTTATGATATGTCTTAGACAATGTGAAAAAGAAATAATAGTGGATGTGTGGTGTTGTGGTGGTGGTTTTGCGAGTTGGTTCACTTGTTGTCTGGCATGGTTACGTTAGTTCCCTGAGTATCCATGGGATGAAATGTGATGATATATGTAACAAAATTGACTGATAAATAAATAACGGTGTAGACTGTAAATAGATGTGTGAAAATTTTATTAAACTAAATTGAATGAAATAATGAGTAGTGTAATGTGAACATAAATGGATAACAAATAAAATCAGTGAAACTTGCAAGTGGAAAGCAGAATATTGTGTGGATTGTGTGGTGGTTGTGTGGTGTGTTGAATATAGTGGTGGAAGCAGTTGAGATGATTGATGTGTGGTATTTATTATTGATGTGGTGTGCACTAGTGTTGTTTATTTGAACCCATATTTGGGTATTATGTTCTATCTATATATCAGGTATGTTTATGTTATTTCATATGTGCCCCACCTAAGTTATATAACCTTACCAACTCTCAGAGGTTCTGAGTTACAGATGTTTTCCCTAACATATAGGATATTAGTGACATGAATTAATAGCTACCCCATCTCCCACACACTTCCTTCAATAGTGGTGATATGGGTTAGTGTCAGAGATTACCCAAGAGTGATGTAATGGTCCAGGTGTCTTTGGGCAGGATGTGATGTGTTTACTGAGTATTCTACACATGATACGTGATGTGGTGAGATGTGATATGTGGTATATTCAATCATTTTAGGGGGATGGAATGTGTTTGATTTCATTTATGTTCATTATAACATACTATTGTTGTTTGAGTTATGATGTGGTGTGATGTGATGTGTTGCCTAGGTGTCCATGGGAGATATGTGAGGTCATGTGTAGCCTATGATTCTTTGGGTGCAATGTGAAGTGATGTGATATGTGTGGATGCGATGGGAGTAGATAATGTTTAACATTGGGGAATGTGAGTGTAAAATCAATGGGGAACTAATTGTGGGGTGCCTTGCTTTGTTATGATCTCGACACTATATTATTATATAGTATGTGTGATTTGGTGAGTGGTCCATGGTGAGGATGGGTTTGGTTAAATGAACTGTATAGGTTCTTGTGGGTTCTGTTGTCTGCTCACTAGCACATTTGTATGTTCTTTTTACATGTGATCTTTAGGACTTGGTAATGTCCCTAGTGACTATGTCTGTTACGCTCACCCAATGTATATAAACTGATTTTCTGGTTTTTAGGAGGACTTTGGGTCTGAGGTGGACATTACTATATGGGTTTGAGTTGTTGAGTCAGTACCATTGACCTATCTTTTGGTATTTACTTTGTAGACTTTTATATGTATTGGTTTTACTTTATTTGTGAATTATGGGATAGTTTTGGGTTTAACTCTATATTTTTTACTAGATTTGTTGGTGGTTTTTTATCTTCTCTCCCCATCCTGTTTCAGTTATAGATGGTAATTCCTCCCATATTGTGATATTTTTTACACCCATATTTCTAGTCACCAACAGAAGGCCAGCTGGAGGCAAGACTTGGGGATTATTATCTCTTTCTCCTTAGTACAGTATCTTTGGTGTGAGGGGTTCATGTAATTTAAGTAGTAAAAATTGTTTATATTAAATCCCTAATCAATTTTCCATAGAAATAAATAATAAAATACTTTTAAAACCATTTCTCAATTTATTTGGAATACCTATAACCTTGTCTCCACACACACACCATGGTTGCCCAGGAGATAGTTCCATACTCATGAGAGGTCTCTTGTTGATCCATCATGTTGAAATAATGTGACCAATACCAAGTGCCCCAATGTCATAAACCCCTTCCCAAAGGTCACATATAATGAAAATCAAATCATGCCAACCATGCATGCCAAAATCCATGTAAACCCTTTTAGAAACCATTATATATTTAAATAATTTCAAAAAATAATTACCATTCATAGAAAATAGTAATATAAAAATTAGCATTTTAAAATTATAAACCACATGTGCTTTTTTAAATTCAAACAATTTTTCCAAAATTTACCAAATACAATATTAAAAGGGTTTCTATAAATAATCACACATAGATTACACATCAATTTCAATCTATTCATTTAAAAAAAACTAAGGCTTAAAGTTTAATGTTAGGTCGAGATAAAAGAGAAGACACCTTTCTCCAAACTGTTGGTGAAAACAAAGAACAACACAATGACACTCTATTTTCATACTTCAGTATCCTTTCCTTCAGTCAATACCTTGATAAAAAAATAATATTACCATCACATAACATCAATATATCAACCAAGGATTAGATTTATGATTTCAGGAGATATAATAAGGCCAGATCTAAGAGGAATGATGAAGAACGATGAAATACTGATGAATTTAGGCCTCTAAAACACTTTCATTCACCTAAGAATCACTTTAGAATCAAAATTAAAAGTCTATCAAGCCTTGGGATAAAAATGAATTTGGGTTATAGAGAGAATATAGGATTAACAAGGCTTAAAATGGTTAATTTAGATTGGATCCACATTTTATATAGGGCCAACTATATGTTGTATGGTTAGGTTTCATGGTTTGGAAAACCGTGTGCCAACTCCGTGGTGCTACTTTCTCAGGGCCACACCTCGGATGATTAGATTTTATGGTTTGAAAAACTGTTCACCAACCATACATTTCCCTCTATTTTAAAAAACACATTTTCCCTTAGGAACTCATACGGTTTGTACAAACCATTCACTAAATGTGGGCCTACCCGATGACCATTGTCTTCATTTTCACAGTTTTATGTAGGGCATGCATGATTTCTACTAAACATGCACAAACCATGAACCTCCATAAAAGCAAAAAACACATTATAAAACCCTTAGAATCTCACAAAACATAACCCAAACATTATATATACTCAAAATAAATGAATGAAGGGTCATATACTTGAAATCGAGGGTGTTACATTCTCGCCACCATTGGTCTTCCCATCCTCAAAAAGTAAAAAACACCCATTTCCTTGGAAGATTTCAGTCCAATTATATATCATTTCTTTCTCATGATCCCACATTTATTCTATAATTTGATAATATTTCCATAAAACACACACTTGATAAATTATTTTACCACACAAGATCTTATTTTTCCTATCCAAAATCTATACTGGCACATGAATCAACATATCATTCAGTTCTAGGTAAATGTGACCCCATCAAATAACATGGTCAGGATCATGTTGATACTTCTTTAACTGAGATGTCTGAAACACATTGTGCACTAAATTGAACCTTGGTGTAAAATATATCTTATATACTACCTCAAAAAATTATTCCAATATCTCAAAAGGT
The DNA here is from genome assembly GCA_963277665.1 of Viscum album. Classification (NCBI taxonomy): domain Eukaryota; kingdom Viridiplantae; phylum Streptophyta; class Magnoliopsida; order Santalales; family Viscaceae; genus Viscum; species Viscum album. The sequence continues at coordinate 393,690,454 of OY728158.1, forward strand.
ATCATGTATCGAGGAGAAAACATTCCATTCTTACAAAAATGATGAGTCCCAAGCCTTAGAGAGATTCTCAACACATTATCACTCTCCTAAAATGAAAAAAATCATTAATGATGATCACCATATGATTTCGGATGACTCTAAGCCACCTCTATTCTCTTTTTGATCAGCTGAATCTTCTATATTGACTCATGTACTAGTCGAGGTACAATTAGTGAAGTCTCAACTATTTCCACCCAATAATGCGAAGAATGATAAGGAATCCTATAAAATTCATCAAAAGGAGCCATATTTATTGAGTCCTAATAAAAAAATATTTTATATGAACTCCAAAAAAAGTATATAATCCACCTAAGATATATTAAAATTCATCACACAAACTCTATCAATGTCCTCTATTGTTTGGATTGTTTGTTCAGACTATCCATCTATTTTAGAATGATAAGTAATACAAATAGTTAACTATATTCCATGGGATTGCTGCAAGAATTTCCAAAGCTGATATGTAAACCTGGGGTCTCTTTCCAATACAATTGAGACAGGAATGTTGTGCATCTTTACAATTTCCCAAATATAGATTTTTCATAAGTATTCCATTGTATTATTTTCACAAATAGGTATGAAGTGATCTGAATTTCTGTCCTGGTACACTATCACCCATATGAAATCTAGTTTATTAACCATCCTTTGTTGAAATGTCACAAAATACATGAATATATACTCTCATTTCCACATGGTTTTTGGTAAAGACTACAACATACCCACTAGCCATTGATGCTCAACTTTATACTACTAATGGGTGAGGAATCTCGGGACATACTGTACTATATCTCTTTTCATTCCAACAAATGAAAATTGCACATTCAATGAATTTTACATATTTTTTATCCTAAGATGAATAGTTCATCTCTAGTGGTGGTAAGAACTAAGAATATGTTCCTGATATGTCAAAGGTATGACCACTTAATCTTTAAACCATATTCTGAATTCCCATCCAGGTTCTCACCCTCAATAGTCTTCCCACCATTGAGTTTAGACCTCATAATAAAACTACCACGATCAGATATTTGATAAAATCTACCATTCTACATAAAATCATGAATAAATGAAACTTGAATGAAATTTACAATATCCCCTTGGTCTAAAAATTCTAGATGCATATAAAATATAACTAATTAGTTGATACTGGTTTGAATCCTACTAAGCCAATTTAATGTATGACTTCCTACTCTATGAATCCTCCATCGAGATCCCATTACATAGTGTATACATCAAGTCAAAATCAAATATCTATAGATACTATATCCATCTATTCTATATAAAATTTAAGTCTCTCTATGAGAAAATATGTTTCAAACTCTTATGATCCATAAACACTGTGAATTTCTCTACAAAGAGATAATGATTACAATTATTCAAATCATGGACCACAATATCCTATTATAAATTTTTTGTTGCATAGCTCATCTCATGAAACTATAAATACAATGAACCATAAGTAACAACATGATCACACTATTAAGAACTCATCTAATCCAAGATCTTGATGCATCACAATAGACTACATAATCCTCTCGAGATTCTGGAAATGTGAGGATATGAGTTTATATAAGTCTAACCTTATGTTCATTGAAGGATTTATGGAATTCATCATTCCATTTTAAAGGAACAAATTTCCTCATCAAAGCTGTAATGATTGATTCCAAACATGAACAGTTGGATAAAAAATTTCTATTGTTTCCCACAAATCCTAGGAAACTAAATTTTTCAATGATATTATTCAGTGGTTTCCAAGAGATAACAACTTTTATCTTTTCAAGGTATGTATAAAAACATTTTTTATAAATGAAATGGCCATGGAAAATACCTCTTTTATCCATAAATCACACTTTTATAACATTTAATACAAACAATTCTCCCAAAAGATACCCAAAACTATAACCAAGTGTTGGTCTTGTCCAACTTTTGTCCTAGAATAAACCAGTATATCGTCAAAAAATCCCACCACAAAAGAATCTAGATACCTTTGAAATATTTTGTTCATCAATTCCGTAAATATGGATTATAGATTAATAATACCAAAGGGAATAACCACATAATCATAATGTATATATTTGATTTGGAAAGATATTTTTGGAATATCCTCCTTATAAACCCACAATTTGTGATATCTCGAACATAAGTCAATATTATCGAATCACTGATCACTCCGAAATTGATCAAATAGATCATCAATGTGTGGAAGAGGATACCGATTATTTATCATAACTTGGTTAATCTTATGATAATCCACATAAATTATATGAGTTCTATCCACCTTCTTCAAAAATATAATTGGTGCTACCTACGAAGACATGGTCAATTGAATAAATCCTTAACATTAAAAATACTCAAATGGGAATATTACCTTAATTCTATTGATTTCATCTGATGAGATAAAAGTGAGATAGGGATGGTCCTCAGTATAATATCAATCGTAAATTCCACCTCTCTTTTCAGTGGCAACCTTGATAATTTTTTAGGATTTTTTTTAAGAATATTTGGGAAATCTCTATTCTTAATATCATCCATAAATTCCAAGCTAAGATTTTCTAACTGATAATATATGATTCCATCAACCAGTGAAAAAAATTCATGCACTAAATTCCTTTACATCACAAAACTTATCTAATAATATGTTTGACTCCATCTGGATATGTGAAACTATCTTTTTGGGCATAATAATTGATGTGGTAATTGAATTATGTCATCTAATACATAACCAAAATAAATTCATAGACATCCATCTCAAGAAAAAAAATATTATAAAGAAACTCAACTCCATAAATATTAATAGAACAAGCATTACACATAAAGGATCGAAATTCTATTTAGACAAGAGAAGTTTGAAGTTTCAAAATAGAAGGCATCATCTCAACATGAAAACTCATAGGATGGAAAACACACGAAGAAATAAATGTGCGAGACATGATCATATAAAAAAAAGTTTTCATAAGGGTACGATTTAAATGAATCATACCTCTCACTATAAAAAGACCAAATTGATCATTCATGATCACTTTCTCAACTCTATATAATTTCTTACTCACTGTGCTTTCTCTTTATTTCCCTATTGATATTTCATTAGTTGAGATGTCATGGTGTCCCTAGAATCACCTCAGATTTCCTCGGTTTTGATGATGAGAGTTTTTCTTCCAAACTCTTCCCGTTGAAGCATATGATGCCCGAGAAACATGAGATGTGTCTCTGGTACCTGACCATGGAGCAATGTTAGAATAGCACTAAAGATGTCCCATCTTGTTGAAATTGTGACAATATCTTGGAGGTTCTATACAATCTCTCTACATATGGTCAAAATACCAACATTAAAAACATCTCATATTATTCTTAGGTTTAGGAGGAATGTTTACATATCCCATGGTCTAATTTTTAAGTGTCCCACCACTCTAGAAGTGTGTTTTCTAATTATTTATGTTTCCAACATTAGAGTTCCCACATGTTCTGGAAGGAATGAACATGCACCTTACAACTATATCTTCTGAGATATAGTTTTATGCCACTTTCACTCTATTGAACATTTTGTATAATCCATTATTCAAAGAATATAAATCATTGAGAAAATATATATCCTCAAATTAAACTAAAAAATGAATTCCATCAAGGTCACACTTGCATTAAATTTCAAGGAAAATCTAACTAAATTCATAAATTTAACTGCATACTCTGTCACTATGAGGTTCTATTGGTTTAAACTAAATAATTCAATTGTTCTAGAAATCCAAAAGGTGTAGGGATATAATTTCAGGTTACAAAATTATTCAAAATCCTCTCATATCATGCCTTGGTCAAATTTATCCTTAACTTATAATTCCAATATTTGGCATGAAAAATCATATAGAAAAAATATTTCCATATTTACATTCAGCAATGACGATGTCATAAAAAATTGAAAAATCGATTCATCTAATTCAACAAGACTTCTTCTTTTTTCAAATCAAAATATCCTTGAAATATGGGAGAATTCGGATTTTGGAACTGAACTGAATGGTACAATTTATGAGATTCATCATTCCTATTACCCTTATCCATGACCGGAAAATACTGGACAATGATTTGGACTAATTTTTTTTCACCCATGGATCAGGTGAAACCAAATTTTCCACATCCCCCTCTGGTTGATTTCTATGATACCTACCTAGTGTCATCCACTATAACCAAAAAATAACTCCATTTAGTATCACTAATTAGAAACTAAAATCTTATCAATTCCAATTTACAATATCAACACACATCAAAACATATATTTACACAATTCAACCACTATCAAAATCTTAATAATTTTTCAAAATACTAGATCTATGCTTTTGAAAATAAACCATTTTCACAGTTTTTAAAAATTAAAACTTATTTTCATTTTATAAACCAAAAAACATATAATTAATAATTAAATCATATTTGGAAGTATTACTATTAATTCATGACATGAAACTCTAATCAGCTAAACCCAGGATGATGAGATGACAACTCACCTAGAAGTATCATAAAACAATCATGTAGCCAAACACCTTGGAAACTTGATTTTGAACATAAAGAGGTTAACTACACATTTTTATGCTCTAAATTTCAAGTTCTGACAATCCAATATCCTTACCACCATCTCAATAGATATAATTATTCTATTTCAAAATCTAAGACCATCTAAAACTGGTACAATTTCCTTTTTCAAGGACCAAACAATCTGATGAAATTTGTAACATCACTCCCCTCCTCATTGGCTTGTGAAGAGGTGGTGGTGCTACTAGGCCTTAGGTGATATCACCCAGACACTAAATGTAGGAAATACATGTCAAGGTTCACAAGAAAATTTAGGAGATGATTTTACCTTTAAAAGATATAACTTATAAACTATATAAAAATAACCAACCAATCCTATATATGATTCATGAGTATAAAATACAACTCATAGACCAATCAACCCAATAAAACATGTCTGAGGTCAAGCATAAACCAAAATACATACTTGAAGAGAACCAAAAGACTATAAAAATCAATACTCTTAATTAACATCAACCAGAAATGCCCCACCTACTCCAATTTCTAACTCCACGTGACATGCTCACAGTATCAAGAATCATCACTAAAGAACTGAGATAGCTTGCCTTTACCTATGTCTTATTAGATGACAATTGGAAACACACAACAGTTCCCAAGTAGGGGGTGAGTCTAAGCATACTATAACTTCCAAAATGACATCCCAACTCATTCCTCTAGGTAAAAAATTGTTTGTATAATTTTTATAAAGTTTTTTAAGAAGTAAAAATAGTTTACATCAAATCTATAAACAAATTTCCATTGAAATAAATAAAAAATACTTTCATAACATTTCTTAATTTATTTGGTATTCCAATAACCATGTCTCAACACACACATCATGTATGCCCTAGTGAAAGTTCCATACTAATGATTATCCTCTCATCGATCCACCAAGTCATTACAAGGTGACAAATACTAGGTTCCCCAATGGAATATAACCCTTCCACAAGGTCATGTCGAATAAAAATGAATTCATGCCAACCATGTATACCAAAATACATGTAAAAGAATTCCAAAAACCTTTATTTCTTTAAATAATTGCAAAAAACAATTTTTATGCATCAAAAAAAAACCATAATATTAAAATCAAAATTTTAATTTTATAAACCAAAGGGGATTTTAGAAATCAAACCAATATTCCTACAATTTTCAAAATCCAATCACAAAATGGGTTTCCATCAATAATCACACGTGGTTTTCACAATAATTGCAAACAATTAATTTTTAGAAAACTAATTCATCAAATTCTGAGTCAATTGGAGATAATAGAGAGTCCACCTACAACACAATGGTTGGAAAAAATGAGTAAAGACATAAAAACACTCTAGATATGGTCTTGGATCTCCTTTATTTCAATAAATCCAATGATAATACATCTGGATTACCATGAAGGAACATTAATATATCCACTAAGAATTAGACATAATATTTAAAGAGTGATAATAATGATATATATAATAAAAATTATAGAGAATGATGAATCACTGATGAATCTGGGCCTCAAATGCACATGGATTTTCCAAAGAAACACTTCCAGATCTAAAGAAAAAGTCTTTTAATAATTAGGAGAAAAATGAATTCATGTTATGTAGATAATAGAGGTTTAATGAGGCTTAACATGGTTAATTAATAATAGATCATCATTTTAAGGAGGGATAATTGTACACCACGTAGTTAGGTCCCACAGTTAGGCCACACATTTTAGAAAACCATGCAATAACCATGAAGTGATATTATCTCAAGTCCACTACTCACACGGCTTACATGCACGGTTATAGAAACAATATACCAACCATACATTTCCCTATGTTTCTAGAATCACGTTTTCCCCTAGGAACTCATAGGGTTTGGCTAAACTGGGCACGAAATATGTGACTACCCACTACCCACTGTCTTTACTTTCATGGTTTCCTAGAGGTGGTCCATGATTTCTAATAACCGTATACAAAACATGGAATTATTTAAAATCCTCCAAAACATTCCAAAACCCCTCAAAAACTCACAAAACAATACTTGAATATTATATATACTCAAAATACATGAATATTGAGTAATGTAACTAAAACCAAGGGTTCTACATATCTTATAATCATTGATTCATTATAAATGTTATTAACTATTATGTAATTTCGTAGTGAGAAACTAATTATTATTATAAATATTGTATCAAAAATAATTTCATTATTGTATATAATTATTTTTAAGATGAATAAATAAAGTAAGGGATCCTTAATATGGGTTTGTTTTCACAAACTTATATCTGTTTGAATAATTTTTACTATCTTTTTAATTACATTCATGTAGACTTGTTTCAGAATATGTGAAAAACCAAAAAACTTTTATGAGTGGATAGAAGGAATTTTAAGGGATGATTTGGGTTTGTGTGATTACAAGATGGGGATTTTGAAAGAGAGATGGTCATTAACATATTATGGTGATAGGATATCCAAACACATGTCCATGAATATTTTGATGAGTATAAATGGGTTATTTAAAAATTTTCATAGACTAATAATCATATAATTAGTGTAGGAGACATTTTATCCTTGTATGTAGTACTTTCTTGAATTATACAAATAGGATTATTAGGAGATGAAATAAGGGATTCAATTTGGTTTAAATTTCCAAATATTCATTAATAAGATTTTACATAATGCATCATCATTTTGGGTTTGAAACTTTGACTAGGAAGGCATACAATTTGAGGAAACAAAGTGTCACAATCCACTCACAGAAAATTTTAGTCAAGTTCTAGAGGTCTTACAAAAACAAATGAATTATTATTATAGTTATTTTCAAGAATTAATGTAACTTTTTGCATAAGTTTTTACATATTTTTAATTGATTAACTTGTCCTAGGAACCCTATGTTGATCTAGTATATCACCTTAGATCTTTGATTGACTACTATTTTACACCTTGGATGCCTATAATTGATTTTAATCATTTTACCTTGCATGATGATCAGCTGACTATGGGCTTTGATGTAATGCCCCAACCCCATAAGCCAGGAGTTGGTGCATTATTTTAATACATTTACATGATTACAAGGAATCACGTACCGAAAGGCCGATTAGTTTAGAAGTCTTGGAAAATAGATTACATACATGAATGTTACATTAGAAATTCAAACATAATACACAACATAAATAATCCACTGAGAACGCCATTATTCCCCTAGCGTAACCTTTCATATCAAACATAATACACATCTTGGAATCCATGGAAAACAAAACATATGAAATGGGTGATCTTAGATGCTCCATAAGGGTAAATAATTTAATAGAAACTATAAACTTTTAAGGAATGATTTATAATAAAAACAACAGCCTTTTAAACAATAACTTGAACATAATATAGAGAAAATTAATCAAACATCACCATATAAACATTCACATGGATATTCTACAAGTCAAATAATCTCATGTAATAATTAATTTCATAATGAGGGAATGCCTAACGTCAGACATAATTACCACATAATCAAGGACTCATGCTAAGACTACAAATATATTTTTTCTAAGGACTTATTACAAGACACTAGTTTGTCTCATGATACTTACCGATGCATCGAGAAGCTATAGTGGGATCCACCTATCACGTACTAAGTCCACTACATTTCTCATAAGAAATTGTTCAAACATAACATAGACATTCGTATTAAAACTAGCATACGAAATGCTAATACTTTAGTCGTAAACCAGGAATGGTATAAAAATATCACATCCATAGTAAAAAAAATCCTATCTCATCAAATACAATATGGAATATTGTATTATAATAAATCAACCTCAATCAAGAAAAATATCCAGTAAAGGATGATGATATAGTTGAAAATGATCAGTAAAATTTCTTGAGTGAAAAACCCTATTTTCATGAAATCATTTAAAAGTCTCACAATTTAAAAAGGATGAAATTTAAAACATATTTTGGAGTCAAAGTGTCCCCTACCAGTTTGAAACTTTTTAATGGAATTAACATTTTAAAACATTCATGTCAATATAAATAAATCCTTAAAACCATTTTAAAAACATATACATTAATGAGAAATATTTATAAGAATAAATATTTAAAAATTTTAAAATGATTTTTTAGTTAAAGATTTCCGTAAAAGAATAATTTGTAAAAATAATTTTATGAAACATGGACATGGATAATAAATATTTCCCAGAAAATACTTACACATAAACAATCTCGGATAATAATGAGATTGATGAATTAACCATTTCCTTGAAATTTTCTTTGGTTGAGGGTATGTTTAACCTAATTTATAATGTACATATTATGTTATTAAATTATACCAGATCCATATTCATAATTATTATATCATATATGATTCATTTATGACTTTATAATATCTATTTAATAATGACTTCCATGTCAAATTAAAATTTTGGGTAATAATTGATTTCATTATTTTACGTGTTTTAACTTTTTATTATTCATCGTATCATTTAGATCATAATTTAAATAATTCTATAATATAAAAAATGATTTATAAATCATATATATTTAGAATAAAACTATGTATAAAATATTGATACATGAAATTGAAAACACTGTTTATAGAGCTGGTAGGTCGTACGTACGCATAAACGTTGTTTCCATTTTAATATCATATTGAACGGAAGTAAGTGAATAAGATATAAGTCAGTATTTATATATATATATATATATAGTTGAATTATTAGGTCATATATTACATACTTATTAATAATATTTATTTTTATAGTCATCATTGAATGGTGAACATGCAAATGAATCTCATCGTGTCGTGGAGACAGTAAGTCGTACGTACACACGAGCAACGATATCATTTCCTTAATGATTAGATGGTGTAGAATTGGATGGTATATTAACTATACAGAAAAATTAGAATGTTATTTTCATTATTTATACACATATTATTCATCATTATATCTATCCAAATAACATAGTGTTAAATAAAAAATTACACCACGGCGTGGAGACGGTAAGCCGTACATACGCACACATGGTGACATTATCATTTATATGATGAATAGAATATTGAGTATGGTTGTACCATATTTATAAAAACATCGTAGTATGTATAAGGTGAAGCAATTATTATTTTGGTATGGATATAACAATGAAATAGAAAGTTGAAGAAGAAAATAACTTTGAAAGATGTGATAAAATAATTATCTCTTCTTTTGATGTTTCCTTTTGATTTGAAAACAAAGTGCACCATAGGTTAGCCTTCTGCTCAAGGTAAGGCCTTTAGGTTGAAGTTAGGTAATTTGGGAAGATATTTGGGAAGGTTTTGATAGAGCCAAATTTCTTTGAAGATGTGAAATTAAGAGTAGGGGAAGTACCATTTTATAAGAGAGGTGAGGTCCACTTTAGGAAAAGCTTGAAATATTATTTTATAATAAAATCATTTTCGGTTTATAATGGCTTAAAATTGATTTATATTGAATATAAGGTTTGGATGGGTCGAAATAATCTCAAAAAATTGGTTTTATATAATTTTAGGTCACCATTTTAACCCTATATTTTAGATTTAACTCTTAGTTAAATAGTTTAACTTTTACCATGTCCTCTTATATTATTATAATAAATGGTTAATAAACATACTATAAAAAGACAATAGAACCCTAAGTGGTTCATTAAGGACATATATATTATTATATAAGTCCTTTGTCCGATCCTTAGATTTTTAGGAATATTATATCATTTAATAATATAGTATTTGTTTTAAAAACCCATTTATGTCAAATTTGACACTTTTTAGTATTTGGTTTTGGTAAAAGTTATAACAGCATGTTTACTTCAAAAAAATTAATTCAATCAACTGTAAAATGTCATATTAATCTATAAAATTCATTTATGGATTCAAAATCCTCAATTTACATTTATTTTTATATTTATAATAACAATTATTTTAATCTTTCATTGATAAAGTAATTACTACATCATCATTGTGTCATAAATAAATGTAATTATATAGTATATAAAAATTATAAATAAAATATAATTATGTAGAAAAATATTTATATTTTCCATTAATATTTATACTTGAATTTATCTTATGTATAACCCTATATTAAAAATGGTTTAGTTATTAAAATTTGAATTTAACACTTTTAACTCTTCTTAAAATAAAATAATAATAAATGTCCTAATAAAATTAAACGGGACCAAAAGGATCATATTTTATTCCTAACGTTGGTCTTAGTCGAAATAAACTTATCCAATAGAATTAAGAAATGTTTTGGGGTAATTATAATATCATTTATACCGTTAATTACCCTATTTAATTTTAGTTGTGGTAAATAAAATTTAAAAGTTACTGTTTCCCAAAAATTATTTTCATCATATTGAACCACATTCTGTATACTGATGTAAATTGTGTCTCTTGGATTTTTTAAATTTAATTCACAGAAGTGGTAAAATAATGTATTTTGAATATTTGAAAATGTGCATAGATGGTGGGTAAAAGACGTTAGAAAGATCAATATAATTTTATACCTCTAATTTTATTATAAAGTGACTAAAATGAATTACATTGAACTTATATAGGTATTATATATCTATTTTGACATATAATAATTTTAAATTAAATAAATAATTATTTAAATAAAAAGTTGGTTTTAAATAATAACGCATTGTTTTTCAATATTAATCAAAAATTGAAAGTTTTCATAAAAATAATAAAAATTAACAGTAAGATACTTTTGATATTCCAAATTCAAAAATGAATTCTATTATACAAAGTTCAAATCATATATAAGTTTCATTAATTAATTTAAAATTAATTCTCCTTGTCAAAACCAAGAAGCATGTTTTTTAAAAAGTAAAAACTATCCAAATCCTGACATGTGTTTATAAAAAATTTAAATGTGAAATTATTTATAATGAATTAAATTGTATTACATGATATAAATTTAATCCAATTATTCTTAAAACTCATTAAAATTCATAATTTAACACTATAAATTATTTCAATTAAAAAAGTTGTTTTCAGTTAAAATTTTGTAATTTTCACTATTCATCAAAATATGAAAGTTATCAGAAAAGTATAAAAAATTTTCCAAACTATAATTTTTATTTCCTATTTATAATGAAGAATTTAATTTCATTAAATTTAATATATAAAAGTGTAAAATATTGGTTTTAAAAACGATTCTCTGTTAAAAGGCGGTAAAATTGCATTTTTTTAAAAAATACTTATTTTATCTGAAAAAGTTTATTTGTTTTTATATTATGTCTAAGAGACACAAAATATAGATTCTAAAATTATATGGAGTATATTAAATTCAAAACTCATTTAATATTATTCATAACCGCTTTTGAACGGCTAGTTTGGTAAGTCATGGTGCGCTCAAACTCGGTGTTGCGTGCATCGCAAGTCTTTGAATTACTTTAACGAGATAATGTACTATGAAATATTGGTGGGTAACATTCTCCCCGACATTAATAAATTTCATCCTCACAATTTGAAATTGTTTTTCAAAATAAAAGGTTAAAAATAGAAAAATACCATTGTGGAAAATCCACATCGGAAATTTGGTTAATAAAATTTAGTCTTAATAAGAGGGAAAGGAAAATGAAAAAGCCATCACCAAATTATGATCTCAATTAATAGAAAATTTGTGGTAATTAAAGACACATAATTGGAGGAAAACCGAAAATATTTATAGGGAGTTATTGAGGTCATCAATCACAAACATGTGTAATATTGAGGGCCTTAAAGCCATCAATTTGTGATGATTAAAAATATCTTCGCTTCAACAAAACATAAGGTATTAAGATAAAATATTTTTGGTTTTAAGAACCCTTCCATAATTTTTAAGATTTAATTTAATCATAGAATAAGAGGGAAAAAATATATTTGACATGTATAGTTTCATCGTTTAAATAATTCCTACCACAAACTCATCTTTCACACCAAAAGATAATAGAATTCAAAAATATTATATTTATCATAATCATATAAGGTTCCAAAAATAATGAATTTCTAATTCGTTTGTTAGAATGTTGAAAAAAAACATTTTTATAAAACTAGGACATCATGTATGCCAATGGTAGGTGATACAACTTTTTCACCCTCTGGTTGTAGGTTCAAGTCTCACGGCCTTACTGAACACGACAGGTTGTTGCCCAACCTCCAGGTTTTCCTTTTTATAACAATCAAAAAATAATATTAAGAAATTATTTAACCTTAACAATATTATCTAGTGTCAAACTTAATCACTTACATCCTTTATAATTATCCAAAATACTTATGTACCAACTCATAGTCCAAAATTTATGAGGATGGTAAACATAATAAAGATCTTTTTGTTTCACGTAATAATAGGTGAATACATTCATCGTGTATTATTTTAAAACACAGTAACACCATGAATGATCATAAAACCTTATTTATAACATTCATTCTCCCTTATTACTTATAGAATACTGTATATAGTTCTTATATACATAATTTTTTTAAACTCCAATAATAATGGAATAAATAGACAATTAATTAGTTTCACAGTAGTCAAGAATATCAAATATAATTTATCCAAATCAATCATATATTATTAAAAAATTACTACCTCGGTATCAGAACCATATTGAGGTTTATAATTCCTTCAACCATGTATTTTCCAAAAAAGTTTAAATTTCTATTGAGTCACTTTTATTAAAACTATATAATATCAAATCCTCAATTGAATAGTACTGTAATACAATCCATATTTATTTCCATAATTCATATAACTAGTGAACCATTGATACAACACTCAAATAATTATTTAATAACAACAGAAGGAAACTAGTAATTCATCTTCATCTCTGATAGTATCATAACTTGATTATTATCCAATAGAATCATTTGGGTCATACATTGATGATTTGGCCATTGATTCGCATAGTGCCCCTACTTCTTGCAGATGAAACATTGTACATTTGAAACTCTTTTCTTACCCTTGCAATCAAGTACTTGGTGTAATTTTTCTCTACACTTATAACACCCTCCAATTCCCTTCAAGAATTTACCTAGGTGATTCTTTCCACAGTTATCACATATGGGAAAATCCTTCTTTTCTTTCTTCCCTTTATCCATCTTTCTATATACCATCATTTTCTTCTCTTTCTTCCCTTCAAATCCATAGGACATAGATAATTCATTACTTATCTTATTAACAGATGATACTATTTCAACATATGATGAGAATACGAGGGAGAATATTTCCATTTAAATGTTGGCTTAATACCATGAAAGATATGATTCTTATTACTCTTTGGATCATGCATATAGCTGGAGTTCTCATTCCTTCTACTGGGCGCCATTTCTATACAATGGAATACACTAGGTTATTTTATGAATCTAAATGAATAATTCCAAACCTGTATATAACTAACATAAATTGAAAAGATTATGCATATAATCAATAATCGTAAAAAAAATTCTTTGAGGAAGTATTTACTCTTAAATCCATTATAATTTCTTATAAAGAAAATGTGAATTATCCTAAGAAAATCCTTTTGGAGTGTCATAACCAAGAGTTCAGAAAGGCCCACTGTCAGTTACCAAGATACCCTGGGTCAAGCCTGAAACCCCTTATCAGAGTTTTGACTCCTAGTTACATCTGTGTAAGATCTTCCTCTACCTGCTCATATCCAGAGAGGGATGTATTGCTCAGAAAATTCACAAAATCATTACATTACCAAAATTATTGAAAGTTCTTCTATAGTAATCATCAAAGTCTATCTTAGGGTAATGTTCTCTTATAAGATTTTTTTTAAATCTAGTTTCCAAGGTATGTACTAAACTTCCACTGATACCAGCTATAACACCCCGACCCTAGTAGCTGAGATTCGATGCATTATTTTAATACATTATCTTGATTACATGGAATCAAGTCCTCGAAGACCGATTAGTTTAGTAGTATTAGAAAATAGATTACACACAAGAATGTTACATTACACTTTCAAACATAATAAAAAACATAAAAAATATATTTAGAAATCCATTATTACAATAGCATAACCCTTCATATCAAACATTATACACATATTGGAATCCTGGTAAAATAAAACATAAGAAAGGGGTGAGCTCAGATGCTCAGTAAGGGTAAATAATTTAGAAAAATCTATGAACAGTTAAGGTATGATGTGTAACAAAAACAACTACCTTTTAAACACAAAATTGAACATAATATGGAGAAAATAAACCAAACATTACCATATAAACATTCACATGGATATTCTACTAGTCAAATAATCACATGTAATAATTAATTTCATAATGAGGGAATTCCTAACGTCAGACATCATTACCACATAGACAAGGCCTCATGCCAAGACTAATAATATAATTTTTTTCAAGGTCTTGTTCCAAGACACTAGTTTGTCTCATGAGACCTACCGATGCATCATGGAGCTATACCAGGCTCCACCCGTCACTTTCTAAGTCCACTTCATTCCTCATATGAAATTGTTGAAACATAACATAAACATCCGTACTAAAGCTAGCATACGAAATGCCAATACATTAGCCATAACCCTTGAATGGTATAAAAATAGCACACCCACAGTAACACATACCATAAATCATTCAATAAAATATATATGATTTTATTATAATGAATCAACCTCAATCAAGAATAATATCCAGTAAAGGATGATGATACTATTGAATATGATTTGTAAAACTCCTTGAGTGAAATACCGATTTTACATTAAATCGTTTAAATGTTGAAAAATTTATAATGGATGGAATTTAAAAGATATTTTTGAATCAATGTTTCCCATACCACATTGAATCTTTTAAATGCTATCAACATTTTAAAACATTTATTCCCATATAAATAAATCCTTAAACCCATTTGGTAGTATAGAAATTAATGAGAACGATTTATAAGAATAAATATTTAAAACATTTAAAATTATGTTTTATTTAATGAGTACCTTAAAATAATAATTTTAAAAAAGTATTTTATGAAACATGTACATGGATAATAAATATTTCCTAGAAAATACTTACATATAAACAATCTCGGATAATAATGAGATTGAGGAATTAACTCTTACGTTGCACTTTCCTTTGGTCGAGGGTATGTTTAACCTCTTGTATGATGACCATAGTATGTTATTTAATTATGATAGAACCATATTTAAATTTTTTTATATCATAAATTATTCATTTATGAATTTATAATAACCATTTAATAATTATTTCATGCTTAGTTAACATTTCTGGTAATAATCACTTTCTTTATCGTACATGTTTTAACTTCTTATTCTCGATCGTATCATTTTGATAATGATTTAAATACTTATAGAATATAAAACAGGATTTATATATCTTATATATTTAGAATATAAATATGTATAATATATAGATATATGAAATGTAAAACTCTGTTTATGGAGATGGTAGGTCGTACGTACGCATAAACTATGTATCCATTTTCATATAGTATTGAACATAAGTAAGGGAATAAAATATATATAAGTACATACATACATACATAAATACATACATACATACATACATACATACATACATACATACATACATACATACATACATACATACATACATACATACATAGTTACATACATACATACATACATACATACATACATACATACAAACATACATACATACATACATATATATATATCTTCAATATAATTATTATTTCATATATTACATACATATTAATAATATATATTTTTATATTCATCATTGAATGGTGAATGTGGAAATGAATCTCATCGCGTTGTGGAGACGGTAAGCCATATTTACACACGAGTGATGATATCATTTCTTTAATGATTAAAAGGTGTGGAATTGGATGTTATATTAACTGTACAAAGAAATTAGAATGTTATTTTCATTATTTATACACAAATTAATCATCATTATATCCATCCAAATAACATAGCGTTGAATAACAAATTATACCACGACATGGAGACCGTAAGCCGTACGTACGCACACATGGAGACATTATCAATAATAATATGGATATAATAATGATTATGGGTGTAAAATATTTAAAAAACCATCACAGTATATATAATGTACTGGAATTTAAATTTTGTTATGGAAATAACAAAATAAATAGAAAGTGGAAGAAGAAAAAACTTTAAAAGAAGGGATAAAATAATTACCTCTTCTTTGGGTGTTTCATATTGATTTGAAAAAAGGCTCCTTAGATTGTCTTTATACACAAGGGAAAGCCTCTAGGTTTAAATGAGGGAAGTTGGGAGGATATTTTTATAGGGTTTTTCCTATCTAAATGTCTTTGGAGGTGTGAATTTAAGAGAAGGGGAAGTACCCTTTTATAAAAGAGGTGAGGGTTGGTTTAGGAAAAGAATGAAATATTATTTTATAATAAAATCATTTATGGTTTATAATGAATTAAAATTGATTTATTTCAAGTATAAGGTAGTTATGGGTCGAAATACTATCATCCAATATGTTTTATACAAGTTTAGGTAACCATATTAACCCTATATTTTAGATTTAACTATTAGTTAAATATTTTAACTTTTACCATGTCCTCTTGTATTATTATAATAAATGGTTAATAAACTTACTATAAAAAGACAATAGAATTCCATGTGGTTCATTAATGACATATTTATCATTATATAAGTACTTTTTATGATCCTTATATTTTTAGGAATATTATATCATTTAATAATATAGTATTCGTTTTAAAAACACATTTATGTCAATTTTGACACTATTTATTATTTCGTTTTTTTGAAAGTTGTAACAGTATGATTACTTATAAAAAAATTCTTCAAATAATCCCTAACATTTCATATTAATCTAAAAAGTTCTTGGATGTAATCATAATCCTCAATTTACATTTATTTTTATATTTATAATATCAATTATTTTAATCCTTCATTTATAAAGTAATTACTGCAACATCATTGTGTTATAAATAAAATTAATTATTTAATATATAAAAATTATAAGTAAAATAACATTATGTATAAAATATTTTTATCTTTCTAATTAATATTTATAGTCAAATTTATCTAATGTATAACACTACATTAAAAATATTTTAGTTATTAAAATTTGAATTTAACACTTTTAACTCTTCTTTAAATAAAATAATAATAAGTGACCTAATCTAATCCAAGTGGAAAAAAAGGATCATATTTTATTTATAATGTTATTTTTGGTTGAATTACACTTATACAATAGAATTAGGACATGTTTTGGTGTAATTATAATATCATTTTTTACCTTTATTTTCCCTATTTACTTGTAACTATGGTAAATAAAATTCAAATATTACTATTTACCAAAAGATATTTTCATCATATTGAATAAAATTTTACTTAAAGGTTTCAATTGTGTCTCTCCAATTTTTTAAATTCAATTCATAGAAGTGTTAAAATTACATATTATGCAAATGTGCAAATGTGCCTAAAATGTAGGTAAAATGCATTAAAAAGATCAATAAAATTTTATACATCTAATTTTATTATAAAATGACTCCAATGAATTACATTTAATTTATATAGATATTATAAATATATTTTGACATAAAATAAATTTACATAAAATAAATAATAATTTAAATAAAAAGTTGGTTTTAAAAAATAACGCAATGCTTTTCACTATTCATCAAATATTGAATGTTTTCAGAAAAATAAAAAAATGCACATAATATAATTTTGATATTAAGAATTAAAAAATGAATTTTATTTTACAAAATTCAAAACATATAAGTTTCATTAATTAATTTAAAATTAATTCCCGTTGTCAAACCAAAAAATGGGTTTTTTAAAAAGTAAAATCTATCGAAAGATTGACATTTGTCTATGACAAATTTAAATGTGAGTTTACTTATAAGGACCTAAATTGTATTGAATGATAAAAAATTAATATAATTATTCTTCTAAACCTTTCAAATGAATAATTTAACACTATAAATTATTTCGATTAAAAATGTTATTTTCAATTAAAATTTTGTATATTTCAATATTCAACAAAATATACAACTTATCAAAAAAGAATAAATTTTTTTTCCAAACTATATTTTTATGTCCTTTTTCTAAATAAGAATTTAATTTCATTATATTTAATATATAAAAAAGTCAAATATAGTTTTTAAAAGTGGTTCTCCATTAAAACGTGGTAAAATTGCATTTTTTGAAAAATACTTCTTTTATCTGAAAAAATGAATTAGTTTCAATATTATTTCTAAGAAACACATAATATAGATTCTAAAATTATATGGAGTATATAAAATTAAAATTTTAGTTAATACTATTCATAACCATTTTTGAACAGCTAGTTTGTTATGTCGTGGTGCACTCGAACTCGGTGTTCCGTGCACCGCAAGTTATTGAATTACTTTGAAGAGATAATGTACTATGAAATCTTGGGGTGTTACATTCTCAACCCCTTCAATAAATTATGTCCTCAAAATTTGAAATTGTTCTTCAAAATAAATGGTTAAAAATAGAAAAATACCATTGTGGAAAATCCACAACAGAAATTGGGTTAAAAAAATTTAGTCTTAATAAGAGGGAAAGAGAAATGAAAAAGTCACCACCAAATTATGATCTCAATTAGAAGAACATTTTTGGAAATTAGAGACAAATAATTGGAAGAAAATGTAAATATATATAGGGAGTGATTGAGTTCATCAATCACAAACATTTGTAAAATTGAGGCACTTAAAGCCATCAATCTATGATGATTTAAAATATCATCGATTCAAAAAAACATAAGGTATTAAGATAAAAAAAATTTGGTTTTAAGATCCCATAAATAATGTTTATGAAATAATCTATTCTTATAGTAAGGGGAAAAATATACAAAGCAAGTAGAGTTTCATCTTTCAACTAATTCTTACAACAAACTAATCTTTCACTTCAAAAGATAATAGAATTCAAAAATATTTCATTTATCCTAATGGTATATGGTTCCAAAATTAATGAATTTATAATTATATTGTGATACTATTTAAAAAAACTACATTATAGAAACCTGGACATCATGTATTCCAGTGGTAGGTGATGAACCCTTGTCGCCCTTCAGTTGTAGGTTCAATTCTCACGGCTTTGCCGAACGCGATGTGTTGTTGCCTGACCTCCAGGTTGTCCTTTTTATTAGAATCCAAAAATAATATTAAGAAATGATTTAACCTTAACAATAATATCCAATTTAAAAACTTAATCTATTCTGTATTTTAGACTTATCCAAAATAGTTCTGTCCAAACTCACAGTCCAAAATTTATACGGAAGGTAAACACAATGAAGATCTTTTTTGCCACATAATAACATGTGAATGCCATCAACGTGTATTCTTTTAAAATATGGTAACACCCTGAATTATCATAAAACCTTATTGATTACATTCATGTACCCTTATTCCTTATATAATATTGTAAATACTTCTTATATCAGAATTTTTTGTAAACTCCTACAATAATGTAATAAACAAACAATTAATTAGTTCCAAAGTTGTCAAGAATATCAAATATAATTTATGAAAATCAATCATATCTTATTTCAAAAATTAATACCTCAATATCAGAACCATAATATTGATTATCTTTCCATCAACCATGTTTTTTCCAAAAAAAATTAACTTAATGTTGAGTCAATTTTATTATAACTATATAATATTAAATCCTCAATGAAATAGTACTGCATTACAATCCTTATTTATTTCCATAATTCAGGTAACCAGTGCATCGTTGATACAACACTCAAATAATTCTTTAAACACAAAATAAGAAAACTTGTCATTCCTCTTTATCTGTGGTAGTATTATAACTTTATTATTATCCAATAGCTTCATTTTGGGAATACTATGATGATTTGGCCATTGATTCACGTAGTTTCCCAACTCCTTGCAGATGAAGCATTATACATTTGAAACCATTTTCTTACCCTTGCAATAACGTACATGGTGTCCTTTTTCTCCACACTTATAACAAACTCTCATTCCCTTCAAGAATTTACCAAGGTTATTCTTTCCACAGTTATCACATATATAAAAATACTTTTTCCCCTTTCCCCTTTATCCATATTTCTATCTACCATCCTTTTCTTCTCTTGCTTACTTTAAAAGCCATATGATATAGATAATTATTTACTTATTTTATTAACACATGATACAATTTATTCATATGATGAGAATATGTGGGAGACTTTTTCCCTTCTAAATGTTGGCTTAATACCATGAAAGGTATGATTCATCTTACTCTTTGGATCATGCATATAGATGGAGTTCTCATTCCTTTTACTGGGCGCCATTTCTAATCAATGGCATACACTAGGTTAGTTTCTGAATCTCAATGCATAATTCCAAACATGTAAATTACTAACGTAAATTGAGAATATTATGCATATAATCTATAATCATAAAAAATGTATACTTTAGAGAAGTATTTATTCTTATATCCTTCATAATGGCTTATACAAAAAATGTCAATTATCCTAAGAATATCTCCTGGGAGTGTTGTAACCAAGAGTGAAATAAGGCATGTTGTCATGTACCAGGATACCCTGGGTCTATCTTGAAACACCTTGTCAGATTTTGCACTCCAAGGTACATCTGTGCCAGAGCCACCTCTACCTACCTGTATCAAGAGAGCGATGTATTGCTTGGATAATTCACAAAATATCTACATTACCAAAATTCTAAGAAGTTTTTCTATATTAATCCTCAAAATTATATCTTATGGTAATGTTATCTAATCATACTTTTTTTGAAATATAGTTTCCAATGATTATACTAAACTTCCTCTAATAGAAACTGTAACACCCTGACCTAGAACCCTAGATACTGTGCATTATTTTAATACATTGGCAAGATTACATGGAATCAAGTCCCAAAAGACTGATCAGTTTAGTAGTCTTGGAAAATAGATTACATACATGAACATTACATTACACATTCAAACATAATACACAAAATAAATAATTTTTAGATAACACCATTATTCCTATATCTTAACCATGCATATCAAATACAATAAACTTCTTGGAATCATGGGAAAACAAAACATAAGAAAGGGATGAGCTTAGATGCTTAGTAAGCATAAATAATTTAGTGGAAACTATAAACTTTTAAGGAAATGTGATTAATAAAAACAACAGCCTTTTAAACAAAAACATGAACATAATATGAAGAAAATAAATCAAATGTTACCATATAAACATTCAAATGGATATTCTACTAGTTTCATAATCACATGTAATAATTAATTTCACTATGAGATAATTCATAACGCCGGACATCATTACCACATAGTCAAGGCCTCATGCCAGAAATACGAATAAAATTTTTGTCCAGGCCTTCTGCCAATACACTATATTGTCTCATGAGACCTACCAACGTATCAATGAGCTATAGCAAGCTCTACCCATCACAACTAAGTGCACTGCAATCCTCATATGAAACTGTTTAAACATAACATAGGCATTTATATTAAAACTAGCAAATGAAAATTCAATAGTTTATCCATAAACCATGAATGGTATAAAAATAGCACATCCATAGTAAAACATATCATAACTCATTCAAAAAATATATTGAATATTTTATTGTAATAAATCAACCACAATAAATAATAATATTGAGTAAAGGATGATGATATAGTCAAAAATGATTAGTGACACTCCTTGTGGGAAATACCCCCTTTTCATGAAATCATTAAAAATTCACACAATTTATAAAGGATGAAATTTAAAAGATATTTTTGAATCAAAGTGTCACATAACACTTTGAAAAAATTTAAATAATTAACATTATAAAACATTCATATCCATATAAATAAATCCTTAAAACCATTTTTAAAACATAGACATTAATGAGAACGATTTATAAAAATAAATATTTAAAACATTTAAAATGTTGTTTTAGTTAAAGTGTACCATAAAATAATAATTTTCAAAAAGTCTTTTATGAAAAATGGACATGGATAATAAATATTTCCCATAAAATACTTACACATAAATAATATTGGATAATAATGAGAATGAGGAATTAACCCTTACCTTGCACTTTCCTATGGTCGAGGTATTTTTATTCTTTTATATAATGACAATAGTAGGTTATTAAATTATAAAATAACAATATTAATATTTATTATATCATACATGATTCATTTATTACTTTATAATACCCATTTAATAATGATTTCCATGTAAAATTAACATTTCGGGTAATAATTGTTTTCTTTATCGTATGTGTTTTAACTTGTTATTCTTGATCGTATCATTTAGATCATGATTTTAATACATCCAAAATATAAAAAATGATTTATATATCATATATATTTAGAATATAAATATTTATAATAGATAGATATATGAAATTCAAAACACAGTTTATGGAGAAGGTATGTCGTACGTACGCATAAACGTTGTTTCTGTTTTCATATCGTATTGAATGGAAGTAAGTGAATAAGATATATGTATATATATATATATATCTATAGTAGAAATATAATGTCATATATTACATACTTATTAATAATATATATTTTTATAATCATCATTTAATGGTGAACGTGGAAACAAATCTCATTGCGTCTTGGAGACGGTAAACCGTACAAACACACGAGTGGCAATATCATTTACTTAATGATTAAAAGGTGTGGAATTGGATGGTATATTAACTATACCAAAAAATTTTCATATTATTTTCATTATTTTTACACTTATTACTCATCATTATATCCTTCCAAATAACATAGTTTTGAGTAACATATTACACAATGGCGTGGAGATGGTAAGTCGTACTTACGCACACATTGTAACATTATCATTCATAGGATGGATAGAAAAATGAGTATGGTTGTACCATATTTATAATAACATCACATAATGTAGAAGGTTCTGGATTTTTTATTTTTGTATGGAAATAATAAAGAAATAAAAAGTGTAAGAAGAAAAGAACATTGAAAGAGGTGATAAAATATGACCTATTCTTTGGGTGTTTCCTATTGATTTGACAAAAGGGATCCTTAGGCTGGATTTCTCATCAAGAGAAGGTATCTAGGTTGAAGTGATGGAATTTGGTAGGACATTTGGTCATATTTTGGTCGATCCAAATGGATTTGATGTTGTGAAATTAAGAGAAGGGGAATTACCCTTTTACAAGAGAGGTGAGGGTCACTTTAGGAAGAGCATGAAATATTATTTTATAATAAAATAATTTTTTGTTTCTATTGGACTCAAGTTGATTTATTTCGAAGATAAGGTGGGTATGGGTCTAAATTCTCTCAACCAATAGGTTTTAGACAAGTTCATGTCACCAAATTAACCCTATATTTTAGATTTAACTCTTAGTTAAATAGTTAAACATTTACCATGTCCTCTTGTATAATTATAATAAATGGTTAGTAAAAATACTATAAAAATCCACAAGAACCCAAAGTTGTTCATTAATGAAAAATTTATCATTATATGAGTCCTTTTTCTTAACCTTAGATTTTTAGGAATATAATATCATTTTAAATTATAATATTTGTTTTTAAAAACTCATTTATGTCAATTTTTGTAAGAACTCAGATCTTCTTTTCGTGTATGTTTTTCCTTTTCTTGTCATTTTTGGGAAAAAGAGGAAAATCAGGAAATTTTCAATGTACATGTCATGTACTTTATGAGTACATGCCATGTACTATGATGCTGCTGGAGGCTGTGTGCTGGTCGTGCCATGGCCACACACACGACCGTGTAGGGGTGACTTGGAGGCCACCTAAAGAGCCGTACGAAAAAGGCAAGTAAATGATTTGTACTTAAAAAGTACATTCCATGTACTGTCTTTTTTATCATTAAATGCACCGGGGTCACATATGATGGATAGAACTGATTTCTTCCAATTTTGGTTCGTCCGAGAGTGAGGGTATGGCTACAGATCTTTGATAAACCCATGAGCCTCTGTCCGTCCTCCAAATTGAACACTGTCAATTGCGTTGGAATAATATCGGTGAGTTCTCTCTTTTGCTAGAGCCTCATTTCATGATTCCTTTTTTTTTCATGTTATCACGTGTTGAATGGTTTAGTGATTTTTTGTAGATCTTCGATGTTCTAAAGATATTAAATCTTCTAGGTTCAAGTATATTGATCTCATAACCACGAGGTAGGTGGTTTGTGACTTTTCGTTGAATGTCATTGAATATTTTTTGAAATTTACACCAATACCCTTGAACAGGTTATTCCGTGTTTTCCATTTTAGCCCAATTTTTTCCTTCTTTTCTTATATTCTAGACTAGAAGATATTGAATGTGAATAGGGTTAATTGTTACGCTTTAGAAATGTTTTCCATGCTTCTTTTTCTTGTCTGGACCGCTGGGTCTAGTTTGCCTTTTAGCTGCTATTTACATTCTATGCCTACTATTGTAGGATGGTAGGAATGTAGTTCCAATGTACTGATATGCCATAGAATGCTAGGAAAGTAATTCTTGAGGTTTACTTTAGCTATTACGCGTGCTATACTTATTTGACTTACACAGGGCCGTGAGAACCTAGAGTAGTAGACCACAGGTAAAATGGGCATAAGGGATTCTCGAGAGAGTCATTATAACTTTACATTGTGAGAACACAAGGGGAATTGACATTGAGTTCTTCCTCAGAGTTTCTGTAGCTCCTCGATGCAGGACACAGGGGGAATGAGACGTTGAGTGAGTCCCTAGAGCGCCTTTAGTACAAGATGAGATTATAGTGGGAATTGACGGTGAGTGCTTCCCCAGAGAGTCTATACTTTAGCTGAACCAGAGGGGTGAGACTGTGCGTGCCTCCCAGAAGGTTGCTAGTATGTTTTAGTTGAAACATAGGGGTTGGGCTGTGAGAACTACCTAGAGGGTTACCTGTTTGTTTCTAATTTCTTGAGTAGTTGATTACTTTTTTGTGAATTGAATGCTTGAAACTGTGGATTGTTTACTATTGAATAGTTTTCTATTTACCATTTTCTATAATTTTACTGCTATGTATTCACTGAATGTTAGGAACATATCTCATGGTGGTTTACTACTAGGATTTAGTCTCACACCCTGTTTCAGACATGATTTTTATCCCAAATAGATTATATTGCTACTGGTATAGATAAGGGAAAGAACCCTTCTTCTTCAGGTACTTGATTACATTAGAGCTGATGATCATGGGACAAAGCTGAGGCTTGTGGTGCTGAGGAGTTGCTCATCTATTATCCTTTTGTACTTTGTCTTAGTACTGTATTAACCATTGTGACTTGTTTGGCTGCTTTCCTAGACATATATGTTTCATGAATATTTTAAATATATTTATGCTCCAATTGTTTATTTATCAGTTTCCATTGTTTACTATTGTTGGATATCTACTGCTTCCACTATTGTGCATTGTTTACTTCTGTTGTGTACTTTTCCAATGATGGCATAGTTTTCCCACTATCAGACCCAAAGCCCTCACTGCTTGTCAGTAGCCTCTGGCATTTGGGAAAATTCACTTGAGGCCATGTGACCAACTAGGTATGGGGCGCCTCTAGGTGGCTTCCAGAACCAAGATGTTACAAAGTGGTATTAGAGGATTTATTTTCTCTTGATTTACTATTTGAAGCCTTTATCCAGGGATAGAACAGAATCGGTACGTGGTAATAAGCTATGTCCAGGAGTAGATTACATATGTATAGGGAAAATCCATACTACCTCATTTATTTCAATTTTACTGGTTTGAAATTTTACAATTGATTTGATTTCACTATTAGGTGATTCACATGTTTAGTGTTATTATTGTTGTTTTTATTGCGGTTCTACTTCTCTCGCAACCCGATGAGATGAGGGTATGTCATCTCATGCATCATATAAGCACTTGTTAGAAATCAATTGCCATATATTCTTGCCTTGTCACATAGGATGCCTTAGCGATTTCATGTTGTTGTGATAGATGTTGTATAAAATGTGCATTCTATTGTGATAGATGCCTTGATAGAAATACTTGATATTGGATAAGGAATTTTTTTTTTGTAGATATTTTCTTGAATGAATAACAAATTTGGTTCTTGAGGTGTTATGGGCCCTCATGGACTGGAATTTGGAGGATCATTACCTTGTTTTCCTTTTTATAATGTGTATAAGATGGAAAACTTTGATTTGCGGGGAGTATGGGCCCTCACAGATCAGAATTTGGAACTTACAATGCCCGTTCAAATGTTTTCTGGGTTCCAGAGTAGTTTTTGAGGCTTAATATCCATAAAAACCCTGAATACATGTCGTGTAATGTTAAGTACATGCCATGTGTTCTTCTGTTTGGGAAGAAAAAATCTTTATTAAGGACACACTGTGTACTCTATGTACACGCTGTGTAGTCTCTGACCGTGTGGGAAGAGTCACGGGATGGGAAAAATATAGAGTGAACATGCCATGTATCATTCCTACACACCATGTCATGTCAACCTTGTTCCTCCTGTGTCACTAACAACACAGGTTGGCCATGTTGTGTCTAATACACATCGCGTGCCATCGTAACACGCCATGTAGTTTAACCCATGTACTCAGACATGTCACTAACAACACGGGTCGGTGTTATCCCCTCATGTACATGTCGTTTCCGTCCAGAATACACTGTGTAGTGTTAGGACATGTCACTAACAACACGGGCCAGGTGAAGCTTGTCTAGAACATTCCTTGTCTACCTTGAACACGTCGTGTAGTCTTGTCTTAGGAGAGTCGTGTGGCTTAACTGTGTAGAAGGACTCGGGCAGGGAAGAGGATTCCAGTACATGTCATGTGTTTTTACAACACACCGCGTATTTGGGGTGTTACATGACAATTTTTTACCTGAAGTACATGCCCATGTGAATGACTTAAGGTAACATGCAGTGTAGGAAAATTACAAGTTATGTAGTCATGTTTTACAGAACATGAATGCTTTCATTATTATGATCCTTTCTTATGCTTCTAGTTTTCATTCCTTGATAATATTGAATCTAAGGATTGTGATTAACCTTGTAGAGTCATTCCCCCGAGACGTCCTCCGATTGTCAGCCATTTGCATGTAAGTGATCAGACGCCAGGCATTGCTGATCAGGGACTTCCTGAAGATCCTTCAATTGTGCCATCCTTAGCACTAGTAGTGATACCGGTTACAGGCATTGATGCATAGTTTAGGGAAGGATTTTTGAGGATGATACAGACCTTCCAGTGAACACCACCTCCTTCCTCGACTATGGCAGACTTGACGTAGGTTTTCTAACAGCAACATCCTCCCACCTTCTTTGGGGAAGGAGGACCTCACGCTGCAGAGTCATGGATAGAAGCCATGCTGACGATCATTTACATCTGGAGATGCCTCCAGAAAGGCAGGTCAATCTCACTATCTATATTCTATGAGACTCTACCAAGAGGTGTTGGGACGTGATCTCATAGGTGGGTCATCACCAGGTTATGGTGTGGGAGGAATTTCAATTCATCTTTTATGACTATTTCTACCCGGAGAACATGAGGGCTGACCGAGCCCAGGATTTCATGAGTATGGAGAGGGGTACTCTTTTGGTTATAGATTATTCCCCTCATTTCACTGATCTTCAGCATTTCACACCCCTCCTAGGAGGATATGGGTAGTTCTTAGCAAGGAAGTTTGGGGATGGTCTCAAACGAGAGATCCGCTCGCAGGTGAATATATTCAGGTTGAATTCAAATGCTTCCATCATCAACCAGGCGCTGATTACAGAGCATAATCTGAGAGATTTCAGAGCTGTGAGCCAGGGCGGTTCCTCTTCCAGAGTTAGTGCTACTCCAACTGACAGCAGGAAGCATCGTAGGGAGTCTACTCGTAGTGATCCGTGGCAGCAAGACACATCTTAATTTAGGCAGGTGGTATGCTACCAGTGTGGAAGTGCTGGGCATACAAGGTTGTAGTGCCAGAGAGACCCAGTGGAGTGCTGATCATGTGGCATGTTGGGTCACCTTCTGCGCATCGGTCAGATCTGTTCACTAGCAGTCGGTGATAGTGGTTCTTCTATGCCTCCACGTTCGGGCGCAACACCACCTATTTGTCACCAATCAGGTAACTGAAGTTCTTCTAGGTGGTCAGGTCGAGGTGGAGGTCATTGTCATGGTGGTCAGTCACCTGTCTTTTAGTGACAAAAAAGTGGATCATCTATGGGTGGTCAAGCAGGGTCACAGGGCCACGGTGCAGACCAGACATTTGTAGTGGAACAGACCCAGCAGGAGCAGGATCCCAGGACCTCTACAAATCAAGGTATGATCTTAGTAGCCTTAGTTTTATATTCTTCCCTTTTCGATACATGGGCTTCCTATAGCTTTATCTCTGTTGATTTTGTAAAGAGCCTTGGGTTCTTCATCTTTTCCTATGCTGATATCTTGACATTAGACACACTGTTAGGGACTAGGACCGATAGTGTACGTTAGTGTAAGGAGTTCCATCTAGAGGTTTTTGGGTGTCACTTTCTATGGTACCTTTATTTCCTAGATATGACAGGCTATGATGTCATTCATGGGATGGATTGGTTGGTTACCTTCCATGCAGTCATCGACTGTTATCACCGCAGGGTGAGCTTCATATCACCAGAGGGTGGATATTTTCTTCATAGAGGAGAGTGGGATATCTAGGAGAGTATAGCCAGACCTGAGCTTCATGGTCAAGGAGGAGATACAGGCCAGATTTTTAGTATATGTCTAGATGACTAGAGGACTTTGAAGTTTGGATTTCCCCCAGTATTAGAACGTTCCAGGGAAGTCTTTGCAGAGTAATTTTTAGGTTAGCCTCTAGAGCGTGAAGTAGAATTTTCTATTCAGCTTGTTCTAGGAGTGGCACCGGTGTCCATTCCACTATATAGGATGGCCACACCTGAGTTGCAGGAGATCAAGAAGCAGTTGGAGGAGTTGCAGGAAAAGGGTTTCATCCGACCCAGTACTTATCCTTGGGGTTCTCCTGTCTTGTTTGCGAAGAAGGCATATGGTACCCTCAGTCATTTTGTTGATTGTCAGAAGATGAACCAGTTGACGGTCAAGAACCGATATCCTTTTCCTAGGATTGATGATCTCTTTGATCAGCTTCGAGGATCTTAAGTGTTCTCAAAGATTTAATTGAGGTTAGGTTACCATAAGTTGCATGTTAGACCATCAGATATACCTCTTATAGCCTTTTAGAGTAGGTATGGTCTATACGAGTATATGGTTATGCCATTTGGTCTCATAAACGTGCCTACAGTTTTCATGGCACTAATGAACCGAGTGTTCCATAGAAACATGGATTCCTCTGTAGTGGTCTTCATGGACGATATCTTGGTGTACTCTCACACTCGACATGACCATTCCACACATCATGAGATCATTTTGACTATACTATGAGAGAATCATTTATATGCTATGATCTCAAAATGCCACTTTTGGATGGACTGGATTTAATTCTTGGGTCATGTCATCTCAGAGACAGGTGTATCAGTAGACCCAGAGAATGTAAGAGTAGTAGTTTCTTTGGAGCAGGCGAAGAATGTCTTTGAGTATCATAGTTTTCTAGGGATATCTGGATACTATAAGCATTTTATATAGGACTTTTCATGGTTTGCAACACCACTGCCAGATCTGACCAAGAAAGGTGAGAAGTTCTTATCGTCCGATTCTTGTGAGTCATCCTTTTATGAGATGAAAGGGAGGTTGACTTCAGCAATGATACTAGTCTTTCCAATTCCAAGAAAGGGTTATACTATTTACTATGATGCATCAGGTGTCAGGCTGGGAGTTGTGCTTATGCAAGGTGATGGAGTCGTTGAGTACATGTCTCAGCAGTTGAGGACACACTATAGGAATTACTCATCGCACGATCTGGAGTTAGAAGTTGTTGTTCATGCCTTACGATGTTGGAGACACTATCTTCTAGGAGAGCACTTTGTGGTTTTCACCGACCAAAAGTATCGCAAGTACATCTTCACTCAGTGTGATCTGAATTTGAGACAGTGTAGGTGGGTTGAGTAGCTATAGTCCTTTGACTTTGATCTTTCCTATACGCCTGGGAAAGGCAACGCAATGGTTGATGCGTTGAGAAAGAGGACTCAGATACATGCAGTTTGAAAAGATAGCGGTGAGTGGAAACTTATGGCTCTGTTCTCTGAGATGCATTTGGAGGTGCATGACAGACAGAGGTAGACTTTTATATCTTATGTAGTTGTTACCTCTACCCATCTTGATCTAGTACAAGTGAGGCAATTATCAGATTCGGAAGGCCTAGTCGTTTGGTAAAGCATGTCATGAGAGGACCCTATTCCTGGGTGGACAATAGCTGAGGATGAGGTCTTGCGTTTCTAGGGGTACATATGGGTGCCAGCAGACATACACGAAGAGCTAATGTGGTATTTTCCTTCTTCAGTTTGGGCAGTTCATCCTGGTGTCACCAAGATGTATCGTTATCTACTCCATCAGTATTGGTGGCCAGGTATGAAGAGGGACGTTGCTGGTTTCGTCATGAGGTGTTCCACTTTTTAGTAGGTGAAGGCGGAGTATCAATGACCAACAGCACTTTTATATCAATTAACCATTCCAGAGTGTAAGTGTAATGATGTCATGATGGACTTCGGGACCAGTTTACCAAGGATTCCTTGAGGTAATGACATAGTTTGGGTTGTCATTGACAGACTCACGAAGGCTTCTCACTTCTTTTTGATCAAGGAGACAATAAATGTTGATAATCTGGGGTGGTTGTAAATCCAAGAGATTGTACATTTTCATGGAGTTCCACAATCCATTGTTTCGGATAGGGATGCATGTTTTACTTCTCGGGTCTGGTAGGGGCTTCAAAAGCCTTTGGGTACACATGTACTTTTGAGTACAACATACCATCCCCAGACCGATTTCCAGTCCAAAAGTATGATTCAGGTGCTTGAGGATATGCTATGAGCATGCATTCTGGGCTTTGGGGGTTCTTAGGAGAAGCATATACCTCTAGTGGAGTTCGCCTACAACAATAGTTTTCAGGAAACTATTCAGATGGCACCTTATGAGGATTTGTATGGTAGCCCATGCCGATCACCATTATGTTGGCTGGAGGTAGGAGAGGTAGCTTTGCTGGGACCTCTTCTATTTCCAGAAACAACAAATTAGATAGAGTTGATTCAGAAGAGTATGTCTACTACACAGTCTCGATAGAAGTCATATGTTGATCAATAAAGATGACCTCTGGAGTTCGAGGTCGGGGATCAGGTTATCATACCTGTCACACTGAGGTTGTGGCATAAGAGGCTTAAAAGATATAGTAAGATTTCAATGAGTTATTTTGGACCATTTGAGGTGTTGGATAGAGTTGGTCTGGTTGCCTATCGGTTTTAGTTACCTCAGAGGTATTGGGCTATGAACGACGTTTTTCAAGTTTCTTAGCTCCGAAGATACTTTTCAGACCCGTCTTATGTCATTCAACCTGATGAGGTTGAACTAGATGTGGATGCATCATTTGAGGAGAATCATATCCGGATTTTTGATCGCAGTACAAAGGTTCTCCATGGACAGTATTTTCCTCTGGTACGGGTGATATGGCAGCACGTGCGGGTACATGATGAGACTTGGGAGAGGGAGGCCGATGTACAAGCACAGTGGTCGGAGCTATTAGGGGTTTCATCTTCTACGCCATTCTAGGGAAATTCAGAGATGAATTTATTTAATGGTGGAAGTGTGTAAGAACTCATATCTTCTTTTCATGTTTGTTTTTCCTTTTCTAGTCATTTTTTGGAAAAGGAGGAAAATCTGTAAATTTTCGAAGCACACGTCGTGTCCTGCGATGCTACTGGAGGCCATAAGATGATCGTGTCATGACCACACACAAGGAAATGTAGGGGTGACATGGAGGCCACCAAAATAGAAGTACGGAAAAGGAGATTACATGTAGTGTACTTTAAAAGTTCACACCATGTACTTTATTTTTTTTCATTAAACACGTCGGGGTTGTGTCTGACGGAAAGAACCAAATTTTTCTAGAACTAGTTCGTCTGGGAGCAAGGGTACAACCATGGATCTTTGACAAACCCCCCAAGCCTCCATCTGTCCTCCTAATCGAACACCATCTGTAGCTTTTGAATCGCATCGGTGAGTTCTCACTTCTGCTGGAGACTAGTTTCATGATTCCTCTTCTTTTCCATGTTATTTTGGGTTGAACATTTTGAACATTTTTGTATATCATTGATGTTATGATGAGATTCAGGCTTCTAGGTTCATGTATATTGATCTCCTAACTCTAAGGTAGATGTTTTGTGCCTTTCTGTTGAAAGTCATTGAATATTTTGTGCAATTTCCACCAATACCCTTGAACAGGGTATTGCGTGTTTACCATTTTAGCCATATTGTTTTCTTACTTTTCTTATAAGCTAGACTAGAGGATATTGAATGTGAATAGGGTTAATTATTATGATTTTGAAATTTTTTCCAGGAATGTTTGTTTTGTTTGTACAGTTGGGTATAGTTTTCCTTTTTGGCTACTATTTATTTTCTATACCTAGTATTGTAGGATGGTAGGGCTTTAGTTATAATGTGCTGATATTCCATAGAATGCTAACCAAGTATTTATTGAGGTTTAATTTGGAAATTAAGCGTGCTATAATTATTTGACTTACACAGGGCCGTGAGAACCTAGTGTAGTAGACTACAGGGAGAATGGACGTATGGGCTTTTCCAGAGTGTCTTTATAACTTTACAATGTGAGACCACAGGTGGACTTGAAATTGAGTGCTTCCTTAGAGTGTCTGTAATTCCTCGATGCGGGACACATGGGAAATTAGACATTGAGTGCTTCCCCAGAGCACCTTTAGTACGATACGAGATTATAGGGGGAATTGATTGTGAGTGCTTCCCGATAGAGTCTATACTTTAGCTGAACCAGAGTGGTGAGACTATGTGTGCCTCCCAGAGGGTTTCTAGTACTTGTTGGTTGAACCATATGGGATAGGATGTGAAAACAACCCATAGGGTTACCTATTTGTTTCTAATTTCTTGTGTAGCTGATTAATGGTTTTTGAATTGAATGCTTGAAACTGTGGATTGTTTACTATTGAATACTTTCCTGTTTTCTATTTTTTGTACTTTTTCTTCCATGTATTCACTGACTGTTGGGCACATATCTTGTGGTGGTTTCCTAATCGGATTTAGACTCACACACTGTTTGGGCCATGCTTTTAGGCCCAAACAGATTATATTTTTGCAGGTAAAGATAAGGGTAAGTGCCTTTCTTCTTTAGGTACTTGATTCCATCGGAGTTGGAGAGCATGGGACCAAGCCGAGGCCTGTGATGCTGAGGAGTTGCTCATTTGTTTCCCTTTTGTACTTTGTTTTAGTACTATATTCAGAATTGTGACTTGTTTGGATTATTTCTTAAACATATATGTATCATGCATCTTTTATATATATTTATTCTCTAGTTGTTTCTTTATCATCCTTCCATTGTTTACTGTTGTTGGATTTCTACGGATTCTACTATTGTGCGTTGTTTTCTTCTACTGTGTACTCTTCCAATGCGGGAATAGTTTCCCCACTATCACACCCAAGGCCCTCACTACTAGTTAGCAGCCTCTGGAATTTGGGGAAATGCGCTTGGGGACATGTGACCAACCGGGTACGGGGCACCTCTAGGTGGCATCTGGAACCGGGACGTTACATTTTTGACACTATTTTGTATTTGGTTTTTGTGAAATTCATAACAATATGATTACTTCGAAAAAAAGTCATTGAATCAACACTAACATATAATATTAGTCTAGAAAATTCTTGGATGGAATCAAATGCCTCAATTTATATTTATATATATATTTATAATAATAATTATTTTAATCATTCATTGATAAAGTAATTACCGCATCATCATTGTGTTATATATATATTTCATTATTTAATCTATAAAAATTATAAATAAAATACCATTATGTAGTAAATATTTTATCTTTATAATGAATATTTATATTCTAATCTATCTTATATATAACACTATATTAAAAACTGTTGAATTATTAAAATTTGAATTTAACACTTTTATCTTTTCTTTAAATAAAATAATAATAATTGTCTCAATCTAATCCAAGTGGACAAAAAGGATCATATTTTATTTCTAAAGTGGTTTTTTGTCGATATACACTTATCTAATAGAATTATGACATGTGTTGGGGTAATTATAATATAATTTTTAACTTTAATTACCCTATTTACTTTTAATCGTGGTAAATAAAAATCAAAATTTATTATTCACCAAAAATTATTTTAATCTTATTGAACCAAATTTTACTTACTACTGTCGTCTTTGTCTCTTGTATTTTTTAAATTCAATTCAGAGAAGTGGTAAAATTACATTTTATGCAAATTTTCAAATGTTCCTAGAAGGTGGGTAAAAGTGGTTAAAAAGATCAATAAAACTATATACATGTAATTTTATTATAAAATGACTCCAATGAATTAAATTTAACTTATATAGGTATTATATATCTATTTTTAATTAAAATAAATTTAAAATAAATAACTAATTTTTTTAATAAAAAGTCAGTTTTAAACAATAACGCAATGTTTTCGTTATTCATCAAAAATTGAATGTTTTCATAAAAATACTAAAAGTTCACCCTAAGATCATTTTGATATTCTGAATTCAGAAATTAATTCTATTTTACCAAATTACAAACATATAAGTTTCATTAATTAATTTAAAATTAATTCCTATTGTCAAAACCAAAAAGTGGGTTTTTAAAAAGTAAAAATTATCAAAAGATTGACATGTGTTTTTGTCAAATTTAAATGTGAAATTACTTATAATGAACTAAATTATATTAATTGATAAAAATATAATATAATTATCTTTACAAAACCATTTAAATGAATAATTTAACACTATAAATTATTTCGATTAAAAAAGATGTTTTCAATTGAAATTTAGTATTTTCACTATTCATCAAAATATGAAAGTTATCAGAAAAGTTCCAAAAATTTATCCAAACTAAATTTTTATGTCCCACTTATAAAGAATAATTTAATTTCATTAAATTTAGTATATAAATGTCTCCAATTTGGTTTTAAAAATGGTTCTTCATTAAATGGCAGTAAAATATCATTTTTTGAAATATATTTCTTTTATCTGAAAAAATGAATTTTCTTTTATATTATATCTAATAAACACATAATATGGATTCTAAAATTATATGGAGTATATAAAATTTAAAATTCAGTTAATACTATTCATAACCGCTTTTGAACAGATAGTTTGGTAAGTCGTGGTGCGCTCATACTCAGTGTTGCGTGTAGCGTAAGTTATTGAATTAATTTGAAGAGATAATGTGCTCTGAAATATTTGGGTCTTACACTTGATATTTCTATGTTTTACCCTTGACGAATGCCAAAGTCTACTCATATCAAAAATGAGATAGACTAGCCTCGAAATGGGGGGTGGGTCTATAATGTACCATACGTAGCATGAAAGGTCATAATCAGATGAAATTTACTAATGTGTAAGAAGGATCTCAAACTATCATTAGCATTGAATGTTTCTTAAATATTTTCTCATCATTAAGTAAACATATTACTATATGTAAACTTGTCTCATATTTCATTATGAATTCAGAATTCGTACCTAATTTTTCTACTTATAAATCATAAAAAAATGTATTAGAAAATATATTAAATTAGTTATAAATTGAATCATTTATATCATATGTGTGATATGGTGTACATTATATTACTCATAACCTAGGATGGTTATGTTTCTCATGTTTTACTAGAGGGGAACTTCATTACACCACCACTCATATAAAATCTACACTACTTCCATAATAATTCACCACATCCTATACATATCTCTTATATTCAATGTGTAGGCTTCCATGGTGTAGTGATGTGTGATTCCACCTTCATCTATCACCAGATATTTGTAGCATTTGGCAGAATATGGGGGCTAGAGATACATACTTTCCATCTTCTGGAGTGACGGATAACCATCACTCTTGAGAAGATGTCAATTATGTTCGGCCTCCCACTCGAGGGAATGGATGTGATAGACTACATTCTATGTGACTTGTATGGTTTAGTGTGTGTGTGTGTGTGAATATATATATATATATATATTAGGTGCTTGGGGGTACAATTATATTTAAACACACACACACCACACACATAGGCTGGAAATGAATTCCATATCCCCTTAAGGGATAACCCACCCATCAAGACATATTTATTTAGTACATGGCACGTAGCCCCATTGGGTATGAATCCCATTACATGGCTCGAAAGCCCAGTGCAGCATCATTCCTGCATCATCCTGTCTACATCATGTCCATGCCAACTCATGCATGTATCATCATCTATGCCATCACCTGTATAGAACTATAATAGTACTTTCACCAAATAAGGATGAATCCCATGACATATGGGATTCCTGGTAGGAGACTTTACCACTGAGTTATAGGCTTTTTGGAATATGTTTTATTGGGTAACAAGGTATAGGTGGGTGGAAAACCACATATATCCTAGGCCTAACCCACCACTTGCACGCCACATTCCCCCACTTAAATTTGAGTGTGGAAGGACTCGACCATGTGCCATTTCCATTGTAGGGGATTGGCCGCCCTACATGATACCACTTAACCAACCTCGTTCGATATATGGTTTAGCGTAAATAATACATGGAATATAGGTTTTGAAAAATTTTAGGTCCATCGTCGATAATCGGCTACGTATATCATGGATAGACAAGCACCTTAACCATCCATATAATGATATTATTTTATCTAAATTTGAAATATAATACATTATATGAATTAGTGGAGGCATGATCTTTTTGGATCATTCTACAACATTCATCTATATGGTATATTTACAACTTTTGGATGATTGTGACTAGGCAGGGAGAAACAGTTAGGGATAATCTTGTCTTTCTTAAGCATACAGTGCACTATACAATACATGTCACATTAAGATGATATACATTATAAGATTTTTTATTCTAATTTAGAAATGGGTATGGGATTTTACACCTCGCCTCCCTCCTCATGTTCATGCACCAAAACCTATAGATATTATACAAGACTTCCCAGGCATACAATGGTGTATTTTGGTTTCCCAACATTTCTCTGTAGTGTCTCAAATGGGGAAGAATTGATTTCTTTAATTTCAAACTAATTTAAAAATTACCACTTATTAAATTATTTAAATTTTACTTTTCTTTAATAATTTATGTAGTTGAAAATAAAATAAATTAAATAGAACTAAATAAGTATTTTTTTATAGTGCTTCATAATACGATCACATAAGGATGTGTCTAACATTGAGAGGGGAGGGGTTGAATCAGTTTCTATATATTTTTATTCTAATTTTACCTTTATCCATTTATCACCTATTCAATTATTTATTGAGAGGACGTATTTTTCTATTTATATCCTTTATTAGGTATGAAAATATAGAAAATTATAGTAGTAAAATAGAACACCATGATTTATTGATGGGTTTCAACTCCTTTTTTGGATAACTACATATATGATATGTTTTGGTTATTATCCCACATAAAAAAATTTCATATTATTATCAAAGAAACCATAATAAAGGGCATGAAAATTAAATTATTTTCCATGAAATGATCAGGTATAACATAAGTGATTACTTTTTGTTCTTATACCTCAATAGATTACATGATTTGGTTAGATCCTTATGAAGTAGATTAGAAATGAAACCCTAGTGTACCTCCTAGATAGTATGGATGTTATTCTTCTCCCACTACAAAAATAATGTATGATACATCAAGATCATATTGTATTGTAATATTTTATAAATGGATACAAGATGGGGTGAATTTTATTTTATAAAAATAAATCTTACAATTATCCTTTACATCTTTTTATGTTTATCATACATACTCTATATTAAATATTTAAAAATATATTATCGAAGTATATTTTTTCTGATACCTTTATATAAAAAAATTGATAATAAATATTATAATAAAGTTAAAATTTCTTGACAATGAACAATGGAAATAAAACTTGTAAAAATAAGTAAATAAAAGCTTTGTAATGTTCTAAAGAAAAGACCGACAAGAACATTATAAAATAATATCATAACATTATCCTTTAGTGTAAAAGAAGTAAATATACTTGAATTAAGGTGTCCAATGTTTAAACTAACCATAAATTTCAATATCTATTCAATAATAAATCCCTCAATAAAAAATATCATATTAATTATGTCTTCTTTGCCATAGAATCCATCGATCATAAAGATCAAACTTAATAGTCTTCCAACCCTCAGAAGCCCCCAATCAAACCCGCTCAGACACAGTGATTAAAAATGCAAAATGATTTAAGAAATTTAAAATCATAAAATATATTTATTAAAATAGAAAACTCTATATTGATTGTAAATAAAAAACTTGTAATAAGATATTACAAAAAAAATGTAAACATCCAATAGATTGAGTTGTAAAAAATCATCTAACTCATCCTCAAATGATCCTTTATTTATAGGTAATGATCCAAAGGTCATATTACATTATTATTTTATTTTGTTTAAATGGCATAAAATGACCTCTTCATTCACATTTAATTTTATATAAAAACTTCTTCCATAATCCATTTGGGTATGATCACCTCAATGTTGTAATATCTATTATTTGGTATAGTAAACGTTTTTACTTGCTACAATTAACATAATTCATCCAGTTGAATTAAAATCATCATATGATAGTTTTAAAAAAGTTTTGTTTAGAGATTTTCTCTACCTCCATATGACTAATATATGTTTAGTTAGAAAATTTTAACTCCATCTGGTGAGCCTTAGTTATACTTTGTATGTTATACATCATAAAACATTATTTAATGAAATATGAAATCATTCACCCAATGTACAAAGTATGTGACCATATGATTATAAATCTCCATCAAATTATAAATATAATATGATTATAAATATTTATACAATTAACAAATATCTTCTAATTTTAAATATCATTCAATAACCAAATGTTTCTATATCTAGTAAAAATATGTTTTTCTACAAAAAAACCCATAAAACATAGAATGTATAATATTAGTAAAAGTTAGTATTTAAGAAATCATGTTATGATTTTTAAAAAATATATTAGAAAGTGATCAAATTAAAACTTTAAACTCAACAATTTTACCCTTTTTGAAAACCAAAAATAAACACTTAAAGTGAAAGATAAAGTTAAAAATGACTTTTAAAAACATACATTCCCTTTTTTACTTACACATTTAAGAAATTAATTATTATTTCTTTCATCTTAAAAAAATTATTCTTCATTATTTATTTTCACTCCTATATTTATCCCCCCACCCATTGTTTAACAATATTGGATAAATTGTTTTTAGAACATTAGGTTTTCTTGACTTTCTTATGACACTTTCTTTCCTCAATTTCTCCCCCATTGTGATTTTCAAAAAAATGGGAGTTAGAAAGTCTACATAAAATGTTATATAGACACGATTATATGAAAAAAAATTAAAAAAAATTCCTCCAAAATATAAAAAAAAATTCATCCAAAAATTGGAAACATTCATTAAAAAAGATATAGAGAAACATTCAACAAAAAGGGAGTTTCATTATAACATAACTATAAAGAGTTCAGAGAAAAATAAATATATATATATTTATTAGAAATATTCTTTCTAATGACCTTAATATTCTTAATTTCATCCTATTCCTTAAATAAACTCAGTCATAGAAGAATTCATCTTAGAAATATTATCTTCAAGCACTTGATTTTTTTATGTTGCTTTAACTTCATCACTTCTTCTTGAATAAACTGAACATTGTTACTCTTGAGTTTTAATTTCAAAACATATTATTACGGAGAGAGAATTAGATTCTTATATTTAGATATTTCTTCTTCATTAACCATTGAAAATATATTTATATTATCTACACCCTTTGTAGTTTCAAAAACATCAGACTACAAATCTCTGAATGAATTAATAATAACCAAAGTAGATTTCTTAAAACCATCAATATGATAATACTGAAACTTGATATCTCTTTTTGTTTGTTTTATATATATCATAAATTGTTTCAATACTCTTATTTCTTCCTTTGAACTATCTTTGAAGCATTTGAAATTATATTAATTTTGAACTACTATTTCTACAATTTGTATGAAGGCATGATAATTTTCCAAATAATCTATTCTTACTTGAATGTATTTACATTTGGATTCAATGATTGGAAAATTATGAAGTTCTTATTTAACATTATTCATAACTTTATTAAAGTATGTGAGTCTCATATACATAATTTCAGTTTAATTACATATAAATAAATGATTTTAATTGGATGAAACATTTGTAACATGATGTTTAGATGATTCACTTTTTTATTTCTTTCTCTTATCTTTTACTTCATCTGAAAATTATACTACTTAAACATTTATATCGAATATAGGTTTTTCCAAAACCTTTGTATGATAATGTTGATCTTCTTCTTATTTTTATAAATTTGTTCTCTTTTTGATGATTCAAAACAAAATCCTTCTGATATTGGGATGATAAAAATGTGGAGGAATCAGTAGCACATTATTCTTCCTTATCCAAGGCTTCTTTGAGATATTTTTTCAAGTTGTTCATCAATTTTCAATTACAATTTACTTAACTTCTTAAAATGTTATTAAACATTATTTTGATCTTGTTTTGAAATATACCTTTCATTTCCTATTTATTTTCCATTTCTTTTCTCCAATTTTGGAGTAACATTAGATATTTCAACATATTGTTCTTTTGGAGTAATAATTTGGGGAATGGAAAAAGTAGGTATTGGTTGAACAACAAATAATGGAGAAACTGAAAATATTATTTCTAATGGAATGTGGGAATGATCTTGATCCACTACTTTCATAAGACTTTTCACAACATTTTCTTCTTAAATTATTTATTTTTGACTTTTATTATTCTTTTCACATCTAACATTTATCTATGTTTGTTCTTTTACTTATAAGGTGTCTACCTTATCAAGATAAAAAAAAATTAGATCTCCTATATTCTTCTATTATATTGGATTCCTAATTTATTTTAATGCCTTATCTAACATTGTTTTCACTACATTTTTTAAATGAAAGGGAGAAGATCTAGATTCCCACTCTTCAAAAACTTTTTCCTTTAACATTTATTCTTTATCACTGGACACATATTTGTCTGATTTATCCAAAAATTTCTTCCATTTGGGAACATACACAATCTTCAATCTATTTTTTTGTTCTCTAATAAATAGAACGTTTTCTATTATAGTTTTTTCATCATCCTATATATTTTGAACTTTTATAAATTTCACCAAGATTATTTTAATAAATATTGGAAACCGAAGAATATTCAAATTTATTATTCCTTTATTTACATCCTTCACAAATTAGAAAACAAAATTTACTAAATTGAACATTTTAATGTTCAATAAATAATCAAGAACATAGATAACATGTAATTTCAACATATCACTACCACCATTCTTGGGATAATAAAATTATTTATCCACGACAAAACTACCCTTTCATCAAGAGAAATATGATATAATTTCCTCAATTTATTAAAAGAAGAAAACATTAATGTTTTCCCTTCATCTTATCAAAGGATTACAACTTATCTAGAAAGTTTTGGGTATCAATATTATCATCACATTTATGAGGAACTCCAATTAGGTTTTTAACTTGTATAATACTTAACTTGTAAATATATTTGAAAAAATTGAAATTTATGAATTTCACACTTTCTTCATTATGAAAATCACTAAATAATAGAATTTTCTTACTAAAGTAGGATCGCGAGGATAAAAATATTCCTTTTCAACATAAATATCTTACAATACTTGGAAGATAATCACATTATCCAAAAGTGAATCAAATTTATGAAACCATATTTTCTCTATCAACCTTTCATTTACAACTTCTCTATTTTAAAAATCTTTTACTGTTTCCATATTTCTTAAAAAACTGAATATTTTGAATGAATGAAGCTCAAAAAACTGGATTGAAGAGAATATGAGTGTTGGGAGATGGTAGAATAAGATAACCATTGGAGGAGTAATATTTAACCACACTCCTTTTTAGTGGGATTAGATGGGTGAATCTTCATCTTATAACGATCCAATGAGTTAAAAAGAAACTCATTCCAGGTAAAATAGTTTATTTTTTAAAAAATATTTAATATATTTTTCTAAACACGAAATGTCTTTAAAAATAATTATTAGATAAATATTGTTTCAAAAAATAAACTTTAAATATTTTAAAATTTTTAGGAAAAAAATAAAAACAGAAAATTGAATGTAACTAAAGATATCAAATAATAATGATTATAAATTAACTATAAGAATAAAAAAATAATATTCCATTTCGAATGACTGTTAATAATATGTTCTCCTTGTTTTTCTAAATAAAATATTATCTGAAAATTTTCCTAAAAAAACTTTTTTTGATAATTTTTTAAGAAAATATTATCTGAAAAAAATTAAAAAACTAAATATTTTAGAAAACTAATAATTTATTGAAAAAAAAAATTTATAAAAAATAATGATTTTTAAAAACTAAATATTTTTGAAAAACTAAATATTTCAGCAAAAATAATTTTTTTCAAAAAACATAATATTTTAAAAAAACTAAATATTTTATAAAACAAATAACGAGAATGTTCACTTCCCCATTATAAAAGAGATAATTACAATACAAATATGGTTTAATCATGAATTATATATGAATGATAATTTTTTATTGACCATTCATTTCCCATGTTTAATATATTCAAACATATAAGAATTTAGGAGTTTTGAAAAAATATCCACCATTTGTTCTTTCATTTTGAGGAATTGTAAAATGATATATTTGTTATGTGTTTGTTTTTTTAGGAAACCATGTCTTATATCTATTTTATTAGCTTGTGATTTATGTTTTTAGTTTCTAATTAAAGATATGGAACTTTTGTTGTCACACAAAATTTGAGTTTTACTAAATCCATGCGAAAATAAATCAGTGTATATTACATCCAAAACACTTGAGAACTAAAAAATCTAGCTACCATATAATCATATTTAGTAGTTAAAAGTGATACAAAATGTTTTTATCTTAAAATAATGATAAACTAAATACTCTCCTAAGAAATTAAAAATTATAGATGTAATTTGTATATCCATTTTACATATACCAAAATTATCATCTGAAGAAAATTTAACATTGAAATCATTTCTAGTAGAATAAAATAAAAAAACATTGTTCCGTTAAAATAATGAAAAATTAATTTTACATCATTAACATGGGATTCTTTAGGGATTTTCTTGGTATCCTAACCACCGGAATACAGGAAACATTTAATATGGTTGACTAGGAGTTAGGTATAATAAACTACCAATCATTCATCAAAAAATATTTCTATTAACATGTTTCCAAGATTCATTAAGTTCTATAGTATTTGAAGTTTTTATAAGAGTGAAAATACTTTTCATATTTTCATATCCAAAGAAAAAAATAAGATCTTTTATATAATTATTTTGAGACATAAAATATTCTTCTAGTTTTTGTGAAATTTGAAAACAAAGAAAATAAGAAATTTCACTCACCGTGCTCATCCCAAACTAATATTTCATAATATTTATAATATAATTTGTAATATATTTTTTAGTTTATTAAAATATAAATTCATCAATATAAATTTGAACAATGATGGTATCATTAAAAAATAAATAGAGATTTGGATATGTATCTCCCTTAACAAAATTATTTTGTAACAAAAAATCAGTTAACTATCATACCCAAGACATGGGGCATAATTAATTCTATAAAGGGCCTTAGTAAGTATAAAACCATTATTCAAATAATTTTTGTTTTCAAAACTATTTTTTTCTACATATAATTCCTCTTGTACATATCCATTAAGGAAATAACTCTTCTCATCCATTTGAAAAAGTATAAAATTTAGAAATGTTTCATATAAAAAAGTATACAAATAGATTTAAGGTTAGATAATAGATCAAAAGTTTATTTATAGTCTATACCTTCTTGTTGATTATAACTATTT
This sequence comes from Viscum album, assembly GCA_963277665.1. Lineage (NCBI taxonomy): Eukaryota > Viridiplantae > Streptophyta > Magnoliopsida > Santalales > Viscaceae > Viscum > Viscum album. The sequence goes on from OY728158.1 coordinate 393,734,993, forward strand.
GTAACCAGTCTATATTCATTTCTAACTATTAATCCATTTTCATCACATTTATTTTAGAAAACACATTTCACAGCAATTATAGGAGAATCTGAAGTACTTCAACCAAATTCCAAACTTAATTCCTATCAAATTCAGTAAGTTTATCTTGCATAACTTTTATCCAATATTTATCACATAATTCCTAATGGAGAACCTTAGGTTTGAATTGAGATAAAAATGAACAATGTTCAACTTCATTTATTACAGAATTTATAGTTCATAATGGTTGATCTACATAACTAATGATATTATCAATATGATGATTGATAAGGATTAACTAATATATTTCATTCATATAAATTTTCTCATCAACAACAATTTGATTTTTATTTTGAGGAAATAATTATGACATATATTCATTAGTTATTTTATCATTATAGTAACATTCCAACATGGGTTGAAAATGAGTTTTTAAAATAACATCTGAAGATGTGGGTTGAGGTTGTTTGAAAAAAAGGATATATTTCGTCAAATTTAACATGTATTGTTTCTTAAATAGTAATATTATTTTTTATTAAAATCTATAAGCATTACTAGTTATATAATAGCATAAAAATAATCTTCCTTCAACTTTTGGAGAAATTTTCTTTAAATTATACATAGTAATCAGGATGACTACTTTGTATCCAAAAACTATGAAGTAATATAGTTTTTGTTTTCTTCTTGTCTATAAATCATAAATATTTTTATTAATTAAATGTCTAAGTAAAACTCAATTTATTGTATAGATTGAAAAAATAATTTTTTATCCTAAATAATTTTAGAAATTGAGTATTCACTAAACATGGTTCTTATAATCTATAAAAAAACTCGATTTATTTTTTTAACTACACCATTTTGATGTGGAGTTATAGGTATTGATAAGTTATGTATTAAAACATTTTTACTTTGAAATGTTTCAAATTTGGAATTTACAAACTCTCCACCATGATCACTATAAATAGTTACAAATGGTATATTGTTCTCATTTTTTGCATGAGCTATAAACTTTTTAAAATAGAAAAAGACTTCTGAATTTTTCTGTAGGAAATAGACCCAAGTGTATCTATTGTAGTCATCAACTAAGACATATACATAGTATTTTCCACCAATACTCATAGTTTTTTAGGAAAAAACAATTCCATGTGCACTAAATACAAATAATTAGAAGTTAAAACTTCACTAATATACTTAAAACATCACTTATAATGATTTCCAAATTAACAATGATTGAAAACATTAGAATGATAAAACTTAATCTCCAATATATATCTAACTATTCCTTTCATAGATGGTTTTGAAAAAGTTCTAACATTATCGTTTCCTAAACTTCTATTCCCCAACCAGGATTGATCTTCCATTACACTAAGACAAGGTAGACCATGGCTTCTAAATTATTCTTTGTTTAGTGTGTGTAAATTCTCATGCATGTCAGCGAAAAGTATAAACATACCTTAAAAACATTGAAAATTATATTTATCATTTGTAAAGTTCACAAGGTTTACATCATCACATAATTGGATTATGCTAATAATTAATTTCTTAAGTCTTGTGACATAAAAACATTTATAATTAAATATTTTTAAAGAATAAAGATATTAACTATAAAAATAATTTATCCATTAAAATTATCACTAGAAGAATATTTTTAACCTTTTATCTTAATAATATTCAAGAAGAACTACTTCTTTCTAGTCATGTGATAAGAACATTAACTATCTATCTACAAAGTATTGCTTCTATTGGTACGTTTATTTCTTTCCTAAAATTATGAAAATTGGGATTTTGGTACTCAAACTTTCATGGGCTTAGCATTTTTAGACAAAATTTTTTTAGGAAACTAAATCCATCCTACTTTTTTATGTTTAACAGTTTCTAATTATTTAGAAAAATAGGCTTTATGAAATCTAAATTATTTTACTCTCTTTAAAATATACTCATTTTTCCAGTGGTCAACACTTTGGAACCTAGTAAAAAGGTGCACTTTTTTGGAAAAAATAGTTATTTAAAAATGTGGTTTTGAATTAGGAAAACCTATTCTAAAAACATTCATATAAGGATTAATTTATCTATAAATATTATCACAAATTTATTTACCAAAAGTAAATTTTGATATTAATTTCATCAGACTTAATATTTTATAATTTAGTTTAATAATTGAATCTTAATTCTTATTGGATGTAGAGTATTCTTATATTTATAATTATTTTTAATGATTTAATTTTCCATGATTAAATTTCTCTAATTATTTAAAAATATTAGAAATTTTAGTAGTAAGTATATAGGTTCTTGAATATTATTTGTAAAAATCTACCTTTAAATGTTCATGGTGTTTTGAAACTTTACTGTTTTTTTATCTATTTAGAAAACCTTGTAACGTATCCTTGACTTTTTATGGTATTATTATCTTCATATGAACTAGATTATGTTTCATCAAAATATGTACGATAATTACCATCCTCAAAATAAGGATAATTTTCATTTAACGTATGGTTGGTTAAGGTTTTAGTATATACCTTATCCATGAAAAAAATTTTGTTCTTCATAATATTTTTATAGAATACAATATTAATAATATTATAACATTTACGTTCTAAATAATTCCCAACTGAACTATCTCCTCAATATTCACTCTAGGTGTCATAAGTTTTCAGACTTTTATTTCCTTCAAAATTGCAAAACTTATTCAAATTTGTTTCCTTCTTAACATTCCATTTATGATTCGGGAAATATTCCATAATGTGACTGAGAGATTTTCATTCATTCAAAACATATCATAAGAATGTTTTTTCCCTTTCATTTCATTAGGTTTTTTCATATACTTGTATTTTATTCCATTCTTTAAAACAATCTTATTAATTATTTGAGCTAGTTGAGTTAATTCGTTAAAACTTTCTTTAACTGAAATACATTCAATATCAACATTAATTTTATTATTTTCAGAATATTTAGAAATATTTTTACTAGATTTTAATTCCATAGATATATCTAAAGTAGAAGAAAAATATACACCATTTTTTCTTTTTAGCATTTCGGTATCTCTCTTCAGTCTACACTCATACTACATGAGAGATCCAATTATATCATCTAAACTTAAATTTGAAATTTTCTTAGCATTATCCATTGTTTTTCTTCTGGATTCACATTCTCTATGCATAATATCAATGGTATTATCAATTAAAATCTAAAAAGTATGATCTGTATCACCCAAATATTGTAAAATATTAACAGTCTTTATAAATCTATGATGCATATTAGAAAAATATTTACTATGTAATAAATCCAAAGTTTGATATTCATGTATCACCATAGCTCTCATGTTCACAACAACATTGGTTGTCCCAAAATTATTGAATTACAACTATTTCCATGTACTATTTGTAGCTTCACATGAAGACACATGACTGCATATAATTCTAGTTATAAAACATAAAAAAATTAACTCTTTAATTCAATTGATACTCTAACTTCTACAAAAATTTTAAATATTGAATCTTATTTTTCCTAAATTACCTAGTTCCCAGTAAACATGAAAAAATTATCAACTCCAATATTGATATCATAATTCCTTATCCTATCTCTTCAATACTTATATTCTTCTCCATTGAAAATTAGTGGTCTTCTTGGATTTATATTTTCAGGAGTCCCAACACTCATACCTTCTATATTAAAGAAACATGAAATACTCTTTCTATAAATACACGTTATTGTAAATAATTTTATAAAAAAATTAATCTTAGTAATTTTCTTAATATAAAAACATAAAAAATTCCAAATTATAGAAATATAACCTCCTCTAATACCAAATGTATGATCACAAGTGTTTTTAAATGGCTAATGGAGGGGATTAATTTCATTTTATAAAAATAAAGCTTACAATTACCTTTTCCAATTTTTTAGTTTATCAGGTTGCCTATTTGTTAGATATTTATAAAATATTATTGGGCTAACATTGTTCTGATACTTTTAATTAAAAAATAGTGAAAAGAAAACTTTATAAAAAATTAATATTTCCTTAAAAGTTTACAACATAAATAAAAATTATAAAAATAAGAAAATAAAAACTCTGTAAGGTTATAAGGAAAAACATGAAGAAATTTTATAATATAATATAAATACATTAACCTTTAATGTAATGAAATTCAATAACATTGAATTAAGGTATCCACGGTTCAACCTAAGTATAAATTTTTTTCTTTCTTCCAGAATAAAATCTTCAATCATAAAGATCGAACGCAACACTCTTCGTATCCCTAGAATCCCTCAATAAAACCTGACTATACATTGTGATTAAAAATAAAAAATGTTTTACGAAATTTAGAATCCACACATGAATGTCTTAAAATAGAAAAATATACAAATATTACAAAGTAAAAAATAGTGACAAGATGTTACAATGAAATAGAGTAAACATTTGATAGATTAAGTTGAGAAAAAATCATTTTCCTCCTCCTTAAATGAATTTTTATTTATAATAAAAAATCCAATAGTTATGTTCATTGATTCTTGGAGGTGGTTTTAATGGATTCAGATAAACGCTTCCTTCACAAGAATTTTTTTATACAAACTTCCTCCAATGGTCGATTTGGCAGCCTCATCACAATTATGTAAGATCTTCCATTCAGTAGAGTAAACTATGTTTGTCTAATAGAATTTAATTTATTCATAAAGTGGAATTATAATAATCATTTGATATTTTTTTTAAATATTTTTCCAGAGATATATCTACCGGAATCCGATGAAGCCTATCTAGTTAGAAAAGTGAAAATTCATCTAATTAGACTTAGTTATACATTATAAGATAAGAATTATAAAATTTTCATCTAATGAAATATGAAATCATATGTATGATGTAAAAATTACTTGTTCTTATGATTATAAAGTTTTGCCTGACTATAAAAATCATATGATGCTAAATATCAACTAATTATAAATATTCATCTGACCAAAAAATATCATCTGATTTTAAATATTCTCTGATTAATAAATATTTCTAAATCTAGAAAAAATATATGTTTCTTATAAAACCATTATAAAAATTTGGTAAGTATAAAGTTAGTGAATCAAGTTATTTTAGAAACTGTGTTGTGATTTTCCAAAAAAATATTATAAAGTGTTGAAATTGTAAATTTTTACTCAGTATATCTTAAAAATTGTACTATATAATGATATTGAATGAACACTCTTATCTTCTTAGCTTTAAATATGATCTTCAAAAGCATAGTTGAACTCACTCTTATTTATAATTATATAGCATTATGGTTGTATGATGGATTTATCATTTTCTTTGGCCTGAACACAATCAATCGTAGTAAGAGTTGGATAATCGTCCCAATTTATTCTTCTTATTCTTATTATTCAATGAGCATGGAATGGATTCTTTCTAAAGAACTGGTATATCTTATTTTTTCCTTTGACATCCATAATGAAATTTTGGATATAGAGTCAAATTAATTATTCTTTATTAATTTTAATTTTAGAGTATTTGTAGTATAAAAATGCTGATGAGACCCTCTATTCAAATATTCTTCTTAGAATATCTATCTATCGTATTTTGTAAATATGGATCTTTGAATTTCTATTATTCTTGGTATTCAAGTTCCTAAAATTTCACAATTCAAATAACACAATATTTTTAGTCTTTATTTCATTTTACCTCTTCCTATAAATTTTTATGAATACTTGGATCTTTAATTCCTCTCTATATTTACAAATATTATTGTATTATTTAAATTTATACTCTCCAAAAATTAGGGAATCTATTCACTTAATTAAAACTTCATGAAATCTACACTTAGATATTTACACATATGCATGAATATATGCTGAAACATGATGTGTGTTGAGGAATCGATCTCCTTATGTTGTACCATATAAAATATTTCATTATCCTGGGAAACTCAAAATTCCCACTAAAAATGAATAATGTAATGTTCCACCTCATTATTTTCCATAGGTAATCTCTTCTCGTAAAACACCCACCACCATAGTGTGGTGATCATATTTTCCCATTATACAACTTATGGTTTTAGTGATGAGGCACCAAAATCTTGACTTATTTATGGTTATGTATAATTCATTCATATGTGTGGATCTCTCTCAAGATACAATCACTACAATGGTGTGTATATTTTAATATTATTACTTTTTCACCATGATGTTTATCATGCTCAGTGAAATAGGTGTCATGTCATTATGGTACCTGTATGTCATATTTTCTACTTTTTATAAACCATTCATTTTTAGTAGAGAGAATAATATCAAACCACTCAACATGACTACCTTTAAAATAATGTGAGTTTCTACCATGGATTGGATCAGTTTCTTACACTACTATGATATATATACATTGATTAAACATGATGAAACATTTTCTGATTTTATTCATATTATTTCGATTTATAAAAACATTGGTAATCTCAGAATTTTCTCAAAGTAAAATATCATATGTGGATGTTAAAATATCACGCAGAGGACCAATATATCAAATAGGTTGGAAGATTCCTTACGTGTATAATGTTTCCTTTTACAAATTTTTTATCTTTGGAAATTTATTATGTGTTTTCAAAAATGTATTACACGATCTCAAATATATTATGTTGTTCATTCATTTTCCATTTCACCTAACTCAATTTCTTTATATCCAGAATAAAAATATAATACGAGATCTAAAATTTATTACATCTTTGTTTTTCTTCCTTTTTCAGTTTCTTCCAACTAAAAACATCTTATATGTAACTAAATTTATATAAACATGCTAGAAATGCCTTACATGTTTTATGATTTCCTTTTCCAAAATTCATATTTTTATCTATAATTTTAGACTTCACTCGGATCAGGCCAAAATATCATCAAATCATCTTCATGGAATCTCAACCACTTAAATCTCATCCTAAAATATATTATCACATAAAAATCTATTTAAATATGTTTTAGATAATGACATATTGGTTATCACATCTCTATTGACTTGAATAATAGCTCAAACAAATGTCACACTTAGAGGATACCTACTTGAATTTATCCACACTAGAACTGTAAGGTAGAATTATAATTTCAAAATCTATTTTCCATTATATTTTTGAATCATCAAGATATCATCATTTCCAAAAAATTCATAATCATTTTGATTTACCAAAATCTCTGGTAGAAACTCAAATTTTCAATTTTCATTAAGTGATTGGATCCTTATGAATCTAATGTAATTACTTAAAAGAAATAATCAATTATTCTCTAATAGTTATTGTACATTAACTGATAGAAACGTTCCCATTACTTTTCTATATGATTAATGTCATAAATTCTTTCACATCCTCTTTTCTAAAAATTGGATGATGGAAAAAACACTTATATGCTTCGATATTCTTGGGGACTTCCAACTACTTCTCATCAAGCTGGGTAATTACAATCACCTTCCAATATATTCTTCATCTATGTTGACCTCAAGAACTATCCCATAATGCTTTTGATCATTAGTAAAAATAAAATAAAACACATACATAATGTAGTTTCAACAATATTCCCCTTTTTATTTTTTTAATGCCTCCTAGAAAATGATGTTTCAATATGTGATCAAACTCAAATATTTTTCTATCCCTTTTTCTCATTGTATTCAATTTTTATCCATCCTCTAATTGAAAATAAAGAAAAAGTGCATCGGGGTGAATTTTATCAATTCACTCTTAAGAAATGTTTCATTAACCATTACACTCTATGTCTACATGATCCATGATCAGTGTCAAATACACATTTTAAAAAAAATATTGGTTTGAATTTTCATATCTATGTAAGGTTAAGATGATTTTTAAGAGATTTTGTAACGATAGAGAGTATTTTCTTGTAGATACATAACGGTAACCGTTATTTTTCATGGGTTTTGTAAGGGTATAGTGGTTTTTCTATGGGTTACGCAAGGATAAGTGTGGTTTTATGGGGTTTAGTAAGGGTAAGCCGATAATTCAAATCATTATGTAAAGGTACCTCCATAGTTTCATAAGGGTAACCCATTATTTCTAAAGCTGAGGTAAAGGTAATCTAAAACTCAGATAAGGGTATTACCTAGTCATGTAAAGGTAAATCCTTCAAGCTTTCCCACATAAGGGTACTTCCCTTATCACATAAAGGAAAACCATATCTTCATAAAGGTACTATAAAATTTACAATAATCACATATAGGTAATGTTGGCACTGTGTAAAGGAAACCGTGCTTTTCCAAATGTTATGTAAGGGTAACTTGGATGCTGTGTGAGGGTATAATGATCTATATAAGGGTATTTACTCAATTTCAAAGGATGTGTAAGGGTGACCTAGTACCCTTACCCGATACCTAGGAGATGTGTAAGTGTAAAATTGTATTATCCTTATGCAGTTCCCTCTATGGGAAAAATTATTTTAAATTGCACCTTTTTATCTCTATATTCCATGTTCACACTTATAAGGTATTTCATGCATTTTTAAATTACTTAAATCATGGGAATTGATTATTTGAACACATTTAAAGAATTTAACTATTAATTATGGATTTCAAATACTCTACAATCAATGTTCGGGTAAGAGACAAATTAAATTGTTAATTAAATTTATGGGATTTAATAATGTGAACCTACACTAGGTTTTCCTTATTGAAAAATACTTGAACCATTATGACTTCATTTTTTTTATTCTATTGAGTTCAGGAAAACTAAGAATTACATTTTTAAAATTGGTGAATATTTCTTCAATAAATATGAGTTCATTCTTTGGGTTCTAGGCATGGCTGAAACCTCCCCATATCTTCTATATTCTTCGGTGTAGTGTTTTAAAAGATAATTCTATGTAGGAATCTATATTCCTCTTTTCTGTTTTCATGAGAGATTTGTATATTTTAGATTTCCAAAACATTCTAGAAAATGAATAATGAATTTTTAAAAGATTGTTTCCTTTGGAAATGAGGATGACCTCGTTGATTTAAGCTTCAAACATTCCAAGCGTATTCTAACGGATTTTTTCGTAGAACAGGAAACATCCAATGATTCTATATCCATTTGAACCTACTTTCCAAAGGTATGTGATCACTAGTTCTGGATTGATGAGGCTTAAGAATTTTAATTGGTCGAGAGGATGGGAGGTCGGACTCATCACACCTTTTTGGGGGGAATTATTGTCTACTCTTTGACTCTCTTTATAGATTTAAGTTATGTTCGTGAATCCTTATTACATTACCAAGTATGAAAATGATCTTTCCTTTAGATCTGACAATAAATAATTAGTATAAATGAAATTTAGAGAATCTTTTATATGTATTCGAGGTTCTTCATTGATAGTGAATCATCTATATTTGTTAGAGATTATTATTTAATGGTATCCTTCGACACATTATATAGAAATCACTTGGTCATTATGATAACCATACTGGTTTTTAATATACTCAATGGGGCACTTGAAGTTTATTTTCATTCAGAAGGAAATAAATTATTTCATAGTTTGGATTGTACCCTCAGATTGGCTACCTACATATCCTTTTTTAGAAAAGGAATCAAAACGTCATAGGTCGAGTAAATAAGTATGATGTTTATACATGATTGATGGCTCAAAGAAAGATGTCATAATTACTTTTTCAATCTAAGCTCACGTGAGTCATGCTCCGTGTGAGAAAAAAGAGGTATTGGTAAAACTAGACAATTTGTGCTATGAAATATGAAATTATAAGAAATGATGTTGGTCTTATGTATGTATGACTGCCCAGATGAATGAAGATAAGGATTTACTTCAGGGAAGAAACTCGGGAACAAGGTCCATAAAGGTATATGTGATTTATGGAGATTTGGATACTATAACTTGGGGCTTATTCTTGAGAAGGCTGCCCAAATTAGGAGGGAACTTATTATTTGGTTTTACTCCTGAGAAGGAACCCCAAGTCAAAAGTAAAATTAAGACTGGTTAAGAGAAATTGTGACTGGGGCTTACTCTTTAAAGAAGAGGCCCAGGTTAATGGGAATAATGACTGGGGAATACTCCTGAAAAGGAAGCCCCGGTTAAAGGAATTTGGATTTTGGGAACTTGGGGCTTACTTCTAAGGAGGATTCCCAAAAATTATGGGAACTTGAAGAATGGGGATTATTCCTGAAAAAAGGCCCAGGTTAGGGGACTTGGAGATTACTCCTAAGGAGGATGCCCAAATGAGAGAAATTATGAATGGGGTTTACTCCTGAAAAGAAGACCCAGTTTAGGGAAACTCTCATATTTAAAGGATGAGGTTGAATGAATGAAGTCTCTCACCTTAGTGACATGAAGATATGTAAATCACTAAGTTTTGAGAGATATTCTGTAGGGTTCCTTTCAGATAAGGAATCCAAAACAAGGAATCATTCCATGAAATGGATTTAAAGAGGGTTTTGAAGGCATAACCTTGAAGAGGAAAGGTGGATTTGAATATCAGTGGTGAATAAGAAAAGGTGGCACCCAAAAAAGAGAGAGGCATGCAAGTCCTGTGTGGGCGCGCAAGTCCTAGTCGCGCAAGTATACTTGCGCGACATAAGATTACTTGCGCGATGGTCAACCCTTAGGGTAATACTTGGGTGAGACTTGGATCAAGCCCTTAGTACTATCCCTAGAGGTTTCCAGAAGAGTGGTGATTAAGTTCTGTTGAAGGGGTAAGGAGGCGCGCAAGTGTGGCCATTTCCCTTAAGGGCTAGCCTCTTAGCCGCAGAAGTGTTGATGAGTTTCAACATGTAGGCCTTATTTCCCCTATTTAGACCTTCCATTCTAGGTACGAAATTACCTTTTAAGTGTTCGAAAGACTTCCAGAAGAGGCTTGGGCGACCAGAGTTCAAATATGAGTTTTCAAATTTTTTTCGTCCTAAAATGGGGGGCCCACAGGGGTATTTATAGGACTGTGAAGACCATGGGAAAAATTCAGATAGGGCGCGCAAGTCACCTGCGCGGCCACTAGGTGGCACGCAAGTGTACTCGCATGGCCATGATAAAACCTGCGCAAACCATGTTCAAACTTATCTGTGTTCATGCCTTTCTCGATTTTTGATGTTTCTTCAATGGATGAATCACTTTGTATTCAACGTATTTCCCTTTTAAATTTGTTAGACTCTGTGATGGAAAAGAGAATCAACAAAATTCCCCCCTCAGAGTTGGATCCGAAAAAAATGAGGATGTAACTCTGAGGTAAGAACAATACCAAGGAAACTTAGGCGCACAAGTATTGAGCGGGCAGATGGCGACACACAAGTGAGAGTCGTGCAGGCATCAGTGTACAGGGATGCGCACACTGGTTTTAGGATCATAGGGTTGAGGCCTGGCCTATATCAAATGAAAAATACTTTCATCTTTGATCATTTTTGCATTCCTTCTTTTACTACATGCTTTAAATTTTACCTACGCCATTGGGCCTAGTAAGAATAGTTTGATTTTTACTAGGATTATAAAATATAACCCTATAAGATTTGAATCTTTTAATTGATCAATATTACCTAAATCATACGAAATTTATGTTTAGTGAGCTAGAACATGACTTTTGTTCATAGTTACCTTGTCTTTTGTAGGCAGTTTAAAGTCATGCACGTCGGACATAATAAGGCTAATGTATAAGGTCGAAATAGCTTTGACTAAATAGATTAACATTGACTCAATTCCTTGATAATTTATCTGAAAACATATTACCATGATAAAGTATGAGGTAAAATATGTAAACGATGACTTAAGAAATTTTGAATATGAGGAATGATATGAAAAATGGATAAAAATCATTAGAAGAAGTAGTTCCCAAGAATGAAGTTAACACTATTTAACAAACCCATTAGGGCATGGAATTATGCAGGGCCACCTAAGTGCATTGGATGCATAGTTAAATAATAGCATCTTTTGGTTGACAAGTCTATTATGTAGATCGTTTATGCAAGGCCTCCTAAGGGCATGTGCTACATAGTCCAGAAAAAGAACTCTCAGAAATTCACCTTTCTACTACTTAAAAGCCAGTGGATGTTTATGGGAATTCAAGTTTTTTAAAGCATAGAGTTTGTTGTTGGAGAGAGGTACTTGAATATGGAAAAGATATTTCCAAACAGAATTGTCTAAGACCTGGATGAATGTAACTCTTACGAAGGTCTGACCCAAACATAAGGAATGAAAATATTAACCATAGACTTGAATACTTTCAGATCATGAAAAAGAGTATGTGACAGATATGTTTAGGATGGATATTTTTTGTGGATCGCTACATATTATCTTTAAGACAACTAAGAAAAAAAGAGATTTTCTTCCCAAGAATGAAGTTACCCCTATTTGAAAAACCTGTTAGGGAGTTGAATTATGCAGGGCCTCTTAAGGGCATTGGTTGTATAGTCAAATAATAGCATCTTTTGGCTGACACGACTGTTATGTAGACTGTTTATGCAAGGCCGCATAAGGGCATGTGATGCATGTTCAGGAAAAAGAACTCTAAAGAATTGTACATTTTGTGACCAAAAGTCAAGAAAAGTGTAATGGAGATCTGGAAGTATTTAAAGTTAGGAATATGACACATGGAAATGGGTATTGTTCAATGCATGAAATAAATACATAGATCAAAGCTAACCATAATCATGTTGTGTCTAGGTCCTAAATTGAGGTGTTGGACTTCACTACATATCCCATAAGGATGGGAATCAAGCCATATGTAGTTCTTGAAATACATTTTAATGTCATGTGGGACGAAACTATAAGAAATCTTAGTTTAGGGTCATAGAACTCAGATCATTATAATGAATACACTGTGTATGTTTTCATGGGGACTTTTCATCCGGAGGACTGAAAGTAGAATTTGGGGTTAGGCCCAAAGACTTGGGGCTAGATTCGAGGGATACTCAAACATTCCTACGTATCCTATAAGGATGGGAATCAAGCCGTACGTAGTTTTAGAAATACCCTCTGTACAGATTTGGATCGTACATATAAAGGGTGAAAACGGGACTTTAGTGCAATAGGTTCAGGTATTGTCATGTATGCACGTAGTCTTTGGAATATAACATGATTAAAGATCAATGTAAATAATGATTCCCTCTTAGGTGAGGGTGTCAAAGAATGTTTTAGTTTATTGTCATACAGGGCAAAAGTGTTGTATAGTTTAATGTCATGTAGCAAGGACAAAGGTGAACCAATGTGAAGATATTGGTTCTGGGGCTACTTCACATATCATAATCATATGAGATGGAGGTGAACCGATGTGAAGAGAATGGTTTTGGGCTTGAAACTTAGAACGTTGCCTACGTACGCAGCCTAGAAGGCAAGGATCAAAGTCCGCGTAGTTCAATTAAAAAATGAATTAGTGACCAAGTTGTTTCTGGGGACAATGACCTAAAAAATGGTGTTGGGACTTACACATGGTTAGCGTCCTAGAGAGGTTGTTATAGTTGAAGTTTACTCTAAGCTCACATGAGTCATACTCGATGTGAGAAAAAAGAGGTAGCAACAACCTTAATGATACACAGTTTAACATCATGTAGGACGTATGAAGGGACTATGTAGTTTAAAGTCCTGCAGTGAGGACTATTTGTGATGCACAGTTTAGTGTCATGTAGCAGGGACAAAATACAATTTAACGTCATGTAGGACATATTAAGGGACATTATTCAGTTTTACATCATGTAGGGAAATATAGGGACACATTTTAATGTCATGTTGGACGTAAGGGTGCTGTACAGTTTAGCATCCTGTAGCTATGACGATGATGACAATACAGTTTAATGTCATGTTGGATGAAAGGGAGACTATTCCGTTTAATGACATGTTGTGAGGGCAAAAGAGGACACGGTTTAACATCATGTTGGACGTATTAGGGACATTTCAATAGTTTAACATAATGTTGTATAATGGTGTGAATAGTTTAAAGTCATATACATAGACCATGGAATATGCAATTTAATTTCTCTCTGAATGTAAGGGACTTCTGTATAGTTTAGCGTCATATAGCTAGGACGTCATAGTTTAATGTCATGTTGGACGAGGGTGCAAATAGTTTATGGTCATATGCATGGACTTTTGATGCTGCATTTTAACGTCTTATTGGATGATATCACAGTTTAGCATCATGTTGGACGATAGGGTATTTGTGTTACACAAAATAATTCTTTAGTAATCTAGCATTGGTTGGAGTATTGATGATTTCTCCATCCATTGATATTAATGATTAAGCTACATTGGAGTAGACCTTATGTATTGAATAAGGTCCTTCCCATTTTAGTTCCAGCTTCGGAGGTTTCTTTCCAAGTATCATTTGAGTTCTGAGAACCAATACCAATTCTCCCTGAATGAATGGATGAAGATGAACCTATTTGTTCAAAGCTTGTGCTATTCGATTTTGATAGACTTCCAAGTGGTGCAGGGTACACAACCTTTTCTCATCCAACCATTCCAATTCATCCAATCGCTTTGGAGATTGTTCATCTGTAGATGACTGATCACAAATGGCTACTCTGAGTGAGGGTAATTAAACCTCAATAGGAAATATTGCTTCCATTCCATATACCAATGAATATGGAGTTGACCGCGTTGCAGTGCGGGTGGTGGTTCGATAACCCATAAAGAATGAAAGTGTTTATCAGAACATGATTTCTTATCTTTATCCACCATCATTTGCAGTATGTTTGAAAGAGTTTTTTTGTAAGATTCTATATGGCCATTGGCCACTACATGATACCGAGAGGAATGATTGGATTTAATGTTGTATTCTTGATACAACTTCCTCTCCTCGGATGAACAGAAGTTGGTGCCATTTTCTTTCAATATGGTATGAGGGACACCAAATATGGTAATGATGATAGACTTGATGAAGCTAACAATGCATTTAGAACCAACTTCTTTGAGGGGTATTTCCTATTCCCATTTGGAAAAGAAGTTAGTAGTAGTAAGAATGTACTTAAACTACTTGGATGTAGTCGAAGGATAAGGTCCCACTACATCCATTCCCCACGTGGAAAATGGCCACGAGTATTTAGATATATGAAGCAACTCTGGGGGTTGATGAATGAGGTTGGAATGTACATGGAAAGAATGACACTTCTTTGTGAAATCAACACAATCTTGTATCAATAAAGGCCAAAATTATCCAAGACTTCGAATTTGATCAGATAGTTTGTGTCCAGACTGATGGGCACTACAGACTCTTGTTTGTACTTCTTTCATGACTGCCATTGTCTCTTCGCCATCAATTCATCTGAAGAGGATTCCATCAAAATCTCTTTTATAGAGAATTTTTTCTAGGTGATTAGGGATGTCATAAAGAGTAAAATTGACCACACGTCTCCGGACTTGTTCTTTCTCGGCTCTATCAGGTGGAAGTGTTCTATTTTGAAGGTATTCCTTGGTAGGTGTCATCCATCCGGTAGTATGACCATATGGTTATGGAATGGGACTAATTTCATTCATTTCCTCTATTCTGGTTTGAACATAAGGTGAAATTGTATGACGGTGGGAAATACTGATGGTTGTCTTGTCCCGATTTGGATCTTCTAGAGCTGTGGCTATATTTTCCAGTGCATCAGCATGGGCATTTTGTGATCTCAGGACATAAGAAAATGTCATTTTCGTTGTAAATTCCACTATTAACTCTCTGACGTAATCATACAAAGGGATTAATTCATCTTGTCTGATTTCATAATCCCCCTTGACTTTTTTTATTACCAGGTCCGAATCACCTTTCACTTTTAATTGATTCACTTTTTCTTTAAGTGCCAACTCCAATCCTGCAATAAGAGCTTGGTATTCTACTTCATTATTTTTACTTCCTCCTAACAATGAGAAGGAATAAAGTAGCACTGCCTTTTCTGGGGAAATGAGTACAACTCCTAACCCAACTTTTTTGAAATTAAGATCTTCCATTTTCCTCCCTGTTGGACTTCTGGAAGCACCATCAAAGTACATTTCCAATGCTTGAAAACTATCTTGAATAAAGAATACTTCCTCATCAGGAAGTTCAATATCTAAAGATGTGTCTTCTACTGAAGGATTTTCAACAAAGAAATCATCCAGAGCTTGGCCTTTTATTTCCTTTTGAGACACATATTGAATATCAAATTGCTGCAAAATAACTTCCCACCTTGCCAGACGTCCTGTAAACATTGGACGACTAAGGATGAATTTGAGCGGGTTATTACAAGATATCAATTGGACCTCATGATGTTGCAGGTAATGTCTCAACTTCTGAAATACAAATATTAAGTCTAGTCAACACTTCTCAATATTTGAATACCGGTTTTCTACTTCATACATAGTCTGACTGAGATAGTAATGGTTGTTTTCATTCCCAGCATCATTCTTATGAGCAAGAAAGGCACCCAATGATCGCTCTAAAGCTGTAACATAGAGGATAAGTGGTCTTCCTTCAACAAGTGTCATTAACACTGGTGGACTCAAGAGATACTTATTTATAATATCGAATGCCTCTTGACATTTTTCAGTCCTCTTGTATGTGACTCCCTTCTTCATCAATTTGGGGAAGGGTAAACTTTTTCCTACCAAATTGGAAATGAAACACCTAATATAGGCCAAGTGTCCTTGAAGTCCTCTTAATTACATTAAATTTCGATGAGGTGACATACCAAGGATTGAATTTTTCTTCTCAGGATCGACATCAGTACCATGATGGCATACAACAATGCCAAGAAATTTCCCTGAGGTTACCCCAAAAGCACATTTTAAGGTGTTCATCTTCAAATTATGTTGCTGATGTTTGTGGAATATGATTTCCAAATCAGCTAAGTGATTAGAAAGTTGTTTGGATTTAACCACCAAATCATCCACATAACATTCAACAAACTTCCCTAAAAAGGGTTTGAAGATACGATGCATGGCACGCCGATATGTTGCACCTGCATTCTTCAGGACAAAGGGCATTACCGGAGAGAAAAACACACCCTGAGGGGCTCTGAAAGCTGTAGATTCCTCATCTTCTGGATCCATTCGGATTTGATTATATCCTGAATATCCATCCATGAAGGAAAGTGCTTCATAGCAAGCTATTTCATCAATTAAGAGTTATGCTATCGTAATTGGAAAATCATCCTTAGGAAAATGCCGATTAAGTTCTCTGAAATCAATGCAAACTCTAATTTGTCCATTCTGATTTTTCACAGGGACAATATCAGCCAACCAATTTGGATATTGAACTTCTCTGATGAAGTTAGATTTGATAAGATTATCCACTTCAGCCTCAATTTTGGAAACATAGGTTGGGTGTGTTCTTCTAGTGGCTTGTTTGAATCCCTGATGTTCTTCTGGATAACCCAAATGATGAGTGGAAACATCAGGATCTAGCCCAGGCATCTCTATATAGTTCCAAGAAAATATATCTTGATTTTTCTATAAAAAGGAAATATACATCTCTTCCTCTTCACGATTCATGGCCGCACTAATTAAAGTGGGGCGTAGATCTTCTTTTGTACCCATATTTATTTCTATGAGTTCATCCATAGGGGTAGAGATACCCTCTTCAAATGCTGGAGGAGCATCCCTAATATCTTCCTCTTCTTCTTTAACATGTGTTATTTCTTCTTTTTATACTTGCATAGTTGATGATGAAGTATAATTTTCATGATCAGGGGAGATGTTAAATTTTGAACATCTTGAAGAAGAAGCTTCCATTTCCGACCTGATTGATAATGAAGGGTCTTCCTTGGGTAATATAGAGGAGATAATGGATTGAGAATCGACATCATCATTCAGCTCTGACATTTCTATATCTTCTTCTAGCAAGATTGGTGATGTATGGACTTGATGGATTTCAGCGGATGAAATGAAGACATCTCCATTTGAGCTTTCATCATTTCTTGGTGAATCACCAATTTCTCCCATGTTGTCTGGATTGATTTCCATAATTGACATTATGGAGTTTTCCATAAGAGTATCTTGATTTGGATCTATCCTGTCAATTTTACTGATAGGAAATAAATAATCTGTACTCACATGTGTAAATCGGAATACTGGAATATTTTCCAAATCATTTGAAGCATTAACTTTGGTAATCTCCCTTATTGTGGATTTATCCTTTCCCTTCATGTGATAGATTTCTGCCTCAATGTATTGAGATTCACATGTCTTGAAAGGGGTCTTATAACCATACAATGTCCCAATTTGACCATCGAAACAATATTTGAGACATTGATGGTATGATGAAGGGATAACCACATGTTGATGTAGCCAGGTTCTACCAAGCAAGATGTTAAAGGCTGAGTGTTGATCAACAACCATGAAATATGAATTGGATACAAGATCTCCAAACTGAGTTCTGAGTGTAATCTCGCCCAGTGGTTCTTGTTCATTTTTATTATATCCTTGTAACATCAAAGTAGAATGAGATAAATCAGATTTGGTGAGGCCCAATCGATGAAGCGTACGAATGGGGATGAGGTTGAATCATGAACCATTATCAATGAAGACTCTTCAGATGTATACACCATTGACCTTGACAGATAAGTACAAAGGTCTAATATTTCCATGCACGACAACATCTTTATCTTCATCTGTGAAAGATATCACTGCATGGAATTCTGTAGGATTATTCTCTACATGGTAGGCTTCAGCCACAACAATTTCAGTTTCAAACTCCTGGGGACTTGACAAAGCCTTAATAAGTGTATCCTGAAGATCCTTTGATAAATTCATGGCATCCAGAATTGATAACGTTCCTGGTACTTGGGCCAAGTGTTTCAATACATTATACTTTTGATCCAAAGGTCTGTGTTTTCCAACAAGAACATGTGGTTTCGCAGGTTCCTTAGAAGTTGATGTTTTGGAAGTTGATGCATCTTGTATTTGGGTAGGAGTTGGTAATACTCATGACTTTGGAAGATTAGACCGGTTAGGTTTATTTACTTGCTTAGAGGAAGAAGGAGGAACCTCTAACCGATCTTCCAGAATAACTGTGTCAGGACTGAGTCTTCTTTGTGTAGAAGAACTTTCTTGTACTTGTTGAGCTCGTTGAAGGGATCTACCATGAGTTTCTGCTTCATACATAGTTCTAGCAGGGGTATAATTGGAATAGTGGCCTCAGAAAGATCCACGTCTTCCCTTGTACCCTGATCCTTTAGAACTTCATCTAATTCCTCTGTTTGATACAGGGAATTCAGGCTCACCAAAATCAAAACTGCGACTGGAATATGGATCTATTAAATTAATCATATTAACAGAACCAAAAATAAACTCTTCATCCGATAAAGACTCTTCCTAATTAACCAATTTAGGTTGTTTCATTTAGTGGGACGGTGCTCGTGGCTTTGATGTAGATGGCATAAAATCTTTTAGATTCAAAGACAACTTAGGCTTTGACACAATTTCATCTTCTTCTGATTGTTCCACTTTCTTGGAATTATGTATCCCTTTTGAGGATTTTCCCTCTGATGAAGAGGGTTTTCTTGTGGCATTCATTGTAGAAGACACAACTGGTTTCATCAATTGTGTTCGCAAAATGTCAGGAGTTCGGTTGATCATTTTTCTGACCATCCAATCATCATATTTTTGCGCATTTTTTTCTTCACTTCTTCCCACTCTCCCTCTTCCTCGTGATTTGTAGTAGTTACACATGCTACCTGAGCTGAAGAACCTATTATTTTGACTTTTCCCATGTCGACCATTTTTTGCAGGAGGTCCTTGAAGACAAAACACTCCTGAATGAAATGCCCCAACATCTGATGAAATACGCAATAGTTGGGATGGTATTCATCTCATTCCTTTTTTAGCCTCTTGGGCCTTGGCAATTGAACCAAATTATTTTCCAAATCCGAAATGAAGTAACCAGGAACATGTTCATTTCAGAAAGAGTAAATTTTGCTCTTTAAACCCTCAAATTGTTTTCTTCATTGATCTATTTGATAATCTTGACGAAATGGCCTCTGTTGTTGATTAATAGGAAGCAGATCCCTTCATAAAGATGAAGGTCTTGAAGTAGAAGTAGGTACATGTTCTTGTTTAAGCATAACTGTAGAAGTATCTTCTTTACCCATTCTCCTTCCTGGAGCTGATGGAATTACACTAGCTTTATCCTTAGTCTTTATAAGAGAGTCTTCAATATATTGAATGATTAAAGTAAGGTCTCGAAACCCTCTTGTGTATTTCATGGGGATTAAAGGTGTGCACAACTCATCATGCAAATTCACTACACAGATTGGCAACAATTATTCTTGAGGGAGTGCTAAGCTCAGGGAATAGGTTAATCCCTTTTAGCGAGCAATGAAATTTGAAACCCTTTCATTCTCACTTTCATTACAATTTGTAAGATAAAAATATATTGTATTTGGAAAAGTTGAACTGAATTGAAGAAGGAATTGTTTATGAAGATTCTCCCACCCAGTAATTGACCTAGATTTCAAACTTGTATACCAAAAAAAAGCAGACCCTTGTAATGACTGTACAAAACACCTGAGCTTAACTGCTTCGTGCTAGTGAGTGGTTCCCATCATAGGATCGCAACAAGAAACAAAACGTGTTAAGTGTTTCTCTGGGTCTCTTGAACCATTAAATATTAGGAATGTGGTACTTGAAAAATATGATGGGGGAAAAATTGCGTCTACCCATTCAGGGTAAGATCTCTTCTCTGGTTGAACCAGTGCACGCTTTCCTTCCATAGCTTCCAACTGAGCTATTAATGACTCAATGGTAGTAATTAACTTTTGAGAAACATCTGATTGATCTTGGAATTGTGCAGGTGCAACAACTAGAGCTTGAATAGGTTTAGAGATGGGTACCACAACTGGGGATAACACCACCGGTTGTTGATGTGTATAACCCATGGGATTAGTCCTCTGAGGGTGTACAAGTAAATGAGTATACTCTTGATCCATCTCAGTAGCCACAAAAAAATTCCCTTGGATGATTGACTCTGGAACACTTAGGAGGAAGATTACTTTGAAGTAGTTCGGCATTCAACATCTTTAATTCCTTCATCTCTTCCTCTTGTTGTGTGAATCTTTGCTCTAATGAGAGAGATTGGCCTTCTCCAGAGGAAGGGTATGTAACCTGATTCATTCCTTTCCCCTTATTAGACACCATTCGGAGTGGAGAAAGTGGGTTACTTGAATGATTACCTAGATTCTGAGCAATCCTTTGATTTAATGTACGCACACCTTCTTCATTTGTGTCTGTGCATATAACCTCTTGAGCAGGAGCTTCCTCATCTAATCCCTTTGAGTGAGCCTCATCTGGGGGATCAGAAACAATGGAATTGATGACATTGATTGATGCATAACACATTACATCTCTTTTATCAGCATTTATGCGATATAACCTTCTTCCATGTCCTTGTTGAGACACTCCCTTTTGTTGATTTGATTCCTCGAGACATGTTGAAGATACTTAATGTGTAGGGTATCTCCTGATAATTTGGTTATTCGTTCCTCTTGGGGATTCATCCCTAATAGAGAGAATACTGACTTTCTTTGAAGAAGAGATTAAGGATTTGAAAAAGTCCCCAGTCTGGTGGACTGGGGCTGTTCCTGCTGTTTCTGATCAACTACTCAAATCCTATTTGTTGATTCTGAGGGTTTGGTTAAAAGAGTCCCCAGTCTAGAAAACTGGGGTGGCTCTTGAGTTTATATATCTGAGAACTTATTAAAATCTCTCATGATCTTATGGAATTTAGTCCAGAAATTGGCTGGATACAGTAACCTGCATCCACTCTTATCACCCGGCTCAAAAAACCGTTGGATGTTTTCCGACACATCTATCACTTGATTATGTGAATGCTACAAACGAAAATCTTGTTCAATATTCTCGTTTTCTTGATGCAGGAGTAACTCAAAAACTTATTCTCTGTATGTCGGATTTTGAGAAGAACTGGTTGAGGCCTGTTCTTGAGCGATCCTTTGATTACAAACAAATCCAATTGGCTGTGGCCGGCCATGGGCAATAACATTACATGATACCATTTTCGGCGGGCTTTGCAGACTAGAGAGTACAGTGATATGTAGTGATTCATGGATACCCCATCCACTGATATGAATTCTAGATGGGGCATTGGAAATTAATTTGTGCAACCTTCTTAGTGCGCCAAGGCATGAACGCTGAAGGGCTCTCTACTGCTTTTCAGTATTCAGATATCGATAAACTGAGAGAGATGCCAAGTCAATTTGGCATTGTAACCATTCTATTATCTTGACAGGATTTTCATATTCATCATAAGATAATATTTTCTTTTTCAACATATAAAGATTTTTCCATATGTTGAGATGAATATCATGAATTCCATCTTCCGTCAACATATCTGGAATGTCATATTGAGAATCAACCAAAGGCCAAAACATAACTGGCACTTCACCATTCACCAGTTGTTTTATCATATTTAGTACTTCCTCTATATCATTAAATGAAGATTCTTCTACCTCATTAGACCAGAGACGGTGCATCCTTATTTCTTCATCAGATTCAACAATATTGGTAGAGAAATCACTGATCAAACTAGAAGATGCCTGACTCAGGGGTGGTTCGGAGAATGACCTACACCCTGGGCTATCTTCTGATTGATAAACTGTGTCACCTTCTAGTGTTAATGAATCAGACATGAATGGATTCACATTTGCAAGTGCCTCAAGATAAAAGGGCTTTCTCATCACTACATTTCCCATTTGAGAATTTTCCAGGAAATGTGCATTATTACTTTGGAGTGGACTTTTGTAGCTAAATTAATTATCATGGGGAGGACCACCATGGTGGGTTATAGAAAAAGATGAAAAAAAAATTCTCCTTGGTCTTATGACCACACAGAGGGTTCTTGTGACTCTCATCTGAATTTGAAACTTTGAGATCAACCGAATTGACATGAAGCAAGACTTCAAGAGGATGTTTCTGATGCAGACCTTCGGAATTAACATCTCGAATATTGGGAACTAAGAGAGTAGAATCTTGAGTTGAAATAGATAATTGTCTGAGTGCATCAATAACTCTAGCATCGAGTAAGGTCTTATTACCGATTGGCCCTTGATTTCATGAATGTGATGGGAGGGTATTCTTTTTAGACGCCTTCTTACTCACATTGGGAACCCCTTGTTGAAGAAATTGTTCATTATTGGAATGTGGGTGTGCCTGGTCAGGAGAAATGATCAGGTTAGGTTGATTATCTCCAATCAAATCAGGTGTATGTGCCTGACTTGGTTGTCCATATGATATGGGGGAGTATGCCCCACAACCCTCTTGGACTGGAACAGAGGTGTGTGTTTGTTCTAAAGTGAACTGTTGATGTTTCACCCCACTGGTAGGGATAGACATGCATTTCTTCCCCTGTGATGCTGCTGAAGCTGTTATAATATCCTGGTAGGAATCCAGAATATGAGAAGGGATTTGATTCTGCTCCTTCACCGTTGATGGAATATGCTTGGTGACTTCAGCTGCCGGAACATGAATATATGTCCATTCCATGATTAGAGTAGGTGTGTGTTCCTGATCCTATCCTCCTTTTCATGTTAGTGAATTCTGATAGTACTTAAGTTTGGGGGCAGAGAGTTGAGTCTGCCTCTTGTTTGTCTTCGGAGCTTTCTGACTGACTTCTTCGGGTGTTAGAAAATGATACCGTTGGTAGGATTGATCAATACTAGTAGGTTTATATGCCTTCTGATTGCACTTCACCAAATATGGTTGATGATCTTCCTTCAATACTGACAGACGAGGCTACTGGAAGGATTGATGAGTGTAAGTAGGTTGTTGTTCCTGTTTAACAGTTGTCAACACATTGGGTTGGCGGGCTTCATCATATCTAGTCAGACGAGACTGCTGACTAGATGATGGATTATAAACAGTTGTATGTTCTTGTCTATAGTACTCCGTCGGAATTGCCCTGCGGGATTGGCGTGTTGCTGCCAAACGAGTCTGCTGGACAACAGAATTAAAATAGACGGGTGTGTGTACCCGCTCGTTGCATGCCCCCAATTTAGGTTGGTGGACTTATCTGGAAACGGCAGATATAAGAACCTGGTCATTGTTAACCTGTTGTCTCCTCTGGTGGTTCGTCTTGCCTTCTCGGGTTCGAGGAACCTTATCCGAACACCTGGAGACAACACCCTCATCATGTTGAGGGCGCACTACCGCACAAGTCTGGTGGAAATTTTTAATGAGAGCCCTCGGTAAGGACTCCTATCTCTTTGAGTTAAGGACCTTTGGGAACTTCTCATTCACCTCCATAGAATACAGGAGGGAATGGGGATTGTGTTCCGGGGATAATGACCCGAAACAGTTTGAGATGGTAGTTAGCACTGTCTACTTCTTGATCGCAGGTCGTTGCTGTCCGAATGAATAGGGTGAATTATTGACATGGAGGGCTTGTCTAGAAGCCTCCATAGTTGGAATGGTACCGTGTTTATGGTACTCCCTAACCAACGCATTTGATACCCATCATTGAAGATTATGAGTAGGTGATGTCGTACTCATAGCAAATGACGATCTAGCAGGAGTAGCAGCAGATTCATTCACAACAAATGTTTTCATAGTAGAGGCATTCACAGACGTGAACTTAAGAAAATCCATTCATCTAATGCAGAAGATCTTGGAAAAGAGTGCATGTTTGATATAACAAACATAATCAAGATAAGTTTGGTTGATACATCGTTTGGATGAGCACCTATGTTATAGATTTCTTTGTTGGCCCTCTCATTGATTTTTAAATTGGGGCCCAACAAATAAGTAAAAAATCATTTAAACTTGGTTAAGGATTCACATTAGGTTCACCATTTTTTGTTTCCTATGGAAATTGGGATGACCTCCTTGATTTAAGGTTCAAACATTCCAAGCATTTTCTAACGGGTTTGTTTGTAGAACCGGAAACATCCAATGATTCTATATTCATTTGGTCTTACTTTCCAAAGGTAGGTGCTCACTAGTTCTGGATTGATGAGGCTTAAGAATTTGCATTGGTCGAGAGAATGAGAGGTTCGACTCATCACACCGTTTTGGGGGGAATTATTGTCTACTCCGGGACACTCTTTATAGATTTAATTTATGTTCGTGAATCCTTATTACATTACCAAGTATGAAAATGAGCTTTCATTTAGATTTGACAATCAATAATTAGAATAAATGAAATTTAGATAATATTTTATATGTATTTGATGTTCTTCATCGATATAGAATCATCTTTATTTATAAGAGATTCTTAGCCAATGGTATCCTTCGACACATTATATAGAAATATCGTGGACATTATGATAACCATACTAGTTTTATAGCTACTCAACAGGGCACATGAAGTATATTATCGTTCATAAGGACATAGATTATTTCAGATTTGGGATCGTACTCACAGATGGGTTACCTATGTATCCTTTGTTTTAGAAAAGGAATCAAAACCCACATAGTTCGAGTAAAGAGGTATGAGGTTTATGCATGATTGATGGATCAAAGAAAGAATTCATAATTACTTTTACACTCTAAGATCACGTGAGTCATGATCGATGTGAGAAACAAGAGGTATTGGTAAAACCAAACAATTTGTGACATGAAAGATGCAATTATAAGAAATGATGTGGGTATTATGTATGTATGACTGCCCAGATGAATGAAGATTAGGATTTAATTCAGGGAAGAAACATGAGAACAAGGTCCATAAAGGTATATGTGATTTATGGAGATTTGGAAACTCTAACTTGGGGCTTATTCCTGAGAAGGATTCCCAAATTAAGAGGGGAATTGTGATTGGGTTTTACTTCTTAGAAGGAAGCCCAAGTCCAAAGTAAAATTAACACTGGTTAAGAGAAATTATGACTGGGGCTTACTCTTTAAAGAAGAGGCCCAGGTTAAAGGGAATTATGACTGGGGATTACTCTGGAAAAGGAATCCCATGTTAAAGGTATTTGGATTTTGGGAACATGGAGCTTACTCCTAAGTAGGATGCCCAAAAATTAGGGGAACATGAAGACTGGGGATTATTCCTGAAAAGGAGTCCCAGATTAGGGGACTTGTGGCTTACTCTCAATGAGGATTCCCAAATGAGAGAAATTATGACTGAGGTTTACTCCTGAAAAGATGGCCCAGTTTAGGGAACCTCTCATATTTAAAGGATGCGGTTGAATGAATGAAGTCTCTCACCTTAGTGACATGAAGATATGTAAATCACCAAGTTTTGAGAGATATTCCACAGTATTCCTTTCAGAAAAGGAAGCCAAACCAAGAAATCATGCCATGAAATGGCTTTGAAGATGGTTATGTAGTCTAACCTTGAAGAGGAAATGTGGATTTGAATAAGTGAAGTGAATAAGCAGGAGGGGTACCCAAAAAAGAGAGGGGCACACCAGTCCTGCGTGGGCGTGCAAGTCCTGGTCGCCCAAGTATACTTGCTCGACATAAGAGTACTTGTGCGGCGGTCAACCCTTATGGTAATACCTGGGCGAGACTTGGCTCAAGCCCTTAGTATTATCCCTAGAGTCTTCCAAAAGAGTGGCACGCAAGTTCTGTTGAAGGGGTAAGGCGGCGCACAAGTGTGTCCATTTTCCTTAAGGGCTGGCCACTTAGGCACGCAAGTGTTGATGAGTTTCAACACTTAGTACTTATTTCCCCTATTTAGACGTTCCATTATAGGTAATAAATTACCTTAGAAGTGTTTGGAAGACTTCCAGAAGAGACTTCGGTAACCAGAGCTCGAATATGAGTTTTCGAATTTTTTCTGTCCACAAATGGGGGGCTCACACGGGTATATATAGGCTGGTGAAGACCATGGGCGAAATTCAGATTGGGTGCGCATGTCACCTGCATGACCACTGGGCGGCGCAGAAGTATACTTGTGTGACCATGATAAAACATGTGCACCAATGTTGAAACTTATCCTTGTTTATTCCTTTGTCGATTTTTGATGTTTCTCCAAAGGATGAATCACTTTTTATTCACGGTATTTCCCTTTTCAATTCTTTAGACTCTATGATGGAAAGGAGCATTAACAATGATAATAACACATATTTTTCAAGGAATAATGAATAAAAATTATCAAACTTATCGTGAATTATTCTAGAGATATAAAAAATTATTTCATGTGAAATTGTAATTATTTTAAAGAAAGAAACTGCTAAGCACACACTATGATTTAAATGGATAATTTTAAAATTATCTTGCAGATAGAAATTTATTATAATATGTGGTATTTTTTTATTAATTTTGGAAATAAAATATCTGGAATTTATTCTAGGAATCCATGGAGATTTGGTTCAAATGAAAAACACATAGACATGATTTAGTTGACATTACCTTGATAGACCTTTAGAGTTATTCATAAATAACCTTGTGTTAGAAATCCCTTAATGTTAGAACATGTTTTCTATAGGTTATTATCATGATTGTTTGGCATGCATGCATAGCTTATGAGACCTGTGTCTAATGATTAATCACATGAGGTGTGTGTGTAGCCTGAACATGTTCTTGTGTTTCTTGTATATGGATTGTTCTGATGATGATACTCTTTGAATTGACATGATGTTTTATCTATAATTTTCATCTTGTATCATATTTGATATTCTTATATCTTCTTTAGATGAGCATGTGGTGGGGCCTATAGGTTAATTTCTCGAGATGACTGTGTTTGGAATATGATTAGCATTCATTGTAATATCCATATTGAGGGAAGCAACATACATGTATAGGACTATTCTGATGGAGGAATGTGTTAAGATAGCTATGGAAGTTTTATATGGAATGGTTATGAAGTAGATAACATCAGTATCAAAGGTATAAGTGTTTTTTTATACTTGGGTGATATATTTTTTATTATATCTGTACCTTTTTTACATTCATATAATGCACATTTTTATCTTATGCATTATTGTTAAGGGTTGTTTGTGGTGTTCTACTGAGTCGTGTACTTACTACCTACTTTGGAATTTTGGTGTGCTTGTAGATTTAATTACTAGGTATCTTATGAAGGGAAGGGGATTTGTGGTGGATGGTGGATCAAGTGGAGTAGGAGGATGCAAATTTTTCATGGTAGAGTTCATGTGTGACTTATGTTTCTAAATTTATTTACTATATTTACCTCATACTTTATATTTTTGTTTATTTTTAGATTATATATCAGGAATTCCATATTATTACTGCATGAGTATGAATTTTTGTATATGTTACTACTACTCTTATGGTTATTTTTTATTCATTACTTGTTGAATTATTTTTTATCACTTTATTTATCCAATGAAATTATACTGAGGGTGTAGTCTCCTAACTAATAGACTTAAAACCTCACTACTAGTCAACTACCTCTTGTATATGGGGAGACGGGCATGGGGTCATATGGTACTCTAATTTAGACACAGTGGTTTAGGTCAGTGCATTACAAAATTGTATTAAAGGCACTTGGTTTACTGACTTATGTCTTCTCTATACCATGATTTGGGATAGGGTAGAAAAATTTTAGGAATGTTGGGACTCTAGTAGGGGATCCATGAAAATGTATGTCTAGTACTGTATAGCGTAACTCCAAGTTACCTGGAATGTGGGATTTTATGTTTTTTCTAATTGATGTTATCATTGATTAAATTCACCTTGGATGAAGAACATGATGTTAATATACTAATTTATGGGATTTTGTGTGTGTTCATCCATCATGTTATGAATTGTCTTGACCCGACCCTACTGATATCAAGCCGCAACTACCCCAAGCACACCTCCATAGGCCAGGGGCTGGCGACAAGCTTCGAAGGCGTAACGATCTTGAGGGGCCTTCACCTAAGTACCTGTACACACCCACACTACCCAATTGATGTATAAGTTTAGAGTAAAAGGAAAACCAAAGGAAAAACAACTATAACCCAACCATAGTCATGCATGAACTTCTAAATAGAACAAGTAAAGTGCTGAAAAAGTAATGACAATATAACTGAACAAAAGAAGGGAAAAACACGCGCCCAACTCGAAAGGTTCCACAACCTAAAAATAGGTAAAAAAAAGTAAACAGGTGGTGAGTCTCACACCAAAAATTCCTACTACGACCACTGAACGCAGTCCAAGCTCTTATGTCCTCTACGCTCCTCCGTTGTCTCGATCAACCTGTCTGTCATCTACAAAGGAACACCAAGTGCGGGAAAAGCCCATGCAGGGTTGAGTGTAAAGATACTCAGTAGGATTCCCCAAAAGATCGAGGGAACAACAAAGGAGGCACAAAAATGTTGAGTAGTAGACAGAACAAGGAATAGTGAAAGAGTAAAGTAAATAGAGTGTAGCTCAACCCCACAAAAGAAAGGAATTAGACTAGTCCAACCAAGAGGAGCTAGACACAGAAAGCATGTGTCATACCCCACATGTCTTCTCCCCTCCTAGAAGGAGAGTAACTGAACCCATGGAGTGGGAACCAAAGTATGGAGTATATATATATATATATATGGTCAACAAGAAACCCGAACAAGTGTGTAAGAAGATCTCTATCTCCAAGCTCAGTATAGGAAAGGTCGCCAACAATTCTAAGGATATCCATTACTAAGGCCCCAATAACCCCGCACTAGAAGCTGTCTCATCACTAAACCGTACAACCAAGGTCTCGCTCTGATAATCAGGGAGAAAAGTCACTGACTAGCCTCATAGAAAGGTTTGACTCAGAAAGAAGTTGTCTGGTAACCCACTTCCCAGCCCAGATGGAGGGTAAACCCTAAGAGGTCATCGGGTAACCCATTGTCAAGCCCCGCTAGAGGGTAAACCCTAAAGTCATTGGGTAACCCACTACCCAACCTCGCTGGAGGGTAAACCCTAAGGACAATAGTTAACCCACTCCCCATCCTTGCTGGATGGTAAACCCTATGGTCAACGGGTAACCCACTTCCCAGCTTCGCTAGAGGGTAAACCCTGATACGCTGGTGGGTGACCCACTGCCTAGCCCCGCTAGAGGGTAAACCCAAAACTGGTCCGATAACTCTGCACTGCCCGTACCATCTATTGGTGTCAGTAATCATCGCTACCATGTATTGGTTCAGAGTGCATCAAAGGAACCTCCGACAAAAACCATTTCATGTTTCCACATTTAATGAGATCTTGAAAGAGGCTCTACATGCACAAACAGATTACACCATTTTAATGTTATTGAAAAAACACACGAGATGCACAATTGACTTTTTTGAAATGGAAACTCGAAGAAAAAGTTGCTCAACACCACTTTATGCCCATACGGCGTCTCGTGGGGCCCACACCTCGTTCCTAAAAAAGGTCGGGCAAACTGAGCCATCATGATGCTCTAAAAAAACACCCCAAAACTAATATTCATATGCCTCTAACAGATGTCTGGTGAGAAAGAGACATATCAATGAAAAACGTGCAAACCAGGCCCTATGGGGCCCGCACCTTGACTTTAGCTCAAGTACTCAAGAGAGTGTCCCAAAAAGTATTCATGAGAACTAGGATCACGCTGCTATTGACTGCGCATCGATCGAAGGTCTGGTTCGCGAGGTACATTCGTTGTAAGCTTTAATAATAATTTAATATTATTAAATTAAAGCATTTTGGGTCACCCATCTTCGGGCACAGAACCAAAAAAACCCTAAAACCCATCTTAAAAATTCTATCTCAAGGAGACGAACCCACAACCATAGACGGCGCATAAAATAGACACGCCGTTTAGGAGTTATAGTCCCTTGAACACAAGGGGACCAATCGGGTTGGTTCACACCACTGGCCAGCAGCCCAGCCGTGGGTCTGTCCCAAATCGTCGCGGCCTGCCCTGGCAACAATGGACCCCTCGGGTCTGGTTATTCAAAGTAGTATGACCAAAGGGATGGTCTTCATTCACGTCGCGCCAGCAGGACACGCTGAATGTGGGTACTTGTTCGCGGTACACCCCGAGGTGCTGACCTCGGGGTCCTCCTCCAGCCATGACGGGATGGCACCGACGCCCTATCCTCCTACATTGCACCGCCACGCCACCTCCAGCCTGCATTGCGCCACCTCATGCCATGACACCGTCCTGTAATTCATGTACCGACCACCAAAGACCCACTCCGCCACTGCATGGGAAGCCCATCGCACCGCCGCCTGGGAAGCCCGCGCCGTCGCCGTCACCTGCCGGACCACCCTGGAACCGCCAAAAACCTAGAATTTTTTTCGGAAAACTACCCGGGGCCACCCCGGATGCCCCGGGTCTCGGATGTTTTTACCTCATAATAGCGTTGGAAAACTTGGATTGTGCACTACGCATCTATAGGCATTACTCAACAAATTATCAGTATTTCGATACTACAATTTAAGCTCAAAAAAGGTGTGGGGAATTTAAAATGAAAACCATGATCCTACCCCACAGGGCATAGCTCGTCGCATCACAAGTAATCTATCGGACCACTGGCCTACCATGGAGGGGTGGAGGAGAGGAGCATGAAGGGAGGTGGATTCTTGTTGGGAGAGATTCTGCCAGAGAATGCTAGGGGTGAATTAAGGGGGGGGGGAGAAGTGTTTATGTAGTGAAACATAATTAAAATTAATTAAGTTTTAAACCCCCCACCTGTATCCATGTGTTGAACATTCGACGGGGTCAGGGTTAATCTGCCCCTAGGGTAAAATCCACATTCTGAGTGCAATGTCAGTCTTGAAATTTTAATCCAAGCCTCTGTTAAGAAGTTATATAGTTCACTCCCAAGGCCGCCAAATTATGAAAACTTCCCTCGTGGATTTTTCCATAGAAGGGTCGTGACCACGAAATTTACACCCTTTCTAGGGTAAACGATATGCTTCGGACTCAACAGTGCCCTAGTTTTTCACATTCGTGCAACTGTTTAGGTGTTAATCTTTTTATTTGGCATTCCTTGTGTGAACGCACTTAAAATTTAATTTCAACCACACCGGGGCTTGTAATTACACGCCCTCTGAATGCACTGCTCTGCAATAACATCAAGAAAATTTCAATGTCTTACAGGCTCAAAAACTGGGTTCTTACATCATTCCCTCCTTCAAGTTTTTCATCCCTGAAAAACAAAACTACTAAAAAAACTTGGGATAGTAAGACCACATCTGGCTCTCCTGTTCCCAGGTGCTCTTCTGCACCCTCCCATGCTACCACAACACACAAACCAAAGGAATGGACTCTCCACGTAGTATCATCTCATATCGGTCCTCAATCGCCACCGGGTGCTTTGCAAAGGTGTATCCATCCTCAAATAATCATCTCTCCCCAGCCAATAACGTGCATGGGATCGTGCACGTATTTCCTCAACTGCGACATGTGGAAGATTTCTTACACCCTCTCTAGCTGTTGGGGTAGAGAAAGACGGTAGGCAACCTCACCAACCTTGCGTATTATCTAAAAGGGCCCAATGAACCTCGGGGACAACTTTCCTCCCCAGCCGAACCTCAATGTTCCACGCCGTGGGGAGACCCTAAACAGACATGGTCTCCCTGGTCGAACTGCAAAGGCCTGCGATGACGGCCTGTGTAGGACTTCTGTCTGCTCTGAGCCCTCCTCATCTGCTCACGAATGACTTGCACCTTCTTCGTCGTCGCTCGCACCAACTCTGGGCCCTTGAGGGAGGTCTCCCCAACATCCGTCCAACACAATGGTGACCTAAAGGTTCTCCCATAGAGGGCCTCAAAAGGTGTCTTGCCGATAGTAGAGTGGTAACAGATGTAATATGAGAACTCCACCAAGGGCAGGTGATCCTCCCTTCTTAGGCCAAAGTCTAACATGCACGCCCTGAGCATATCCTTCAACACTTGGATAGTGCACTCTGTATGCCTATTAGTCTAGGGGTGAAAAGTTGTACTAATGTGCACCTGATTCCGGAATTCCTTTTACAAGCCTCACCACAATCGCGACGTAAACCGCACATCATAGTCGTAGATGATCTTAGAGGGTACTCCATGAAGGCGGTCGATCTCCCAAACGTACAGCTACCCTAGACTCTCGATCGATCTCTTCTCCCTGATGGAAAGGAAGTGCACCGACTTCGTGAGTAGGTCGACTATAACCCAAATGGAATTGTGTCCCTTCGCTGTGCGCGGAAGCCTTGTAATGAGGTCTATAGATATCTCATCCCACTTCCACTCCGGGATATCAAGGGGTTGCAACAACCCTGCCGGAACCTGATGCTCTTCCTTCACCTGCTGACAGGTAAGACACAAAGAAATGAACTCTTCTACACTCCACTTCATGACCGACCACCAAACTATTGCTGAAGGTCTCTATACATCATCCCCACACCGAGATGTACAGCCATGGGAGAAGTGTGGAATTCCTACATCACCTCCTCCCTCATCTGAACTGGTACTACAACTATCCCCTAGAACAAGATTTCGTGATTTCCTCCATCAGAATACCCATCAGGTGTGTCACCTGTGGATATCTGATCACACAGTACCTTTCTGTTGGCATCCCCCAGCTGTGAATATCTCACATGATCAAAGAGCTAAGGAGTGAACACCATCGAATGTAGAAAAAACATACCCTCCTGCTCCACCAAGGTCAGTTGTAGTGAAGCCAACTGCTCTGACGCTTCCCACACTAGAAGAGCCTGGGACTTCCTGCAAAGGGAATCTACTACTTCGTTTCCCTTCCATAGAGTATAGACTATCAAAAAATCATTGTCCTACAGAAACTCCATCTAGCACCTCTGCCTCATATTCAAATTCCTCTGTGTTAAGATATACTTGAGGCTCTGGTCATCTGAGTAGACCACAAAACTATCAAAAAGAAAGTAGTGTCTCTATAACCTCAAGGTGAAGACCACCAATGCCAGCTTCAAATCGTGATTCGCATAATTATGCTCATGGGGCCTCAACTACCTCGACCCATAGGCAATCATTGCCCGCTGCTACTTGATCACACACTCAAGACCATCTCCTGAAGCATCGCAGTACACCATGAACTCAACGCCCTCCTCTGTCGGCCTCAACACTGAATCACTAGTCATCCTCTGCCTCAAATCCTCGAAGGCCATCTGGCACTGATCAGTCCAGGTGAACGATCATCCCTTCTGCGTTAATACAGTCAAAGGGCCAGTAATCCTGTAGAAATCTTCCAAAAAACTCATGTAGTACCCTGCCGAACCAAGGAAGCTCCGCACCTCTGACACATTCTTGTCTGGCTCCCAAGAAAGCATTCCCTCTATCTTGGTGGGATCTATGGACAACCCCTACTTCATAATGAAATGACCCAGAAAGTGAACCTCATGAATCTGGAACTGACACATCGAGAGCATCCCACACAGCTGGTGGTCTCGGAGTAAGTCTAGGACCATCCTCAAATGCTCTGCGTGCTCCTCCTCTGTTGCGGAGTATATGAGTATGTCATCAATAAAGAAAACCACAAACCGGACTAAGTACAACTAGAAGATCGGGTTCATCAAAGCCGTAAAAATGGGGGGGGAATTAGTTACGCCAAAGGGCATCACCAGAAACTCATAATACCCATAACGATAGCAGAAAGACAGCTTTAGGATGTCAGCCTCACGAACCTGCAAATGGTGGTTGCTGGATTGATGATCAATCTTGGAGAACCACTTCGCACCTCTCACCTGGTCAATGAGGGCTTCAATCCTTGGCAAAGGTTACTTGTTCTTTATCATGTCTTGATTCAGGTGAGGATAATCCACACAATTCCGCAGACACCCATCTGCCTTTTTCACAAACAAAACCGCAGCTGCCCAGGGGGACACACTGGTCCTGATGAATCCCTTCTCACGATGGTCGTCCAGCTGAAGTCATAGCTCCCAATGCTCTGTGTGTTCCATTCGATATGCTTCACATGATATCGGGGTAGTCACCGGCAACAATTCAATGCAGAACTCCATCTCTCACCTCGGTGGTAGTCCAGGTACATCCTCAGGATAGACATCCATGTAGTCCTCTACAACTGTAGGGATCCATGTGCCTATAGCATCTGCTGATCTGAGATCCATGCTCTCTAACTAGTAAGAAAAAGGTCGTGGTCTCCTACTCATAGTACCCATCTGCTCTTCCATGAGGTCTCATTCACCAAGGATGGTGAACCTTGTCCCATCATAGTGGACACATCTGACTAGTCTACACTGAGAATCAATCTGGGTGTGAACCATGGAAAGCCAATCCATGCCCAAGATGACATCATAAGGTTCCATCCTGATGACATGTAGGTCCCATGTAAACCTCTCTCCTCCAAACGACAGTTCGCACTGTCTGCAGATAAAGGTCACCAACGAGGCACATCCCGTAGGAACCTCGAGGATAATCACAGGTGTCAGTGCCTCTAATAGAAGCTCCAACTAACATACTAAAAGAAGAGAAATGAAAGTGTGGATGGTGCCTGTGTCTACTAGTACCGAAGAAAGCGTAGAGTAAACACAAAGCGTACCTTGGACCATCTCGTGTGTTGGGGGGTCATGAACACCTATAGCCTAAAGCAGCCGATGGCCCCTTCCGCCAGCTCCCTGAGCCAGGCATGGGCCGTCTGGTGGTGGTGGTGGAAGGACCTTGAAACATCTTCCCCCACCTCCAGGACCTACCGCTTTGCCTTCTCCGCCTCCCCGAGGACCACCCTATCATCACCTGGGGGATCCCTGGTCACGGAACTGTCTCTTTCGCTGTGGTTCACCCACTGCCTGCTACGGCTGCTCGGTATGCCTGGTCGGGCAGTCCCATGATAGGTGACCTTATCCATCACAAGTATATCACCTTCTCTCTCCTGACTGCCCTAGTGCTCTACAGTGCCACTACAATGTACGACCTTTCCCCCGAGTCTGCTCACGGAATGGTCTCGTCATCTGAGGCTCTTCTCTATGCCACCTGCATGCTACCGAAGACTCTATTATGAAGTGGCCACTGCTAGGCTCTGTCAGCTGGCATCCCTCATCCAAGAATCTCTCTATCACGAGGACCCGCTCGAGCACCCCGGCATAGGTAGGGATGCACAGGGGCACTACACTAGCACAGATCTCCCTGCGAAGACCCTGCTCAAACACCCACACATGAAAGTAACTATCACAGACCATGTCCTACGAGTAGCATGTCAGATTAGTAAATCAGGCCAAGTACTTCACTATATCCACATCTCTTGCTTCAGCTCCAGAGGCTCCTGAATCCGAATAGAGCGTAAACAAGAGGGGGAGTACACCTCCCGTAAGAGCTGCTGGAAGCTATCCCATGTGAGAGATGACTCGTCGTGGGTCTGGGTAACCAACACCCACCAACACTCGACCATCCTAAGAAAAAGGTTGGCAGCTAGGGATACTATCTAGTCTACTGGTGTCCATACCATTATGAAAAGTCAGTCCACAGACTCTAGCCAGTCTTCCGCTGCCTGGGGATCCGGGTCCCTGCGGAACTTCTCCGACCACTGACGCTGGAAGTCTTGGAGTGCACTCAGCTTGCGCTCAACCTCGGCATGTGTTGCCGGTACTAACTAATGTTCCCCAGGGGAAGGGTCTACTTATGAAGAATTGGGTAGAAGGGGATCACGTGAGGGTCCCTTAACTGACGCCTAGTCGCTCGCCAGGTCATCATCACGAACTAAAGAGGGTAAACCAGATGGCTGCTGTCATGGGAGTATCCTAAAAATTATCAAGGATTACCATAATCAGATGAGAATATATATATATATATAATAGTAATCACATAAGAGTGCTGAATCAACAAGGACAATAAAAGACTCAATTCTACCGGATGCATGTTCCAAAGATCCCTGCAACAGATGTCTCAGCATGCCAAGTCAACAAGCGGGTTATCAGGGTCCTGGTGAATGG
Source organism: Viscum album (assembly GCA_963277665.1). Classification (NCBI taxonomy): domain Eukaryota; kingdom Viridiplantae; phylum Streptophyta; class Magnoliopsida; order Santalales; family Viscaceae; genus Viscum; species Viscum album. The sequence continues at coordinate 393,771,616 of OY728158.1, forward strand.
ATACGTCGGCCACCCGTACCATCACTGGACTCCCTATCATGAGATCCTCTCTCGAGACATGTCGACACTATTGCCCTAAATCCCAACCAATTTTTTTATGGATGTCTGAACAATTACCCAATGAACGAACCACATTTGATACCACTTTGTCATGATCCGACCCTACCGGTCTTGAGCCGCAACTACCCTAGGCCTGCCTCCATAGGCCAGGGGCTGGTGACAAGCATCGAAGGCATAACGATCTTTGGGAGGCCTCCTCCTAAGTATCTGTACACACATACACCGCCCAGTCGATGCAGAAGTGCAGAGTAAGAAGAAAACAAAAGGAAAAAAAACTATAACCCAACCAAATTCATGAATGAACTTCTAAATATAACAAGTAAAGTGCTGAAAAAGTACTAACAAGATAACTGAACGTAAAAAGGGAAAAACACACCCAACACGAAAGGTGCCACAACCTAGAAATAGGTAAATGAAAGTAAAAAAAGCTGATGAGTCTCACTCCTAAAAGTCCTACTATAACCACTGAATTCAGCCCAAGATCATGGGTCCTCTACACTCCTCTATATTCTTGATCGACCTGTATGTCGTTTTCAAGGTCACACCAAGTGCGGGAAAATCCCAAGTAGGGGTGAGTATAAAGATACTCAGTAGGATGCCCCGAAATCTCGAAGAAGCAACAAAAGATGTACCAAAATTGTGAGCAGTAGACAAAACAAGGAATAGTGAAAGAGTAAAGTAAATATAGTGCATCTCAACCCAAAAAAATAAAGGAAGTAGACTCGTCCAACAAAGAGAAGCTAGGCACAGAAAGCATGAGGCATACACCACGTGTCTTCGCCTCTCTTAGAAGGAGAGTAACTGAACCCAATGAGTGGGAACAAAATTAGGGTGTATATATATATATATATGCTCAACAAGAAACCCAAATGAGTAGGTAAGGGGATCTCTATCTCCAAGATCAGCATAGGAAAGGTCTCCAACAGTTCTAAGGATATCTATCACTAAGGCCACAAAAATCCCGCACTAGAAGCTGTCTCATCGCTAAACTGCACAACCAAGGTCCCTCTCTGGTAATCAAGGAGAAAAGTCACTGACTAGGATCGTAGAAAGGGTTCAGTTTGATAGAAGTCATCAGGTAACCCACCGCCCAACCCAGCTAGAGGGTAAACCCTAAGAGGTCGTTGGGTAAACCACTGCCCAGCCCCGCTGGAGGGTAAACCCTAAAGTCAAAAGGTAACCCACTGCCCAGCCTCACAAGAGGGTAAACCCTAAGGTCAACGGGTAACCCACTGCCCAACTTCGCTCGAGGGTAAACCCTATGGTCAACGAGTAACCCATTTCCCAACCTCACTGGAGGGTAAACCCTGATATGCTGGTGGGTAACCCACTGCCTAGCCCTGATGGAGGGTACACCTGAAACTGGTCTCATAACTCCGCACTGTCCGTACCATCTCTAGGTATCACTAATCATCACTACAATGAATTTTTTGGAGTGCAACAAAAAACCTCTGAACAAAACCCTTTCATGTTTCCACATTTAATGAGATCTTGAAAGAGGCTCCCCACACCCAAAATTATTACACCGTTGTAATCCTCATGGAAAAACAAGTGAGATGGACTATTGAATCACTTGAAATGGAATCCCGACGAAAAAGTTGCTCAACACCGATTTATGCCTATACGACGTCTCGTGGAGCCGACACCTCAGTCCTGAAAAAGGTTGTGTGAACTGCGCCATTGTGATGCTCTCAAAAAAAACACACCAAAATTACAATTCATATGCCCCGAACGGACGTCTAGTGAGAAAGCAACATTTCACCGTAAAAAGTGAAAACTGGGCCTTGTGGGGCCCACACCTTGACTTTGGCTCGAGTACTCAGGGGAGAATCCCAAAAAGTCTGCATAAGAACTAGGAGCATGCTTCTGCTGAGAACGCGTCGATCAGACATCTGGTTCACGAGGTACGTCCATCGCAATCTTTAATAATAATTTCATATTATTAAATTAATGCATCATGGGTCACCCATCTTGGGGAATATAACCCAAATACCCTGAAACCCATCTTAAAGAGTCCATCTCAAAGAGAAAAACCCACAGTCATAGAGGGCGTGTTAAACGGACGAGCCGTTTAGGAGTTACGGGTCCATAAACACAAGGGGGCCAACCGGGCTGGTTCACACCGGCCGACCCAGTCCAGACTGCCGGCCCGGTGCCCAGCCACAGGTTCGGCCTGACTATCCACGGCCCGCTGGCCACGGCCCACCCCGGTAACACCGGACACCTCGGGTCCAGTTCTTTAATGAAGTCCGGCTAATGGGCCTGTCTTCGTCTGTGCCGCACCAGCAGGACCCGCCCAACGTGGGTCCTTGACTGCGACACACCCCAAGGTGCTGATCTCAGTGTCCTCCTTCGACCGTGACGGGATGGCACCGGCGTCCTCGCCTTCTTCAGCGCACCATCATGCCACCTCCGGGCTACACTGTGTTGCCTTATGTCGGTCCGCCATCCCAGACCGCCTACGCCGATCGCCGAAGACCCACCGCACCGCCACCTAGGAAGCCTGCCGCACCGCCACCTGGGAAGCCTACGCCACCGCCGTCGCCTTCCAGACAACCCTGGAACTGCCAGAAACCATGGATTTTGGACGGAATACTTCCCGGGGCCACCCCAGACACCCTGAGTCTCGGATTTTCGATCTGAGAAGAGAGTTGGAAATCTCAGATCGAGCCCTATGCATCTATGGGATTTACTCGACAAATTATCAGCATTTCGACGCTAAAATTTAAGCACAATTAATGTGTGGGGAATTTAAAATGAAAATGAACGATCCAACCTCACAGGGCGTAGCCCATCGCTTTACAAGTAATACGCCGGACCGCCGCTCCGCCTTGGAGAGGTGGAAGAGAGGAGCTTGAAGTGAGGTGGATTCTTGTTGGGAGAGCTTCTTCTAGAGTATTCTAAGGGTGAATGAATGTGGGAGGGGAAATAAGTGTTTAAATATGGAAACTTAATTAAAATTAAATATGTCAAAAACCCCCCACCAATAGGCCCATGCCGGAACTTTCAACGGGGTCGGGGTTATGCTGCCCTAGGGTAAAATCCACATTCTGAGTGCAATGGCGGTATAGAAATTTTAATCTGATCCTCCGTTCAGAAGTTATAAAGTTCACACCCGATGCTGCTAAATTACAAAAACACCCCTAGTGGAATTTTCCACATAAGGGTCACGCTCGCGAAAGTTACACCCCTCCTAGGGTAAATGACACGCTCTGGATTAAATAGTGCCTCAGTTTTTTCATCCGAGCAACCATTTAGGATTTATTCTATTTATTCGGCATGCATAGTGTGAACGCACTTAAAATTTAATTTCGGGCACACCAGGGCTCGGAATTATACGCTGTTTGAACGCCCTGCTCTGGAATAACATCAAGAAAATTTCAAAGTCTTACAGGCTCAAAACCTAGGTTCTTACATGTGTGTAGGTTCAGATGCCATATATACCTATTGCTCACATTATATATAACCCAAATAATTACATGTTATTGAAACTGTGATATATGAATTGATTAATTATTTCATTCTTTATTTATTTGAGATTATTGTACATTTTGCTTTAGTGCATATATTGGGTTGTGACTAACATGAATGTACTAGAATCCTGGCATGGGTTATGGTTAGTTCTTAGGGGTTTATGCCTTATTATTATGGGTGGTCACTTAAGTTGGACCTTTTAGTGAAGCCTTGTGTGTGGCTGTGCGGTTTTTGGTTTTCTTGTTTAATTTATTAGACTTTATCATTTCTGTATGTCTCTAAGGTTGTTTGGTCAATACCTCTAGTGATACTTATCAAAGATTGGAATTCATTATAGGGGGATAATTTCAACATCTCTATTATTATAGACACATTTTTGTTTAAATTCAGAAGTATTTTTCATGAAAATTTAAAAAATATCAACTAAATTTCTACTCATATACATGACATAGGATCTATATAAAGATATGATGAGTTTTAAGACCTTTTGTAAGTTTGGGGATGAGTTTCCCATGGATACATAAATATAACACTAATTTTTCATTTCTTACTAAAGGTTAGAGTGGTTTTTATATGGGTTACGTATGGGTAAGTGTTGTTTTATAGGGTTATGTAAGGGTAAGCTGCCAATCCAAATCATTGCAAAAAGGTTCCTCCACTGTTATATAAGGGTAACCCATGAGTTTAAAATTTCATGTAAAGGTAATATGAACCTCACATAAGGGTATACCCTACTTGTGTAAAGGTAATGCCTTCATAACATCACGTGTAAGGGTACTTCCCTGTTCATGTAAAGGTCATCCTTACATGCTCAAGGGCACCGACACATTTCCAATAATTGCTATGGGTAACACTAGGTCTATGTTAAGGTATCCATTTTTTCGTAGATTGTTTTAGTGTAACCAAGATTCCATATAAGGGTAAAATTAACTATGTAAGGGAAGTTCCTCATCTTTAAAGGATGTGTAAGGGAAACCCAATACCCTTATGTGACACCTAGAATCTACATAAGGGTAAAATTTTGTTACCCTTACATAGCACATTTTTTAGGAAAAAATGGTTCCAAAACCTACTATTTCAACACTATATTCTCTGTTTACACTTTTAATGAGTATCATGCATTTTTAAATGCCTTAAATCATGTGAATTTATTATGTTGATTTGTTTAATGGTTATAACCCCTTAATGAAAGATTTCAAATGATCTTCATTCAGTTTTTGGGTAAAAGAAAAATTAAATGGTTAATTTGTTTTATGGGGTTTAATGCTGCAAAACTATACACCATTTCCCTTTTTGAAATATACCCGATCTTTTTTGCCTTTATTTTTGGTTATTATATTGATTTTCGTCATTAAAAGAATTACTTTATTCAAGATTGGTGAAGCTTTCTTCAATCAATATGAGTTATTCTGAGTTTTAGGCATGGTAGAACCATCTCCCTCTCTCTTATATTCTTGGGTGTAGTGTTTTAAAAGGAAAATCCCATGTTGAAATCTGTATTAATATTATACTTTTTCATGAGAATATTGTGAAATATATATTTTTTATAACATTATGATAAATGATAAATAATTATTAAATTATAATAACCCATAATAATCAAGGAATGATAAAGAATAATTATCATTCTTATATCGGATTATTCTATAGAGATATAATATTATCACATGTGAAATTATAATTATTAATAAAAAATAAACAATTAGGAACATGTTATGTCTTAAATGAATTGTTTTGGAATTATCAAAGGGAGAGAAATTTATTCTAACATGTGGTTTTTTTATTTATTTTGGAAATAAAATATGTATAATTTGTTCTAGGAATCATTAGAGAGAAGTTTTATACAATGAACACGTGGATGTGATTTGGGTGAAATTTTCATGATTAACCTTGGATTTATTCATTAATAACTTTTAGGTAGGAAGACCTTGACTTTTACATATATTTATATGAGTTCTTGGCATGATTGGTTTCCATGCTATTCTAGAACATGAGTCTTATTTCTGATGATTGATCGCATGAGGTGTGTGTGTGTGTTGAATTAACCAATGTTTTTCATTATTTCATATGGATTGTTTTGGAGATGATATTTCTTGACTTTATGTGATATTTGATATATCATTTTCATCTTGTTTCATATGTGTTGTTCTTCTATATTTTTTAGATTAGCACATGGTAGGACCTATAAGTCCATTCCTCAGGAGGGATGTGTTAGGCGTAAGGTCGGAATGCATTGGAATATCCCTATTGAAGGATGAGCCAGCCATATTTGGGAGTATCCTGATGGGGGAATTTGTTAGTCTATCCATCGAGGTTTCTTCTATAATGGTACTGAAGCAGGTATATCTAGTCTCTACAGACACATCATATATTTTTTAATTGTGTGATATATTATTGTTTATAACTATACCCTTTTTAAGATTGTGGAATTCATGTGTATATCTTATTAAATTATGTTATGGTTTTTGTTTATGTCCTACTAGGTATTTTAATCACACCCTAAATGGGAATTTCAGTGCACTTGTATATTTCATTACTAGGGATCCAGTGAAGGGAAAGGGCCACATGGTGGATGGATGAGTTGGTGGAGTAGGAGGATGAAAACATTACTATATGGAGTTATAGAACGACGTATAATACTAAATTTATTCATTGTCTTTAACTCATACCATTTATCTATGTTTAGTTTATTTAAAATATCTGTCAGGCCATATTTTTATTGTATTAGTTATCATTTTTTATATGTTATTACTACTCTTATGTCAATTTTTTATTCATTACTTGTTGATTTATTTTTATCACTTACTTTATTTATCCTATGATGTCATACCTGAGGGTATACTCTCACCATAAAAACACATAGATCCTATGTACTATTCAACAACCACTTATGTATGGGGAGACGCACATTAGGTCGTGTGGCGCTCCTCTTTAGACCTGGTGATTTGGATTGGGTCATTACACTTAGTGTAGAAAATAAGACATTTTTATTTAGTCTTTATTTTTTTATAATTTTCAGAACATGATTCCCACTCACAAACATTATCTTAACTCACTAAGAGGATTTCTAATTGTCCTAAGGTTGAAACTATATGTTTTCTATTAATAACTTTGATCTAGTTGTAATTACAACCAATATTCCATTGATAACTTTTTTCTATTTGGGATTACAATCTAGGGTCAGGCTTGTATCTTAATACATGGATTAGAAACATTCTATAACATATTTTAGGTTTTTAGAATTCATCCCTTATATATCATCTAAAATTTTCATTTAATATTATTGTTAACAAATACGCCCATTAATGTTAGGATAAATTATTGAAAAATAAATATGAGAGAATGAGCATTAAATCATTTTCTAATGACCAAAATTCAACAACCATCTATAAATTCAAAATTTATGTGTATTTCATGAATTTAGAATCTTATTAGGTAACTCTCCCTTAAAATATGATCTCCCCATTCACATCTTCAAGGTATTTAATTTCTCCATAGGTACATTAGAATATCATTTGATAAATCATACAAAGATGGTGAGTTATTTAGATAAACAATCGTTATTCCGGATTACATTACTTCATTAGTTATCAATTTTGAGAACTAACTTCACCTTCTATTCCATGTATAGTTAGAAAAAAATAATTCACAAATAATAAGGGAATATGGTGGAACCTCATTTTTTACTTAGTGATAACAATATGGTTGAGAATATCTTCTCAACCACTTTTTCCTTTACAATTTAGCTCCATGTTTGGATGTACTCTTCATGCTAGAACTACTGTTTTATAAATTTTAATTTTCTTTGGGAAACATTGGGTTTTTTCTCTTTATATGGTATATTATTTTTAACATGATTAATCAAGTCACATTCATCAATTGGTGTAGATTTTAGGTTCTTTAAGATTTCTTATTAGGTCAGTATGATTGTCAGGCACTAATTTTAATTGTGTCCATCCTGCGTTCACCTCCCACACAACACTTCATAATAATTTTGGTTATTATTTGTTGAAAAATACTCTTGAAATTCAAATTCTTATTCATGTTGAATATTTTCTTTCCATTTTTCTCTTTCATTATCTTATTCTTATATTTCTATTTCTTTTTCCAAATATTCTAAAATATTTCAAAACTTTCTTTAAGAATATGATCAGTATTTTTGGTTCTTCCATATGGTTTCTCAAGAGTATTATTTACCAATTAAGTCATTTTATTTTTAGTTTGTACTGGCCATTTATGTTTCTTTATACTTGTTTCCTTTAACACATAAATCCAGGGCTATTTGCATGTGTCCTTGGTATATCCACATTTTCCATAAAATAAGTAGTTGAATCGCATAGGTGTTTCACACTTCTCTATATTTTCAGACTTTATTTGTGTAGACATCACTTTTTTCTTACATCCCAAGGATGGATCACCCTTTTTAATTATAATATTCTTTGGATTATTCCATTTAATATCTTTCTCTATCATACTTTATAAGGGTGTGCTTTCTTCTTTCATCATATTTTAGGGTATGTTTTCCCTATTTGTTTTTGAAACATTATTAGATGAATTAATCAAGCATACATCAATCATGTTACCAAATCCATTGAAAATAACTTATAGATTTTAAGTTTTTTTTCAAACATGTTTGGTGTATAGGGATTATACCCTTTCATCTATTGTAATTAATTTAGTTTAGGCTCCACCCCTCATCAACGCTCAATTTTTATTCCAAAGGATGAGACATTATTCCAAAAATCTAACTCCACATTCTCAAATATATTATATTAAAAAAATAACCAATATACCAAATTTTAATTTTTGATATATATGTTTTCTACATTTATACACGATTTTTTTGTGCATTTTCCTTTATTATTTGGGATTTAATTGGGGAAAATCTACTTATAAGGTTACTTAAAACCACCTTGAATGTAGTGGTGGGATCCTAAATTTTTTTCCCTCATCCACATAGGTATATATTTTGATTTATGCCTTTTACTTTACATGGAAATAAATTTAGGATATATATTATTTTTAGAGGTGGATGATACCTTTACTTTTGTGGTTCTTGTATATCAATCAAGGGATAATATTAGGATATTTTTTCCAAATTATATAAATCTTTCAGTATAAGAGTCCTCCTTAGTGGTTTGTGTAGTAGAAACTTTCCTTTAATCTTTTTTTGATGAAATGGTTTGATTTTTTATTCAGATTTTAGGATTTGTCTTCATGCTCTGAGCAACTCATATTGATAATGAATTTATCAATCTTTATTCTATTAATTTTGTTTCACATTCCTTTCTCATCAATTTATATTGATATTTATGCATATTTCTATTTTCTTCCAACAGACGGTCAATCTATTTTATCCTACTTTCCTTGACCTCAAGAAGAGGATTAATGACAGTAGTTACTTCTTTAATGTGCGGTTATTTTCTATAACCCCTTTTTATGGTTTTTGGCTGTATAAAAAGCACCTACTATAGACTAGTATCAATTCATATTTTTTAAAAATCAAATGGATAATCCATAATTTACATGATGTATATAGAAATGACCAATGATAATTTTATAATCAAATCTCCAAAGGGTGTGAAACCAATAGGATCTTTTCATGTTGAATTTATAATTAATTTAAAACATAAGAATAAAGATTGACTCAGTATTGATTTATTTCATTGTTGATGGTGTTGATATTTTTAACCCTATTTATGTATCCCTACTACTTAATGAGTATATGATGTAGACCCCTCTAGGTTTTATCCACACATGTTTGTTTGATCATCAAACAACACTAATGAAACATCACGTGCGACTATATTAGATTGATGATCTTGCAGTTTTCACCTAGACCACAACATATTCCTTCATCCTTGAAGGAATATTTGATGTTCTTCTCAGTGTTGAGTGTAAGAGAGGTGAAGGAAGTGGTTCTCTAGATCTTGAGTGAAAACCCAAGATAAATTCATCATTGGTAGAGAATTATTTGGGTAGGTAATGTTGTACACAATGATTAACCTCTTCGAAAATGACATAGAAATCTATTTATATAATCATGGATTGGGATAAATATTTATTAATTATACATGGGGCCTTAAAAGTTATTAAACTGATAAATAACCCCATGCCATGTAAAATAATAATAATAATATTCCATATCATGGTGTGCACACTCACATAATGAAAAATATTATTTTATGGTTTGGTATAATAATACTCATCAATATTCTTAAATCTCAACTCATTCACCCACCTCATATTTTATTGAATTCTAAAATATATATTGAAATAAATATTAATAATTCCATATATATATATATATTATCCTTACATTCTGGTGAATAAATATTTATTTAATATTCAGGAAACTAAATAAATTATTTATTTAACAAATAAATATTCATTACCATACGAATAATAAGATATAAATACATATTATATATACGTGTAAATAAATAATTACCATTTAAATTAAAATTTATTTTTTATTTGATATCATTAAAACCAAAATAAATATTACATTCCAATATAGAGAATAATACTCATCCCAATTGTCAAATATAAACAATATTTAACTGAAATTAATAGAAACACTTTATTTGTAACTCTATAGGACACTCCCTTAGTGGATTTAGGTGGGTTAAACTAAATTCCAAGAATAAAGTGGGGAAATGGGTTGAGGAAACCACAAAATAATAAGATATATCACAATAACAAAAACTACATGTGAATAATCACTCTTTAATATAGCCCCTTTGTCTCGATATCTCATCAACCAGGTTTCATACTCTTATCATCAAGCTATATTCTTGATATTTATTTATTTTCATACCTTAAATGAGCTCTTAAATACACTATTTCCAAGGAATTTAATGTAATGGATCCATTTCATTCAAAAGTGATAAGACATCAACTTCCATTAATATAGAAGGGATAAATCCTTCCTTGATCTATTAATTAATACCATATAACTCATGACGCACCCAACATGACCAACAACATAATGAGAATATAGTTCATGGTTTATGATTATATATCTACATATGTGAATCGTGATATGAATTAATAATAATATTAAAGTCTAATGATAATCACACATGCTCGAAGATGGGAATATGAAATGATATATAAGCACATGGATATCCTACAAGTGGGTCTTTCATCTTAATATCATGTACTAGAGATTCCCATTTGAAAACTTCTGTAGATGAAGCCTCCCTTTTTTACGATTACTCGCACCATAAAATAAATACAATATATTTTTCATCATAGTTTTTTATTTGACAACAATAAATATGATTAATAATATCATCATAGCATTTCAAGGTTCTCATCATAAAAATAAATGACTATAACCTTTTCAATGCGACCGAAAATCTATGACATTATTACATTACATTTATGAATAAAAATGAATAATATCTAATAAGATATTTTATTAATATTCACTTATTTAAATATACATGTAATGTAAACTACAAACAATTGGTTTTAGGACACAGAATACCACAAAATATCACATAGAATAGATCCAAATTCAAATGAATTTTAGTTTTCTAGTTCTCACATATTGATCAAGTTTTTCTTGAGTAGATGATTTAGTTACGGGGCCTTCCACATTTTATTCCATAGAAACTCTGACAATTATAGCATCACCTGTGAGAAAATCCCTCAAGAGATGATATTCTTAAATTATTTTATTTGTCCATTGATGTAACCTTGGATTCTTTTCAAGGTCTACCACTAAAATATTTTCAAAATAGTTTGTTATATAATATTTACAACATGGATTCATGTCAGAATTTCCTTAGATGCATAAAAATCCATAATATAGAAGAATATTCTATAGAATTAGTGATCACATCATTCATTAATATCTTCTATCTCACAAAACCTCCATTGAGAGTTAATATATATCTCGATTGTGATTTTAGATCATCTTGATATTTTTGGTAACTAGAATATGTATATCCCATTATGACTAATTATGAATCTCCTCTATAGACTAGAAACATATCCTTAGTGCACCTCAGACACTTAATGATGATCTTTATTTCAATCTAAGGGTGGTCACCTAGGCTATCTTGATATCTTCCAACCATGTTTAAGGAATAAGAAACATCTACACTAGTGAATAACAAGAATGATTAAACAAATCGCTGATGTATATGAAATCATTTCCATCCACTATCACTCCTTGCATGTTTAAGGACACATTTTCTTTGAAATACGAATTCCATGTGACATTGGAAACAATCCCCTGTTGGATTGTTCCATACTGAATCTCTTTAATATCTTTTCAATGTACATATTTGGACGTATACCTATTGTAGAGACCCGTATCCTGACGTACATGGACCTTACATTACTTTTGCGGAATACTTAGTACATAACAAAAACACACACACAAGGATCGTAATAGTTTAGTGTCTTTGGAAACTCGGAATAAAATCTTCTAATCGTGGGGAAAGATCTTCAACATCTCCCATAAAGATCTTCCTTTTTTTTTACCTAAAACCTTTCTTTATATCCTGGGGAAAAGAAAACATAAAAGGGTGAGCTCAAATGCTCATTAAGGGTAAACAAAAGAAATATCAATCACATAATTTTCATAAGAACATAACATTTTTTTGGAAATCTTAACCTGCAAAAGAGAGCATAATTTCATAACATGGAATAAATCATAGTAGTGAAATGAAATCATAACATAAAACATTACTCATTGTGGCATACACACATAATCATAGAGAATCATTTCTTGTTAGTCAAGACTCATTGCCAAGACTATCTTAGTGGACAAAGTCCCTTTCTGAATCGAGTAATCCTCGTTTCAGTCCTGTTTCACTGAACCGGTATAACCTACCATTCCAGCCATGTCTATCTCATGAGATATAAAATATTTACCCAATGCATTGGAGGGAGATATAGGTCCCACCCATCTTATAATGAATCCTTTCTTATGTGTGCCACATAATCATAAAACATACATCATCGCATAACACATGTAACAGAAATGGGATTCTTGAAACATCATGACATCATAAATCAATTCATATAAGATAAAGGAATTCATAAACATAATTCCATCACAACATAGTCAAATCAATGTAAAAATATAGATAGAAACAGAACCCTTTATTATCTTATATGGAAAATAATTTTGATAAAACACTTGAATTGAATTCTTGAGGAAAATATCCTTTCTTCTTCAAAATCAATTTCTTTTCACAAAACATCATGCAATTTTAAAAGAAAGAGATTTTATTGAAAATAGTCATGAAATATTTTAGAGGAAGCTTCATGAAAATAAGGCTTTATAAAACAGTAGAAATCCGTTCGTGCCGTATAAATAAAAAAAACATTCTTCGTACTTTTGTCGGAAAAGTCAAAAAGTACCTCGTACGACAAAAGATTTCTTTCATACATATTACTAAAAACTCACCGAAGGGTAAAAATGGTTTTAAAAAATTGTAGGTGGATGGAAATAATATTACATTTTGATGAAACATGGATGTGGATGATAAAATACACCCCAGTAAATACTTACGAATAAACAATCTCGGATAAAAATGAGATTGTGATATTTCCCTTACCTTAGGTCCGACTTGCTTTGTAAGTGTCCGAACCTCCTGTATAATGATTTAAATCATGTTATTGACTTATTACAGAATCATATTCATTGTTATGACATCATATATGGTTCACTTATGACATTATATTACCCGTTCTTTTGTAAATTCCATGTTAAAGAAGCGTTTTGGGTAAAATCGTTTCATTTATCGTAGGTGTTTTGACTTGTTGTTCTTGACATCATTATTACTTATATCATGATTTACTTACTTCCAGAATATAAAATATGATTTATATATCATATATATTCAGTATATATATATATATATATAATAGGTAGAAAAATGAAAAACACCGTTCATGGAGACGGTAGTCCGTACGTACGCATGAACGCTGTTTTTTTCTTTCTTTATTGTCTTGAAATGGAAGTAAGTAGATGACATACATATGTATATATATACATAAATACAGTAGCTTTATAATGTCATATATTTCATTATTATTTCTTATATATACATTATAATCATTCTTAAATGGTTAACATGGAGAATGAATCTCATCGCGTCGTGGAGACGGTATTCCGTACGTACGCACGAGCGATGATATCATTTCTATAAATATTGAATTGAATTGGAGTGGATTATACAATATATCAGAATCAATATGATGTTGTAATAACTATGTATAGTTATTCTTCACACCATTATACCCATCCATGTAAGGTGGTGGTGGAAAATAGATTACACCACGGCGTGGAGACGGTATTCCGTATGTACGCACGCGCGGTGATTTCTTTTTCCGTAGGATGGATAGATGGTGAAATAGGGTTGTTTCATACTTATAATAACATATCAGTATATGAGTGATACTGATGTTATTACTTCATAATGAAACAACCTAAGAAGAAGAAGTGGAAGAAGAAATAAAGATGAAAGAATTGGTAACGGTAATTACCTCTTCTTTGAAGTGCCTCTTTGAGACCTCCTCTTAGGGCACTAAAATTGGTCTTTGAGGAAGACCAGAACCTCTAGGATGTTGCTAGGGAAGTGGAGAGGAGAAATTGGAAGGGGTTGGCCGAGCTTGAGTGCTCAAATTGGTGTGAGGAGGAGGGGGAGGAGGTGTCCTTTTATAGGGGAGGAGAGGGGCACCTTAGGAATATCTCAAAATATTATTTTATATTAAAGTCAAAATCGGTTTATAATGGTTCCAAAGGGTCTTATTTCGAATCTAAAGTGGGGATGGGTCGAAATCCTATCAACCAATAGGATTTAGACAAGTTTAGGGTATTATTTTAACCTTATCAATTAGTTTAACTCTAAGTTAAATAATTTAACTTTTACCGTGTCTTTTTGTTTTCTTTCACTATATGGTTAATAAACTTACTATAACATGCCAAAAGAACCCCAAATTGTATATTATTAATACATATATCCTTATCTAAGTCATTTGGCCGAACCTTAGATTTTTTGGAATAAAATAACAATTAATAATATAATATTTGATTTAAAAACTATTTTGTGTCAATTTTGACACTATTTGATATATGATTTTTGTGAAAGTCATATCAGAATTATATGTTCGAACCAAGTTGATTAAATCAACACTAATATATCATAGTAACCTAGAAAATTAGTGTAATTCATAAAAAGTCTTAAATTAAATTTATTTTGGTATTTATATTATCAATTATGTAAATATTTCATTAATAAGATAATTACTGCATCTTCTTTGTGTCATATATAAATTATATTATTTGATGTCTAAAAATTACAAATAAAATACCATCATGTAGGAAATCGGTTTAGCTTTCTAATGAATATTCATAGTAGAATTTATCTTATGTATAACCCCATATTAAAAATGATTTACTTATTAAACTTTGATTTTAACTATTTTAACCCTTCTTTAAATAAATTAATAATAAATGTCCTAATCTAATCCAAGTGGGTCTAAATGGTCTTATTTTATTCCTAAGTTTGTTTTTGGTCGAATTACACTTGTCCAATAGAATTAGGACATGTGTTAGGGTAATATTATTATCATATTTACCCTTAGTTACCCTATTTACTATTAACCGTGGTAAAAAAAGTAAAAAGTTACTGTTCACCAAAAAATTATTTTCATCTCATTGAACCACATTTTAGTCCTTGATATTAACCGTGTCTCTCGGATTTTCGAAATTCCATTCAAAGAAGTGGTAAAATTAAGTTTTATGCAAAATTCAGTTTTTAACCTACCACTTAGTAGTTTCACTATTCATCAAAAATTGATGTTTTTCAGAACAATGCCAAAATTTCATCCCAAGCTATATTTCATATTCCGAATTCAAAAATGAAGTCTATTTTACCAAATTCATAACATAAAAGTTGCATTAATTAATTTTATAATTAAATCCCGCTGTTAAAACAAATAGCGTGTTTTTAAGAAACAATATCTATCAAAAGATTGACACTTGTTTATGTCTAGTTTAAATGTGAAACTACATCCAATGACCAACATTGTATTAAATTGTAAAAATATATTCTAAATATACTTTAAAACCACTCAAATTAATGATTTATCACTATTAATTATTTTGATTAAAAAAGTTGTTTTTAATTATAATTTAGTAATTTTCACTATTCATCAGAATATGAAAGTTATCCGAAAAGTACCAAAATTTCACCTTAGGCTAAATTCGATACTCCGAATCCAAAAATAAAGTTCATTTTGAAAAATAGGATTTACTGGATTTCAAAAAGTGGTTATTACTATTCATAACGACTAGTTTTAATAATATTTTTATAGCATATCGTTGTTTAGTGATACTCGGTATTGTGTACTACACACGCTATCGAGGAAGGTCGCGATTGCGTGTAATGCAAGTCAAGTCAAGTATGTGTGTTGTGCAAGCTCCTTTTGGTGTAGCGTACAACACAAGACATTAATAAAATTAAAAAGAATATTTTTTTATAAAATCTTGGGCTGTTACATTCTACCCCCCTTAAAATGAATTTCGCCCTCGAAATTCGTCGGGGTTATAAATGGTTTAGTATTTGAAAGTTTCTTTAATAGAAACCCACATCGTAAAAGGGAATACCAAAACTTGGCTTTAAAAACTAAAGTATGAAATGTAACGATTACCCAAATAAACTAATCACTGGGTTTCCACATAGGTGAAAATATGGATATGGAAGAGAAATCTAACCATCATGTTCTGATGGAGAGTGGTAGAGAACATGGCTATGGAAAATCCAGTAATCAAAAATCCATAAATTTGTGACGATCTAAGGTACCATCTGATTCATCAGGTATAAGATCACTAGGACAACATTTTTGGTTTTCAAGATCATTTCCCTAAAGTTGAGAATTGGAATAAATACTTTCTTTATTTTGGTACAATCTCACTATTGTTCGTGCCTAGAACAATTTCCACTTCATCTCTTAAATAAATGAAGTTGAATTTGTTATTCGTGAAGTGTTAGCAGATCATGTGATAGAATGACGGGTCATTCTATCTGTCTCAAACAAAAGGTTAGCAAAAATTATATACATAAGTCGATCTATAGTGAGATTAATCATATATAGTTCCTAAAATGGACTTATACTTCATATATCATACTGCTTAATATAATAAAACTAGTTTCTACTAAACAGGGACTTCCTGTAGGCCAGTGGTAGGCGATAAAGGCCAGTCGCATTTCGGTTGTGGGTTCGATTCCCACAGCCTTGTCCGAAGCGATGAGCTATCGCCCGTCCTGCAGGTTGTCCTTTTTCTAAAACTATATTACTATAACATCCCATAAATAATATCGAAAATCTTCTATCCTTAAACAATACTAACTTATGTCCAACATAATCCAGTCTAATCTTTAGGCTTATACATAATACTGCAGTCCACTCTCATAATATAGTGACAACGATTACCAGAGATTTAACACCATCGTCGATCCCCATATATCATAAGATATGTTTTGTTGGTCACATTCCAAACATTCAAAGTCCTTAATCATGTATTCTCTTGAATACCTTAGTGAAAACATGAATGCAGTTAAAATTTAACACTTTCCACATACCAAAATCCTCAAAATTCTATATTCTCAAACCATGATATCACTTAGTCCTTATATCAATCATGAGCTCATGAATACAGTCAAACATTTCATTTTCTCCTTATCCCTTCATTATGCACATATCATCTTCTTTCCAAAATATTTGAATCACTTTTCATGGTTACTGGTACCTTAAAATTTTTGAAAACCACAATAATACAAAAATATTCTAATACACAATAAAAGTACCTCAACAACATTATTCTTGAATACCAATACATAAACACTTCAATCCATCCTCTTCAATTATTTTCCTGGAATAAGTCCTTCCTTGATTTAGAAGTAACTTTTTAGGTCAGGGCATTGAGTTGGGTAATGCCCATGTTCTCCACAAATAATACATTGAACTCCATAACAGCATGTCACTCTATGACCCTTTTCTCCACACAAATAACATCGGTCCCTCCATTTGAGGTATTCCTCAAGGTTCTTCTTCCCTTCTTTAGAAATCTCAATCTTCCTTTCTTTATGCCCCTCAACATGCGAACATGCATAATAATCTATCTTCCTCTTCTTTGATGAATTCAGTATACCACTAAATTTCACCTTGTTAATCATATATCGCGATGACTGATTTGGCATAATCAAAATATCTTTCTCTCTAGGCATTACATAATTTTGTTTCTCATAGTCACCAATTTGTCCATTGGATTCAATGTTAACCAAATTCCGTCTGGTTCCCTCCATTAACTAAAACACAAAAAGAATTCTGTGAGAGGCAAAAATCATGCTAGAGAAAACACCATAGTAAAGGGGGAGTACCCTCAATATCTAACGTCTTAGGTTAAATTCTAATATCGTTAGCGCAATTCTAGTACTATAACCTATACGTATACTTAACCTTAGAGACATCCCTAGACATACCTTAGAAATATCTCTAGGGATCTCACTAAAGTTCTCGCATCCTAGTTTCCAAAGGTTGACTAAACCTTTCCTCTGATACCAACTGTAGAGACCCGTATCCTGACGTACATGGACCTTACATTACTTTTGCGGAATACTTAGTACATAACAAAAACACACACACAAGGATCGTAATAGTTTAGTGTCTTTGGAAACTCGGAATAAAATCTTCTAATCGTGGGGAAAGATCTTCAACATCTCCCATAAAGATCTTCCTTTTTTTTTTACCTAAAACCTTTCTTTATATCCTGGGGAAAAGAAAACATAAAAGGGTGAGCTCAAATTCTCAGTAAGGGTAAACAAAAGAAATATCAATCACATAATTTTCATAAGAACATAACATTTTTTTGGAAATCTTAACCTACAAAAGAGAGCATCATTTCATAACATGGAATAAATCATAGTAGTGAAATGAAATCATAACTTAAAACATTACTCATTGTGGCATACACACATAATCATAGAGAATCATTTCTTGTTAGTCAAGACTCATTGCCAAGACTATCTTAGTGGACAAAGTCCATTTCTGAATCGAGTAATCCTCGTTTCAGTCCTGTTTCACTGAACCGGTATAACCTACCATTCCAGCCATGTCTATCTCATGAGATATAAAATCTTTACCCAATGCATTGGAGGGAGATATAGGTCCCACCCATCTTATAATGAATCCTTTCTTATGTGTGCCACATAATCATAAAACATACATCATCGCATAACACATGTAACAAAAATGGGATTCTTGAAACATCATGACATCATAAATCAATTCATATAAGATAAAGGAATTCATAAACATAATTCCATCACAACATAGTCAAATCAATGTAAAAATATAGATAGAAACAGAACCCTTTATTATCTTAGATGGAAAATAATTTTGATAAAACACTTGAATTGAATTCTTGAGGAAAATATCCTTTCTTCTTCAAAATCAATTTCTATTCACAAAACATCATGCAATTTTAAAAGAAAGAGATTTTATTGAAAATTGTCATGAAATATTTTAGAGGAAGCTTCATGAAAATAAGGCTTTATAAAACAGTAGAAATCCGTTCGTGCCGTATAAATAAAAAAAACATTCTTCGTACTTTTGTCGGAAAAGTCAAAAAGTACCTCGTACGACAAAAGATTTCTTTCATACATATTACTAAAAACTCACCGAAGGGTAAAAATGGTTTTAAACAATTGTAGGTGGATGGAAATAATAATACATTTTGATGAAACATGGATGTGGATGATAAAATACACCCCAGTAAATACTTACGAATAAACAATCTCGGATAAAAATGAGATTGTGATATTTCCCTTACCTTAGGTCCGACTTGCTTTGTAAGTGTCCGAACCTCCTGTATAATGATTTAAATCATGTTATTGACTTATTACAGAATCATATTCATTGTTATGATATCATATATGGTTCACTTATGACATTATATTACCCGTTCTTTTGTAAATTCCATGTTAAAGAAGCGTTTTGGGTAAAATCGTTTCATTTATCGTAGGTGTTTTGACTTGTTGTTCTTGACATCATTATTACTTATATCATGATTTACTTACTTCCAGAATATAAAATATGATTTATATATCATATATATTCAGTATATATATATATATAATAGGTAGAAAAATGAAAAACACCGTTCATGGAGACGGTAGTCCGTACGTACGCATGAACGCTGTTTTCCTTTCCTTATTGTCTTGAAATGGAAGTAAGTAGATGACATACATATGTATATATATACATAAATACAGTAGCTTTATAATTTCATATATTTCATTATTATTTATTATATATACATTATAATCATTCTTAAATGGTTAACATGGAGAATGAATCTCATCGCGTCGTGGAGACGGTATTCTGTACGTACGCACGAGCGATGATATCATTTCTATAAATATTGAATTGAATTGGAGTGGATTATGCAATATATCAGAATCAATATGATGTTGTAATAACTATGTATAGTTATT
This sequence comes from Viscum album, assembly GCA_963277665.1. Taxonomy (NCBI): domain Eukaryota; kingdom Viridiplantae; phylum Streptophyta; class Magnoliopsida; order Santalales; family Viscaceae; genus Viscum; species Viscum album. Next base: position 393,791,676 of record OY728158.1, read on the forward strand.
CTTTACACCATTATACCCATCCATGTAAGGTGGTGGTGGAAAATAGATTACACCACGGCGTGGAGACGGTATTCCGTACGTACGCACGCGCGGTGATTTCTTTTTCCGTAGGATGGATAGATGGTGAAATAGGGTTGTTTCATACTTATAATAACATATCAGTATATGAGTGATACTGATGTTATTACTTCATAATGAAACAACCTAAGAAGAAGAAGTGGAAGAAGAAATAAAGATGAAAGAATTGGTAACGGTAATTACCTCTTCTTTGAAGTGCCTCTTTGAGACCTCCTCTTAGGGCACTAAAATTGGTCTTTGAGGAAGACCAGAACCTCTAGGATGTTGCTAGGGAAGTGGAGAGGAGAAATTGGCAGGGGTTGGCCGAGCTTGAGTGCTCAAATTGGTGTGAGGAGGAGGGGGAGGAGGTGTCCTTTTATAGGGGAGGAGAGGGGCACCTTAGGAATATGTCAAAATATTATTTTATATTAAAGTCAAAATCGGTTTATAATGGTTCCAAAGGGTCTTATTTCGAAGCTAAAGTGGGTATGGGTCGAAATACTATCAACCAATAGGATTTAGACAAGTTTAGGGTATTATTTTAACCTTATCAATTAGTTTAACTCTAAGTTAAATAATTTAACTTTTACCGTGTCTTTTTGTTTTCTTTCACTATATGGTTAATAAACTTACTATAACATGCCAAAAGAACCCCAAATTGTATATTATTAATACATATATCCTTATCTAAGTCATTTGGCCGAACGTTAGATTTTTTGGAATAAAATAACAATTAATAATATAATATTTGATTTAAAAACTATTTTGTGTCAATTTTGACACTATTTGATATATGATTTTTGTGAAAGTCATATCAGAATTATATGTTCGAAGCAAGTTGATTAAATCAACACTAATATATCATAGTAACCTAGAAAATTAGTGTAATTCATAAAAAGTCTTAAATTAAATTTATTTTGGTATTTATATTATCAATTATGTCAATATTTCATTAATAAGATAATTACTGCATCATCTTTGTGTCATATATAAATTATATTATTTGATGTCTAAAAATTACAAATAAAATACCATCATGTAGGAAATCTTTTTATCTTTCTAATGAATATTTATAGTCGAATTTAGCTTATGTATAACCCCATATTAAAAATGATTTACTTATTAAACTTTGATTTTAACTATTTTAACCCTTCTTTAAATAAATTAATAATAAATGTCCTAATCTAATCCAAGTGGGCCTAAATGGTCATATTTTATTCCTAAGTTTGTTTTTGGTCGAATTACACTTGTCCAATAGAATTAGGACATGTTTTAGGGTAATATTAATATCATATTTACCCTTAGTTACCCTATTTACTATTAACCGTGGTAAAAAAAGTAAAAAGTTACTATTCACCAAAAATTATTTTCATCTCATTGAACCACATTTTAGTCCTTGATATTAACCGTGTCTCTCGGATTTTCGAAATTCCATTCACAGAAGCGGTAAAATTAAGTTTTATGCAAAATTCAGTTTTTAACCTACCACTTAGTAGTTTCACTATTCATCAAAAATTGATGTTTTTCAGAACAATGCCAAAATTTCATCCCAAGTTATATTTCATATTCCGAATTCAAAAATGAAGTCTATTTTACCAAATTCATAACATAAAAGTTGCATTAATTAATTTTATAATTAAATCCTGCTGTTAAAACAAATAGCGTGTTTTTAAGAAACAATATCTATCAAAAGATTGACACTTGTTTATGTCTAGTTTAAATGTGAAACTACATCCAATGACCAACATTGTATTAAATTGTAAAAATATATTCTAAATATACTTTAAAACCACTCAAATTAATGATTTATCACTATTAATTATTTTGATTAAAAAAGTTGTTTTTAATTATAATTTAGTAATTTTCACTATTCATCAGAATATGAAAGTTATCCGAAAAGTACCAAAATTTCACCTTAGGCTAAATTCGATACTCCGAATCCAAAAATAAAGTTCATTTTGAAAAATAAGATTTACTGGATTTCAAAAAGTGGTTATTACTATTCATAACGGCTTGTTTTAATAATATTTTTATAGCATATCGTTGTTTAGTGAAACTCGGTATTGCGTACTACACACGCTATCGAGGAAGGTCGCGATTGCGTGTAATGCAAGTTAAGTCAAGGATGTGTGTTGTGCAAGCTCCTTTTGGTGTAGCGTACAACACAAGACATTAATAAAATTAAAAAAATATTTTTTTATAAAATCTTGGGCTGTTACACCTATAATCCTATTGGATCTATACTGATGGATCTTGATCAAAACAATATATGTTACTTTTATTAAGTCCTTAATAGAGAAGTTAGTATTAAACCATGTAACAGAATTTATGGATGATATCATATTTCTAATATATAATATTTCATCAATATATACTATAAAGAAAACAAAAACACTCCAACTAAACCACTTATAGACACAAAGATCACATTTTTTCTTTATGAATAAAAATTTCATTATGGTTTTATCAAAATGAATATTATAGAATATATATGATTTCTTTAATCTAACAATGGGTCTATATAAATTGCATAATTTTTTAAAAACCTTTGGAGTCACAAAACCTTCGGGTTTTATTGTGTATAAATTTACCTAAATGATCCCATTATAGAAATCTATTTGGATATTCATATGACAAATCTCATAGTCATGGTAGGATACTATGGAATGTATAATTTTGATGGATTTAAATATAGAAAATGGTGCAAATTTTTCATCATAGTTAATGACTTGATGTTTTTTGTACCCTTTTGAAACCATTCATGCAACATTGGAACTGACTTTTCAATCCATGTCCAATTTATTCTTGAATACCCATTTCAAACCAGTGAGATTCAAATCCACTTGAGTATCTACCTAAATCAAGACAAGGTTTTAGTATATTGAATCTATTTCATAATTCATATATTCTTACTATTTGGAATCTTTTGTTCCTATTACTACTTATTTTTAGGTTACATGACCATTATTATCAAGAAATAATGAGCCATCATCCTCGGTGACTAGAAAAACATATCTTTCATGTTCTCTAACCTCTTTTTTAATCAAGATCAGTACTTTTATCTCTATAATATCCTATTATCTATGGTGTTATGTAATTTTTTCATGTCGTTTTGCATGAGAATCTTGATCTATGACTTCATCATTGGCTATCTCACTCCAACTATCTCTTTTAGAGATTTTATCCCTCTCAATAAAGTTGAGATGTTTGCTAACCAAGACATTATTATCTGAAGGGTTTTATAGGTAACATCCTCTAATTAATTATTATATCCAATTAAGATACACTTAGTACCTTGGGGTGTAAGTTTGTTACCTGATGAGGCCCTAATAAATTATTCCCAACCCCACACTCATATGTTCAATAACATAGATTTCTTTCCACTCCAAAATTCATATAGAATACCATTTTTCACTTTATATGGAAAATAGTTTATTATATGTGTGATTTTTTGTAACTTATATCCCCAAAAATGCATTAGAATAGTTGAATGACTCATTATTTATCGCACCATGTCTAACAAGGATTGATTCCTCCTCTCACCCACATCATTCCACTCGGTTGTGTAGGGAAATATATGTTGGGATAATATTCTAGAATCCAATAGATAATCAATAAAGTTCTAATTAAGATATTGTACACATGATTTGAGAAGAGTTTTTTATATTATTTAAAATATAGTTCTCAAATTCATTATTATATTCTTTGAATTTATCAATGGAATTCAACTTACACAATATTTGGTAAATATATCTATATCAATTAAAGTCATCATTTAATGTTATGACGTTTTAGTTCCCACACCTATCCCCAATTGTAAATGTTCCACACACACCTATATGAACCAACTAATGAATATTTTTAGCCCTTTCATCTTTTCAACTAAATGGGGATTTGGTAATTTTTCCTTATAAACATGCATGATATACACCAAGTTGTTTTAGATCAAAAGAATATAAATATCCATCTTAGTGTAATCTGGCCAAACTCTTTTTGTTTACATGACCTCACCTATGATTCCATGGGTGGATGGGTTATGATTTAAAAAAATTATTTTCCTTATGGATTTCAAATACTTGATTTTTTTTAATCCAACAAATAAAGACCATCATTCAAATGCAACTTTCTATAATAAATGTTATATTTATCAAGTCTAGACATATAAATAAATATTTTTTACTAAAGGAAAATAATAAAAATCTTTCAAACCCAAAATCATATAGCCAAAAATGTGTGGTGGTAGTCTTCAATGGCCACAACAACAAATCGGGCTCAGTTGGCTACTCGTAGATCGACCCCACCTTAGTAAAAATTCAAGAATCTACTTGGTTCCTATTTTTTAATACATATTTGAGCACCACATGTTGAATCTAATATAAAATTTTTAGAAACATATAGATCACACTCGATAAAGAAAACACCATAAGATTTTTTTTCTTCTTCATCTAGGTTCAGTTCTTCTTTCTGTGTTAGTTATTACCATGTGAAAAGAAGATATCATCTTATTCCATTATATTCCCCTTGATATTCCTTCTCTTAGAAGGGTGTTTCAAAGAAGACTTAGACTTTGGGTTAGTATTAGGGGCATTTAATTTTACCTTCCTCTTGTTCACTATGAGAATGGAAGTCTTTTTGTGCTTCATTTCCTTGTCAACTTAGTGAATTAGAGTGAGGATATCTAGGAGATACTTCTCAATATTTTTCATTTTAATATTTATAATAATTTTGGATTATATCTGTGGTGCTGATGAAGGAACGAGATAAGTGTGCAGTGCTTTGGGTAGATTAAACCCTAGAACCACTAGAAACTTAATATATCCAATGAGTTTTACTACATGAGGCCTAGTTGGTACCCATTCTCCATGATTTCTTAGGAAGAAAGACATGGATATCTCTAATTTTTCATTCTAAGATCTCTCTTGATAAATATATTGGAGATTTCATTGGCCTTGATATGATGGAAATATAGATTAGAGGGGGTGGATATTATTTTCAGAGTTTTAATGTTAATTATTAATTTATGAGAGTAATGTTTATTCAAACACAATAATAATGTAATTTGAGTGTGATATTCAAAAAATTAATCAATGGAATAAAAATAAAAATGAATAACGTACTATTTTTATGATGGTTCATATCTCTAGGATCTTATTGCAGTCTTCAATCCCTTCTAACATAGTGAGAGGACTGGTACCCAATAAAATAGAGAGAAGAACAATTATTTTAGAGGTGAAGATTTCACCTTAGTCTGTTATAGACATATCATATATTTTTCAACTTTTTTAGGAATAGGAAGAACTGAAGATTTCGTAGGAGTATCCTTAACCTATCGATGTTTCTTGGCTCTAGACAGACCCTACTAAAACTTCTTTTTGGTCTATTGAACATGACTAGACACCAAATTTTAGGGGAGTTATTATAGTGAGTTCAATTTTAAATAAAGAAAATTCTTAAAAATAATAAAATAAACTATAATTATAATAATTTGACAAATAATAAATCTAGTGTAGAATATTAGTCTTCATTCTTTCAGGATTTGATGTAGAATAGAGAAATTAATGGAAACCAGCACCATCTAAGAAATCAAAAACAATAAATCAATAAAATTCCATATTTTCATTCTTATAATTATACCACTTTACTCAATACCTTTTTTTAGAATAATTATTTAACCGATAGTTTCTTCCTTAAAATTCAATGAAGTATCTTCACGCGGTTATTTCCTATTTCATTAACATATATTTAACATCCAATGGTTAGAAAATAAAAATAAAAATCATATGTTAATTTTATTTTAAATATTGTGCACAAATTTATCAAATTTAATCTCAAAAAATATTTCTATTAGTGGCATCAATGACCCATTTTCGCTACGAGTACGAAGAAAATAAAGAATTATAAACCAAGTGAGAGAGTAAAATAAATTATGCAAAGCATTCTTAAAGGTTTGTTTGTGTGAAGGTAACTCACATAAGGGTAGTTAATATTTCATAATACAGGTTTAAATTTACTTATTTATGGGTATAATTTATTTAAATCATGGTGCATAAAAGTAAATTTCATTTAACACATACTGTGTAAAGGTAATCATTATTTTATATAGATTTTTTAAAGGTGTACAGTTTTCATAAGGGTACTCTATCAACCTGTGTAAGGGTAATTTTCATTTTACCCTAATTTTGTATAGGTAATTGACTTGTGTAAGGGTACTTATGTAAAGGTAAAGGACCTTTGTAAAGGTTAGCAGTTTTCTGTGTAAGGGTAAACTTAGTTTCATAAGGTTCAGAGCCATCATTTTCCCTTCTTACGTAAGAGTAGAGTTTATCTTGCATAAGGGTAGCTTAGTACTTGATAAAAGGTAAAAAAACATGCATAAATGTAAATAGAATATTACACATGATGAGCCAAGGAAACTAGAAACTCATGTGATGGTAGATATAAATCCACAAAAAGGTAACTGAAATTTTTAATATGTTACATAAGGGTAAAAGAGTTATATGCAGGGTATACCAAAAATTAAACTACTCACTTAAAGATAGAGAACATGTTATGTAATTGTAAAGGGTATGTTTTAATACTCACATCAAGGTAAAAAAAAGTCACATAAGGGTAAATGAACTCATGTAAAGCTTAAGTGATCATAAGCAACTAAACATTAGAAAATTAAATTTTCACAAGTTTCAATAAAAACTAATTTAGGGAATGATAAAAATAATTGGAATAAATTATGAAAAATTAAGTAAAAATTAAATTTATAAAATTATTATAATGAAATAATAAACCATGATTAAAAATAAAAACAATTAAATTCAAGACATGTAATGAGATATCTTCCATTATATAATACATGTGAAAAAACATTAAATCAATTTTAATATCAAAAGTAATTTTTATTAAAATATAAAATTTATAATTAACCAAATAAAGAGGTAAAAAAATTAATTTAAAAGTTGAAAAATGTAGTAAAACTTATGTTAACATAGTAAAATTAAATAATATTCAATAGAGGGTGAAGAATATAATGATATAGGTTTTCAATTTTTTTTTAAAAAAAATCCAAAGCACCAATGTATCAACAGTAAAAATCTTCCCCATTTTGTAAATTAAAACACTGGAAATTTAATTCAAAAACTCCCAAGAATTCTACCCCCATTTTAATTTATCAAAAATTAATGATAAACCTTTTAATAAATTATTCCCACTTTCTGAATTTAAAATCAACATATAAATAAATTAAAAAGAAATAATTTTTGATAACAACCCTTGCATGAATATTATTCATACCATTTTAATTCTAAACATTTTAAAGATCAAAATATATTCAAAATTATAGGAACATGCTTACATAAAGTAGACAACATAATATCAATAATCTATATTAAAATCTCCTTCAACACACAATGATTTAGAAAAATAATTCCAAAACTCATAATAATAAATTAAAATGCACATGTATTGTTAAAAAACGTTTCCATCATGTTACACTATTTAATACTCAAATGAACCCCCCCCTAAAATTGATGCAATAATAATAATAATACTTTAATAATTTATTCAGAATATATCCTCCACTAAAATTGATTCATATCTTAAAAATATATTCAATGCATTTGAAATAAATTTACATTGAATTAAAAAACAATTTTAAAACATGCTAGTAAACCATAACATAAAAAATAAGAGCATACTCACTATCCAGAGAGAGAACAAACAGTTTAATATATACCAACACACCATATTTTATAACAAAGATATAAAATTCATGTTGGCCAGAAATATAGCACTTACCTAGTCATGTATTCCAACTTGGGGCCTACTGGATTTGAATATGATCCTTTGGGAACCCATGATGTGAAATTGTTAGTCCATTTAACATTGAAAGTAGTCTTTCAGAAAAATAAATTTTTATGTCCAAATGATTTAATATGATTCAAAGATAAATATGAAGCATAGTGTCCAAAGTTTCCACACATAATACAACTAAAATTAGAACCCTTTCCATTAATACTCTTAATAAACATAGTTTTAAACATCTTCAGAATCTATTTATTATAACCAATACCAAATTTTACATTATTTATTTTGTTCATAAACATCATCTTTTCAAACTTTTACTACCCTTTCACAAAAGAAAAAAATACTTGATTCCAAAAAAGAAACATTCATTTTAATCTATTCATTCTCTTTTTGGCATTTTCTAATCCTATTCAGATTTTAGTATTTGAACAGGATGGTGAATTTTTTAGTTTAGCATTTTAATCTTTTAGTTTCAGGAATTATATACCAAGTTTATATAAGTCATCTAAAATAAATTTTAATCTCCTTTATCAATAATTATCATTATTATAAATAAAATCATTATTTCTTTTATTCTCATTTTCTTTCTAAAACCATTCTATCTCCTTATAAATAAAAAATTCAGTTTAATTTTTATGATTCATGTTCTCTTTAAACAACATTTTATTTTACTTTTTCAAATTAACAAATTTCTCCATAATTTCATATATCCACTTTATAGATCTTAAATCACCCCTTGTAATGTTTCATTATTTTATATTAATTCCTTATAACCAATACTTTTAGATTTTTTTTCATCACTAGAACTTCAATGTAACAACCCAAAATTCTATCAATGATATTTCCCTTATTATTTTTATTTAATATGTATTATATCACATATAATCACTTATATAACAGAATACAAACATAAAAAATAATTAATTGATGAGATAATAGGTATTTCTAGAAGTTAAGGAACCTATACTGATGAAATAGTAAATTGACATTAGGAATAGTAATATGAACATTATGAATTGTAAATCAGACTTATGAATAGTAACATCAACCATGAATGTATAAATAAAATTTATACAACTTATAAATGAAAGTATAATATAATTATATAATAGTTATATGAAGATGAATATTTTAAAACTTATTAAATTAAGTGTTTCTATTTTTATAATTCATAAATATTTAATTAAAATTTTAACAATAATAAATTTATTTAAATAAAAATTTATTTTCATAAAATGTATTCATTAATAAAAAAATTGCATTTTTATTTTAGGATAATTTTATGAGACCTTAGTTAATTTTTTAGAGTGTTATAAACCTATTTATAATTTAAAAACTGTATTTTTCAAGTAAATGATGATATTAATTAAAAATTAAATTTAACATATTTAAAAAATTATTTTCATAAAATGGTGTCCATTTTTTAATTCTATGAATCAAAAAATTGTTAGGGTGAATTGTTTTTATTTTTCTAAAATATTTCATTTTTTTGTGAATATTAAAATATGATAATTTACGTTGAATGATAAATACATGATTTATTGAGTAATAGGTTATTTTAAGATCATGTAAGAACCCTTATTTTGAAATCACAAGCCCTTATTAATGTATTTAGTCATAATAAGAAACATTATTGGTTTTATTGAACAAAATAATAAAATAATGAATAGAATACTGAGAAATCACCACTCTCCTCCACTATAAATACCACCCCTCTCTCCCTTCTCTTCTCATACCTCTATGCCCTGAATCATTTCAAAGTTTTACAAAAATAATCTTACCTAGTCTCTCCCCATGTCTAGGAATATCTTGGTCTTTCTAAAATACCAAAACCCCTTACCCTATTAATGTTCTCAAGGAGGATAATTCAAGAGGTAAACCATCTTTCTTTTTCTTTTAATTTCATTTCAATTTATTTGTTTTCTTATAATTTACTCATGATATTTGTCCAAATTTTCATTATAACTCTATTATAATCTATATACTACAATTATATAATGTTAATATAATATCTTTACTCAAAATCCTGTATCTATCCCTTTTATTTTTAAAAATAAAATCATCATCTGAGAGGTTCTCATTTACAACCTTCATGAATGATGGATATTTGATCTTCTATTTATCCTTCCAGGCTAGTAATGAAAAAAAATTTATGTCTGAAACAGACTATAATATATTTATTACATCATTTATTATGTTTTTTAGGTAACATATTTAGATAATACTAAATGATAAAAAATGAGCTTGTTGTGATCAATAAGCATCGTAATAATGTAGACTATTATCACTAAATATGTTATCTAGTGATTCATCGTCATAGAAAATAAAAAAATAACATATATAACCATTTACACTTATATATGTTCATTAAAATCATATAATTTAAATTATGTATAATTATACCCAATCCACATCAATTACCATACTCATATATAAGTATACAGATCGTGAAAATCAAGGAAATGAATGTTCCTGAGAAATAAAATTATATATCATAGATCATCAAAAAAGCCATGATTCAACATAATAAAATTATAATAAAAAATAAATTATATAAGGTTCTTAATTAATTAATTGATTGATTTAAATGGGTTATCCATGACATTAAGGTCTATTGCAGAACACATTCGGACATATGGTAAGGGTTTTTCTTCTCAAACCTCCATCATTATTCGGGTTATGATTTCTTCCTCTATACACCAACATAATTATTAATTAATTTTATATAATTCTTAGAAATTATAAATATAAATTAAAAAATCATGTTTCTATATTATTTCATTTTTTATAATAAATTCATGTTTTTTTCAAGGTTCTGCTTTCAATTCTTCCCGATACGCAATCTCGATTAAAGGGAACATCCCAATTTATTACCTATTTTCTAGTACCATCCATAATATTTTTTAAGACACCAATATTTTTATAAAATAAATAATTATATCATGAAAAGGTTAAATTTTTCATTACTAGTTTTATAAAAAGAATTATGACAAATAAACATTATTTGTCCAAAAGAACTCTTCTTTGGAAACTAAAAGGGGTATTTCTCTAAAAAAATTCCTCAATGATTTTATTATAGTATTTTCACCTACTGAAAAACATATATCGAATTTTATGCATTATTGATATTGATATATAGTTTTTATCATCTACCATATGTTATTAAATAGTTTATGACTGGTTTGACTATGGATGTTCTATCTTGATACCATTCAACGTGCTACTATGTTTGGTTAGTGATTATGTTTACAGATTGGGGAAAGTTATTTACATATCATATATTCTTATTGTTAATGTGTAGACTCATTCATATGAGGAATGACTTGGACTTAGAATGTAATTTTTTGGGCCTTCTATAGCCCATATATTCTTTGGTAGGTCTCATGAGACAAAACATAATTGGGTTTTGGCCGAGGCCTTACTGTAGTATTTCAAAACGTCTTGGCTGAGGCCTTGACAATATGTTTCAGATGTCTGGAATTATATATTCCCACATTATGATATTATTAATTGATAAAAAATGTGATATTTTACTAGTATAATATACATTATTAAGGTTTATACTCTTATGATAGATTATATGTCTTTATTTACTCAGTATTCCTTCCTTCCATATTATGATTATGTTATTTTTAAAACACATGAATTTTTAGTTATTCATCATGAATAATGATTTTGTTTATGATAACTTCTACTATATTACTTACCGTAACTGATCATTTGAGATAATCCCTTTCTTATGTTTTATTTTTCCATAGGATGTGAATATGAATATTATTATGAATGACTAGCAAGAATAATCTAATATTTTATGGGTGTTTCCAATGGAGTTGCAATGTTGTTTTCTCTTTAATGTTGTAATGTAAATTTTATGTTTTTATCTCATTTTCCAAAACTTCTAAAAGATTCAGTACTTTGCGATGTGAAATCCTTGTATGCATACCAATGTATTAATATAAGGCATCAGCTCTGAGAGACTGGGTTTGGGGTATTTGCAGTTGGTATTAGATGATGTTTAGTAGTAACCTTGGAGACTATATTAAGAAAAAATAGACTATGGAACATAACCCTAAGATATACTTTGACGAAAATAATTTAAAAAACATCCACGAATTTTGTTAAGTTAGAGATTATGTGGATCTTCCTAGAAATACATCCATGTATGGATACTAAAAGTGGATGTGGTTATGGAAAAAATATACCTAAGAGTAACAACTCCAATAAAGTTTTCCATGCCTGACTCGAGGTAATATATTACATGATAACATGCCTTATTGTGCACCTAGAATGACACTCCTATAGGATATTCTTAGGATAAATCACATTTTATTTAATAACCACTATAAAAGATTTAAAAGTAAATTTTTCCTCAAAGAAACTATGCTTATGATTATAAGATTATATATGCATAGTTTTTTAATTTATGTTAAGTATTTTTATAGTTTGGGATTATAAATTATGATTCATAACCTAATCTAGTGTCTGAAATTATTTATAAACTATTCCTAGTTGAAGTAATATAAACTATATCAATGGATGTATCCCATGTAGGTATTTCCCTCATATGCAAGATCATGATGTCGGTATTGGATCTACGACTGGAGGTGAGAAACTTATAACTACACTAGGAATGATGACTTATGATATAATGAATGACCTTACTCATATCGAGCATCCGGATCTACAATGTGGAGGAGAAATTTTAGACAACTTTATTTGACAATAACCTCGATCATTCAATGGGACTAAAAAACTATTAGTAGCTGATTAGTGGATAAGTTCCTTAGAGAAGATATTTCTCACTTTGAGAAGTAACAAAAAGGATAAGTTTTTCATGGTTGTTTCTTACCTATTGGGAGGTGTAGATCAATGGTGGAAACTAATCCAAAACACAAAAGGATGATGAAATTACAAATATATAATAGAGGGATTTTAATTAAATTTTCCTAGAAATATATTTTCCTCACAAAAAAAGTGAGGATATAGAAATTCAAATATTGAATCTGAGGAAAAAAGAGGATAATAATGTTTCCAAGTATGAATCAAACTTTTCAATGATATAAAGAAATTTTACAGACTACATATGTATTCCTAGAAGAAATGTTGATCAATTATTTTATGGTTTAAAACCATTCCACTGAAAGGAACTGGTTTCCCAAAAATTATTATCATATGAAGATATGGTCTCATATTCTATCAAGAAAGAAAAATAATTATATAAGTCTTATGAATTTAAGGGAAAGAAAGATAATAATAGGGTTCCATATGAAGGAATGGATAAAGGGAATAATAAAAAATGGAGTTCTCCAACATGTGATATTTGTGGAAGGAATGTAACGACCCAGACCCAAAAAGTCACCTGAACCGTGCTAAATGGGTCGGGTGCTACTACAATAGGCACACCTCCTTGAACGCCAAAGGCTGCCGACTAGAAGCGAGGTTCTTATAGGTATAGTGGGGAAGCTATACCCAATTGGAGGATAATAATAATGATAATAGTACAAGTATAACAATAATGATGCATCGGAATAAATGACTCAGCAGATTCAAACCATACACATAGAGTGGAAGCAAAATCAATATCAAAAAACAACGGAAGCAATAAATATTACAACAGCAGCAGAAATTAACATAACAGCTTGATGATCACATGTAATGACTACATAGCAACAAATATGCAATAGCTAATGAAGACCAACTCTTGAAGCTGGCCTCTTTCATGCATGTAAATTTATAAAGTCTGAAAGCTTCTTGAAGGGCCCATGAAGGGTGTCAGATGAATCTCAGTAGGATACCACCCAACAGTGCATACCTAATATAAGTGTTTAAGTAGGCATTCATTTATAAGGAAACAGTAATCAATATGATGCAAAAATAAACAAAAACTCCAATGGTGATCAGAGGCCCACCATAGAGTGTCACCTGCTTCATCCAACGCCATAATCTCTGTCGTGTAACCCGACACCATGTGCCCCCTGACACCACGTGTCTCAAGTATCGACATCCTGAAGGCGTGCCCAAGATTAGTATCCTGACACCTTGTGCTTACCAACACCTCGTACCTCAAGTACCGACCTCCCAAAGGCACGCTGAAGAAATAACCTGGAGGAACAACGATGCATGTCCTCAAATAAATAATCATAGGGACAATGATGGCTGTCCTCAAATAAATAACCAGAGGAACAACGATACCTACCCTCAAATCAAGTATCCAGAGGGATGAAGATATCCACCCTCAAATTAGTAACTGTAGGGACAACGATACTTTCCCTCAAATCACAGTGAGCCTCAGCCCCCAACCCGATGGCCTCAAAGCTATCCCCTAGAGGCTTTTCACCTTCTACGTGGCTTCCTACGACAAGCACCCACAACTAAAGTACCTAAACCACATCTATGGGGGCCTCTACCCACATGAGTGGTCAAAACCACCTCATCATGGAGTATCTTTATATACACACTACTCAAATTTCCCAGTAAGCGGTAATAAGCAAAATAATACCTAAGCCACCACAAATCTGACACCCAGTGTCCCTGCGACCAAGCCGCTCATGACTGATGGCCTCTCCATCCAAGTAACCTAGGCCATACCCAACCTAACATCTGTACATCCTCAAGACGGCGTCCATGATGCCCAATCCCATTGTCAAAACCATCCAAAGAAACTCGGGCCAAGCCCAACCTGTGATCAACATCACTTAAGAATATCAGGGCCATGACCAAAACCACCCAAAGGGTCCATTAGATGCAATTAAGAAATTGAATATATAACATATTTAAACAAAAATCATAAACAGGAAAGAAATTCTAAATAGTTGAATTTCCCTATGCAAGGTGTTGTCCCATACCAGCACTGAGGTCTTGAATGCCTCTAAAAAATTTATATCAAGTTTATCAAATTAAACTCAATAGTTTATAACATTATAAATTAAATATAACCAATTTGGCATCCCTGTCCAAAATGCCCCGATGAGCTATGACCGCTCCCCCGACCTTGCTCAAGCAAAAATTGTAATAGGGCATACCCAAAGGAATCCCATAGGTCCAAAAATCAATTAAAAACATAAAAGAAGATAAAATGGTTCCTACTCAAAATACCCAAAAACGAGCTGAAGGCCGCGTCACCCAAATGACCACAAAAACACAAAAAGTGGTATTCACCACCTACCTTGTACTATTACAATGTTACTTCTTTGATGAAAGCCTCCAATTAGGTCTAAATGCGGTAGATCTGCAAAAGAATCAAAACCGATCAAACCCTAAAAACTTGTTCTCGAACAGAAATCAAGAAAATGGCTCAAGAGGAATCAAGGCCTTACTGAGGGGGTTCTAACACATCAAATGATGTTCGAAATGGGGTTTAGATGATGTTCTAGGAAGGATTTGATGGTCCGGCTGGCTCTCCCTGCGTGAGCCACGAGTGAGAGGAAGCAAAGATGGAAGAATGAGAAATCTCGAGTGGCCCGGGACATAAAAACACTAACTTTAAGTGGCCGCACGGTTACCCCACATAGTTTGGAAAACCATGCACCAACCATGAAGTTGCTATTGCCTCACCCAGGGACTTCACATGGCCATCCCGCATGGGTTTGACAAACTGTGCGCCGCCCGTGCAGATCCCACTATCTCAACTAGAGACTTCGCACGATTTGTTCAGACTGTGCGCCAACTGTGCACACCTACACGACCACCCCAAACATTTAAAAGTTTTCCCCCAAACCATGTCAAAATTTCAAACATGGTCAGGACTTGACCCATTATAAAAACCTAAGTTCTTACAAGGAAACACCTTAGAGCCTACTTAAAAGGAAAAAATATTTTGCTACAGGTTTAGGGAAAAGGCCACCAAGCCCGTGATTGTAGGGGAAGGCAAGAAGATATCAATGTTCAATTTTATAGTAGTAAATAGATGGGACATTAGGAAAATTATTTTCTACAGCATCAAGAAAATATTCCACAAAAAAGGCTATAGGAGAAAGGATAGGCTTATGTGATCACAATAGTTGAGGTTGAAGTTCTTAATATTGTGGTTGCGGGTACATTAATTATCTCTTCAAATGTAGTTAAATATTTATTTGGTTATGGATCATCACATTATTTTATATCTTCCCAAGATGCATTAAAAATATTATATTTCTAATTATCCTTAACATGGGAGTTATCAGTTAAACCTTTAAGGGAAGTCTCATTACAACAAATATGTGCAAGGCAGTTCCCATTATGGAATATAAACATGATTTATATGTTGATTTTATTATTATACATATGGTAAACATTGACATAATCATCATTATAGATTGGACTTCAAGATATTATTCAAAAATATATTGTAATAAGAAGGAAATTATTTTTTTGAGAAAGGTTTATAATCCCTTATCTTTAGAGAAGAAACATCAGCATCTAATTATTATCTATATCCACCCCTAGTAGCTCAGCTGAATTCAATTCTTGGGGAGGAAGAGGAAAAAATATCTATGGGTGAGGAAATAAAAATTAAAATTGATGATGTACCTATTGTGAAATAATACATTGATTTATTTCCATAGGATTTACTTGGACATCCTCTAGAGCAAGAAGAAGAGTTATCTATTGAATTAATTCATAGTGCAATGCCAATATCAAAACATCCTTATAGAATGGACATTGTGAAATTAGTAGAACTAAATAAATAACTAGAGGATCTGAGTGATAAAGGATTTATCCACCCAAGTGTGTCTCAATGGGGATCCCCTATTATTTTTGTGAATAGGGATGACGTATTCATGAGGCTATACATTGACTATAGATAAATCAATGTTATTGCAATAAAGAACAAGTATCACCTGCCTCGAATTGATGATTTCTTCAATCAATTTCAAGGAGATAATTATTTTTCAATGATTGAACTTTGTTTTATATATCATCAATTGTGTGTGAGGAAGAAAGATATTCCAAGGATATCATTTCGAACCAGGTATGGACATTATGAGTTTACAATAATTCTATTTTGATTGACTAATTCACCCTCCTTCTACATGGATATGATGATTAGAGTTTTCAAGGAATATATTGATGAATATTTTGTGGTAGTTATTTATGATATCTTGGTTTACTTAAAAATATATGAATACCATGAGAATCACTTGAGGATTATTATGAAGACTTTTAGAGAAAATGAATTATATAGGATTTTTAGCATGTGTGAATATTGGCTACAATCAATTTCTTTTCTTGGCCATATTATCAAAAAGTATGTAATTTCAGTTGATTATTTGAAGAAAAATGAGGTTTAGGAATGAACTACACCAACGAACATAAATGAGTTGTGTTTTTTTATTAGTTTAGAAATTTATTATTGGTATTTCATTCAGAACTTTTCCTGATTTTACGACTTGTTAACTAAGATTACTCGCAATGTGGTAAAGTTATATGAAAAAAATAATGGGATGATTGTTTTAAAGAATTGAAGAGGATTTTAGTGAATGCTATGATGTTTTATCTACCATCAGGAAATAGTGTATTTGTGATTTATTGTGATGAGTCATAGAAATGACTCTCGTTTGTCCATGTGCCGAATGATAGAGTTATATATTATGGATCAATGTTTATAAACATTCATGAATAAAACTATCCAACTCATGATCTTGAGTTTGCATTGGTATTATTTTCTCTGAATATATATAGATACTATCTCTATATTGAAATATGTGAGATATATACATATCACAAGAGTTTAAAATATATCTTCTCACAAAAAAACTCAACATGAGGTAAAGGATTTGTCTTGAGCTACTCAAAGATTATTATTGATCAATACACTACCACCCTTGGAATAAGAATAAGGTATAAGATTCATTGAGTAGGAAGGATCCTAGAGTTTTAAACAAAATGAGGATTAAAAAGGACTTTGTGTACATATATCTAGTAAATATAAACATGGAAATTATCAAGGAAGGTGAAAAATCATTACTTTTCAACTGGTTTTACAATCATATTTATGGGAAATAATTAGTAGTTCTCATTGTGATGATGATAATATTCAAAAACAATTATAGCTAGGAATGATGGGAAGTTGTCATAATTCATGTGTGAGGATTGAATTTTGAAATATGGGAGGAGGGTATGTGTTCCCTCTGTACCCAATCTAAAAATGGAGTTATTGGATGATTCCCATAGCTCCCTATACACCATAGTAGCACTAAGATGTAAATATATTTGAAGGAACATTTCTTGTGGGATAATATGAAGTGGGAAATTTATATTGATGTATCAAGTTTATTATTATTTTGCATAGGTGAAGGGATAAAGACAACATCCTAGAGGTGTCATAAAACCCCTACATATTACTACAAAGAAATCGGATGACATCACTATGGTTTTTTTCACTGGATTTTAAAAAACACCAAGAATAAATGACACAATATGGTTTATTATTGATCAACATACCAAATCTATACATTTCCTTGATGTAAGGGAGGATTTGAAACTAGAGTGCCTTGCACGACTCTATATTAATGAATTTTCGAGACTTCATAGATCACCTCCATCTATTACGTCTGATTGTGATCCTCAATTTACATTAAAATTTTGGAAAATTCTTTAGAAGTATTTGGATACAGATCATTGTTTGAGTGATTCATATCACCCTAAAACTAACAGGTAGTTTGAAAGGACCATTAAAACATTAGAAGACATATTGAGATCATGATCCCTAAAATTTAAAATTATGTAGGATTTTTATTTACATTTATTAGTGTTTTCCTAAAATAATAGTTTCTATTCAAGTATTCAAATGAAACCATATGATTTTTTTTATGGAAAGAGATGTCATACCCCAAAATGTTGGGGTGAAGTTGGTGAAAGGAAGGTTGTTGGCCCAGATCATGTAGAGGAAACAACAGGGAAGGTAAATACTATTTAAACTCCTATCCAAGATGATCAGTGTAAAAAAAGATATATGTTGGTAATAAAAGGAATTTCAAGTGGGAGATCATGTTTTCTTAAAATTATCTCCATGGAAGAGTGTTATAAGATTTGGGAAGAGAGGGAATCTAAGCCCCAGTTACATTATCCCTTCTAAAATTTTGGAGAGAATAGGAGCTGTGGATTATCATTTAGAAATTATTCCTAGAATTTTAAGTTACAAAATGTGTTACACATATCCTTTTTAATAAATTACATGCCAGGCCCAGAACATGTACTCACTTATGAAGGAATAGAATATGAACCTGACTTATCTTACTATGAATAGAATATCTGGATTATGGAAACTAAATAACAAGTGTTGATGAATTGGATGACTCGACTAGTAAAGGTACATTGGAAAAACCATAAAATTTAGGAGTCAATGTAGGAACCTAAGAAAATTATGAAGAAGAACTACCCAAATAAATTTTTGGGGTGAAAATTTGGAAATTTTTAGGATGAAATTTTTATAGGAGGGGAGAATGTAACGACTCATAATTCTATCAATGATATTTCCCTTATTATTCTTATTTCTTATAGTATATATCACATAAAATAAATTATAGAACATAATATAAACATCATAAATGAATAATTAATGAAATAAGAGGTATTTTTAAAATTTAAGGAACTTATACCGATGAAATTGTAACTTGACCTTAGAAATAGTAATATGAACCTTATGAATAGTAAATCAGACTAATGAATAGTGAAATCACCCATAAAAGTATAAAAAAATTAGTTACCATATAAATGGAAGTATCGTATAATTATATCATAGTATATGTAAGTCAATATTTTAAACATTGTTAAATTATTTGTTGGTGTTTTTGTAAGTCATAAATATTTAATTAAAATTTTATAATTAATAAAATTATTTAAATGAAAATATATTTTCATAAAATGTATTCATAGATAAAAAAAGTTTTGTCTTATGATTTTAGATTAATTTAATGAGACTTTATTTACTTTTTGAGAGTGTTATAAAATCAGTTATAATTTTAAAAACTGTATTTTTAGAGTAAATAATGATTTTAATTAAAAATTAAAATTTTCATATTTAGAAAATTATTTTCCTAAAATTGAATTCATTTTTCAATTCTACACATTGATAAATGGTAAGGTTTAAATTTTGGTATTTTTCTAAAATACTTGAATTTTCGGTGAATAGTAAAATAAGATAATATAGGATAAATGATAAACACATGATTTGTTGAGTCATAGGTGATGTTTGGATGATGTAATAAACCATGGTTCTAAATAAAATTCACTTATTTCTATATTTAGACTTAATAATCAACACTATTGGTTGTCTTTAATGAAATAATACAATAATGAATAAAATAATGAGAAGTCACCCTCTCCCCCACTATAAATACCACCCCTTACCCTCTCCTCTCCTCACACCTCTATGCCTTAAATATTGTCAATATTCTACCCATATACTCTTCCCTATTATATACCCATATATAGTAATCTATTTTTATTTCCAAAATACCAAAACCCCTTCCCCTAATGTGGTTCTCAAGGAAGGTAATTCAAGAGGTAAACCCTCTTCCTTTTTCTATTAATTTTATTTCAATTTATTTTCTTTTACTATTCTATCCACACCACTCCTATAAAAATTATAATGAAAACTCTAGTATGATATATATACTATAATTTTATCATGTTAATAGAATAACCTTACTCAAAAGACTCTCTCTCTCTCTCTCTCTCTCTCTCTTACAAGATGAAATCATCGTTCGAGAGGTGTCGATTTACAACCTTCATAGACGACCGATTTTTGTTCTTCAATTTCTCATTCAAGGATAGTAATAAAACCATTTTTATGGTTAAACTATACTATAATATGTTTATTAAAACATTTTCATTTGTTATTTAAGAAACATATTTACATAATACTAATCGATAAAACCAAATGAGTTTGTTAAGATCCATAACTGCCATAATAATGTAGACGATTATCACTAAATGTTTTATCTAATGATTCATACTCATACCATATAAAAAATGACATATATAACCATTTGAACATATATATTTTAATTAATATAACTTAAATTCCATTCTAGAGAATTATACCCATTCCACATGAACTTCCGTACTCGTATAACCATCTTCCACATCTTCCCTGCTCTCTCTTTCAGGTGAGTTATTACAAATGGGATGTGATGGATTATGGTTATATTGCACTAGAGTTGATAATTAATCAGAGGATAGTGTGGTGTATTATAGGGGTCATGCATGGTAGGATGGGAGCATGATTTTGATTTCCTTCATGTTCATGATACCTCATTATCTAGGTTATATGGAGGTGGCTATAAAATGATGACTATATATTGGTTGTGGTATGTGGCAAAATTACAATGAGTTATTGATGAAGCGATTGGAATGGGTTGATAGTTAAGAATTTCCCATTATGACGAGGTTTGTGATGGTATGAGGTTGTTGGATATGTAAGGTATGGGAACACTGGGACATACAATGTTAGGTCATGAGAGAAACAAAACTAGAGTGGAAGTGGTGTAGGGTACCCTTTATTTTTCAATATTCATATATTTATATTATTTATCTTAGATGCATTATTTTTTGAGTGAAACTTGGGGGGGTCAAGAACTAGTTAACATGATGGATGCTTATTTATTCTATTGTTTATTTAGCGAGGCAATATTATGCTATTCTCACATTTTAATGAGATTAATTGGGCATGATTCTACTATGTATACATGTTATGATCACCCTAATATATATATATATATATATATTCATGTTTCTAGGAGGGAGTTGGTCACCTTGCTAGATATTACTAGCTTGGAGCAATTGAGTTTTGGTCATAGGACTCTTTTGGTATGGATATTTTATTTTTGGGATCATATCATATGAAATTACATGGTTGTGGGATATTTATAGGTTTTACATTTTAAATTAATGTGTTGAACTGGTGGTTTTCTATACCATCATTAGTTTTATGAGTGTAATGCCTTTGATTTATATGTTTTATACCCTCGGTGCTAGTAGTCAACTTGACGCCTGTTGAAGGTGGGCCTTGGGGGTCACACTCATCTTCATTATCGACCTAATAGGGGTTTCCAGTGGGGGAAGGCCATGACATTGTGTTATCAAATGAGTTGTTAATGATATAGGGTGGAGTTTGTATCTAGGGAATGACGAGGATTACATGGGTTTTGTAGGGAAGTAATGTCAGTAGATCTATCATGTGACACAAGAAGGATATTCCATCTAATAAATATGATTTCAGGTCCCCCTGGGATATGACATAAGGATTCTAATATTAATAAAAAAATTCTAGGTGAAGTGATTCTTCTTGGGGGGTAGAAAACTAGTAATAGTACATGTATCATACCGTTCTTTAGTATGATTGAATGGGTTTAATTAAAGAATTTAAAATGAGTTTAATTAAATTAAATTAATATTCTATATGATTGGGATTTTTCAATCCTTCTTTTGACATTATTTATGGATCTTGGATCTCATATACATTTAGTTCAGGTTGGTGAGGTTCAGAAAACTAACCCATTTGACATCATAAGGGTTGAATCGGGCAAGGATAATGATCAATGGTAAAGGATATTGGATGCCTTTAAAATGTAAGCTTGGGAAAATTATGAGGGAATTATAAATCATCAGGAGATGGAATGGTTGTTTTTTTAGATTGAGATCACCTTTGGTTTGATTCGGGCCTGAGAAGAGTGTTGGGTTATGGTAGTATTTAGTCAAGGTCTGTGTAGGATCATGCCATACATTTTAGGTTTATTTTATAGACTCCCTTACACGACAAACATCATGGGAAGTTGTCCAAGTGTAAGTTATAAACATGGTAGGTGCATTTCATTTGAATCATGGAATATTAGAATGGAGTAATGGTGAATATGTCACGGTTTTCTGGGGTTGTATCTTAGGAGGTACCCAAGAGTGTGGTGGTGGTTCACAACTTTATTGGTCTTACGGGTTATGATCCGAGATTTTTGTATCACATTCCAAAAAAAATTTCCCTATTTATCTGACTTGGAATAACTAAAATCTTATTTTGACCTATCAGTGTATGGATGCGTTTTACTATCTAAAATTTAAGTTAGTCAATTCCTCAATTCCTTAGTTTCATGAAGATGATGTGATGTCCAAAGAATTTTATGATACTTATCTTCTATGTTTGGATTGTGTCTAGATAAACCAGTGAGAAATAATATCCTATGGGTCTATATAGTTACACCCCCATGAGTGTGACTATGACACCCATGATATGGAGTTGGAAGAAGTAGTGTTTTCCTTAAATATGTTGTGACATTACATCATCAGAGAATGATTTATGGTTTTCAAAAATCAATTGGGTTTAAGGTACACTTTTTCTTAGTGTGGCATGAATATAGAAAAACAGAGGTCGGTGGGGTTTCTCTGGGATTAAGAATTTGAGATCTCCTATACCTTAGGGAAAATAAATTTCCTGGCTGATGAAATGAGAAGTAAGTTGTGAAAGGATGTTGTTCAGTATTTTGGGGATTCTTGGAGGGGGAAGTGAGAGTAGGAATCCTTAAACCTAGATATAAGTGTTGTTAATGGAATATATTTATTAGTTTAAATGACATTTCATCATTATTTGATATGGTTAATAGAGGAGTCTCAATGTGGAGTCCTAGAGGAATAAGTGATGTGGGGTCAAGTTATTTAGTGTAATGACCCTGAAGTATGGTTAATGGATGATCAACATTAACTGATGTTTTATAAGAGTATTTTCATTCCAATAGAAATGCACGAGTGAGTCCTTGGTGAATTTCATTAATCACCATTATTGGTGAACCCATAAGTATCTAGGAAGCACCATATATTTAAGAGATAGTATCGGTGGCCTAATATGAAATGAGTGGTAAAAACATTTATGGAATGATGTGTGATTTTTTAACTGGTTGAAAGTGGAGCATTTTGTTCCTTGAAGTTTGTTTCAATTACTAGATTTCATTGAGTGAAAGTGGGAGGACATATCAATGGATTTAATCACATGATTTTATTTATCTCAACGGGTATATGATGTTATATGGGTGATCATGAACTAGTTGATGAGTTTTACTCACTTCCAAGTGATAGGGGAGTCAGAATCCATAGATTATTTTCCAAGGAAGGTGTGTGGATGGTATTATTGGTCTTCATGGGGTTCCAAGGTTCATCATATCAAATTGAGATGTGCACATTACCTCTCAATTCTAGAGAGGATTTCAACATGATTTTGGAACTCAGTTACACCTTATCATTTCTTTGCATCCTTGGATTGTTAGGAAAACATAGTGGACTATCTAGACACTATAGATTATGTTAAAATCTTGTGTATTGAATTTTTGTGTATTATTGGTGTAGCATATACCCCTAGTTGAGATTACTTATAGTAATATTTATCACTAATCCATGGAAATAGAACCTTTCTAAGAGTTATACAATAGAATATGTCGATCCCCATTGCACTCGATCAAATTTGGGGAGTTATCTTTTCTCATTCTTAATGTGGTGAAGAGTTTGACAACGAAGGTTTATATGTTTCATGAGAGAATGAATGTGGTTCTACACTAACATTAGTCTTATGTCGTTCTGAGGATAATTCCATTAGAGTTTGAGTTTGGGAACCACATGGTCCTGAAATTTTTCCCTCATTTTGGGTAGAAAATATCTGGTCAGTGAAGAAAATTATCACCCTAATTCATCAAACTTTTTGAGGTGATGGAGCACATTGGAAGGTGGATTACATATTGAAGCTTCACCCACAGATGTACGAGATCTATGATGTATTCCATCCTAGTTTCATTGGTATCTTCAAAATGAATCCAATTTTATCGACTTATAGAGTAATATTTCAATGAAAATTCAATATTCAGGGAGTGACTTATAGAGATTCAAGGCCAACAAGAGAATGTTTCACATGGGCATGAAATCCCCTTGGTTCATATTTTTTAGGAATGGTGGCCTATAGGAGAGAACATGGGATCATGATTCATATCTTCACATTCAATATAAAAATATATTTTGATTTTTTTTCATTATGTGTTGTTGAAAAATGTCATTTCATACAAATTTCTAATTTTATTCTCTTTGTAATGTTTTGGGTAATGATGTCGTTATATCAGAGAGGTATTTCTCCTAAGAGTTTTTATCATTTAGTGGTTTTTTTGAGTTGGGTTTTATTTCTTAGGGATAAGAATAATTTTAGAGGCACATGATGTAATGTTTTTTACCTTTTAAACCTATTAATTTACATGTCTTAAGTGTTATAGGTTCTTAGAGGAGGCTCAAGGGAATGATTGGGGAGTTTTAGGTTGGGATTATGTTATAGGTATGGTTTATAGTTTCATATGTTAATCATGGTGTGAGGTTTTTTTGGAAATAATCAATGGAATTTTGGGTACATAATCCATTGAAAGTATAAACCATTTGTCTATGACATAAAGATAATCTAGGAAAATTGGATTAATTCTGGGTTGATATGGTTCATGGCATGGAACATTTTTCACGGCATAAAGGGTCTCTATAACATCCACAAACGAAACAACCTAGTCCTTGTAGAAGGGTTATGTGACCACATGAATGAATAATCATTTCATTAAGAAGTTAAAAAAAGATAATAACAATAAGGAATAAATAATCAGAGTAAACATGTGAAAACTAAATGAATGAAATACATGTAATATAAATAACTATATACAAAATGTATAAAGCCTATATAGAGTAATGAAATAAGATAATAAATCAATCAATGGTGGGGTCCTCAAAAATATATCCCGATATACTCCTAGTTTTGTGTTCCTTTGATCTTCCCTCTACTACAAGGCACTTTCCCTTCATTGGATATCTAGTCATGAAATCTACATGTGCACAAATTTTAAAGTAGTGTTTGAGTACAAGACTTAGTAGGACACTATCAATACATCCGTAACATTTCATGCTCCAGTATACATGTGTATTATATAATAATAATAAATATGTTAAGGAAATACACACAAAATCCGAAACTGATTAGTTGTGTTCTAACCAATCTGCCACAAACCCCCGAACATACCACCTTTGGATCCACATGAGAATTATAACCAATTAAATTAATAAGATAAAAGAAAAAAATTAATCTTTGAATACCTCTATGTAATTTCACATGGATCATAGACCATATAAGACTTATAATGGATCTCTTTAAAAATTCGGTAGTGTCCAAACCCACACCTATATGGCATCCTTATTGTGTCATGTGAACATGAACCCAATGTCACCTATCCATCAAGTCAACTGAGTCAAGCAGTTTCCTATAGTTGTAACCAGGCTACCTTGACAATAATGAACCATGGTATCAAGTGTACCTTTAGTGAATAAATAGCGTGACACCATAGATACCTCATACCCCCACCTTGAACCTAGGTCCCACATCACCATCATTGCATGTCAACAAACTCACTCTCTAAGGGACGAATATGTCATGATGGTCCACCTATCTCAAGTACCATTATAAACCACTATGTTGTGGTATCACAAAAATATGGTTAAGTTTAAAATAAGAACAACATTTCAATATGAGTATACAATAACACAAAACATCATGGTATCACAATCAAACATGGAAAATCTACACTAATACCACTCATAGAATCACATATAATAAATGACCTCATGAGACACACAAACACAAAAATTCAATCATAATAAAATATGAATATAAAGTATACTTGTACCAAAATCATACTATGGAAACAAGTGTAAATTTGAATCTAATATGGTAAGGAACTTTGAACCTCAAAGTCGTTGATGTCAGTGATAAGAATAAGCCTCCCTATGTGGTTAGAACATTAGAAAGGAAACATAAACAATCAAGAGCACCTCCTCATAGATTTGATATTGTAGTCACTGAAAAATAAATAATCAAGGTTCACTAATAGTTCCTAGTACAAAGAAACTATTTTATTAAAAAAATAAATAAAATATCACCTGTGATAATACTTTCGATATTGTAGATAATGTCTAGATTATCATTTAGGTCAACGTAGAAACAAGAAATATTCTCCTCATGAACAATTATAAAACCACATTAGATAATATATATCCCTTTATTATTTACATAAAACATTTGGTATTCTTTATAATTATTTTTAAATAAAACCATATAATTATCCTTGAAAATTTTATAATTATCCTATGATAATTGGATATCTTTATCGCTTGATAACTACGTTATAAATATCCTTTCGTAATTTTTATAATTATCTTATATTAATTTCCTTAAAAATTACCACCTCACAATTATATTATAATAATATATTTCAAAAAATTATCTTTTGATAATTTATGCAACCATACTTTAATAATTATAGATAATTATTTTCTATAGTTCATGTAATTTTCCTTTGATAGTTCATGATAAATTATCCCATGAAAATTATTCTTGGATTTCTTTTCATAAATTACCCTTTTATAATTTGATGTTTTATCTTTTGATAATTTGGATAAATTATCCATCTAAAAATAAATAAAATTTTCATTTAGTGATTATTCAAATTTGATCTTGATAATTCCATGTTACTATCATTTTTTAAAATTATTTTTAGATAATTTTTTTAAAGTTTATACAATTTGAATAAACTGGAGTAATTATAATTTGATAATTATTTATAATTATACCTGATAAATCTATAGTAAATATATTTCTATTATTTTTCTAAATTATCATTAATAAAAGGTATAATTATCTTTTGAAAAAATGTCACACTTATCTTATGATAAAATTCACTAAGGTATCCTTCAATATTTTTTTATTAATTATCTTTTCATAATCATGTGATTATCTTTTTGTAAAACTAGGTTTTTATCATTTTATGTTAAAATTAATGTTTTTTATAGAATATGATAATAAAACAGAAAAAAAGGAAGAAAGAAAATAACTCACCTTCAACCTCACAATTTGTGCACGAGGGAAGGAACTGTCGGACATAGCCTGGCTCTAGAAAAAGAGAAATTGAGGGATTTATATAGCCATTATGCAACAAAACATTATATCACATGAACTTGACTAGATCCATCAAATTATAAAGTCAATATGCTAATATGAAAGCCTATCCATGTACGCATGACATTCCAAAACCACAAAAATTAATACCCCAATTTAATCCTTTGTGTAACCTTAAAATTTATGGTAGAGTTTTCAATTTCTCCCCATTAAGGTGTTTCTGAAATATACGAGTCAAAAAACAATCAAATACAAGTTTTTTTTCAACCGGTGTTAGAAAATGGTAGTTTTGAATTCAAGAATTTGATTAAAAAATAAAAAACGAATTTAATAATTAAGTTAATATTAATAATATTATAAAAAAATTAAAAAATTACCCTCTTGTGCGATGTTATGAAAAATATGATGCATATAAATGTTATTTCACATACCATACCTAACAAAGACCTCATATTTCTCTTAAAATACACCATTCAGGAGATACATCAAATTTTCTATAAATAATAATGATAATATTATTAAATAAATTACCCTCACATGAGATGTTACCAAACACCCGATGCAGACAAATGTTTTTTCATGGCTATTGTAAACCCCACATCCCAGACCTAATGGTGGTATAAAATTTACCATATGAGACACCGTTTGGGAGTTATTCTATTATTTTGGAAAAATAGTGTTCATGTTGTATAATATATTTAATATTTTTATTCTACCATCATTAAGGCTCTATGAGCCCTAGAATACTGTACTAACTTAGTTCCAAGCTCTAAAAATATTCCATAGAATATTAAAAAGTATTAACAATTGTTTTTACCTTACTTAAAGCCTATAAATCATTCCTTGATTTATTTTTATTGAAAAATTACATTTTCACATAAAAATACTCATAAATTATTATAAATGAGGGTTTTTATTGTCATTATAATTTGAGGATATTGAAATTATCCCCTTTATATACTTCTCATTTTTATGAAGTATCTATATTGGTCTTTCTTGAGGAAATCAGGTCATTGAGCTTGAATATTAGACTCATACTTCCATGTCTCCTCCTAGAGCTATCTATTATGCCACTGAATCTAAACAAGTGGTACCATATTCCCACATAAAAAATTATAAATATAGTCTAATATACACATTAAATGCTTCCCATATGATGAATTTTTTACTAAATCAACATCTATATAGTCTATGACATGTACAGGATCGGGTGTGTACCTATGAAGATGAGAAATGTGAATGACATCATGCATGCCTCATTAGTATCTCACTGATAGAATAACTGACTGCCACTCACTCATATAATAGGGTTTCACATCATCATTCAAAAAAATATTAGAGAAAGTTAGGTCTGAGAAAACATAATTATAACGATAAGTCATGTCTAGAAATAGCTTGTGAAAATATAAGGGAAGTGAACACCAATATCATTTGATTTCAATAAACAAAAAAGAAATGTTTAGGACCACAACTCATATAGTAATATTTTCCTCATCACTAACTATTATAGTCTGACCCACTATATAAACATGGATTTCTTAAGCTCCATGTCCCTTTTTGTAACTCACCTGAGTTCCCACAGTTTGGGCCTACTACTGAGTGCCCCAGC
Source organism: Viscum album (assembly GCA_963277665.1). Taxonomy (NCBI): domain Eukaryota; kingdom Viridiplantae; phylum Streptophyta; class Magnoliopsida; order Santalales; family Viscaceae; genus Viscum; species Viscum album. The sequence goes on from OY728158.1 coordinate 393,821,069, forward strand.
CCCCTCTCGATCTCTTCGATCATGACTATCTTGATATCCTATCCAATATCCTAGTAAAAAATAATTAATATTTCTGATCTTGACATACTCTAGGCACTGAATTTGGGTCACTGGTCATACACAACCATAGTTCCCAAACTTCCCATAGTTAAAGCATAGTGGGTCACCCCATAAGGAATAGAAGAAACCATACTCTATTGTACTTTCATGCTGTTGTTCGATGAGATGTATCTAGACTTTCTATTCCTTCCTTTGAAAGATACACTCACAAAAACTATATGAGGTCCACCCAATTGTGTAGTTAAGGGTATTAAAGGACCAACTATCTATCTATCTTTAATGAATTTCCTTAAAACCTCTAGTAATGTAGCTAAGTTGAAGCTCCATACATGTTATTTGAGGTCATGTAAAATTGTGATTTTGAACATATTGGCCATCTGAGCCTCATTACCATCAAGAAGTGGTGAAAAATGGAAACTAATTATAAATCAAGTACAGTATGATAACACATTCATGGATCCCTGCTTCAGTTACATGAACCCTTTTACTCAGTCAATATTTTCCATTTTAGGGAAGAATTACGAAAAGTAAAAGTCATTGGAAGACTCCCAGGTGTCACCCTCATGTTTTCTAGTATGAACCATAACTTCCCACCAACACTTAGTAGGTCACTACAGCATGACTGATGCAGGCTTCACCTTCTTATCTGATAATTTATTGACATGTTCAAAGATGTTCTTCATAGAGTTTATCCAATCCTTAGAATCTTATAGTCTACTGATACCTAAAATGCTAGGGGATACTAGCGATGGAAATACATGGTGTAGTCTAGCATGGATTTCATTGGTGGTTGGTTTGGCACCACAAACATCACTGCTAGAGATGGTGAAGGAACATGTTCAGGGGAACCTTACTCAGCTGGAAGTACCACTAACTACCTATAAGGTAACATCATCTATAATAGAAGGAAAAAATAGGAATATAAACATATCCTAACTAGTCTATGGGATCGTGAAGGGTTCTCTTAGGATTCTACACTTATCCTAAGGTATAACACCCATCATTAACCCTAGTATACACATTATTCATATTCATCATATATATGTATACTATAATAATAACATACCTAGTTCAAATAATTATTTATAATAAATATATATATCAAAATAGGGAAATTATCCAAAATAGATAGTGTAGCTTAAGGAATTTAATTAAATAACTACTATGAAACACAATAATAGGTATATATATGGAATGTGAAACTATGTTTCTAATGATGATGCATTAACATATGTGAAATATCATAAATCACATATCATCATTATGTGCATCACCCAAGGTGAATTTAACAAATTGTAATTGTGAAGAAAATCCCCTACTTTATGGAAACTCAGAGGTCTACTATGCAGTACTTTCCTGGAATTATCATAGTTCCTCTACCCATGTACGATGCATCTCATCTCTTGTCTACCCCATCCCATCCCCAGTAATAGAGTAGAACAAGTTAGTGAATCTTAAGTGCTATGATAACAATTAGTAATGTACCCGACCCAAACCATTAAGTCTGAGTTGGAGGGTTACATGACCTTATGTGTACCTCCCCATATGTTAGAGGTTTCTAACTATTAATGAGGTTCTATGTCCATTTTTGGGTAGACTATACCCTGAGTAACATGTTATTTAATAGATAATAATTAAATAAAATGATAATAATGAATAAATATTTAGAGAAAACATGAAAAAAACTAAATGAATGGTATACATGTCATATAAATAACCATCTCCCAAATGTGGAAATCCTGTCTAGAGTAATGAAAGTAGATAGAAAATAAAATAACAAATATTTCCTTGAGAATCCATCATACAATACTCCCGGCTCTATGTTCCTCTACTCATCCCTCCACTATAAGTCCCTTGCCCTTCACCGGATCTATGGTTATGGAATATACAATAGAAAAATGCCTAAGTAGGGTGTGAGTAAAAGACTCAGTAAGAAAATACCAAATTATACTTATCCTCGTTACCTAAGTATAAATTCATATTCCATAATAATAATAAATGCATAATGTTAATACCAACACAATCAAAAATTGAGAAATCATGGGCTAAAGAAGATAACACAATCCCCTGATCACACCTTATTTGGCCCCATGCTAGAATTATAACCAAGGAAATTCAAAATATATAGGACCAAAATTAATCATAGATTCCATATCAGTCATGTATAAGGATCATAGACCAACCTTGGCTTGGAATATGTCACTCATAATAGCTGGTAGTGACCAAACCATCTCATTTATAGTGTACGCACAATGTCGTGTGAACATGTAGTCAATGTCACCTATCACTCAAGTCAACTGAGTCAAGCGGTATCCTATCCTCACAACCAGGATACCCCAGCAAGAATGAAACTCGGTATCAAGTAGGAAAATAGTACATCCACAACATGAAATAATGGATACCTCATACCCCCACCATATACCTAGGATCTTCATCACCACCATCATATTTCAGTACACTCCCCCACTAAGGGATGAATATGTAACGATGACCCACCTACCTCAAGTACTAGTAGAAACCACCAAGGAATAATAACACACAAAAATGGTGAAGTACATAATAGGAATAACATATTAACATGAGTATATAGCAGCAAAAAATATCATGGAATCACAATCAAACACAGAAAAAATATATAATAATTTCACTCATGGAATCACATATCACAAAGGGTTTGATGGGCCACACACACCAACATGTGATCAAAATCATTTATGAAAATAAATATACCAATAAAAAATTTATAATTTTGAAAAAAGTGTAAACATAATCCCTAGAAGGTATGGAACTTACTACCTCAAATTCATTAATGTCAATAGTAAGAATAAACCACCATGTGTGTTTTGAAATATGGAGTGGAAACCTCAACAGTCAAGAAAAAATCATCACAACCTTCCTATTAAAGTCATAGACACATAAAAACTCAATGTTTTACAAGGGTTCCTAGAAGAAAATAGATCTATTTTACTTCAAAAAAATATCACACATGATGATACTTTCTCTCTCCTAGATATTTTCTAGGTTATCATTTTGGTCAACTCATGTGCTATAAATAATATAATCAAGAATAATTATAAAACTTAATTCAATAACATATATCACTAAATTATTTTGAGAACACATGTGGTATTCATTATGATAATTATTAAATTAAACCAAATAATTATCCTTCACAATTTCATAATTATCCTTTATAATTTAATATCTTTATCATCTGATAATTCATTTATAATTATCCTTGGATAATTTTTATAATTATCTTAAAATAATTTTCCTTAAAAATTATCCCTTCATAATTAACTTATGATAATTTATTTCCATAAATTATCCTTTTATAATTTTTTGTAACTACTATTTAAAAATTAATGATATATTTTTTGATAATTTGTTTAATTTTAAATTGATAGTTCTTGATAAATTATCTTTTAATGATTATTCTATGATAAATTTTAATTAAATATCCTTTCATAATTTGATATTTTATCTATAGAAATGTTTAATAAATTATCCATCGATAAATCAATGCAGTTATCATTTAGTGATTCTTCACATTTATGCTTGATAATTCCATGTGATTAACATTTGTTTAAAATTTATCTTTTGATTATTTTTTAGAGATATATCCCTTGAATAAATTACTATCATTATCATTTGATAATTAGTTATAAATATCCTACATAATTATGCATTAAATTTAATTTTATTATTTTCACTAAATTATCCTTTAATAAAATTTTATGAATTATTTGTTGATAATTGTCTGGATTATCTTTTTCTAAAACTAGATTTTAATCATTTTATATTATTTTTTTCCTAATGTGGGTATAATGGAAAATAATAAAAAAGGAAAAAATACAATCACATAACTCACCTTAAACATCACGATTTGTGCAACAAGGAAAGAATTGTCACACACCGCCTTGATCTAAAATAAGAAAAATTGAGGGAGTCTTACCGCCCGCATGAAAAGAGACCCGAAATATCTTGAACTTGACTAGATCTACTAAATTCGAAGTCAGATCAGATAATATGAAAGCTATTATACATATTCACAACATTCCAAAACTACAAAAATCAATACCCAAATTTAATAATCTATTTCAACTAAAAATTTAAGGCGAGGTTTCTAAATTCTCCCAATTAAACATTGTAGAAATATCTAGGTCAAAACACATTCTGTAACGACCCAAAGATTAAAAAATAAATTAAATATTGAATGTAATGAACACAACACTATTTATTTTCAAATAAAACATTATGATTATAATTATTTAAACTATACAATCATAACCTATCCATTAAATATAATTTTCTTGCTTTTGTGATTTGATTTTCGAAAAGCGTACATACACCGTTACGATCGATAAGATATTTAGAGTCTGATAGGATCAACTTATTTCATTATAAATAGTAACATGACCATTTTGAATAGTAATTTTACCCTTAGGTATTGTAATATGACCCTTATGAATATTAACCTGACCCATGAAATTATAAATAAAATTTAGGAATCTTATGAATGAAATTATGATTTAATTATTTCATGGTATAAGTAAGTGAATATTTTACAAATTAATTGTTGAAATTTCTGTGTGTAATAAATATTTAATTAAAATTAATAAATTTTCATAAAATGTATCAATAAATCAATATTTTACTAACCTATGATTTTAGGACAAATTAATAAGACCTTAGTTAATTTTTCAGAGTCTCATAAAATCAGTTTTAATTTCAATAACTGTATTTGGTGATTTTAATTAAAAATTAAAATTCTCATATTTATAAAATTATTTTCATAAAATGGAGCTCTTTATTTAAATCTACACATCAAAAAATGGTGAGGGTAAATTTTTTTTATTTTTTTGAAATACTTGAATTTTTAGTGTGTAATAAAATACGACAATTTACAACATAAATACATTATAAGCTAAAGACACTATTCCTTGATTCATGTATTCTGTAATCACACTTGGTTCAAACACACATGAAATTATTACAACATTTAGTCACAAGAATCAATAGTATTGGTTGACGTGAGAAAAATAATAAAACAATGAATAGAATAATGAGAAATCACCCCTCTCCTCCACTATAGAAATCACCCCTCGCCCCTTTTATCCACACCCCTATAAGAATTTAATATAGTCAAAGTTATACTCAAATCATCTTCCCTAGTCTCTACCCACGTCCAGGAGCTCTTGGTTTTACCAAAGGACCAAAACCCCTTTCTTTAAGGAGGTTCTTAAGGAGAAGTATTCAAGAGGTAAAATCCTCTTCATTTTCATTTATTTTCTATAAAGTTCTTTCTTTTATTATATTCTCCTAAACTATTATATACAAATGAACATGATAAATACATTATCATATATATAATGTACTAATATCTTGTTAATGAAAGAACCATCCTCAATCTCCTTACTCTCTCCCTTTTAATTTAAAAACGAAATCATCACCCGGGAGGTGACAATTTACAACCTTTGTAGACGACGAACTTTCGTTCTTGAATTAATCCTTAATGTATGGAAATGATACCATTTTTATGGTTAAAACAGAATATAATTTATGAATTAAAACCTTTTTGATGATCTGTAATTAACTAATTTACATAATACCAAATGATAAAATAAAATGAGTTTGTTATGATCGATAATTGCTGTAATAATCTAAACGATTATTACTAAATGTCTTGTCTAATAATTCATCATCATACCATTTAAACAAATGAATTATATTACCATTTAATATTTAATATGTTCATTAATATCATATAAAATCTATTCTATATAATTATACCCATTCTACATTAACTTCCATACTCGTATATAAGTACATCGATCTTGAAAACCAACAAAACAAACACCCCCATGCAATAAAATTGTATCTTATTATTCAAAAAATGCCATAAATGTACTTAATAAAATTATAATAAATAAAATAAATGTATATAAGTTTTTAATTAATTAATTAATTAATTATATTTCATTATCCATGATGTTAATATCAAGTATAGAACATATTCAGACATAAGGTATGGGTTTTCTTCCCGAACCACCATTTTCCTTCGGGTTGTGGTTTCTTCCTCTATAATCCTTTGTAATTTTTCATTTTTTATATAAATCTTATGAACTCTAGTAATATTTTCCAAAATAATTTATTATTATCAGTTATTCTTTCATTTGTGGAAAATACATTTTTTAAAGGGGTACCCTTCTCAAATCTTCACGATAAGCAAGCCCGATTGAGGGCAACATCCCAATTTCTTACCTATTTTCAAGTGCACTCTATAATATATTTTAATCCACTATTATTTTTATAGAAACAATAATTTTATCATGGAAAATTATCTTATTTTATTTCTAGTTTTATGTAAATATTTTTCCAAAATATCTTTTATTTTTAAAGTAAAAGAGCATTATTCAAAATAATTCTTCAATGATTTTTTAGAGAATTTTCATCTATTTCAACACCCCTATTGAATCTTATGTTTTATTGGGAATAAACTATTATGATTATAATCTACCATATTTTATTAAATTTTTTATGATCAATTTGATCATGTATGTTCTATCTTGATACCATTCACTATACTACTCAGAATGGTTTGTGGTTCTGTCTACAGATTGGGGAAAGTTATTTCATATGTTCATGTTGTTTATCTTTAGACCTATTCATATGAGGAATAAATTAGGATTAGAAAGTTATGGGTATGTCCATCTATATCCTCTTTATGAATCTGTAGGTCTTGTGATAAAAAACCTAATTAGGTTTTTGTTAAGGCCTTACTGTAGTATTTTTAGATGTCTTTGCTGAGGCATTGACAATATGTTTCAGATGATTGAAATTATGAATTCCCTAATTATGATATTAGTAATTGATAAACCATTTGATTATTAAACTAGTATAATATCCATGGTAAAGTTTCATTTTCTTATGATCATTTATATGGAATTATGGAATCAACATTCATTACTTCCATATTATGATCATGTTTATTTTTAATGGAATGTTATTTTATTTATTCACCTTGCCTAATTTTTATGTTTATAAAACCATCTGTTGTATTACATACCCTTAATAAGAATTTGAGCTCACCCTTTTCTTATGTTTTCCCCAGGATAGGAAGATTAAAATTATTATGAATGACTTTCAAGAATAATCTAAGAGTCAATGAGTGCTTTCAATGGAGTTGCAATGTTGTTTTTGATTTCAATTTGTAATGTAAATATTTTTTTTGTATTTGGGTTTCCAAAACTAATATACTATTTGGTCCTTCAGGATGAAATATCCTTGTAAAGATACCAATGTATTAATATAAGGCATCAGCTCTAGGCAACTGGGGGTCGAGGTCTTTACACGTCTAAATCCATGATTTTTGATGAGCACCCATGATAAAATAGTAGTTTGGCATTGATGAGGATGTTGTAATTAATAAAAAAATTGACAATTGAATTAATATTAAATATATAATTAAAATATAAAAAAAAATTTCATTCACGTGAAATGTTTCCAAACACCCAATGGGTATAAATGTTATGTTACACCTAGGGTAAATCAAACATCCCAAACCCAACATTAGTCTTTAATTCCTTATATGATACACCATTCGAGATACAGATCATTTTTTTGTGAAAATAATAATAATAATAATAATATTACATAAATTACCCTTAGGTATGATGTTACTAAACACCTGACATACCCAAATTTTATATCATGTATAGGATAAACCCTATATCTTAGACAAAATGGTGTTCTTAGATTTCCCATATGACGCACTGCTCAGTGTTTATTTAATTATTTATTAAAAACAGTATGCATGTAATATAATATATATAATATTTTTATTCTAACATCGTTGAGGATTTATGGGCCTTGGAATCCCATGATAACTCAACTAATAACATTGAAAATATTCCATAGAATATTTCAAAGTGTTAATAAGGATTTTACCATTATGTAATGCCTTCAAAAAATTCATTAAGTTATTTTTATTGTGAAATTACATTTTCAAAAAAATACTCATAAATTATTTTCAAAGAGGGTTTTTTATTATCAATAAAAAATAGAATATTATAGTCCCCACATAAAGGTGCAATGAAAATTGACTAATGTATGACTTTAGAGGTTCTTGGAATGAAATACTCTTTCACAACATGAATGTTTGGGTTCTTGAGGAATTCATGGTGTGAATCTATCTTTCACATCATGAATGTTTCTTTTCCCATATTTTATATAAATAAATGAACCCTCAATTATTCCAATTTCTCTATCATTCTTATCAAGTCAAGGGAAATTTTTAGATGATTTTGGGAGACTCTTTATCCCTTCTTTTATGGATTTCTTCCCTTACTTAGAAAGATATATATTCGATAATATGATATTATATTATAGTGACAATTTATTTTCATACATTAACATTATATAACATTTTTTTAATTCTTAAAACATTATAAAAATATATTCCCAAAGGCTATACTAGTATAGTTCCTTTGGGAACATTGAAACATAAACACTAATAAATAAGTGACCTACATTATATACCACTATTTTCTTATTATTTATCACCCTTTTTTGACACATCAAATATAATACATATATTCATAACCTAGGGAAGGAAACATAAAAAGCGGTGATCTCAGATGGTCAATATGGGTAAACATGGGAGATATGTAAGAATAATCATGATCATAAGGTAATGAGAACATGATCATGAAAATAGAAGATCATACCCTTTATATCAGAGATCATATACCTGAAACATGAAATAAAGCTTGGTAGTTTATAAGACATGAATCATAAAGAAATAATGAACATAATCTATGAAAGTATAACATAGGAATAAAACAAGTAGTTATGGAAGACCCATAATCATATAATATGATTTCCATTTTAGTCATGGCATTGATTCCAAGGACATCTTTATATCATGGGTTCACTCCCCATACAGTCTTGATAGTCATGGTTCACTCCTATAGTCATCTTAGTAGAATGATTTTACTTCTCACACCATATTGGAAGTCATGATTCACTACCATGAACATCTAATTAGTCAATGTTCACTCTCAATACCATCTTATTCTATCTCATTATATATAAATATTTACCAAATTCATTGGAAGGAGATATCGGTTCCACCCATCTCATAGTTAAATCATACAAAGAATTTCTAAATGATCATTAGAAATCATATCATAACAAATTAAATGAAATGAGTATAATAAATATATAATCATATCATAAAATATGGGAAATTATACAGGTTTCATAATCATTTCATCAAAATCATAACTCGTGAAAAGAAGTAGGTTTCAAAGGCATATAACCCGTGAAAGAGAAACAAGTTTCATAAACATCATTCCAGTAATATATTCTCCATTAAGAGAACTAATATAAATAGGAAAATTGAATAATTTCCAAATAAAGGCATAAGAAACACCAAACAATTTAATATTGGATGGGAAATCATTTTTAAATATCTTTTAAAAACATTTCTTTAAAAAAATATCTTTTCTGCATTGAAAAGTTTTTTTTAGAATATAAAACACTTTCAAAAATCTTTTTCTTTGAAAAAATATCTGAAAATTTATTAAGGAATCTTTGAAAACCATAATAAAATTTAAAATTATTTTTCATTGAAAATGATATTCAAGGATCATTTTCAAACATTTTATAAAACATTTTTTAAAATATGGTTTTTTTAAATAAAACAGTTCTCTAATAGAAGAGAGAAATATAGTCAGTTTTTTCTTAAAAACATTTGCTTAATTATATTAGGTAAAAAAGATTGAAAAATGATAAAAATAAATGGATATATATTTAATAAAAATAGGATAAAGAAAATCATTAACTTTCTTGAGATATTGATCATAATATATCCTCAAAGGAAGAAACAATGTAAATAATCCTAAAAAGTGATGGGACTGTTTTAATAAACATTTATCACTTGGTAACTTGGTTTCATAATATTCATGTAAGAAAAAAATTACATGAAGCATAAAATATCATTAAAATAATGATTTTCATGATTTACCATGTAAAATGGATGTATATACACCGCAAAACAATATTTAGGTTCATAACAAAACATGAGTCTCAAAGAAGGCAAATCGAGACAAAACTATCTTACCGATTTGGAAACTTCTAAAACATAAAACCAAAAAAATAGAGATCATAAAATAGATATGTAAATACCCATAAATTTAAGTATAATAGAGATATAATTCATTCATTTTCAGTACATACACCATAAAAAATAAGTGAGTGGTGAAAATGGTTTGTATCTCACAGAAATAAAAGTGAGATGAAATTCCCTTACCTTGGGCCTTGACTCTCTATGTACTCTTACAATATTCCTTTATAAAAAATAAAAATTTATTATACATATTATACAGAAGAAAATTTCTATAAATAATATCATATATTGTTTTATTATGACCTTAAATTACTCGTGTGATAACAAATCTATGTTAAGGTTTCACTTCGGGTAAAATTCTCTTTGTTCCTCGCATGTGTGTTAATTTTCTATATATTTTGTCCTTATACTTATATAATGACTTTCCAAATTTAAAAAATAATATAAATATAATTTATACTAATTATATTTTTATTATAATAATATTTAGTATATATAAGTATGAAATGGAATACATCATTCATGGAGATGACAATCCATATGTACACATGAATGTTAATTCCATTTTTATTGTCTTGTTGAAAGAATGAAAGAAAATGACATATAAGTATGTATATTTGTATATATATATATTTGTTATATTATAATTATTATATCATATGCATCATATAATTTCACTAAACCCATCTTTAATACATTCCATGTAGTATGTGATTGAATCACAGTGTTTTTAGGGGGTGATAGTCCACACTTCCTCAAACGAAATTATCATATTTACACCAAATGGAATGTATAAATATATATTTTGTAAAAGGGTTAAATAACATTAAATACATAACATATATAATATATAACATATATAAATATATTTTCCATCATAATTTCTACCATGAAAGGCAATAAAGGAAAAAATGAATAATTATCATTTCACGAGGCGGTACTTCACTGTACACATAAACAGTAAGTTTATTTCCCAGTAGATGGAAGTGTGTATAAGTGTATGTAAAAAACATAGAATAAAAGCATCCTAGTATAATTAAGATAATTTTTTTATACAATCATGTATTAAGAATATTTTATGGGGTGGATAATTTAAATAAAATAAAATAACATGATAAAGAATGTTACCTCTTATTTGGGTAACTCCTTTTGGTTTGCATCAATGGGATTCCTTGGATTTTGTTATTTCCAATGGTAAGATCCTAGTAAGAGTGGATGGATTTTGAGGAGATATTTTGGAAGATTTTTATCGATCCAAAGTGTCTTGAAATGAGTGAGGGAGTGGGAGGAGAGGAGGCCTTTTTTAGTGGAGGAGGAGTAGAACTCTTGTAAATTTGTTAAAAAGAAATTCCACCCACAATTTTACCATGTAAAGTGGATTAGATAATCAACCGAATTAGATAAAAGGTAGTATTGGGTCTAAATATTTCAACCCAATGGATCTTGGATACGTTTCTAGGTCGTTTGGGATTTTAAGATTAATGTTTAGTCCATTATTAAGCTTAATCTTACCTTTATCGTTATAATTTATTTTAATTACTTTCAAGAATATGTTTGGTCAAAAACTAATTTAAAATTATTAGAAATTAGAAATTATTATTATTTAAAATTTTAATCCATTTTTAAAAATTCTAATTATAAAATTATCAGAAATAAATTTAAATTTAATCCCGTATTCGGGTCGACAATGCGTGTTTTTAAAGTTAAAATGTTCAAAAGTTTTCTATGTTTTTATATTAAATTTAAGAGTGAAATTGATTCCAATTATCAACATTGGGTTGATTTATAAAAATATTATCTTATTTAACATTGAAACTAATTTTAAATTGAATTTATACTTATCAATAAATTAGATGAAAAAGAATTTTTGAATTAAAATCCATTATTTTCAGTATTCATCAAAAAATGATGTTTCTTAGAAAAACTCCAAAAAATAACCATAAGGTAATTTCAAAATTAAAAACTAAAAAATGAAGTTTATTTTATAAAATTAAATATCTAAATTTTTCTAAAATTAATTTTAGAAGGACTTGAAAAAAAGTTCATTTGAGAAAATAGTATTTTTAAGCATATATGGACTTTAACAAAAATTATATATTTTATTATCAAAATGTTTTATTTAAATAAAAAAATTATAAGAAATATTTTAAAAATAGTTATTATTATTAATATTACTAAGGTTAATGGCTAGTTTATAATTATCTCATTTAAATAACTATAAGAAAAAAAGGCTTTTCATAGAAACTCAGTGTTATGTGTAATGTACTCCAAATTAGTGTTGTGTGTAACATATGACAAGTCAGTGTTTCATGTAAAATATGACTAGACATAGTTTCATGCAACATATTCGAAGTTATTCTTGCATGTAACATATTCCCAGTTAGTGTTTCATGTAACATACGCCAAGTTGGTTCCATGTGAAAGGAATTTTTAACTTAGTGTAATGAAATATATAAATGAAAATTTAATTCATTCGAGAAAAAATATCCGTAAAAACTAGCGGTGTTACATTATACCCCAATTAAAATTAATTTCTCACTTGAAATTATTCACTAAGGTAAAAACAAATGGGGATACTTTTACTTCATCATATCATTAAGTTCCCACAAATCCTTCTTTAACCAGTGATTTCTCCATAAAACTTTGAACAGTTGAGAAATATTGTTTCATAGAAATTTATGTATACAATCCAGAATTTTAGATGGGTTTTCCTCAAAAGAAATATCTTACTCCAGTGGTGTGAAATCTAAGTTAAGTACATGTGAATGTTTAGGTATGTAATTTCTCACGATAGATACAAGGAACACATCTTGGACTTGAGAGTGATTTGGAGGAAGTGCCAATTGATAGGGTACCGTATTGATACGATCAATAATTTCAAAGGGGATTATATACCTAGGGATTAGTTTCCCTTTATTCCAAAATCTCATTACCTTCATCTATGGAGAGATTCATATAAACAACTTTTCACCAACATCAAATTCTAGATCCCACCATTGATTATTATGACAAATTTTTATCCAACTTTGAGCCACCTTGATATGTTGTTAAATGGTTATAAAATTCTTGTCTATTTATTTATTAATCTTAGGTCCTAATAGATTTATTTATCCAACATAATCTTATCATGTTGGATCTCTAAATTTCTTCCCATATAGGGATTTATAAGGTTCTATATGAATGTGTGAGTGAATGCTATTATTGTAAGAAAACTCATCTAAAGGAAAGTGTTAATCTAAACCACCTTATAAATACAGAGAACAAGATCTAAACATATTATCCTGAGTTTGAATTATTATTTTATACTAAACATCTATCTGAGGATGATAATAAGTGATGAAACTCAATTATATATCAAGTTCTTGTGGATAACGTTTCCAAAACATTGAGGTAAACCTTGAATCCTGATATGAGACAATAGAATGTGGTACTCCATGAAACTTTTACACTTCCTTAATGTATGTCATGGAAAGATGATCCAGATATAAGTCTTATCTGATAGCAATGAAGTGTGTTGACTTATTAAGGTGATCAACTTCCACCCATATATCATTAAACCATTTATAAGTTTTGGGTAGTACAATGAAAAAATCCATTCTAATGTTCTCCCATTTACATTTTTGTATTGGTAATGGATGAAACATCTCCTTTTACTTTTATATTTTAGCCTTAACTTGTTGGCATACCAAACACCGAGATACAAACTCTATGATATCTCTTTTAATTCCATCCCACCATAAGTATTCTTTCAAGTCCCTATACATCTTTAATCTTACAGGATGATTAGGGAATGAAGAACTATGATATTCATCTAATATATCCTTCTTCAAATCTGTTATAGAAGGAACACATACATGGTTTTTAAATCTTATCATTCCATCCCAATCAACGTTAAACTCAGGAACATTTTGAACTTTATTTTTTAGCTCTACATCATCTTTCTGCGCCTCCTTAATATTCACTTGGATAAAGGGTTGAACATTCATTTGATAAAGATAATATTTTTCCCCTTCCATCAGAATTTCTAAATCAATTATTTATAAATCCATAAATATTAGATCTTTTGTGATCCTCATCATAGATAAGCTATAATGATCATTTTGACTCAAATCATCAACCACCTTGTTCACTTTCCCAGGGTGGTAATATATTAAGTAGTTATAATACTTTATCATATATAACAATATTCTCTATCACATGTTCAACTCCTTTATGTGAATATATATTTTAAACTTTTATGATTCGTATATATATCACACTTTTCTCCATAATGATAATCCCTCTATATTTTTACAATGAAAATTATTTCTATTAACTCAAAATCATGATTTTATTAATTTTTTTCATGAATCATTAACTATCGCAAGGAATAATTGATAATGATGTTATTATATATAATAAAATATCACAATCCCTTCATGGATGCATCATTATATATTACAAACACGTATCTTTTATAGGGAAATGTAATCATAGGTGCACTGACTAACCTTCTCTTTAGTTCCTAGAAATTTTCCTCATATTCATCTATTCATAGGAACTTGAAACCCTTTAGTGTTAACTTGGTGCAAGAATAAAATATTTGTGATAAATTATCCACAAACATTCGATAATTTCTAGAAAAACCAAGAAATCTATTAATCTTAGTCACTGTTTTTGGTCTATTCCAACATTCAATAGCCTCCATCTTTGATAGATCTACTTCTATATAATCTCTTGAGATTATGTGACCCCAAAATGAACAATTTTACAACCACAATTCTCAATTTTTAAATGTTTTCATATAGTGTCTCCTTCATTAGGGTCTTTAGTACAATTCTCAAGTAATTTAATTTATTTTTATTTTCTATTTTTGTAGATAAAAATATTATATATAAAAACTACCACAAATTGGTTGAGGAAATCTATAAAGATTACATTCATTAAAAACATGAATATAGCAGGAAAATTAGTTAGACCAAAAGGTATCACTATATATTCATAGTGTCCATACCTTGTATAGAATGTCATCTTAGATATATCCTCTTTGTTGACCCTCAATTGATGATATCCATAATGAAGGTAAGTCATGGAGAAGTATTGATCACCACACAGTTGGTCAAACAAGTCATAAATATTTGGAATAGTATACTTTTTCTTAATTTTAATCTTGTATAAATCATGAATTTCAATGAAAAGATGAATTGATCCATATTTATTATTCACAAAAGAGAACAGGTGTACCCCAATGTGGAACACTTGGTTGAATGAATCCCTTATCAATGTATTCTTGGAATTTTTTCTTCAATTACTACAACACAATTCAGTCCATTATATAAGTATTATTTGGAATTAGTGTGAAACTTGGAATGAGTTCTATTGAGAACTCAACTTCACGTTTTGGTAGAAGGCTAGGAAACTCTTGAAAAAATACATCCAAAAAGTCCTGAACAATAAGCACATCATCGATATCTATTTTTTCCCCAACCATTTGAGATAAACATCGCTTCTTAATGGGAATTAAAACCCTTAAAATGGATGTAATATCCAGATGAAGTTCCTACTTATTATCACACTTATGGATGATCATAGAAGGGTTTGAAATATCTAACGTAACTTCTATTCCTTGACAATTTATGTGGGATTTATATGGAGAAATCTAATCCATGCCTAAGAAGACATCAAATTCAACCAATGTAAGAATTACAATATTTGTAGTAAGGACATTCCCATAAACTTCAAACGAAGAGGAATCATAGACTTGGGATTAAATAATCATACCATTATGGTTTTACACTACTAATTCCACATCTAATCATTTTTTTGGAATCTTAATAGCTATATAAAATTATTTTGAGAAGAAAAGTAGGTAGATCTAGAATTAAATTTGAAATTAAAAGTTTTAGAGTGGATGGTGTGTTTTGGTTTCATCACATAATTATAGCATCCCTCATCCGAAATAAGGATTGCATGAAATTTCCCATTTTCCCAAAGGTTAAGAGGTTGATAATGTTATTCACCCTCACCATACCTTAGATTTGGGAAGTGGTTAGAATAATTACCATTATCCTTTAAATTTCATAACAAAATCATATTAGGTGTATTCTATGTCATTTTTTCTTCACTCACACCGTTTTATAACGTTTTCCCATCACTTAGGAAATAAAATGCCCGATGGCCTTCTGTCCCTCACTTAAAACATTTATTATACCCCTTGAGAAAATTTTCACTATGATTCTTCCCACAAATAAAACATAAAGGAAATATCATCCTCTTATGTTTATGGATTTTACATTTTCCTTTAAACATTATCTTCTTTTTCCTATAAAAACCATGATATTGATACCTGAATTCAAACTCCATTTAAACCATGATTTCAAAACACACAATATATTCATAGATACTAAAGTCTCTTCTAGACAAAACCCATCTCGGACTTTTATTTATGCCAATAAATAACTTACCAACATTACTTTCAAGTTGGATGATAATTCCCAAAGCATACCTAACAAGTCTCGTGAAGTTAGATTCATAGGTACCAATAGATTCATCATCCCTTTTATAAAACTCAAGGAACTGTTTATCCATACTGGTATATGGAATATGAGAAAAGTAATTATAGAAAAATAATTTCTTTAAGTTGTCCCAATCTAGGGATTCAATCTCATCGTGTTGCCTCATATTCTTTATTAGAGTCCACCACTAGTCAACTTCACCATATAACTGATAAATAGCCAGAATGACTTTCTCAGGCTTCAAACCCTGGAGAATGGAGAATATATTTCCCATAGTTCTGATCCATTTTTCAACAAAAAGAGGATCAGAAGACCCTATGAAAGAATGAGGATTTTTCCTCATTAAGGACTCCACAAAATTTTGCTCCCTCTTTTTCTCATTTTGTAAGTTCTCCATGATTCATATCTTTAGAAAGTTGTGTGAGCATAAGAATGAGGTTTTTCATTCCATCTCTCAAAGAATTTGGTTTCTCAGGAGGAGAATCATTTAATTTTCCATCACAATCATCATTAACGTGGTTCATTCAGGTTTCATCCATTAACTAAAACCAAAAATCATATAGTAATAAAAAAAATTCATATTGAAGAACCACATAATCATGAAAATTCACTTACAGGATTCCTAAATTATATCACATTAATAAATATATGACACCTAAGGTTTATCCGAGGTTACTCATAGACAACATCTATTTAAATCCATTATGATAGTTTGTGAATAGCTTGTGAATTCTCAAAGTATATCCCCTAGGTGTTTCAAACCATGCATGTAGTAAGGCATGTTGCTATGTACCATATTACCCTAAGTCAGGCATGGAATATCTTTTCAGAGTTTTTACACCTAGGTCCATCTATGCCCAATTCATATCAACTATTAGTATTAAGAAATGGATGTATTTCAAGAAAACCACTCACTCTATACTTTTTAAAATTTCCAGGACATTTTCCCATATTTTCCTTATCCTTATACTTATATCTAGACATATCATTAGGGTTATTACTAAGGTTTTATCATAATGTCTTCCAAAGGATAACTAAAAAATCTCTCTAATACAAAAAATAGGGACCCTCTCTTTTCATACCTTAATATTACACAACATTTATGGAATACATAAAACATTATAAAAACAGATGGCCAAATACCATACTAGTAAACTTCCTTTGTATATAGGGAAAAATAATTCTTGATACAGAAGTTAGATACATTATCTCCTAGTAGGTTCTTCTTGACTAGAACCCTTCTTAGACACATAAAACATAATACATATCTTCATAACCTGGGGAAGGAAACAAAAAAAGGGGTGAGCTCATATGCTTAGTAAGGGTAATCAAGAGAGATATATAAAAATGATCCTGAGAATAAGGGTATGAGAACATGATCATGAATATATATGATCATATAATACCTACCAAATATCAAAAATATTAAAATGGAATAAAGCATGGCAGTTTTTAAGACATAAATCATACAGAAATAAATAACATAAGCCCTAAAATCATAACATAAGAATAAAACATGGAATTTTGGTAGACACGTAAACATATAATATTATTTCAATAATAGTCAATGCATCACTTAAGATTTTATCTTGGTATTATGGGTTTACTCCCCAAATCATATTGGTATTCATGGTTCACTCCCATGGCCATTTTACTAGCATGAGTTAACTCCTTAGACCATCTTGGTAGTCATGGTTCACTCTCATGACTATCTTAGTAGTGAAAGTCCACTACCATGACTATCTTATTCTATCTCATTATATATAAATCTTTACCCAATGCATTGTAGGTAGATATAGGTCACACCCATATCAATGTGAAACCATACAAACATGATCCACAAGATCATTAAAAATCATATCATAACCCATGAAATGAAATGGGTATCATAAACATGTAATCATATCACAACCTATGGAAAAACATAAATCTTTCATAATGATTTTATAAAAATAATAACTCATGAGAAGAAGTTAGATTCAAAGGCATATAACCCAGGAAAGAGAAAAACGTTTCATAAACATCATGACATTAAAACATAATCCATTTAGAGAAAGAATAAAAATAGAAAAATTAAATAATTTCCCCAAAAAAATTAGTAACAGAAAAATATTTCATATTAGATGAGAAATAATTTTGGAAGATCTTTTAAAACATTTCTTGTGTAAAGTATCCTTTCTACATTGAAAAACACTTTTTAGAACATAAAACATTTTCAAAAACATGTTTCTTTCAAAATAGTTTTGAAAACATAAAATGGGTGATTTGAAAAACATAAAATATTTTTAAAAGAATTTTTCATTGAAAATTATATTCATTGATCATTTGATAACATTTTTTTTGAAAACACGGTTTTTAAAATAAAACAGATTTCCCACCAAAGAGACAAATATGGTATGTTTATTATTTAAAATATTTTTTAAATTATCTTAATTAAAAAATACTGAAAAAATGATACTAATACATGGTTATATATTTAATAAATATAGTATAAGAAAATTATTTAGTTTTTGTGAATTATAGATCATAATATTTCAGCAAAGGAATCATAAACATAAATAATATTTAAAATTGATGAGATTGTTTCATTTAACTCTTATCACTTGGTAACTTCATATCATACTCTCCATGTAATAAAAGGAAATTAAATTAAGCGTAAGATATCATGAAAATAAGGATATTAACTATATAAAAATTAAAAAGGAAGTATATACACCTCAAAAAATAATTTAGGTGTACAAAAAAACATGAGTCTCAAATAAGGTAAATTGGGACAAAACTATCATACCGATATGGTAACTTTTTAAACTTAAACACCGTGAAAGAAAATTAATAAAATGGATATGTAAATAAATATAAATTTAATTATAATATACATATAATACATTTATGGGAATCACATACACCACAAAAAATAAGTGTGTTGTGAATAAGGCATGTATATCATAGAAATAAAAATGAGATGAAATTCCCTTACCATATGTCATGACTCTCTTTATACTCAAACAAGAATATTTTATAATAAATGTTGGTTTATTATAAATTTTTTATAGAATAATTTATTATATTTAATAAAATATTTTATTTTATTATGACCTTATATTAATCGCTTGTTAACAATTCTATGTTAAGGTTTCACTTCAGGTAATATTCATTTTGTTCTTTGCATGTGTCTTAATTTGATATATCTTGCATCCTTATACTTATATAATAATTTACATAATTTAAAACATGATATAAATATCATTTATATTCAGTATATTTTAATTATAATAATCTATAGGATATAGAAGTAGGAAATGAAATACATCATTTATAGAGATGGTAAGCTATACGCACGCATGAATAATGTTTTTTATTATAGTATTGAAAGAATGAAAAAAAATGACATATAAGTATCTATATTTCTATATATATCATTATTAAATTATAATTATTTTATATTATATATTATATATGTTCACTAAACTCATCCTTAATTAATTCCTTGTAGTGTGTGAATGAATAACATTGCTTTGAGGGGGCGGTAGTCCACACTTCCTCAAATAAAATTATCTTATTTAAACCTAATAGAAAGTTTAAATTTTTGTGTTGTAAAATTATAAAATAAACATAAATACATATGAAATATAATATATAACATATATCAACATAGTGTTCATCATAATTTCCACTATGAGAGGCAATAAAAAAAATAAACAATCATCTTTTCATGAGGTGGTAGTTTG
Organism: Viscum album; assembly: GCA_963277665.1. Taxonomy (NCBI): domain Eukaryota; kingdom Viridiplantae; phylum Streptophyta; class Magnoliopsida; order Santalales; family Viscaceae; genus Viscum; species Viscum album. The sequence goes on from OY728158.1 coordinate 393,841,483, forward strand.
ATGTATACGAAAACAGTATGTTTGTTTACCATTAGATGGAAGTGTGTGTAAGTGTATGTCAAAACCATATCATAAAAAATATTATAAAATTGATGATACTAGAGTTTTTATACAATAATTTAATAATAATAGTTCAAGGGGTGGATATTGAAATAAAATAAAATAACATGAGAGAGAATGCTATCTCTTTTTTAGGTAACTCCTTTTGGTTAGCACCAAAGGGCTTCCTTAGATGGATTTCTTCCCAATTGGAGGATTATAAGATGCACATAGGTATGTTTGTGATGTTTTTTTAGATATTTTTTACCCAAATTGTCTTGAGAGGTGTGAGGAATTGGTAGGATAGGATGCCTTTTTATAGTGTAGGAGGCGTGATACTCTTGTAAATTTGGGAAAAGGAATTCCACCCACGTTTTTTCAATGTCAAGTGGATCCAATATTGGAAAACATTAGATAAAAGGGTGTATAGGGTCTAGATATGGAAATAAAATGTCCCTTCAAAAAGTGTCTAGGTCGTTTGATCCATTAAGATTAATATTCATTCCATTATTAAGAGTAATCTTATCCTAATCATTATAGTTAATTTTAGTTACCTTCACTAATATTTTTGATAAAAAAACTAATCCAAAATTATTAAACATTCTAATTTATGATTTTTCCAAATATGGAATCCATTTTTCCAAATTTCAATCACATAAGTGTCAGAAATTAATTTAAATTTAATCCTATTTTTTGGTCAACAATGTGGGTTTTTAATGTAAAAATGTTCAAAAGTTTTCTATGTGTTTATATTCAATTTAAAAGTGAAATTGATTAAAATAATCCAAATTAGGTTGATTTATAAAAATATGATCTAATTAAACCTTGAAAACAATTTAAAATATAATTTACCCTTATACATAAATTATATGAAAAGACGGTTTTGAATTAAAATCTTGTATTTTTCACAATTCATCCAAAAACAAAGTTTCTCTGAAAAAATACAAAAAATTTACCCTAAGATAATTTAGTAATTATAAATTCAAAAATTAAGTTTATTTAATAAAATTAAATTTATAAATGTGTATACAATAAATTTTATTGGTTTTTATAAAAGGACATGGAAAAGTGTTAATTTGATAAAATAATATTTTTAAAAATATTTGGACTTTACCGAAAATTATTATTTTCATTATCAATATGTTTTATTGAAATTAAAAAATTATATTTCTTTTTGAAAATTTGTTATTTATATTCATATTACTATGTTTAATGGATATGTTATAATTATATCATTTAAACAATTATAACAAAAAATATGTTTCTTAGAAACTCAGTGTTTCATGTAATGTATTCCAAGTTAGTGTTGGGTGTAATGTATGCCAAGCCATTGTTGCATGTAACATACACCAAGATGTGGTTTCATGCAACATACACCAAGCCAGTGTTTTTTGTAACATATTCTAAGTTGGTGTTGCGTGTAATATACACCAAGCTGGTGCCGTGTGAAAGGAATGTTTGACTTAGAGAAAGGAAATATATCAATGAAAATTTAATTTATTCTAGAAAAATAGTCTATAAAATCGCAGGGTGTTACAAATATTTTCATCTTCCATTCTATGATTCTTCTCATTCTTACCTAGGTATTATCTATGGTGGGGTTTTCTTATCTTAAGGGTATGATTGGGGTATTATTTTAATGATCTGTCTATATGGTTCAATTTTTGTTCAAGGATTTCATGTATGGTTGCATCCTCTCATTTGATTATATCTTTCTTTGGATTTTTCAATGAATATGTAAGATCCATTTTATGTAGGGGATCTATGTTATCTTATTATTTTGTACATATGTGATATTATCATGATTATTCCCTTTTGGGTGAATGGTAAGAGTTGGAATAATAAATATAATAAAATATATACAAATTTAATTAAAGAGAGCATATAGATATAACGTGTTATTTAGTTATTTTCATGTTATTTATTTTCCATGTATGCGTATTGATTGTTTTTTTATGAAATATTATTACTTATATGATTTTTTTCTGTTTTATGAAATATGAATATTTAAATCACCTCACATTAAAATAGAAAATCCATTAAATATGGTAATTGAATCAGCTATGTGTAAATGAAGAATTATTATGTTTCCCATTTTCTTTTGATGCTTTCTTGATGTGACGGTTTCCATGATCAATGAAATTATGATTTTGATACTTAGTTTAATTTGTGTGGGTTTGGTGAGGATATGTGATGTGCTTGTGTGGTGATTGGGGCTATGGTGATGATGAGTGATACATAAGAATGAGGTTTATTTGGGATTAGTCAGAGGCATTGTGTGTGGGCTTGATTGTTAGCTAATAATTTTGGAACACTTGAAATGGTAAATTATAGTGAATAAACATGGGTTATATTAAATATGAATGTGATGGAAATAAATGAATGATGGGATGGTGAATGGGATAACTATGCTTAAATTTAATGGGAATATATGGAAATTAATGTATTCCTTTGCTAAATAATGGCATGTCAATAAATATGGAAAGACAATAAATGAATATGTAAGTGGTCGGCAATTGTTTTGGTTGAATAAGAACTGTGAATTAATTTGTGGTTGTGTGATAGATAATTAGGATTGGATGAGTGGTTATAATTATAGAAACAATACTGATTAGAAATAATTTTCATATAGCAGTTGTGGTAGTTTGGTTGTTTGGTTGTTTTGAACCTATATATTGGGCATGTGTGTGACTATTATACATTGTATTTGTAACATCCCAGGTAAATAAAGAATAATAAATTTTCATATTTATTAATTTTTGCGAATTAAATATTAATTTTACTTAAAAGGGGTTTCTATGTTCGATAGCGTACTCGATACGCAACGATGAGTTTCTTTGAAAACTTACATTGCACACAAGTAATATAATAATATTATTTTAAATGGTAGTTAATATGTAGCCGGGGTATTGGTGGTAATGGATAGAAATAACTAAAATATGATTATATATTTTTTTTAAATGTTTTTACATTTATCCAATAAAAGATAAAGGCTTAAAATACGGAAAGAATTCAATTTTAGGCATTTATACCCTAATTTTCACTAAAGGTTCACTTATCGCCTATTGATGGAGAACTGTCATTAAATATAGTTTTGATCACTCTTATAAATTATATTGGACAAAATAAAACTTTTCTTTAGAATCGGGACATAAAAATTTACTTTGTGTAAATTTTTGGTATCTTTCCGATAAAGTTCATTTTTTTAATGTATAGTGTAAAATGTTGTATTTTAATTCAAAACCTCTTTTTAATCAAATTTATTTATATGATTAGATTATCTTTTGAATTGGTTTTAAAGTTAAATTAGAAAATATTTTTACCATTAAATCCAATAGTGGTCGTTGGAATTAAATTCACTTTGAAATCAGACTTTAACTAGTGTCAATCTTTTGATACTTATTATTTCATAAAAATGCGATATTTGTCATGATAGCGGGAATTAATTATTAAATTAATTAATGTGACTTATATGTTTTGAATTTTGTAAAATAGACTTCATTTTTTAATTCGGAATATCAAATATAGCTTAGGGTGAATTTTTTGTATTTTTCTGAAAAACTTCAATTTTTGATGAATAGTGAAACCACTAAGTGGTACTTAAAAAACTGATTTTTTGTTTAAATGAAATTTTAGCACCTCTGTGTTTTGAATTTCAAAAATCCGACATACATGGTTGTCATTAAGATGAAAAATTTGGTTCAATGGGATTAAAATATTTTTTTGGTGAATAGTAACTTATTAAGTTTTTAATCGCGATTAGAGGTAATTAGTGTAGTTTAAGGTAAAAATAATGTTTCAATAATATGAAATGAACATCACACATGTCCTAACCTTATTTTATGTGTCATGGCCGACCAAGACAATCCATCGGTCAACTTGGGAACCCCATGAAGCCACTTTGGTTGGAAAATGACATTAATATCTTTTTATTTAATGTTAAAATAAAAATGTCACAATCATGAGTCATTTTACTAAAACAATTTTTACATGGGGTTATACAAATCCAATTTTTGACTATAAATATTCATTAGAAAGGTAATAATATTTCCTACATCCTGATATTTTTTTATAATTTTTAGACATTAAATACATTAAATTATTTATGACATTATAATGATACAGTGATTACCTCATTAAAAAAGGATTTAAATAAAATGAAATAATAATGTAAAATCTATGACCTACACATGTCCAAATCCTATTGGATGGGTGTATTTATAACCCTTATCACCTTATCCTAGAAACACATCAATGTGAGACCATTAAAATTTGAAACTCATTCTTAAATAAAGTAACATTTCCTTACTTTCCAAGAGTGCCCCTCCTCTCCTCTTATAAAAGGTCCCCACCTCTACCACCTTACCCACACATCCAAAGCCTTTTTCCCGGCCAAACCCTGCCCATTTTGTCTCTCCACATCCCTCTCTTACTTTTTGAAGCCTCACGTTGGGAAGAAGTCTTCCCAAGGAAGAATTTGAGCTACAATCTAAGAGAGTTACCCGATTTTAAGGTGATGTCTTCACTTGTGTTCTTTTGTTTTATTTTGCTTCTCCAACCCCCTAAACTCTTTTTATTCATTTCCTTTGTAACAACTCCAGTATATTAAATATACTAGGAGTTTGTTATAAAAATATTTTGAGCAACACTTACAGACATCTACATCTAATGGTTAAAGAACATATTGTTTCTGTGGTTGGGGAATTTCTGCCTCACGAAACGACGATTGTTCAATCTTCTTTTCAACTCCTTTATTGGTGGCCATTAAGATGTCACTCTATTTATATATGATATGTATTATGTTTATGTTTTCCTTATGCTTCTTTAGTTGTGGTTTACCTTTATGGTTTCCATTGTGGGTAAACACGATAATTTCATTTTAGGAAGTGTGGACTACCGCCCCCTCAAAGTGATGTGATTCGTTAGTTCCATATGTGGGACGTATAAAGGATAGATTTAAAGTTATTATATATGCTGTTATACTGGAATTATAATATACCTCTATATCATTATTATTTCAGTCCATTAATGTATGAGATAGAAATGAAAGTAGCGTTCATGCGTACGTACGGCTTACCGTCTCCATGAACGGTGCATTTCATTTCTTATCCCCAAATGTAATGTACTATTATAAGTACATATTTATAATGGATATATATAATGTATGTTACATATAGATGATGAATATAATTCTGGAATTAAAATATACATACCTCTCATTTAGTTTTAATTCCATTAATATGACAAAGAAATGAAAATAGCGTTCATGCGTACGTACGGCTTACCATCTCCATGAACGGTGCATTTCGTTTCTTACGTCTAAATGATTATGTAATATTATAAATACATGTATATTCTGGATATATATGATATATATGATGTCCAAATCATGAATATCATTCTGGATATAATGAACCTTTGACCACACGAACAACATGTAATTGTCAGAAGTTCATTTCTGACTCAAGTACCAAATATCGACAAACGACCGTTATCAACTAAAATGACTACATAATGTTAATAACATGGTAATAAGTGATATAAAAGGAATAATGAACTTGAAAAAGGTTCTTAATCAAGTATAAATTAACTCAAGTTTATTATTCAGGACGTTAAATAATGATTGAGTCAAGTCGGACCCGAGGTAAGGGAACTTCTTAACCCAATTTCCGTTCTTTGGGTTAATCTCCTACTTTCAAATTATGTAATGATATTATTATGTCTGTTCTGGTATTTATACTTTATTTATGTTTAAATATAGTGAATACACATAATAGATCTACTTTATTTAAAAAATGATCATTGTAAGGGACTTCGTCTCAATCTCCTTTCATTGAGGCATATTTCGTTTTATACACAACTTTCTTTTATACGGTGTATAATCCCCTTTGACTTTTACTTTTATAAAAAAGGAATCTTTTTCTATGAAGAATTTTACAAAATGACAAAAAGGAATGTTTCATTTAACGTACGCGGTGACAATGACCTTTTCTGCCGCCACGAGTATTATTTGGTAATTGGCTTCCTCAATAAGTCGTAATGTTTTTAAAATGAAATAAATACCATATACTCTTTTATGTATTTTGGTGTTGAAAATGGTTTTTATAATGGATTTTTTATGTCAATATATTTCTGTGATATATTGTGATCAAAGTGTGGAAATGTGTTCTTTCCATTATATTTGTTTTATGATTTTATATTGGTACTTGGACATTTGACGGGTGGTTACGTGATAAACCATATGACAGGTGGTGCCGTGAATACCAGGACGGGTGGTTACGTTATAACCTCCAATGCATTGGGTATGGAAGTCGTCCATATGGCTATTCTATTAAGTATGTATGGAAGTTGTCTGTATGGCTATTCCATTAAGTGATATGTGTGGAAGTCGACCGTATGGTTATTCCACTTAAGTATGTTTATGTCCCAAGTTACCTTTATATGTTATTTGTTCTTTATATTGGTTTTATGGTTATATTTTGGTTACAAAATGGTAAGTAATGATCTTTTATTCAGTGAAGAGTTTTTACTACTTCATAAAGGTGAAAATTGTTACTTTGATAAAGTATACATGGTTTACATGTTGTTTTGATAAACTAATAGTTGTCATTCTTTGTGTATCCCTTACTGAGCTTTTTATGCTCACCCCAAGTTATTTTTTGAAATGTTTTTCACAGGAATTAATGTGGAATAGGGTCAAGGATGGGATCAAGGAAAAGTGATTATATATAAAACATGGAACTAGACATGTTTCTTTTTAAGAGTTTTTTTTATTCTATGGAAACTTGGTAGAACTGTCTACTTTGTAAATCTTTTGAGATGTAATTGTTATGTTATAATTATCTAAAACTCTAAACCTGAAAAGATCCTCAATGTGAATTATTCATTTAATTCAATATTAAGTACGGTTTAAGGCCGGGGCCTTATAGTTGGTATCAGAGGTCGGTTTAGACAACTTTAGGAGTTAAAAAATTGTTAAATTATAAGTTAATTTATGGTATGACTAAAATGATATAGCATTTAAAGATTACCATGTTTCTTTGACAAAGATATGTATGTGTTAAGAATTATTTTTCATAAAGGAAATAGAGCAGCTTTTCTGGGAAGGCATACAGAGTTGGATGACTTTCCGAATCAGCAAACAGAGATGGTCGGAATCATAATTGAGCAGTTTACTACAGTGAGGACATAGTTGAATTAGGTGATAAATGTTGGTTGGGTTTATTGATTATATTTTGGTGTTTTCTAAAAGTAAATAGGAGCATGAAAGTCATTTATGGGTTATCGTGCAAACCTTAAATGAAAAGAAACTTTATAGAAAATTTAGCAAGTGTGAGTTTTGGTTATAACAATTTTCTTTCCTTGGTCACATTGTTTCAAAAGATGGCATAACTGTTGATCCTGCTAAAACAAAAGTTGTTGAAGAAAGGAAAATACCCACAAATGTAACCAAGATCCGTATTTTTCTTGGTTTGGTAGGTTACTACCGAAGGTTTGTTGAAAATTTTTCACGGTTATCTAGTCCAATGACTAAGCTAACTCGGAAGGGTGTTAAGTTCATCTAGACAAAAGAATGTGATGATTGTTTTCAGGAGTTGAAAAGAAGATTGGTGAATGCTCCAGTTTTGGCCCTTCCTTCCAGGAATTGTGAGTTTGTTATCTACAATGATGCTTCATTGAAAGGAATTGGTTGTGTCCTAATGCAGAATGATCAGGTAATTGCTTATGCTTCACGTCAGTTGAAAACTCATGAGGTAAATTACCCTACACATGATTTGGAATTAACTTCTATTGTTTTTGATTTAAAAATTAGGAGGCATCATTTGTATGGAGTAATGTGTGAAATATATACTGATCAAAAAAGTTTAAAGTATATATTCAGTCAGAAAGAATTGAACATGAGACAGAGGAGATGGCTGGAATTAATCAAGGATTATGATTGTACAATTCACTACCATCCGGGAAAAGAAAATAAAGTGGCCGATGATTTGAGTCAAAAAAGTAATGCTTCATTAACCATGATACGTTTGGAACGAGATCCTTTTGTTTTTGATTTGATGAACATTGGCATAGAAGTTGTTGGTGCAGGAAGTTTTTCTGTTTTGTTTCAGGTATCAGTGAGATCATCCCTATCAGACAGAATTAATCAAGCACAGAGGGAAGATAGTGAGTTGCAGAAAAAGGTAGAGCTGGTTCATAAGGGTAAGTTGCCTGAATTAAACATTGATAATGATTGTGTTTGGAGGTTTAGGAAGAGATTATGTGTGCCTTGTGATTCATAGTTGAAGAATGAGCTATTATGTGAGGCTCAAAGTTCCCCATTTTCAGTTCATCCTAGCAGTACTAAGATGTACAGAGATCTGCGGGAGTATTACTGGTGGGAAGGAATGAAAAGGGATATTGCTGATTTTACTGTGAAGTGTTTGACTTGTTAGTAGGTTAAAGCAGAGCGGCAGTTACCGAAAGGGATGCTTCAGCCTTTACCAGTGCTAGAGTGGAAATGGGAAAACATATCCATGGACTTTGTTGTGGTATTATCGAGGACATCTCGAGGTAATAATGCAATCTGGGTTATTGTTGATCGCTTGACTAAATCTGCTCATTTCCTTGCTATACGAGATACTTTTTCACTAGATCAACTTTCCCGTTTGTATATTAAAGAGATAGTCAGGTTAAATGGAGTTCCACTCTCTATTGTGTCTGATCGTGATCCCAGGTTTACTTATAACTTTTGGAAAGGCCTTCAGAAGTCGTTGGGTACTGAATTAAATTTTAGAACATCTTTTCATCCGCAATCAGATGGGAAGCCAGAACGAACAATTCAGACCTTGGAGGATATGCTATGAGCTTGTTCGATGGATTATTAGGGAAGTTGGGACCAACATATTTCTTTGGTTGATTTTTCTTATAATAACAGTTTTCATTCCAGTATACAGATGGCACCATTTGAGGCATTATATAGGAAGCAGTTTCGAACTCTAGTATTTTGGGATAAAGTGGGTGAATGAAAGCTGGTGGGACGAGAATTGGTAGAAGAGATGGAAAAAAAGTTCAGTTGATTCAAAAACACATGAGAACAACTCAAAGCAGGCAGAAGAGTTATGCTGCTAACTGGAGGAAGGATCTATCTTTCGAGGTAGGTGATCATTTTTTTCTCAAGGTTTCTCCATGGAAAAGTGTGATGCGATTTGGTATGAAAGGAAAACTGAGTCCAAGGTTAATTGGACCATATGAAATTCTGGAGAGAGTTAGATCAGTTGCATACAGAGTGGAATTACCTCCGAGTTTATCTCAGATACACAATGATTTTCATGTTTCGATGTTGAGAAAGTATATGCCAGATCCATCTCATGTTTTGAGTCCAGAGGTTGTTCAGCTAGAAGAGAACCTATCTTATGAGGAACAACCGGTCCAGATTCCTGACCACAGGGAGCAGGTGTTATGGAATAAGGTGATTTATCAGGTAAAGGTTTTGTGGAAAAACCACATTATTTAAGAGGCAATATGGTAATCTGAAAATGCTATGAGGGATAAATACCCCCACTTATTTTCATAAGTGAATAAAATTGCGAGGATGCAATTCCCAAAAGGGGGGAAGGATGTAACATCCTAGGTAAATAATCAATAATAAATTTTCAAATTTATTAATATTTCCAAATTAAATATTAATTTTGCTTAAAAGGGGTTGCTATGTTCGATAGCGTACTCGATACACAACGATGAGATTCTTTGAAAACTTACGTTGCACACTAGTAATATAATAATATTATTTTAAATGGTAGTTAATATGTTGTTGTTGTATTGGCGGGAATGGATAGAAATAACTAAAATATAATTATATATGTTTTTTAAATGTTTTTACATTTATCCAATAAAAGATAAAGGCTTAAAATATGGAAAGAATTCAATTTTAGGCATTTATACCCTAATTTTCACTATTGGTTCACTTATCGCCTTTTCATGGCGAACCATCATTAAATATAGTTTTGATCAATCTTATACCTTCTATTGTACCAAATAAAACTCTTCTTTAGAATCAGGACATCATAATTTACTTTGTGTAAATTTTTGGTATCTTTCCGATAAAGTTCATTTTTTAATGAATAGTGTAAAATGTTGTATTTTAATTCAAAACCACTTTTTAATCTAATTTATTTATATGATTAGATTATCTTTTGAATTGGTTTTAAAATGAAATTATAAAATATTTTTACCATTAAATCCAATAGTGGCCGTTGGAATTAATTTTACATTGAAATCAAACTTAAACTAGTGTCAATCTTTTGATACTTATTGTTTCATAAAAACACGCTATTTGTCACGACAGAGGAAATTAATTTTTAAATTAATTAATGTGACCTATATGTTTTAATTTTTTAAAATAGGCTTCATTTTTGAATTCGGAATATCAAATATAGCTTAGGGTGAATTTTTGGTATTTTTCTGAAAAACTATAATTTTTGATGAATAGTGAAAACACTAAGTGGTACTTCAAAAACTGATTTTTCGTTTAAATGAAATTTTACCACCTCTGTGTTTTGAATTTCAAAAATCCAACATATATGGTTGTCATTAAGACGTAAAATGTGGTTCAGTGGGATTAAAATAATTTTTTGGTGAATAGTAACTTATTAAGTTTTTAATCGCGATTAGAGGTAATTAGTGTAGTTTAAGGTAAAAATATTGTTTCAATAATATGAAATGAACTGTACACATGTCCTAATCTCATTTTATGTGTCATGGACGACCAAGAAAATCAATGGGTCAACTTGGGGACCCCATGAAGCCACTTTGGTTGGAAAATGACATTAATATCTTTTTATTTAATGTTAAAATAAAAATGTCACAAACATGAGTAGTTTTACTAAAACAATTTTTACATGGGGTTATACAAATCAGATTTTTGACTATAAATATTCATTAGAAATATAAAAATATTTAATACATCATGATTTTTTTTTATAATTTTTAGACATTAAATAAATTAAATTATTTATGACATCATGATGATGCAGTGATTACCTCATTAATAACGGATTTAAATAAAATGAAATGATAATCCAAAATCTATGACCTACACATGTCCAAAACCTATTGGATGGGTGGATTTCGAACCCTTATCACCTTATACTCGAAACACATCAATGTGGAACCATTAAAATCCGAAACTCATTCTAAAATAAAGTAACATTTCCTTACTTTCCAAGAGTGCCCCTCCTCTCCTCTTATAAAAGTCCCCCACCTCTACCACCTTACCTACACTTCCAAAGCACTTGGCCCGACCAACCCCTGCCCATTTTGTCTCTCCACATCCCTATATTACTCCTTTAAGCATCACATTGGGCAGAAGTCTTCCCAAGGAATCCTTTGAGCTCAAATCTAAGAGAGTTACCCAATTTTAAAGTGATGTCTTCACTTGTGTTCTTTTGTTTTATTTTGATTCTCCAACCCCCTAAACTCATTTTATTCATTTATTTTGTTACAAATCCAGTATCTTAAATATACTATAATTTTGTTATAAAAATATTTTGATCTACACTTACACACATCTACATATAATGGTTAAGGAACATACTATTTCTGTGGTTGGCGAATTTCAGCCTCAAGAAACGACGATTGTTCAATCTTCTTTTAAACACCTTTAATGGTGGCCATTAAGATGTAACTCTATTTATATATGATATATATTATGTTTATTTTTTCCTTATGCTTATTTATTTGTGGTTTACCTTTATGGTTTCTATTGTGGGTAAACATGATAATTTCATTTTAGGAAGTGCGGACTACCGCCCCCTCAAAGTGATGTGATTCGTTAATGCCATATGTAGGACGTATAAAGGATGGATTTAAAGTTATTATATATGATTTTATACTGGAATTATAATATACCTCTATATCATTATTATTTCGTTCCATTAATGTATGAGATAGAAATGAAATTAGCATTCATGCGTACGTACAGCTTACCGTCTCCAGGAACGGTGCATTTCATTTCTTATCCCCAAATGTAATGTACTATTATAAGTACATAGTTATAATTGATATATATAATTTATGTTACATATAAATGATGAATATAATTCTTGAATTAAAATATAAATACCTCTCATTTAGTTTTAATTCCATTAATATGACAAAGAAATGAAAGTAGCGTTCATGCATACGTACGACTTACCATCTCCATGAACGGTGCATTTCATTTCTTAACTCTAAATGATTATGTAATATTATAAATACATGTATATGCTGGATATATATGATATATCTGATATCCAAATCATGAATATCATTCATGATATAATGAACCTTTGACCACACGAACAACATGTAATTGTAAGAAGTTCACTTTTGACTCAAGTACCAAATATCGACAAACGACCGTTATCAACTTAAATGAATACATAATGTTCATAACATGGTAATAAGGGATATAAAAGGAATAATGAACTTGAAAAAGCTTCTCAATCAAGTATAAATTAACTCATGTTTATTATTCAGGACGTTATAGAACGATCGAGTCAAGTCGGACCCGAGGTAAGGGAACTTCTTAACCCAATTTTTGTTCTTTGGATTAATCTCCTACTTTCAAATTATTTCATAATATTATTATGTCCTATCTTGTATTTATACTTTCTTTATGTGTAAATATAGTGAATACACATAATAGATCTACTTTATTTAAAAAATGATTTTTTTCAGGGACTTCGTCTCAATCTCCTTTCATTGAGGCATATTTCGTTTTATACACAACTTTATTTTATATGGTGTATAAACCCCTTTGACTTTTACTTTTATACAAAAGGAATCTTTTTCTATGAATCGTTTTACAAAATGACAAAAAGGAATGTTTTTTTAACGTACGCGGTAACAATGACCTTTTCCACCGCCACGAGTATTATTTGGTCATTGGCTTCCTCAACAAGCTGTAATGTTTTTAAAATGAAATAAATTCCATATACTCTTTTATGTATTTTGGTATTGAAAATGGTTTTTATAATGGACTAGTTATGTCAATATATTTATGTGATATATTGTGATCAAAGTGTGGAAATGTTTTCTTTCCATTATATTTGTATTATGATTTTATATTGGTACTTGGACATTTGATTGGTGGTTACGTGATAAACCATATGACGGGTGGTGTCGTGAATACCAGGACGGGTGGTTATGTTATAACCTCCAATGCATTGAGGATGGAAGTCAACCGTATGGCTATTCCATTAAGTATGTATTGAAGTTGGCCATATGTATATTCCATTAAGTGATATGTGTGGAGGTCGACCGTATGGTTATTCCACTTAAGTATGTTTATGTCCCAAGTTACCTTTATATGTTATGTGTTCTTTATATGGGTTTTATGGTAATCATTTGGTAAAAAAATGTTATGTAATGATATTTTATTCAGTGAAGAGTTTTTACTACCTCATAAAGGTGAAAAGTATTACTTTGATAAAGTATTCATGGTTTACATGTTGTTTTGATAAACTAGTAGTTTTCATTCTTTGTGTATCCCTTACTGAGCTTTTTATGCTCACCCCAAGTTTTTTTTTGAAATTTTTTTCACATGACTTAATGTGGAATAGGGTCAAGGATGGGATCAAGGTAAAGTCATGCTATATAAAACATGGAACTAGAAATGTTTCTTTTTAAGAGTTTTTTTTATTCTCTGCAAACTTGGTAGAAGTGTCTACTTTGTAAATCTTTTGAGGTGTAATAGTTATGTTCTAATTATCTAAAACTCCAAACCTGAAAAGATCCTCAATGTGAATTATTCATTTAATTCAATATTAAGTATGGTTTACGTCTGGGGCCTTATATTATTATCCTAGTTAATTCTATAAGAAGCTCACCCAAGTCATGTTCTTACACTGTCATCCTAAGGTTTTGGGGGGTGTCTTCCCCAACATCCAAGTTAGTGAGGTAGGATGGTTTGCCACCCATGTTACCTTTTCTCTCATCTATAAGAGTTATTGTGAATAGATTTTGATGGATTGCAGTTATGGTGCACTATAGGTGATGATTTATGATAGTATTATGTGATTCATAGTGGGGGTCATTCATGTTAGGAGGAGGGCATGAATTTTATGTCATTAATGTTCACCATACCCTACTATTTTTGTTATATATAGGTGGATATTAGATGATGGTGATATGATGGTTGTTGTATATGTTTTGATTGAAATGAGACATTGATACAGTGATTGGAATTGGTTGGGAGAGTGTTCTTTCCCATTATGATGAGGCTTGTGATGGTATGAGGTTATTTTATATGGAAGGGATGGGAGCACCAAGACATTTGTTGTTAGGGAGTGAGAGTAGACAACCAATAGGTAAGTGGTGTAGGGTACCCCTTCTTTTTAGATATTCTTATTCTTATACTATTATACTTGGATATGTTATTTTTTTAGTGACCCTTGGTGAGGTAGAGAACCAGTTGTCCGGATAGGTATTTTTTGATACTATTGTTTTGTCACTGGGGCATTAGTATTCTTTAATCACATATTCATGAGAGTTTTTGGGTATGATCTTATTGAGTATAGATGTTATTCTCACCTCGATATATATAAAAACTATTTTTAGGTTACCAGTGGGGAGTTGGAGATGGAGTTAAACACTTCCATCATTGAGCTATTGTGATTCTTCGATAGGAAAACTTTTGGTGTGGATTATTTTATTTTTTGAATTTTACTCATATAACATTACATGGATTGTGGGGTATTTTTGAGTTTTAACTTTTTCTAATATGGTGTTTTAATTTAATTTCATATATAATCCTTGGTATTGTGATGGTAATGCCTCCCATATTTTTGTATTATACCTTTAGTGGTAGTCACCAACCCAGGGCTTATTGGAGTCAAGCCTCATGGGTTATGCTCATTTTTATCATTAGCCCATGAGGAGTTTCTAGCCAGGGTGGGTCAAGATAATATTCTTATTATTCCCATGTAGGATTGAGTTATAACCAGAATTCCCCTTCCTTCCATGTATGATATGGTATAGGAGAGGGGGATTTTGGATCCACCGCCCATCACACAGGATGATGTAAAGCTAGCAATTGTAGATGCTGCCTAGGATGACAAGACACCAATACATGAGAATTGATTGAAACAATGTTGTTGAATTATTTATACATGAGAATATGACATGGAGGAGCATCTGATACAGTGACACATGCATCAGTGATACCTTTTACATTGTTCAAAAACTTTGAACTCAAATCTATGTTATAATTTTGTTACATTTATGCATGTACATTAATTAAAAAGCTGTATTTTATAATTAATTTTTATAATTAATAATAAACCAAAAATAATAAATAAATTAATATAATTAATAATTAATTAAGTAAGATAATTAATAACTAATAATATGTTAAATTTATTAATGATTTATAAAACAATTAATATAATTAGAAATTAATTAATATATTTAACAAATTGAAATATTGAGTAATATTTAATATTAATAATTAACAATATAATTAATATTTTATAATTATAATTTATCTTTTAATATATAATATAATTATAAATACAAATAATGAATATAATTAATAATATAATAAATAATGTAATTAATAATATAATTAATAATTTATTAAATTAATAATGGTTTATATTAGAGAAATTATTTTTTATGTAAATTATATTTTTATTTTCATTATTAACAATTTTTATAATAACTAATTATATTACTTATAATATTATTTATTAATCATATTATTAGTTGTTACTTATATTAATAACTTTATTATTATTTTTTATATTGTCAATTATTTATTATATTATTATTTATTAAATATATTAATGAATAAATTCATAGAGGATGGGTTTTAGGGATGAGATCCAATGGTGATCAGATGAAATTTTTTTGGGGCTAGGGTTTATGATTTTCAAGAGTGTTTCCATTAGATATTAAAGTAGACTTACTTATTGGGGGGAACCTATCCATTACCTCAGTGAATCCTCTAAGGGAAGTAAAAGGTGATTCTTTGTTGTCATGATAAATCATGATTATGTTTTGTGCTATCCATTGTAATTTTTTTCTTTAAAAGTTTTCATCTTAGATCAAAACATCAAATGTGTAACTAGTTCTCACATTCTGGCTGATTAGAAAGTGATTGTTGATTGGTTCAAAATCTATGAGTTTTCAATTATTTCAGGGGTTGTTTTTTTCCATCAGGTTTAAATCAATGGAACATTGTCTATATGTTTCCTCAAATTAAGGAATCTCGGATATTCAATGGCTATAAATGCATAACTACCAACCATAGGTACTTTCACATTTTATTCCCATATGACGAATTAAAAACAAGATCATGGGGGTAGGGTTTTGACACTCTCAAAGTTTATATATTATGCATTAAAGACTAATAAACCATCTTTAATCCATTTAAAGTTTGTAATACTACTTCTCAAACATTGTTTTATGTTTTTTTGTCTTAATTGGATACACTAGAATTTGAGTATCTATTATGATATCAAATTTAGTGTGGGAATTCCTGTCAAGATGGATAATGAAATTGAAGAATACTAGTTTGGATATTTCACAAGGATTCTTATTAAAGTGGACATCTTCTTCACCTTGTTAATGAAAGTTAATCTTTCTACAACTTATTATTATTTTGATCCTATGACAGTTTATGATAACATTCCTGATTTTTTTATATGGGTGATGGATGCTTTGGAATCATTAGAAGAAGTGTTCCAAATATATTAGATTCCCCCTTTACTCTATGAATTGGCATGATTTTGATATTTATAAACCAAAAAATAGGGTTAGTATGCCTAAGATAGATAGTGGTCTAGTTATTATTGTAAAGTGTTCACCAGAACATGATGAACAAAATGGGGTATCTATTTTTGATGATGAATCATGGTTTAATTATTTAGTTTAACAAGGATGGTTTTGATAGAAATAATTTTATTACTAAAAATACATTTTGTTCTAGATACTTTCATAGAGTTCCTCTACAAAATTTAATGATTCAAGTCTTTACAAATAGTCTTGTTTTCTCACATTATGGTGATGTAGAAGTTCAAGGTCTAAATCCTGCTACCAAACCCAGTTTTATCAAAGTTTAGAATGTGGATGGCACTTCTCCTTATAGTTATCAGCAAGATTTTGTTGATATCATAGGGCCAAATAAACCTCTTACTAAGATGTTTTTTCCTACATCTTATGGGATTTTTGTTATTCTGGTGAAGGTATCTCATTACAATTAGTACTTGAACACATCTCGTTATCTTGATCAACAAAGAAATGTATTTTAGGGATAGGTAAAAGTTGGTGGGAATAAATAAAAAATTCTAGAGCATATTTTAAATTAGTTTACTAGTGTGAGCATGAATTTTAGAGAATAGGATACTACATTACAACGTGGAACTGGTCTAAATTTGATAGGTTCATCCATCATGGTTGACAATGGAGACTTAAGAAAGTGGTGGTCACAAATGATGATCTATTATACTATTATGAATACACTTTCTATGTATTCCTCTAAGAAGTTTGAGGCTTATGGGTTGAATGTTGTTGGAAAACAGGGTAAGATTCAGTTGTGGGTGAACCTATTGTAAATTCACTAATTAAAGAATCATGTCATCTTCAAATTGCCATAAAATTTATTAAACAAGGTATTTTTGGTTTTGGATCATGTAGGTATGGATTTTATGAAAGGTGTCTCTTTACATATTCACAACCTATTAGAATGGATTTCACTAGTGAAATTGTGTACATTGGGATTCATTTAGGTAGTCTAGTATATAGGAATTAATTTACATTGGATGTGTATGAGAGTGAGGTGATCTCCGATAAACTAGGAATAATCCCCTAGTGTATTATGGGGGGTTTCAGTACATCCTTATAAAATTTATATGCCCAAGAAGGATTATTCTCAAGAAAGAGACAAGTAATTCATCATAAATAACTCTCGAGATATTATTATGTTGGTGTAGAGGTACCTTACTATTTAAAGGGATATGAATCTTGAATAAAAGAAGGATTATAGAATTACTATTTTTACTAAACATATGATAATAGATGAAGTTACTACTATAAAATATTGTGGTGATAGTGGAATCAATCCTACTCCTACTCAAGTTTGAGTCAGGTGTGAGTATATGGTTGTTTCACCTACAACATTGGATTATGTAAATATCTCATATATAACTGTTAAATGTAGAATATGATATCACCTCGTGGTTGGGGAGTCTAGGGGGAATCAAAATATAAACCTTTATTCTCAGGATATGTTTTTGTAGAGTCTTGGTATACCTCCCTAGCTTTGACTTTGTGATGTATTTTCTGTTTCAAGAAGAAGAAAATATTTCCATGTTTGACACCATCTACCATTTTTTATTTATTTTTACTAAATTTTCATGAGACTATGAGATATATGATCTACATATTTTTATATTAATTAATTAATTATATAGTTTACAAACTACTATAATTAACTAGGTTCACACAATGTATTTTTTAATTAAATAGTTTGTGTAGATACCTTTTACACCAGTGTAGAGATTGGTAGGAATAAATTTGGTTTATGTAATCTCAGACAAAGTTTTATAAATAGTTTTAATGTTATCGATTTAAAAAAATTCAAAAACTCAAAAAAAACTCAAGACTTGACACCATCAACTCATCTTCTTTTATCTATAAGTATCATCCCAATATTCTATCCTCAATCATTATTTTTTTATTTTCAACAACCAATGTTGGTTTAGTGGGAACCTTAAAAAAAACATAGTTGCACATACCCCCATATCAACAAATTTCATATTTTGAATTTCAAATTTCAACATTTAAAATTAAAATATCAAATAAATACTTTATTAGAGCCTTGAGCCATGAACCTCCATCAATCCTCATTGTTGAAATAACTAACCAGTCAAAGCATATCTAATATTACAATGAATATCAAGCCTATAAGGGACCCAAATTCAGATAATAATCTACCACCATGAGATATGACTCATAGAATGTTGTTAATTTCTTGAACCACACATTCAAAAACACCATGAAAACCACCACTAAAATCTGGAAGGGAGAAGAATGTTGGGATCCTAGTGCTAGGGTAGAGTAAAAGCATCAACCATGAGCCTGTAATCATCATTGTAATGACTTCATCTCAACATCAATGTAAAGGAGAAGTAAACCATCATCAAGTAGACATCCAGACATCCAGACATCCAGATACCATCACATCCCTTAGATACTCCAAAATAAACCACTATGAGAGTCGAGCCACCATAATCTACCAACAAATAGCCACTGAAAACATGATAGAAAGACCTGATGAAAATAACCCATGTCAGAATGAATTAAACCCATAATCACTCATACTCCCCCCCCCCCCGCGAATCCATGATCATAAAAATCATCTGATCAATGCCCAGGTAAGGGGACAAGTCCAATACTGTGATAGGTGGGAAGGATCGACACCCAGACATGAGAGGACTATTGAGAACGTCACCTGAAAAACCTAGAAATGAGGCCTCCGTGAAGAGATTTAATACAAATATAGATCAGGAAAGTAAGGAAAAATATTATTTATTCAGGAAATATGAATCACACAATTTGGAGGGAATAGGGAAACAAGAACACATGGGTTGAGCCAAAATGGGGAAGGAAACCAATGAGGAAAACATCTCACACCCAAAGAAAACCAGTAACAAAGCATGGATCTAGGGGAAAAGAATAATCTAGAAAAACACCCTAAAGAACCGATACATGAACATCACCAGGACCACTCCTTCATTAATTGAAAATCTAACTCAATATCTAATATCTAACCTTTTTTGGGTAGATAATACACACAAAAACTATACTATCCTTATTAGACACCTCAATTGTTTATCTGATATAAAATCATAAAACTAATAAATCATCCTCCTTTATTAGAACACAACACATTCCTAGAAATATTCAACATACAAGTTTTCTTTTTTACTATCATATTCTTATAAATTGGAGCCTGTTTAGGCCTTAACAATTCATCCCTAGAGCATTCAAAACCTTATATTAAGATTTTTTTATCTTTAATCAATATCATTGAATAAAGTCATTGGGTATCTATTGGTCAATAATATCACAAATCAACTCTAGGACACCACTAAATAGGTTAACTGATCTATCCCATGACATACTGCATTCCCAATCACCACAAAAATGAAAAAGTTCTAGGGAATCAAATAAGATATCAAGGGAACAAATTTTATCAATAAATAATCATTTAAATGAATTTTAACATAACTATAATTATATAATGGTACATCCCTACATTGGATAAACATCCAAAACTAGATAAAAAGGTATAAAATAATAACAGCACAAAAAGGTTTATCAAACCTTAAATAATTCCAAATGAATTATATAATAGTAGTGGAAAAACATGATCTAGAGTACACGAGGTTGACTTAGATGATAAAACTATAATTTTAAATGAAACCCAAAACAAATATTAAGATCTCTATGTGACCTCCTGGTCACCATACCTACCTAAAACCAAACCACTCCTAGAGAGATCAAGATCCATAATAAAAACCTAAAAAACAGAATCAGGTTCACCGACACTGAGTGTCATAAGTAGGGTTGGGGCATAAAATAGCTCAGAAGGTAAGAACCATAGAGTATATGAATTTACTTTCCAAAAACAACCCACACATATTATTTTTAAAATACATGTAGAGTATAGGTTTTTTATATTAAAATGATAATATTTTCCAAAAAAGCAGTCTTTAAAAATAAAAAACCATTTTAATAAAATATTAACTATTTTTAAATTTATACCACATATTTGAAATCCTATTTTAAAATAAACATTATAAATAGATAATAAATAAACCACAAAGAACCAAAAATGAAAACATTAAATAGATAAATGGAAGTAATAAAACAGAGAATATGTCAAATACCATAAGTATACTAAAATAGTAAAAAAATACCATGAAAGAGAATAAATAAACTATTTCAGTACATAAAAAATAGTAAAATACATTTAAGCATGTGAAATTCCTAAACATTTTATGAGGTGACCTTAAACATACTCGGGTTGGAACCATTTTTCATCCTATCAATGTATTCTTACGACTATAACCAACCGACTACTCTATACTAGCCTCGCCAGTGGAACTCCCCTATGGAATTTGATACCATATTGGATATATTACATATAATTAAGGCTATAAGGTAACCTTATCTCATCCCTAAATAATATTTTTAGGATCCCTGTGTTGATAATAATTGGATGTGGGATAGCCTTTTCATAAAACATATCAAACATGAATCAGTATAAGGTGGCAGGAGCTTCATATCACCCTATGTGGGAAACGGGAGCTTCATATCACCCATGTGGAGACAGACTCAATGACCATCTGTAAAGCCTTGCACAGAATGGGTATGATACCTTGGTCCATTATTTACACAATCTTAAAATGGAGGGCTCTCCTCGATAGTAATACTCAAGTCACTCACACGTGGAGGGAGGGGAATATGGTGGCAGATCATTTGGATTCTATGGTGACCCCAAGTAACCAGTTTCAATGTATTTCCCATGTTTCTCATCCTAAACCTGAGGGGGTGAACCTGATCTGAGGTGATTCCCTTGGCCTCCATTATTTCCTCCCTCCTTAAGCATTGGCATTCCTTGTTTGCTGTTTATTTTTGTTTTGTGTCCCTTGGAATAAAAATGCTAATGTTGGATATAATCAATATAATCCAAACACATGTTCTCATATCACCTCCCTACACATACACATGTGAAATCCGTCTATAAAATAAACCAATAGCATATCAATATGAATGTAGGACAGGTATTCCATGGAGGTGAATAATTTTCATGAAAACCCATTTCAAGGTACCAATAGAGCCTTAGCATTCAAAACTAGTAATGATTTTTTAATAAAATATTACTTATTTTACTTCCATTTAAAAACATCAAGTGTAAAACTAATCCCATATAGTACTAAAAAATAATTTAAATCAATATTTAGAAATTACACATTTGAGATATGTTTTACAAAAAACATTTTGGAAACCAAGAGTCAAATTGAGAACTTTTGTTTTAGAGAAGTCATCCAATAAAATTATATGTGTGTGTTTGTGTGTGTGTGCTTAAAATTAATATTAGTATATACATATATCCAATCACATATATAAATATAGTCATTCATAATATATTAAAAGTATTAGATAAAGATACACAATTCAAGTCACCCAACCAAGCACAAGAACACTTAAGTAAATCCACCAAAACCTCAAAATAAAACATTCCCAATCAAACCACAATCCAACCACAAGGAAATGTTTGTAGAAAATAATTAAGGGAAATTTATCACTTAAAATAACATAAATTATTTGAATAAAGTCCCCAATGAATTTTACCAAACACATATCATACATATAAATTTAACACATATGCATGAACATTTAAAACCCTAGAAACCCACCTTTTTAATCAAAATTTCAACTGACATAGATTTTCAAAATCAATTTAAATATTTATCCACATGATAATTTTATTAGATTAGATTTATTAAAGTCTACAAATATCATTGTATTCCATGGATAGAAAAATAATTGAAACACATACCTAATCCATGTGAGGATGAAAAGAATATCTCGAATATAGTATATATAAGTCCCAACGAAACAATAATCCAATATAACACCAATTGAAACACCAAATTTGATATAAAAAAATCCTTAGGGATCCAATAACATTAAAAAAAGTGATAGGAAGAATAAAAACAAGAGAGGAAGGAATAAGAAAGAAGAAAAAATCCTTACCTTGAAGAAACCACTAAGGAATCATATAGGGAAAGAATAAAATACCATGGAGGATAAAGGGAGGAATACCCTAAATATCCATTCATATTTTTAGGATGATTGGGAGTAGGTTATGATAAAATGGGTTTTAATTTTATGAGGGGTGGTTTATGAAAATCATGTTTTAGGAAAACTATGTATGTTGCATGGTTTGGCTGTACGATTTTCCAAAATATGCACCAACTATGTGCCCCTCACTAGACTAACTTGTAGAGATGCACGGTTTGACTACAAGATTTGGAAAATCATGTGAAATTTTTTGAAGAATGTATATTAAAAATTATATACATCTGCAAAATTTTCGAAATTTTACTACTAGCTCTATAGACTAAACTTTTACCCTATAATGAAACTATAAAATTTAAAATTTCCAATGAATCTCAAGCTAAAACTCAAGGGGATAGGTAAAAAAAATAAATGAATAAATAAAATGAAGGCTTGGGTGTAAAAATTATCCCCACCATAACAATTTCCACCCCCAAAATGTCACCAAATTCAAAAAAAAATCATTCCATAATAGAACTCAACAAGAAGAAAAAAACACATGACATGATCTCCAAACCACCTCCAACCCACAATAATACAACATACTAGAAATAATATCTAAAATAATAAAAATATTTTAAATTCTAAAGATATAAATCACACCAAACCATTCCATGAAAAATTTCATGAAATGGATACCTGTAGTGGGTCTCCCTTCTATATAAAAGGATAACATGGTGGGTCAATAAAAAGCATTTTAGAAGAGTCACTAACCAAAATCAAACCCTCAATTGAAGAGACTCAATGAAAATCTTAAATTCAAATCACATATGAAATATCATGAAATATTCATTTATTACTCAGATAACCAAAAGTAATAAAACATTTCAAAATAAAACATAAGATTATAAGTATTCCAATAAATTACATAGACAAGAACTATCAAGGCACTCACTGTCACCCCCCTAACCAATAATTAAAAGGGTGGAGGAATAAACCACAAACATTACTAAATAAAAATAATGTTTTTGAACCTTAGATTAAATAATAAGGTTGGGAAACCTAGGACCTATGCTAGGAACATTAATAATGGTTGTCCCTATTAAATCAAGCCAACACCAACTAGTGCCCAAACAAGACTGGTTCAACGTCCATCATAGTTACTTGAGAAATAGACCCAATTTTTCCCCCATTCCCAATGAGCCTAAGATAAAATTAACCATAACCATATCCACACAAAACCCTTAAAATACCAACCCACATTAACAAGGCACCAACAAAACATCAAATAATTATAATTCATAAGAAGAAATGGGGGAGAAATATAAGGAAACACACCCAATAAGAATTTACCCAAGACCCAATCAGTTAAAACCCCACAATATATTATCCTTCATCATAGACGATGATCAATACCTTTCTAGGTGGAAAATATAAATAAAAAAGAGAGTGAAAAACCTTATTAGTAACTATTCAAACATAGATCATACCCAACCAGAAAAAAACATCATCCCAAAACATTAATTCAATTTTATATATCATTATCATAATCCAAAGAACCAAAACATGAAAGAAATAAAAATCCAATTATTAGAAACCACCAAAAAACTATTTTTAAAAATTATTTTTAAATTCTAGACGTTCATTTAATAAAACCTTACACTCACATTTCCAACATCAAACCCATTTGACCCATTTTTAAGAAAACCACTTGCCAACTATCAAATTTACCATTAAAAAACACTTTCAAAAATTAAAAATTCAATTTTTAAATATCAACACCCATATTTTCTTTTAAAACCAATTTTCATCATAAAATACCCTTTATCGATATTTAAAGAAAAATTATTTTCTCCTTAAAAACCCTTTTTAATATAAAACACCCAATAAATCTGGATCAATAACATCACAAAATACTCACAAAAATCCTTTTATGGCTAGTGGTTTCACATGACTTGGCCACATGGTTTATAAAACCATGTACCAATCATGAAACTAATACTGGAAGTCATGAAAAATCATGATCTTAGGTTACACATTGTTGTTAGGATTTGATATCCCACTACGTGACTTCAGTTCAACTCCAACTATCATCCCCAAAAACATAAAATTCCTTACATAAATCCAAAATTCCATCCACATGAAACAAAATACACCAATAAATTATATAAAAATCATAATCCATAATTTATTACTTAATATCCCATGCTAACTCATGTCTTTGAATGAGTAAGAGTTTTCTAGACTCTTCCTACTCCTAACTCTCTTGTTATGATAGTCATATGTCCAATCTACTAGACACACCAAATAAAAAAGGGAAATCCAAGAACCTAATAACCAATTTAGAATCCTGGAAATCAATACCACATAATAGTTCGGGGCCACCTTTCAACCAAGAACATGTGTCAGCCCGTGACATACTGAGGATGCATTCTTGATTACTGAGAGCTAGCAACTATTTGAAATTCTTCAAATAAGAGCCCAAATGAATTATTTCTCATAAATAATATTTGAAAATAATGTAACTCAGTCAAAATTATAGTATGGTATGTACATATATTGTATGAGCATGAGAAACTATATATATATACAAAAAGTAATAACAATCCAAACAAAGAAAAGAAACTCATAAACAATTACAAATAAAATGTATAATAATACAGAAATATGGATGAATTAGAATATAAGAGGATGATATGGATGATAAAACTTCAATAAAAATGAAACTAAAAATAAACCCCAATATCTATTTTTGACCACTTGGTCAATATCCATCCATAAAATCAACCCACTCCTTAAATGATCATTAATTAAAACCTAAACATGAAAAATAGACTCCAGCCTACTGATACTGAGTGGAAAAAGTAGGGTGTCAGAGTTAAAAAACACAATATGTAAGAACCATTGAGTATAATAATTTTCTTTCTAGAAACATCCTACACATGATAGTTTAAAAATATAGGTAAAATATATATTTGTATCATTGACAGAAAACAAACAATAAGATTTTATAAATACCATACCTTAAGATTCAAAACACATTTCAAGATAAAATTTAAACTCTTATTTTTAATTTAAAACTCACCATAAAAATAATTTTCTAAAATTCCATTTATAATTATATAATAAGGAACTCATAGTGAAACAAAAATTAATAAATCATCTAGATTATTGTATTGAAAAAATAAATTATTAATAGAATGAAGAACATGAAATATGCCAATATAATACTTAAAAAATAATAAATACTATTAAAGAGAATAAATAAACTAAGTGTGGTATATAATAAATGGTAAAAGATAGGTAGTAATGGTAAATAACTAATCATCCCATGAGGCAACCCTAGTCACACGGAGGATGGAACCATCAGTCAGCCAATCGTTTCATTCTTGAGTTTATCACCAAAAAATGATCTAAACAAGACTCACAAATGAAACTATTCTACGGACATAGATAACATAGACTATTTATTGTGTCTAATTAGGACTAGATTGTAACCATCTCTCATACCTCACTAATATTACTAGGATCTCCATGAAGATTATAATGGAAGGTGAGGAGGCCTTTACATAAAACATATCAAACAAGGATCAACATAAGATAAACACATGTTTCTCGCCTATCTCCCTATACATATCTATGTGAAATACCGATACTAAATCAAACAATAACAAATCAACATAATTAGAGGAGATGAATTATATAGAGGTTCATAATTTTCATGAAAACCCATTTCAATGTACCAACCATAAATTATCATTTAAAACTATCAATTATTTTATAATAATATGTTTCTTCATTCATTTATATTTAAAACCCCAAATAAAGTGTCAAAATACTTCCTTAGAGTGTAAAACAAGACATTAAATCATGCTTCAGAATATACACTTTTGTAATATTTTTTTAGAAATGAAATTTGTAATCAAAGGGAAAAATTCAAAACTCGTGTTTTATAGGAGGAATCCTATGAAATTATATTTTTATATATTTATTTCTATATGTGTGTTAAATAAATATACTTAAGTACATATATCCACTCACATATATACATATAGAAATTAATAGTAGATGATAAGAAGAAAAAAACACACAACTCAAGTCACCCAACTAAATGTAAAAACCCTCATGTAAATACACAAAAACCTAAAAATAGAAAATGAAAAATCAAACCACAGTCCAGACTTAGTGAATATTTTATACAAAATCACTAAAGGCAATATATAACATAAAATCACTCAATTTATTTAATGTAAGCCTCTTAAGACTTTAGAAACACATAGCATATATATACCTTTAACATATTGGCATAAGAATTGAAAATCATAAAAAACCTTTTTAATAAAATTGTTAGCTCACATAGACTTTAAAAATCAATTTAGATATTTAAAAACTTGAAAAATTAATTGAAGTAAATCTATAAAACTCTAAAAATATCATGGTGGTACATGGAAAAGAAAAATAATGGAAACACCTACCTCAACCATGTGAAAATGTAATAATAATATCAAATAAAGGAGGGATAAGGTGTAATTAATCGAAATAACATCCTAACACTGATAAAAATGGATTTAGTCAAAATTCCTACCTAGGGGTTTTATAACATGACACAATATCAATAAGAGGAAGAAGAAAAAGATTTTAAGGAGGGGGAATGAATAATATGACCTTACCTTAAAGAAACCACTCTGGGATCGAAGAAGGAAAAGGCTAAAAATTCAAGGAGAGGAAAGGGATGACTCCCTAAAGACTCCATTCCTATGTGTTGATTGAGTGGGAGGAGGGGAAGAATAATTAGGTTTTAAAGTTAGGAGTGGAAATTTAGGAAAATCATTTTTTAGAAAAATTGGTAAATTTGTATGGTTTAGACACACGGTTTACCATACAATTCCCCAACCATGATCCCCTCACTTGAATGACCTTGATAGATATAATGTTTGGCCACATGGTTTGAGAAACCATATTCCAAACATACAGAAAATGTTTTCAAAAAACTATATAAATCTCTAAAACTATCACAAATTTAGTTCTAAACATGTCGCTTAACACTAAATCGTCCACTAAAACTCTAAATTTGATAATTTCCATGGATACTCGACCTGAAACTCAAGGAGAAAAAAACATATAAATAAATTAATTGATAAATAAAATGAATATTGATGTTTGAAAATTCTCCCCAACATAATAATTTCTTCTCCTATAAATTCATTGAATTCAATGAAAACACTCAAAAATAAAAACACATCTTAAAGATAAAACATACCATGACATGATCTCCAAAACAACTCAAAACCAAAGTAGTCTATTATTGTAGAAATAATTTCTAAAATTATTAATATATTCCTCATGATATAACTCACACATTACCACCCCATGAAAAATTTCTTAAAATAGGGACTCACAATTGGTATCCCCACTATCTAAAATATTATAATGGTGGATCAATGAGACAAAATAATTCTAGAATAATCAGCTAACCAAATCCAAACCCTCAACCAAAGAGTCTAAAACCAAATAACATAAATTAAAATCACATATTAAATCACCTAAAGAAAACATTTATTCCTTTTATAATAATAAGGAATCAAGAATCTTTAAATTAAACATAACCTTTTAATAAATCTAAAAACTCCCTAGATAAGAACTCTCAAACCACCCACCATCTACCTTCTTAATAAGACATAAAATTTAAGAGGTATAAACCAAAAACATTACATAACAAAACTGCATGGACTCTAGCCTCGGGTTATAGAATAATTAAGGGTAACCTTGAACCTCATTTCTAGAGAACCAATACTAGTGGTCCAAAAAAATCAAGAAACTAGTTGTCATTGTAAAAACTTGATTAGTTAAATATCCTTCATAATAACCTAAGAAACAGCCCAAAGGTTTCCCAAATAACCCATGATCCCATGATAAACCTCTCTACAATTATATCCACACAAAAACCTCAGAGGACCAACCCACATCAAAAGTCACATGAAAAACATCAAAATCACTATAATACACAAAACGAAATGGGGGAGAAATAATAAGAAGCACAGCCAATAAAAGATTTCCCAAGAACCAATCAGTTAAAACCCTCAATAGAGAATCCTTTGTACCTAAAAATTCTTGAGTCTGTTCTTGGTTTTATACTCTATATAATAGATACAATAAAAAACCAATGAGAAACCATTCAAACAAATATAATACCCATATAGAAATAAATATTCAGTTGGAAACAATAATTAAATTTTATAAATCACAATCATAATCTAGATAACTACAAAAAATAAAAATTTCATTCTTAAAAACCACTAAAATCCCCTTTATAAAACATGTTTTAAAATTCCAAATATTTTTTTATTAAAACCATTAACTCACCTATCAAATTTCAAAACCATTTTGATGAATTTTATATAACCTATTACCAAATCTCAAATTTCACTCTAAAAACAACATTCATAATTATAAAGAACCTTTTTCAAATATCAAAAATTGTCTTTTCTTTAAAAAAATCATAATAAAATCCCATTTTTTCAATTTTTAAATCTAAATCATTTTTTAACCTATTTTTATTTTAAATCACCCACCAAAACCTAATTACTAAGATCACATGATTCTAATACCTCTTTAAGGGGGACTAATAGTTTTGTACGACTTTGAAACAAGGTTTATTTGACCATGTTCTTGTCATTAAACAACCATTGGAGGTCATGTAAAACTATACACATGGGATCCCTATGGATTTCTAGGCCATCTGAGCTCACCATGTGGTACTAGATAAACTCATACTATCATACCTAAATACATATAATTCCTTTAAACTATACAAAAGGACATTAATATGAAAAATATACACAACAACCAATCTAAAATTCATAATTCATGACTTATAACCTAACATCCCATTGTATCATGAGGCTCAAAATAATTAATAGCTATCTATACTCTTCCCTCTCCTACATCTCAAGTTTTGATAGTCCTATATTCAATATACCAAAAATTAAAAATTCAAAAGTGTTCTCTCGGAACCTATTCCTTTATTGGGGAGCATAGGCTTTGATTCTATTTTTTCATGAACCAACTCAAGACCACCCCTGAACTGCGTACCCGATCCAGCCAATGACTTTCCCATAGTTTGTTCTCGATCACCCTAGGATGAAAATCAAATATAAAGAATCAAATAAGAGCTCGAGGGTATGATTTATCCCAATAAATCATCTTTAACAAGTTTTGTAACTCAAGAATAATCCCAAAATGGCACTTACATACATTGGATGACCATGAAAAACCAAATATGCATGCATAAAATAATAACAGGCCAAACAATATATAACAACTCATAAAAAATCATAAAGTGGAACAAGAGAGGATGAAAATATAAAAGTTCTATATTACCTATAAAATCATATTACAAAACAACAACAAAAACCCAAGATCATTATGTGACATATTGGTAACCATCTATCCATAAAATCAATCTACTCCTATTGTGATCACGATTCAGAACCATAACCCAAAAAACAAACATGGGTTTTCCAATGTCGAGTGACATAATCAGGGTGTGATCATTAAATAACTAAGTAGGTCAGAACTAAAAAATTATTCATTTAATTTTTGAAAACAAATAAACAACTCTATTATGAAAATATAGGTTGAAGATTGTTTTTTATCTTTGAAAGAAAACAAAACATAATCCATTCAAAAAAATGATCCTTAAAAGTCAAGAAAAATTAAAATAAACATTTACAATATTATTTTAATTTAAAAATCACCTTTAAAATATTTTTTAAAATGCCATTTATTAATATATTATAAGGAAATAAAACAGAACCAAAAATGAAAACATCAACTTGATACAGGAATCAAACAAATAAAGCCGCAAAAAAAATGTTAACTATGTCAAATGAGAGAAGAATACTAAAATAGTAATACATACCATGAAATAGAATAAATAAAATAAGTGTAGTATAAAAAAATATTTAAATATGGGTAACTATGTTAAATTAATAAACATATCTTTTAGAGACCCTTAACATACTAAGGTTAGAACCATATTTTAGCCTATCACTGCATTCTTGAGTCTATCATAAATTGGATGCTCTAAAATAGCCTCACCAGTGACACTCCCCTATGTCTATAGATAACACAGTGGATATAGTCCATACAATAATAACTATTTAGTAACCATACATAATCCCTCTCTAATACATATAAGATCTTCATTATGATAATAATGGGATGTGAGGTAGCATTTACATAAAACATACCGATTAATAATCAACATAAAGAAAACACATGTGTTTAGACTACATACCTAAAACTACCTATGAAAAACAAATCTCTAAAAGAGACAAATAACATCTTAACATAAATAGTGTATTGGAATTTAATGTAGTTGTATACTTTTCATGAAAACCCATTTCAAAGTACCAATCAGGCCTTAAAATCTAAAACCAGTAATGATTTTTAAATAAAATATTATTTCCCTCAATGCCATTTAAAAACCCAAATCATGTTTCAAACTACTCATCCAAAGTACAAAACTATACTTTAAATCAATAATTATAAATTAAACATTTGGAATATGTTCTTGAATGACATTTTATGTTTTATAAATACATTTTGGGAACCAAGCACGGACTGAGGAAAAATGTTTTAGATAAGGTGTCTGGTGAAATTATATTTGTATTTATATATATATATGTGTGTGTGTGTGCAAAATAAATATACATTTTTATATATATGTACTCACATATATACATAAAAAAATTAATATTAGATACCTATTAGAAAATAAATAGACACAATTCACTTCTCCCAATGAAGAGTAATAAACCTCATGTAAATCCACCAAAACCACAACATAGAAGATTTATAATCAAAAAAATACAACATAAATGAAAAATTTATACAATAACATAATTTAAAATACATCACATAAAAATATCCAAATTATTTGAAAAAGGGCTCTAAGGAATTATTGTAAAAAAATTAAGTACATATACGTTTAATAAATAGGTATAAACATTGAAAATATTTTAAAATTTCCCCTTTTTAAAGAAACATTTAACTTAGATATCTTTCAAAAATCTATTTATAAATTTAACAATAAGATAAATTAATTAAGAAGAATCCATAAAACTCCAAAAATCTTATTTTGTTCCATTTAATGGAAAAGAATGGTGACACCGTCCTCAAATATATGTGGATACAATGAATATTTTAAATACAAGAGGGATATGACCCAGTAAACCAACCCCACTCCCTAAAACTAAGAGTAATAATGAATTAGTTTAAAAAAAACTCTTTATGGTTTGACCAATATGAGTGGAAATTAGGAGGAGGAAAAAAAGGAAAGATGAAGAATAAAGAAGAAGACCCAAACTTGAAAAAATAATCAAGGAATCAAAGTGGGGGGGTGATAAAAACCCAAGGAGGAGTAATATTGGACTCCTAAAAGTATTAACTCATGTATCTCAATCAAGTAGGGTGGAGGGGAAGTCAAATTGAGTTTTAATTTTCGGAGGGATAATTTAAGAAAACCATATTGTTGTTCGGAGTGGATACTCAAGAGGGGGGGTGAATTGAGTTCCAATTCAAATTTCTGTTAAAAATATTTATATTAAAATCCCCCTATTTAAAAACAAGTTAAACTATATTGAATTTATATAGATTGTAAAAGATAAATTAGTTTCTCAAAGATTGATTAGGGCTCAGTTATTTTAATCAGAGGACTAAATTAACTTTTTAAACTAACTTACTAGTTCACAATAAGTATAAACACTTTCTAATTTAACTATCAAAGTAACTTTAAAACAAATTGTATTTCAAAGTAATTAGCAGCAGAATAGAAAATATATTTATATAATACTTTAGATTTAAACTAAGATGCACAAAAGATATAACCAAGAGGTTCAGTCTCAAGCCGAGACTTATTCCTCTCAAACAATTTATATAAATTTGATCCATACCCAGGATCGGGGAAAACAATAGTGCAATGACTGTCCAGGTACTAAGACCTCTACCACAGTTCTTCGTGGGAATGAAAAACAACAGCACACAGTCATTCCAGGTCATACGTGACCTCTACCACTATCTATAGTGGGATAAAAGAGATTTAGAAGGTTTGTGGGAGGATTTAGAAATCCTCCAGCTTATCTCAGGAGACAGTGTGTGTATAAAATGTACAGAGTATCCACACTGCTAAAAATGTAAATAAAAGAATCACTGAGAGAGTAGATATGAGTTTTAAAAATATCTAGTGATTTTAAGTATAGCTCTGGACTCTTGATTAATCAGGAATGCTTCTGAGTCCTTATCTGGTTTTTGTCTGAAAAACAGAGGGTCGTTTTCATCAAGTAAAGTTTTGATCAGACTGAGTGCATGAAGAGCTCGTTGTAGTGCTTCACTCCTTGACTAAGGTGCCACTTGTGTTCTCCTCTAGAATGAATGGCTTCTCGTATGTCCAGTGTTCTTACAGTATGAATTAAGCCTTTATTCTCTGTGTGTTTTCACCACTTTTCAGTACTATTTAGCACTTCTTAGCACCGCCTTTTACACCCTTCAGTTCTCTCTTAGTACATGCTTCACATGCGTTCCTATTATAGCTTTCAACTCTGGCAATGGGAATTATTACCTTTTTATGGGTACTAGGTACAGTTTCCTGACATGCCAACAACTATCATTAAATAACATTATTTGCATTAAAATCATCAACTATTACTGTTGCTTTATAAATAAATAATATTGAGAGTATAGAGTTTGACTGGTAAGTCTTCTATCAGTAGATTTCTGTCGTAGATATGTAACAATAGGCTTTGTATAGTAGTGATCTCCTATTGGTAGCTCTTTAATCTTGTATCGGTAGCTCTTTGTATCGGTAGATCTTTAATATTGTATCAGTAGCTCCTTGTATCGGTAGATCTTTAATATTGTACTGGTATCTCCTTATATCGGTTGATCTTTAATCATGTATCGGTAGCTCCTTGTATTGGTAGCTGTTACTCTGTGTATCTATAGCTCTTTGTACCGGTGACTCCTTCTATCTGTAGATTTGGTCCATCGGTAGCTTGCTTGTATCGGTGGCTTGTTCTATCGATGACTGTCTGTATCAGTGAACGTTGAATCGGTAGTTTGTGCATACCGGTAGCTTCGTTCTGTACGAGTGAAGTGTATATCGGTAGACTCATTCATACCTTTAGACTTGTTCTATCGGTAGCTTCTCTTGTATCGGTATGTCTGTATCAGTGGACTTGATTTATCATAGGCATGTGCTTACTAGTGGACTTATACATACCGGTAGATCTGTGTATCGGTGACCTTTTCTTATCAGAGACTATGTCTATCAGTAGACTATGTACTGGTAGATCTATATTAGTAGCTATAAGAATATCACTGACTTACACTTATTTGCTTTATGCAAAACATATCCAATTGAGTTAGAATTATCTCAAAATTCATATACAGATAGATAAACATTTATTAACATATTTCAAAGATTAATTTAATATTATTATCAACTTGATAACAGAATGTCATAGATTGAAGGAATTAATATATAGATAGACATTGATTGGGATTATCAAAGTATGTGAAAGCATAATTGGTATTATCAAAGAACGTGAAGTCAACAATCTCCCCCTTTTGGATAATCACAACATATGATATTATAAGCCCAAAATAAATAGTAATGTATCAGAGGATATTATACCAGATCTAATTATATCAGAGAAAACAATGTATTATAACACATATATAGAAAAGATAATATATAAAACAAATGTACCTGGGGGAAAGAAATTAAACTCATTAAAGATAGTATTTATCCCCATTTAACATAAATAATAATTTTTCTCCCCCATATAAGTTTTACTTAGATATTGTTTATCTCCCTTTGTGATTAGGAAAAAGTGGTACAAGAAGGGAAATACTGGAGAAGAGAAGTGAGAAAGAGTAGAAAAATGTAAGATCATATATATTCCTTGGAGCAACCAGATAAAATGAAATACAAAAATAACACAAAAATACATAAAGATGATTCCTATCAAAAATCCTAATCACAGATCAATCCACATTCTCAGAATGAGATTTCCCCTTGGGATCAGAAGAAGATTCAGGTGAGGTGGATATAGGTGAAGGCTTAGGAACTCCAGAGATGATCAGAGGTGGATGAGCCACTGAAACAGTTCTTGGTCTGTACTTTGTACCTCTCTAAGTGATCATATGAGTAAGGATTCGAATAGCTTAGGATGGATTCATCTAAAAAGGAGATGTAGTTGAGGTAGATACAGGTAAAGCTGGAGGTACAATAACTGGCCTAACATCAACATGCAAGAAAGGTAACAAGAGATTTTCGAAATCCATAATGATTCCTCCTCCTCTCTCCATAACATATATGAAATCATCCTTGTTCTCCATAAATTATTCCAATGCAGGAGTCAACACTCTGAGCTTGCTGACTTATTCTCTGAAGGCTTGATTGACAGAAGGGATCTTTATGTTCTCTAATATAAGCTTGAAATTATTATTGATCTGATCCTTGGTATAAACCATTTGGAAATAATAATCCACCATGTCTTTCACCTCCTTCTGAGAGGCAGAAGCTTCTATCATATAGTCTTGGTTTATCTTCATTATATCTCTAGTTGTATCTCTAGTAGAAGTTACAACTTTTCTCAGATTAGATGAGTCCATAGAGCCACTGGTTGATGCTGAACCAAGATCCTCCTTCATCACAGATCTAATTTGATCCTAATCAAATGAAGGTCTGGAAGCAATAGAACTAATGGAGAAGGTTACAGTTTCCTTGAAATATTTGGTCAATACACTGATAAGATTTTTCACTTGGGAATCCTGGGTGGTGACATAATCTTTCATCGTGGTTTTAAATCCCTCAAAAACTAATACCATCTGGCTTATAACACTTTTTACATAAGATATGTCCTTTCCTGCTTGAGGTATAGAACTCATATATGATTCTAAAGAGATAACATATTTATTTAGAACATTAACATACTCTGCCAGTTTAGATACTTGAGTTCGGGAGCATGTAACTTAATCCACTATCTCTGCCACAAAGGTACAAACATTACATCCAAGAGAGGGTTCAAAGGAATTTTCCAAATTTCTCATTTCTTTAACAAAGAATTTCTTTAACTCAGAAATAGATGCACTAAAAGACTCTTTCAGATCATTTATTGATGACCCCAGATCAGCCCTGGGGATCATATCAGTAGATGTAACCACAATAGGTTCCCTTTCAGATACTATACTGGCCACATAGTCATTCATAATTGATTGAATAGATGACACCAGTGAAGCTTCAATTTTCCTTATTTCTTCCACAAAACTGATTTTGAGATCATAATTGATATTATCCAGATCATGCATTCTGACCACATCTATATGTAACAACATAGTCTGAAAAACATAATTGATTTTTGTTTTATTGAAAGATTTCTCATTAACAGAGTCTGGATAATCCATTCCAAAAACCACAAAACATGGGTCTTCTTCCCAATCCACAATTTCAACTGCCACTGAAACACTGCCAAACCTGATTGGATTCTCCCCCTCAATTGGTGAATTCTCTTTTATGGCAACAAAATTCTCAGAAGGTATTTCTTCCTCAGAAGAATATTCTACAATCAAATCCATCTCTACAACAGTAAGAGGTTCCTCTCATTTAGGAACTGGTCCTTCCATCTCATTCACTACGTCCTTAACAGACACAACTGAGATACCAATCAATGGACTTAGACTTAGAAGATAGAATCAGAGGCTTCAAATCCATTCTCTCCTTAATCTTCATTCTCAAAGGTTGGCTAGTATTCCTCATCTACATGTGTTTCTTCTTCTAATAAAACTTCCTTTTATGAAGATATAGTTTCATCAACAAGACTTGGGGGAAAGTCCAGATCCCTTCCATCAGCCATAGAAGTCTCATCTTCATTTGTCTCATCACTGTACTCAGGTTCTTCTTCATCAGATCCCAAACATGGATCCCTCACATC
The DNA here is from genome assembly GCA_963277665.1 of Viscum album. Taxonomy (NCBI): domain Eukaryota; kingdom Viridiplantae; phylum Streptophyta; class Magnoliopsida; order Santalales; family Viscaceae; genus Viscum; species Viscum album. The sequence goes on from OY728158.1 coordinate 393,878,331, forward strand.
CTTTGGCCTTGAAAGATGATCCACAGGATTGAACTTATCATATAACTTACTGTCATCAGTAACCCATTCTCCTTTCTATGGTTTCCAGTTTATCTTCATGTATTTGAAAATTGTGCTTGTGATATAGAAGTTGTTCTTTACCACAGCTATCTTATCTTGAGACTCATCTACTCCTTTTACCTTAATCATAACTGATATCAACTTAGAAAATAATAGGGAATTGGTCTTTGATTTTGGCCTAATCATATCCTCTATTTGAATCATTATAAACCTGCATAGATTCACGTTCACACCATATCTCAAAAGATGTAGCAGATAGATATCTTGATATCTTAAATTTGAAAATTCTCCTCTCCTTGGAATTAAAACATGCTGAAAAAACTTGAAAAGTAATATGTTCTCTCCATCCATTTCAGTATTCACCACCTGTCTTTGCTTGCCACTACCGGTGAGTTCCTTTAAGGCAATCTCATAATCAAATATCTCACTTATAGGTGTTATTGATTTCGAGAAATATCCAAACAAACCTTCGTGTGGAACCTTCAAGCATTCAGCCCACTCAACAGATGAAAAAGATATGTCCTTTCCATTTATCCATGAAATAATTCAGTTCTCATCTTTTGATTTCTCAAAAATCACAAACTCGTAGAACTATTTCACCAGCTTCGGATAGTAGGGTCCATTTTTGTTTGAGAAGAAATCTACCCACTTCTAATCTTCTATCACCTCGAGACCTAATGATCTACTATACAACATCTGTTCCACACATACCTCTTTTTCAATCACAATAACTCTATTCTATAAATGCAGGTTCACTGGTCGCCTTCCTGACCTTGTTCTACCAACACTGCTACTTCCTTCTTACTCAGCCTTTTTCTTATTTGCATTCTTCTCAACAATGTCATCTATGAAGGTAGGAATTTTGGTTTTTTACATCTATGGTTCGAATAACATAGGGTTTTTTGAGAGATTCGAGAGCTAAGGCTTGAAGGAAAAGGGTTTGATGTGGATCTAAAATTAATTAAGACTTAGTTTTATCATTTAAAAATCATAAAAAATTAAAAAATAAAAATTACATTATAAACGATACAGATTATGGAGGCAGATAGAAGTTTTAATCGATTGGGTATATCGGTGAGAATTCATAATCGGTGAGGTTTCACATCGGTGAGGTTCATCGGTGAGGTATGACATCGGTGAGGTATCACATTGGTGAGGTACATCGGTGAGATATTACATCGGTGAGGTATCTACTGGTCAAGGTTAATCATTTCTAACACATATCTAATGTAACTTAACCTATCCAAACTTAAAGGTTTGGTGAAAATGTCACCTAATTGATGTTTAGTACCTATAAATTCAAGAGTAATATCACATTTTTGGTAGTGATCTCTTGAGAAATGCTGCCTTACATCAATGTGTTTGGTCCTAGAGTGAGACACGGGGTTATTTGAAATTTTAATTGCACTGGTGTTATCACAATTAATAGAAACATGCCTAAAGTCATATCTATAGTCCAAAATAATGTGTTTCATCCACCGAATTTTTTCAAAGCAACTACCATCGGCTATATACTCTACTTTGGAAGTAGACAATGCAACAGAGTTCAGTTTCTTACTACACCAAGATACTATGGACATACCGAGAAAATGACATATTATAGATGTTATTTTTATATCTAACTTGCAACCATCAAAGTCAGCATCTGAGTAACTCGTTAATTCAAAAGATTGTCCTTTTGGATAAAACAAACCCAAATTTGTAGTAAGTTTAAGATACTTAAAAATTATTTTAACATCAAGACAATGTGGTTCTTTAGGATTATCTTGAAATCTTTCACACATACACACACTAAACATAATATCTGGTCGACTAGAAGTAAGGTAAATTAGGCTTCCAATCATACCTCTGTAATTGGTTTGATCCACTGGTTTCCCAGTTTCATCAATGTCCAACTTACAGACGGTACTCATAGGTGTATAACTCTCCTTAATTCTATCCAAACAAAAACATTTTTAAAATATCCTTTGTATATTTACTTTGATTCATAATAATACCATTTTCTTTTTTAAAAACATGAAATCCAAGAAAATATTTGATTTCTCCCATTAAACTCATTTCAAATTCATTTTTCATACTCATTGAAAAATCAGTACATAAGGAATGTTTAGAAGATCCAAAAATAATTTCATCTACATAGATTTCTACTATTAAAACATCTTTATAAATTCTTTTAATAAAAAGTGTTTGATCAAAAATCCCTTTAGTAAAACCTTTTGAAATAATAAAATTACTAAGTATATCATACCAAGTTCATGGAGCTTGTTTTAAACAAAATAAAGCTTTAGATATTTTGAAAACTCAATTTGCAAAATGAGGATTAATAAATCCATGTGGTTTTTCAACATTAACATCTTAAATTATAAACCCATTTAGAAAAGAACTTTTAATATCCATTTGATATAACTTGAAATTCATATTAGCAGCATAGGCAAGAAGAATCCTAATGGATTCTAATCTAGAAACAGGAGCAAAGGATTACTCGTAGTATATTTCTTCCTCTTGACTATAACCTTGTGCAACTAGCCTAGCATTGTTTCTAACTATATTTCCATAATCATCAACTTTGTTTCTAAAAACCCATTTAGTGCCTATAGTAAAAGTGTCCTTAGGTCGGTCAACTAATTCCCAGACATTGTTTCTTTCAAATTGATTTAGTTCTTCTTGCATAGCCATTACCCAAAATTCATCATCGATTGCAACATTGATATTTTTAGGTTCTAATTGTGAATGAAAAGTTTGATGTTCAACCTGGTTTCTTATAGAAGCTCTAGTCGGTGTACCTCTATCAAGATTACCAACAACAACATCTAAAGGAAGATTCTTTAGAATCCTATTTGATCTTGTAAATGTAGGACTAGAAATTTTACGCTCTTCCATAAGTTCGGGTTCTATTGAATCAGATTCTGAAATATGTTCAAAATTGGATGTCTTTACAATAGGATCATTGGTTTTATCATTAAGGTCCAGAAAGGAAAAATCTGCTTCAATATTTTCAAGAGAAGACTTAGGATCATGTGGATCAGTTTCATCAAACTTGATATGAACATATTCTCCCACACACTTTGTTCTTTTATTAATGACTCTATAGAATTTTCTAGTTAAAGAATATCCTAAAATCATTCCTTCATCACTTTTTGGTGCAAACAGGTCAAGATCATCCTTGGTGTTAAGAATAAATACTTTGCAACCAAATACTCTAAAGTAACTAACCTTAGGATTCCTATTATTCCACAACTCATAAGGGGTATTCTTCAGAATGGGTCTAATTAAGACTATTGATAATATAACAAGATGTATTTATAGCTTCAGCCCAAAAATAAATAAGCAGGTCATACTCATTAATCATTGTTTGTGCAATCTCTTGAAGGGTTCTATTTCATCTTTCTACTACACCATTCTGTTGAGGTGTCCTAGGGGCATAAAATTTTTGACTAAAGCCATTGTGTGAGAAATAATATTCAAACATGATTTTCAAACTCACGACCATGGTCACTTCTCAACGTCTTGATCTTATGTCCACTAAAGATAACTACAGACTTGGAGTATTTAATATGGTAGGAACAAGCTTCACTTTTGTGAGCTACGAAATATACCCAAGTATATCTAGAAAAGTCATCTACTAAGACATTTACATAGTGATTCCCATTTAAACTAGAAACTCTATAAGGTCCAAAAAAATCCATGTAAACCAAATCGAGGGGTTGAGAAGTTGAAACTTCTTTCTTTGATTTAAAAGAATTTTTATGTTTCTTTCCCATTTGATAGGGATTACAAACTTTGTTTGATGGGAATTCAAGTTTGGGTATGTCTCTAACTAAGTTCTTCCTAGTCAATTTTCTAAGTTAATGAATTTTGTAGAGTCCTAATCTTCTATTCCAAAACCAAGATTCTTTATGAAAAGCATTTAAACAAGTAACATTTTGTTTGGATAAATAATTCAAATCAACATCATAGTCATTTTCATTTCTCAATGCAGAAAATACTAAAATATTTTTAAAATTAAAAACATTACAAGAATCATTTTAAAATTTAACATTAAAACCATCATCACAATACTGAGAAATACTCAACAGATTATATTTAAGTCCATCAACAAATAAAACATTATAAATTAAAAATAAATCAATGTTACCAATCTAGCCTAGGCCAATGATCTTTCCTTTAGAGTTATCACCAAAGGTGACATGGCCCCCATCAACTTTTATTAAAATCTTAAAGCAAGAGTAATCTCCAGTAATATACTTTGAACATCCACTGTCCAAGTACCATACCTTTTTGTGAGAACTCTTTATGCAAGTTTCCTACAAAACAGATTTATATGGAAAATGATTTTGGTACCCAGATCTTCATGGGTCCATATAGGTTAGCAAGCAAAGCCTTAGGTACCCAGATTTTTCTCATGGGTCTCAAATAATTTACAGAATCAATAGATTTTAAAAGATAAACCTTATTTAATCTATAACTAGTTGAATAACTAGTTGTGGTATATGAATTTCAAGAATTATAACTTACAGAATTCTGTCCAGATTTAGAAATAAATCTAGTTTTAGTAAACTGTCTATGTCCAGGCTGATAGCCTATTCTCGTGGTATATTTTGGTGCCACTTGTTTTCCTAGAATTTGAGTAACTTTACATTTTCCATTTGTAAGATTTTCTAAGTCCTTTCTCAGTTTCTCATTAGACAATTTCAGTTCAGTTTTTTTCGTAAGTAATTGAGCATTATTTTCCTTTTCTACATCAAGGGTAGATTTAACTGAGCTGGTTAAAGCATGCTATTTGTTTAAGGCTTTATACTTGTCCTTAAATTCATTACAGGTTTCTTCTAGCATATTTCAATATTCAAATAGTTATTTAGTTGATATATTTTCTGATTAATAGTTAGATTGAACTCTATAATAGTATGAATTTAAAGCAGGAGGGTCCAGTGTTACCTACGATGTTTTCGTCATAAAACACATGTTAGATTTATGAGATTTTTCATCCTTAGAAGAATTAGAATCACTTGAAGTGTATTCTAAAGCACTCCAAGTTTATTTCATTTATTTCTTATACTTAGTGTCCTTGTATGCATGTTTCTTTTTGAATTTCAACTTTGGACAGTCTTCTTTTACATGTCCTTTCCTTTTACACTCACAGTAGTCAATTTCATCACTTTTATCAGACTTTTTCTAGTCCTTCTTCCAATTACCTTTGTTATCATATTTTCCTTTATAATTTGATTTTTAGAAGAATTTATTCTTCCTGTAGAACTTCTTGAATCTTCTGGCTTTTTGAGCCATCTCAGCATCACTGTCAGATGCACTCTCATCACTGCTTGAACTATCACTTTCACTTTGAATTTTTCTGTTGTCTTTACTCTTTAAAGCATATGTCTTGAAGGCTACTGACTTCTTCCTTGGTTAATTATCCTTGTCTTTGTTAACCATCAGCTCTTCTTCATACATCATTCGCTTACCAATTAATTCCTTAACAGGTAGAGAACTTATATCAAACTATTATCTTATGGATTCAAATGTGCCTCTCCATCTTTCTGGTAGACATCTTAATATCCTCATGATCTATTCTTTTGCAGGAACATCTTTTCCAAGTGATCTCATAGTGTTAAAAATATCATTGAACCTGAGATACATATCAGAAATGGGTCCATCAGTCTTCATTTTAAAATTATCATATTTGATAGTATAAGTGTTTAATCTCATTTCTTTGACTTTGGTTGTTCCCTCATGGGAAATACCCAAAGTGTCCCTAATTTTAGAAGCAATTTTTCAAGAAGATATGTGATTAAATTCTTCATCTCCTAAAGCAAAATATAGAGCATTCATTGATTTATAATTATTATTGTAAGCTGTCTTAGTAGGTTCATACCAAGTAGTTCTTTTAGTTTTTGGAATCTTATATTGAGTCACCGTAGATCTCTAGATATCAAATCCCATACTCTCTAAGTGAATTTACATTTTAAGCCTCCACTGGGCATAATTTGTACGATTAAAGAAAGGTGGCATGTTGGTAGCAGCACCTTCTAATCTATAATTTATAGATATATTTTAGAAAAAAAATGTTTAAAGATATAAAATTTAGAACTAACAAAAATTTATGATCATTAAGATACAACTAAAATAACTGTTGAAAAATAGAGTGTTTTCGAAAACCTTTAATAACAAAACCAAACCTATGATACCAAATGTTGTTCGGATTGGATACTCAAGAGGGGGGGTGAATTGAGTTCCAATTAATATTTCTGTTAAAAATATTTATATTAAAATCTCCCGATTTAAAAACAATTTAAATTGTAGTGAATTTATACAGATTATAAAAGTTCAATTAGTTTCTAAAAGATTGATTAGGTCTCAGTTATTTTAATCAAAGAACTAAATTAACTTTTGAAACTAACTTACGAGTTCACAATAAGTATAAACCCTTGCTAATTTAACTATAAAAGTAAATTTAAAACAAATTGTATTTCAAATTAATTAGCTGCGGAATATAAAATATATATATATAATATAATTTAGATTTAAACTAAGATGCACATAAGATATAACCAAGAGTTTCAGTCTCAAGTCGAGACATAGTCCTCACATGAAATTTAAATAAATTTGATCCACACCCTGGATTGGGGTAAAAAACAGTGCAAAGACTATCCAGGTACTAAGACCACTACCCCATTTCTTCGTGGGAAAACAAAACAACAGCACATAGGTTGTCCATGTCCAACTTTACCTCTACCACTATCCACAGTGGGATACAAGAGATTTAGAAGGTTCGTGTGAGGATTTAGAAATCCTCCATCTTAGCTCAGGAGACAGTGTCTGTATAAAATGTACAGAGTATCCACACTACTCAAAATGTAAATAAAAGAATCACTGAGAGAGTAGATGTGAGTTTTAGAAAGCTCTTGTGATTTTAAATGTAGCTCTCGACTCTTTATTAATCAGGAATTCTTCTGAGACCTTCTCTGGTTTTTGTCTGAAAAACAGAGGGTCTTTTTCTTCAAGTAAAATTTTGATCCGCTTGAGTGCATGAAGAGCTCGTTATATTTCTTCACTCCTTGAATAAGGTGCAGATTGTGTTCTCCTCTAGAATGAATGGCTTCTCGTATGTCCAGTGTTCTTCCAGTTCGAATGAAGCCTTTCTTCTCTGTGTGTATTTACCACTTTTCAGCACTATTTAGCACTTCTTAGTACCACCTTTTACAACCTTCATTTCTCTCTTAATACACGCTTCACGCTTCTTATTGTTATAGCTTTATGCTCCAGCAATGGGAATGATTTCCTTTTTATGGGTACTAGGTACGGTTCCCTAACATGCCAACACCTATCAATAAATAACATTAATTTCATTAAAATCATCAACTATTACCATTGCTTAATAAATTAATAATATTGAGACTATATATTTTGACTTGTCAGTCTTTCATCAGTAGCTTCCTATTGTAGATATGTAATGGTAAACTTTGTATAGCAGTGAACTCCTATCGGTAGCTCTTTAATCTTGTACAGGTATCTCCTTGTATCGATAGCTCTTTAATCTTGTACCGGTAGCTCCTTGTATCAGTAGCTCTTTAATCATGTACTAGTAGCTCCTTGTATCGGTATCTCTTTAATCTTGTACAGGTAGCTCCTTGTATCAGTAGCTATTACTTAGTGTATCAGTAGCTCTATATACCGGTGACTCCTTCTATTGATAGCTTTGGTCCATTGGTAACTTGCTTGTATCAGTGGCTCATTCTATTGGTGATTGTCTGTATTGGTGAACATTGTATCGGTAGCTTGTGCATACCGGTAGCATCTTTCTGTACGAGTGAAGTGTATATCGGTAGACTCATGCATACCGGTAGACTTGTTCTATCGATAGCTTCTCTTATATCGGTATGTCTGTATTGGTGGACTTGATTTATCAGAGGCCTGTGCTTACCAATGGACTTATACATACCGGTAGCTCTGTGTATCGGTGACCTTTGCTTATCGGTGACTATGTCTATCGGTAGACTAAGTACCGATATATTTGTATGAGTAGCTATAAGAATACTAGTGACTTACTCTTATATGATTTATGAAAAACATATCCCATTGAGTTATAATTATCGCAAAACTCATATACACATAGATAAACATTGATTAACATATTTCAAAGATTAATTTAATATTATTTTCAACTTGATAATAGAATTTCATAGATTGAAATAATTAATATATAGATAAACATTAATTGGTATTATCAAAGAATGTGAAAGAGTAATTGGGATTATCAAAACATGTGAGGTCAACACATATTTTATGAAAACTAGATAAGTCACACGATTTGGTTAAAAAATTTTCAAAACCATTTACCAAATACACACCCCTAACTAGACTAACCTTGAGATATATATAGTTTGGAAAAATATCTTGAGAAAATGTACACAAACCATTTGAGACATATCTTCTTAAAACTACAAACATCTATATGATTTTTTTATGTCTAATACTAATCATTCGGTCTAACCATTCAACCTACAAAGAAACTCCAAATTTTGAAATTTATAATGAAAATCAACTCAAAAATCATAGAGAAAACCATAAAGTAATAAGTAAATAAATAATGAAAATAAATAATAGGGTGTGGACGAACAAATATTTTCCCTTGATCTTCTTCTGCACTAGCTGGTCTCAACTACCCTCTATATTATATTTTATTTCAATTTTTTCAACATTTATGATGATTTTATTTAATACATAAATTTTTTTAGTATAATTTAATTAAAATTAAAATTTAATTGATTGATTTTAAAAACTTTTATTTAAAATTTTCTTGTGTGGGTGAATAATATTTTAAGTTTGACTTTTGGAAAACATAATGAAAAATATTGTATTTAATTTCCTTAGTTTAATTGTCATTTGTCTTTAAGGTGTAGTCTGATTATTGATAACTATAGTTTAGGACTTTTGAAAAATAGGTTCCAACCCCTAGATATCCCTCAACCCATGGGGGAAATTCCACATGGACAATTCTTAGGGATTATCCTACCAATCACGTCCACACCAAGAGCGTTTCCCACTCATAGCACAACACACATACACATAGTGCACTAACAAATGGGAGGAGGGTTTGTGTTTCAAAAGAAGGATGGATTCACAAGAATAGGGTGGTATACGATAGTTTCAGGGGTTTTATATCCCCCATATTACTTGATGAACACTTCTTCTATGATTTTTATTATAATTTTGTGTCAAACCAAACCAAAAAAACACCCCTATGATGAATAATTAGATCCCAAATATTAGAGTGTGGCTATTGAGCCATAGGGTGTTATTGCCTTTGAAATATCCTTGTTTTCATATCTCCTCATGAATAGAATGAGGTAGTATTATTTTATAACTCAATTCTTGTAGTGATGGGGGATTTTATTTAGTAAATAAATTCTTTCCTGGTAGTTTTAAAAAAAATTAACATTTATTTCTAGCTTTCTTAAAACATATATAACAAACTTCCTCTTTATTTTATACTTAAAAATGATTTATTAAAAAAAATATTCACTTGATAGAACATAAAAGATAGAGAGGTATATTTTATTTGGGGATTATTAACATTAGATAACAACTTAAAACATAGAATGAAACATCTTATTGAAAACTTCATTTATATGACCACTACATTCCCTCGTACTTAGCACTACATGGGATAACCTGAGGACATGCATAAGAAATGGGTGATCTATAAAGACCATGTAAGGTATTAAACAAGGAATAACATGAATATTTCAATACTTGTTAAGAAATATTCATATCAATGGATCACAAGAGAAACATGAACATAAAGGCATGATAAATCATGATAATCATAACCTGGAAATGTGGCAACAACACTTAACATGGAATTAGCATGAGCCAGGACTCATTGCACATGGAGAATGAGTAAACCCTCATTTAACATTAGGAATGAGTAAAACCTTTTTTAACTTGAATTAGAATGAATCAACACTCATCTCACATTATTTATCATGATACTATACTTTACCCAATGCATTGGAGCACTATCAGGGTGCACCCTTCTTAAACATTTCATTTCATGCATAAGTGTGCCACATGGATCATACAACATTGAATCAATCGTCATAAATTATTACACAATAAAGTTATTTAGAATACATAAATTAAGCTTTATAATCATTATGTAAAATAGAATAAATTTGAATACCATTTATAGAGAAATGGGCATGGTATTCAATATACAATGACATTGGCTTGGAAAATCGTAGTGCAATTTCTACAGCATAACAGCGTGAAATAATAACTCATAAAAAGGTTTTATGAGATTGAAAGGGGTGTATCGTCATATTTAAATGAAATGGACAGTAATGGGGTCATATAGATACATGTACCAACAAATATAATTGAATTTAGATGTATAATTCAAAATAATTACTTGGATGTAAAAGAGGTAAGGGAAATCCCTCATGGATTTTCGGCATGGTAATGGGTGTATATAGTAGGAATTAATGAGAGATAAAGGGGTATCCCATAATCCAAATATATATAACGAAGTATGGGGTAGGTGATAAATCATACCCTAACATTTGTAATTGAAAAAGTTTCATAACAACTTAAAGAAAATTGGAAAAAAATGAGAAAGGAAGAAATCACGTACATGGAAGTGTGATCCAAAAAGCATGGGAGAGGCTTGAGAGAGGCTTAACGGGAGCTTGGGGAACCTTGAGAGGATTATAGATGGAGGAGGGAAAAGGTTGGAAGAACTAAAAAATTTTTGGGTGAAGAGGAAGTCGGATATTAAGTTGGTTTATATAGGAAAGGGTAGGGAATTCATTATTATTTATTTATGGGACACCACACATTAAACTAATCAAAACCAAAAACCAGCCATGGTTTTTCTCATGGTTTTTTCCAAAGGGGATTGGAAAACAATATATTATGAGACCAAAGTCTAAAACTCTTAAAATAATAGGGTTTCGTATGTGGAGTTGAGTCATACACTAAAGGAAAACAATTTAAAAATAAAAAATGTTTTATAAGTCTTGGAGGGTCCACTAAAGCATTATAAAATAAATCAAACAAATATAAAATTACATTATTTTAATGGTAAAACATTATTTTCTGAACTTAATATTTATATTCTTTTATTACATTACTATTGAGTCATTATGATGTCATAAAACACATTATATATTTAAACAGTATTTAATTTTTACCCAAAAAATTGATTATCTCAGAAAATTATGAAAAATTAACCATTGTATAATTTCGACATCTTGATTCCAGAAATAATATTCATTTTATCAAAATAATTTTATAAATATTTGAATTTTTTTTACTTTTAGTTTAAAAATTGAAATTTATAAAAAAATTCACAGGTTTTGATAAAAACAACTATCAAACCATTATTAAAAATTACAATTATATTCATAAAAAATTGTAAGATCATTTATATTTAATAAATATTATTCATTAGTAATAGTTTATTAAAATACAATTTAATTCAAAAATCCATTAATTCATGAAAATAGATCTCATAGTTAATTATTAACTAAAAAATTACTAGTTGTGCTTTGAAAACTATTTACAATGTAACAATAATAAAATGAATACTCATTATTTATAAAAAAATAATTTACATAGTCATAGTGCTAGGGTCTTCTTACATAACCCATTATAAACCTGCATCAGACCGAAGGGTAAAGTGTTTGATGGCGACAGACTCTTGGAGTGGCTTGGATAACATCGCTCAGGTGGTAATCTCTATTAAATTACACTTCTCCCATAGATCATTCCTCTCAAGCTTAAAGTGTTCAAGCTCAGATTGGGCTCGGTCAAGAGTGAAGCCCAATGATGCCACCATTTTTTCGAGCTCTGAAAAATGGGCTTCATACGGGGCAAGTCTACTGGATGAGGACATCACTTCCTTTGTTTGAGTAAATTTGATTTGTAAAATCCCTATATTTATACTAATTATGTAATCACTATTCAACAACTATATTAGCAACAATCACAATTATTAATGGTATTTTAAAATATAGAAACATAGAAACAATGAATTTCACATTTTATATAACCACAATATGACATTTAATTATATCAATAGGAATTTTCATTAATGAATGTTTGGGTCATTATAATCTTCCCACCTTAAGAAATTTCACCCTCAAAATTTCCTTTTCCCACAAAAAAACAGATGTGGGTATCTTTGCTTCATCACTTCCTCTGATTCCAATGTCTCTTATTCAAACATGTGGTTTCACCAAAACACCTTAACATGGGGCATTTTCTTATTTCATAGAACTTTTTCTCTGCGATATAAGATCTTCACTGGTTTATTATCATAATAAAAATCATCCTCTAGCTATACTACCTCGGAAAAGAGTAACTGTAAAGGGTCTGGTATGTATTTCCTTAAGAGGGATACATGAAATATATCATGTTCTTTGGCTATGGTAGGTGGATGTTCTAGTCGATAGGACATAGCCCCAACATGATCAAGAATCTCGAAGGGGATGATATACCTAAGACTTAACTTTGCTTTATTTCTAAACCTCATGGACTTATTCCATAGAGGTATGTGTAGAAATACCATGTCTATAACTTTAAACTTATGGTCTTGTTTATGGTTATCTTAATAACTCTTCTATCAACTTTGGGCTAACTTGATATGCTGCTGAATGGTTTTCAACTTCTCCACCATTTCTTCAACAATTTCTGGTCCTAGTAAATTACACTCACTGACTTCATACCAACATTTCAGTGTTATGCACCTCTTCCCATACAGGGATTCATAAGGTGCCCTTCAGATGCTCGATTTGAAACTCTTCTTGTAGGATAATTCAACCAGTAGAAGATGTTGGTCCCACCATTGAAGTCCATATAACACAATCTTAACATATCCTCCAGTGTCTAAATAGTTCTCTCATATTGGACATATGTTTGAGGATGATAGATCATACTAAATTTCAGTTCAGTATCCAGATCATGTTGAACACACTTCCCAAACATAGAGGTGAATCTTGTATCTCGATCGGATAAAATAGATAGTGGTACTCCATGCAGCCATACCACTTCCCTGATATATATTCATGCCAGTTGATCCAATGAGAAATCCTCCTCAATTGCAATGAAGTGTGTAGACTTTGTAAGATTATCCACAACAACCCAGATTGTAGTGTTTCCTTTAGATGTCTTTGGAAGTCTGGTGGCAAAGTCCATGGTGATGTTATCTCATTTCCATGCTGGTATGGGCAATGGTTTCATAATCCCCTTATACTTCTGCCTCCACTCTTTCACATGCTGACACACTAGGAACTTTGATGTATACTCAATGAACTCCTTATTTATATTATCCCACCAATAATGATCTCAGAGGTCTTGATATATCTTTTTGTTTCCAGGGTGAATAAATAAATTCGAACTATGTGCATCATCCAAAAGTTCCTTCTTCATCTCTAGACGTGATGAAACACATAGTCTTTTCCCAAATCTCACAATTCCTTCTTCATTAACACTGAACTCTAGGGATTTCCATTTTCTAATAGCTTCCACTTCCTTCTGAATTCCCACATCATCCTTTTGAGCATCCTTTAACCTTTCAAAAAGAGACAGTTGAGAAATCATTTGTGAAAGGATTGATGATGTTCCCTTCTTTATGATTCCCATGTCCATCTTTATCAAATCTAAGAAGATTGGATCCTTCTCAATTCTCATCAATGATAAAATCATAGGGTCCTTTCTACTTATATCATCCACCAACTTATTCACTTTCCCAAGGTGGTAATGGATTGAGTTTTCATAGTCTTTGACCAGTTCTATCCATCTTCACAGGTTCATGTTCAACTCTTTCTGTGTGAATACATAGTTAAGGCTTTTGTGCTCTGTATATATTTCACACTTCTCCCCAAAGTGGAAATGCCGCAAAATTTTTAAAGTGAAGATCACCATATCCAACTACAGATCATGTGTTGGATAATTCAGCTCATGAACTTTAAATTTCCTAGAAGAATAGGCAATGAATTTGTCCTTTCGCATCATCACACAGTCCTGGCCCTTCTTCAAAACTTCACTAAATACCACAACAATGTTCTCCAATTATGGGTAATGTTAGCACAAGAACACTGATAAGCCTCATTTTCAACTCCTTAAAGCATTCTTTGAATTTATCAATCCAAGAAAAATTTACTCCCTTCCGAGTTATCTTTGTAAGAGGGTTGGACAATCATAAGAAATTTCTCAAAATTTGTTGATAATATCCAGCTAACGCCAAAAAGCTGCGGATATCTGTTACCAATGTTGGCCTTGACCATCCCTCTATTGTATCTATCTTGGAGGAATCCATAGATATCCCATTTCTTGTGATGATATGGCCTAATAATGATACCTCCTTTAACTAGAACTCACACTTGTTGTAATTTTCATATAGCTTCTCCATTCTCAAGGTCTCTAGTATAGTTCCTAGATGATTCTCATGATCCTCCTAGGTTTTGAATCATATTATTATATCATCTATAAAGACTACCAAAAATTTTATGAGGTAATCTCTAAAGACACTATTCATCAAGTCCATGAAGATTTCTGAGCATTAGTGAGTCCAAAAGGCATTACTATGAATTCATAGTGCCTGTATCTTGTACGAAAAGCAGTCTTGGGGATATCTCCATTCTTTACCCTTACTTGATAATATCCCAACCACAAATCTACCTTGGAGAAGTATTGTTCTCCACACAACTGATCAAACAAGTAATCCATTAGTGGGAGAGGATGCTTTTTATTTATCGTGATTTTGTTAAGCTCATGATAATCGATGAAAATTTTCATTGACCCATCCTTCTTCTTGATGAAGAGGACTGGTACACTCCATGGTAAAACACTTGGGCATATAAACCCTTTATCCAGATTCTCCTGTAGTTGTTTCTTCAGCTCCTCAAGCTCCAAAACATCCATTCTATATAGAGTCTTGGATATTGGAAATTCCCTAGGTATAAGATCAATTAAGAATTAAAAATCTCTTCTATGAGGAAGACTAGACAATTCCTTAGGAAACACTTCAGTGAATTCCCTCATAATAAGCATGTCTTTGAGGATGGGTGCGTCCTTAGACACACCCATCTGAGTTAGATATGTGTTCTCATAGGGCAATAATATCTTCACTTTATATGATGTAGATAAATAAGATTCATCTTTATCCTTGCACTTGTACAGAATTGGGGGTCGATTCGTCACATGGAGAGTGACTTCCCTCACACAGAAATTTATGTTGGGTCTATATAAGAAAAGACAATAAATGCCAAGAATTGCATAAAATTCTACCATAGGGAGTATGAAGAGGTTTTCCGGGAAGTTCAATCCACCAATAAAGGAAGGGGAGGAGTTATATTCATGGAATTCAATGATTTCCCCATTTACTATACTCGTCAACATATTTAATTCCATGATTTTTTTTGGTGTTGGGATTCTTCTACTAAACATTCTAGATATAAAAGAATGCATAGATCCTGAATCAAAAAGTATGTTTTCCATTATTGAAGAATAACTAGCGTACCTATCACCAATTCATTTTCAGGGTTCACTTCAGTAGTTTTGATGGAAAAAGCTCACCCTTACTGCCTTGGAGGTTGTTGGTTTCCTCAAAAAACCCATAGCTTAGGGAACTGATTTGAATAATGCCCTGATTCTCTACAGTTTAAGTAATGAACAACATGTTGAGATTCGAACAGAGCATTCCTCTCCTTTGTCATAGCCATGATTTTTTCTTATCTGCAGTTAATGGATAGTTTCCCTTCTCTTCCACACCTAAAGCATTTCCTCATCCCCTTTAGGAAATTTCCAGGTTACTTCTTTCCACACCTTTAGAAAGTAGGGTGCTGGATTTTATTATTACTGTTGGATTTATCCATCAAACCCCTAGGAATGAATTCCACCTTATGCTTATTTATCCCCATGATAACCCTAAGGTTCATCGATCTCTATTTCAATCTTGACGGCACATCAGACAATTTCCTCATAGCTATTGAAGTCACGGATCGCCAGGGCTTTCTGTAGGCTAGGTTTCATCCCACCAAAGAAGCAGTCAACCTTACATTTGGGGGTAATGAAAAATTCGGAAGCATATCATGAAAGCCTTGTAATTTTTTCCTCATACGCTCTGACAGATTCATCACCTTTTTTCTTGAGGGCATGGAAGTCCCTTTCCATATTATGTCGGAGGGTGCACGGAAAATATTTATAAAAAACATCTTCTAAAAATCCTTCCATTACAACGCCTCGATCTCCTCCTTGGGCTTCGTGTTTTTGATCGATGTCCACCATTGATTTGATTCACCCTCCTTACGATAAGTATCAAGAATAACCTTCTCTTGTTTGGAACATTGAAGGATGGAGAAGATCTTTTTAATGGAGTTGATCTAATGTTCAACGATTGAGGTATCAAATGATCCATTAAAAATAGGAGGCCTTTGTCTCATGATTCTCTCGATAGTGACTTGTTATTTCTTAAGAGGGGTTGAACGTTCTTCTTAACCCATTTTTCTATTCAATTCTTGAGTTAACTGAGAGAGTATCATGAAAATGTTCACGATTTCTGCTCCCATCGAATTGGGCATCTCATTAGAATAGTCATCACATCAGTTGTTAGCTCGAGTACTCCTATTACCAGACATTGTCTGGAATAAAAGGAATGTTATCGGTAACACATAACGGTTAATCCAAGGAAAAAATAGATGACTTATAAATATCTTTTATTTCCTTAGCTTATGAATCTATAGGCTTCAATCTATGTTATCCATGGTCTACTTTATAACATATATTCATAGGGGAATTTTTGTATTCCCTTAATAATGGTTCATACTAAGCTTGTGAATTTACTAATGCATATCCCCTGGGAGTTTCATAACCAAGAGTGTACCAAGGCCCACTGTCATGTACCAGGATACCATGGGTCAAGCCCAAAACTCTTTATCGGGGTTTTCACCCCTAGGTACATTTTTGCCAGAGCCGCCTCTACCTCCTTGTATCTAGACAGGGATGTATTTTCTTGATAAACCACTTACTCAATACTCACCAAAACATAGGGATGTTTTTCTTATACATAGTCATATCCCTAAGGCTTCACTAGGGGTTTCTAATCCTAATCCCAAAAAATAACTAAACCAATCCTCTGATACCAATTATAACAACCCTTCTCTTTATTTCATAATTAAACATGATTTATTACATAAAAACATCACTTGATAAAATAAATAAGATCAAGAGGTCTAGTGCATTTGGGGGTTAGGAACATTACATAAAAACATAAAACATAGAAAACAAAATCTTATTGAAAACTTCATTTACATTACCACTAAATTCCCTCATACTTTGCATTGCATGGGATAACCTGAGGACATGCATAAGAAAAGGGTAAGATATAAATACTAGTAAAGGAGTAAATAATTAATATCATAAAGATTAAAATAAATTTTAGAAAATAGTCATATCAATGGATCATAAGAGAAACATGAAAAAAAATCATGAAAAAGCATGATAATCATAACATGGAAATGTGGAAAGATCACTTCACATGGAATTAGCATGAGCCAAGGCTCATTACACATGGAGCATGAGTTGACCCTCATTACACATGAAGCACGAGTAAACCATCATTGAACATAAATCAGAATGAGTCAATAGTCATTTAACATGAAAAATAATGATACTATACTTTACCCAATGTATTGGAGTGCTATCAAGGCCCACCCTTCTTAAACATTTCATTTCATGCGTAAGTGTGCCACATGGATCATACAACATGGAATCAATCATCATCATTTTTTTCACGATAAAGGGATGTGGAATAAATACATGAATCTTTATAATTAGTAAGTAAATTTTCAAAAAGTTGAATTTCCCTTGATATAGAAATGGGCATGGTATTCACTACACAATGACATTGGATTGGGAAATCGTAGTGTAATTTCGACAGCATAATAGCGTGAAATAAGAACTAATAAACAAAGTTAATGATAGAGAAAGATGTGTCTCATCATATTTACCTAAAAGGTATAGTAAGGGGTCATATAGATACATTTCCCAACAAACATAATGGAATTTAGATGCATAATACAAAAGAATTACTTGGATTTAAAAGAGGAGAGGGAAATCCTTCATATAATTTCAGCATGGTAACAGGTGTACATGGGAGGAATTAATGAGAGAAAAAGGGGTATCCTATCATAAAAACCTGAAAATAGAAGTATTAAGGGGGTTTGAAATCATACCCCAACATTTTTAATTGAAAACAAAAGGTCATAACAACATAAAAAAGTTGAAAAAAATGGAAAAGAAAGAAATCCCTTACATGGAAGTGAGATCCCAAAATCTTGGGAGAGGCGTGAGAGAGGATTCTTGGGATCTTGGGGAACCTTGGGAGGATTATAGAGAGATTAGAGAAGAGTTTGGACGAAATCCAAAGGCTTTTAGTGAAGAGTATGTGGGATCTTGGTAGGGTTTATATAAGAAAGGAGAGGGAATTCTTTATTATTTTGGTTTGTGACACAACACGTTAAAATAATCCAAAAAAACAAACAAGCCCATGTATTTTTCCCATGGTTTTATCAAAAGTGGAGTGGAAAACAATATTTTATGATCCCAATGTCTAAACGTCTTAAAATAATAGGGTTTCTTATGTAGAGGTGAGTCACACTCTCAAGCAAAACAATTTAAGAAGACTAAATGTTTTATAAGTCTTGGAGGGTCCACTAAATCTTTTTAAAATAAATAAAACTAATATAAAATCACATTATTTTACAGTTAAACATATATTGGATAAAAATATTGTTTATATTATTTTATTACATCACTATTGGGTCATTATGATGTCATAAAACACATTATATATTTAAATGGTATTTAATCTTTACCCATAAATTTGACCGTCTTAGAAAATTATGAAAAATTTCCAATTGGATAATTTCGACATCCTGATTCCAAAAATAATATTCATTTTAACGAAATAATATTCTTAATATGATAATTTTTACTTTTAAAGTTAAAATCGATATTTATCGAAAATTCATAGGCTTTGACAAAAACAGCTTTCAAACATTAATAAATATTTCAATTGTATTTATAAAAAATTGTATGATCATTTATATTTAATAAAAAGTAATTAATTAATAATACATTATTTATATATTATTTAATTCAAAAATCCATTAATTAATCAAAATGGATTTCTTAGTTGAATATTAACTAAAAAACAATATTTCTGCTTTAAAAAGTATTTACAAAGTAACAATAATAAAATGAATGCACATACTTTATAGAAAAATAATGTACATAGTCATCGTGCTAGGGTATTGTTACATAACCCATTATAACACCCACATAAGACCGAAGGGTATGGTGTGTGATGGTGACAAAATCTTGAGGTGGATATGATAATATCACTTGAGTGGTAATCTATATGAACATCCACTTCTCTCATCGTGTTCCGCTCAAGCTTAACATGTTCAATCTCATCTTGGGCTTGGTAAAGAGATAACACCAATGATGCAACCTCCTTTTGGAGATCTGATAAATGGTCTTCATATGGGGAAAGTCTACTGGATGAGGCCATCGGTTCCTTTGTCTGAGTAAATTGGATTTGTTAAATCCCAATATTTATATTAATCGTGTGATCACTGTTCAATGACTATATTAAAAATTGTCACAATTATTAATGGTATTTTAAAATCTAAAAACATAAAACCAATGAAGTTCACATTTTATATAACAATAATAAGAATTTAATTAGATTAAGAAGAATTTACATTAATGAAAGTTTGGATCGTCACAAATTATTATTCTCTTACTCACAGGACTATTAGTGTTTTAGAAAGGGAATGATCATTCAATTTACCACTTTTCATATAACAAAAAATTTATGGATTGAAATAGTTATGTTTAAACATGGTTCTGGGCACCTAACTAATTAACATAATTGAATAATTGAGAGGGGAAAGGGTAATCACTATTTTAAAGTGCGGGTACTCTAAGAGGATGCTAAATTTTACCCACTTCCTATGGCACTTTGAATACCATTAATTTTTTACTTTGCTAGTATAATGAACATTTATTTATATTACTTTGAATATATCCTCTTATTTTATCTCAGACTGGTACAAATTTCAATTTTATTATTTTCAAACCATTTCTTAAAACATTTGAATTTATATATGCACTATTCTATGGGGATTAAACTAAACCCCCACTAAATTATTTAAAATGTTACTTAGTGATAGTTATAGTTGAAAATTTTTTAATTTGATTTCTTGGGAGATTTACTAATGCATTTTGGGTGATCAAACATTACACTATTGTCAAAATATTGTGACTAAAAATGATTATTATTTTTTGTAATTTTCAATTTAGTTTTATTCTTTTCACACTTTCTACACTTGGTCTCATAAAAAATAGTTTTAGGAACCACCTCATCACAAAAATACTCAAATCTGGAAAAAAATAAGTATAACTTGAAATAAATAATGAGATAAAAAATACCCTGAGAAGACAAAATAAAAACACACAATAAGAAGTCATAAATAGATGAGAATCTAGAAAAGAAGCTACCCAATTAATACTCTTAGAAATCCAAGAATGGAACTAGAGGATACAAGATCTAATCAAATATATGAGACCCTCAAATGTTCAGATAAATTCAAGAATACTCATCTAACCAGTCACCTACTAGTCATTTAATATCAACTTATTGGTAATACAAATGATTTCACATTCCATAAAATTCGTCAGGATACCTCATGAAGACTCTAATTCTTAAATGGGGTGTTTCTTATATCTATGTGACATGTTTTAGTTTAACAACATAATAATAGATGTGGTAAGACTACATAACATCCCCTTATATATCAAATTCAAAGCTCATGAGTGGATTCAAAGTCAACACTCACACTCAATCATAACTTGGGAGTATCGGATAAGGATGTTTATGATGATGTTTTACCTACATCAAATTATATTAATTTTATAGTAAAAATTCTAAATTTCAAATAATTGAATGAAGAATCAATTTATAATACATGGTAATGGTTCTAATGATTTTTATAATATTTTCTCACCACAAAATAGAAACATGGTTGCTAATTCAAAACTTTTATAGGTTTTTGTCATAGGGTAACCATTAAATTATATATATTTATTCTAGATGATCACTATTGAGAAATTCATTTGAATAAAGATAAAAGTTGTTGGATGAAATATCACACAACAATTTTTAATAGAAAATAGATAGAACAAAAGGATAAAGAGTGCACATGGTGGATAACAGTTGGGTTTCCACCCAAATGATTTCAATTTAAAATAAATTAGATGATATGATGTCTAATCAACATCCCTATGGTATAAAATATTAATATTATAAATAACAAGATTATAACCACAAACATTATGTGTAGCGATGGAAGCCAAAACAAAATAAATCAAGGTCTAGTATTTTAGCTGAGGCTGTGAGGGTTCTAACCTCAACATCAAGGTCCATAAAAGATGAGTCAATTCTACTAATTGGAGGAGAATCTAGACTCTTTCATGAATATAATGGGATCTTCAATCAATGATTTGAAAACTTACTCCTAGTATCTAGGTGAATCGATCTGATAATTAAATGATGAATCGAAAAACCAAATATTGGTAATGAGGAATCTATAAATCCAAGTGAGGAAAACTGAAAATATGCTCTATGATAGGTCAATGGGTGTTTTTCCAAGAGATAATGAAGTTACTAAACACATATAACTAAAATCCATCACTTTTAGGAATAGAAATAAAAACCAATATAATTATAAAAAGGTTTGAAAATAGATTTAAGAACATGATGAAAAAAAGAGAAACAGATCAAGGAAGTGATAAAAATAAAAATAGTAGATAACACCATTCAAGAGGAATCACCACCACCTTCCTAATAAAAACTAAAATTTATGGAGAGAGAAATTTAATTAATGTTTTAATTAAAGAAGATAAAATTTTCAAGATATGTTTAATAAATTGAAAATCTACATACCATTTTATGAGTTGATCATGAACATTCCTACCTATGGGATGTTTAGAAAATAATTGGTGTCAAACAAAAGGAATATAGAAGAATTAGGAACCATTTCATTGATGAGGTAATGTTTATCTATGGAAATAAGAAGTAAACCAAAGAATAAAAATGATCAAGGTAGATTTTATATTTTGATTGATATTGGTTCAAACAAATTTGGAATATATTTATGCGATTTAGGTGAAATTGTCAATATAATTTCATACTCAATATTCAAAAGCATGGAATTGACGGAGAAAATCCAAATATATTTATGCTTAAACTTTCCTAAAAATAATGAGATGACCTCTATGACTACTTAAATATGACATAATCAAGGAAGAAAAGTTTTAATTTCTTTTGTATTATCTTCTCATGGTCATGTATGAAGTGAATACCCCAATAATCTTGGAAATATTATTCTAATACATGGTAAGGAAACTAGTAAATATCCGATGTAGAGATCCATATTTAAACGAAAGTAGAGAATAAGTTATGTTCAATATATAATAGGTGATGAAAAATATGGATGATAAAGGTGATGATCTAAGAGATGAGTTTAAAGGGGTAAAGAATGTTATAAATCCCCATAAAAATAATTAAGTTAAATTTTATAGAGAATAAGGAAGAAGGTGGAAAATAGGAAATGATAGATAAGAGTTTTCTGGGAAATTATAAGGGAAAAGGAGGGACTATTGTCCTTAAAGAATTAAGGTAAGGGAAATAGGATTTTTCAATTAGTGAAATACCCTTTTATTTTTTAAGAAAGGTAAAACACCAATAGAATAGGCCCATATAGGTAGAAAAATTATTTCCTAGAGGAAGAGAAATGGTAGTTTATGATAAATAAAGAGGTCCCATCTACATATAGAAATCACAACTTTAACCCTTTATGTATATGGATTGGGTAACCAATTTCTTACCCTCAATAACATGACTTTTAGAGGTTATTTCAAGTTCAAACACTATAAAAATCACTTTTGGGAGGAAACCCTTGTTTTTTATTATGATTTTGGATTTAATTGTTTTTGTTTAAGAGCTAATTTTGGAGTAAATTTCTTTATATTTTTTAACTTTCATGAGGGGCCTACAATTTCATTATTTTAATTTTATTTTCAAGCCTATGATGATTCAAAGTATAAGGAACTAAGGTATAAAGTAAAGAGGAAAAAAGTAGGAGTGAAATTATAAAGGGGAGAATTATTTAATTAACCTTACATATTTATACTCCCCTATTTTTAGAATCTATTTGGAGATTTAGTGATAAAAATTCCATGCCCATAGTATGATTAATTCTACTATTTTGATCAATGGTTAATATGATGTTTAGTAAAATCAGGATTAAATGTTCTTATCTTCAAATAAATATAATTTATTATGTAATATGAAGATATTTAATGATTATAGTAGAATATAATAATTTGAATTCAATGAATCATGATTTTTTTAGTCACATGTAGATGAAATTTTCCCTTCTATATTTCATGATTTGAATTCCAGAAGTTCCATGTGTGATTTTATTAAAATCATATTCTCCCATTATTGAGAGGTTTTTTGACCTAATAATTTATATCTTTGTTAATCCTATTTGTTGATAGAAATTGGGACATGTAATATACTTGTAATTTTATTTTATATTTTCAAAATGATGATTGTAAAAATTAATGTTGAAAATGATTTTGGAATATTTATTTATTTAGACGTTATCCTTGAGACCTAGAATATATTGATATTAGTTTTATCCCTTAGATACCATGAATGAAATTTTTAAGAACAAACCACATTGCAAGATAATTATATCCATTTCATCTTATACTCTAGTATTTTTCCTGAATATCAAATTCAAGAGTTGGGGAGAGTGAATTCAAGATCAAAAGGGAGTATGATTTATTGAGAGGAAATATATTTTTAGAATTTCATTGTATTTCTGAAAAGGTAAATTTCATTATTAATTTTATTTATTACTACCCCTCTATGAAATAAAAACAATAAAAAATGAAAAAAAAATAATGGGGTGAGTTATGAAGGGTAAAACATACCTTTCACTTGACCAATGATTTTTTCATTTGGCGTTGGTTGGTTGATGCAAGACTTTTCCTATATATGTTTTTAAAAAATTGAGAAAATAAATTTTAAAAATAAAGATAAAGGACAAAAATTATAGAGGAAGCTCATTCATTATTATTTCATTATTCATGGCCTTACATCGGGATTTAGGAAATTGGTGTTTTTAATATTTGAGAGGATAATTCCATTGTATTTAGTTTGATTATCATGCACACTAATTAAAGATAAACCTACTATATTAGCTTAAATTTTTTTATTAATAATACCTAACATTATAAATACTTAGTGTCAATTGATACTAATTTTAAGCCCTCATGTTTTTTAGTGATTTTTTCCCTACAAAGTAGATAATATAGGTCGTTTTCATTTTAAAAAGTTCAGTACACGCACTCAAGGTATGATGAAAACTCTATTTTTTTATGTTGAGTGATGTGAGAAGAAAAATAATAGTGAGGTAGAACATTATTAGCATGTTAATAATGATATATTGATTATATTTAATGTAATAAAAGGGAAATTCCATTATTTTTTAAGGGAAAATTAAATAAATTGTGTTCAGTTTGGAGTTGGAATCATTTTTCATATGTGACCCTTCAAATTGTTTTCACCCCCATTGATAGTTTTTTGGGCTCATTAACTTTTTATTTTAAATATTAATATCAAGGTGGGTTATTTTACACTTTTATTAGATATTTCTTCCTGTGGATAAGTATGATTTATGTTTGGGTAATTTTTTGAGTTCTTTTAATGAATAATTTTTTTTAATTAAATTTCATTTAATTTAGAAATTAATTGATTGATTTCCTTAATTTTTATTTGAATTTTATTATTTGGGAGAACAAAATTTTGCAATTTATTTTGGAAAAAATAAAAGAATCATATTTAATTTAATTTCATTGGATTAATTGTTATTTTTTTACTTTATATATTGATTATGGATAAGTAAAGATGAATATTATTTCAAAAATAGGGTCAACCCTTAGCTAGCCATCAACCCATGGGTAACCCGTACGAGTCATCTGGCCAAGATCACCAATAGGGAGAGCCTTCTAGGGTTGATAGAGGATAGAGTAGTTCAGATAAAAGGCATAAGAGCATGAAAGAGAATGGGATGAGGGTTATTGTAGTGGTGGGAGGATGAATTCATTGACACAGTAAGTTTCATGGAAGAATAAAGGGTCATATGGACCCCATCTAAATATAATTCCATTTCAATTAGGGGTTTTATTATAAAATAGTATTATACTGAAATTAAAACTGACACCCCATCTAGGATAGACCAGAGCCTGGAGCCTAGAGTGTTGTTGTCGATTCATGGACTGTGGCCACTTTAGGAATCTACTTATTTTCTTATCCCCTAATGACTACAAAGACCAGGGTAATATTTTCTATTGAAAATCATGTAATGATATGATATTGAAACTTCTGAACGAATCCTTTTCTAGTAATTATAAAGTAGGTTTTTACATACATTTATAACTTTCTTACCCCTTTTTCTTTTATTACTGACATAATCATTATAGTTTGTGAAAGGGTGTGATTATTCAATGTATTAACTAGACACATTTTTTCATAGCATAAAAAATGAATGGATTTAAATTTTTATGTTTAAATGTGGTTCTGGGTACCTAACTAATTGACTTAACTGAGTAACTAAATAGGGAAAATGGTGCCACCTGTTTAGAGTGTGGGTACTCCAAGAGGAGGCTCAGTTTGATCCAATTCTAATGTAACTTTGACTACCATTAATTTCTAAGTTTTCTAGGTGTGTGAACCTCGATTTATATTGAATGTAACCTCTCATAAAATTTTATATCAAACCATTAACCTTTTCAATTTTCATATTTTCAAAACATTTATTAAAAAATTATAAGTGGATTATGTACCATTCTCTATAGATCAACCTCATCTTCAACTTATTACTTTGATAATTTAGTTAGTGATAGTTAGAGATAATAAATTTTTAATTTGATTTAACAAGATATTTTAAAAAACCATTTGGGTAATCTATTCAATACGTCAAATCCAAATTTAAGGATACTTCAGACTCCCCCCATTCAATGTTTCATCTCCTTTAGTCAATCTACATCTTATTTATGTTTCATCTCACTAGTATATATTTATCCATGTTACCATGTTTTATTCCCACACATTGAATGTTCTAAATTTTTATTAGGTATTTTATTTCCTTAATACCAATTGTCTTTAGATCTTGTCATTTATGTTGTTATCAACAATGGTTTATACTGGAATCATCACTGACCACTAATCAATTGTTTAGATTGTTCAAATTCTATTATTCACTAGTTCATGATACTACCTTTATTTTTGAATGTTTATTTTTTTTTCTTTTGAAGACTTCTTTTTCTATATTAATTTATATGATGAGTAAGGAAATCACCATCATATGAATCAATTTTCATTATGTTTGGTTATTTTGGGGTCAATAAGAGAGGATTTTTTTATAGGATTTGGGTGACAGACATAAGAAGGTAGGCTTAGGTTAAGATGATGATGAGTGGGATGTAAAGGATCTTGGGTGAAACAAACCAGGATTTTAGAATATATCTATCATTAATAAATAAATTAATTTTATATATTTTTAAGGATCAAATGCTAAAATTATATGAATAAATATTATATGTTATAAAATTGATAATTTTATATGCTATCTAAATGAAATTTTACTGTTGAAATAAGTTTCTTATTCACTTAAAAAATACTACTCATCTAAAAAAACTATTTTGAAATATTTTTTTTTTAATAATTAATTTATCCATATATGTTTTATTTAAAAATAAATTCAGAGTACTAAAATTATGAAATATTATTTCATACACATTTATAAAATTATTTCATTGGTTATCAAATTTATATAAATGAAAATAAAATAATTTGAATGTAAAAAAATAGATGTCTTTCTTAAAAATTTATATTATTCATGTAATGTGTTTTTATCTTAATAAATTAAATTAATTTCTATCGATGAATGATTTTAATGAAATTTTTAGTTAATAGAATCAATAAAATATTTTAACATTCATTTAATTGTTGTTTATAGGAAATTAATAAGAAAAAACCCAATGTTATGCTTAAAAATAATTTTTTTTAAAATACGGTTTTTATTTCATTTTGTGTGACTATTTTGAAATAAATTTCTACCATATATATATATATATTTAATATGTTAAAATGTTTCTCGTATTTTTAACTAGATGGTTCATATTTTTTAATGTGTTTTATTTCATTTTTTGGTTATAATGAATAATTATCATTGTAAAACAATTTCACCACAATAAGTGTTAAAAGGATTAATGTGGGGTTAAAGATAGATAAAAGGCAGAAAATATTACTAATTCTTGGATAAATATGCTTTTCAATTTTATTTAGAACCACATTTATCTTATGTTTTATTTTTTGTTTCATTGGTTCCACTTTCACATGAATGTGACTTTATTATATTTTAAAGTTTTAAGTGTTTACCAGAGTTCCACCCACCTCACTTAAAAAAGGGCAGCCATACCCACACTCATTTAAAAATTTTGAACCATATAACTCATCTAATCCCTGAAAAAATATATTTTGAACTTCTATCACTATGTTATAGAGCTTCTTGTCTTCTTAAAAGACCAAACCTTTAAGTCAAGTCATAAGAGGTTTCCCCAAAAAAATAGGTAATTCTCTTTACCGATCTATTTTGAGTTATTTATTATTTAAGATCATCCAAATATTATATAACTATATTAAAATGAAGAAATTATTATAATTAATATTATAAATTTTTTATGTTAATGGTATATCCATTTTCTACCCCTTCTTCCATCCTATGGGAAATGATAATGTCGTTCATGTGTATGTGTTGACTACCAGCTCCACAAAGTGATGTGATTTGTTTTTCATGTCCACCATACATGGATGGTCATATGGAAGGTCATATAGATATATTTAATTAATATATTTGATATTTTTTATATTATTATAATTATCAGATAATAAATTTTTATTTACTATTCTTTCATTCCATTCGTTGGAAAATTAAAACATTACTCTTGCGTATGTTCGGACCACCATCTCCACAAAGTGATGTTATTAATTTTTCATTACCACGATATATGAATGGATATAAAAGTGTATATAATTGATAAATATTATATTTATAACATTATTAATGTTATATAAATTTTTAAACCATGATCAAGTTAAAATTATAATAACCATTGAATAAAAACATACACGAGAAGAGAAACTGTTAACACCTACATATTTATTTTAATAAATAATTTTTAATAAATAAGTAATTGAAACATTTAAGGGTGTGATATATTATAATATAAGTATTAATATGATCCAAGTATAGATTTACAATAAATATAAATTTATTATATAGGAATGTAAAAGTGCGTACAAAGAAATTCATGACCTGGGGTAAGGGTTCTTCATCTCAATATTATTTCATTGAGACATGTTTCATGTTATGCACCTATTTGTGTTTATATTTCATATATGATATATATTTGACATATTATATCATGAATTTATTCATATTCATGGAATTTAATGTTATATTTTAATTTCATTCTTTCAAGGGGTTTATGATTCAAACGTTACCAAGTAGTAAGGGTTTATAATGAAATCTCATTTTAATTTGGTTGTTTACGATTTAATATCCTTTGGTAGATTTATATTTTATTTATCTCATAAAACCCATATATTTTCTTCTTATTTGGTTATTTCTAGGGTTTTTATTTTTTTCATTTTATTCTCATCACTTTCGTACTTAAAAAATGGAGAAAATGTTTTAAATAAAATCCATCCTTGTTTTCTATTTGGTGGGTGAAGTTTTTATTTCATATCCATTTTCATTAAAATGGTGTCAGGAATATTATTTTTATAGTAAAATTATTATTTAAATTCATTTTAAAATATATTTTACTTTATTTTAAAATTATTAAAAGGTAACATTTATAGTGTTTTCCAAATAATTTATTTATGACTTTTTTAAAAAAGTGTAAAAGGAATCTTTGTTTTAACGGTTATCGCACAAACTTATTTTCCCTCCATCATGAAATTTATTTTATTTGAATATTCCTTTACAATTTTACATATTTAATTTAAAATAAAATAATGTTCTCAATATTCTGATAATATTTATTTATAATTTTCTCAAAAGAAAAGGATATTTTTATCATGTTTTCGAATAATGGTTCGAATGTTATTCTAAAGGTATTTTCATATATTAAACATACTTTGATGTTTCCTATGATTCACTAACAATATGATATAATGTAACCATAGATTTTATTTCTCTATATGGATTATAATTATTTGATGTTGGAATATTTATGAAACTCTTTTCTTTTCCATGGGTTTTTCTATGATGAATTTATGAAGTATTTTATTATATTATGGAATAAATATTTATGGAATTCATTAAATGGTGGGTGGGTATATTAAATCCAAATAATGAATTGGGTAATTATGGAAATCTCATGAGATAATATGGAGATTATGGGGAGTGAACCCATTCTTAGGATAAAACTAAGTGAGGGGTGAACCCAATCCAATATGGTATTTTTTCCATTATGTGATAATGGTCATGGACATGAGGACTGAATAATGAAATAATTTTCTATTTTTATGATTATGCCATAACATTTATGAAATAGTTTTATTCTTATGATAATATCTCATGTATCATGATCAATTATTGATGATTCTTCACTCTTATGACTCGTTTCTTTTGAGATGCTAAATCTTTTTTAAATTTCTCATGATTTTTGATCTATAAATAATTGGGTAAAAACATTATATGTTATGATCATGCTATCATAACCTTATTATTATCCTATTATTATATAGGTTCATTGATTTATATCTCTTATTCTTACACGTATTTATCATCTTAGATCACCATTTATT
The DNA here is from genome assembly GCA_963277665.1 of Viscum album. Classification (NCBI taxonomy): domain Eukaryota; kingdom Viridiplantae; phylum Streptophyta; class Magnoliopsida; order Santalales; family Viscaceae; genus Viscum; species Viscum album. The sequence continues at coordinate 393,908,407 of OY728158.1, forward strand.
AAATTTCCATTTTCCCTGGGTTCTAAAGAATTTTTTTAAGTATGAAATGTATAAAAAGGGTACTATGTAACCTCCCATTAACTTATTTTAGGTAATAATTGAATTTTTATTCAATTTACATATCTATCGAGTTGAGTTTTAAGAATTTTGAGGATGGAGAAAACTTTTCAGGGAAAATGACCTAAAGATTGGGGATGTATGTTTGTTTGAGGTAATGGAGTCCAGGTATAAATGTGTATGTAGGGAGTTACCTCTTGGTGTTGGGGATGGAGTGTATATAGTACCAGATATGACTTAGGGTATCTTGAGTTTAATTTTCAAGGATACTTCTTATTTCAGTATAACTGTGTTTTGGAGGGTAGGATATGTTGTGGAGCCTTGGTTGGTGCATTTTTTGTGCTAATTCTTATTTCGGCATAGTTGTGGTGTGGTTCTCGTGATGTGCTATGGATTTTCCTAGGGTGAAGAAGAGACAAGAATGTTTTACTGTGTTTTTTATTAGTCTAGTTGAATGGGGTGGATGCAGTGTGGTATAAGGATGTTATGCTATGGTATGGATATTTCTAACATTTCTATGTCTTGACCTTGGGGGATGCAACATGGTTTGTATTTTTGAAATGTTAAATTCCCCAATGTAATACCATAAATTTATAAAACAATAACATCATATTTTATAGTGTATAAAAAATTAAACAACATTCTTAAACAACCCAAAAAAATATATTTCTTTAAATTTAATCTCTTCAATAGCTTGAGTAACACGAAACCACGAGTCTAAATGAACTACAATATGTTATACTATTATATCCTAGCCATTAAATTTAATGATATAAATATTAAAGAATAAATTATTAAAATTATATTGTTTATACATGTAAAAAATCACTAGTTTACTATTTATTATAAATAAAATAAGAATCATTTAAAATAAAAAGAAATGTTATTTGAAAAAATTTATTTTATTCTAAAACTCAGTTTAGTCTCTCTTTACACACATAATTTGTAAATAAATTTTTACCACTTTTAGAAAATTTATTTGATAAAATTAAGTTAGTTTTTTAAATAATTATATAATAATTATCTTAGGATTAATTTTTTGGATTTTTCTGAAATGATTCGTTTTTCGATTAATATGGAAAAATACTAATTTCTGTTGAAAAACGCCTTTTCATTTAAATAATTAACATTGTTAAATAACATTTTAAATTGGATTTAATGAAATAGTTTTTATATTTTAAATCTATTAATCCAAATTAGGCTGTTTAAATCATTTTTATATTGAATTTTGATATAAAACATTGTATACTTTTGAATAATTTCTCCTCAGAAACCCCTTTGTTGTTGTGTCTGTAGGTATAATTTTAAATTGAATTATGACACATATGTGAATTTAATTTCAAGAAGTGAATTAAATATTTATAATAATAGTAATTTTTATTATATAATACTTTATAATTAAATTTTTACCAAAATTAATAGTGAAAACGTAAACAAAATTAATTATTATGGTTAAGGTTAAAATGGGTTTACTAAAGGGTTAAACTAAGATGATAAGGGTTAAAATGAACTAAAAATTTGTTAAAAGATTATTTTATAGCCATATTTACACCTTATTAAATAAAAAATTCAAACATAATTTTATTTTGAATCTTTTTTTCATGTGAATGAATTTATTATTTTGGATTCTTTTGAGAAATTTTCAAGTAATTTCCAAGAGGGTTCCCTTTCCCCACTTATAAAATGGAACTCCTTCCATTCATTTAATCACACCTCCCAATACTATTGGATCAAACAAAATATACTTAAATATCTCCCCAATATACATAGACAAAGGAGGTTTCTCTTAAAGAAGATAATTGTCTTAACAAATCTCTTTCACATTATTTCTTATTTTTATAACATAAATTATGTATTAATACTTAAAATATAATAAAATTATTATTTTCCATATCCAAATATGTTATTATTTTTATGTAATAATATTTATCCATCTCCAATTCCATCAAATGGAAAACATAATCTTTGATTGTGTGTACGGAGAACTACCACCTTACAAACTGATTTAAATCATTTTCCAAAACCACCTTTAAGGGATATATATAATTATGGATTTAACATATATATGTTATATTTATGATATTATTATATTTATTTAATTATAATATCATATATGACTTCTTAATTTCCACTCTATTTAAAATACTATAATGTCACTCGTGTGTGTGGCAGACTGCTGCCTCACGAAGCGATGTGATTCGTTTTTAGATTACCCTTTACATGGAAAGTAATAAACATAAATTTAATTAATATATATGATATTATATTGACTATATATTATTAATATATCACTTAATTACTTACCTTCTCACCCATTAAGTAAATGATAACGTTGATCGTGCATAAATACAGTCTACCGTCTCCACAAAGTGATGTGACCCATTCCCCATATTAAAATTTAAATAATGATTATAAGAATGTATCTATAGTAAAAAAAATTCATATCATTAATATAATTTTTTATATGATGTAATGATATAACATGTGCAAGAACAAAAATAGTCAAGACAAAGCATACATGAGAAAATATGGAATTTATAAACCCAAGACAATGAAAATAATGAATTATTATTAACAAATGGGTTGTAAAATGTAATAATATGATCAAATATGATATAATCAATTTGAACAAGGTCATGGTTCTGGTATAAATTAAAAACTTGATTAAATCTTTTATACATGATTTTAAAACATGTTCAAATAAAATAAAGTGTTAGGTAAGGGATTTCTGTTTAACTTTTTACTTCTGTGAGACACATGCCATATTACCCACCTATTTATTTTATGTGATGAATATAATTCCCATAAATTTATTTCATTATTATTATCCTAAAAATTACAGTCATTTACATATCCATTTTAGGATCACTCTTTCATCGGGTTTATGGTTCAATAGTTACCAAAATAGTAAGGGATTGCATCTCAATTCATCTTCAATGAGGCATATTGTAATGTTATGCACCAAATTTATTTTATATGGTATATATAATACACTTTTGACATGTAATATCATTATTACTTAATATTTAATGGTAAATTATGTTTAAATTTTAATTATTTCATAAAATACTATTTAACTTTAAAATTACCAAGTGGTAAATAATTTCATAACTCATTTACATTTCATTAAGTCATATTAATTTTCTATTATCTTTGTTATTATAAGACTTATTGTGTAATTGGTTTTGACTATATTATGTTATATTTTGACTTATATTGTGTGGATTTAAATTTGATACAAATAGTTGATTCATTGATTAACTATCACTTCAATGTTTTGATTATTTTAGATAATTTAGTCTCAATTACCTTTTCATTGGGTCATATTTGTTAATATGAACCTATTAAATTTTATGTGCTGTATATACTAACCCTTTGATATATATAAAATTAATAAAACATTATTCATTATGTTTAATGATTCACTTAAAGTTTATCATATTATTTGTATCATGTATATGAATATTTCCAAAACTGTACACCATTCGTTCATGTGATGTTTAATTTGGAAATTTTTGATTAATAGGGGAAATATTGATAAATGTGTGTTCATTAATCATTGAGTTTATTTCATGATAAGAAATATTTATTACTGGACTAAATATACTATATGACATATGGGGACTTATTTGGACCAGTTGTGATGGGTGGCACCCAGAATTATATAGCCCCTTGATGTATCGGTAAACAATTGATGAAAATAAATAATCTAGTTTTAAACATGGTTCTACCTATAGTTATAAACCAAATCATAAAATGTATTGATAGTAGAGGTATAATGTTCCTTATAACATAACATCCAATGATTAATCATTTCCTTCATTAATAATTTAGTCATTATTATCCAAAATATTTTTTTTCAATGATATTGTCTCTGGATTCATTACATTCATAGTTTCTTAATTAAATGGAATGTGCTTCCAGTTATTTACTTTTCTATATTGATTTTTCTTTATCCATTTAAGATATAAATTTTTTTAAAATGGAATTTATGTTTAGTTATTCACCATTCCTGATTGATTATTCTATTCAATTTTTTTAAATGGCTTGGTTGTTCAGTTATTTTTCTTTCAATGATTATGATTCATGATAGATGTTGCTATAATTAACCCTTAATAAGCATTTGAACTCAACCTACTTTTTTCCTTCATATGAATCCATGAAGAGTACTTTGAATGATTTGTAAGGATGTTCTACAGGGAATAATGATATTCTCATTAAAAAATTTATTTTTTAATTTTTGTTTTCAAATGTTATATGGGAGTCATGTATGTATCTATTTTACTAAAAATACTAAACTATTCAGTCCATTGGGATGAAATTAATTGTATCTTATCCTATTGTAATAAATTAATATACGAGCTCTAGGATACTAGGTTCAGGGTCATTATATTTAGTATTAGATGAGGGAAGTTGTAGTGGCCCATGTGAAGCTTCTGACATGGCCTGAAAAGCCTCCAATCGATCAGGTGTTAGATTTATCTAACTCCTAATAGGTCTAGGGTGAGCTAATGCAGGGCGGCGTTAACACGGACACATGGGAGGCTTTACACTTGCAGAATCAGTTTTCCTTCTTGGGAGATATCTCTAACATCCCCTTGAAGAGAGGGTGGATGACAGTTTGGCCCAAGAAAAAAAATAATTTTCATAAAGTTTTTGACAGGAGGAAAGATAGTGAGAAAACAATGATGGTATCACCATTGGTCTATTTAGAAGGGGAAAAACCAAATATGTTGATTTTTGAGAGCTCTGTAAGTCCTACTACATCTAATAAGGAGGAAGTGGAGTATACCCAGATTTCGCCAGGCCTTGATGTCCTTCATGCAGCTGATGATTACCTAAGAACAGGTGTAGGAAGAGGCAATAAGGGACTCTCTAAATAATGGTTTTTCCCAGTGTCTCTTAGGAAGAAATTTAGGCCTAGAAAAGACTACTCGTATTAGCCCAAGATGATGACCACTAGATATTCGAGGATAGAATCAGAATCCAAGACTCGTGAAGGATCCCCTAAAACAGAAGGGATGCAAGAATTGCATCAGTCCGCAGTTGGTGAAACTCCTGATCTTGTTGAAGAACATGTATCTTCATTGACGAAATGAAAGTCCATCCTGACAAAAAAACTAATATTGATGGTATGGACCTTCCTCCTACAGTTATTCCCGTGCCACTGGACCCAATAGACAAACAAGATCGGATTATTCTTGATGAACTAGATCTAAGCCACTTCGCATTCCCCTCTCATTTTTCTAAGAAGATGAAGAATGATCTTATCAATACTGATCTGGCATGGAAATATTGATGCCCACCCTTGGGCTAGAGACCAGTTATTTCTTAAGCGTCTTTCTTTCTATTATTGTGCTTATGTTTTCTGAGATGTCAAGTTTCTAGTCCCCACTCAACCCAGTACGGTCTTCTTGAAAATCAATAAAAATATGGTTAGTATTAGATGAATTTTATTATAAACACTAGTAAATATATTTAGGAAAACATAGATTAGTAATTTTAATCCTTTGATAAATATTGAGGATAACAATAGATGAACATCCTAATTTTTTGTTAAGTTAGATCTTATGTGGGTTTATTATCAATACATCCATATATAGATAATATAAGTGTATTTTGTTCTAGAACATATTTACCAAGGGGTAATAAATTTTAAAAGGGTGTATTTGTGTTGACCATATCATCACCTGGTGAATGCTAATGGGCCTTACTATGCACCTGGTTTAACACTTCAGGGGATATGATTTGGATAATTCACATTTTAATTACAAACCATTTTTAACGATTGTAATAGATGATTAAAATTAATGGCCTAGGTTAAACCTACTGTGTCTTAGATTAGAAATAATGCGTCTCAAAGGAATGGTAAAAAAAATTATGTGTGGAAAAAGGGTATAAAGAAGTTAATTTTCATGAAAAAATGAAGAGTACAGTGGAAGGAAACAAATTACATCATAGGGATACATTTATAGTTCATTGTCCGAAATTTGGGGAACCTGGGTATTATATAATTAAATTATATCTTATAAAGGTTAAACCCTAGACCAATAAAGGACCTATATTGAAATAAAATGGATGAAGTATTTATGTATTTGGATTCAAGAATAAAATTGTAGAAGTTTTATTACCAATGATATCTTGGTTATAAGAATCCTGAAACATATAAGGATTTTGAAAATTTTCATAAGAATATATGTCTTCATTAACATATGAGTTATGGATACAATAATTGGTTTATGAGTTTATGTTTGATCAAAATTTAAATGTCTTAAACACCCATTTTGAAATTTTGGGTGGCAGGAATGTAACATGATTAAGGATATTTATAGAAAATGTTTATTGGAATAAAACATATTATATTAGTATATGAAAGAATTATTTGAGAAAGAATAACATTAATTTTTTTATACTTAAGATTAATGGTATTGGTAACCTTTAAGTCTTATCTCATCTTTTATTTCAAAGAAATTATAGGACTTTACAATTTGGGAATGTTACAGTAATTATATTAATATAGTTTTAAAAAAAGGAAAACTCATGCACTGGGTGTCAACCAATTGCATCCACAGAAGGAAACATGGATTGAAAGAAAAATCAAAGGAAGTTAAGTGTCTAATTATTAGCACTATTTTTTGTGATTTTATAATTAACATTTAATTTTTTATATTTAAATTATTTGACAAATAAATATTAATGATGAACCAGTGGTGTTACTATTGAGTTTTATAGATTAATGTATTTTATTGGATAACTTATGCTAACTATATTGATTTTTGAAAATAGTTAGAGATATATGTAAATAATTTTCACTATTTTTTGGATATTGTGATCTATTAAAAATGAATATTAGTACTACAGGAATAGAAAAATCAATTTGAGTTATTCATTTCTGGGAGTAAGTGATGAATCAGAAATTGATCGAAGTACGAATAGAGGATAACATTTTGCTTATCAAATAAAACCATAATAAGTAAAAATATTTACTTACATATTATATTTATCTATAAAATTATTGGAACACTATAACTCACCTTAAAAAATTTACATTTAGAGTTTTTAAAATCATTTACTTGATTTTTCTACTACTTTTACAAACACTTATTCAACATTGCATTAATATTTAAGAAAATTATTTCATCAAAAAAAAATTAAAAATAAATTACCATTATAAATATTAATAAGTTAAATTAAATATAAATATCTATATTTATTTAATATGTATACTTAATCACATATATCTCATGATAACTTATTTAATATTTTATTTTTACTTTTCTCACCTTACCCAATCATTGAAAATGAATTTGCATAAATAAACTATTATATAACTACTAAATTATAAAAAATCCACAAAAAACATAAATAATAATTAATATTTATTAAAAATTTTGATAAAAATATTATATCATATCGTATATTATTTTCATGATAACAAATTTTACTTTTCTATTGTCGTGCGGGCACGACATCGGCATTGAAAATGATTTTCATATTTATCATTAAATAAATTGTATTTTAATTTTTAGAATTATTTTAGAATTATTTTTGTATTATATTACCATAAATTATTATTTCCACAATTTTATTAATGTTTTATATAATACTTATGTCTTGAAGATATAATAAAAGATATCGTATTTCATAAAAACTATATTTTTTCACTATTCACAAAAAAATTAACTTTTTTGGAAAAATTTTAAATATTCATAACGGTACTTGATTTGTCAAAAAACTAATTTATTTTAATAAAATTGAATTATTATAATTTAAATATATTACATTTAATATAAATTCGTAGGATGCAATGAAAAAACGTTTTTTTAGAAAAATATATCTTTAAGGCCAAAAATAAACTTAGAATAAGAAAAAGAATAAAGATGATTCCTAGGTAAATAATTAGGTTATTTATAACTAAATTATTCTTATATTATTTTAATATCAAATTAAAATCCTAATGATACTTTTTAATGAAAAAAACGAAAAAAAATTAAAAATCAGTATCTTTCACTATTCACTAAAAATCTTCCTTTTTAGAGAAATACAAAAACAATGACTCTAATATAATTTTAATATGATGATTGAAAAAGTCATATTTTTTTATAAAATAAAATTTCTAAATTTTCTAGAAATTAATCATACATTTTACTCAAAAAAATAAATAAAAATATTTTTTAAAGAAGATGTATTTTTGAAGCATAAAATAACATTTCAGAAAATTGAGTGTATATTTATAAAGAATTAATAAATAAATTTGTATTGAGTATTAACATTATATAAATTTAATAATGTGTTTATTCCTATTCATACCTACCAATTCAACGCATTGGTTATAATAGTCATATTTTAATAATAATATTGCATGGTTCGTCTATGCTCGGTGATGCATGTAATATACGCTATCGAAGAGTCCTATTTTTTAAATATTAGGGTGTTACATTTTTCATCACAAATACTTTTGGTTTTTTCATATATAATTATTCAAAAGGGATTTCGGTAAGGAATGTGGTATTGAAAACTAATTTATAATATAATTATCATATGAGGTTGCTTTGATAAATAGAATTCAAATCGATTTTAGCATGATAATTAGAAAAGTTTTTACCATAGACTATGTATAGATATCACCTGAATACCCACCTAAGGGTTCAAATCAACTAGAGAAACTAGGAAAAAACAAAACTATATTTTAGTTCATGTAATCCTTCTTTGAATTCATATGATCTTGGTGGTCAAAGCTAGTTTCCGTTAATTGCTTCCTTATAGGATTCATTATCCTTATTGAATAATATGTCACTTATCTCAGTGAATATAAAAACACCACTTTGGTTTTAAATTTATTATATAATATTTTTCTCTAGAATAACTCCTCTCACTAAATATTTTGGAGTTTATTTTTTCTATATCGACTCATGTGTATATGGAGCCTTGAATTCATTAAATTCAAGCCTTCTCCCAGTATCTCAAAATATATGTGCTTCTATATTGTAAAAATATAGTGGATATTGACTAATACCCTTTTATCTTAGTTATATTAATATATTGGTTTACATTAGGATAATTAACATATGTGTAATTAGTTAATTATTTTATGTAACTTTGTTTACTAATATTTTCTTTAACAAATAGTTTTCCTCAATCACTTGAGGTTGTGACATAACTATTTCCCTTTATATGGTAACTTATATGATATAAACCATTCAAAGTAGTTGTAATATGGTTAGTGGTTATGTTTTTATTTGTGAAACATGTATTTAAATAAATTATGTAAGACTTGAAATACATATAAGACTCCTTATCATTCATTTTTGTACTACCATTTCCAATTTTATGTTTATAATGTAATGTGAGTTTAGGAATTTATCCACTAAATATTTAAATGATCAATGAATATTTGGTTAATATAATTTCAAAATATCTCATCTATTGGAGCTTATATATTTTACTATATTCATTCATTTATTCCCTAAAATATCTTATAGGGTTTACATGAAGTATAGGAATGTACCTATGACTTCTCTTTAAAATAGTTCACACATGTCTTATTAAAAAAATTATAGAATCATTATGGCCTCACCTTTATCTTTAAAGGTTTATTTTTATAAAATTTAATATGTAAATACATAAAAATACATAAGAGTATTATCTCCAAATAGTCTAAACACTCTTCTGGGCATTTACTTGATAATTATATTTATTTTTCCTTTACTAAGAATTATCTTACCACAAATAAGTCTAAGTCTTATATTTTAGATTCATTACTGATTTTTGATATTTGATATTTAAGGTTCAAGCATTACTAGACAACAATATGTGAAGTAATATAAAAAAATTCACTTAAAATAAGAAATAATGTATCATCATGTCTATAATTAAACACTTACATAAAATTTTGGTAACAATAAATATTAAAAACTTGTCTTACAAGAATGAATCCACTTTCAAATAGAAATTCTTGTCATTCTTTTTACTAGAATAAGAATCAACCCTCTTCAGCTACTTAGAGATTTAACATTACTCCTTGTAATCTTTCTAAAATTCCTTGTTTCATGTATTTGAATGAAAATATATGAGTTAAATATTATATTTAGTACATAATAAGAAAAATAGAATTATTGCATGTAATGATGAATGTCACGACCTGTCCCCCATGGCCCGTTCTGTGACTACCCCAAGCCCGCCTTCCATAGTCTAGGGGCTGGCGACTAGCACCAAAGGCGTAATTCCATAAATCTGGGAAGGAATTTTCTTTATAACCTGTAGACAAACGAAACAGATATGTACACGAGTAAACTGTATAACCAACAAGTGAGTACAATAAGTAAAAAAGGGGACATAATAAAAGCCCAACTTGAAAGTACAAGAAATTGAAAGTACAAGTACAACTGAGGAAAAAGGAAAAACAGCTACTGGGTCATCCTCTGAGGTTCCTACCTAAAGGTTAGGTACAAATCACCTCCTCAACACTCCACATCCACTCTTATACTCCATGTGATGACACGTCATATGGTCCACCTCTGGGTTCCCTCCAGTCTTGGTACTCTTAGCCTCAATCAGCACTGTCTGCCATCTACATCCAACACAACGAAGTGTGGGCATAGACCGTACATGGGTGAGTATAACAATACTCAGTAGGGACCCCAAGACCCTTAAGGTCTCATAAAAATCCACCAAGGATAAACCACAAAAAAATAAATCAACAGATAACCCTGCTTAGGTATATGACCTTACATATACCTAAGTTATCAAGTGATCCAACTCAATCATGAAGAAAACACATAAAAAATGACTCAGCTCAACCAGGATTTTATTCACAATATCGAAACCTCAGCTACAGATGATCTCCTCCTATGTCGAGTACAGTGGCCCTGTAACGACACCAAGTGCACTTCCCACTAACCTTGGACTATTGAGGTACTCCTCCTGTCGAGTACCGTGGGTCTCATGCATCACACAGAGGTGCTCTCCACCGTGGTTCTGCCGCGTCACCAAGTGAGATCCCCCTTGTAGCCTGAAGAGGTACTCCTCCTGTTGAGTACCGTGGGTTTTCCGAATCACCAAGTGCACTCCTCCACCATGGGTCTGTCGTGACACCAAGGCGCTCCCCACTAGGCTAGTAGAGTAACTCTGAGTCAAATGGTCAGTAATCATCAGGTCTCAGCTAGCTACTAGGTATCTGCACTATGCTCACTCATCCCCAGGAAGATCCTCTCTTTGAGCTACTAGTCTATACTCCAACTGTCATGAAGTCCCACAAAGAAGTATCAAAGGTCCTCCATGTCATAGGGGTCTCAACGCAACAAACGACGCCTAAATCGGATGCCCGGTCAGTGAGTTATTAGCCTTTTAGTCCCGGGGGCCCAATTGAATTCGTGCATGATCCAACCTAAACTGTATCTCAAATACACCCCAAAATCTAGTGGGGTACACTCAAAGGGACCTTCATTATCCAAGATTACTAGCGCTGCGGATGGTTCATCAAATGGACGTCTTGTGCCAAAGATATGGCCAAAATAAAGTAAAAGGTCATAGTGGGCCTGGGTTTGGTCTAACTCAGTCAGACCGACCCGACTCGACCTGACCTGGGCCAACCTGATTCAGGTCGATCTGGCCTGACCTGTTGGGTTCGGCCCGGCCCTACAGGTCACAAGGGGCCACAGAGAGCCATGAGGGGGAGGAACATCCATGAGGGCACCAACCGGCCATGCGTCGGAGCGAGGGAGGATTGGCCCGAATGGTGCCACGTGGGAGGATCGGTTCAGAGGGCACCGCGAGGGTGGCTCGAGCTAGAGCCCGGGGCCAGTTCAGCTCAGAGGGGCACATGGGTGCGGCTCGGGGCGGCTCGATCGGGGTGTGGTGCGGCCGGGGCGTAGTGTGGTCGAGGCAAGTTCGGCCGGCGGACAGGGTTGTCAGGGCCGGTGGATGGCACGGCTAGGGCGGCTGGGTTGGAAGGCAGTGGCTAGTTTAACTGGGGTGCGGTGCGGTGGGGCTGGGGTGCGGCGTGGCCAGGGTGCGGTGCAGCCGGCGGGTTCAGCCGGCGTCATCACGAGGCCAGTTCGTCCGGGAGGCTGGAGTGCCGCGGAGGCAACGCAGGTTGCGGCGACTGCAGGTGGTGAAACTTTTGCCTTCATCGCTGTTTTTAAGAACACCACAAAGAAGATCGGTGGGGATTCGGGCCATTTTTGTTTGGCCCCCACCCTCCATGTTTAGAGTGGTAGCAAACGGTTCATCAAGAACATAAACAAAGAAAAATCATGGATGATATTTTAAACATCAATTCCCATAACCCCCTCATTAATTTCTATTACCAACACCATAAAGTAAAAAAAGGGGAGAACATGGGAATGTTAGTAAAATAATGAATAAACCCTTACAACTTCCCGCAATAATTTATTCCCAACCCGTAAAGAAAACATCCATCGATCAACTTGATAAAAAGTTGATCCACATTCTTTGTTTTTAGAAGGAAAAAATCAAGGGAATAAAATCTACTTAATTAAAAACCCTACCTTGTTCGCTTTTATTTAACGTTAGCTTGAGAAGGCAGACGCCGGTTCATTGTAGATGAACACGTCCTACGTCGGAGGAAGTTCTGAGAAAGGAAGTTGAAGTCGTCAAAGTTCTTTGTGGAGGAAGCATTCTTCGTTGGTGAAGCTTTCTCCCAAGAGATCCTCCTCTCCCCAATTCCACCAAATAAAAGAGATATTCAATAAAAAAAATTCCCCAATTTAATCATAGGCCAAATTCAAATTAGATTAAATTAAATTGCCTCAATTAATTGGTGCTTTGGCAAGATTAATGGTATGTGTGTTGGCACAATTAAGGTGGAGGAGGTCAAGAGGTTCTCCCTCATTAATTATGGGCATTGAGGGTTTTCTCCCAATTAAAGTTGGGTTTCAAGGGGGTTTAATATTGGGTAATCCCCACCACCAAAACCACTCATGGGAGGTTATGGTTTGGGTGGTCCCCACCACCTTAACCTGTCATGGGAGGTTGAGGTCTGGTGGTCCCCACATATAACTTCCACAAGGAGGTTTAGTTCCAGTGGACCCCACCTGAAATATCCACATGGAAGCTCAAAATAAAATAAAAATGAAGTTTATTTTATTTTATTATTTCCACACAAAAACCCAAAAACTAACTTTCATCCTCGACAAACTGTCGTCGAGGTGAAATTATTCTTAAGCGAATATCGGCGTTGTGTGTTCAACAGTGCCCTCAGATTTCAATTTTGAGAACTGGTTCAAAGTTATAAAAACATGCTCGTACGTTTACTAAATGTGCCTAAAAAACTTCAGAAAATGATTTTGGGCACACTGGGCCTCGGAATCATGCTCCGTCAATATTTTTGGACTCTTATATATCCCATATATTTAATAAAAATTACATGTAAAATCCGGGTCTTTACATTCTCCTGACCTCGGGCTTTACGTCTCTGTAATCCAAAACTCAAACTAAAGGAATAAGTGGGGGTACTGAGCGCAAATCTGAGCCTCCAACTCCCATGTGATCTCTTAGAGGTTCCCATGCTGCCAGCGAACGTGCACCAAAGGTATCGACGTCCATTAAGGACCTGCTCCTTTCGATCCTCAATCTCTACTGGAACCTCTATAAAAGTCGCCCCATCATCGATGTCCAACTCACCATGGCCGATGATGTGAGAAGGGTCTTGCACATATCTCCTCAATTGGGATACGTGGAAGACGTCATGTACCCAGTGCAATAGTGGTGGAAGAGATAAGAGGTAAGTCGCCTTGCCAACTCTGCTGAGGACCTGGAACGGTTTGATGAATCTTGGAGATAATTTGTCTCCTTGGTCAAATCTCCATAAACCTCATTGTGGTGAGACCCATAGAAATATGTGGTCACAATCCTCAAACTCTAGAGCTCTATGTCTCCTATCAGCATACAGCTTTTTCCTACTCTGTGGAGTCTTTATCCACTCCTAGATGATCTGTACATTCTCTGTGGTAACCCGAACCATCTCTGGTCCCACGATTGTTGAATCCCCTAGGTCAGTCCAGCATAAAGTTGATATGCAATGTCGCCTGTAAAATGCCTCGAAAGGTTTCATCCCAATGGTTGAGTGATAGTTCTTGTTGAATGAAAACTCCACCAATGGTAAGTGATCCTCTTAGCTGTGATGGAAGTCAAGGATACATGCATGGAGCATGTCCTCAAGGGTCTGAATGGTCTGCTCAGTCTGACCATCCGTTTGAGGAAGGAAGGTGGTTCTCAAACGAAGCTGCATCCCAAAAGCCTTCTTCAACCCCTTCCATAGCTAGGAAGTAAATCGTGCATCAAGATCGGAGACAATATTCATGGGTACTCCATGTTTCCTCACAATCTCCTAAACATAAAGGCATCCCAAGATCTCTATTGAACCCATCTCTCTGATCAGTAGGAAGTGGGTCGACTTGGTGAGTCGGTTGACAATCACCCAAATAAAGTCATGACCTCTAGATGTACGTTGAAGTCCTATCACAAAATCCATGGATATCCCAACCCACTTCAACTCTGGGACCTCTAAAGGCTGAACCAAGCCTACTGGTACTGAATGCTCTGCCTTCACTTGCTAACAAGTGAGGCATCGAGAAAAAACACTGCAACTGCTTTCTTCATTCTAGATCACCAGTGCTGTCGTTAGAGATCTCAGTACATCTTCGCCACTCCTGGATGTACTGCTAGAGGGGATGTGTGGAACTCCCTCAAAACGTCTTCCTGAAGTGACATTGGTACCATGGTACGTCCTCTGCAGAGGATGATGTGCTCCCCACCTTCAAAAAATCCATCAGGTGTCCGATCTGTAGATATCTGAGCACGTCATGTCTCACAGTCAGTGTCCTATTGTGCTTCCCTGACTCTCTAAAGAAGTTGGGGAGTGACTATAAGAGACTAAAGAAAATATGATCCATCTCGATCAACAATGGATATCTGCAATGTGGCCAGCTTCTCCGTCGCCTCACCTAGCAGCTGTATACCAGATCTCCTGCTGAGTGCATCAACAACAACATTTCCCTTCCTAGGAGTATAAACTATCTCGAAGTCATAGTCCTGGAGGAACTCAAGCCAACATCATTGTCTCAGGTTCGGGTCCTTCTGGGAGAAGATATACCTAAGACTCTTGTGATCAGAGTACATGGTAAAACGCTCTCCCATCAGATATTGTCACCACATCTTCAAGGTGAAGACCACTGCTTCTAACTCCAGGTCATGGGTAGCATAGTTCTTCTCATTTTGTCTCAGCTATCAAGAGACATATGTGATCATTTCATGATCCTACATCATGAAACATCCAAGTTCGGTCCATGATGTGTTTCAGTGGACTACGTACCCTACACCATCATCTGGAAGCCTCAAGATAGGGGCACAAGTCAGCCTCTGCCTCAGATCCTCAAAGCTCTGATGGAATCTCACCAACCACACAAAGGGTTTCCCCTTCTTCTTCAATGTTGATAGTGGTGCTGCAATTCTAGAGAAGTCTGGAACAAACCTCTGGTAGTACCCAACCAAACCCAGGAAAATCCGTACCTCCATCACACTCCTGGGTGGCTCCCAAGAAAGTACAGCCTCAATCTTCTCTAGATCTACTACATCTCCAGCCTCCAAGATGACATGTCCCAAAAAGTGAACCTCTTGGATCCTGAACTGGCACATTGAGAGGATACTATAAATATGGTGCTCTCGGAGTCTGTCCAGTACTACCCACAAGTGATTGGCATGCTCCTCCTCAAAAGTCAAGTAGATCTGAATGTTGTTGATAAAGACTACGACAATGTGGTAAAGGTATGGATGAAAGACCCTGTTCATGAGTCCCATGAACACTACATGAGCATTGGTTATGCTGAAAGGAATAACCAAGAACTCTTAGTGGTCGTACCGACATCTGAAAGTTGTCTTATGCACATCCTCGTCTTGAAATCTGAGCTAATGATAGCCTAATCTAAGGTATATTTTCGAGAACCACCATGCTCCCTTCAACTGATCAAAGAGGTTGTCAATCATCAAGAGTGGCTTCCTATTTTTCACATTCACCTGGTTCAGGAATCAATAGTAAACACAAAGCCTCAAGCTTCCATCCACCTTCTTGGAAAACAGAATCGGGGTTGCCCAATATGAAACACTTGGTTGGATGAGCCCCTTCCCCTGCAAGTCCTCTAGCTGTACCCGCAGCTCGCAAAGCTCCGCGGGAGCCATCCGATATGTTGGAGTAGATATCAGTTCACTCCTAGGGTAAAAGTCAATGTAAAATTCCACCTCTCTGTGAGGAGGTAGACCTGGGACATCCTCATGGAAACCATCAGTGTACTGGTCCACCACTACAAGATAAATTAGACTCTCCACTTCAACCACTCCGAGGGTAATTCAAGCCAAATAATGAGTAATCGGCTTCACCCTCTTCTGGGTAAGTCCATCCTATGCTACAAGGGCTCCCTTCTCATCGGTGAAGGTAAACCCAGTACCATCCATTTAGAAACACCGTACATTGCACCTAATATAGTCTATCTAAATATGGTCTATAGATAACCAGTCCATACCCAATATGAATTCGTAAGGCCTCGACACTACTACTAGGAGATCCCATCCGAACCTCTACCCTCCTAGAGTAAGCTCACACTACTGGAACCAGTGCATAATCGTCGAATCTACTTCGGTAGGAGTCTCTATCCATAAGGATCAAGACAACGGATCTGTCAGAATCTATGAGCTCCGAACGAGAGCAGTTTAAATAAAATAATGACTGGAACATGTGTCTATAAGTATTGTATCAAGGGTGGAGTAGACACAGATCGTACCACGTATCATCTCCAGAGTGGCGTGGTTATAGGCCTCAACTGCTTAGAGCTGAGCTCTCCCCTGTCCACCAACTCCATGCGGTTGGGGTGGACCTCCTGGTGTTGGTGGCGGTAATATCTCGAATCATCCCCCACAGTCAGATGTGTGACCATATCTTATTCCACATCTGTCTGGTCCATATGGACCACCTCGATCGAATCTCTGTCTCTACATGGGAGTTCCTTTGACCATCTACTGATCATCCAAACGGCAGGTCAGACAGTCCCGAGGCATGTGACTCTGCTCGCCGCATGAGTAACAATTCCCACTCCTGACATGTCTGTCTCTACTTCGGGTGCCCAGCACAATCGTTCCAGATTCATGCAGTCATCCAACTATAGTTCTGGTCATCTTGGACCACTCTTATGTCAGTATGCTGCCAAATTCAGAAGACTACGCTACGTGATGACTGGTTTTGGGTCTCCCTACTGGTGACTACTCAGTAAGGAAACTCTCCACTAAGAGGGCTCTCTCCAATACCCCCACTAGTGTCGGGATGCTGAGTGAGACCAGCGAAGCTCTAATCTCCCATATGAGCCCCTGCTCGAAGGTCTGGGTGATGAAGAATGGGTCTCGCACCATATCGGTGAAGTAGCATGAGAGGTCTGTGAACCTTGCTGAGTACTAAGCTACAGTCATGATACCCTACTACAGATGAATTATCTCCTATATCCGCACAGCACGAAGAGTCGCTGGAACAAACTATGCCTGAAACAGGCACTCGAAATCTGCCTAGAGAAGCATCACCTCATCATGAACCTTGATCATCAAGCTCCACCATCTTCCTGTTGCTGCCTATAGAAGTCTAGTAGTACAGATCACCATAAGTTCTATTGGTGTCCCTACCAGTCGGAAAACTCTCACCACAACCTCTAGCCAATCCTCAGCTACTTTTGGGTCTTTATCTCCCCTGAACCTGGGTGGCCTTTGGCACTGGAACTCATGCAATGAGATCAAGCAACGTGCACCATCTATTGTTGGGGTTGGTGGCATCAGTGGCCCAACGGTTAGTCGTACCGCTGGTGCCTCTCCTGAAAAATGGTCATATACAGTGGCATCGTTGCTCGGTGGACTATCAGTGTGTACAACTCTCAGAACTCGAGCCGGCTATCTACATGGAGGAATCTTGAAAAGAATCAGATGTGACATGGTCAAAATTTATACCTGTTGAGCTGACCCGATTGAGTTGACTTAAAGAAAACTTTTCAGAACACACACACAATCAGTGTTTTCGTGCACTGAGTCGGAAATTAGAAGTCAGGGTCCTGGTGTATGGATATGTCGGTTGTCGTACCAATACTGGACTCCTTGTACTGAAAACCACACTCACTACCCATAACACTATTGATTCATGAAAAAGATAGATCATAGTCCTATGTTTTATGGTAGAACTGACTCTTCTGATACCAATTAGTCATGACCCGTCCCCCGGGGCCTGTGTCGTGACTACCCCATGCCCTCCTCCCATAGGCCAGGGGCTAGAAACTAGTACCAAAGGCATAATTACCAAAATCTGGGAAGGAATTTCCTTTATAGCCTATAAACACACAAATAAAATACAAACACGAGTAAACTATATAACCAACAAGTGAGTACAGTAAGTAAAAAGGGGCCATAATACAAGCCCAACTGGAAAGTACAAGAAACTGAAAGTACAAGTACAACTTAGGAAAAAAGAGAAACAACTACTTGGTTATCCTCCATGGTTCCTACCTAAAGTGTAGGTACATATCACCATCATAGCACTCTACGTTCTTCCGTCTCCTCCATGTACCGATACGTTGTATGGTCCACCTCCGAGTATCGTCCAGTCCTAGTACTCTCAACCTCAGTCAGCATTTTCCATCGTCTGCATCCAACACAACGAGGTGCACGCATAGCCTATGAAGGGGTGTGTATAACGACACTCTTTAGGGACCCCGATACCCTTACGGTCTCACAAAAATCCACCAAGGATAAACCAGAAATAAATAAATCAACATATAACCCTACATAGGTATATTCTCATACATATACCTAAGTTATCAAGTGATCCAACTCAATCATGAGGAAAACACAGAAAACTGACTTAGCTCAACCAGTATTTTATTCACATTATCGGAACCTCGGCTACCAGATAACTACTCCATTGTCATGTACAATGGGTCTGCCGTCACACCAAGCGTGCTTACCACTATCCTTGGGCTATTGAAGTACTTCTCCTATCGTGTATTGTGGGTCAACCACGTCACACAGAGGTGCTCCCCACCGTGGGTCTGTCGCGTCACCAAGCACACTCCCCCTAGTAGTCTGCAGAGGTACTCCTTATATTGAGTACAGTGGGTATGCCGCGTCACAGAGCGCACTCCTCCACCATGGGTCTGCTCCAACACCAAGGTGCTCCGAACTGGGCTAGTAGAGTCACTCTGAGTTAAACGGTCAGTAGTCGTCAGGTCTCACCCAGCTACTAGGTCTCTACACTAGGCTCACTTGTCTCCGAGAGGATCCACTCCACGAGCTGCTAGTCGATACTCCAACAGTCACGAATTCCAAATAAAAATTATCTCAAATGTCCACCATGTCATAGGGGTCTCAATGTAATAGAAGGTGCATCAATCGGACGCCCAGTCTGTGAGTTATTATCCTTTTAGTCCCAAGGACCTAGTTGGATTCGTGCACAATACAACCTAACTGTATCTCAACTATACCCCAAATTTCAATGGGGTGTACTCAAAGGGACCTTCATCATCAATGATTACCAGTGTCGCTGATGGTTCGTCCAACGGACGTTCGGTGCCAAATATATGGCCAAGAGAAAGTAAAGGGTTGTAGTGGGCCTGGGTTCGGTCTGACCCATTCGGACCAACCCAACCCGACCCGGCCTGGGCCGACCCGGTTCAGGTTGACCCGGACTGACCCATTGGGTTCGGCCCAACCCACTGGGCCTGGCCCAGTAGGCCGTGAGGGGACGTAGATAGCCGTGATCTTGCGGAATGGCCGTGAGGGCGCGGACCGGCTGCGGGTCGGCGTGAGGGTGGTTCGGCCCATAGGGAACCGTATGGGCGGCTCGTCACGAATGTCACCGTGAGGGCGGCTCAACCCAAAGGGAACCGTGAGGGTAGCTCAGCCCAAGGCATGGGTCCGATTCACCTCAGGGGGTCACAGGGGCGCGACTCAGGGCAGCTCGGCTCGGAGGTCGGGGTGCGGCACGGTCGGGGCTGGTTTGGCCGGCAGATGGGGTGGCCTGGGCCGGTTCAGCCGGAAAACGGGGTTGATGGGGCCGGCGGATGGCGCAACTAGGGTGTCTTGGCCAGGAGGCTGAAGGCCAGTTTAGTTGGGGTGCGGCGTGGCTGGGGTGCGATGTGGCCATCGGGTTAGGCAGGCGGTGGGGAGGGGTCGGTTCAGCCGAGAGGCCAGAGCACCGCAGAGGCAGCGCGGGTCGCGAAGGCCGCAGGTATCATGGTCTTTACCTTCTTCTCCATCATCACCTTCTTCTTTGTATCAAATAACACCAAAGAGAAGATCAGCAGGGGGTTAGGCCATGTTTGTTTTTCCTGTACCCTCCACATTTAGAGTGTTAGCAAGCGGTTCATCAAGAACATAAACAAAGGACGAGCATGGAAGATATTTAAAACATAAATTCCCATAATCCCCTCGTCAATTTCTATTCCCAACCCCGCAAAGGAAAAATAGGTTAGAACATGGGGAGTGTTGGTAAAATAATGAGTAAACCCCTAAATCTTCCCACAACAATTTATTCCCAACCCGCAAGGAAAAAATTCACGGATCAACTTGATAATAAGTTGATCTGCGTTCTTTATTTCTAGAAGGAAAGAATCAAGGGAATAAAATCGTACTTAATAAAAAACCATACCTTGTTCGATGTTGGTTGACGTTAGCATGAGAAGGCGAACATTGATTCATTTTATATGAACACACCCTACGTCGAAGGATGTTCTGAGAAAGGAATTCGAAGTCGTCGACGTTCTTTATGGAGGAAGTGTTCTTCGTTGGACAAGATTTCTCCCAAGAGCAAATCCTCTACCCAATTCCATGAAATAAAAGATATTTCCAATAATAAAAATTGTTTCCCCAATTTAATCGTTGGCACAATTCAAATTCCGTTAAATTAAATTGGATCAATTAAGCGATGTGTTGGAAAGATTAATTGTATGTGCATTGGAACAATTAAAGTGGAGGAGGTCAAGAGGTTCTCCCTCATTAATTATGGGAGTTGAGGGTCTTCTCCCAATTAAAGGGGGGTTTCAAGGGGGTTTAATCCCGGGTGTTCCCCACTACCATAACCTCTCATGGGAGGTTTTGGTTCGGGTGGTCCCCACCACCTTAACCTCTCATCAGAGGTTAAGGTATGGTGGTCCCCACTTCCAACTTCCACAAGGAGGTTTAGTTTTGGTGGACCCCACCTGAAATATCCACATTGAAGATCAAAATAAAATAAAAATGAAGTTTATTTTATTTTATTATTTCCACAAAAACCCAAAAACTAACTTTCACCCTCGACCAACTGCCGTCAAGGTGAAAGTCTTCTTAAGTGAATATCAGCACTGCGAGTTCAATGGTTCCCTCAGATTTCAATTCGAAACACCGGTTCAAAATGTAAAAAAAACTTGTATGTTTACTGAATGTATCTGAAAAAAACTTCATAAATTGATTCAAGGCACACCGGGCCTCAGAATCACTCGCCGTCAATTTTTGCAGACTCGTAATATTTCCATACATTTAAAAAACATTACATGGAAAATCCGGGTCTTTACAATAAATATTCCTAAAGTATAAGATTCTACTTATTTATTCTTCAATATATTGAAATTACTCTTCCAGTAATTGGATAAAAATCTATCCTCACCCCACTCAGAATAGTTTTTCTATTTGAAATACATTACAATTGTTTCCTTTACCTTGTGCTTTTCATGGGTTTTTTCAACATTTTCTTTTACCTCTTTCACCATAAGTGATGGGGAACCTTGATCACAAAAATCATTATCTATCTGGAAAAGCATACTCAAAATATTCTTTAGTGATATTTATTCAATAATTCTTGATGAATAAGCTAAATATTGTTAGTAATGATGTTAATATAATATTAATGGATAACTTTTTATCCATATTGAAGTATTAATTCTTTAACTAATTAATTCACTTCATCATATTAAAGGTGAGATCACTAGCTAAGTACCAATCTTCTGATTACACTTGTATAGTATACTGATAATATCAGTAACCTTTAGCCTTTATTTTTGTTTTTCATGTTCAAAAAGATATGTTATCATAATATATGCATCTGTGACTTTTTATTTCATCTATATCTATCTAGATATAGTTAATAACATGATTTAATAATAATTTTAAGTATCCTCTATTTATCTCATGTAGTTATCCTTTTAAACATCATTTTCCTAATGAGGTGTTTGAAAAAGAGTTGGGGATTCTAGGACATAATACAAATTCTCCTACAGTAGTGCAATGTATAAACAATTATAACAATTTTAGAAATAAGTACTAGTGGGTACATGTTCCTTTTCTAGGAACGATCATAGTGTTACCATGTTTTTTCTTTCTATTTTTTATAATAATTAAAATCATATTTTGGTGCTTTATCTTGATTATAAAGTTTGATGTAATAAATTGATTTTATTAGTTTAGTTACATTTTATAAAATCCTAATATAACTCACTATTATATTCATTAAAAAATTTCATGTTGATATTCTAATGGTAAGGATCTGCATTCCCCTTCTCATAACCTATAAGAATGTCTGGTCAAATTACTTGAATGTATATAGGCTAGAAGACTCTACCATTGAATTAAATCACAATTCATTGATTAGATGAGTAATGAACCAAATCCTAGTGTCCTAAACTTATATTTACCTAACGATTAACTACAAGTGACACCATGTCTTGAACGGGAAACTACTATTGATACTAAATTGGTTATGTTATCACAAAAATTTCATTAGAAATACCTCATAAATGAAAGTGTCTTGATGAGGATCAGACCTCAACTTTGATCTATGGTTTCATTATAAATAAATTAATGGAAGGAATTATCTAAAAAATTATTTTCTTGAGTTACTTTAATTTATATCTGTTCATAAATATAATTTATTGTATCTTTCTCATTATTGTTAATAATATCTGGATTTTCCATAATTATTTAACCATACATGATTAAATAACTTATTTATAATGGATTTATATGATTTCATCTAATATTTATGTTATTTCATTTAATTTATGTTATCATGTTTAATTATCAAATAAACATTTAATTACATAAATAAATTAACATGACATATGATCATGATCTTTGAACCACTAGTTAGTTTATTATGTGGAAGATAAAATAACACATAACCATATGAGAATTTTTTTTGATCCAACACTTGGTTTGAGTTATAGAATTCCACTTTTAACTTATTTATCTCCTTAGTTTCATTCATCTCAAATCAATCTTAAACCATCTCCTCTTGTCTGGAGTTCCGTCCTTTATATATTATTACTCACTAAGAGGTGAGGAGTACTAGTGGTTTAAGGTTATATAAAATATATAAAAAATATATATGACCATACCTAATAAAGAGTAAGGGATTATG
Source organism: Viscum album (assembly GCA_963277665.1). Lineage (NCBI taxonomy): Eukaryota > Viridiplantae > Streptophyta > Magnoliopsida > Santalales > Viscaceae > Viscum > Viscum album. The sequence continues at coordinate 393,931,895 of OY728158.1, forward strand.
TTCATATCATAGTATTTAATTTAATAATATATTTATCACAAATGCTCCTTATAATTATATATTCTTTATTATCTGATAATCTGTATTTTTAACTATCTTAGGAGTGAACCCATACATGAATCAGAGTCCCAAAGGCACAAATCCCAAATTATATACCCAATAATCCTACGGGAATAATCCCTTTACATATTTTATAACTCTTCTACATTATAATATCCCCTCAAAAATACCAATTGGGTTTGTATCACCACACCACCTAACATTACTAATGACTTGAAAATAATTTGGGTAGATTTGCATGAGATAATAGTTTGTATCATATCCTACCTTCTATCCATGTTCTAGTTTACTCCACCTAGTTTATAATTCTATTATAATATGTCAGCTCTAGGTATCTCTAGTAAGACAATCATACTTTACTTCATTTCCCAGGGGTGGTCTATGTCCCAATGTCCTTGAATATATTGTTCTGTAGGCCTTGTAAACCAAAGGTCCATGGATGGCTCGGAGGCCTTATGACCTGAAGTCACAATTCAATATCCTAAATGCATAATTAGGGTTCATAGTTTCAGGTATATAGTATGTTATAGTACCTATTTTAGTGTTGTAGCGGTGACATGAATATCATTCCCCACTCAGATTTGAATCTGGGTCTTTCTTGAAAGCTTATGGGGTACTTATAAAGAAATCCCAAGTAATAAATAATTACATTAAATAGAAAAATAATAAATACATAGGTCTTTAAATATCATGATATTACACAACATAAAATTACTATACATTATACTTTCTAGCATTCATTTCAATTTGTATATTTATTAAGATAATTTTCTCAAATTATTAAATTAATCATGTTATTAATTAATTTGTTATTTATCTTAATTATATATCCAAATAGTACTTGATTTTTTCATCCTTTTATAATAAAATAAAACAAATTAATTAATTTTAATTTAAAATTAATTATTACACAATGTTTTCTGACAGATTACAGAGTGTGTACCCTTGTGGTTAGATAAAATTTAATCTGGAGTATAATATATACATGGAATGTACTAGAGAAGAACCCAATGTGTAGCCTTATGAGGATCATTAAATCCATTTATTGTGTTTAAAACTTACATGACATGTATCGTCACTTGAAAAGGTGTGTGAATAACACTATGTATGAGATTTGTTTATTGTGTACTTACACGACATGTATGCCAACACATGGTGTCATGATACTTCATGGTGTATTATTCCATGGGTAAAGGTATGTATTCGCCCTAAAATTCATTGAGTATATGTAGAGCATACTTATAGTGATACATGTTAAGTACATGGCATGTTTGAAGACCATACAGATAATTTATTTTCTGAATATAGTTAAAAATAATAATTAAATCATTTATTCTACACAACTCAATGAAAATTACTCAGCATGTACTTTGTGAAGAAAAATCTATCACGTGACTTATAGAATCTATATAAAAACAATTTAGGTCACCCTAACATTAGTTAATTATCCATGTATATACTCACTCAACACATATTTATTAGTATTTACCTTACACGAGTTGATATGAGTAACATGAAAAGTAAAATAAGAAACACATTGTGTACTTAGTTTTTGTCCACCTGCACAACATGCCCAGGGACTCAAAATGTATTCTGCGTAAATTATCTCATTTTATATGGATAGTTTATCCAACTATAAGTCATGTAATCACTTCCAATCTGTGTCGATTGTTTATAATTCAATACACAATGTGTGTATTAATCACACATTATGTACATTAACCAAATGATTTCCAAATCGCATGAGTTTACATAAAGTGTTCTCGAGCGACATTTTTTTTAATTCCTATGAAAAAGTGTTCTAACTAATGGTTAATACATAAAATGCAACAACAATATGCATTGAGCCCCACATGACATATCATTATTTTCATGTCCCGCACATTTGTGGATTACCAATTATATGAGATGTATAATTTCGGCTACGCACTATGTAACCATGCCTTGTAACCAGAATCCTCAAAACCTCCATATTCTATCTTAGAACATTATTAATCTATTATTGTCCTGTTATTAGTCATATGAACTAAACAAATATGTTATCTTGAGTTTTGGATTAAAAAAATATAGAAAGGAATGATCGCTAAGAACTATGGAAATAATTTGGCAAAATAATAAATAATTATAAAATATTATGTCACTACTATGATACCACTTTAAGGATTTGAGACACAAAAAAAGTGGTTGATCCCATTCCCAACAATATTTTTCATCAATTTTAATGGATTAAATCAGAATAAATTTATGTAGAATCCTCTAATTCTTTATAGAGAGTTTTTTTTTCAAATACAATTTATAATTAATTTAAAATAATAATTACCTCAACTTAATTATTATTATTTTCCATTGATTAATTAAATATCCACTCTCATCGTATCATCGTTATGGTGAAAAATACTAACTATATTCCATTTTGTGATATCCTAAAATTCTCTATGATTCTTGAAACATCAGAATTGGTATTTTTTGTGCTAGTATGGAGGAACAAAGAACATTTCATTGTTTTTCAATTATCAGAATAAGTAATCCATATATATTAAAATAATTTATCTATTTTCCTATTATTCATGAGGGGGAGGGGAGGATTTCACTTTAAATTCTTGATAGAATTCTTGATTGTTCCTCTCAATCTTGAGAGAAGTGTCTTAAGATAATTTTTCATGTACAAAAAATATCGCACCCCTTGAAAATGATATAAATCAGAGTACATACTTAGGGATAAACGATTAATATTTACACATAGACCCTTAATATAATTTTTTATCCTAATTAAAACCCACAATAAATAATAATATTAATAATAATAATATTATTATTATTATATTCTTATAAAATTTGCCAAACTGACAGATTAATATATCATTTCTATTATTCCCTTAACTCGGTATATCAATCCTCCTTGAAATTTATTCAATAAAAAATATTAAATATTTAAATAAATAAATAAATTTCATTATATTATTCATTATATAAATAAATAAATATTATATTTTCCAATATTGTACATAAATATTAATTTTAAATATTCACATAACTAAAAAAATTATATTAATTTTTCACTAAACAATTTAATAAGTAAATTTTTATTTATTACTTTGAGAATGTTAAAAAAGTGATGAATAAATATTATATTTTCTAACTCAAAATTAATATTTAATTAATATTCCTTTCAAATATATTTACAACTTGAATATATATGGCTGTTGAATTTATTCGATCAATAATACTTGAATAATTATTAAACCATAGGTGATAAATAATATTTATTCCAATTATTAAATTAAAATATAATTTAACTGATATTCTCAGTACACTTACCATGTAATCCAATAAGGATTTTTCTTGGTGAAATTACTTGAACATTCCTAAAGTATATGATTATAATCTAGAAACACATTATTGTTCCAATAGATAAAGAATTTAATGTCACAATGACAACAACCTCATACAAATGCTTACTATTTAATATAATCCTTTTTTCTTGATATCTTTTCAAGAAGGATGCATACATTGTGTCGCCATCTTATATTCTTGATTTATCATTCTTTTAGTCTCTAAATTGAACTTTTCGATGAAGTAACATAGTGATTTATTTAATTATATAGTTATATTTTAATCAATGTTCTTGAGATATAATCCTTCATTAACTCATAAGGGACAAATCCTTTCTTGAAATTTTCAATTAATGTTTTATCACTTATAACACACAAAGTGTATCTTACCTTACCGTGATCACATATTTTATCATTTTTCATAAATACATAAAAATATCTGATTCATGAGATATATTAATAATAATATCAAGTCTAGGGAACAAAACACAAATATTCATATAAGAATATCCAAGGACCCATATGACATATGGAATTACTATCAATGTGTTTGTCCTCATAACCCCATCTCTTGGATATTAACAAATACAAACATCATGAGAAGTGATACCATATTCTTACAAGAATCTAGTATCTGATAGTCAAACATTATCTACATCCCCTCATACATATGTTATCTAGACCATTGGATATATGTTAAATAATATTTTCATAGCATGTTTAAGTTCTCACCATAGTGGGAAACTGTTAGAACATTTTGATGAAATAAATAATTTAAGAATGATATAAAAAAATTATTCAAAATTATAATGATCATTTGATAAGATAATTATTAATATTCAAGTCTTAGAATATTTTGGCAAACAAAATTACAAATTCAGTTCGTTCTAGGGAACCAACTCTAATAGAATGATGGTGATCGTAGGTACTGTCATGGTTTAGATAAAAGTTGTGTGATGATTAAGGTTATCTCCAATAATTAAAATCCTCCTCCAAAACCTATCAACATGATAAAAGATATTTAAAGAAAATAAAAAAAAATCTAAAAATATTTTAAAGAAAAATAATTGTAAAAACAATATATCTGTTACAGCTGCTATGGAAGCACCCACACAATTGGAAATAAATGATTGAAATAATTAACCCTAAAACATGACCACTAGGTTTATAAAACCAAACCCACAAATGACAATGAAATTTATTAAAAATAAAAATTATTGAGGTATAAACAATGAGTTATAAAATGATGGTTTAATGTCGTGTACAAGATGAAGATAAACCAAAATTTCAAACACCCAAACATTATCCAAAAAATCGAAAAAAACCTGAAAATTAAAAAATATTCTTAACATAATTGATCAAATCCAGTGGAACCATTGAATAACAGTCAATTGGAAAAAGATATTACTCAATGAATAACATCAATATCAACAAGTTATAACACATTCATCATCTAATACAAGCTATATTTTCCTGATTATCTTCTACCTCTGGCGAAAAAAACCATACAAATAAAAACATGTTTATAAGAAAGAAAAATATCTATTAAAAGCTACTTTACACTACAAAAAATTTCAATTTTCAAATAATTCACTCTCCAGTGATGATACAAGTGAATAAAAAGTTACAATCATTCCCAAAACATTACATCCAATAAGATACACCATCATTAAATCCATGTTATTAATTCATTACTATACATCATGTGAAATAAATAATTATATTTTATCAATGCTTTTTGTAATGACTAATAATTTTTAAATTTTATCAGTGTTAAAAAATGGGCATTGATAAAATCCAACATTTATATGTTCTTTATTTAGCACTGATAAAAGTTGTCCTTTATCAATTCTCATTTTAGCGTTGATAAATGTAGACTTTTATTAGAATTAATCCTAGAATTGATAAAATATTTATTTTATAAAGTATTACATTAAAGAGTATATATGACACCCACACACACTAACACAATTCTGATTTTTCAACTTCACACATATCATAGGTTGTGTGTGTGTGTGTGTGAATTTATATATACATATACGTACACACATTTGGTTATAGATAATAATATATGTGTATAATATATATATAATTATAATATATGTAATTATTGATATAATTTATATTGAAATGATAAAAATATATTTGATTTAATTAAATAAATTTTAAAAAATCAACTCTATAATTTTTAAAAATTAATTATTTTAAAATTTTTCATATATATATGTGTGTGTGTGTGTGTATTTTAATAATTAATACATATAACTACATGAATTGTTTTTTATTTTTTTGAATTTAAATATAAAAATAATCAATATATTTATGTTAAAATTCATATAGACACACAAATTTGGTTTTTCACTTTCACACATCTCATTATAATATATATATTTATATATAAACATACATACTTATAATCACACACATTGTTCTAGATAATAATATATATTTATATATTATTATATATATATAATATAAATAATTATCATAAAATGTTTATTTGAAATGAAAATAATATAATTCCCACCTAGAATTAGCTAATCCCACTGGGTCTTGGGATAATATTTAGGATGAAATACACTTGGATAATATTGGGGAATTCTTTAATAATGCCTTATCTAATGGTTTATGGGATTATAAATATTATAAGGAATATTTTGATATTCTCGATGACATGGAATTATCTACACTAACTAATTTTGACTTCAATCTATGTTATATACATAAAATGATATCAAACAAGATCCACAAGTGAAAATAAAAATGGAAGCACGTACCTAAGTGAAATTCAAACCAAAGGGGAATCTTATATATTATGTGTGGGAATTGATTGAATGTAATGATATGTTACTAATAAGGGAAACTAGGATGTGGTATATCCCCATAATCAAAACATTTCTCATAATCAAAAATTTGTATTTACTGAATCCCCAATGGGGTCTTCAAATAGAAATCTAGTTAATTGTAAATCAAATGTTTCTTCATTTTATTTTCTTAAAATTTGTGGTGTTAATTCTAATATTTATAATTCTCATTGAAATGAGGATAGGCCAAAGAATCTAGGGGAAAACATCCCTATCCCAGTGTCTCAAGTGTTAATGTATGTACTATGGGAAATAGTAAGAAACATGATGTGCACCTTTCTATTGCATGTGATTCTAGAACAATAAGAGTCCATTTGGAAGCTGGAATTGTGGAATATGCTATTAATGGTAAGGATGGTTCTCAATCCTCCACCATAATACTTGATTTAGTCTCATCAAGGATGGATGAGTTTGAGGAATCCATAACAACTAATAAAACCAATGTTATCATTATTGATAATGACAATATGACAGATGAAGGGAATAGTACTATAGTAGGTCCTTCATAATTTGGTTCAACTGGTAGAAAAATGAATCTCTTTAATTTTGTGGATCCTAATATAAATTTTTTTATGTGTTTATGTCATGTGGATACTAGTTATTATTTTGATTTACTTTCCGTTGATCTTGGATAATCCAGATCAAAGGATTCAAAATTTGATAACTTCATATTGTAAAAAATAACCTATACAAATAAAGTTTCTTCTGTAATGATAATTTATCATTCTCATCCTGCTAAGAATATAGTGAACATGAATATTCATATGTATAACGAAGTATCGATGTGTCTGAATCAGAAGATGTGAGGGATAATTTTAACGATGGGCCTTAAAATGTTGGATGTGGGTCATGGCAGTGATCCATGACATGGAAAATGGGATGGAATCCTCATGGTAGGGGTCGATGAAAATTTCTTAAACATATGAGTACTCAATCCCAATCTATATGAATTTTTCTATCAATGTATTTTTCTTCTTATTGTGTATATATTTTGCAATATATGTCCCTCTCCTCATATCTCTTTTCCTTTTTTTAAGGAAGGGTCCTCTAAACCTCAACTTATTATTAATATTAATGGAAATAATATCATTAATTTAACTAAGGGAATAAAAAATTCAATCTTTATATTTATAACAAATCAATTTTATAAAAACTAATGAATATATTTATATGGACACACCCTTTTGTTATTTTACTTTCACATATCTAATTATAATATATAAATTTATATATAAATATATGTACACACAATCACAGACATGAGTCTATATAATAATATATTTTTATATTATATATGTATATATAATTTGAATACATATAGATATCAATATAATTGATTTTTCAATGAATATAATATCATTAATTTAATTAATCAATTTAGAAAATTAAATATTATATTTACAATAAATCAATTTTAAAGTAAATTTTCATGTTTAAATATTATCAATATTATGGTTATATATATGTAATTATTTATAATCTCAATAATTAATTTTATTCAAATGTATTTAATGTAATTTATATAGAAATATATATTTATGTATATTCATTTTAATTATAAATATGTGTATATATGTAATTTATATTTTATAACATAATAATAATTTAAATATAAAAATAATTAATATAACATACCTTTCATAATATATTACATATATATACATATTTATATATTCTTAAATATGATTTATGTTATAATAAATGTAAATATTTAAATAAATACAAAATATATATATTTGTTCATTCATTTATTATTATCTATAATTATATATATAATTATAATTATAAACACACACATTTTAAAATATAGTGATATGAACTATATAAATATATATATATATATAAGTTCATTAAATATAGTTCGTATTAAATATTACTAATTTATATTCATATTATATAATTTATAATATATATATTTATAATATAAATGTATATTTATAATTCTATGTGATTTTGTTTACAAATATTTATATATATGATTATATATTATAAAATATATGAATACTATATTAAAATATATTTACATATAAAATGTATATTTAAAAATACAATTCATATTAAAATAAATTTTTTTATCAACCATATTTTCAAAATTTATACAACAATAAATTATCAAATTTATATTAATCAATAAAAAATGTAATAATGAATCTAAATACATTAAAAGTATATATATAAATATCATATGTTAAAATTTTATTTAAATAATAATATAAATATATAGATTAATATAAATTTCTTTAAATATATTTATATTAATACATTTGAATACATATAAATATATAATTTTTGGTATTGTGATGTGAATCATGCATTATGTGGCTTAAAAACTCACGGTGTGAAAAAAATAAAAAAATAGTGAAAAAATGGGGGTTGGTATATAAAGTCCATTACATATACCACCACAGAACACAACGTAGAAAAGACAATATAGTAAACACACTAGCCTAAAGACTTGAGCCCGCAACCAGATCCTCACCCGCCTGAACCCAAACCACCCACCACCAATGGTGGGGATTAGTATATGTATGTGTAATATATAAATGTATATATATATATGTATATATATCTGTGTATATATGTATGTTTTTGTGTGTGTATATGTGTATATATGTGTTTTTATATATGTGTGTATGTCTATGTATGTCTATGTATGTGTATGTTTGTGTATATATGTGTGTGTATGTATATTTATGTGCATTTATGTATATGTATGTATGTGTATGTGTGTGTATGTATGTATGTGTTTATGCATGTGTATATGTGTATAAATGTGTATGTATGTGTATGTTTGTGTATGTATGTGGACGTATGTGTATGTGTATGTGTATGTGTGTGTATGTGCATGTCTATCTATGTATGTTCATTTATGTATGAATGCATGTGTATGTGTATGTCTATATATGTGTATTATGTGCATGTATGTGTATGTCTATTTGTTTTTATGTGCATGTATGTGTATTTGTCTCTGTATACATCTGTATGTGTATTCATGTATGTGTATGTGTATGTATGTGCATATGTATGTGCGTTGTTTGGTTGCTTGTAATTCCCTCTACCTATAATAGTAATAATACATATAATTATCAATATAAATTTATACTTTAATGAAAATAATATTTTGAACAAAATAAATTAAACTAAAAACTAAACATTAATAATAACTAATTAAATATATTAAAATTCTACATATTTAAGTATATTTTTATTATTATATACATGTAATCCATTATAATACCAATAATTAATGATATTCAAATTTAAAGAATTATTATTTTTAAACATTATCAAAAAAATTAAATACAATTGTTTATAATATTATATATATAATTAGTATTATATATAATTGTATTATTAGTAATTTGTTGAAAATATTCTGAATTTAAATGTGCTTTTTAATATTTTTTATTTTTAATTTTAACATTTATTCATTTTTAATATTTATATAATTTATATAAATAATCCTATTTATTCTTTTTTTCAATATTGTTTTCATTTATTCACTTGTATTTATTGATTTTTATTAATTTTTTATATTTATTCATTTGATTTTTTTTAATTTGTTCATTTCTAAAATTTATTCACTTAATATTTTTATAATTAATTAATTTTTAATATTAATTTATACATATTTATCACTTTTAATATGTTTACAATTTATATAAAAATTATATATTCATCTTTATTTTAATATTTGAAATTTAAATATTTTTACAATTATTATTTATTCAATTTAATTTTAATATTTTAAATTTAAATTATTTTACAATTTTTATTTAATCAATTTAATTAGTAATTTATTACAAATATTTGTATTTAAATTTTTATAAAATATTTTTTTATTTTAATATATTTTAATTTTTAATATTTTTTATAATTTTTTGATTGATTATTATTTATTAATTTTTAATATTTTTGTATTTTATGTAATTAATATTAATTATTCATTTATAATATTTGTGTAATTTCTTCATTTTATATAACTGAAAATTTATTATAATTTTTTAAATATAATTTTTAATTTTCAATTTTTCAAATTCATTTTTATGTGTTGATTGGTTAAATTAAAGAGGTGTTTATAAACTCTTTTAATTTTTATATTGCTAAAATTTAATTTTATTAATGTTTTTTAGTTAGCATTGATAATATGTTTTCCCTCTTTTTAAAAGTTCTCTAACTATCGTGTTACTCTTTCTCACCATTTAATCTTTCACAGAATCTGAATATTGTTGCCACTTTTCATGAACTTTTGGGCTAAATTTAACCTTAAATCCAAAGGTATGCTATTTATAGCTTATTTTTAAAGATTTATTAATCGAACTTACTTGAGTGTTTCATGATTTTTTTATTCTTCTCATGTTCTCTAAATCTATGCGACCTCTGGTTCGAAATATATGCAAATCTACATATGTGTGATTATATTTAGAAAATATTATTAATTTTATCCCTAATTATTTTGGGTTTTCATAGCATAATTGGTTTTATATATTTTTGTACACGCACACATATAAATTCATGTGTTTTATCTATTTTTATATATATAGATATGTATATATGTTTCTGACTCTCTATGCACGTGTGTGTGTATTAAAATTAGTCTATTTTATATTTTATATTTATTTTTTATTTATATTAATATTATTAAGAGTCTATAGTTATATGAACAAAAAATAAAACTCAAATATACACATTCTATTATATATAATATGTATGATATATATATATTAATAAAAAATAAAATCAAGATAGTAGAGGGATTTGACTATCACATTGAAAATTTGATTTCTGTGCTTAAAAAATGTCTAGAAAGCTAGTATATTTCATTAAATTATCAAAATAAGTCACATATAAAAATAAAATCCCAATTCCATTTTAAATTGTTGTATTACCCATAAAATTTAATAAATTCACAAAAAATCATTGGTAGGTTCAAAACTAAACACAAAAAACACAATTAAAACATTATGAAAATTATCATAAAAACAAACTATCATGATAGTTTCAAGGGTATCCAAATCATTGTAGGGAAAATTTTATGCCCAAGAAAAAAAACCAAAATATAAATAATAATGGAACCAATAAATAAATGAAAAAATGAGTAAATAACTCAAAATTAATCATAATAAATAACACATTTGGCATACATTTACTTTCTATGAAAATGTATACAATGACATAAAGTATTTTAAATACAACCCAAGAAAACTAATAAGTGGTTGATGACCATACATACCATGATACACTATAAAGAAATCATGCTATAAATACAAAGATGATAATTATCTCAATCCTATGATCTTTAGTGCACATTATCATAAATCTATCTTACATGTGGAAATCCACTCAGAGTTAATAAATAATAGGTCATCTATCCCTCTAGTTAAAAAAGACACTAGGCCGATAAATTGTAGGTAACCCAGCCCTTAAGGATGGGTCTATTTTTAGATGATAAAAAACTATATACCTCACTATTAAATAGAGAAAAACTATATATTGTTAAATAATGGAAACCTCTTCTATGTTTGAGGGAAATAAATACAGCTTCTAACACCACTTATCATAACCATTAAATGGATTTTATCACCCATTACTCTATAACACTTATTTACATAATAGTAAGTATGTTAATTTAATTTATATATTTTATTTATTTACTTCACTTATGTATATGTCATAATTTTCAAGAATATTCATTAAATATATATATTATACATTATAACTATATATATATGCATACATGTATATTTATATGTTTTCACACACACACACACAATTATATATTTACACTTAGATATTTAATTTTTTATAATACATTATGTGTGTGTGTGTATTATATAAAATTATATTTATATATATCAATGTTATTATATGAATATATTTTTCAATGGATTATAAAATATAGGCTCTATATCTATTCTATTATATAATTTAAATATTTATGTATTATAATTTGTACTTTAGAATAATATTTTTTAAATATATAATGTATATAATTTATACATTTAAAAATGATAAATTATATACAAAAATTCTGTGTGTTTATTTACTTTTTGTTAAATATTAATATTGTTTAATCAAATAAGATTAATATGAATTAAAAATGAATGGTTGCCAATTGTGTGTCAAAAGACAGTTAAGATGAGGTTAAAGAGTTCATCAAGTTTTTTGTAAAGAATGTAAATGGACCTTATGAAATAATTTTCCATGTTTACATTATTTTTATTCAATATGAATTTATCTAGGTGATTTGGAAGAACACTTAAACCAGCATAGAACCGATCTAAGTTATAAATGTTGGAATAATAACATGGAATAATAGAATGTATTTAATGATTGGGATGACCCTATGGTTTATGGATTTTTATATATGAGTACAACTGTAAACAGTGATGGATATCATTTAGAAGAAATTAAAACATAAGGTGAAAATGAATTTCATGATTATAAAAAGGTATTTGATAATCTAAAGATGTATGAAAATATGTCATTATATATTGGTGGTTATAAATATTCATCATTTTTAGCTGTACTCAAGCTATATAATTTTAAAGCTTGAAATATATGGGATGAAAAAATATTTACAGGGCTACCCACTATCTTGAATGATATTTTAGCTAAAGATAATGAGCTTCTTTGTCAAACATATTATGTTAAATGATTTTTATTCTCAATGGGTATGATCTATAAAAGAATACCTTCCAATTCAAATGATTGTATATTGTATCACAAGGACCATAAATCACATCAAAAATTCCACTTAGTGTGGTTCAAATCGATACAAGAAATATTAATCAAGTATTTAAAAAAATTATAATAATTTCCAATCATTTTAAGGTTTAGATTTCAATATATATTTCAGGATATTGAAAGGAAATTGACATGGACCCATATACAATAATTCAAGACGGAAAATCTTGTCACCCTACAAACTATCGTTAGTGAAAGAAAATTAATCTGGGGTATCCTAAATTTGGAAATGATCCAAGAAAGATCTGTTTTGAGTTATTTATAAATGGAGTAAATCCTTTTAGTTTACATAGTATCACTCATAGTACATGGGTAGTTATTCTGTTCAATTATAACTTTCCATCATGGTTGTAATTGATGTGAAATCTCATTATGTTGACCCTACTAATATAAGGACCAAAAAACATACTAAATACATTGATTTTTTTTTGGATCCATTTATTAAAGATCATAAATTGATGTGAGATTCTGGTTTCACAATGAAAAGTTCTAATAAAAATTAATAGTTCACATTAAGATTCATGTTGCTTTGGATGATAAATGACTTTCCTTATTTTTAAAATTGTAAGGATATAACATTAAAGTAATGTTATAATATCCCATTTGTGAAGAATGTATACACTCAATTAGGTATAAAAATTTCATTATGATGATGTTTCTTGGACATCAAATTTCTTTCTAAGGATACATAAATACTAATCTTGGAAAATATCACGGGATGGGAATTTAGAATAAGGTACAACACCTTTTCTATTTAGGTAACATTATGATATACATTCTCTATTTTACTAAAAAAAATAAAATAATGAAATTTCGATTTACACTTCAATATCCCATATAGAGTACATTTATATTACAATACATTCAAATAAATTCATATTTATGGTCACTATAAAGGCTCATAGATCATCTCAAAATGACATAGTAGGGATTCTAAGGGGAAAGTAAATCCCCACCACCTTTTATATATTCACACATTATAAATCAAGAAACCTAAGATGATTTTATTGGATATTGTGATGATTAATCATTTATGATACATTTTAATTGGTATTATTTTACTTGACATTACAAATATTAATCACATTGATTAAAAACTGTAAATTTATGAAACAAAAAATGAGTGTAGAAAGTAAATATTATGCATTGAAACGAACATACACCTATTGTAAAGAAATGATGGGGTGTTCATTACTTAAACAAAAAATGTTGTCTATTTTAAATATGTAATAAATCATTTATATGATATTAAACAATGACATAGTTATATATATTTGAAATATATAGATTTGTGAATCATAATTTAAATCCACTTTTATCTCATGTTATGTGTTATAGAAGGAGGATCGGGTAAATAAAAAGGCACAAATAGTAGATGAAAATACCCAAAAAGTATGGGAATAATATATAGGTATGGAATAATATAAGTTTTTTCTACTTTAAAAAAATATTACCAGATAATGACTACATATTTTTCTTATATTTCATATCTATTTTAAAAACATCAATAGTTATACCTTGTACCCGATAGACAATTAATTTTAGTGGCTTTGAAGCAGCCACAGTAGTATGACCATATTAGAGGTGTATGATTTGGAGTGTCACCTTGATCATACATTGATAAAGTAAATACATGAGGGTGATATAGGTAATAAAATATAAAATATGTAGGCATACAAATATTATCTTAAAGAAAAAGGTAAAGGGAAAGAAGATGTGATAAAATAGTTTCATCAAAGGGATCAATAGGAAGAATCAATACCTCAAAAACCACAACATAAATATCCCCTAGCTTTCGGGATATCCATTCACATCAATGTTTTACCCTTCCTAAGGTAATCCATTTTTTTAATAATTTATTCTATATGTGAATCAAAAAATTGTTGATAACATTCTTGTACTAATTTTTTTTGGGTGAAATTTATCATGATTTATATCTATTAGAACCCACTCATCACCGTGTTATTAGGGGTACAATTTAAAATATAAAGGGTGATATTTCACCTGATATAAACATATAAAAGATCACATGAGAGTAGGGATTCACATAACTTATGAGTTGAGCACTGTGATATATGTTCCCTTTAATGATCTTGTTGTTTATATGGTATAACTTTCAATTAAATCTTTTTTAACATGGTTATCTAGTATTATATAAACAAATAATGATAATAAAATAAGTCATTTGTAGTTTATTTTATATGAAAACAAATTTATAAAAAATGAAAAAGGGTTAAATTGAGGTGTCTTATTATAGAAGGAAAAACAAAAGGGGAAATTGATATGTGAGTCCATATAATGTAAGGGATCAAGTAATATATTTGAAGAACCTTCCAAGATTACCATTACACCACCAATTTTATTTCAATATTCATTAAAATTAGATTTTCATATAGATAAAATTTTTCAAGATAATAATATGGACAATAATGAATTTTAAGAAAAAATGTATAGATATTCAATTATTGATGTGATTGGTCTTGAGAACGTAAATGAAATTCTCAAGCATAAATGGATGGGATCATTAGTTTTGAATGTATACATGAGGTACATTTTCATAATATGTTTTTCCAATAATTAATATACCATTTTATTTATAGATTAATAATATTTATATTTATTATTGGTGTTTATATCACAAAAACGTAATTGGATGACATTTTCACCAACACAAAAACTGTTTATAAAATTTTATTTTCACATTAGCTCTAAATAACCGACCTGAAAATTTATGAAAATTAATTTTTTTTCAATAATTTTTTATATAACTGATGTGAAAAACCATTTTCCACATCAGTTATATAAAAATCGATGTAAAAAATCCATTTTTTCTACTCTTTCACATCGATTATATCATATAACTGGTGTGAAAATCTATATTATCATTTTGGTTATCATAAAAATAACATTAAAAAATATATATTTCACATTTTTTTTATAATATCTGATGTTATATATCTTATAAAATTTATGAATCATTGGTGTATTCATTTTTTATCTTCTTTTATTGTGATGCAGGTCTTATTTCTCTCTCACCCAAACCCTAAGTCTTTCATTTCTTTGATTATGTGGTCCAATATTCTATGACTATTTTAATACACCCTTAGTTTTAATTGGGCTCATCTTATGCATCAAATATATATTTGATCATCTATGATGTAATCCCTGCACATTTTTGTTTCTCTCAATTCATTCTTTCTTTAGCATGGAATCCCTTACCATCGCTTGTTCGATATGGTGGACTCTATTCTCACATTACCATCTTCATAAACACTTGGTTTTTTGTAGAATAAAATTTTTGTATTTGATTAAAGATCCTATCATCTCCCACTTTTTCATTGAAAGGTTAAAATATCTTTTAAAAATTATGATTTTATTTATAGTTTGAATTATTTGTTCCCATTCAATATATTTTTTCCTGTTTGAATTAATTTAAAATTATTTTATAGAATATGTAATGATAGAATTCTGATCATTTTTTTATTTATATACGTATATTTGTTTCTTAATAATCAAATTAAGTGAAAGGAAAATAATATCTTGATAAACTATTTGTAGTTTCATCTGTTTATTATGATTGCTTATTTTCTAATTTACTTATTTTGGGTTGCTTCTTTATACAAAAGATTTTATGATAGATAGTTAGGGTTCAAGGGGTGACCATGTTCTATGTATGAGATAGTCACAAACTAATTTTTTATGTATGTGGAGCCTTCATAATCCAATTTTTTCAAATGAGTGTCATTATCATCTATGTCAATATTCTCTATATTTCTTTTATGGATATCATTGTATATATTTTTATAATTTTATAAGGTTACACTCATTTATTGTTACGTTAGAAATTTTTGAAAATAATATATTTTTTCATTCCATCCACAAGAATGAATTTTCTCAAAAAAAATTCTATTTTACTTATAATGTCTACCTTTTTGGTTTTCTAAATTATTTTATGTCATTTCTAATCTCAATATTTTAAAAATTACTTATTTTTTAATAAAGGTTAATAATAAATTTAAATGTAATATATTCTTATTTTTTAATTTAATTTTATAATTCTATTATAATGTAATTTTCATCAACGTTAACACCTTTTAATGTTTCTTATCCTCTACATGATATATACTCTAATGACTGCACCCAACTTATTTGTTATTACAAGTTATAATTAATTTTTTTTAAATCCTTTTTATTTCAATTTATTTATCAGTGTTCAATATAATGTGTTAGAATTGTGATTATTTTCTCATTTATGTTCTAAAAATATATAACTTTAACCATTATTTGATGGGTTAATGTATCATATCCCTCTAAAGTATTAGACATTTATTAGGGTATTTGGATCCTTATTGTCATTAATGTGGTTGGAAAATTTTACCTTATATTACTTTTTAAGCTTTATTAGCATTGAAATGATCTAATATTTACCCCTCTAAATCGCTTTTATCACCATTATATTCCTTTAACAAGATATGTGTTTTATGATATTTAATTTTGGTATTTTTTATAGATAATAATGAGTCAAAGTTGGATTACAGAACTTCAAATAAGTGATGAATATGAGTAATTTGTTGATTCGTTTTTTGAATTTTATAAAAGTAATTTTCCAAAAAAAGACATGTTTTCTATCCATGCCTTAAATGTTTAAACATGAAGAAGTTGAAAAGGATAGAGATAAAATATCATTTTATTTTTCATGGTTTTAATCCAAGTTACAACTTGTATATTTGGCTTGGTGAAACTGGTTATAAATTTGGATCTCTAGATAATGATGCTTTTCAAGATGAAAAGTTTGATCAAATTGAAGAAATTATTCATGATATTGAAGTAGAGTAAATTTAAAAAGATTTGAAACTTGAGAATCTATATGGATATTTTGAAAAACCATTGTATCTTAGTTGTATAGGTATTATGTTTTTGTTGATGGTGT
Source organism: Viscum album (assembly GCA_963277665.1). Lineage (NCBI taxonomy): Eukaryota > Viridiplantae > Streptophyta > Magnoliopsida > Santalales > Viscaceae > Viscum > Viscum album. Next base: position 393,949,828 of record OY728158.1, read on the forward strand.
TAAGATTGATTAACATGAAAGAGGAACATGGTGGTTGCAAAAATAGTTTTATAGAGTTGGTACAATTTTTGAAATATATTCTTTATAAATACAATGTTATTTTAGATTCAAATTATTAAGTTAATAGAATTTTATGCCTGATGGGACTATAGTACAAAAAACACATGCCTTCCCAAATTTCTATATGTTATATAGGAAAGAATATGAATTTATTTCTGTGTGTCCTAAATGTGGGACGTTGTGGTATATGTTGAGAGTAAAATCACATAATGATTTATTAGTTACAGATACCCATGCCAAGTTATTTTTGTATCTTCCTATAATTCCTCATTTTAAACATTTATTTTCAAATTCACATGATCCAAAAAGGTTAAGATAGAATGCTAATGTGCTGATATGTGATGGAAAATTATAGAATCTAGATGATTTTCCATAGTGGAATAAAATTGATCACAGGTTTCCTAAATTTAAAAAGGAAGATTAAAATATCATACTTGGACTATGCACAGATGGAATGAATCTATATCAAAGCCTTAGTAGAACATATAGTTCATGGCCTGTTTTTTGGTAATTTATAGCTTATCTTCCGAATTTTGTTATGAATAAAAAATATGTCAGGTTGAGTATAATTATATTTGGACCAAAATAGCTTAGAAATGATATTGATGTTATCATATCACTGTTAATTGATGATTTGAAACTATTATTGGTGAAACTTATAAGGGTGTATGATTCTTATAAAATGTAATATTTTAAACTACATGAAATGATTATGTTCACTATAAATAACTTCCCGGAATATGGAAATTTTTATGGATACAGTGTTAAGAGGCATAAAGTGTGTTCAATTTATGAACAACAGACTTTATATTATCAAATTTGTCAGGGAAGACAAACAATATACATTGTTTATTTAAAATTTTTATCTATTGTTAACTCTTATAGAATATTAAAAAATGATTTCAATGGATCACATTAATTTGATATTTCTCAAAAGCCTTTATCTTCTGATCAGTATTTTGAAAGGGTGAAAACATTGATGTGACATTTGGAAATACATGTAAATTTGGATATGATAGAAATATTTGGAAGAAACAATCAATATTTTTTGAGCTCTCATATTGTAGATAACATGATGTCAAATATAAAATTGATGTTATATAGGTGGAGTAGAATATATGTGACAACTTGATATGAACATTGTTAGATATTTATGGAAATACTAAAAATGGGTTGAATGCAATATTATAATTACTCTCAATGGGAATACGTTTGTATTTGGATCCTACTATTGATAGAATGTGAACATTCCTACCCTCGACTTGTTATGCCTTATTGAAGAGAGAGAAAATTAGATTTTTTCAATGTCTGTATGATTTCAAAATGACACAAGGTTATTCTAAAAAGGTAAAAACATTGTGACTTTGAAGGATTTGATATTGATAGGTATGAAATATCATGATTGTCAAATCATGATGAAACATCTCATTCAAGTTTCATTGAATCAAATATTTCCCATATATGTTAGAATGACTATCATGAAGGTGTGTTATTTTTTTAATTCAATTTTTAATAAGGTGATTAATATGAATTCTTTGAATAATTTAGAGAAAAAATATGTTTCTATACTTTTTCAATTGGAAATGTATTTTCATCAATATTTTTTTGATATCATGGTGCATTTAATGGTTCTTTTTGTGTGAGAAATAATGTTTTGCAAGTTTGTATATATATTTTGGATGTATCATTTTAAAATTTATATGAGTATATTTATTGGGTATGTTAATAATCCATATCAACATAAAGCATCCATTATAGAGTATTATATTTATGAGGAGGTTACATAGTTTTTTACAAACTATTTTTCTTTAGTGGAGCACATCGGTTTGCATATATCTCACCATGAACAAGTTAATTATGGGTGAAAGGGGATTCGTGGCTTGAAATTCAAATCATTAATATATGAATAGATAATGAAGGTACATTTATACATCTTGAATAATATACCTGATGCTCAACTATATATAGTAGACCAAATCACCTTTTTTTATTTTCAAAATGAACTAGTTTTTGGTTTAGTGGGAACCACACAAACAAAGCACACACAAAATTCAAAAAAAAAATTAGCAAACCAAAATTCAAACATCAACCGAGAAACCATGACATTGATATGGTTAGTGGGTATTCAATGTTTAAATTTAATAACATTCTCTAGTTATGAAATTAATGGATATACATTTCATACAAAAGACAAGGACAACAGAAGTCCTATTTAGAATAGTAGTGTATTGGTGTTTGTAGAAGCAATGCATTTTTTTAATTGGAAAAGTTAAATACCCAATATATATATATATATCAAATGAATATAATGGAGTCCTTTATGAAATATATAAGGTTCATTACCTTAAATTTTATGTTCTAGTGTTTAACTTTAATTGGTTTATTGTTAATAATAATAGTGTCAGACATGATGATTTTGAAATGGCACTATTTAATCTAAATAAATTGGAATACACAGTTGATCCTTTTATAATGAAAATGCATGGATTTTTTCTATATTCTTGATAAATAATATAAATAGTGGTATATTTTTTTACAAGAAAAAAAAGTATTTTGGAATTGATAAACTTGATAAGGATGTTGATTTATATGATATCCCTACTTCCATGGAAAGATTAACAAATAAGTTTGGTTATCACTTCATATAAATGGTTTGTGCCATACAAAAAGATCATGATGAAGGAATTTGGGAATAATATCCTTTAGTACATTACTAATATTATAGGTAAAAAAAATTATCTTTTTTTTAATTTTTTAAATTTTATATGATTTTAGATTTTTATTTTTTATTTTTTTATTAAAACATGTATTATAAATAATATGTTTAATTTTTTTTTTTTTTCGTTTAGGTTTGTTTAGATTTTTATTTTTATCCTTATGTAACTTATATATTAGTTTATTTTTTTGGAAATGAATTATTTAAAATTTAATATGCTTAATTAAAAAAATTGTATAAGAGTAATAATTATTTTTAGTGTAAAAATGATTTATTAGTTTGGATAATTTTTACTATCCACACACCATTTTTGTATTTGTATTAATTAATTTATGTCATTTCATATCTCATTAATATTTGTATCATATTTTTTTACTATAAAAAATATGAATAAAAATGTGTTAAGTTTAGTTTAGTTTACTTTTTGTTTGATAACTGTTATTTTTTATTTATATTTGTATATTATAGTTGGATTTGTATAGTTTTGTACTAATTATTGTTTCTTTTATTTGTTGGATAATGATAGATCACTAATTTTATCCACAAAATATTTTTGGATATGATCATACTCATACCTATGTGGATAAAAACACACATGATCCTATTAATGAGGCTTCTCATCCTTATTTACATGATACTTCTACTTCTACAAGGGAAAAAGTTCAAGGGTTGGTAAATGTGGCACCACATGTTTACCAAAATTATCAGTTTCTTATAACCAAGAATAGATGATAATAATAGGATTTGATGATAATGATATTATAAGTGGTCTAAATTCAAAAAAAATAAGACTTTTATATCAGTACAGGGTAAAAGAAATGTTATTATTTTGTTTAATGATTGGAAAAGTGTTGACAAAGTGAAATTATCACGATTTCGGGAGAATGTATTGGTATGTTTGTTTTTTATTATTTTATATATCTTGAAATATTCATAGTAATATATTTTTTCTCCCTTTTATAGGATAAAATATAATATAACTGATAATGGAGGATTCCGGAGGAAACGTTTATCATTGGCTTCTAGGAGTTTGAGGGATTTTTAATTGTCAATCACATAATAGTTCATTTTTAGGGATATAAAATATAAAAATCCATGTGATATATATTCATCTATAAATAATGATACATGGAATAAATTTTTTTAAAGTAGATAATGAGAAAAGTTTTTGGTATGTGTAATGTCACCTTTGTAGATGTTTTTTAAATTAATGACCATGATAATGATTTATTTATTCTTAATTATTAATTTAGAATAATAGAGGATATCTCATTAAGTGGTTTAATATAGAAAAGTATAGACTAATATGTTATCTTAGGAAGGGTATTCATTATTGGAAAAACATATGCTAGCAGAAAAACATCAAAATCATAGAGCTGAATTTGCAGGGACTATAGAGGTTTCCCCTCCTCCCCCTACTAGACATAAAACTAAAAGAGGTCTCAGAGGAGAAGAAGGACAATATCGTATGGAAGAGTCAGGAATGTAGCTAATAAGATTGTAATATGTTTACTTTTATTTATTTATTTAAGTTAAAAAAAACTCTTTATATATTGTGATTCATTATGTATTTGTTTCTAATATTCCATATAGGATTCTCTAGAGGAGAAGAGAACAGTGTGGGTCTTCATTGCTGATATTATAAAGGATATTTTTTTCAATAACATTGGGAAATCTTGAACACCTCAGTCATGTATGAGGATACCCAATAGGTTTATCGGTAAAAAAGTGTTTCCATGTTCAGAAGCTTCTTCAATGGAGAATGTTTATAAAAAATAGATTCTTTGGAAGCAAACTTTTAGGATATTCATGTGAAAATGGATGATAGGATCAGAGCTTTGGTACAATTGATGTTTATAGACATGAAGTGACAGTTTCAGACTGCTGATCTGAATCCTTCACCTCTACAGTAGATCCCAATCCTCCCACTTATCCTACTCATACATCTTCTCTTAAAAACTCCACTGTTTATTATCATACCCCTTCACCCCTCCTCCACAACTTCCTCGTTACTGTGAGCTATATGTTTATGATCCCCATCATATTATTCCATATGGGTTTATATTTTATATCAGTGATACCATTAATCTTCAAAAGATAGTGAAATAAAATTATAGCATCATTATATAGGATATTATAGATAGATCATCAAAAATAACATATCCTATAGACGAGGTGAGTATAGTTGGAGAAAGTATCATTCGTTTATTATTTTGGAAATCTACATTACGTTTACATATTAACATAGAGGTGTGTATATACTTTATCCTTTATTTAATTTTTATATTTAATTTATTTCATCATCTTTAATTTTATATATTTCTCAAATTTATTATAGTAATAATTTAAATGTAAATAATTAATGTATATACAACAAAAAATACAAATTGTCATGGAATCATATTAAGATTCGACTAGTTTGATAGATTTTCAGTATATTAAAATTTATTTTTGGATGTATATGAGATTCTAATTGATGATTCTATTTTTTATAATGAAATCATTATGGGGATTTTGAGAAATAATATCATGGATTTTTTAGTTGGAGATTAGTTTTGAATCAACATTATGCAATTTTTTCCAATGTAAGTCGATTAACAAAAATAATTCCATCAGTATATTAAAATATATTTTTGGATGTATAAGAGATTCCAATTGATGATTTTATTTGTGGGAATGAAATGAATATGGGGATTTTTAGAAATTATATCATGGATTTTTTTAGTTGGAGATTAGTTTGGAATCAACATGATGAAATGTTTTCCAATGTAAGTCAATTAACAAAAAAAATTTCCATTCCTTTAATCTATTGAAAATGTATAATTATATTTATTTTATATTAGTTATCCATATAAAATTGGTAAAGAGTATGACAAGATAGATATATATTGATTTATGGACCAAAATGTATTTCTCCTATAACTTTGGTAATGAATGATACAGAAAGAGCAGTTTATATTGCTAAATGATTTCAGAACAATGTCATTATTCAGTGTTGGATGTCTCCATATATTCAAGAGTATGAAATATATTTTCTCAAAAAGTTTAATATATCTTTTAATGTATTAAAAAATAAAATTATATTTTCTTATATATATCAGTGGCCATTGGATGTTGGTTTTTTTATCCAAGAGTTAGAACAATGTAGTAGCACTGCTCTATCCATGGTGAAGTGATAGTAAATTTAAAGGATGTATTGAATACGTATGTTTTATTATTTAAATACATATTTATATTATAATTAATAAAATTTATTGTATTTATATTATTTTCAAATATTTAATGGAATTTATTTAGATAAATGATAATAATGAAGAGTTCCAAGATCAAATTTTTACAAGCTAAGTGAATTTTCATTTAAAATTTCAAAATTTTGGATATATTACTTAAATTTTTTATTTTGAATTAAAATATCTTCAAAATAGAATTTTTATAAACAATAATGTTTAAATTAATGTGTGTATTTTGTTATAATATTTATGTATGAAATAAGTTCAACTGGGATAGTGATGATGTTTCATAAGGTTATATTTATTTATAAAGTTTTCCTTAATATCTCATTTATGTTATTGAAAATACAAGTTAAATGGTTTTTTTATTATTTGGTATCTTTTGAATGACCCGTGAACATATATTGAATAGGATTTGAGACATTTCCAAATTGGATGGGTGAAACATTTTACAGGTTGGATTGTTTTTTAGTTTATTTATAATAGTTAATATAAATTTTAAAGGTCAAATGTAAATGTCTTTCTAGATGTGTTTCTTTTTTTCTTCTTCCATTTCTACTGATCTTTATCTTGTGTCTCCTACTATGGAGGATGAATCCATTTTATATTTAAAAAAATCATTTTTCACATCTTTTATTGGTTAACTGATATGAAAACCCCCAAAATAGATTAATTTACAATGTCATTGTTAATTAACCGACGTTAAAAAATTATTTACAACGTTGCTTATAATAACATAACATAAAACTGATATTAAAAAGAAAAAAATTGATCAGAAAAATACTTTATAAAATATTGTGTGAGGAAAAAATTAGATCCATTAGTCCTCATGTAACTTCTTTACTAAAAACAATAATTAAAGAAGATGAGATTTTAGTATGAATACACCAAGTGGCTACATTGTTTGAAAATAAAATAAACGATGAAAAGATATAATTAGTACGTATAATTTATGGTTAAACCTATATAGTCTAATCATATAAAATATATTTTCATTTTACTCTATTACTTATTCCTTTTTGTTTTTATGAATAATTGGATACACATTGTGATCAATTTGTATACTCCAAAGTCACATTTTTTTAGATCCATGGAATTTATATCCAACAAGTAAACCAAAAATGATGTCTTTTATGAATTTTAAAAATACCACATTTCAAATTTAAAAAAATTCAAATTATATTTATTATATTATGTTTTAACAAGAGTTTTTTTATAATAATGCATGATTTATTTATCATAAAAACCATGGTATGTGGGTATATAATATTACAAAGAAGCCTATGGATTTCTATAAATGGATAATTATTAGGGTATACATAATAATATTTCTCTATAAAAACAAATTATTTATTTTTCTTATTGTTTATACGGTGTCTAAAATATAGTAATGATAATGACTATTGTTATAAAATTTGTAAATTTACTAAAGATTTCATATTCTATTCACAAACTAGAATATTTGAAGATGTATCTTATAATGTAATTAAAATTTCATTTAAAATAGTTATTAATATTTTTATCTATATTTTTCACTAATTCTAATACTTTTTACATTTCATTTATTCAAAAGAGTAAGTATATTTTTTTAGGAAAGAGTGGGTATATTACATGGTGTCATAATGTTTGCAAACATCATGAAGAGGTTATTTTCTATCATGTCTACAATTTTTTTATTTCATAGAGATCATAAATAGTTGGTCTATCAAATACTTATTTAGTTAATTTTATTATCATGTTATGTATTCTATAAAAGGTATAGATATAAAAGATAAAGGGTCATGGAAAGATTCATTGTTTCCCACAACTGCAGGGTATTGTAATTAGTTATCTTTAATGATGATTCATCTATAAAATCTTCATGTTTCTTCACAAATAAAAATCATAGTCAATAATATAGTGGGAATAAACTCTATTTTATGTTTATGAATCTATCTATTATTATTATCTCCTATGTATTAATGGGTTATTCAACTCTATATATTGTTAAATAAATTATAATTTTTTATATTATTCTATTTTATAAATTCCATTTAAATATAAATCATCTATATTTAATTAATATATTATGATTAGTAATTTAAATAATAATATTGAATAATATTTTTGATGTGTAGGTTTCATAATAATGAGTCATGAATCTTGTGTCAACACTGAGGACCTCTTTCGGGTTTGATCGAGTGATCATCATCACCAAGTGCTTATAGTAGTACTTCACCAAAATTGAAATAGTGATCAAGAGACCCACTTAAATCCTACTATGATTTATGTAAAAAATATCAAATAACTAAAACCACATTGTATAAATAAATAAATAGTTCAAAAATTAAAGATTACAAATATAAATTTTGTTAGTTCATTTTTTGTGGATTTATTATATCGTTAGCCTTATAATGGACAATATTATATAAATATTTATTAAATAAAATTGTCATAAAAGACTTAATATTAAAAAATAATGAAAAAAACTCACTTATAAACTGATTCATCAAAAGTTAATAACCCAGAGTCTTCTAATGGATCAACAACCTGTAGTTTTTACGTTTTCATATTTGCTCGACGCAGGCAGTTGGATGAGTCACATGATTAGATGATTGAAAATATATTAATATGGTTTTTATATATTATAATAATACCTAGGGATTCAACTATTTATAGGGTAATATTAATTATAATTTCATGAATTAAGAGGATTTGATGTCAACCTAAAAGGAAAATTTAGTTCAAAACAGTTTTCATATGTTTAAAATTTAAAAAACACAATTATATTATCTTAGCACATAAGGAAATTGTAATTGATTCATTTTAAATTCATAGAAATTAACCACACATCAAAATCAGCAATGTTATTTTTGTTATGAAAATAGTGTTTATTTTCATTTAAAAGGGATATTTTAGATCAAAACTCTCGTCACATGGTTATAACGAAACAACATGAACGGATTGTCTTAATACTTTAGTAAAAAATAGTTATAATTAATTTTTGATCTATAATAATTAATCTCAAATAAATATAACGCATTTTGTGTCTGGTATGATTTAAAGTTCATTTTTTCAATTGAAAAGTGACATTTTATTTCAAAAATGTTCATCACATACTCAAAACAAAGAAAACCAACTCAAATTGTCTTAATAGTTTATTAAAATAGTCCATGACTCATTTTTTATGTGTAGGAATTAACCACACATAAATATAATGCATTATATGGTTGTTTTTATTGAATGCATGTGTCTTCATTTAAAAGTCAAATTTTATTTCAAAACATGTGTCATGTAATAAATTCTAAGAAAACACAAGTAGATAATTTTTATAGCATAGGAAAAAGATCTATAATTTTCTTGTGATATACAGGAAATAACCACACATAAATCGACACACAGCGTGGATAGTATGGCTAAAAGCAGATGTTTTTAGTTTAAAAATTAAATTTTAGTTCAAAACACATGTCACATACTCAAAACTATGAAAAATGTCTAAAATTTTTAGTATAATTCAAAAAAATATTATAATGATTAATTTATGATTTTTAGGATATAACTTCTTGTTAATTATACCCATGGTGTGGTAAGTATGACTAAAAGTGAATGTTTTCATTTAAAAATGGAATTTTAGTTCAAAACACATGTCACACACTCAAAATAAACAATATAAACTCAGATTATATTTATACGTTATTAAAATTATATTTGATTCATATTTTACATTTTATAATTAACCGAACATTTATCTAACATGTGATGTTGATGGTATGACTAAAATGTATGTTTTCATTTAAAAGTGGCATTTCATTTCAAAATTCATGTCACATACTCAAAACCAATAAAACATGGTTGTATTTTCTTAATAATTTAGTTAAAATATCATCAGTTCATTTTATATGTGTATTAATTTACATCACATCAATCTAAATCATGTTGTGTCTAATATGATGACAAGTTCATGTTTTCATTATAAAAGTGACATTTTAGTTCAAAACACATTTCACATACTCAAGACTATGAAAATTTATTTTAATTTTCAAGATACCATAGAATAACCAATTTTTAATTTTTAATTTTTATAAATTAACCACACATCAATTTGATACAAAGTGTGGAAAGAATGACTAAAAATGTTTCTTTTCATTTTAAAGTGTTATTTTAGTTCAAAACACATATCACATACTCAAAAAAAGAGAAAACACATTTATATTATCTTTATAATTTATGAAAACTATAAATTAATCATTATTGATGTGTAGGAATTGAACTCATTTAAATATGAAACATAGTGTACTCAATATGATTGAAAGTGGGTGTTTTCACTTAAAATTAGTATTTTAGTTCAAAAGAATCATCAGATACTCAACAGATTTAAAATGAACTCATATTTATTGATACATTAGATAAAAGATTTATAATTCATTTTTAACATGTATAAATTAACCTCACACCAATTCAATACATGGTGGGCCTCGTATAACTAAAAGTTCATGCTTCCACTTAAAAGTGACATTTTAGTTTAAAATAATTGTCAGAAAACCCAAGCTGAGAAAACATGATGTAGTTTTCATGATACTTAATAAAAATAGTTGATTATTATTTTTTTAATTGTATAAAGTATCTACATATCATTCAAGCTTAAATTTATCATGGATCATATAATATTACAATTATAACTTGTTATTATTTTTTATATACTATTACTAAAATAAGTATTGATTTTATTATAGGAACATGCTTATTTTGTATGAGGTTGGAATGATCATTAGAGAAGGATTGTTATGAGTGTTTCTTTTAATTTAATATATTTATTTTTATTAAGTTAATTTTACATTAAAATAATTCTATTATATCAAAATTCTTTAATGTAATAATTTTTTTGAAATAATGATAAAATATAATATATTATCTGCTATATATAAGTTTTAAATTATTTCACTTTAATTTTTTTTTCATTTTTTCTTTCAGTTTTTAGAGTTAAATATCTATATTTTCTATCACTATAATATCTAATAATGGATTTTATTAGTTCCACATGTAGCACACATGAAGACCCTTTTATAAGTTATAATGTTTTCCTTGATAAAAACAACCATTTTTAGTGCTAGAAAATATTCTAGAAAAGGACTCATTTATCTGTACTAAAATACAAATAAATAAAGTTCCAATTTATCTATTTTTTAGAGCTGATAAAGGATTTCTTTATCATATTTTTTTAGTTCTAATAAAAGAGCATGACTTTTTCATCACTTATAAAATAAACACTTTTTTAGAACTAATAAATTAAATTACTTTCACTTTTAAAGGAATTATCTAAATTAGTTATTGTCAAAAATAGATCATACCAAAATAACAATATAACTACAATAACTCAATCATAAATATAAGATTTTTTATCACTCAATATATCGAATACATCAAATTTTAATAGAAAATTTATTCCTCGTGTATTAAATGCACCACTCCCTCTCATCTATTGTCCATGTATCCATGATTTTACCATATTCCATATATTTTACTTATCTCAATAATGGAAATATATTTTTGCTTCATTTTATTGGTCAGTTATAACTGTATGAATAATATAAACCTTCTTTAGTTTCTTAGGTTTTTAGCCTCCTTGTATTCGTGTTTATTAAATACACTTTATTTAACAACCATGAATTGTAAAGTACTTGAATTATTATAATTTTTTCCTTTAGTATATTATCCAATTCTTGAAATATTATGATTTAATTTTTTACCTTTAAATTGAACTATATAGTTTGAACCTCAAATCTAGAATAACCATTTTTAGATGAACCATATTTAGAGTAGTATCAACATGATCATCACTAAAAAAAGTAGTCATCAACAAGAATGGATAAGATATTTTCTAAAACAATAATACTCATATGCATATGATAAATTCCACAACCCTATGATCACTAACTAAAGCCAGAATTTCAAATTCATCCCTCTCATGATCCCTATTAATACATTTCATAGTGATATTAATTAAAACCTTATCAATTACATCCTCTATATGAAATATAAATATTATATTATATAAAAATTATATTAATAATATAATAGTTATATTGTGTGTGAGTAATCAGATATAATAATAATATATATAATAAATCATACATATAAATAGATATACATATAATTAAATATAAATATAATAATACATATAATTATGAAAAATAATAGTAAATTAATAAAAGATTATAAATCATTATATGATGTAATAATATTATTTATAATCTAACCAAATGAGAATAAAAAAACCAGAAATTATATTATTAGTAATAGTAAATATAATTAATGATGATATAAATTGTATATATCTCTGGTAATATAATAAAATAGTGATAATAATTTACATAGATTAGAGAAGGGTGTATAAATAATTATATATAAAATACTCACACACTTTAAATAATAAACCTATGATTATTTGAACCTGATACCTCCCTAAGGCCACCCTAGGACACAACAAACTACCGAATTTCATGATGGGAACCTAGTAGTAAAAATATTAGTAGAAATTTTCTAAATGAAATATTATTTATATGTAAAGTATGTTAAACTAAATAATAGTATTATTTATATATATCTAATATCAAATATTAATCTAAAAGTAATAGAAAATAAACATAAAATCATAAAAACCTATTAGTAATAAAAGACCAAATAAAAAAAACATTAAAATGTAAGAATAGTTAAACTAAGATAATTAAAATTAGAATAAAGATGTTTTAAAAAGTTAATAAAACTCGTGTGTAGTAGACCACTTTTATCTTGTGGATTTTTTTCGTTTTTTATCTTTTTATATGAAATTTACTAAGATAAATATTTCATATGAATATTTCGTAACATACTCTATATGGGTGACTATTTCATAGTGTCCTTTTCTATATAATTGTTCCTCATGCATTTTTTGGCAGTTATTTCCTAATATCCTTTTCTAAACAACCTTTTTCATTTTAAAATTGGATAGTGTGAGAACCATTTTCATTGTAAGTTTTAGAACATAGAAAAGAATTGATTCAAGAAGAAAAAAGAGTACATGATGGAATAGGTGATATAGTGGAACCATGGCCTAGAAGTCTAAAAGTAGAGTGGAATTCATATAGAAGATCAGTACCTGAATACCAAAGCTAGAGGGTACGTAATAGTAAACCAATTCTCATTTGAGAGAAATTAAGAAGATTCGAAGGATGTGAATGATTAATCTAAATGGATATATAAGATTAATCTAGAGAAAATAATTTGAATCCCACACTATTTATTAGATGAAAGATTTATGTTTGTGGATGACTTTGAATATTTAAAGGTATGCCTCAGAATATCTGATATATATGGCATGCTCTCCACAAATATTGAAATTCAGTGAAAACAAACTAATTGGATGGCCACTGTGGGATTTATCTATGGATACATGGATATTAGTTATTTTTTATAGGATTTTTTTATTCGATTTTAATAATATTCAATTTATCAATAATAAAAGTTAGTATCATTATATTTATACTATAATACAAAATATAAACCATATAAATCCCATAAGTTGTTGTTTAATTCTTCTTTTATCGTTTCATTTTATAATTTATTATCTTCTACATGAGGGAATTTTTCTGAATTTCTATGTGTATTTTATTTTTTGTTCTAGATGAGTCATTGTGTAGGTTTTTATTGATTTAGAAGTTTAAAATTTCATTTCTACTTCTGGAAGTTATAGAGGATGATTCCTTTTTAGTAGGTTTCAAACGATTTTTTTGGTATCATAACATAGTTTTAGACCACATGGGAGGGGGATATCAAAAAATATGCTAGGATAATGACCTTGAGGATGAATTAAATAATAAAAGTGCTAATAGAGTAGAGATGAAATGGTTAGGAATGAATATAGGGACACTAGAAACCATGCCACTATGTATAGGAATTGTGCATCTCTGTAGAGGGAAATGATGGCTGATCAATCATGTGAGGTGGGGAGTAGGGTTCTCTCAATGAAGAAGATGACATATAGGGGTAGTTCTAGTATAGTTAGGTATTTGGGCCCTTAGGTCATGTGATGAGCCTTATTCCTTTTCCCCTTTTGGTTATGTAATTATATGGGCCTCTACGACATGTAGGGGTTCTCTCTCAACCCATGTTAAAAAGAGGGATTATTAGAAAATAAAAATATGACATTGTCAATCAGGGCACTATTTCAATGCGTGGTATATCGAAACCTTATCCAAGGTGTTTCTAAGATCAATTTAATAAAATTATTCTACCCTAAACCTTCTATGAAAATTCAAGTAAATATTTCTTAAACTTTTTTATGATTTTTATTTTTAGCGGGAGTTTATTCATTTTATAAGGGTGGTTATTTATTAGTGAAAGGTCTAGATTGGGAATTTTAATGGGACAAATTTTTTATTTTAGATTATATAGATAAAGTATTTTATATTTAAATAAAATCTATATCAATTATTTACATGTGTCAAACCAAAATCAATAAAATAATTAAGAATTGGAAAGAATGGATAAGAAATAAATAGGATTGATCTAGATGCCATTAGCTTGGAATGTGACCTATAACAACCATGAAGTGAAGATAATTGTAGAAGGTATGAATAGTCTTGAGAATGTGTATAAAAGTATAAATTTATTGAGAAATCGTTTTCTATTGTAGAGGATATTCTATATTATTATATGAAAGGTAAGGTCAGAAGATGATCATGTTAATGAATTCAATATGATTTAAAGCCAATTGGAATCAGTAAATATACAATTCCTGGATCCAAAGTGGGAGTTTCTTTTTCTTTTATCACTCCTAGAATTTTGGTAGGTGGTGGTTTCTATGGTAAGAAACTATATCAATAATATTGAGTTAGTGTTTGTTAATTTTTAGAATCAAATTAATAATAAAATGATTCTAAGTAAGGATATATAGGATTGTATTATAAATAATTATAGTGAAGATGGTAGCAGATGTCTGGTTACACAAAAAGGTCACAAAATGGAAAATATGAAGAAATATAAGCTAGAGTATCTCAAATAAAGTTCATCCCATGTAATGTAATTATTTAAAAAAAATTAATATGAAGAAATATTACAATGAGTAAATAGTAAATTCTAAATTACTTTCTTCCAGAAGTGCACCTACAAATTCTATTTTATAATTCACAGGTAATATTTTTATAATTGTCTTTTATCCAATTGGGTCTTCAATTATAGTATCTTAGGATTATTTTAAATCTAAATCTAAGAGGAGTTGTATAAAGAACTATAATTATGAAACATTCAGTAAGATATATATTATAGATGATAAAACTCTTAAGATAGTAGGAAAGTATGATGTTACCATTTGGAATCAGAATTGAATATTGTAGGAATTACAAGGGTCATGACACATACTAATGTTAAAGAAGAAATTTATTTTTAAATAAAAAATGTTGATGTGGGTTTATATATAACATTTGTGGTATAAACATGTAAATTTACATGTGGTTCCATGGTTTTAGTCAAAAGAGTGAATGAACATTGTACCTGATGGGAGTATCAGAAAGAGTAATACATTTTGGGAAAAAGATTATAGATCGGCAAATTTGTGGAATGATTGTATTTGTCACTTAAGTGATAAAGGTATTAAATTCTAAGGATCTAAAGTTATAACTTGTTCTTTTAGATTTACATAGTCCTCCTTTAGTTTGTTCTTCTAAAGGTTCACTATATTATGTTACCTTCATCATCTATGGAATAAAAAGGTGTGGTATTTATTTCACAATCATAATTACAAAGTTCTAAAAATAATTTTTTTGAGGGAAAGAAAAGTTGTAAAAGGATACTCAATATAAACTAAAATATTTTAGGTTTTCCAATAGTAAGAAATAGGGAGGCAGGTATTTCAGAAGCTTTTATTGGAAAAAATTCATATAGTTTGTGTATACTATAAAAATTATTCTTCAAAAAAATATTCACATAGTGGATGAAACAAATATTTGTATATAATGTAAGGATATTGATTTTAAACATTATTTTTTCTAAGTAGTTTATCATGGAGTTAATAAATTTTGATACCTATCTAGTGAATAAAATTATTTATTTCTTTGGGTTATGAACTTTTGTAATTTTTTGATTTGAAAATAATATTTATATTTCTAATTTCAAAGTCTTCATATCACTCACTGATGCCTATTTTATTTCTAATAAAATGAAGAAGTTAGAGGATATGTGTCAAGAATATTTCTTTATAGGGTATGGTGATGAAGAATTTTTATTTAGACTTTATAATAATGGATTATTGATGTTCATAAAAATTTGAAATGATATCTTTGATGAGAGATCCTATGAAAGGACCAACACTATGTAGAATTTATAGATGAGATAAAATAATTATCACAACTTGAGGTTCCTCAAAAATAAAGTTAAAAAGATATAAATAGTTTAGGGAGTACATTAGTTTTGGAAACATCAAATAATTTATAATATGTTTTTAAAGTAATTCAAATTTTATTGATGTTTCCAAGACACAAAGTACTATAAATATTGGAGACTATGGAATATTTGGGTAGAGATATTGAAATAAATTTTACAAATAGAGTGGATATCGAAAGAGATAAACATTGGATTTGATTATAGTGATTAATTGATATTTATTACTATGTTTAGATATAAAAAAGTGACATTTACTCATTAATTTTCATAGATGATAGAGAAAATGAATGTCTAGAATAGGTGGAAATTATGAGTGACTTAAGATAATAAGAGTTATACATAAAGGATGAAATGTATTCATTACTTATTTCCAATACATGGGAGAAAATAATGTGAACTAATAGAAAGAGAGTTCTTCAAAATAAGTGGGTTAATAATTTGATGAAAAAAGAGGATGGTATAAAATAAATCCCCGAAATTCTCATTATGACAGGCTTTCAATAAATAGATAGTTTAAACTTTTATGAAATATTTTCTCCATTCATAAATAATTCAATGATATGGAGGATAATCGAAATAATTTCCATAGAAGTGATGAATATGGAGTTTTTAGATATTAAAACTTATTTTTTCATGGATACATGGAAGAGTATAATTTCATGGGGTAGCCAAAGGTTTTCATGAAAAAAGGGAATGAGCATATGGTGTGTCGGCTTAAATAGTTCTTATATAGGATTAAATAATAACTTGAGAATTATGACCATAATATTAATTATTTATGTCAGAACAAAAGTTCATCTAAATTAATGATTATCATTGATTATAATAGAAGGTTTTTGATGTTGGGAGCTTCATTATCCTTCTTCTATATGTGGATGACATGATTTTAGCAGGATTGATGAAGGAAATGTTTAAAGAGATAAAGGATAAAATGTTTGAAAATTTTGAGATGAATAGTCTATGTCTAGAAAAATGGATTTTGGGGATGTAGATTATAAGGTTCTTAAATTCTAAAACATTATTCCTAAATATGTTTGAATAAATTCAAAATGTGATTGAATGTTTCAGAATGAGTGAATCAAATCATGTTATCAACCCTTAGATTGAAATTTTATGCAGAACAAAGTGATGGTACCTAAAATAGAAAAAAAAATGAAATGTAAATAGAAAAGGTTATGTTTTCATCGATTTTTAGTATCTTAATGCATTCCATAGTTTTTATGTGATCATTCATTACACATTTTATTGTAGTTGTTAGAAGGTTCAGGGATAATATTGAATGGTAACACTGGTTAGTAGTTAAGTAGATATTCTAATATCTCAAAGTTCCAAAAAATCAATCAATTTATGAATGGGTGAACCATTATAGGTGTTTTAAGATTCATAATTTTGTGTAGATGCAAACAGTCAGAGGAGAAAAAATATCTATGTGTTTACTTATAGTGGAACAAATGATATTTTTTTAGTGGAACATAAACCTATGGTTTCACTTATAACAATAGATCCAGAGTACATTGCACTTACAAAATTTGAGAAGGATTTTATTTGGTTGAATAATTTAATGAGAGACCTCACAAGAAGGCATAAGTTTTTTAAAATTTTCCATGATTCAAAAAGTAAAATCCACTTACCACAAAAATATGATGTTTTAATCCAAGAAAAATAATATTTAGTTAAAGTATCACATCCTCATGACGTTTTAGAGGAATGAGTGTTGGAGATATGGAATGTTGATAGAGTTAATAAATATATATTTATGCTCACTAAGGTTATATTTTGAGATATTATAGGGAAGTGTTTCTCCTCAGTGGGGATGGGATGATAAGAAACTTGTTTTTGGAACCATGCAGCCACAAAATAAGATTGAGAGTGGAAAGGATTTTGGGATTCTTATGGAAGACTTTGTCACGACCCGTCCTCGGGGCCCATGCCGTGACTACCCCAAGCCTGCCTTCCATAGGCCAGGGACTGGCGACTAGCACCAAGGCATAATTCCAGGTAAAAAGGGAAGGCATTTCCCTTGTAAAGTAAACAAACACCACAGAGAAAGCAAGCAGAAATAAACACTATGTAAAAACTGGGTACAACAGTAAGTGCGGAAAAGTAACTAGGCCAGAATACAAACCCAAACTTAAAGTAAAGTAAAACTCAAAAAGGGAGAACAACAACTGAAAAGTAAAGTCGTAGTCTCGAGCTGTCCACTGGAAGTCCCACCTGAAGGGTGGGTACATATATCCTCCACAGCTCCTCGGGCCCAGCCGTCCGCTCCGAGTACGTCCCGCCCAGTGGTCCACCTCCAGGTATTGTCCTGCACCGCAAGCCTCAACCACGATCAGCGTTTTCCGTCATCTACAACCAACACAACGTAGTGTGGGCATAGCCTGTGCAGGGGTGAGTATAAGATACTCAGTAGGGACCCCGAGACCCCTGAAGGTCTCCCAGAATCCACAAAGGATAATCCACAATGGATAGATACAATCACTAATTAACATCCGACACTACTTAGGTATATGCCCATACATATACCTAAGTCATCAATTCCAGTTCGGTTCCATCATCTGAGCCCAAGTACAACCCAGTCCACACAGGAAATCATAACATAATCCACATAGGATATCAAGTTAATCATATCGAAGATAAAGATTGAAAGTCAAGACTCAGCTCACACAAGTATAATTCTTCGTAAGACGAAAGAGATGATCAGATGTAGCCACTGATTCATCTAAGTCGTCGTACCCACACAGGATCGATAGGTACTAACCCCCGCAATGACCCAAAAAGGATCAATAGGTAACTAACCCCTTCAATGACCCACACAGGACCGCTGAGCGCTAACCCACACAGGATCTGACCCAAACAGGATCGGTAGTACTGATCCACGTAGGATCGCTGAGTGTTGTAGTCGTCGTCGTCGAATCCACGGAGGATTTCAGTACAGTCATCATCGTCGTCGTAGTCGCAGCCAGCTCTAGTGTTCCCGCACACAGCAAGCTCGTTCGGGAGGGTCCGCTCCACGAGCCGAGGGGATGATACATCAAATGACACGTAGTCCAAAATTTATGTATCCAAAAGTTCTGTATCGTCAACAGGAACTCAACGTCACAGACGGCGCGTCAATCGGACGCCCGGTCTGAGAGTTATTGGCTTTTTCATCCAAGGGGCCCGGTTGGTTTTTAAGTCAAAACCAACCCGATTGTACTCCAACTGCATCCAAACCTCAAGAGGAGTAATCCAAAAGGTCCTTCTCACTAAGAGGAATCCATCAAAGTTGGTGGCACGTCAATCAGACGTCCAGAGCTCAAGTTATAAGTGTTTCCGCTCCGAGGGCCCGGTTGGTTTCATGTACGAGCCAACCTAGCCAAAACCAAAGTTCTCCAAAACCATGAGTGTAATATATCAAAATGACCGTCTCGATCCAAGGTCCAAATTGCATCTGACGTTGTGTCGATCGTAGGTCTGCAGCATAAGTTACAGGTAAAAGACCGAAAGTGGTCCGGTATTAGGGCGTTCTGGCCCGGTCCGGCCCGGACCGATACCCCAAGGGTTGGCCCGAACCGGGTCCGGGTCCGGCCCGCTTGGGCGCGGCTCGGCCCGGCCTGGGCGCGGCCAGCGGCCGAGCGGTGAAGAGGGGGGGGGGGGGGGCGATGCCCCCCTGTGTTGAAAATCTGCGGGGGCCATGTGGGGGGCCGCACCTGCTGTCCGACCGGGGGTTACGAACCCCCGGTTTTCCCCCTGACTGGCCGGCCCGCACCGGCCGGCCGGTTGCTGCCGCCACAGGACAGGCGCTGGCCAGTCCCACTACTCCGATGCTGGTGGCCCGGAACCGGCCATTGGACCCTGCTTCATCACGGCCTTGATCCTTCCGGCGTGGTGCGTTGGCGCCACGCCCCTTCCTCACCGCCCTACTCCGGCCGTGGTGTTTTCAAGATTCTCCGGCGTGGCGCGACGGTGCCGTGATTTATTTCGTCTTCAACGGCGTGGCGCGACGGCACCGTGCTTCTCTTCCCTTCCTTTAAAATTTCCCGCGCGGTGCTTCGGCACCGCGCTGCCTTACACGTGCCGCAACAAAATCAAACAAACAAGGGAGAGGAGGGTCGGTTGTGTTCGTCCGGTCCGACCTCCTCCCGTTATTGCAATATCTGGCGGATCAAATTGAATGAAGAAGGAGAGGGAAGTAATCACAAACAACCAAATAAAATAAACTCCTACCTCATCAGATTCATTGAGCTGCGATTCGTCATGGAATTGCATGTCACGGATGAAGGCGTCACGGAAGGGGAAATCGTTGCATCATGGAGAAAGGATTCATCAGTGTCGCTTCGTCGATCTCTGAGGATCTGGCGTTCTTGTCAACCTTCTTCAGAGGTCGGCGTTCTTTTCATTCTTCATCGATAAGGAAGAACTTCACGGTTTGAGAGAATTCTCCCCAACCCTCTTGCACAACCAACCCCTAATAAAATAAGAGTTGTCTTATTTTATTAACGCTCAAGACAATGCCTTTGAAATTCAAAATTGAAACAATCAATTAAATGATTTAATTGAGTTTTAACCGCCCAATTAATGAGGCGTTTATTATCCAGAATAAACACAAGGGTTGACTTAATTAAAAAAGGGTGGTCCAGGTGCGTTACTTAATTAAAGGAGGGGGTGGAAAAGGTGAAAGAAACAGTGGGGATCGTGTGGGTCCCACCTCACAAATATCCTACCATGTGGTTAGGATATTGTGGGTCCCACTCAAATCACTTATCTTAGGTTAAGCAGCATTAAGTAAAATAAAAATGGTGCGACCAATTTTTATTTTATTCCCTTACTTAACTGAAAAATTTAAAAACCACACCCGAGCAAAAACAACTCCGGGAAAGGTGTTTCTAAGTAATTACCAGCATTGCAATTCCATCGGTGCCCTCGGAATTCGATTCCAACCTCCAGTTCAAAAGTTAGAAAACCTCGGTCGTTTTTTCACTGAACGTACTCGAGCCAAACATCGGAAAATGATTTCGATCACACCGGGCCTCAGAATCAGGTGCCGTCAGAATCTACGTTCTTTTAAAATCCCAAATAAAATTAACAAAAAAATTCCCTTGAATTTTACGGGTCTTTACATCACTCCCACCTCAGGGATTTACGTCCTTGTAAAGATACATCATAAACTAGGGAAACAAATGTGGGTACTGAGCATGCATCTGAGCCTCCCACTCCCAAGTGCTCTCTTGGAGGTTCTCGTGCTGCCATATGATGCACACTAGAGGAATTGATTGTCCATGAAGGACCCGCTCCTGTCGATCCCCAATCTCCACTGGGACCTCCGCAAAAGTTTACACATCATCAATGTCCATCTCCCCAAGGTCAATGATATGTGTCGGTTCGTGCACATATCTCCTCAGCTGAGATACGTGGAAGACGTCATGCACCTGGCGCAACTGAGGTGGTAGAGACAGGTGATAAGCCACCTCACCAATCCTGTTGATGACCTAGAATGGTCCGATGAAGCGTGGAGATAACATGCCTCCTTAGCCAACTCTCTGTAATCCACATCGAGGTGAGACCCGCAAGAAGACGTGGTCGCCATCCTCGAACTTCAGTGGCCTCTGTCTCCTGTCAGCATAAGACTTATGCCAGCTCTGAGTTGTCCTCATCTGCTCCTAGATGACCTGGACTTTCTCTGTCATGGCCTGGACTATCTCTGGTCCCACAAGTGCTGACTCCCCAAGGTCTGTCCAGCAGAGCGGTGATCTGCAAGGTCGGTCGTACAACGCCTCATATGGTGTCATCCCAATGATGGAGTGGTAGCTGTTGTTGTATGTAAACTCCACCAAGGGTAATTGGTCCTCCCAAATGCGACCAAAGTCGAGGACACATGCGCGGAGCATGTCCTCGAGAGTCTGAATGGTCCTCTCCATCTGACCATCTGTCTGAGGGTGAAAGGCGGTGCTCAGATGTATTTGCATCCCAAACGCCTCCTGCAACCCCTTCCAAAGCTGGGAGGTAAAGCGATAATCTAGATCAGAGACGATAGATGATGGCACAACATGAGGTCGTACAATATCCTGTACGTAGAGACGTCCCAAGCTCTCCACTGATCCCTGCTCTCTGTTGGGTAAGAACTGGTCCGACTTGGTGAGTCCGTCGACAATCACACAAATGGAGTCGTGACCTCTGGAAGTGTGTGGAATTCCATTCATGATGTCCATATATATGCCATCCCACTTCCACTCCGAGACCTCCAAGGGTTGTACCAATCCTGCTGGTACCTGGTGCTCTGCCTTCACCTGCTGGAAGGTGAGGCATCGAGAAACGAACTCTGCCACAACCTTCTTCATGCCCAGCCACCAGTGCTATCGTCTGAGATCCCGGTACATCTTTGCCACTCCAGAATGTACCACCAAAGGGGATGTGTGAAACTCTCTTAGCACCTCCTTATGTAAAGCAGCTGGTACCATGGTACGTCCTAAGAAAATAACATTGTGCTCTCCTCCCAAGGAGAATCCATTAGGTGTATATCCTGAGGATATCTGTGCACGCTGCGTCTCATAGTCAGCGTCCCCACACTGTGTCTCTCTGACCTGCTGCAGTAGTGGAGGAGTGACTGTGAGTGAGTGAAGAATGGCTGCTCCATCTCTATCCATCAAGGATATCTGCAAAGCGGCTAGCTGCTCTGTCGCCTACCCAAGTAGCTGAATTCCCGTTCTCCTACTGAGGGAATCAGCTACTATGGTCCCCTTTCCAGGAGTATACACTGTCTCGAAGTCATAATCCTGGAGGAACTCGAGCCATCTCCATTGTCTCAGGTTCAGGTCCATCTGCGAGAAGATGTACCTGAGACTCTGATGGTCAGAATAGACTATAAAGCGCTCGCCCATCAGATAGTGTCGCCGCATCTTCAAATCAAAGACCACTACTGCTAACTCCACGTCATGGGTAGCATAGTTCTGCTCATGCTGCCTCAACTGATGTGATCTGTAGGCGATCACTGCTAGCTCCTGCATCAGGACACATCCGAGTCCGGTCCCTGATGCATCGCAGTAAACTACGTACCCTACTCTCTCTTCTGGCAACCTCAAGATAGGCGCACTGGTCAATCTTTGTCTCAGCTTCTGGAAGCTCTGTTGAAATTTGTCTAACCACACAAAGGGTTTCCCCTTCTTCGTCAAAGCTGAGAGTGGTGTCGCAACTCTGTAGAAGTCTGGCATGAATCTCCGGTAGTACCCACCTAGACCAAAGAAACTCCGCACCACTATCCCGCTCCTGGGTGGCAAAAAAGTTAGCACTGCCTCGATCTTCACATGATCCACCACAACTCCCACCTCAGAGATTACATTCCCCAAGAAGTGGACCTCACATAACCAGAACTGACACTTCGAGAGCTTTCAATAAATCTGGTGCTCTCGGAGTGTGTCTAGTACAACCCGCAAGTGGTAGGTGTGCTCCTCCTCAGTGGTTGAGTATATCAAAATGTCGTCGAGGAAGACCATGACAAATCGATCGAGGTATGGCCGAAAGATCCTGTTCATGAGGCGCATGGACACTTCTGGAGCATTGGTCACGCCAAAGGGCATAACCAAGAACTCATAGTGGCCATACCGACATCTGAAGGCCGTCTTCTGCACATCCTCATCCCGAACTCTGAGCTAATGATAGCCTGACGTGAGGTCTATATTTGAAAACCACTGTGCTCCCTTGAGCTGATCGAAGAGGTCATAAATCCTCGGTAGCGGATACATGTTCCTCACTGTCACCTAGTTCAGGCGACGATAGTCGAAACAAAGTCGCAAGCTCCCATCCGCCTTCTTGGTGAACAATATCGGGGAAGCCTAGGGTGAAACACTAGGTCGGATGAATCGCTTTCCCTGCAAGTCCTCCAGCTGTAACAATAGCTCTCGAAGCTCGGTGGGATCCATTAAATATGCTGGGGTGGATATCGGGGCTGTCTCAGGGTACAGGTCAATTCAAAAGTCTACCTCTCTGCGAGGAGGTGGTCCTGGAACGTCGTCGGGGAAAACGTCCGCGTATTGATCCACCACTATAGGAAAACCAGGACTCCACATGTCAACTTCTTTTAGGATGATGCTAGCCAACTGATGAGTGATGGGTTGTCCTCTCCTCTGCGTGAGTCCATCCTGTGCTTCAAAGGATCCCTTCTCGCCGGTGAAGTTGAACTTTCTCCCATCGGTGCGTACACATCGCACCTTGCGCCTAATACAGTCAATCTGAGCATGGATAGTAGATAACCAATCCATGCCCAAGATGACGTCGTAAGGCCTCGACGCCACTACAAGAATATCCCAGCCAAAGATCTCGCCTCCTAGAGTAAGCTCACACTGCCGACACCAGTGTGTAATCGTCGAGTCTGCTCCTGTAAAATTCTCTAGCCGTAAGGATCGAGCCAACGGCTCCGTCGGGATCTCCGAGCTCCGAACAAGGGCAGCGGAAATGAAAGAATGACTCTCTCCTGTGTCTATAAGAACTATACCAAGGGTGGAATAGACACAGATAGTACCTCGAATCATCTCGGGCACGTCGTGGTCGTAGGCCTCCACTACCTGGAGTTGTGCCTGTCTATGTTCACCAACTCCCTGTGGTCGGGGTGGACCTCCTGGTGGTGGGGGTGGTAGAGCCTCAAAGCATCGCCCACCACCTGCCACTCGGCCATCTCCTCTACCTCGTCCACCTGCTCTCGGCAGACCGCCACGGTCGACCCTCTGCCTCTGCCTGGGTGGCCCCTCAACCGTCTGCTGCTCCTCGGTATGGCGGGTCGGGTAGTCACGAGCCATGTGGCCCTGCCCACCGCATGTGTAGCACTGTCTGCCTCTCGAAAGACTGGCTCTGTGCTAAGTGCCCC
Organism: Viscum album; assembly: GCA_963277665.1. Lineage (NCBI taxonomy): Eukaryota > Viridiplantae > Streptophyta > Magnoliopsida > Santalales > Viscaceae > Viscum > Viscum album. The sequence continues at coordinate 393,975,068 of OY728158.1, forward strand.
GCACCTCTGAGCCAGTGTCCTGAGGTCGTCTGCCTGGACCCATGAGTCATTCGTCGACTACCTTCTGCAGAAGACTCTGCTACATGACACCCTGCGGTAGGTCTCACTATTGATGTAGGCTCAACAAGGAAGCTCTCAATGAGAATGGCTCGCTCCAGTACCCCTGCATGTGTCGGAATGCTTAGAGAGATCAGTGATGCCTTGATCTCATGCCTCAATCCCTGCTTGATGTTTCGGGACCGGAAGAATGGGTCATGTACCATGTCCGTCAAATAGCGCGAGTGATCTGTAAATATCACCGAGTACTGGGCGACCGTCAAGCTGCCCTACCGCAGCTATAGAAGCTCCTGAATGCGCACCACACGGAGGGTGTCTGGGACGAAATCCGAGCAGAAGAGGATCTCAAAGTCTGTCCAGAGGAGAGATGCCTCGTCGTGCACCTGGAGTATCAAGCTCCACCATCTGCATGATGCCGTGTGCAGGAGGCTCGCTGCGATGATCACCATGAGGTCAGCCGGTGTCCTCACTAACCTTAAAACTCGTACAACTGCCTCCAGCCAATCCTCGGCTGCCTGAGGGTCTGTCTCCCCGTGGATCCTGGGCGGTCGCTGACGCTGAAACTCGTGCAGTGCACTAAGGCAATGTGCATCGTCAGCGGCTGGGGCTGGAAGCATCGGTGGCTCAGCAGGTAGAGATACCGCTGGTGCCTCTGCTGTCAAAGGGCCCTGTACCAAGGCCTCATCGCTCGGTGGGCTATCGTCCCGCACAACACTCGGAACCCTAGATGGCTGACGTCATGGGGCCATCAAAAAAGGAAACAGGTGCACCACTGTCAAACAGTATACCTGGTGAGCTGACACAAAGTAATCACAAATAAAACTTGAAACACACATGCAATCAATGTGTTCGTGTCGGAAATCAGAATTCAGGGTCCTGGTGTACGGATAAGTTGTCCGCCGCACTAACACTGGACTCCCTAGACTGATAACCACTCTCAATACACATAACACTATTGCTTTAAATAGAAAAAAGATCAGAGTCTTGAGTTCTGTGGTAGAACTGAACTCCTCTGATACCAATTTGTCACGACCCATCCTCAGGGCCCGTGATGTGACTACCCAAAGAATGCCTTCCATAGGCCAGGGGCTGGCGACTAGCACCAAGGCGTAATTCCCTGTAAAAAGGGAAGGCATTGCCTTTGTAAAGTAAACAGACACCATATAGCAAACAAGCAAAAGTAAACACTAAGTAAAAACTGGGTACAATAGTAATTTCAGAAAAGTAAGTGGGCCAGAATACAAACCCAAACTGAAAGTAAAGTACAACTCAAAAAGGGAGTACAGAAACTGAAAAGTAAAGCCACAGCCTCGAGCCATCCACTGGAAGTCCTACCTGAAGGGTGGGTACAGATAGCCTCGACAGCTCCTCGGGCCCAGCCGTTCGCTCCGAATACATCTCGCCCAGTGGTCCACCTCCGGGTTCCATCCTGCTCCACAAGCCTCAACCACGATCAACGTTGTCCGTTGTCTGCAACCAACACAACGTAGTGCAGGCATAGCCCGTGTAGGGGTGAGTATAAGCTACACAGTAGGGACCGCGAGACCCCCAAAGGTGTCCCAGAATCCATAAAGGATAATCCACAAAGGAGAGATACAATCACAAAGTAACATCCGACAGAACTTAGGTATATGCCCATACATATACCTAAGTCAACAATTCCAATTCGGTTCCAGCATCCGAGCCCAAGTACAACCTAGTCCACACAGGAAAGCATAACGTAATCTACACAGGATATCAAGTCAATCATATCGAAGATAAAGATTGAAATTCAAGACTCATCTCACACAGTTATACTTCTTCGTAAGACGATAGAGATGATTAGAGGTATCCACTGATTCATATAAGCCATTGGACCCACACAGGATCGATAGGTACTAACCCCCGTAATAACCCAAAAATGAGTGATAGGTAACTAACCCCCGCAATGACCCACCCAGGATCGGACCCACATAGGATCTGTAGGTGCTGGCCCACACATGAATGCTGAGTGCTGACCCACATTGGATCTGATCCACACATAATCAGTAGCACTGATCCACATAGGATCGCTGAGTGTTGTAGTCATCATCATCGAATCCATGGACGATTTCTGTACAGTCGTCATCGTCGTTGTAGTCGCAGCCAGCTCTAGGGTTCCCGCACACAGCAAGCTCGTTCGGGAGGGTCCGCTCCACGAGCCGAGGGGCTGATACATCAACTGACACGTAGTCCGAAGTTGATTTATCCAAAACTTCCATATCGTCAATAGGAACTCGACGTCACAGACGACGCGTCAATCGGATGCCCGGTCTGAGAGTTATTGGCTTTTTCGTCCCAGGGGGTCGGTTGGTTTTTAAGTCAAAACAAACTCGACCGTACTCCAACTGTATCCAAACCTCGAGTAGAGTAAGACAAAAGGTCCGTCTCACTAAGAGGAATCCAAAAAAGTTGGCGGCACGTCAATCAGACGTCTGGAGCTCAAGTTATAAGCGTTTCTGCTCCGAGGACCCGGTTGGTTTCGTGTACGAACCAACCCGGCCGAACCCAAAGTTCTCTGAAACCTTGTGTGTAATATACCAAAACGATTTTCTCGATCCAAGGATCGCATCGCAGCTGATGGTGCGTCGATCGGAGGTCCGCAGCCCATGTTATGGGCAAAAGACCGAAAGAGGTCCGGTATTAGGGGGTTCAAGCCCGGTCCGGCCCGACCCGATACCCCCAGGGTCGGCCCGAACCAGGTCTGGGTCTGGCTTGCAGGGGCATGGCCCGGCCCGGCCTGAGTGTGGCCCATCCCAGCCTGGGCGGCCCGGCCTCGGCAGCCTAGCCCGGTGCACAGGCGCTGCCAGCGGCCGAGCGGTGACGGGGGTTACGAACCCCCGGTTTTCCCCCTGTCCGGTCAGCTGCTGCAGCCATGGGACCGGCGCTGGCCGGTCCCCCTGCTCCGACCCCGATGGACCGAAACCGGCCGCCAGACCCTACTCCACCGTGGCCTTGATCCTTCTAGCGCGGCGCGACGGCACCGTGCCCCTCCGTTGCGGCCCTACTCTGGCCGCAGTGTTTTCGTGATTCTCTGGCACAACGATTTATTTCTTCTTCAACAGTGCGGCGCGACGGCACCGCGTTTCTCCGCCCTTCCATTAAAATTTCCCACGCGGTGCTTCGGCACCGCGCTGGCTTAAACGTTCCGCAACAAATTCAAACCAACAAGGGGGAGGAGGGTCCGCCGTGTTTGTGCGGTCCGACCTCCTCCCATTATTGCGATATCAGGCGGCTCAAATTGAATGAAGAAGGTGACGAATGTAATCACGAACAACCAAATAAAATAAAACCCTACCTCGTCGGACTCATTGAGAGGGGATTCGTTGTGGAATTGCACGTCGTGGAAGAAGGCATCGCGGAAGGGGAAATCGTCACGTCGTGGAGAAATGATTTTTCAGCGTCGCGTCATCGATATCTGAGGATCCGGAATTATTTTCAACCTTCGTCGGAGGTCGGCGTTCTTCGCGTTCTTCGTCTAGGAGGAAGAACTTCACGGCTTGAGAGAATTCTCCCCAACCCTCTTGCACAACCAACCCCTAACAAAATAAGAGTTGTCTTATTTTATTAACGCTCAAGCCAACAACTTTGAAATTCAAAATTGAAAAAATCAATTAAGTGAATTAATTGAGGAGTTTTAACCGCCCAATTAATGAGGCATTTATTATCCAGAATAAACACAAGGGTTGAATTCATTAAAAAAGGGGGGTGCGGGTGCGTTACTTAATTAAAGGAGGGGGTAGAAAAGGTAAAACAAACAGTGGGGATTATGTGGGTCCCACATCACAAATATCCTACCTTGTGGGTAGGATATTGTCGGTCCCACTCAAATCACTTATCTTAGGTTATGCAGCTTTAAGTAAAATAAAAATGGTGTGACAATTTTTTTTTATTCCTTTACTTAACCTAAAAATTTAAAAAGCACACCCGAGCAAACACAACTCCGGAAAAGGTGTTTCTAAGAAATTACCGACGCTGCGATTCCATCAGTTCCCTCGGAATTCGATTCCGAGCTTCGGTCCAAAGTTAGAAAAACCCGCTCATTCGTTTACTGAACGTACCTGAGCCAAACTTCGGAAAATGATTCCGGGCACACCGGGTCTCGGAATCAAGTGCTGTCAGAAACAACATTCTTGTAAAATCCAGAAGAAAATTAAGAAAAACGTTCATTGAATTTTACGGGTCTTTACAGACCTGGTGATGAATCCTGAAAAATAATTCCCAATTATAAGAGTTTTAGGATTGGTTAATGTGAAAAAAAAAATTATGAGTCTTGGAACTACCATAACTATTTATTTGGGAACCACACTATGGAACTAGAGGGTGGTTGTGGCGTAGTGGTACCAAAGTCGAAAGTAGAGTAGAATGAAAATAATGTATCGTAACTAGACATAAAAAATTGGAGGCTATATAAGAGTAAAACAACTATCTTTGAAGAGTAATTTGGAATATTCAAAGTATTCATAATATTAGTCTAATGAGCTATATAATATTAATCTAGAATAGATAATTTGAGGTTTTCATTTTTTACCAGAAGGAGTTAAGTTTGTGGTTTCCTTTAACAAAGTTATATGATACTCATGAAGAACAATTTCAAATGGAATACAATCTAAAAGGATTTAAAGGTTGTGGAAATTTACTGACTGGATGGATATTGAGGACTTTTCCTATAAATACATAGATTTTGGTCATTTTTCATGAGTCTTCTCATTATTACAATCATATTATATTTATTAGTAATAAAATTTTCTAGCATTCCCCCTATGAAGTAGGACTGATTTTTAACCAGATAAAGATTAATATGTTCTTCTGTCTATATTGTAGAATTGAATGCAACAATTATTCAAATATAGAATATATTATGTAATGGATTGGATAATAAAGGAAAAGGAAATTATAAAGGTATATGGTTATTGGGATGAATCATATAGGGTTATTATAGAGATAATGAAATTTTTATCTATAAATAATCTTGTCATTTATCATCTTAAAAACATTGATTATGTCTCTAAGGGTAATATGGATGATTGAAAAAATGTAAAATTTCATCCTCTATTCTCGGAATTCATACCATGTATTTTAGTATTTAATTTTCACAAATAGTTCATTAAAGTATAATTAATTTTTCATTAACGTATGTATATAGGTGTCCCACTCATTTTTGCCTCATTGGATGATAATATTGATCATTTATTACTTTCATTCACCATTTTAAATATGGTTAACTTTTAATATATCAGTTGGTTCTTGCACGGTATGCACACATGTTATGTAACTACTAGTAGTTTTTTTGGATATCTAATCATCGTTGAGCGATTATAGATTTTTTTAACTTTAATGGACCTTTATATTGGAAAATTAATTCTTATCATAGATGTTATATTAATAATATTACCAATAATGTCTGTAATTATTTTAAATATGAATCAATAAAGAATTTTATCATTAACTTTGGGCATGTTTCCTTAAACTAATATCTATTTGAATAATTTCTATTATCCTTTTAATTATATTCACATTGACTTTTTTCAATTCACATGTCACGAATGGTAAACTTTTATGAGTTAATAGAAGGAATTTTAAGGGATAATCATGGATCATATAATTACATGATGTGATTTTGAAGAAAAAATGGTCATTAGAATATGATGGTGGAAGGAGATCAGGATATTTGAAAAAAAAACATTATGGAGTGCATAAATGTGGTGTTTAAGGGTGTTTTTAAACTACTGATCATAGCCTTAGTAAATGATACATTTTATCGATATATGATGTAATTTGTTAAATGCCTCCAATAGACTTAACAGGGGATGAAACATGGGATAAAATTTGGTTAAAAATTACAATGATACACTGATAACATTTTATAGGATGAATCCTTATTTTTTTGTTTAATTCATTGACTAGGAATGCAGGAACATTGAGGAAATGAAGTTTCACAATCCACTCATAAGAAATAGTAGTCAAGTTCTAGTGATATTATCGGAACACATGTACTATGATTGTAGTTATTTCTATGAATTATGGTATCCCTATGCACATGTCATTGTAGATTTTTCTTCTATTAACTTATTATGGGAGCCTTATGTTGATATATTATATTGCTTGATCACTCTAGTTAATAGTTACAAATCACATTGGATACCTATAGGTTATTTTCATAATTTTATCTTTCATACTGACCAACTAGGGCCCTAATATTACCAAGTTGCTCAATTTAGAAATCCCAATGTATAATCATATTATAAATGAGATATAATATGATTGATAAAGGGTAATTCCTACAATGGATTTTATGTCACATGAAAGTTCATAACCACGAGATATTTTCCAATGTGGTGGGAAGGAGCTCTAACTCTCATTAGCATTGAAAGTTTTTATGTATTTTCTCAATATTATAAAGACATTTTTCTATATGAAAACTTGTTTCATATTTTTTATGAATTACGATTAGGCACTTAATTTTTTTACTTATAACTCATAAATAATTTTTTTTAGAAAATATATCACATTAGGTATAAATAGAAACATTTATATCATATGTAAATATAGTGGATGTTCCATTTCTCAATGATAGGGATGGTCATGTTTATCATGTTCTCTTTGAGGGTCATCCCATTGCACCTATAAGTGTATGAATGTCACACCACTTCCATCACATTTCAACCCGTCTAGTTATCACCCCCCATATTTTATGTATATTTTTTGGTGGTAAAGTGATGTGTGATTTAACCTTCATCGATCACCATATCATTGCAACCCTTGAACATAGATTGATGTTGGAGACACATACTCTCCATTTACTTAGGGGATAAATGAATATCACTCTATATGAAATATAGATTATATGAGGTATCCCTATCAAGGTTGTTTCTATGATAGCATACATTATTGGTGATTAGAATAGTTTGGTATATAGAATACTTGGAATATTAGTTTTGTACAATGGGAGGTCCATCATCAATAGTCATTTACATACACCATAGATAAACAATAACTTTAGCCATATAAATGATGAGATTATTATCTTGAAATTTACAAGTTCATAAAATCTATGACTTATTATATGCATGGTATTTGTGGATAATTATACATCATTTATCCATCTGATATATTTACCTTTACTTGTGGACCATGACCAAGAAAAGAAATATAATTGGGGGGGGGGGGGTTCTTGTCTTTCATATACGTAGAAATAACTATAAAAAACATGTCTTATTAAGAATATGTATATTAAAGGATGTGTTATTATAATTTATATATAGTTATGAGAGTATACCCCTCACTTCCCATCCCATGTTCATGTGTCATTACCTATGAAGATTATACAAGACTTCCCACGCATACAATGGTATTTTTTTTCCTAACACATCTCTACAATGACTCAAGAAGGGAGTGAATTTAGTTTTTTAATTTGAAACTAATTTAAAACTTACCTCTTCTTAAAATATTTAAATTTTACTTTGATTTAATTGGTTATTCAATGGTAAATAAAACAAATTAAATAGAAATGTTCACGAATATTTTATAGTGGTTCATGTTAGGATCACATAGGGATTCGTCTAACATTGAGAGGGATGGGGGTGAATTGTTATTTGTATAATTTTATTCCATTTTTTTATTTTATACCTTTATCATCTATTTACTTATTCTATGAGTGGATATCATTTTATATTTATCTCCTTTGGTTAGTATTCTAATATAGAAAAGTAAAGAATGAAATGTAAACATTATAGTTTGTTGGTGAGGTTCACCTCTTTTTAAGGATAGATATATCCCTAATACTCCATGGTTATTATCCCATGTGTATATATTCCTTTTTATTATCAAGGAAACCAAGAGAAAGGGTATATCTTTGTAATTTTTTTTCATAGTTATGAACAAGTATAATTAAATTAATGGCATATTATTATATTATATAAATAGAATTCAAGATTTGGTACTGTAGCAGCAGGAACTATTCATCCATATGGGCCTTCGGGCCACTGGTTTGGGCCTCAGGTCCTTTAAGTCCTTTGAGCCACCCAAGGCCTTTGGGCCAGTTGTCTCTCAAGGCCTTCGGGCCACCTTAAGGCCATATATCCACCCCAAAGCCTTCGGGCCACCTGATTAGGTAGACATACCAGTTAGTCTACAAGGGGAAAGGCTCCAGATGATGATTCAGGGCAGGCATATTCACTAGAGCAGAGCTAAACAGAATTGGATGAATGAGAGAGTATGGATTTTCCATTGGTACCAGGCCTATGAAACTTTTCATAGGACAGCTATCTGATCATCCCTGTGAAGGTGGAGTGCAGATCATCATGACATATGCTGGGGAGAATCAGTTCCAAGTTGTCTTGTCTCGGTGATCCCTTATAAGACCTATGGGTGAGGTAATTTTCTCTGGGCCTTCAGGCCTTTTAAGGGTTCCACCTCATCCCTTGAAAGGTGGATTATCCAAAATAAATAAAAAATAAAGGCCTTTGGGCCATTTAGTAAGATTCGGACTACTACTTGTGAAGTAGATAAAAAATGAAACACTAATGTCCCCCCCATATATTATGGATTATCTTCTTCCTCAACTGTAACAATCAATTAGGCCACCATAAGATCTTTAATATTCTATAATAGGATATTGTAGGATGAAATTTATCATCTTCTCATCTTGGAATATGAACATCAGAAGATCAATTGAACTCACTCTTCCTCTTAAATCTACAGCATGAAGGATGTAGTATATCATACTAACTTTTTTGTAATTAATAAAATCAATGGTTGTTAAGGATATATGATCCTACCAAATACTTATTTTTCTTATTCTTCTTATTAAATAGGCATGGAAGGGATTTTTTGCATCACTAGAATAAATTCTTCTTCTTTTGACTTTATATAATGAACCTTTGAATGTCGATTCAAATCAATTATTATTTATTATTTCAAATTTTAAAATATTTATAGTATACATAAATTCATAAATCCATTCTTTTTTTATTCTTCATAAAATATATATTCAATAATTTATGTGATAATGGCTCTTTTAATTTCCAGTATTATTGGTAATCAAGTTCTTGAAATATCATACTTCTGAGAACTCAATATCTTCAATATTAATTTCATTAATTTTTTTTATAAATCTATTTGATTAAATGGATAACTTCTTCCTCATGATATTTAGAAATATCATGACATTACCTCAATCTATACCCACTACAGAATCAGTTAATCTATTCTCTTCAATAAAACTTTATGAAATCTACTATAAGATATTTACATGAATGCATGAATGTAACCATCAATATGATGTGTGAAACTTGATGTATATACTTATGTTATACCTTATAAAATATTATATAATCTAGTGAAACTCAAAACAATCCCTAAAAATGAACCTTGGAATTTTCCACATCATTGTTTTCCACAGGGAAGCTTCTCCCATAAAACAATAAACACCATAGAGTGATGATCACCTTCTTCCCATTTTATGAGATTAGATTTTAATGATGAGGCACCACAATCATAAATATGACATGTTTATGTATTATAAAATATAATAGGTTGATTTATCTCTATAAATGTTCACTTTTATAGCATGGATCTTGTAATATTCACGTTTTGTCACCATAATCTCTTCCATGCTCAATTAAATGGGTTACTTGTCATTTTGGAACCTTCGTGTTATCTTTCATACATGGAATAAAACTTTCCTTTGAAGCATAGAGATCATATTCAACCCACCCATCCAGGTGGTATTTTGAAGAATGTGAGCTTTGATATTGGCTTAGATCACAATTCTTATCTACTATGATATACATACATTGATGAAGGATGACATAGAATGTTCTGATTTTATTCAAAGTATTTCTATTATCAAAACCGTTATCAATCATATTTTTTTCCAAAGTAAAATATCATATTATTATATATAATTATTTTATGGGGGACTAAAATATCACATAGAAATAGAAAATCACTTACGCATACAATATATCCCTTCACTAATTTTTCAACTCGGGGAATTTCCTCCATGTGAGCCCTAATGTTATACATCATCTCAAATGTATTTTGTGATTAAAACCTTTTCTATTTCCCCTGAATTAATTTATTTTTTAGCCAAAAAAAAATATCATATGATATCTCAAATTTATTATGCATATGATGTTTGACTTTTTAAATTTCCTCCATCTTAAAAAATTAAACACATAACTAAATTAACTTATACATGGTAGAAATTTATTACACGTATGATGATCCCATTTTCCAAATTTTATATTCTAATCCACAATTCCATACATTAATCAGTCCCTGACAGAATATCATCAAATCTTCTCAATGTAATCTAAACCACTTATATCTCATCCCAATACATCTAATTATTTCAAAAATCATTGAAATATATTGTGTATAATAACTTCTTGATTAACACTTGTATCTTTACTTGATGACCAACTAAAAAATTCATCAAACATAGAGGTTTTCACAGTAAATATAACAAACAAATATCTTCAAGGTAGAAACTCAATCTCCAACTCCCTTTACCAGTATAAATATGAATATTCAAGAGATATTCATTAGTTGAAACTTCATTATAATTTTTATTTATCATAATACATGGTATAAGATCAAATTTTTTATTTCCATAAAGTGATTGGATATTTTGAAATCTGATGGAATCACCTACATAAAAAAATCATGTATACTCCCAAAGATGTTTCACATTAACTCCTAGTAGAATCCGCAATCCATTTCTATATTTGTAATGGAAGAAACTCTTTCATATCCTTTTCCTTACCCAACCAGTGATGGAAGAAAAACTTCCAAGATTTTATATGCCTGGGGACTCTCAACTACTTCACATAATTCATGGGAAATTCAATCCCCTTCCATTGTATTCTTTATCCATATTGAAATCATATAACATCACTTAATTTATTTTATCTATATAAAAAAATACAACACAAACACAAAGTGGTCTAAAAAATCTCCATCTTAGTATCTATTTCCAATATCTCTTAAAACATTATATGGAAATATATGATCAAGATCAAATATTTTCCTCTCCCCTTTTCTCATTTTAATCCATTTTCATATCTCTCCCTTATTGGTAATAAATACAATGTGCATGGGAAAGGATGGTATTAATTAAATATTAAGAAATATTATTTCAACTATTACACTTGAAGTCTACATGATCTATTATCGGTGGAGAAAATAATAGGGTTTTATTTAGACTTCAATGATGTACATAATTTTAAGAACATGATACCAAATCATATACATTACCACAACTCACTTAGGGTTTTCTAAATGTCTACAATATTAAACCAGATGATGTTGACGGATAATTTATTCTAGTAGGAATTACAACCCTAAGTCTTCCAATTATCTTAATACATATATTGAAAACATTATATCATATGTTATATGTTTTTAAAAATCATCCATGAGATATCCTCTAAAAGTTTCATTTAATGTCACTAATAAAAAAATACCCCCTTAATATTAAGAAATATTATTGAAAACCAAGCATTGTATAATGACGATTTATACCTTTTCCAATGACAAAAAGTTAAGTACCATTTGAAAATTAGAAATTTATATGAATTTAATGAATCTTCCACCTTTTTAGTAAAATACCTATTGGGGGATGATCTCCTCCTTCACTTCATCAAGGAAGATAGTTTATCTTGATGTACTTTATAATACCATTTGATAAATCATACCACGACGGGGGCTTCATCAGATCTAAAATTATTATTCTATATTACATTACTCCATTGTTCATTGTCTTTGAGAATTAACATCACCTTCAATTCCATGTAATATAAGAACATTAATAATAAGTGAATAAGGTAGACCCTTATTTTATCCTTAGTGAGAGAAGAAATATGAGAATATCTTCTCAAATAGTTGTCCCTTTCCATATTATATATAATTATAGATGGACACATCATGTTAGAATAATTATTTCCAAATATGAATTTACTTTGGGAAGCATGGTTTATTTACTTTTCTAATTTTGTGCTATCTTCTTTTTAATATTTTCTAACAAGTCAAATTATTCACTTTGTGTGGGTTTTATGTTCTTTAGGATTAATTATTAGACATGTATGATTATAAGAGGCCATTTTAATTATGAAAATCCTAATTACACCTTCCAAAAAACACTTCAGAATCCCTTTGGTTATCATTTTATAGAAACCTCTCTTGAAATTAATATTCTTGATCATGTAGAATTTTATATTTTCCATTGGTTGTTTCCTTGTCTTATTCTTTAATTTCTCTTTCTTTTCCCAAATTAGTTGTCCATATTTTAAAATATTTTTTAGGAATGTTCTCAACCTTTTTTATTCTTCCACATGGTTTCTGATAAGAGTTATTTATTAGGTCAGTCTTTTTATTTTTAGTTTAGGTTGATCTTTAATTCTTATTATAATTTTTTCTTTTAACACATTCATATATGGATTGTTCATATGTTTCCATGGTATTTACCCTTTAAAAAAAAGAAATTGAATCACCTTGGCGTGTCATACTTCTTTGAATTATTGGAATTGATTTGAGTATATTTTTTTTCCTAATACCCATGGGTTTCTCACCCTTTATCTTTATAATATTTTTAGGATTATTCTATTTTGAATTTTCCTCTATATTACATTGTAATGATATCTTTCATTCCTTAATCAGCTTCTATTGTATTATTTTTCTATTTTTTTGAAACATGATTACATAAATTGATTAACTATACATAAATACTTTTACCTCATATATTATGAATGTCACATTGTTTTTAAAGTCATCCAATCCTAGTTAGGTTATATGGATTATACCCTTTCACAAATTTTTATTAATTAATTTTAAGATTTAACCCTTGATCAATGATCTTCTTTCCTTTAATAGGCTGACACATTAGGTCACAGTCTAATTCCATATTCTCAAATCTATTATAGTAAAAAATATCCAAGAAATCTTAGTTTCCTTCTTTGAACTATATGTTTTTCTATTTTATAAACATGCTATTTTGTGCATTTTCACTCATTATTAAGAATCTAATTTGGGAAAATCTTTATAAGATTGATTCTATCCAACTTGGTTGTTTTTTGGGATACTAATCATTTTTTCACATATATATTTTTATATATTTTGAGTTTTTACTAGTACTATACAAGGAATTAGAGTTATCACATGTATTATTTTTTAGAGGTGGATGATACCATTCCTTTTGATGATGTTTTATATCAATCAATGGATGATCCAAGGATATTTTTTCCACCAGAGAGAGTTTTTTTAGTATAATAATCCTCTTTAGTAGTTCTTTTAAAAGATAATTTCCTTTCAACTTATTTTCAAGATATGATGTGAGTTGTTTTTTGTTTTTTAAATTAAACTTCATGATCTAAGAATGTAATATTGGGAAAGTATTTATCATTCTATATTGTATTAATTTTATCTTAAAATTCCTTCCTTGTATATTTAGATTTATATTCATACATTTTTTTTCTTTTTCAATAATTGGTGTTCAAGCTCTTTAATCCTATTTACCTTTACCTATATCTTATCATTCGTAAAAATATTTACTTCTTCAATTGAATAGTTCTTTTATTCATCCTTTTTCTAAAAGTTTTTAATACATTGGAAGAACCTATTAGAGCTCATTGTAACTCTATTTTCATTTAAATTAAATTGGTAATTCACAATTTATGTGATGTATAATGATACAGAAAATGATTTTTTATTAAATTGATAAATTGTGTCAGAAACAAGAGGATACTTTCATGTTATGTTTATAATTAATTTGAAACATGAAAATGAAAAATTTCATCAATCTTAATTTCTTTTTTACTGATGGTGTTGACATTTTGAACCTCATTTTTTGTCCTCGTTATTTCATGAGGACCTAATGCAACGTTCCTAGAGTGGTGACCACACATGTTCCTTTTATATTCAAACAACAACGATGAAACTCCAAGTGCTAGTGTGGCCAATTTATTGTCTTTAACTATTCACATTGATCACTTCACATTCCTTTAGGAGTAATGGTATATCAATTTTTATTCCTGGTCCTAGGAATAAGATATTTGTAGGAAGTGGTTCTCTGAATCTTGAGATAAAACCCTAAATAAATTTATCATTGGTAGAGAATTCCCTAGGTAGGGAATGTTGTACACAATGATTAAACTCTTCAAAAATGACATAGAGGTCTATTAATAAATTCAATGTTTGTGTTAAATAATTATTATTTTCATATGGTCCCTTAATAGTGTATTAAAATGATAAAGAACCACATGCCTGTAAAATAATATTATTATTATTTTATCTCATGTAGTGTGAAAACCCACAGAATGATAAATATTATTTTATAGTTTGGTAAATAAATATTCATCAATGGACTAGAAATTAAACTCATTCACCCTCATACTCATTTATTGAATTATATAATATATATATATATATAATTAAATAAAAAATAAAAAAATAAACATTATATTTTGGGTTTTGTGAATAAATATTTATTTAATATTCATATAACTAGATAAATTATTTATTTAATAAATAATTATTTATTTTCTTGCCAATAGAAAGAGATAGATAAATAATATATATGTGTAATTAAATAGTTACCTAATTAATTTATATTTATTTTTATATGGGATCAATAAATCTAGAATAAATATTACTCTTCGGTCTGAAGAATAATATTCATTCCAATTATTAAATTAAAAAATTATTTACCTAGGATCAATGGAAACACATTGTGTGTGACTCTTTAAGTATCTTACTTAGATGCGTTAGGTGTGCTTGTATAATATCCTAAATTATTATCTAGTAATGGTTCAAGGTAACCATAAAGTAAAAAAGATATGATTCAATAACAATAACCACATAAAAACATCCACTATGTCATATAATCCATTTATCTCGATATCTCATAAAATAGGTTTCATACTAATTTTATAAACCTATATTCTTGGTATTTATTTCTTAGACTAACCAAAAAATACTCCTAAATACACCATGGTTTTGAAATTTAACTTGATGGTTTTATTTTAATCAAATCTCCGAAATATCAACTTCTATTAAGATGGAAGGGATAAATCCTTAATTAACATATTCATTAATAAAAAATCACTCATATCTCACCCAACATGCCCAAATTTTCTTTTAACATATATTTTTGTGGTTTATAACAATATATCTAATTACTTGACTCATGATAAGAATTAATAATAATATTAAAGTCCAAGGATCATTATGCATGCACACAAAAAACAATATACAATGACACCTAAATATGTGTTTATCCTAAAGGTGGATTTTCTACATAAAATCTGTTATTGGATATTACCAAGTGTGAAATTTATGAGATGAAGTTTCATTCCCTTATGATTAATTTCACCTAACAATCAATACACTATATTTCCTATCATGGTATGTTACTTGTCTATAGGATATATATATATTTATGAATATTATCAAAGAATTTCTAGGTTCTCATCATAGTGGGAAAACTGATATGGACTTTTCAATATGATATATGATCTATGACATTATCAAATTAATGTCCTGAAAAATAATTAACAACTTGTAATATGATATTTTATTAATATTCACTTACTTTAATATTCTTGCAATCCAAATTATATACAATTGGTTCAAGGACACCAACTCCAATATACTTCAACACGGATTAGTGTTTTTTATTTCTAACTCTTAGTTTTCTAGTTCACACGTGAGGATCATGATTCTACTGAATTAAGGTGTTATTTTTGGGGTAATCCATGTTTTCATCCATAGAAACTCTGATCATAATGAAATCACCTCTCTGAGAAAAATCCCTCAAGAGATGACATTTTTTATGTATGTGATTTTTCCATAGATGCAACCTTAGATCCTTTTCAGGGTCCATCGTCATAGTATTATCACAATAGAGTGTGATAGATACTTTAATATTATGTATAATATTAATATATAAGAAAAAAATGTGTATCCAAACATATTCATTTGTTGTATCATAAGCCACGATATACTCATACACTATTATAAAATTACTTACCATGACTTGTGACACATTCTTATCATTTACATGAGCCTAATTTAATTATTTATAAACCCTATTAATTATTTTATAGCCTCCAATATGGTTTCCGGCCACATAGAAGGTTGGTGATAAAATTCTCAAAAATGAAGCCCACTATAAAAAGTGGATGAAGTATTTTTTTAATATTTTCTTTTAAATTGATGAAAATTGATGATGAGATATGTATTTTATAAAGAACAAATTGATATTGGATAAATTATGTTCAAGCAGTGAGGAAAGATATTGAAGAATAAAATTCTAGACAAATTCTTAGGGAATAGTAATACTAATGGATTGAAAATATATCTTCATCACAAAATTTTAATTTAATTCAAAACATTGAAAAATAATAAATTAATCTCCCACTCTTGGAGATTAATCACATAGATTAATGATTCTATAAGTTCTCCAAAATATGAAAAAAAACTAAAAAAGAGTTTGAAGAATTGTCACTAGAATAAATCTCACAAAATTAATCCAATAATTTTGAATTTATGGTTCGATGAAATTAATCCAGGATCATTCTCGCTGAATGATCATGGAGTTTTGAAATCAATAACAAGAGGTGAAAAATAATTTTAAAATACATATCACCAATCGATTCTGATTTCATAAAAGAAATGATGTGAAATTTTTAAAATAAATAATCCATCAAAATTAAAATCATTGAGATAATAAATTTATCCTCAAATCGTATTCAAATAAAAAATTTAATCAATGTAGTTATAGACTAATCAAAAAAACACAAATGAGAAGAATTATACCTCAAAGTAATGTTTACAACTAGTGTTGCTCCTCTGTATTCTCCTAGAAGTTCTTCTCTACCTCGCTTTATCCTGAATCTCCATCACTCAGATCCACAATGTGTCCTTGAATGAATTCATTTTTCTCTGAATCTCCCTCAGCAATTCTGTAAATGTTATCAAAGTGATATTTGATCTAGCACACTGATGTGAATATATCCCAAACTTATCCTCCATTGATTTCGGTTTCATCATTAATATATTTCACCAACTCAGCTTGGTATGTGGCAGTTAGCACCAAAACTCACCACCTAATCAAGATCTTCGAACAACCCTTATAATAGTTTGATTAGCATTAGTTGGAATGTGTGATCCTAGATAAAATTCATCCTTGATTCTACGTATTAAAAAATTATATTATAAATTATGATTTTTTATTTCTTTATTTATAAAAAAATATTACTTTTATAAATTTATGTATAATAATATTATTATATATATTAAACATATTTATAAAGAAATTATTATTTTTGTTATAATTATTAATATAATTATAAGTTTATAAATTAAAAAATACATTATTATTATTATTATATTTAAAATATAATATATTATTATGTATTTTTATTTAAATTTACTTATTTTATTTTAGTATTACATATTTTATTCTATTTTGTTGTTATTATTAATAATAATAATTATCGTTGTTGTTATTGTTATTATTATTATTATTATTTTCAGTTTTATTCATTTTCTTCTTCTTATCCCTGTCATAGGTGTGGGGATTCCTGAGAAAGCCTCTTGTGATTTAGGGTTCTCTACCTAGGCCATATTTTCTATAGTGGCTAGATGAACTTCTTCAGCACATCGGTGAAGGATTCAACAGTGAAGGCTTCAAATCACTATTAGTAGGCTTCATTATCTTCACTTGTGGGAAACATAGGATCATATTTATGTGGTTAGCAGCTCGCGGAAGAGTGTTCTTTAGGGGTGGATCTGTAGGGGGCTTGGTACTGGATGACTCAGACTCAAAAATCCACATAAGATGGTGGTGTAGTCCCAAATCTAGAAAATATGGAGAAATCAAGCTCCAATTTCTAGATCTACTATGGTTTTGATTTTCATGTACATTTCAATGGTGGCAGTAGATGAATTATTCTTTTTGGAGGTGGTTCTAATCTGTGGCAGTTACTCATTTGTTAGTGGCTCGACAGCATAAGTGTAACGCCCGAGACTTTTATAAGAAATATTTTTTTTATGTTATATAAATCATAAAAGGAATCTTTAACTACACAGAACACTAGCTTGGCTTTCTTTACACGCAATCGCGACCTTTTTCGTTAGCTTGCGTTGTACGCAATACCAAGTTTCACTAAACAACGATATGCTATTAAAATATTATTAAAACTAGCTGTTATGGATATTAATACCCACTTTTTGTAATTTTGTAAATTTTATTTTTCAAAATGGACTTCATTTTTGGATTCAGAATATCAAAATTAGCCTTGGGTGAAATTTTGGTATTTTTCTGAAAACATTCAATTTTTGATGAATAGTGAAAACACTGGGTTACTATTTAAAAACCGAATATTTATTTAATTAATTATTTATTTTATTTAAATTTATATTAGGTAAAAATTGATACATAACACCTATATAAGTTCAATATAATTCATTTGATTCATTTTATAATAATTTTATATATATACAAATTTTATTAAACTTTTCACCGTCTTTTACCCACCTCCTAGGAGAATTTGCAAATTTACATAAAACTTAATTTTACCGCTTTTGTGAGTGGAATTTATAAAATCTGAGAGACACGGTTGATGTCAGTAAGTAAAATTTGGTTCAATGAGATGAAAATATTATTTGTTGAATAGTAAATTTTTACTTTTTTTACCACCGTTAAAAGTAAATAGGGTAATTACGGGTAAAAATGATATTATTATTACCCTAACACATGTCCTAATTCTATTGGATAAGTGTAATGCGGCCAAAAACAACCTTAGGAATAAAATATGACCATTTAGGCACACTTGGATTAGATTAGGACATTTAATATTAATTTATTTAAAGAAGGGTTAAAATAGTTAAAATCAAAGTTTAATAAGTAAATCATTTTTAATATAGGGTTATACATAAGATAAATTAGACTATAAATATTCATTAGAAATATAAAACGATTTCCTACATAATGTTATTTTATTTGTAATTTTTAGACATTAAATAATTTAATTTATTTATGACACAATGATGATGTAGTAATTATATTATTAATGAAATATTGACATAATAGATGTTATAAATACCCAAATAAATGTAATTTGAAACTTTTTATGAATTAAAATAATTTTATAGGTTAATATGACATGTTATTATTGATTTAAGTAACTTTTTTTGAACTAATATTTCTGTTATTATTTTCACAAAAATCAATTACCAAACAGTGTCAAAATTGACATAAAATAGTTTTTAAAAAAAATATTATATTATTAATTTTTATTTTATTCCTAAAAATATATGGTTCGTCCAAATGACTTATATAAAGATATATATATTAATAATAAACAACTTGGGGTTCTTTTGGTTTGTTATGGTATGTTTATTAACCTTATAGTTTTAGAAAAAAAGAAGACACGATAAAAGTTAAATTATCTAACTTAAAGTTAAATAGAAATGATAAGGTTAAAATAGAACCCTAAACTTGTCTAAATTCTATTGGATGAGAGTATTTCGACCCATACCCACCTTATCTTCGAAATAAATCAATTTTGAGATATTAAAAACTAAATATTACTTTATAATAAAATAATATTTTTAGTTTTTTCCAATGTGCCTCTCTCCTCCCTTATAAAAGGCCACCTCCTCCCTCTCTTCGTCACACCACTTTGAGCCTTCCAGCTCAGCCAACCCCTTCCAAATTCTCTTCTCCACTTCTCTAGAAACATCCTCGAGGTCCTGGTTATCTTTAAAGACCGATTTCAATGCCCAAAATGGAGGTCTCCAAGAGGCGCTTCAAAGAAGAGGTAATGTCCGTTACCGATTCTTTTAACTTTATTTCTTCTTCTACTTCTTCTTATTTAGTTGTTTCATTATGAAGTAATAACATCGGTATCACTCATATACTGATATGTTATTATAAGTATGAAACAACCCTATTTCACCATCTATCCATCCTATGGAAAACAAAATCACCACGCGTGCGTACGCACGGAATACCGTCTCCACGCCGTGGTGTAATCTATTTTCCACCACCACCTTAATTGGATGGGTATAATGGTTCAAATAAATAACTATACATGATTATTGTAAAGTGGTATTGATTCTTAAGTAGTATACATACACTCCAATACAATTACACGATCATGGGAAAGATATCATCGCTCGTGCGTACGTACAGAATATCGTCTCCACGATGTGATGCGACTCGTTCAACATGATATTCATTGCATAATGATTATATAAATGAACTGAATGAATGAATATGATATATATTACACTAATACCATTTTGGAAATGAGGTATCTATAACATAAAAATAAGAATAAGAATTTATTCGCCAAAACATGCATAAGAACAAAAAAGCAATAAACAGCCGAATAACAAGTAACAATGAAATATTACTAATAAGAATCTAAGAATATGACAATATATGATATCATAAAAATAAGTATGATTCTTTAATAAGTCAATAACATTATTTAAATCATTATACAAGAGTTTCGGACACTTACGAAGAAAATCGGACCTAAGTTAATGGAAAATATCACAATCTCATTTTTATCCGAGATTTTTTATGCTTTGGTATTTATTAGGGTGTATTTTATCATCCAAATCCAGGTTTCCTAAATATGTAATATTATTTCCATCCACCTTAAATTGTTTAAATCTAATTTTACCCATCGGTGAGTTTTTAGTAAAATATATGAAAGGAATCTATTTTTATTTTTCGTACAAGGTACTTTTTGACTTTTCCAACAAAAGTATGAGAAGAATGTTTTTTTAACTTATACGGCATGAATGTATTTTTAAAACATTATTTACAAGAAGCTACCTTTATATGTTTTCACATTTATTTTTAATCAACTTCTTTTAGTTTAAAACTGTATGACATGTTAAGAAAGGAAAAATGTTTTTGAATTAGAAAGGATATTTTCCTCAAGAATGGAGTTCAAGTGTTTTATCAAAATTATTTTCCATATAAGATAATATAGGGTTCTAATTATATCCCTATTTTTACATTGATTTTATTATGTTATGATGGAATTATTTTTATGATGTCCTTTTATCTTATATGGATTATGTTAGGATGGCATGATGTTTAAGATTCTCATTTTTATTACATGGGTTATGCAATGATGTATGATTTTTGATTTTGTGGCACACATAAGAATGGTATCATTATGAGATGGGTTGGACCTATATCTCCCTCCAATGCATTGGGTAAAGATTTATATCTCATGATATAGACATGGCTGGAACG
The DNA here is from genome assembly GCA_963277665.1 of Viscum album. Taxonomy (NCBI): domain Eukaryota; kingdom Viridiplantae; phylum Streptophyta; class Magnoliopsida; order Santalales; family Viscaceae; genus Viscum; species Viscum album. The sequence goes on from OY728158.1 coordinate 393,996,426, forward strand.
GCAGGTTAAACTGGTTCAGTAAAACAGGACTGAAACGAGGAGTGAACTCGGTTCAGAAATGGACTTTGTCTGCTAAGATAGTCTTGGATATGAGTCTTGACTAATAAGAAATGATTCTCTATGATTATGTGTGTATGACACAAAGTTTTATGTTTTAATTTTTGATTATTGGGATTACATTTCACTACTATTATTTATCCCATGATTATGAAATTATGATCTCTTTTTTAGGTTAAGATTTCCAAAATGTTATGATGAATATGGTGTGATTGATATTTCGTTTGTTTACCCTTACTAAGAATTTGAGCTCACCCTTTTGTATGTTTTCTTTCCCCAAGTCAGGAAGAAGGTTATTATGTAGTATATGCCAAAAGAGACTCTAGATATGAATAAATAAATGGGAGACAATGTAGATGGTTTATAAACCAGTTGTTTATGTTTCCCAGTTTCTAAAGACACTATACCTATACGGTCCTTTCATGGTTTTGTTATATGTTGTAATACGTGTACATTAATTTTGAGTATTAACAATGTATGTAAATTATGGGTTATTATATTTGGTATCAGAGGAAAGGTATAGTCAACCTTTGGAAACTAGGATGTGAAAGCCTTAGTAAGAACCCTAAGGATACGTCTAAGAATAGAACACAATCTTAGTGTTTTAGAAATGTCCACGAACAACTTATGATAAGATCTTAAGAGGGAAATTTTATTCTTGATTGTGTGGCTTTACTATCATAATTAGTGTTTCTCACACTATTCTTCTTGGTTTTAGTCAATGGGTGGAACTCGAAGGAACTGTGTTAATGCGGAATGTGACGGGCAATGCAATGATTGTCCCCCTGAGCAACCAAAAATTATGGGAGCTGGAATGCAAAATCTTGTAGCCATTCTTACACAACTTTCTCAAGCTATGAATCATTCATGACTTCCAAACGAGAAAAGGAAGGAGCAACATTCAGTTGAATCCTTCATGAGCCAGCATCCACCTTCATTCAGTGGGTCTACTGATCCATTAGTGGCTGAAAAATAGATCAGTACAACTGAAAAGATATTTCCAGTTCTTCAATGTTCTGAACATGATAAAGTCATCTTAGCAGTATATCGTTTGGAAGGTGATGCTGATCAATGGTGGAATCTTATTAAGAATACAAGGCAAAGGGGTGAAATTGATTCCATGGAATGGGATGAGTTCAAGAACTTATTTTTCAATAAGTACTTCCCTCGTATTATTCGAACAAAGATGAAGAAGGAGTTTCTTGAACTGAAACAAAAGGATGATGAATCTGTTGGTACCTATGAAGCAAATTTTACAAGACTTGCAAGGTACGCTTCTAGTATTATTATCCAACCTGAGAGTAAGATCGATTGATTCGTTAGTCGATTAAAACAAAGTCTTAAAAGGGAATTAGCCATAAGGGACTTCAATAGCTATGAGGAAATCATTCGATGTGATCTCAATGTTGAGATAGAGATTGGAGTAACCCATCAGTCATATGGGTTTGATAAGAAGAGGAAAATGGAATTCAAAGGAAAATCTAAAGAGCACACTGAAAAGAAGATGATTTTTCCCTTATGCTCAAAGTGTGGAAAGAAACATTGAGGGAGTTGTCTTAAAAGGACAAGTAAATGTTTCAAATGTGGAAAGGAAGGTCATCGGGCATTTGAATGCCGCAATGATGGGAAGAATATGTCTAGTGATGTGAACAAAGAAAAGGCTACACAGAGTGCACCTCCTACACTTCAATGTTACAAGTGCACGGAAAAGGGGCATTATTCCAATAAATGCCCTAATCCAAGGGTTTTTTATGATGATCGACGTCAACAAACTCTTAAGGCTAAATACAAAGGAAAGTCAAATGCAATTTATATCAGTGATGTGGAGTACGATAACGAAGTGGTGAAGTTACACTTACCATCAACTCTAAATTATAAAATGTTTTATTTGATTATAGATCCACCCACTCTTTTATTTATGAAGAATTTTCTAAGGGTATCGCCATATTACCTCAACAATTAGATGTTGAGTTAGCTATGACAACCCCTAATGGCACAACTGTCGCATCAAAAGTTTATAATTCTTCTATAATTGAAGTTTGTGGGAATGTTCTTCCTGCAAATCTTGTGATCCTTCCTATAGTGTAATTTGATGTGATTCTTGGCATGGATTGGATTTCTCTATATAGAGCTCATATCAATTTCAAAAGAAGGGAAGTCACATTTCATATTCCAGATCAATCTATGATCATCTATCGATGCAAGTATGAACATAACCTTACAATGGAAATTTCTTCCATCTTATGGGTCTTGATTCCACTAAATGAGGGTTATTTATCTCAAATGGTTGGAGAGAAACTCACGATTAAGAATATTCCCATTGTACGGGAGTTTGATGATGTCTTTCCGGAGGAATTGCCGGGTCTTCCACCAAATCGTGAAGTAGAGTTTTCAATAGAACTCATACCGGGTGCTTTGCCTATTTCAAAGACACCTTATAGAATGTCCCCAATTAAGTTGTAGGAATTGATGAAGCAACTCCAAGAGAATATTGATAAGGGATTCATACGCCCTAGTGAATCACCTTGGGGAGCACCTGTTCTATTTGTTAAAATGAAATATGGATCAATGACACTATACATTGATTATCAAGAACTTAACAAGATCACTATCAAGAACAAATATCCTCTCCCATGCATTGATGACTTATTTGACCAACTACGTGGAGCTCAATACTTTTCCAATATTGATCTCCATTCTGGGTATTGTCAATTAAGTGTCAAAAGGGAGGATATACCAAAGATGGATTTCGGTACAAGGTATGGACACTATGAATTTATAGTGATTCCATTTGGCCTTACTAATTCCCCTGCTATCTTCATGGATATGATGAATAGATTCTTTAGAGACTATCTTGATCAGTTTGTGGTAGTCTTTATAGATGATATTCTTGTCTATTCAAAGAGCAAAGAAGAACATGAAGATCACTTGAGAATTATATTGAAGATCCTAAGAAAGGAGAATCTTTATGCCAAATTTACCAAGTGTGAATTTTGGCTTCAAAAAGATGCATTTTTGGGTCACATAATCTCAAAAGAGGGGATATCTGTGGATCCAGCAAAAATAGAGGTTATCAAAAGATGGTTGAGACCAACAATAGTAACCGAGATCTGAAGTTTTCTTGGTTTGGATGGATATTATCGTTGTTTTGTGAATGATTTTTCATGATTATCTAATCCACTCACCAAGTTGACTCAGAAATGAGTTAAGAATGTTTGGAAGGAGGAATGTGAAGAGAATTTCAAGGAGTTGAAAAGAAGGTTATCCAGTGCAGATGTGCTCACACTGCCTTATAGTGGAGAAATGTTTGTAACCCACAGTGATGCATCCAAGAAGGGATTGGGGTGTGTTATTATGAAAAATGATATGGTGATAGCTTATACCTCACGACAGTTGAAAATCCATGAGAAAAATTACCCAACTCATTATTTGGAGTTAGCTGTGGTAATTTTTTCATTAAATATTTGGAGGTATTATCTTTATGGAGAAAGGTGTGACATTTATACTGATCACAAAAGTTTAAAGTATATTTTCACACAAAACTAGCTGAATATGCACCAAAGAGGATGGTTGGAGCTGATTAAGGATTATGACTGCTCAATTCATTACCACCCTGTGAAAGCAAACAAGGTGTCAAATGCATTAAGTCGACAAGACCATGCTAGCTTATCTATGATGAGGATCACAAAAGATCCAATATTTATGGATTTACACAGGATGGATCTTGGAATTATAATGAACGGGGAAAAATCGTATCTTTAACAAATGAATGTTCAACCATCTATACATGTGAAGATTAAAGAGGCATAAAAAGAAGATGTCGAGTTACAAAAGAAGGTGAGAAATGTTCCTGAATTCAACCTTGATTGTGATGGGATAATAATGTTTAGTAATCGAGTTTGAGTTCCTCCCATCCCCGAATTAAAGAAGGAGCTGCTGGATGAGGCTCATAGTTCTTCATTCTCTATTCATCCTGGAAGAACGAAGATGTATAGGGACCTGAAAGAGTACTTCTGGTGGGATGGAATGAAAAGAGATGTTACTGAATATGTCTCTCGACGCTTGGTTTGTCAGCAAGTTAAAGCTGAGAGACATAAGTCTAAGGGGTTGTTATAACCATTACCCATACTAGAATGGAAATGGGAAAACATCACTCTGGACATTCTCACTGGACTTCCTAAAACATCCAAAGGAAAAAATGCTATCTGGGTCATAGTTGATCGTCTTACAAAGTCTGTACACTTCATTCCTATTAGAGAGGATTTCTCTCTAGATCATCTTGCCAAGATATATGTAAAGGAATTTGTAAGATTGCATGGAGTACCACTTTCTATTATATTTGATCGGGATCCAAGGTTTACCTCAAAATTCTGGTGAAGTCTTCCGCATACTCTAGATATAGAGTTGAGTTTCAGCACTGCTTATCATCCTCAGACAGACGGTCAGACTGAGAGGACAATTCAAACTCTAGAAGATATGTTGAGAGCTTTCTCTATGGATTTCAAGGGTGGTTGGGATCAACACCTACCTTTGGTGGAATTTTCTTATAATAATAGCTTTAACTCCAGTATTTAGATGGCTCCTTATGAAGCTCTCTATGGAAAGAAATGCAGGACTCCGACTTTCTGGGATGAGGTTGGGGAAAGAAAGCTATTAGGACCTGATCTTGTTGATGAAATGGAAGAAAAGGTCAAATCTATTCAACAACACATTAGATCAGCTCAGAGTCGAAAAAAAGTTATGTCGACAACCGAATAAAAGACTTAGAGTTTGACGTGGGTGATAATGTGTTCTTACGAATATCTCCCTGGAAGAGGGTCATGAGATTTGCAATGAAAGGAAAGTTGAGCCCTAGATATATCGGTCCTTTTGAAATTATGGATCGTGTTTAGAAGGTAGCTTACCGATTTGTGCGTCCACCGAATCTCTCTCAAGTTCACGATGTGTTCTATGTATCTCTCCTGAGAAATTACATACCTGGTCCTTCACATGTACTTAGCTCAGAAGTTGTACCGCTGGAGGAAGAATCTTTCTTATGAAGAACAGCCGATAGAGATTATGGATCATAGAAAAAAAGTCCTATGGAACAAGACCACTCGCTTGGTGAAAGTTTTATGGAGGAACAAACAATTAAAAGAAGCTACATGGGAGCTTAAGGATATGATGGAGGATAGGTATCCTCATTTCTTTCTTACAAAGTGACGAATTTGGAGGGAAAAATTCATTTTAAGGGGGGTAGAATGTAACACCTGAGACTTTTATGACAAATATTTTGTTTTTATGTTATATAAATCATCAAATTAATCTTTCACTACACACAACACTATCTTGGCATGCTTTACACGAAATCGCGACCTTCTTCGATTTCTTTCTTTATACGCAATACCGAATTTCACTAAACAACGATATGCTATTAAAATATTTTTAAAACTAGCCGTTATGAATATTAATACCCACTTTTTAAAATTTTTTAAATTTTATTTTTCAAAATGGACCTCATTTTTGGATTCAGAATATCGAAATTATCCTAGGGTTAAATTTTGGTATTTTTCTGAAAACATTCAATTTTTGATGAATAGTGAAAACACTTGGTTACTATTTAAAAACCGAATTTTTATTTAATTAATTATTTATTTTATTTAAATTTATCTTAAGTAAAATTTGATACATAACACCTATATAAGTTCAATATAATTCATTTGATTCATTTTATAATAATTTTATATATATAAAAATTTTATTTAACTTTTCACCGCCTTTTACCCACCTCCTATGAGAATTTGAAAATTTACATAAAACTTAATTTTACCGCTTTTGTGAGTGGAATTTCAAAAAATCTAGAGACACGGTTGATGTCAGTAAGTAAAATTTGGTTCAATGAGATGAAAATATCTTTTGTTGAATAGTAACTTTTTACTTTTTTTACCACCGTTAAAAGTAAATAGGGTAATTACGAGTAAAAATGATATTATTATTACCCTAACACATGTCCTAATTCTGTTGGATAAGTGTAATTCGACCAAAAAAAACCTTAGGAATAAAATATGACCATTTAGGCCCACTTGGATTAGATTAGGACATTTAATATTAATTCATTTAAAGAAGAGTTAAAATAGTTAAAATCAAATTTTAATAAGTAAATAATTTTTAATATAGGGATATACATAAGATAAATTCGACTATAAATATTCATTAGAAATATAAAGATATTTCCTACCTAATGTGATTTTATTTGTAATTTTTAGACATTAAATAATTTAATGTATTTATGACACAATGATGATGCAGTAGTTATATTATTAATGAAATATTGACATAATTGATGTTATAAATACCCAAATAAATGCAATTTGAAACTTTTTATGAATTAAAATAATTTTCTAGGTTAATATGACATGTTATTATTTAATTAAGTAACTTTTTTCCAACTAATATTTCTTTTATGAGTTTCACAAAAATCAATTACCAAATAGTGTCAAAATTGACATAAAATAGTTTTTAAAACAAATATTATATTATTAATTGTGATGTTATTTCTAAAAATCTATGGATCGGCCAGATGACTTATATAAGGTTAGATATATTAATAATAAAGAACTTGGGGTTTGTTTGGCTTGTTATGGTAAGTTTATTAACCTTATATTGTAAGAAAAAAGAAGACACGGTAAAAGTTAAATTATCTAACTTAAAGTTAAATCGAAATGATAAGGTTAAAATAAAACCCTAAACTTGCCTAAATTATATTGGATGAGATTATTTCGACCCATCCCCACCTTATCTAAGAAATAAATTAATTTTGAGATATTAAAAACCGAATATGACTTTCTAATAAAATATTATTGTTAGTTTTTTCAAAGGTGCCCCTCTCCTCCCTTATAAAAGGGAACCTCTTCCCTCTCTTCCTCACACAACTTTGAGCCTTCAAGATCGGCGAAACCCTGCCAAATTCTCTTTTCCACTTCCCTAGAAACATCTGATAGGTCTTGTTCTTCTTAAAAGACCAATTTCAGTGCCCTAAAAGGAGGTCTCATAGAGGCGTTTCAAAGAAGAGGTAATGTCTGTTACCGATTCTTTAAACTTTATTTCTTCTTCCACTTCTTCTTCTTTCATTGTTTCATTATGATGTAATAAAATAATTATCACTAATATACTTATATGTTATTATAAGTATGAAAAAACCCTATTTCACCATCTATCCATCCTACGGAAAATGAAATTACCGCGCGTGCGTACGTACGGAATACCGTCTACACACCGTGGTGTAATCTATTTTCCACCACCACCTTACTTGGATGGGTATAATGGTTAAAATAAATAACTATATAGGATTATTATAAAGTGGTATTGATTCTGAAATAGTATACATACACTCCAATACAATTACACGATCATGGGAATGATATCATCACTCGTGCGTACGTACGGAATACCGTCTCCATGATGTGATGCGACTCGTTCTACATGATCTTCATTTCATAATGATTATATAAATGAATTTAATGAATGAATATGATATATATTACACTAATACCATTATGGAAATGAGGTATCTATAACATAAAAATAAGAATAATAATTTATTCGACAAAACATGCATAAGAACAAAAAAGCAATAAACACCCGAATAACAAGTAACAATGAAATATTACTAATAAGAAGCTAAGAATATGACAATATATGATGTCATAAAAATAAGTATTCTTCTTGAATAAGTAAATAACATTATTTAAATCATTATACAATACGTTCGGACACATACGAAGCAAATCAGACCTAAGGTAAGGGAAAATATCACAATCTCATTTTTATCTGAGATTTTTTATACTTTGGTATTTACTGGGGTGTATTTTATCATCCACATCCATGTTTCCTCAATATGTAATATTATTTCCATCCACCTAAAAAATTTTAAATCCAATTTTACCCTTTGGTGATTTTTTAGTAAAATATATGAAAGGAATCTTTTTTCATTTTTCATACGAGGTACTTTTTTACTTTTTCAACAAAAGTACGAGAAGAATGTTTTTTTAACTTATACAGCATGAATGGATTTTTAAAACATTATTTCCAAGAAGCTTCCTTTACATGTTTTCAAGTTTATTTCTAATCAACTTCTTTTAGTTTAAAATTTTATGACATGTTAAGAAAGGAAAAATGTTTTTGAAGTAGAAAGGATATTTTCCTCAAGAATGGAGTTCAAGTGTTTAATCAAAATTATTTTCCATATAAGATAATATAGGGTTCTGTTTGTATCCCCATTTTTACATTGATTTGATTATTTTATGATGGAATTATTTTTATGATGTTCTTTTAGCTTATATGGATTATGTTATGATGGCATGATGTTTAGTACTCCCATTTTTATTACATGGGTTATGCAATGATGTATGATTTTTGATTTTGAGAAACACATAAGAATGGTATCATTATGAGATGGGTGGGACCTATATCTCCCCTCAATGAATTGGGTAAATATTTCTATCTCATGAGATAGACATGGCTGGAACGGAAGGTTAAACCGGTTCAGTGAAACAGGACTGAAATAAAGAGTGAACTCAGTTCAGAAATGGACTTTGTCCACTAATATAGTCTTGGATATGAGCCTTGACTACTAAGAAATGATTCTCTATGATTATGTGTGTAAGCCAAAAATATTCATGTTTTAAGTTATGATTATTGGGATTACATTTCACTACTATGATTTATCCCATGATTATGAAATTATGATCTCTTTTGCAGGTTAAGATTTCCAAAATGTTATGTTGAATATAGCGTGATTGATATTTCTTTTGTTTACCCTTACTAAGCATTTGAGCTCACCCTTTTGTATATTTTCTTTTCCCAGGTCAGGAAGAAGTTTATTATGTAGGATATGCCAAATGGGACTCTAGATATGAAGAAATAAATGGGAGAAAATGTAGATGTTGTATGAACCAGTTGTTTATGTTTCACAGTTTCTAAAGACACTATACCTATATGGTCCTTTCATGGTTTTGTTATATGTTTTTATAAGTGTAATTCAATTTTAAAGTATTAAAAATGTATGTAAAGTATGGGTCGTTATAGTAAGGTTGGTGTAACACCCGAGATTTTTATGAGTAATATTTCGTTTTTTATATATCATCAAAGGAATCTTTCACTACATACTAGCTTGGCTTACTTTACATGCAATCACGACCTTCCTCGATAGCTTGCTTCGTACGCAATACCGAGTTTCACTAAACAACGATATGCTATTAAAATATTATTAAAACTAGCCGTTATGAATAGTAAGAACCACTTTTTGAAATTTTATAAATTTTATTTTTCAAAATGGCCTTCATTTTTGGATTCGGAATACCGAAATTAGCCTAGGGTGAAATTTTGGTATTTTTCTGAAAACTTTCAATTTTTGATGAATAGTTAAACCACTAAGTGGTAGGTTAAAAACTGAATTTTGCATAAAACTTAATTTTACCGCTTATGTGAATGGAATTTCGAAAATCTGATAGACACGGTTGATATCCGTAAGTAAAATTTGGTTCAATGAGATAAAAATAATTTTTTGGTGAATAATAACTTTTTACTTTATTTTTACCGTGGTTAATAGTAAATAGGGTAACTAAGGGTAAATATGATATTACTATTACCCTAAATCATGTCCTAATTCTATTGGATAAGTGTAATTCGACCAAAAATAACCTTATGAATAAAATATGACCATTTAGGCCCACTTGGGTTAGATTAGGACATTTATTATTAATTTATTTAAAGAAGGGTTAAAATAGTTAAAATCAATGTTTAATAAGTAAATCATTTTTAATATGGGGTTATACATAAGATAAATTCGACAATAAATATTCATTAGAAAGCTAAAAAGATTTCCTACATAATGGTTTTTTATTTATAATTTTTAGACATTATATAATTTAATTTAATTATGACACAACGATGATGTAGTAATTATCTTATTTATGAAATATTGACATAATTGATGTTATAAACACCAAAATAAATGTAATTTGAGACTTTTTATGAATTAAACAAATTTTGTAGGTTACTATGATATATTATTGTTGATTTAATCAACTTGGTTCGAACATATAATTCTGTTATGACTTTCACAAAAATCATATATCAAATAATGTCAAAATTGACACAAAATAGTTTTTTAAATCAAATATTATATTATTAATTGTTATTTTATTCCTAAAAATCTTAGGTTCGGCCAAATGACTTAGATAAGGATATATATATTAATAATTGACAATTTGGGGTTCGTTTGGCATGTTATAGTAAGTGTATTAACCATATTGTGAAAGAAAACAAAAAGACATGGTAAAAGTTAAATTATTTAACAGAGAGTTAAATCTAATTGATAAGGTTAAAATAATACCCTAAACTTGTCTAAATCCTATTGGTTTATAGGATTGCGACCCTTCCCCACTTTAGCTTCGAAATAAGACCCTTTGGAACCATTATAAACCGATTTTGACTTTAATATAAAATAATATTTTGAGATATTGCTAAGGTGCCCCTCTCCTCCCTTATAAAAGGGAACCTCCTCCCCCTCCTCCTCACACCAAATTGAGCACTCAAGCTCGGACAACACCTGACATTTTCTCCTCTCCACTTCCCTAGAATAATCCCAGAGGTCCTGGTCTTCTTCAAAGACCAATATTAGTTCCCTAAGTGGAGGATTCAAAGAAGCGTTCCAAAGAAGAGGTAATATCCATTACCGATCTTTTCAATTTCTTTCTTCTTAAACTTCTTCTTCTTTAGTTGTTTCATGATAAAGTAATAACATCAGTATTACTTACATACTGATATGTTATTATAAATATGAAACAACCCTAATTCACCTTCTATCCATCCTACGGAAAAATGAAATCACCGCGCGTGCGTACGTACGGAATACCGTCTCCACGCCGTGGTGTAATCTATTTTCCACCATCACTTTACAAGGATGGGTATAATGGTGTAATGAGTAACTATTTATGATTATTATAAAGTAATATTGATACTGAAATAATATATATATATATACTCCAATACAATTCCACGATCATAGGAACGATATCATCACTCGTGCGTACGTACGGAATACCGTCTCCACGATGTGAAGCGACTCGTTCTACATGATCATCATTACATAATAATTATATAAATGAATTGAATGAATAAATATGATATATTTTACACTAATACCATTCTGGATATAAGGTATCTATAACCTTAAAAGAAAAATAATAATTTATTCGGCAAAACACGCATAAGAACAAAAGGCAATAAAGACCCGAGTAACAAGTAACAATGAAATATTACTAACAAGAAGCTAATAATATGACCATATATGATATCATATCAATATGTATGATTCTGGAATAAGTCAATAACATTATTTAAACCATTATACAGGAGCTTCGGACACGTACAAAGCAAATCGGACCTAAGGTAAGGGAAATATCACAATCTCATTTTTATCGGAGATTTTTTATTCGTAAGTATTTACTGGGGTGTATTTTATCATCCACATTCATGTTCCCTCAATATGTAATATTTATATCCTTATAAAATAGTTTATATTCAATTTTACCCTTCGGTGAATTTTTAGTAAAGGATATGAAAGGAATCTTTTGTCGTTTTTCGTACGAGGTACTTTTTTGACTTTTCCGACAAAAGTACGAGAATAATGTTTTTTTTAACTTATACGGCATGAATGGATTTTTAAAACATTATTTCCAAGAAGCTTCCTTTAAATGTTTTCATGTTTATTTTTAATCATCTTCTTTTATTTTAAATTCGTATGACATGTTATGAAAGGAAAAAAAAATTGAAGTAAAAAGGATATTTTCCTCAAGAATGGAGTTCATGTATTTTATCAAAATTATTTTCCATCTAAGATAATAAAAGGGTTCTGTTTTTATCCCTATTATTACATGGATTTGATTATGTTGTGATGGAAATATTTTTATGAATTCTTTTATCTTATATGAATTGTTTTATGATGTCATGTTGTTTAAGAATTCCATTTTTATTACATGGGTTACGCTATGATGTATGGTTTATGATTATGTGGCACACATAAGAAAGGATTAATTATAAGATGGGTGGGACCTATATCTCCCTCCAATGCATTGGGTAAAGATTTTATATCTCATTAGATAGACATGGCTGGAACGGAAGGTTATTTTGGTTCAGTGATACAGGACTGAAACGAGGAGTGAACTCAGTTCATAAAGGGACTTTGTCCACTAAGATAGTCTTGGAAATGAGTCATGACTAACAAGAAATGATTTTCCATGATTATGTGTGCATGCCACAAAGTTTCAAGTTTCATGTTATGATTATGGGGATATCATTTTCACTTCTATGATTTATTCCATGTTAAGATATTATGATCTCTTTTGCAGGTTATGATTTTCAAAAAGATATGATATGATTTTTATTTCCTTTATTTGCCCTTGTTGAGCATTTGAGCTCACCCTTTTATGTTTTCTTTTCCCCAGGTCAGGAAGATGGATATTAAGTAGAATATGCTAAAAGGGACCCTAGATATGATGAAATAAATAGGAGACACTGTAGAAGATTTATGAACCAGTTGTTTATGTTTCCCAGTTTCTAAAGACACTATACCTATACGGTCCTTTGTGGTTTTGTCATATGTTGAAATAAGTGTGCTTCAATTTTGAAGTATTAACAATGTATGTAAAGTATGGGTCGTTATAGTTGGTATCAGAGGGAGGTTATAGTCAACCTTTGGAAACTAGGATGTGAAAGCCTTAGTAAGAACTCGAAGGATAAGTCTAAGCATAGAACACAATCTTAGTGTTTTAGAAATGGCCATGAATACCCTAGGATAAGACCTTAAGTGTGAAATTTTATCCTTGATTATGTGGTTTTCCTATTATAATTAGTGTTTCTCACACTATTCTTTTTGGTTTTAGTCAATGGCTGGAACCTGAAGGAACCGTGTTAATGCGGAATGCGATGGGAAATGCAATGATTGTCCCCCTGAGAAACCAAACGATATGGGAGCTGGAATGAAAAATCTTGTAGCCATGCTCACACAACTTTCTCAAGCTATGAATCATGCAGGACTTCCAAACGAGCAAAGGAAGGAGCAACATTCTGTTGAATCTTTCATGAGGCAGCGTCCACCTTCTTTCAGCGGGTCTACTGATCCATTAGTTGCTGAACAATGGATTAGTACTACTGAAAAGATATTTCCAGTTCTTCAATGTTCTGAACATGATAAAGTCATCCTAGCAGTGTATCGTTTGGAAGGATATGCTGATCAATGGTGGAATCTTATTAAGAATACGAGGCAAAGGGATGAAATTGAGTCTATGGAATGGGACGAGTTCAAGAACTTATTTTTCAATAAGCACTTCCCTCGTATTCTCCGAACAAAGATGGAGAAAGAGTTTCTTGAACTGAAGCAGAGGGATGATGAATCTGTTGGTACCTATGAAGCAAATTTTACAAGACTTGAAAGGTACACTTCTGGTATTATTATCCAACCTGAGAGTAAGATCGATCGATTCTTTAGTGGCTTAAAACCAAGTCTTCGAAGGGCGTTATCCATAAGGGACTTCAATAGCTACGAGGAAATCGTTCGATGTGCTCTCAAAGTCGAGATGGAGATTGGAGTAACCCATCAGTCACATGGGTTTGATAAGAAGAGGAAGATGGAATTCAAAGGAAAATCTAAAGAGCACACTGAAAAGAAGATGAACTTTCCCTTATGCTCAAAGTGTGGAAAGAAACATGGAGGGGGTTGTCTTAAAGGGGCAAGTAAATGTTTTAAATGTGGAAAGGAAGGTCATCGGGCATTTGAATACTGCGATAATGGGAAAAAGATGTCTAATGATGCAAACAAAGGAAGGGATACACAGAATGAACCTACTACACTTCAATGTTTCAAGTGCAAGGAGATGGGGAATTATGCCAATCAATGCCCAAATCCAAGGGTTGATGATGGTGGTCGACGTCAACAAAATCTTAAGGCTAAAGACAAAGGAAAGTCACATGCAATTTCTATCAACGATGTGGAGTACGATAACGAAGTGGTGAAAGGTACACTTACCATCCACTCTAAAGTAGCAAATGTTTTATTCGATTCTGGATCCACCCACTCTTTTATTTCTAAAGAATTTTCTAAGGGTATCACCGTATTACCTCAACAATTAGATGTTGAGTTAGTTGTGACAACACCTAATGGCACAACAGTCGCATCAAAAGTTTATAATTCTTCTCCGATCGAAGTTTGTGAGAAAGTGCTTCCTGCAAATCTTGTGATCCTTCCTTTAGTGGAATTTGATGTGATTCTTGGCATGGATTGGCTTTCTCTACATGGAGCTCATATCAATTGCCAAATAAGGGACGTCACATTTCATATTCCAGATCAATCTATGATCGTCTATCGATGCAAGGATGAATATAACCTTCCAGTGGAAATTTCTTCCATCTTATGGGTATTGATTCCACTAAATGAAGGTTATTTATCTCAAATGGTTGGTGAGAAACTCACGATTAAGAATATTCCCATTGTACGGGAGTTTGATGATGTCTTTCCGGAGGAATTACCGGGTATTCCACCAAATCGTGAAGTTGAGTTTTCAATAGAACTCGTACCGGGTGCTTTGCCTATTTCAAAGACACCTTATAGAATGGCCCCAATTGAGTTGTAGGAATTGAAGAAGAAACTCCAAGAGAATCTTGATAAGGGATTCATACGCCCTAGTACGTCACCTTGGGGAGCACCTGTTTTATTTGTTAAGAAGAAAGATGGATCAATGAGACTCGGCATTGATTATCGAGAACTTAACAAGATCACTATCAAGAACAAATATCCTCTCCCGCGCATTGATGACTTATTTGACCAACTACGCGGAGCTCAATACTTTTCCAAGATTGATCTTCGTTCAGGGTATCATCAATTAAGGGTCAAAAGGGAGGATATACCAAAGACGGCTTTCCGTACAAGGTATGGACACTATGGATTTATAGTGATGCCATTTGGTCTTACTAATGCCCCTGCTATCTTCATGGATCTAATGAATAGAGTCTTTAGAGACTATCTTGATCAATTTGTGGTAGTCTTTATAGACGATATTCTTGTCTATTCAAAGAGCAAGGAAGAGCATGAAGATCACTTGATAATTATATTGAAGACCCTGAGAAAGGAGAAGCTTTATGCCAAATTTACCAAGTGTGAATTTTGGCTTCAAAAAGTTGCATTTTTGGCTCACATAATCTCAAAAGAGGGGATATCTGTGGATCTAGCAAAAATAGAGGTTATCGAAAGATGGTCAAGACCAACAAAAGTAAATGAGATCCGAAGTTTTCTTGGTTTGGCGGGATATTATCGACGTTTTGTTAAGGATTTTTCACGATTATCTAATCCACTCACCAAGTTGACTCGGAAAGGAGTTAAGTTTGTTTGGACAGAGGAATGTGAAGAGAATTTCAAGGAGTTGAAAAGAAGGTTATCCAGTGCACCTGTGCTCACACTGCCTTGTAGTGGAGAAAGGTTTGTGATATAGAGTGATGCATCCAAGAAGGGATTGGGGTGTGTTCTTATGCAAAATGATATGGTGATAGCTTATACCTCACGACAGTTGAAAATCAATGAGCAAAATTACCCAACACCTGATTTGGAGTTGGCTGCGGTAATCTTTGCATTAAAGATTTGGAGGCATTACCTTTATGGTGAAAGGTGTGATATTTATACTGATCATAAAAGTTTAAAGTATATTTTCACACAAAAGGAGTTGAATATGCGTCAAAGAAGATGGTTGGAGCTGATTAAGGATTACGACTGCTCAATCCATTACCACCCTGGGAAAGCAAACAAGGTGGCAGATGCATTAAGTCGACAAGACCATGCTAGTTTATCCATGATGAGGATCAAAAAGGATCCAATATTTATGGATTTTCAAAGGATGGATCTTGGAATTATAATGGAAGGGGAAAAATCTTATCTTTCTCAAATGAATGTTCAACTATCTATACATGTGAAGATTAAAGAGGCACAGAAAGAAGATGTCGAGTTACAAAAGAAGGTGAGAAATGTTCCTGAATTCAACATTGATTTTGATGGGATAATAAAGTTCAGGAATCGGGTTTGTGTTCCTCCCATCCCCGAATTAAAGAAGGAGCTGCTGGGTGAGGCTCATAGTTCATCATTCTCTATTCATCCTGGAAGCACGAAGATGTATAGGCACCTGAAAGAGTACTTCTAGTGGGATGGCATGAAAAGAGATGTTGCTGAATATGTCTCTCGATGCTTGGTTTGTCAACAAGTTAAAGCTGAGAGACAAAAGTCTAAGGGGATGTTACAACCATTACCCATACCCGAATGGAAATGGGAAAACATCACTATGGACTTTGTCATAGGACTTCCTAAAACATCCGAAGGCAATAATGCTATTTGGGTCATAGTTGATCATCTTACAAAGTCTGCACACTTCATTGCTATTAGAGAGGATTTCTCTCTAGATCAGCTTGCCAGGATATATGTAAAGGAAGTGGTAAGATTGCATGGAGTACCACTTTCTATTATATCTGATCGGGATCCGAGATTTACCTCGAAGTTCTGGCGAAGTCTTCAGCATACTCTGGATACAGAGTTGAGTTTCAGCACTGCTTATCATCACCAGACAGACGGTCAGTCTGAGAGAACAATTCAAACCCTAGAAGATATGTTGAGAGCTTGCTCTATGGATTTCAAAGGAGGTTGGGATCAACACCTACCTTTGGTGAAATTTTCTTATAATAATAGCTTTCACTCCAGTATTCAGATGGCTCTTTATGAAGCTCTCTATGGAAAGAAATGCAGGACACCAACTTGCTGGGATGAAGTTGGGGAAAGAAAGCTATTAGGACCTGATCTCATTGATGAAATGGAAGAAAAGGTCAGATCTATTTAACAACACATAAGAGCAGCTCAGAGTCAACAGAAAAGTTATGCCGAAAACCGAAGAAAAGACCTAGAGTTTGAAGTGGGTGATAAAGTGTTCTTACGAATATCTCCCTGGAAGAGGGTTATGAGATTTGGAAAGAAGGGGAAGTTGAGCCCTATATATATCGGTCCTTTCGAAATACTGGATCGTGTTGGAAAGGTAGCTTACCGATTGGCGCTTCCACCGAATCTCTCTCTAGTTCACGATGTGTTCAATGTATCTCTCCTGAGAAAGTATATACCTGATCCTTCACATGTACTCATCTCAGAAGTTGTACCGCTGGAGCAAGATCTTTCTTATGAAGAACAACCGGTAGAGATTCTGGATCGTAGCGAAAAAGTCCTACGAAACAAGACCACTTGATTGGTGAAAGTTTTATGGAGGAACCACCAACTTGAAGAAGCTACATGGGAGCTTGAGGATATGATGAGGGAGAAGTATCCTCATCTGTTTGTTACAAAGTGACGAATTTCAAGGGCGAAATTCTTTTTAAGGGGGGTAGAATGTAACACCCGAGATTTTTATGAGTAATATTTCGTTTTTTATATATCATCAAAGGAATCTTTCACTACGTACTAGCTTGGCTTACTTTACACGCAATCACGACCTTCCTTGATAGCTTGCGTCGTACGCAATACCGAGTTTCACTAAACAACGATATGCTATTAGAATATTATTAAAACTAGCCGTTATCAATAGTAATAACCACTTTTTGATATTTTATAAATTTTATTTTTCAAAATGGACTTCATTTTTGGATTCGGAATACCGAAATTAGCCTAGGGTGAAATTTTGGTATTTTTCTGAAAACTTTCAATTTTTGATGAATAGTGAAACCACTAAGTGGTAGGTTAAAAACTGAATTTTGCATAAAACATAATTTTACCGCTTATGTGAATGGAATTTCGAAAATCCGACAGACACGGTTGATATCAGTAAGTAAAATGTGGTTCAATGAGATAAAAATAATTTTTTGGTGAATAGTAACTTTTTTCTTTTTTTTACCGCGGTTAATAGTAAATAGGGTAACTAAGGGTAAATATGATATTACTATTACCCTAACACATGTCCTAATTCTATTGGATAAGTGTAATTCGACCAAAAATAACCTTATGAATAAAATATGACCATTTAGGCCCACTTGAGTTAGATTAGGACATTTATTATTAATTTATTTAAAGAAGGGTTAAAATAGTTAAAATCAAAGTTTAATAAGTAAATCATTTTTAATATGAGGGTTATACATAAGATAAATTCGAAAATAAATATTCATTAGAAATCTAAAACGATTTCCTACATAATGGTATTTTATTTATAATTTTTAGACATTAAATAATTTAATTTAATTATGACACAACGATGATGCAGTAATTATCTTATTTATGAAATATTGACATAATTGATGTTATAAACACCAAAATAAATGTAATTTGAGACTTTTTATGAATTACACAAATTTTCTAGGTTACTATGATATATTAGTGTTGATTTAATCAACTTGGTTCGAACATATAATTCTGTTATTACTTTCACAAAAATCATATATCAAATAATGCCAAAATTGACACAAAATAGTTTTTTAAATCAAATAATATATTATTAATTGTTATTTTATTCCTAAAAATATAAGGTTCGGCCAAATGACTTAGATAAGGATATATATTTTAATAATTAACAATTTGGGGTTCGTTTGGCATGTTATAGTAAGTGTATTAACCATATAGTGAAAGAAAACAAAAAGACATGGTAAAAGTTAAATTATTTAACTTAGAGTTAAATCTAATTGATAAGGTTAAAATAATACCCTAAACATTTCTAAATCCTATTGGTTGATAGGATTTCGACCCTTCCCCACTTTAGCTTCGAAATAAGACCATTTGGAACCATTATAAACCGATTTTGACTTTAATATAAAATAATATTTTGAGATATTCCTAAGGTGCCCCTCTCCTCCCTTATAAAAGGGAACCTCCTCCCCCTCCTCCTCACACCAAATTGAGCACTCAAGCTTGGACAACCCCTGCCATTTTCTCCTCTAAACTTCCCTAGAATAATCCTAGAGGTCATGGTCTTCTTCAAAGACCAATATTAGTTCCCTAAGTGGAGGATTCAAAGAAGCGTTCCAAAGAAGAGGTAATATCCATTACCGATCATTTCAATTTCTTTCTTCTTCAACTTCTTCTTCTTTAGTTGTTTCATGATAAAGTAATAACATCAGTATTACTTACATACTGATATGTTATTATAAATATGAAACAACCCTAATTCACCTTCTATCCATCCTACGGAAAAATGAAATCACCGCGCGTGCGTACGTACGGAATACCGTCTCCACGCCGTGGTGTAATCTATTTTCCACCATCACTTTACAAGGATGGGTATAATGGTGTAATGAGTAACTATTTATGATTATTATAAATTAATATTGATACTGAAATAATATATATATATATATATATATATATATATACTCTAATACAATTCCACGATCATAGGAACGATATCATCACTCGTGCGTACGTACGGAATACCGTCTCCACGATGTGAAGCGACTCATTCTATATGATCATCATTACATAATAATTATATAAATGAATTGAATGAATAAATATGATATATGTTACACTAATACAATTCTGGATATAAGGTATCTATAAACTTAAAAGAAAAATAAGAATTTATTCGGCAAAACACGCATAAGAACAAAAGGCAATAAAGACCCGAGTAACAAGTAACAATGAAATATTACTAACAAGAAGCTAAGAATATGACCATATATGATATCATATCAATATGTATGATTTTGGAATAAGTCAATAACATTATTTAAACCATTATACAGGAGCTTCAGACACGTACAAAGCAAATCGGACCTAAGGTAAGGGAAATATCACAATCTCATTTTTATCCGAGATTTTTTATTCGTAAGTATTTACTGGGGTGTATTTTATCATCCACATTCATGTTCCCTCAATATGTAATATTTATATCCTTATAAGATAGTTTATATTCAATTTTACCCTTCGGTGAATTTTTAGTAAAGGATATGAAAGGAATCTTTTGTCATTTTTCGTACGAGGTACTTTTTTGACTTTTCCGACAAAAGTATGAGAATAATGTTTTTTTTAACTTATACGGCATGAATGGATTTTTAAAAGATTATTTCCAAGAAGCTTCCTTTACAAGTTTTCAAGTTTATTTTTAATCATCTTCTTTTATTTTAAAGTCGTATGACATGTTATGAAAGGAAAAATGTTTTCAAATTAAAAAGGATATTTTCCTCAAGAATGGAGTTCAATTATTTTATCAAAATTATTTTCCATCTAAGATAATAAAATGGTTCTGTTTTTATCCCTATTATTACATGGATTTGATTATGTTGTGATGGAAATATTTTTATGAATTCCTTTATCTTATATGAATTGTTTTATGATGTCATGTTGTTTAAGAATTCCTTTTTTATTACATGGGTTACACTATGATGTATGGTTTATGATTATGTGGCACACATAAGAAAGGATTCATTATAAGATGGGTGTGACCTATATCTCCCTCCAATGCATTGGGTAAAGATTTTATATCTCATGAGATAGACATGGCTGGAACGGAAGGTTATTTCGGTTCAGTGATACAGGACTGAAATGAGGAGTGAACTCAGTTCAGAAAGGGACTTTGTCCACTAAGATAGTCTTGGAAATGAGTCATGACTAACAAGAAATGATTTTCCATGATTATGTGTGCATGCCACAAAGTTTCAAGTTTCATGTTATGATTATGGGTATCTCATTTTCACTTCTATGATTTATTCCATGTTAAGATATTATGATCTCTTTTGCAGGTTATGATTTTCAAAAAGATATGATATGATTTTTATTTCCTTTATTTGCCCTTGCTGAGCATTTGAGCTCACCCTTTTATGCTTTCTTTTCCCCAGGCCAGGAAGATGGATATTAAGTAGAATATGCTAAAAGGGACCCTAGATATGATGAAATAAATAGGAGACCCTGTAGAAGATTTATGAACCAGTTGTTTATGTTTCCCAGTTTCTAAAGACGTTATACCTATACGGTCCTTTGTAGTTTTGTCATATGTTGTAATAAGTGTGCTTAAATTTTGAAGTATTAACAATGTATGTAAAGTATGGGTCGTTATAGTTGGACTAGTGGTGAATGTTTGTAATTGTGGGTGGTAGGAGGTGTTGTTGGTCACTCATTTTGTAGTAGGGGGTGGCTTGTTAGTGAGTTTCATAATGATGAGTCTGGGATGGTTGTTCCTTGGGAGGATGGAAATGACTCATTTTGTTGTCGATGACTCAATTATTCTATTGTGGTGGTCACTCAATCTGGTTGTGAGTCAAGAAGAATCCAGAAGAGGCTCTACTCATGTGCTACTAGTGGAGGGTCATCAGTGGTGGAATCTCTTCTGGTGCTGAGTGCTGCAACAATGAGTCATGCTTGGCGAAGGCAGTTGAAGGAGGATTCTTCTGTTTTGGTGGTGACTCATAGAAAAGATGGACTCTCTAACGGTACTTAATTTGGGAAGAAGAAACACTGATGGAATGGGAATGGTGATTCCCTAACGGGGCCTCATTAAGATGTTGATGGCGAATCACTAGCAATGAATCATTAGTGGTGACTCCGTGAATTATTTTTCAAAACATCAAACATGTTGAAATAAAAATAAAATAATGAAAAAAAACATAAATAAATTAAGGAAATTAAGAATTAAAAACTTAGTGAATAATTAAAAGAAACAAAATTAAAAAATAATTAATTAAAAAACATAAAAACAATTTAAATATTAAAAAATTATGTTATTTAAATTAAAAACTTAACATAAATTGAAATAAAAAAATTACAACTAGAAAAAAATTAATTAATACAAAAAATCGAATAATAGTTAAAATAATAAATTAAATTCAAAAAATTGTAATCCTGTATTTGAAAAAGATCAATTATTAAAATTATAAAATAGAGATTAAAAAATCAAAATACATAACTAAATAAATAAAATAAATTAATGTTAAATTAATTAAAGAATATATAATGATAAAATATTTAAAAATAAAATTCCAAAACATAAAATAAATACATTAAAATAAAAATGGACAAATATATAAAATAGAAAATTCTAAATAAACAAAATTGATATTTTAAAATAAAGAATATAAAATTAAGAGTTAAAAATATGAGTTAATAAATTCAGCTACTAATTTACTCAAGCATATTTAATTAAAAAATAAGGATAATTAATTAATTAATTCAAAAAAATAACAATGAAATGATATGGAAAAAAAAAATTTAAATTCGACATCAAATTCCCCCATACATAAATATTACATGTCCTCGAGAAATTAATATTCAATTTCAATAGAAAATAATGAATCTCAAAATTAAAAATTTTAATGGCATAAATAACTAATTAATGTAAAAATATTCCCCCCCAAGAATCATTTTCAACAGAATGTATGTATTCCATTTTAAAATAAAATAATTTTTTTGCAGTATTAATTACTACTGTATTAATATTATTATTTTTGAATTTTTTTAATTGAATTAAACAAGTGTAAACTTGCATTTAATAGAGACTTCCAAAATTATCTTTACCTTTGGGTGGACATAGACATATAATTATCACTCAAATAAATTAAACACAACTAAATGGATGATTGGGTACAATAAATACATAGGGAAATAATTAACTCATCCAATAGTTTTAGCTTAATGAAAAAATAATGAAATAATAATGGAAATAATCTCAATCTAGATTAGGATTTTCATTTCATAGCTCATATAAATGAAAACCATAAATGTCTGATTCAATCAAAATTTTCCAATTCAATGATAATTATTTAAAATTGTCTCAAAAACCAACCATAAGCATATGATTTCAAGAGGGAAGTGAAATATTTTCCCAATAAAACTCATGTGTTAATTATGATATAACCTTTTCAAAGTGGATTTACAACATTCAAAAGTAATAAAAATTTTGACCCAATGAAAGTAAATATAAAAACATGAATAACTCACAATTTTGAATATTTTAGAAGTATTTTATGGGTAACAATTAAAGAAAAATTATCCCCATATAAATAACCTCTCCTCAACACATAAACCCCAACTTTTCCCTTATATTTGAATTCAAATGTGGATAAAAAAAATTTTAATTTTAATATTAAAAATAGATTTAAAATTTCATCAGTTTGTTGATATGTTCAGGGGTCATAGAGATGTTAAAAAAGTATGTGTTTTTTGTAATAAATATTTTAAAATTGTTTCACATAAATTATAATTAAGGCAATGTGATAATAAATTTTCAAATAAGTTTAAATAGTATCATGTTAAATATAAAGTATAGTGTAAATTGGTTAATGAAATTTGGAAAAGTTGAATCAATAATAATTTCAGTAAAACCAAAAAAAGTGCATGCTAAAACCCAACACAAACAATTTTTTTAACTTAAAGATAGATAGAAATGGGTAACCCCCCCCCCCCCCCCCACACACACACTTAATTTCATAGAGTTAATATATCAAAAATCAATAAAGTATAGTTTTGAGTAGCATTTTGGCAGAAAAGAAAAAATAAAGAAGGGAAAAAAATTGATGCATAAATAAAAACTCACTGGTTTAATGAAGCTTCTTCATTTCAATGTGGCTCCAGTATAATAATTCTTGTGAGTTGAGAAATAATGGTAACTCTCCTCCACTTTTGAATCAAGTATGAACTTTCTTTAAAAAAATTACAAGAATACCAAGAACATTAATCCATAATAAGATGAATAAATGATAGACCAACAACACCACTCTATTCTTAATAAAAAATTAGAAAAAGGTAAAAAATTTATTCAATAGATGGAATTTTTTAACACTCATAAAGCACTTTATTTTAAGTCTTTGGTTATACTTTACCAATTAAAAATCTTCAAAGACTTCATAAGAACAATAACATGGTGAGATAGTTTTATTTTTAGATTCTAAAAATCAAAATATTAACAATTTTATAGAAATCACATAAATTTTTTTTTATTGAAAGTAGTTAAATCATGGGTTTCCTCCCAAAATACACAAGTTTTAATGTCACAAGTTTTAATCTCCAAAAACATTTCCATTATTGCTAGGTGAGTGTGTTTTTCTAAGTATAATCCAACACATATACTTTTTCCATTAATTTTTAATTGAAAAATGAGATTTTTGGGAACCTAAACCACTCTGGGAACACTTGAATCCCATTAAACTTATAAAAATCCCATAGAATCACCCTTTAACATTAAGTGACTGCTCAAATATGTCTCCCAAGATATTAGATGATTCAAAACCCAAATCCACTTCCTTCCTAGTTTCAGTACATTCAATATCATGTGTAAAATAATTGACTCCCTCTAACTCTTCCAAGAAACATTTAAGAAAAAAAATAATCACAAAGATCACTTTGAGTATGTGAGTTATCTACTTCATAAACTGATTCAGTTATAATAAAAATAGAATTTTCATAAAGGGAAAATGGTGAAAATGGTTTGTCTAGAGGTGTGACATTAAATTTAAATCTATATAACTCATTCAAAATCACTAAAATATCAAAATTAGGTGTGTTAGGGGATGATTTCTTAAAAATAGGTTCATGAAGAGGGTATTCAAGAGATACATGTGTAGTTTCCAAATAAAAAATTAAAAGGGTTCGTATTCTAAAATACTCTCAATCCCACAGGGAGGTTCATCAACTAACTCAATTGTGGAAGACTATGAAAAGAAGGTAAGGGTAAATTTATGATCATCTAAAAATTATGGTTTATCCATATTAAAAACCACTTTCAAATGTCCCTCATCAAAAAATAAAAAATCACCACCAATTTATTCTAAAAAAATTAATCTACTTAAATCATAAAATGTGTGTTCAACCACTCCTTCAAGTTCACATTTGTAAAGTTCATTCTAAAAAACAATTTTGTTGAGTGTGACAATTCATTTTGAGGTTCATAGTTGTATAGTTCGAGGTTATGAAATTTAGGTCCCAAAATTTTCAAATTTAAACAATTTTCCCCAATTATGACAACATTGTTTTCTATTTTGTTAAAAAAAAGTTTTAGAAAGAATATTAATGTGGGAACATGGAAGTTAAAACTCACCAGTTAACCCTTCTAAAAATAACATTCCCTTACCAGATTTATTATAATTCATTTAAAAGATTGTTGGGATCAAAATATAGAAATCATAAAGATCGAATTCATTAATAGTTTCACAATTATCCAAGTCAATGATTTCGTGTTTTTTGTTCACTTTCAGAATATTTCCAATTTCAAATTTAGGTTCATTAATCAAAACTTTAGAAAATATAGGTGAAGTGTTTTTAACATTTAAATATTCATTTTCTAATTTATCCTCAACCCGAGTAATCAAATTATAAAATATCTTAAAACATCTAACTTTTTGAAAGCTATGGATCATGTAGAGAATGTTACATTACACTTAAATCTCTTTTATTTGTTCTCAAAATTTACCAACTGAATTCCATTTAAGATTTTCGAATATTCATAATTTTTTTTCTTCATTTGGATATTTGGTTATTTATTTATTTTTCTCTTATTAAAATTTAGATTCTTAAAAATAATTATTTTGTTGTTTAGTTTTATCCTCAGTCTCCTTCATAATTTCATTTTTAAATTTTCCAAATCTATTTTTCCTTTCACTTACATTACATAGTTGTTGTTCTTTTATCCTTTCTTGGATTTCCAAAGTTACATTTTGATGTTTTATGATTCTATCTTCTTCTTCTCTTTGGTCAAATTTGAAAAAAAAAATATTAATTGTTCCAATTTATAATAATCATTGGGCATATGTTCATATAATTCTTGATTTTCTTCAAATTGAACTATCTTTCATGGTTTATTATTAATACACTAGAAAGAAGTGTGCCCATAATATCCACAAAAAACATAAAAATAATCATTAGGAAAATACCAACTCCCTTGATTTCTCAACTTTTAGTAGCATAAAAACAAAAACAATGAAATATTCAATAAAATAAGAAAACAAAATAATAAACAATACCACAAAATCAACTTAAATATAGTGAATCATATCAAACACACACATTTAAGTAGAACTAGTATAATTTTTAAATTCAAATCATGCAACAGGTTTAAATATTTTTTATAAAAATTTTCAAATTTTTATATAATTTTTTTAATTATTATTTATTTAATTTTTTGAAAAATTAGACATATGATGCCTTCCTCTGTAATGACACAAAAAAAATTGAAATGGTATTATCATTAAAATTTTCTTAGTTTATTTAATTATAAACCCTATTAACTATTTTATAGAATCTAGTTGGGTGTTGAACCACAGAGAAGGCTGGTGACGAAAATTTCAAAAACTAAGTCCACTGTAAAAAGTGGATGAATTTTTTTTAATATTTTATTCAAAATTGATGAATAATAATGGAGATATAGTTATTTTTTAAAGAAATAACTGATATTTTAGAAATTATGATCAACTAGTGAAGGAATATATTGAGGAATATAACTCTAGACGAATGTTCATGTAATAGTAACACTACTGGTTTGGAAAGATATATTTATAATATAATTTAAATGGAATTAACATCATCAAAAATTGATCAATTAATATCCATCACTATGATATTAATCACACATATGAGTGATTCTACAGGCTCTCCAAAATTAGAAACAACAAACTGAAAAAAGAGTTTTAATAATTTTTGCTGCAATAAATCTCACTAAAGTAATCCAACAATTTTCAAATTAAGGTTTAAGGAAATTCATGCATGATTATTCTCAACAAATGATCATGGAGATTTTAAATCAATAACAAGAGGCACAAATAAATTTTAAATGAATTCATAATAAATCCCACTGATGGATTCTGATTTCATAGAAGATATTATGTGAAGTCGTTAAAAGAAATAAACTTGTATAATTTAAATCCATGAGCAAATAAATTTATCCCCAAATCATATTCAAATAAAAAAATTGAATCAGTTGATTTACAGACTAATGAAAACAAAACACATGGGAAAAGAATTATCCTTCAATGTATTTTTCATAAATAGTGCTACTCCTATATATTCTCCCAAAAGTTCTGCTATGCCACTCTCCATACAGAATATCCATCTCTGTGATCTAGAATGTGCTAATGAGTGAATTTCTCTTCATATGAATCTTCCTCTATGAGTCTATTAATGTACTCAATGTAATATATGATCTGCCTCACAAATGTGAAAATCTCCCAAACATATCCTCCGTTTATTTCTATTTTCTTACCAATATCTTTTAGAGACACAAATCTCTACATGGCATTTATCACCGATACTCGTCACCTACTAGTGAGATTTGCAAAACCCTTCTAACAGAATAATCAATGGTGGTTAGCAGATGTGACACTAGATGAAATTCGAACTTGATTATGTATATTAGAAAATGGATTTTAATTAATAATTATTTTTTATTGTTTATAAAAAATATATAACTTTTATAAATATAACTATATTTTTATTTTTATTGATATTAAATATATTTATAAACAAATTTATTATTGTTGTTATAATTTTTAATATAATTATAATATTATAAATAACAATATATTATCAACATTATTATTATTATTATTATTATATTCAAAATATAATATATTATTATGTAAATTTATTTAAATTCACTTATTTGATTTTATTATTACTTATTATATTATATTTAATTATTATATTATTAATTATTATTTTTATTAGTATTTCATTTTATTATTATTCATCATTATCTTCCTATCCCTATCATCTGGGAGGAGATTCTTGAGAAAGCCTCAAGAATCTCGAGGTTCTCTTCTCAGGGAATCTCCTTCACAGCGGCAGATGGATCTTCTTCATCTTGGAGGCCATGACTTTGAATCACCATCAATCATTTTCATTAGCATCGGTCATGGCAGATGGTGGTCCATCTTTTGGTGGCCTTCAGATCATAGAGGAGTGATCTTTAGGTGAAGATTTAAGAGGGTGGGATCAATAGTGGATGACTTAGGCTCAAAATCATTTGAAGATGGTAGTGTCATCCTATATCTAGAAAATATAGAGATCTTGAGCTCTAATTTATTGATCTGGTGTGGTTTTTATTTTTAGGTACATTTCAATGGTTGTAGTGGAATATTGTTCAGTTTGGCAGTGGTTAAGAACTGTGGTGGTGGCTCTATAGAAGAAGGTTGGATTGGATATTATTTTTCATAATGGTGTGTGTCAGGATATGTTGGTGGTTACTCATTTTGTAGTAAAGGGTGTATTGGCTGTAAGTTGCATAATGGTGAGTCAGGGAAAACAATGCCTTATGAGGCTGACGGTGACTCATTTGGATAGTGGGGAATAAATTCCACTATTTTAGTTATCACTCGATCTAGAAATGATTCCACAAGAAACTTGAAGAAGAATAAACTGAAGGTGGCTCTACTCGTGTAAAAGAAACACTAAAGAATTAAGAGTTAATAAGATAAATTAATAAATTAATCTACTAAATTATTAAAGTGGGTTTAAGTAAAAAATATGGATAAATTAACTAATAATTTCAAAAATAGTAATTATTAAATGACATGGAAAGAAATAAATGATTTAAAGTCCACATCATATCTCTTTAATCTCTTCTATCTCATGGAACCTCCATTAAGAATGGTGATATATCCCAATTTTGATTATTAGATCATCATGATCTATTTTGAAACTAAGACCTATATATTTCTAGATTACTAGTTCGTCATATCATCCAAACAAGGAATATATTGTAATGTCCTAGAATTTATAGGAAATTTTTTTAACTTATATGGAATTATTTCGAGACCACACGCTCAGACAAAATGTGATTCTGAGACCCGGTGAGTCTGAAACAGAATTTCGAACTTTTTTTAAGTTCAATTAAATAAATGTCTGAGTGGGTTTTTCTTACTTTTGAACCGGTGCATGGATCGAAAATTTTAGGGCATCATTGAACTAGGAACATTGAGATTCACCTAGAAAAGACTTAACATCGACCGACAAGGGTCAGACGGAAAAGTTAGTTTTCAGACTTTTCAAAAAATAAAAAAATAACTTAGAAGAGTTATTTTATTCCCTTTCTCACCATTGAGTAGAGGACAATGGCGTTGCAGTGCGACAACGAGGCACATTAAATGATGATCAATAATGTATTTTTGTCAAAGCATAACCATTGCGTTGTTTCATAAATTAAACAGTGTAACAATGCAACGTTGCGGCATAACAGAAATGTTGCGGCGTGTTTATTTTTATTAAACTAATGCATTAGAGAGTTTAAGATTCATATTTGGGGAATATATGATGAACCAAGTGTGGAATTACTTTCCAAATAAGAACAACAACTAATGCTGGAGGATCGAAGCATGACAAAAAATCATGTGGAGAACGAGATCGGATTCAGGAATAGACGAATAGTGAAGAATGATAGTGAATCATGAGTCGATGAAAACTTGGATAATCATCCATTGACTATGATAGATCCAAATCCAGGTAGGGATTTCTTTGTTCTTGAATTCCCCATTCTTCATTCTAAAACAACGAATGTGGAATAACCCATGAAAAGGTCGATTAGTAGATCAGATGTTTTTGTCAGAGGGTTCTTTCCATGGGGTTCTGCACAGGGATTGTTGATAGCTTGGTAGATCTGTGATCCTAAACCACCACTATTTCAAACATCTAACGCAGAGGGCATGGGCCGACATGAACAAAACTCGAGCCCCTTTTCCTTGTGTGTTCATCCTGGATGAATTCTCGAAATAGTGGAAAGACAAGTTCTAGGTCGTCATAGTGAAGGTGTCAGCCCTACGGTCCTGTAGGCACAGAAGGTTTGAGAAAAGAACAATTGGAGAAAATAAAGTGTCCTGTAGAAGGAATAACCAGGGTGTAGGTGGCTGGAGGCTACGGGCGGAGGGAGGCGGTGCGCTCGTCAGCACACAGTAGCAGAGGAGGGACGTAGCTATCGGGGCACGACGGTGTGGATGTGTGGTGTCTCATGGAGGGGAGGCACGCATCTAAGATGCTCGGGTGAGCTATAAGCACATGGTCCTTCAATCTCGTGAAGAATTCTAGCCGTCCGGACCGGATGACCGCGTGGCGCATGCTACAGTCGTAGGACCACGGTGGACAAAAACAGCCCCGCAATGACCGTAGGGTGAGCGGGGAGCTGGATGCGGCTTCTAGTGGCGTCCCAACTGAATGATGAACTGATCCGACACTGTTGGACCCGACCAGCAAGAAGACTGGGCCCGCGACCCAACAAATCGGGCCCAGGCCCAGCTATGTCTAGGTTGAGTTGGACTAGCTCCGTACCCCCTGGCCCATGTTTCACTCATACGCTTGTAACTAATAGGTCGGCCATCCGATTGTCGTGTCTTCTACAGACCAAGGACCCTTTAGATGAGGTGGCCCATCTAAGAAACTCGATTTGAATTTTGGAGGAAGTTGACATATGGCTGGGTTGGATCAGACTCGAATCCAACCGGGCCCTTTTTACAAGAAGGCCCATATGTTATAGATCAGGCATCTATTTGACGTATCGTCTATTGTGCTGGGACCCTAACGAAGAGATAGTCTTTTGGGTTACTCTATATGGGACTTCCTATAGGGGGAGGTCAGACTGATGGCTTCAGGAGAATATCCTCCCTGAATCAAGCATCCTAAGTGTAGGAATCTAGTGGTTGGTTGTGATGTGAAGAATGAGAGGAACCCTTCGTGGATCAGCATGATTGTGACTCTTTGTGGATCAGAATGTGAGTGACCCATTGTGGATCATTAGTATATAGAAACGTTGTGGATTAGCATGAGATATACCCTTCATGGATCATCAGCAGAGTGATCCTTCATGGATCAACATGATAGCGACCCTTTATGGATTAGAATGAGAGAGAACCTTTGTGGATCTGCATGAAATAGACCCTTCATGGATCAACAGTAGAGAGACACTTTGTGGATCAGTTATAAAGACTCTCAACAAAATAATATGATCTATCTTTAAAACTAATCATCTTTACTTTGGTACTTAAGTTATACCTGGTGTGAGTTGTCTTTTACTTTGTGCATTGTTTTTTAGACCTTGCTTGGTGGTATTTACATTTTGGTATTTTCCCTTGTGTATTTATGAGAGTCCTTTGGGGTTCTCTGGGACACTACTAATTTTTTTTACTCACCCATGTATGGGCTTTGTCTACACCTGTTGTGTCTTTTGGAGACAAAAAACTACTTTGACGGGGACTAGGGGGAGCTAGGGCTAGATGCTGCTCTGAGGTGGTTTGATAGAAGTGGTGTGCTTTAGTGACATCCAATAGTTATCTATACCTACCATTTAGGTAGTATCCTTGGTAGACAAACTTCGGAGCTTGTACATCATTTTATGTACTTTCCTTTCAGTTTGGATTCTCTTCCATCCCCTTTTACTTCCTGTAGTACTTTTACTTGTTGTCGGTTCCAGATTCATCTTACTTTCCACAGTATGGGTTATGCGTCTATGTACAGGTTTAAAAGAAATGCCTTCCTTTTTTGGGTTATGCCTTTTTGGTGCTAGTCTACAACCCCTAGCCTGTGGAAGGTGGGCTTGGGGTAATCATGGCTTCAGCCCTGGGGGACAGCTTGCGAAAAAGTGGTATCATAGGGGGGTCGGTTCTACCAGAAGAACAAAGATTTTTTATTTTTATGAGGTAATAATGGTAAGTGGTTTGGGTTCAGATTTCAGGATAGGGAGTCCAGTGTTGGTGAGGCGGCCAATGTATCCATACACCAGGACCCCAAATTCTATTTTCTGACTCAGTACTCGAAAACACCAGTGGAATATGCTTTGGGAATGTTAGTCTTTTGATATTTTTTTATTCATCTTAGTAGGTATAATTTATTGACCATGAAACATTTGTTTCCCTACAAGATGCCTTCATAAAGATATCCATCTATGATTCCATTGAGGGATCATGACTATGGCCCACTGAGTGATGAGGCATTGGTTCAGGGACCACTTACAATGATACAACCTTCATGTGGTGTACCAGCACCACCACCACTTCTAGAGAATCAGTTTCTACTAGCCCCACCAAAATATAGTGCACGCTGACCGAGCGAACTTCACGAGTTCTAGAGATAGAGGACTCTGAGGATTCAAGGCGAGAAAAATCCTCATGAAGCTAAGGATTGGATGGAGGTAGTTACGTAGGTTTTTCGCCTGATAGAGACAACAAAGGCCTGATGGTGGTCCTAGTCGCTAAACTTTTTCAAGGAACGGAAGGGAGATAGTGGATCATGTTTCTACAGACACATAAGGAGGAGACACTTTCTTGGTTTGACTTTGAGAGCCTCTTTAAGGTAGAGTTCATACCAACGACACTTTTCTTAGTGCGTATTCCATAGCTACTACACCTATAGCAGGGTAGCCTGATTATGGCCCAGTACTCAACAAGGTTCACCGACCTCTCCCGCTACTCCACTAACATAGTATGGGAGGATTTTTTCAGGGCCAATACCATTGAGCAGGGACTCCGATAAAAGATCGGGGCATCGTTGATTTTGCACAGCATCCTGATGCAGGATGCAGTGCTAGAGCAAGCTCTAATGGGGGAGATCTTCCTAGCTATGTAAGTACCAATGGTGAGAGCCACAACCAGACAACAGGTGACCGAGTAATCTGTAGAAGGTAGTAGGCATATGATGCAGAGGCCCAAATGGGCCAGACCTTCCAGAGGACAACCCCAAAATGTAGGGTCATATGTGAGGAACTCATGAGGATGAGGATGTTAGCTAAGGGATATAGTTTGTTACTCCATCGATGGGAAGGGACACATGGATCGTCACTACCCGACCTACCGCATAGACGATCATCATATGGTCAAGGGACTACCAAGGACAGAGGAAGAGGTTTGAGTGAGGAGGTCTACAGGATAGCAGACGTGGAAGTGGAGTAGGACGAGTGGAAGGTGGTGTAGGTTGGTTCGAGGTACTACCTCCACCACCCCCATGTGGTCCACCATGGGATCAGGGAGTTGGTGGACAGGGGAGAGCTCAGCTTTAGGTAGTGGAGACCTTGACCACGACACTCCAGGTATGATTAGAGTTACAATCTGTTTTTTTGGGAAAAATCCCTCAAGGTATCATTGAAGCATTTTTGAGGTGATTGTGTTTGTTGACAAAGTGGGCCTCTGTGTTGTGTTTTTTGACAAAGCAAACCATGGCATAAAATTTTGTTGACAAAGTGTATTTCATTGTGACATTTTGAGTTCACGTTATGTTGTTAACAGTCCATGATTGATTCAAGAACGTCGACTAAGGGATGGTCGGTCTGGAGGCGGTTCAAAAAAGAGAAGATACAAGGTGACACCGTTTTCCAGTGTTTGACAAATTTTTGGGCCTGAAAATTGACATATAGAGAAAAGTGTTTTTGGAAAAGGGACTTGCACGTCAGTTTCTTGGAGGATTGGAAACATTCACAACATATTTTTTTCAAAATCAGAACAGCAAAATATGGAAAAGGGAAAAGGGGCGCCCAAGTTTTATGATTGGTTGCACAAGTGACTTGCACATAAAAGACTAAGGCGGCAAGACCTGCGCACCGAGGGAAGACTTGCGCGTCGTCGCTTAGGTTTCCCGAATTCCTATAAATAGAGTTCAAATCCTCTTTATTCTGAGAGAGATCAACACTTAGTGAAAATCAAAGCTCTCATTGTGCAGTTGTAGTGGTCGCGCAAGTGGTGGTGTGGTCACGCAAGTATTAAGATATTCAGAAGTTGTGCACCAGTTGATATTTTCACACCCTAAGTGGTTTGGGTGAGAAATGGTGTGAGTTGCCTAAGTTTGGAGTTGATGAAGGGGGTGTCTCGCAGGTGGTTTGGTGACACTTTCATGGAAGTTTTTGAAGAAGCATGATAGTTGATGGTTGCGCGCCAAAATTGGTTTGGGCATAAAAGGGTGTGATTCGTGCAAATTTCGAGTTGCAGAAGCTAGTGTCACACAAGTGGTTGAGGTGAATTGCACGCCAGTTTTAACTTGCGTGCCGAGACTTACGCGCCAGCTTGGAGAAGGGTTCTAGGTATGGTTGAAGAACGGAAGTGATTCAGTGCTGCGTGGATGCTGGAAGATTTCCTGATACCTTCGGTGCAAAGTGAGATTCATCTACGGGTGAAAGTTGGACTTTAACAGAGCATCTATATACAATAGAGGATGTATTCATTAGTGATAATGAAGAGACCTACAGGTATATAAACTATGAGTGGATCCTTTCTAGAGAATTAAGAAAAGGAAGAGTATGAAGGTGATCCTCTCCACCAGCAGTGAGCTAGAGAGAGAGAAACAGGGAGTGACCCTTGGGAAAGCAGTGAGATGACCCTAAACATTGTAAAGGTAGTGAGCCTGGGATTAGAATATTTCTATCCTGAAATTCTTAAATAGTAGTAAGCATTTAGTGGATTGGTACATCATCACATTGTCAGTGTATACTCCTTGGATGTATCCCAGTGAGGGTGAACCAAGTAAAATTGTTGTGTCCTATGTAAGCATTACTTTCTGTTTATATTGTGCAACGGGAAGGAGAGTGAAGTGTGTTTTTATTAATAGTGAAAAAAGAGCATAAGGGGATTTAATTTTAAATTAGTCATACACTGATTCACCCCCCCCCCCCCCCCTCTCTGGATATTCATCCTAGTGGACCTTGTTGTACCCCTCTCTCTTGGATTTTAATGATCACAATCACTCTCATCGTGTTCTAACTTGTTTTCAAGTGTTTTGATGCTAGGAAAAAGGTTGCCTAGGAGTTGGCCCAAGAAGGCTGATAGTGGACTCTCTGAGTCCACCGGCCAACCGGTGGATTCCCACCGGCCAGCCGGTGGTCTCTGGCAGAAGCATTGATTTCTGCCAGATCCATCGGTCAGTCGGTGTTAGCGCAACGGCCAGTCGGTATGGGCACCAGCCAACCAGTTCTTTCCCACCGGCCAGCCGGTGGAACCCAGACAGAAAGCCTGCTCTGTCTGGACCACCGGCCAGCCGGGAGCTCAGCACCGGCCAGCCCGTGGACCACCGGCCAGCTGGTGAGACACCACCGGCCAGCCGGTGTGCCCAGTCAAACTAGCTGTTGGGCTTTGACCAGACTTGTACTTTTGACCCCCAACGGCTTCGGAAGCCCTCCAACGGCCATATTGAAGTGTTTAAGGGTATTTCTCCTATAAATAAGAAACCATGGATTCCGGGAACACACCCCAAAATATATTTTGATGTCTTGACACTCTAACGACAAATCTCCAAGGCCTCTTGTGATCCATTTCCATCCTTGAAGCTTGATCTCCCTCTCCATCAGCTGCTCTCACACTTTTGGCGCTCAAGACTTCCGTGTGTTTGTATTATTTTATTTGTTTAGTTCTTCATTGGGTTTGGATTAAAACAAACCTCTCATTTCCATTATTTCTTTCAATTGGGTTTCTTGCTACAACCATAATAAAAAAGCAAGCTGTACGAAGGTGTTCTAGCCTACCTTAAAACGGCTAGTGGGTTTCTTGCTACAACCATAATAAAAAAGCAACTTGTACGAAGGTGTTCTAGCCTACCTTAAAACGGCTAGTGGGTTTCTTGCTACAACCATTAAAAAGCAAGCTGACGTATTAATCTCTCAACGGTTCTTGTTGGGAGCGGAGACGTTGGCTTGGGAATTAAGCCGAACTTTGTTATCAAATTGTGTCTTGCATTTTTTATTTCCGCTGCATTGATAATTGTTTTAAATTGTTAATTATTTTTGAAAAGGCAATTCACCCCCCTCTTGCCATCCTCTACGACCCAACATTTGGTATCAGAGGGAGAGTTTGTATAATACCTTAACCGGTTACAAACTTAAGATCCTTAGTGATGGCTAATTCCTCGCATGCTCCCGAAGGGTATTCTATGACTCGGGCTCCATTATTTGATGGAACCGATTAAACTTATTGAAAACCTCGCATGATTACTTTTCTTAGAAGCATTGGTTATCTTATCTATAGGATTGTAATGCAATGCTATACTTTATCTAACAAGGATGATTCCAAATGGACCCCTGAAGACATTGCCAATTTTGAGCTTGATGGAAAAGCCATGAATGCTCTTCATTGTGGGATAGACCGTAATGAATTCAACCGTGTTTCTACTTGCTCCTCTTCTTATGAAATTTGGAAACTTTTAGAAGTAACCCATGAGGGCACTAACAAAGTCAAAGACACTAGATTAGACATGTATCGGCGAGATTTTGAAAGTTTCACCATGCACCCACACGAATCAATTACTGAAATGTTTACTCGTTTTACTGACGTTTGCAATGGAAGAAAATCTCTTGGTGAGGATGTTTCTGCCGAAATGATGGTCAAGAAGATTCTTTGGGTCCTACCAAGCTCATGGGCAACAAAGGTGACCGCAATTCAAGAAGCAAAAGATGTCATGAAAATGCCGGTTGAAGAGCTCATTGGATCACTCATGACCTACGAGATCACCATGAAGAGGCAAGCTGATAAAGAAGGTAAAACCTTCAAGGAGAAAAAGAACATTGCTTTCAAAGAAAAGGAAGAAATATCCTCCACTGATAGCGAATCCGAGATTGCTCAACTAGCAAGAAAAATGAGCAAATTCATGAAGAAAAAGAAGAACTTTCGAAGGGCACGAAAGGAAGATCCCAAAGTGGAGAATGAAGTTACATGCTTTGAATGTGGAAAGAAAGGCCACATCAAACCGGAGTGATCTATTTTCAAGAAAAGGGTAAAAGAAAAGAAAAACAAGAAGGCTTTCAAAGCATCCACATGGAGTGCAGGTGATGACTCCATGTCTTCAAGCGACTCAAGCGATGAAGGTGAACAATGCCTAATGGCATTTGATGAGGTATCTTATTCCGACTCCTCTTCCTCATCTTCCTCCTTCAATAATGACATGTCATATGAAGATCTCCAAAATGCGAGAGATCAATTAGAGGAAGGTTTTCACGAACTTACCTCTAAATTTATGGCTTTGAAAATGAAAAAGAAAATTCTCATTTCTGAAAAAGAACAACTTCTCAAAAGGAATGAGGAACTTAACCTTAAGATCCAAGATATTCCAAATGTTGATTCTTTGAATTCAACCATTAAGGATCTAAGGGAGTCTCTTGACAAGTTCACCCAAGGTGAACAAAATTTGACCAAATTACTAGGTTCTCAGCATTCGGCTAGAACAACACATGGACTTGGCTTTAACAAACAGGCCACTTCTTCTAGAGCACCCACTACTTTTGTAAGGGGGAGCTCTCAATATAAATTTTGTAATTATTGTAAAAAGACCGGGCACATGATTTATGAATTTGATTGTAAAAATGCAAGGTATGGAAGCCCCAAAACCATTAGTTACTCGGATGAGTATTTTAGATGGAAACCCTCTAGAAAAATATGGGTTCACAAGTGTCTTTTAGCTAATCTTTCCGGACCCAAACTTATATGGGTACCAAAATCTATTATATCTTTATTTTGTAGGATAAATGCCAAAGAAGTAGGACTTCGAAAGGCTCGTGGTATCTCGACAGCGGATGCTCGAGGCACATGTGTGGTGATCCCTCTAAGTTCAACTCCCTTGAAGAATTCGATGGAGGATACGTCACCTTCGATGACAATTCAAAAAGCAAGATCGTCGGAATAGGTACCATTGGATTTGGTAGCACCTCTTTAATTAAAGATGTTTTATTTGTTAAAGGTTTAAAACATAATCTAATTTGCATTAGTCAACTTTGTGATAGTGGTTTTTCAGTGAATTTTCAAAATGATTTATGCAATGTGTTTGATTTTCAAAACAAATTGATATTTTCTGCTTCCCGTTTTCAAAATGTTTACATTATTGATTTAAAGTCTTTAGCTAGCCAAAATGTTAAATTTTTAAGTTCTCTTGACAAAGAGTCTTGGCTTTGGCATAGAAGGTTGGGGCATTCACTTCTAAAGCTTAATAAGAACAATCTCATCCGTGACCTTCCTAAACTTAAGTTTAAGAAAAATTCGATTTGTGAGCCATGCCAACTTGGAAAGCAACAAAAGTATTCTTTCAAATCTAAGAAGGAAGTGTCCACTTCAAAATCTCTTGAGCTCCTACATCTTGATCTTTTTGGTCCTACCCCTGTAGCAAGTCTAGGTGGAAAATCCTATACCTTTTTCCTAGTAGATGACATTTCTCGTTTCACTTGGGTTTTCTTTTTATCTCATAAAAATGATGCTTGTAGAACCTTTTTGAAATTCTCTAGGAAAGTAGAAAATGAAAAAGGATATAAAATTATATCGCTCTGTAGTGACCATGGAGGTGAATTCGAGAACAAAGAATTCGATGAATTGTATTCCTCTCAAGGATACAATCACACCTTCTCTTCCCCTAGGACTCCACAACAAAATGGAGTGGTTGAAAGGAGAAACCGAACTCTCCAAGAAATTTCTCAAACCCTCCTTAGTGAATTCAACCTCCGTCAATTTTTCTGGGCCGAGGCAGTTAACACTGCTTGTTATACTATCAATAGAGTCCTTGTAAGACCCCTTCTTAAGAAAACCCCCTATGAACTTTGGAAAGGAAAATTGCCCAAAGTTGGTTATTTTAAAGTGTTTGGTTGTAAATGCTTTATCCTTAACACAAAAGATAACCTTGGTAAATTTGATGTCAAATCTGATGAAGGTATTTTTCTTGGGTACTCCAACTCAATAAAAGCCTATCGTGTCTTCAACAAACGTTCAAAAACCATCGAAGAATCATCTCATGTCATGTTTGATGAAAATCGTCCAAAACCCCATCCGGTCATTGAATATATTGAAGATAAGCTTGATAAACTTGAATTAAATGATTCCTCTTCTCCTCTCAAGGAGGATGATGATCATGAACCTTCTTCACCTTCTTTTCCTTCCACCTTGCCTAAGGTTTGGAAACCTTTTAAAGACCATCCTTTAGAAAATGTTATAGGTGATCTTCAAGCCGGTACTCAAACTAGAAGATCAATCCTCAACGAGGTTGAACATCAAGCCTTCATTTCTCACCTAGAGCCTCAAACCATTAATGATGCCATTAATGATGAGAATTGGGTTCTTACAATGCAAGATGAACTAAATAAATTCTCTAGAAATGATGTTTGGACTCTTGTTGAAAGACCCAATGATCATCCAATTATTCGCACTAAATGGGTTTTTAGGAACAAACTTGATGATCAAGGAAATATAACCCGGAACAAGGCTCGCCTAGTATCTAAGGGCTATAATCAAGAAGAAGGAATTGATTATGGTGAACCTTTGCGCCCGTTGCTAGATTGGAATCCATTAGGATATTGTTTGCTTTCGCCGCCCACTTAAATTTCAAACTTTTTCAAATGGATGTTAAAAGCTCCTTTTTAAATGGTTTTATTTCAGAAAAAATCTTTGTTGAACAACCCCCCAATTTTGAAGATCCAAAATTTCCAAATCATGTTTTTAAATTAACCAAGGCTCTATATGGCTTAAAGCAAGCCCCTCGGGCTTGGTATGAGTGGTTAACAAAATTCCTTTTAGAAAATGATTTTAAAATGGGTCAAGCTGATTGTACCCTCTTTTTAAAACACACTTCAAAAGATATTTTAATCGTCCAAATCTACGTCGATGAAGTTATCTTTGGTTCTACCAAAGAATCACTTTGTACTGATTTTTCAGATTTAATGAGAAAAGAATTTGAAATGAACTTTATGGGGGAATTTAAATTTTTTCTCGGTTTTCAAATCATTCAAAATTCAAAAGGTATTTTTCTAAGCCAAGGCAAATACACAAACGAGCTCTTAAGTCGTTTTGGTATGGATCAAGTAAAGGAAATTAGTACCCCCATGAGTACTTCCTGTAAGCTTACGTTAGATGAAGTCGGGAAACCGGTTGATAACAAGCTTTATAGGAGTATGATCGGGAGTCTACTTTACCTAACTGCGACCCATCCTGACATCATGTTCAGTGTTTGCCTTTGTGCTCGTTTTCAAGCCAATCCCAAAGAATCTCATTTTAAATTGGTCAAAAGGATTTTTAGGTATTTAAGAGGATCCAAAAACACTGGTTTATTTTATCCTTCTAATACTTCTTTCGAACTTTCTTCATATTCAGATGCTGATTTTGGCGGATGTCAATTAGATCGAAAGGGTACTAGTGGAACCTATCATCTGTTAGGCTAGTCCCTTGTATCGTGGAGTAGCAAGAAGAAAAACTGTGTTTCTCTTTCTACTGTCGAGGCCGAGTACGTAGCCGCTGGGAATTGTTGTGCCCAAATTATTTGGATGCAGCACACTCTCTTGGATTATGGAATTTCCTACGATCATGTCCCTATTCGGTGTGACAACACTAGTTCCATTAGTATTTCTAAAAATCCAATACAACACTCTAGAACAAAGCATATAGATTTAAGGCATAATTTCCTTCGTGACCATTTTCAAAAAGGGGATATCACTTTGGACATCATTTCTACTGATTTCCAATTAGCTGATATTTTTACCAAACCGCTCCCGGTTGAACGTTTTGATTTTATTAAGGGGGAGTTAGGAATGATTCGACAATGAGAACTATTAAATATTTAACTCTTTGTATGTAACGTTTCATCTTTTATAAATTTCAAGTTGTCTTATCTATCATTTTTTTTCTTGTCATTGCTTACCTTTTTTTTGTTTATCTAATTTCTTCTCATTCTTTTTCTTTTTCCCTCCTATTTTGATAATCCCAAAGGGGGAGAAATTTCTCTGTTTACTAGTTTCATATTTCAATTGATTAAAGTGCTCTTTTTAAAAGTTCACATTTTTTTTAAAACCGGTAAGTTATTGATTTTGTTCCTTTTAAAAAAAATGACCTATGGTTACAATTTCAAAATGACTCATTCTCTTTAGATTATGATCATTTTCAATACATGGTACATCTCTTCAATTTATTTTTTTTTAAATGATCTCTAATATATTTTCATGTCCAAAATTGTTTATTTAAGTTTTCAATTGGCATATCCTTTTTAATGCTTTCTCTTTTGTGATTGTGATCATCAAAATAGGGGGAGATTGTTGTACCCCTCTCTCTTGGATTTTAATGATCACAATCACTCTCATCATGTTCTAACTTGTTTTCAAGTGTTTTGATGCTAGGAAAAAGGTTTCCCAGGAGTTGGCCCAAGAAGGCTGATAGTGGACTCTCTGAGTCCACCGGCCAACCGGTGGATTCCCACCGGCCGGCCGGTGGTCTCTGGCAGAAGCATTGCTTTCTGCCAGATCCATCGGTCAGCCGGTGTTAGCGCACCGGCCAGCCGGTATGGGAACCGACCAACCTGTTCTTGCCCACCGGCCAGCCGGAGGACCCAGGCAGTAGGCTTGCCCACTGCCTGGTGACACCGGCCCACCGGTGGATGACCACCGTCCAGCCGGTGGAACCCAGACAGAAAGCCTGCTCTGTCTGGACCACCGGCCAGCCGGGAGCTCAGCACTGGCCAGCCGGTGGACCACTGGCCAGCTGGTGAGACACCACCGTCCAGCCGGTGTGCCCAGTCAAACTAGCCTTTGGGCTTTGACCAGACTTGTACTTTGGACTCCCAACGACTCTGGAAGCCCTCCAACGGCCATATTGAAGTGTTTATGGGTATTTCTCCTATAAATAAGAAACCATGGATGCCGGTAACACACCCCAAAATATATTTTGATGTCTTCACGCTCTAACAACAAATCTCCAAGGCCTCTTGTGATCCATTGCCATCCTTGAAGCTTGAGCTCCCTCTCCATCAGCTGCTCTCACACTTTTGGTACTCAAGGCTTCCATGTGTTTGTATTATTTTATTTGTTTAGTTCTTCATTGGGTTTGGATTAAAACAAACCTCTCATTTGCATTCTTTCTTTCAATTGGGTTTCTTGCTACAACCATAATAAAAAAGCAAGTTGTACGAAGGTGTTCTAGCCTACCTTAAAACGGCTAGTGGGTTTCTTGCTACAACCATAATAAAAAAGCAATCTGTACGAAGGTGTTCTAGCCAACCTTAAAACGGCTAGTTGGTTTCTTGCTAAAACCATTAAATATAAAGCTGACGTATTAATCTCTCAACAGTTCTTGCTGGGAGTGGAGACTTAGGCTTGGGAATTAAGCCGAACTTCGTTATCAAATTGTGTCTTACCTTTTTTATTTCTGCTGCATTGATAATTGTTTTAAATTGTTAATTCTTTTTGAAAAGGCAATTCACCCCCCCTCTTTCCATCCTCTATGACCCAACCGACCTAACATGTGTCTTCTTCACCTTAGTTGTAGTTCTTATAAACATAGGTTCTAGTCACTCGTTCATTTCTGCAGACCTTGTTCGAGGCTCGAAGATTCCCGTGGATTCGTTGGA
The DNA here is from genome assembly GCA_963277665.1 of Viscum album. Taxonomy (NCBI): domain Eukaryota; kingdom Viridiplantae; phylum Streptophyta; class Magnoliopsida; order Santalales; family Viscaceae; genus Viscum; species Viscum album. Next base: position 394,038,769 of record OY728158.1, read on the forward strand.
TTTATCCTTATGATTAGAGACTCATAAGGGAGGGGACTCGATGATAACATACTTGTGACATGAGTGTGAGCTTACTCTAGGAGGTGATAGATTCATCTAGGATCTCCTAGTAGCAACACCAAGGCCTTACAACTTCATCTTGGGTATGGACTGGTTATCTACAGTCCATGATTAAATCGAATGTTTTAGGTGAAAAGTTTAGTGTTTCCACGAGGATAGGACTGAGTTTTTCTTCATCAGTGAGAAGGGAACCACTGTTGTACAGGATGGACTTTGTCGGAGGAGGGTGCAGCCGATCAATCACCCGTTGGCTTACCTCACCCTCAGCACGGTGGATGAGAGGAGTCCGAGCATTCCTTCAGTGGTGGACAAGTATGTGGACATCCTTCCAAAATATGTCCTAGGACTACCTCCTCACAGAGAGGTATAATTTTTCATTTACTTGTACCTAGGGTTGACAAAGATATCTACACCTTCATATTGGATGGCTCCCGCAAAGCTCTAGGATATGAGATTACAGTTAGAAGACTTACAGAGTATATGGTTCATAAGACCCAGTGTTTCTCCATGGGCATCCATGGTGTTTTTTTCCAATAAGGAAGATGGGAGCTTGAGACTCTGTGTGGACTTCTAGTGCCTGAACCAGGTGACTGTGAAGAACATGTATCCACTATCAATGATTGATGACCTCTTTGATCAGCTGAAGGGAGCGATGTGGTTCTCAACGATAGACCTCATATCTAGTTATCATCATCTTTGGGTATGATATGAGAACGTACTGAAGACAACCTTTAGATGATGGTACGACCACTATGAGTTTTTGGTGATGTTTTTCGGCATGACCAATAACCTAGTGGTGTTCAGGGGACTCATGAATAGGATCTTCCATCCTTATCTTGATTGTTTCATGGTAGACTTCATTGATGACATATTGGTGTACTCGGTGTTGGAGGAGGAGCATGATACACACCTACAGATAGTCCTGGATACACTCTAAGATCACACGCTTTATGGTAATCTCTCAAAGTGCCAGTTCTAGATTTTATAGGTCCACTTTCTGGGACACATCATCTTAAAGGTTGGATTTTTGATGGATCCGGTGAAGATAGGGGTTGTGCTTTCATGGGAACCACCCCAGAGTGTGACTAAGGTGCGGTGTTTCATGGGGTTGGTTGGATACTATAGGAGGTTCATACTTTTGGGACCAAGTTGGATGGATAAGGAAGTAAGAATAGTTTGTTGTTATAGACTTTTGTTTTTTGTTGTCAAAGAAGCTAAATCAATTAACTCTGTAAAGGACTTGAAAACTAGATGATGCTTTGCTGATATGTATTTCAAAAATATCATAAGTTAGGAGAAGTTGTGATTCAGGCCTTAAAATGGAAAGGGGGAGAAATGATGATGCCAGTCATATACAATTTTGATTGGAAGGAATTATGCTACTAGAAGATAGATAAGTTTCAGTACTTTCCATTGTAACTATGAAGATGCTTTGCTGATTTGTATTTCAAAAATATCATAAGTTTGGAGAACTTTTGATACAAGCCATATAAAGGATAGGGAGAGTAAAGAAGTGTTTTTGGAAAAATAAAAAAGTTTCATGAAAGTGTATGTTGTGCACAAGTCATATTTTAAGATCATCACATCAAAATATGACAAAGGACATAAAGTGGCATGCATGTTTAAGATTGGCGTTCAAGTCAAAAAGTGGTGCGCAAGTATACGCAACACACAAGTGTGACACGCAAGTATATGTGGCATGCAAGTGTATGTTGCATGAAAGTCATATTTCAACATCATCATATCAAAATATGAAAATGGAAAGAAAGTTTCGCACTAGTGATGGAATGGCATGCAAGTGCTGGAATGGCGTGCAAGTGTTGGAGCGGTGTGAAAGTGCTGGAGTAGTGCGCAAGTGCTGGAGTGGTGCACAAGTGATTGAGAGGTGGGAAAGATTTGGTGGCATGGAAGTCACCAAAATGCTTATAAATAGATGACTAGCCTCCTCATTTTTTAATTCTCAACACTTAAGGAAAAATTTTGAGCTCTGATCGCAAAAGTTGTGAGCTGTGCACAATAGTGGTGTGCATGTAGTAAGTGGAGTGCAAACAGGTGGCGCACAAGTAGGGTGGCATGCATGCAGGAAGGTGCACAAGCAGGGAGCCACACAAGCTGAGTAGCATGCAAGAAGGGAGGTGCACAAGCTGAGTAGCATGCAAGAAGGTGGCATGCAAGCTGAGTGGTACGCAAACAGGTGGTGCGCAACCAAGGAGGTGCACAAACAGGGAGTGTTGTGCAAGCTTTATGCACTAGGAGGTTCTTACCAGCTTCTGGGTAGGAAAGTGAAGAATTGTTTTGAAAGATTTGATTTGTGAAAGTTCATTAAGAAGCACGGAATCATTACATTACCCTATTTGTGCTAAGAGGGTGCACATGCACTATTGTATTGTTTTCCAAGAGATACATGAGTGTAAGGGTATATCATACTCATTGTATTCCAAATCAAAGGATTGTTTTCTAGTGGATTGTGTGGTAATGGATTGTTTCCATACCATACCAAGGACATAGCTACTCTTGTTGAGTAGTGAACCTTGAAAAATCGTGTGTTCATGTGGTTGTGTGTGTTTAGCCGGGAAGAACCTCTTTAACAGGAGGCGAAGGTTGTTTCAAAAATAAGGAAACATAAAAAGAAAAAGATATCAGTGATTCAACCCATCCCCCTCTCAATGATACTTGGATCCTGACTGGAAACTTCACATACCTGACTTTTCTAAAGTACTATCACACTTTTATTCTTTTACAATGAAGAGATAACCCTTTGAATGGACAGAGAGGTTCCAATGGAGTTTCTAGGAGCTTAGGCGGAGACTGACGAGTGCCCTCATCCTGAGACTACCATAATAGGGCGTTGGGTATTTAGTCTTATGTGATGCATCAGGGACCAGACTGGATTGTGTCCTGATGCAAGAGAGAGAAGTGATCACCTACAGATCATGGTAGTTGAGGCCGCATGAGAAAAACTACAAAACTCATGACCTTGAGTTAGCAAAAGTGGTATTTTCCTTTAATAAGTGGTGGCACAACATTATGGGTGAATGTTTTACCATCTACTCTGACCACAAGAGTCTCAGGTATATCTTCTCATAAAAGGAATTGAGGTTGAGATAGAGATAGTGGATGGAGGTCCTATAGGACTATAACTTTGAGATAGTATATACTCCTAGGAAGGGGAACATGGTGGTTGATGCGGTCAATAGAAGATATGCTTGCAGCTTTTAAGTGAGGATACATAGCAGCTAGCCACGATGTAGATATCCTTTTTGGATGATAATGGAGAACCTTATGTCCAGTCTATGACTCTCACTCCCCCACTCCTTCAGTGATTTATGGAGGTATAGATTGTGGATGTTGACTGCAAGGCCCAATGTGCTCAGATATCCTCAGGACATTATTATGAAGAATTTTCGATAGGTGGGGATAAATTTATCATTTTTAGAGGATTCACCATGGTACCAATGTCTTTATGAAAGGAGGTGTTGAGGGAGTTCCATACATCCCCTTTGGAGGAACATCCTAGTGTGGAGAAGATTTAAAAGGACCTCCAAAGTCAATACTGGTGGCCAGGGATAAAGAAAGTGGTGGCAGAGTTCATTTATGATGCCTCACTTGTCAGCAAGTGAAGGCCAAGCATCAGGTCCCAGTAGGCTTGACACATCCACTTGAGGTAACTTAGTGGAAGTGGGATGATATCTCCATAGACTTCATGATGGGGTTACCGTGCATGTCCAAGGTCCATGAATCTATCAGGGTGATCATTGATGGACACACCAAGTCGTCTCACTTCCTACCCATCCGGGAGTAGAGATCGTTAGAGGGCTTGGGGCGCCTCTACATATAGAAGATAGTACGGATTCACAGGGTTCCTTCGAAGATCGTATTAGACTGCGATTCATGATTTACAACCTAGTTTTGGAAGGGCTTATAGGAGGAGTTTGGGACTCATTTGAACTTGATCACATCTTTCCACCCCCAAAAACATGGTTAGATAGAGCGGACCATACAGACATTTGAAGACATGATTCATGCTTCTTTTCTTCATTTTGGTCACAGTTGGGAGGACCACATACCACTAGTGGAGTTTTCATAAAACAACAACTATCACTCCACCATTGGCATGCCATAGTTTGAGGACTTATACAAGAAGCCATGCAGATCACCTCTATGATGGACAGACCCAGGGGAATTAGCACTCATGGGTCTAGAGTTGGTATGGGAAACCCTTGAGAAGGTACAGATCATATAGGATCATATGAGGAATACACAATGTAGGAAAAAATATATTTTGACAGGAGAAAGAGACCCAAAAAATTCAAGGAGGGAGACCATGTGTTCCTTTGGGTCTCACCCCAACAAGGATTGCAGAGATTTGGTTGGGGTAGCAAGTTATCTCTGAGGTTCATTGGATCTTTCCAGATTCTCAATAGAGTTTTCAATGTGGTGTACCACCTAGCTCTTCCCCCATATATTAACTGGGTTCATGATGTTTTTCACATGTTGCAGCTGAGGAGGTACGTGCATGATTCATCGCACGTCATCAACTGGGGTGAGCTGGACATTGATAATGGGGTTAAATTTGTGGAGTTCTTGATGGAGATAGAGGATCGATATAAGTGAGTCCTTCATGGAAGTTTGATTCCTCTGGTGCTCATTTAGTGGTAGTATAGAAACCTCCAGAAGATTACATGGAAGAAGGGGGCTCAGATTCATGCACAGTACCCCCTTTTGTTTCAGTAGCCCTTATTTTGGATTTTGGAGATGTAAATCCCTAAGGTGGTGAGAATATAATGTCCTGAAATTTCCATGTATTTGTTTTAAATTATATGGAATTATTTCAAGACCACATTCTCTAACAGCATGTGATTCCGTGGCCCGATGAGCCTGGAACAGAATTTTGAACTTTTTTTAAGTTTGCTTAAGTAAATGTGAGAGTGGGGTTTTCTAACATTTGAACCGGTGCTTGGATCAAAAACTTGAGGGCACCGTTGAACTCAAAATACTGATATTCTCTTAGAGAGAACATAACATCTACTAGTAAGGGTTGAACAGAAAAAGTTAAATTTCAGACATTTTGGAAAATAATAAAATTACATAGAAAAATATATTTTATTCTCTTTCGCACTTTTGAGAGGTGGATGGTGGATTTTTGGTTCAGCGATGAGGTGAAGATAAGGTGCATTAAATAAGGATCATTAATGGATTGTTATAAAATCATAACTGCTAAGTTGTTTCATAAATGAAATAGTGTAATGGTGCAAAGATAAATCATAACAGAAACACTGTGACAAGTTTCTTTTTTTTAAACTAATTCATCAGATATATGGAGATTAAACTCTAGGGATTCTTGGGAGAACCCAAGGTGGAATTTATCTCTAATGAAGAACAATGATGAATTTTGAAGGATCACAATGTAGAGAAAAATTTCATAAAGAATAAGATCATATTAGGGAATTCATGAACAATGATGAATGACAGCAGATCATGGGTCAACGACTAATTGGGTCATCATCCATCACCTATGACAGATATGAATCCATGTAGAGATTGCTTTATTCTTGAATTCCACATTCTTCATTCTAAAACAATGAATAGAGATCAACCCACAAATAGGTTGATATATGGATCTAGTGTTCTTGTGGGAGGGTTCTTTCCTTGGGGATTTGTACGGGGATTGTTGATAACTTGATAGAACTATGATCCTAAACCTCATATATTTCAAAATTCTAACGCGGAGGGCACTGGTTGACACGAACAAGGCTCGACCCCTCTTCCTTCTGTGTTCTTCATGGAAGAATTCTTGAAATGGTGTAAAGGAAAGTTTGAGGCCATCATAGTGAAGGTGGAATCCCTATTTTCCCATAGGCATAGACGGTTTGAGAAACGGACCACCAGAGAAACTCTAGTGGCCCACAGGAGGACCCACTGGTGTGCCGGCACCGACCGGCGGTGCGGATGTGTGGTGCTGACTGGCGCTGCCTAGAGGGGTATCCCACATCCATTTCACTCGGGAGATCTGGGGGAACATGGTCTATCGACCATGTGCAGAAGTCTGGTTGGATCCATGGTGGAAGAAGCAATCACTTGACCGTGGATGAGGAAACCGCCCAACATTGATTGTTGGGCAAGCGGGGAGTTGTACGTGGATTCCAACTGCGTTCTAGCCAGGTGACAAACCAATCCACCTCTGGCGGATCTAGAAGTCTAGTGGGATGGACCCACAACCCAATAGATTGAAACTAGGATTAGTTAGATCTGGTCAAGTCGGTGGACTCGGGACAAGTTGGGTCGGCCTGACAGGGCCCAGACCCCACCAGCCACTGTTTCATTAAAAAACATGCAACTAACATACCAGAGATCACATTGATGCACCATCTATAGCATAAGTACCCTTTCAAAATGGAGGTACTTATGAGATATTATATTTGAATTTTTGTGGAGTTTGGCCTATGGATGGGTCAGATTGGACTCAAATCCAACCAGGTCCTTTTTACAAGAATGCTCATATCTTAAAAATTGGGTGTCTGTTTGACATGTCGTCTATTGCATTGGGACCCTTACAACGAGATGGTCCATTAGGTTAATCTATGTGGGAATTAATGGCGTTGTAGGTGTGACCGATGTATTGAGGAGAAGATCCTCCTAATCAAGCGTACTAAGTGCGAGAATCTAGTGGATGGTTGTGACGTGAAGAATGAGAGCGACCCTTCATGGATCAACATGATAGCGACCCTCCATGGATCAGTAGTAGAGTGGCCCTCCATGGATTAGCAAGAGAAAGACTTTTTGCAGATCAACAGTAGAGTGACACTTCATGGATCAGGATGAGGGAGACCCTTCATGGATCAGTAGTAGAGCAACACTTTTTGGATCAGTATGAGAGCGACCCTCCATGGAATAACATGAGAGAGACCCTTCATGGATCATTAGAAGAGCGATCCTTCATGTATCAGCATCAGATCCTCTCAGCAGAATAAGATAATCTAACTTTATGACTAATCATCATTACTTATGTACTTTTGATGTACCTGTTGTGAGTTGTCTTTTACTTTGTGCTATGTTTTTTATATCTTGCTTGGTGGTATTTCCTTTATAGAATTTTCCCTTGTGGATTTCAGAGAGATATTCAGGGGTCTCAGGGTCCCTAATGAGTTTTTATACTCACCCCTACATAGGATTCACCTGAACTTGTTGTGTCTTGTGTAGACGATGGACAACTTTGACTAGAACTTAGGGGATCCAAGTGTAGATGGTTCTCGGATGTGGATCGATAGATGTGGTGTGCTATAGTGACATATGATAGTGAGTTGTACCTTCCCTTTAGGTTGTAACCTTGGAAGATGAACTCCAGAGCTTTTACTTCCTTTGTTGTACTTTCTTTTTAGTTGGGCTTGTATTTTGGACCCTTATAATTTATGAATTACATGTACTTGTTTTCATTTTTAGTTTCATCTTACTTTCTGTAGTATGGATTTCGTGTGTGGTTGTGTGTGTATATATAGGGTGAAAGATAATGACTTCCCTTTTTGGGTATTCCTTTTTTGGTGCTAGTCTCTAGCCCTGTCCTATGTAAGGCAAGCTTAGGGTTATAGCGGATCAGGCCTTAGGGGATAAGTTATGACATATATCCATAGTTTTCTTTATACATTTATTTATAGTCTTGATTTACATCCAATGGTTGTCTCCTAGGGTAGTTTGATATCTTCCTACCATGGTTATAAAATACGATACATCTTCACTAGTGTATAACATAACATACATGACTGAACCAATCGATGATGAGTATAGAATCCATTTCATCATTTATCTCTCCTCATTTTTCTGAGGTCACATTTTCTTAAAAAATTTAATACCATGTGACATTGGTAACAATCCCCTCTTGGATTGTTTCATATTTAATCACATCAATATCTTATCGATGTATGCACTTTGGCTTAGTCTATGAAGCCTCTTGGATCTATCACAATGGATCTTGATCCCAATAATATATTCTACTTCACCTAATTCATTCATAAATAATCATGTGTTTAACCATGTAACAAACTATAAGACTAGAATCCCATTTCCAATAAGTAATATGTCATCAACATATACTATAATAAAAACAACCATACTCCTACTAAACCTATTATAGAAAAATGGCTCCCATTCATTCATTATGAATCAAAACATCATTATGGTTTCATTAAAATGAGTATTCCTTATCCTAGATACTTTATTGATGCACATATGGAACTCTTCAACTTTCATACTTTTCTTGAATTCTTTGGAGTCCAAAACCCTTCAGGTTGTGTTGTGTAGACATATTTCTAATGGTTCCAACATAGGAAATATTTTTTGACTTCCTTATGTCAAATATCATAGTCTTGGAAAGATTTTATGGAACTATGAATTATTGTGGATTTTAGTGTAGAAACTAGTGGAAAATATACATCATAGTCAATGCCTTGACACTATTTGTACCCACATACAATCTGTTGTGCCTTATAGTCACTAAATTTTCTATCCTTATCTAGTTTTATATTTAATATCCATTTTTAACCAATGAGATTAACATCCACTGGAGGATCTACCGATGACTAGACTTGGTTTTAGTAAATGTAATATATTTCATAATTTAGGGATTCTTACCATTTTTTTACTTCTATGCCACTTACCATTTCTTTCTATGTTATTATATCAATATTATCAACTAATAATGAGTCACCGTCCTCAATAACTACAAAACCATAACTTTTAGGTTCTTTGATCTCCCTTGTAATCCTAATCAGTACTTGTGTCTCTAGAATATCCTCTTCCATAGGTATTTGTTTAATCTTTCATGTACCAACCCTTTTATAGCAGTAGTTATGACTTCATTGAATTATATCTCACTCATCATTTTTATTTTATAGAATCAATCCCTATAAATAAATTTGAGATGTTTTTACTAAAACATTCTTATCTAAAGGTTTATAAAGGAAATATCCTCCACTTACCTTAGGATATCCTATAAATATACAAATAGTTCCTCATGGTGAAGGTTTTTTACCTGGGTGTTCCTTAACATCGCAACCCCACACTTGTATGTTTGACAACACAAATTTATTTCCAGACTAAATTTCATATAGAATGCCATTTTAATTTTATTTGGTACTTGGTTTAGTATATATTTGGATATTTTTAATTCATATCTATAAAAGGATAGTAGAAGAGTTTCATGATTTATCATTGATCTCACCATGTCTAAAATGTGTGGTTTTACTTCTCACTCACACCATTACATTGGGTTGTGTTAGGAAGAGTATGTTGGAATAATAGCCCAAAATCCTATAGATAATCAATAAATTCTTGATTAAGATATTATTCACCATGATCTAAGTAGAGTTTCTTAATATTTTTACCATAATGGTTCTCAACTTCATTATTATATTCTTTTAATTTAATATAGTAATATAAATTATACCTCTTTAGATAGACATATCCATATCTGCTAAAGTTATCTGTAAATGTTTTGAATTATGAGTACCCACATTTTTATTCAATAAGAAATAGTCCACAGACATCTATATGAACCAACTCAATAATATTTATAGCCCTTTCACATTTTCCACTGAAATGGGATTTGGTCCTTTTTTCCTTTTAAACAAGAGTGATATAGACCTAGTGGTTTTAGTTCAAAATAATATAAATAACCATCTTGGTGTTATTTGGTCAAATGATTTTTGTTTACATGACCTAACTGGTGATTCTATAGTTGAGTGTAGTATTATTAATGCAAGTTAGTTTCATTATTAATTTCCATTACTTGGTTTCTATTATATAGTACATAAATACCATCATTTAAATGTGAATTTATATAGAAAATCATTATAAAAAAAATTTATTCCCCAATATGAAAATAAATCCATTTGTATCAATTATTGAGATATAAATAATGCTTCTAGTGATATTAGGTATGTAATAATAATATTTTAAAACCAAAATAATTCTAGTCAATAATGTGAGGCGGTAGTATTAAATGTCTACAATAACAATTCTGGCTCTATTGGTTACTTGAAGATCCACCCCACCATGGGAAATATTTCAGAATATACTTGGTTTCTATATTTGAATACATATAAGAGTACCAAATGTTGTATCTAATACCCGATTTTTATAAATACAGGATTAAACTTCATGAATAATTCACAATGAACTTCACATTTATTCTTCTTATAGGTTCAATTATTCTTCCAGTCTCATTTCATACAATATTAAAATAAAATAACACTTATTCCATTACATTACCCATGATATTCTTTCTCATAAAAGAGTGTTTCAAATAATATTTAGACTTTGTTTCAATATTATGGATTCGTTATTGTTCATTCATCTTATTCACGGTAAGAATGGAATGATTTTCATGCTTCATGTACTTTTTAGATTGTAAAATCATAGTGAGAAGATCTAGAATATACTTCCCAATGTTCTTCATAATAAAATTTATAATAAATATTGAGAATCTCAATGATAGTGATGAAATAATGATATATATGTGCATTTATTAGAGTTTATTAAACCATATAACCTCTATATTCCCAATTTATCTAATGAGTTTGACTGTATGAGGCTCGGTAGGAGAACCTTATCTAAGATATCTCATGAAGAGAGACTTAGAGATCTCAAACCCTTATTGTATATCTCTCTCCTAATAAATATCATTGAGATTTTTGAGTATGCTATAGGTGTTTATGTTCACATACAACTTCATGAGTTCTATATATATGGATGAAAGAGTCAAACAATGAATATTTATCTCATTGTTCAAAGTTTTGTCATAAATAAGTAACTCTTCATGAATTTCCTCCATAAAACATGGATCAGTGATCAAAGTTTCTAGCATTTAATAAATTCATTCAGGGTATATCACAACCCATTAAGTGTTTGAACCATTCATGGAAGTTACTATGATTAGAAGATGATGTTTCTCTATAGTTAATCACAAGTATACTATAGTTAATGAACATTTGATTTTGCTAAAACAATATAAAATAATATTATTAATACTTTACTTGATTAACAATTATGTGAGATAAGAAAATTTTAATTTTATTATTAGTCTCCCACTATCATATCATGTCCCAAAAAACCTCACCCTTAGAATAAGAATATCCTATCATGAGAACACTCTAGTGGAAACGATCCATATTTCTATTCTTATAACCTATAAAAAATCTATGTAAATTATAAGACGATATTTAGGTTGGATGTCTTTCCAACTATTGGCTTGCAGATCCTTGATCCATTTAATGGGTTCATCAATCCTGAATTCCATACTTGGATTTCATAAACACTTGCCTCAAATTTGGATTAAATAATAAAAGTCTGTCAAATCTAACACATGATTAGTCAACATTACCCTCTTTCTTTTATTATACTTTCCAATAATTAAATTTCCCATGAAAAAGGATCTAACTAAGACCTTAATTATGGGTTTATCTTAACATATATAATCGCAGGTTTATTTTGACTAAATATCAACTTGGATGTTTTTTATTATGTATAAATTATATCCCTTCTATTTTTTTGTTAATATTAAGTTTATTTTAATTAAGGGGCTAACCATGTACTGATAAAAAATTTAGGCATAATTCATTTATGTTTACTCTGTCTTTACATATAAATCCATTGATTTAAATTTTATCATATTCTGGAATCCATAAAATAATCTAATAACATTAAATAACTAAAATAAATAAATGATTTGATCATGATCTAATCTATTAGTTGATTTATTGAGTGAACAATAAATCAACATATGGACTTTGGAAGAAATCCTTGTATCGGTATGAGAATGTGTTATAGTATTTCACTTATCCTCTTATGTGTCACCTGGGTTTGTTTCACCTTAGATCGATCTTCAACCACCATTATACAATTGGATACACTTTCATTATATATGTTTTATTCTAACACATAGATTAGGGGAACTGAAGGATTCATTTGAGGGGAACTTATATAAAATAACCTTACAAATATAGGTCTTATATAATGAAATGAAGGAATGATGCAAAATCCATTAAATTTAATTTAATAAAAAATAATTACACAACCCATATATTAATATTAAATTAAATAAAACCAACACATACATCTGTATCGTCTAAGATCATGATTAGTCACATACATATAATGACTAAACATTTAAATTACTAGATATAAATCATTTCATTTATTTCATCATTGAAATAAAATTAATGTGAATTAATCTATTTGATTATATGACTAATAAATGAATTAATTTTATCTCAATCTCCATCCAATTTATCCTGGATATACCTATCCACTATGATTTTAAAAAAACTAAATTAATTAATTTTTTAAAATTTTAATAAAATTAGTACCCATCTTGAACTTAGAAACAAATTAGCCTATTTGAATTATTGGGAAGAGTTATTATTTCATACAATGTATCCACATGACATATATTTTACACAACATGTCATTTAACTTCATTGCATGTAATGTCAATAAATGACACATGATATTCATGAAAATTACATTGTGTGTATCAATTTAATATATGTGGACTATAACTTGCAGTTCCAAATTTTATATGGAAATAAATTAAGTATTTAATATAAAAAAATCCTATAATATGACATGTACTATCAATAAATGACATAAAAACTGATGATGATAAGGGTTAATGGAGTAATAAATTACTGTTTTTAATTTTTTGTATAAACAAGTTAGGTACATGATGTGTACACACAGCTACACATCGTGTATCTTACTCATGGTATATCTGAAATATATTCCTAAGGACTCGGCATATGTTTCTATGAATACATTTTTTAGATACATGACATGTACAGCTGGTACACACTATGTGGCCTCTTTTTTACATGACTATGAACCCATAAATTTCATGTAAGTAATATATAATTTTACTTTACTTTGCATTTTCCACAATGAAAACACATATACTATAGGATTTGTAACCCAATTACATGGTTTCTATACTATAAAGTTGTTTTCCTACCTATTCTAGTTAATAAGTGGCATGTAATTAAAAAACCCATGTGTATTTATTACATGAAGACCCACGGAATTTTTGTTTCATCTTGGTGTAATGTACTGAGATACGTGGTGTATACCTTCATACTATACACCATTTAATTTTATTCAATATATCCAGAATCACCAACACCAATGGAATGGGTTTTTTAATGCTCTACATTTATTATTAATTAGATATTGATTATATGGGTGGGAAATGAATAATTGAAGAATATATATCAATAATCAAATTATAAGAATGAATTTCTTGAATTCAAAACTAACTTTTAAACATAAAAAATTAATAATCATTAAATAATTACAAATTTAAATATAACCTCACAATGATACCACTTTAAGGTTTCATACAAAGTGGATGTTACAATTGAAGGTCGTCCCAACATGGATTTTGTTGGATGAAATATATAATCCATAATGTACATGACATATAATTTCATGAATAATAAATTTTTTTTGAGGAAATTTAATAAGGGTGTCAAAACCAAGAGGGTCCTTTATGTTAAATTTATAAATAATTTAAAACACAAGAACAAAGATTACATGGTTCTTTATTTCATTCATTATTAATTGTATTAATATTTCAGACCCTATTTGGTGTATCCTCATTGTATTATGAGGGCCCATAGAATAACCCCTCTAATGGTGATCCACATGTGTTCCATTTATCAACAAAAAATACTAATAAAACATCATGTGCTCACATGGATAATTGATCATCTTCCATTTTTATCCTATATCACATCATTTTCCTTCAATATTGAAGGAATATATCTTATTCTTCATGGTCTTTAGAGAATTATAGGATGTGGAAGAGGTTCCCTTGAACTTGAGAAAAACCCCTATATAAAATTTTCACTGGGAATGAATTCTCTAGGTAAAGAATGTTATTACCAAGGATTAACAACTTCACATGTGAAATAACAACCACTTTATAAACTTGGTGTTAGGGTTAAAAATTTATTAATTTTAAATTTTCCCTTAATAATATATTGAACCCATAAAGAAACCCATTCCATGAAAAATAATAATAATATCATTTTATCCCATTGGATGAAAAAACCATTGATATTTGGAAACTCATAAACTTATTAGTGTAGAGTTAGTTCTATTATTATTTAATATTTTTAATTGTATATTATTTTTAGTATAAAAATTGTTGAGAATATTCTCTTTCACTTTCTTTTTTTTAGAATATATATTCACAACACTGTACAAATATGGCTCTTTGAATTTCCATTATTTATAGTATTCATGTTCCAGAAATCAAGGGCTTTTCAGAACCAAATATTTTCAAACTTAATATCATTCAAACTATTCTTATAAATCTAGTTAAATATTTTGATATTTACTTCCTAGTGATATTAGTAATTATTATGGTCTTACCTCAGTAAATATTCTCCAAAAAATCAAGAAATCTATTGTCTTTATTAAAACTCCATGAAATTAACTATGAGATATTTCCATGTATATATAAATGAATATGAAAACATGATGTTTTCTAATATGTGGATATCCTATCATTATACAATAGGTAATCATTCAATGTTAAGGTTAACTAAGAAAACTCACCAAAAATTAATCGCAGCATGGTCCACCACATCATTTTCCACAGGGAATATTTTATGACCAAAAAACCCACCACTACGGTGTGGTGATCAACTTATTCCCATTTTGTACCTTTATATTTCAGGGATAAGGTACCAAGAAAATTAATAAGACGTGGTTAGGTCTTGAAATTCCTCAAATTTGTATCTCTCTCTTGAAATGATGAGTATTATGGCATGGAACTTGTAGTATTCCCATTTTATCACCACAATTGTTATCATACTCAATAAAATGGTTAGAATGCAATTTTAGTAGATTTTTTTCATCTGTTATACTTAGAATAAATAATTCCTTTACAATGTAGATCAAAACATCAGACTTATCATAGTGATTATCTTTTGAAGAATGAAATATTTGATCTTTTCTTGGTTCACGTTGCTCAACAATTGTGATA
The DNA here is from genome assembly GCA_963277665.1 of Viscum album. Classification (NCBI taxonomy): domain Eukaryota; kingdom Viridiplantae; phylum Streptophyta; class Magnoliopsida; order Santalales; family Viscaceae; genus Viscum; species Viscum album. The sequence continues at coordinate 394,053,866 of OY728158.1, forward strand.
TACACATTGATGAAGCACAGTAAAATATTATCTAATTTTATTTAGAGTATTTCCATTTTTAAAAACATTTAAAATATTATAATTTTCCCACTATAAAATATCATATGAGGATATTCAAATATTTTTTCGGGGACTAAAATATCATACAAGTAGAAAAAAGGAAAAATGAATATGATGTTTCCCTTTACAAATTTTTCAACTCTAGAAATTTATTATGAATTATCCGAAATTTCTTATGAGATCTCAAATGTCTTAAGTGTTTTGTGCCTTTTACATTTTACCCAAAAAAATTATCTTATGGTTCTAATAAAAAATTCATATGAGATATCAATTGTACTATGCACATGATGTTTTCCTTTTTCGATTTCTAGAAACTCAAAAACATCCTTCACATAACTAAATTGACATATGTGTGGAAGAAATGTCTTATATTTATGATTATTTCCTCCACCAAAATTCATATATTGATCTAAAATTCCATAATTTACTCAAATAAAACCATATATAATCAATTCATCAAATCATCAAGTCTTATTTAAAATTTATTTCACATTAAATCCTATAATTCTTCTCCTTATTTTTTTCATATGAGTAATCATGTAAATTTTTTCATGTACTCTTTTCCACATAACCAATAATGGTGGAAACACTTCCAAGATTAAATATGCTTAGGTACGTCTAACTAATTCTCATCAATCTTGGGAACTCGAATCACCTTACAAGATATTCTTCATCCATATTGACATCGTGAAACATAACTTAATGCCTATGATCCTTATAAAAAATAAAACACAAAAACAACATGTTTTCAATTGTTTGGGGATACCAAAACCTCCTGTAGTCTACCAAATCAATACTCGATGTGAGTTTGGTGATTTTTATTCTGATACCTTTCCTAAGGATCACATAACTAAGTGCATGAAATTATTACTTGTTATAAGGATGTAAATATTTTCCTAGGTTATCAATTTAAAATACTAATTACCAACATTTTTACAATAATCACTACTTGTAATGTGCACTTAGATAAAAAATTAAAGATGTATAAATGAATACATATTAGTGCACTGTTTCAAGTTATAATAACAAACTGATTATGGAATTTATTTGAGACAGAATGAATGCCCCATAAATGTAGCTATGTTATGGATTTTTTGACTATAGTAGAATCTTTTAAATAAACATGGGGAACCAAAATATCTTTACCTTATTTATTATTTATCACAATGGACAAAAAATATCACGAGAGTATGAAAGCAATAAGTTTATGATTTACAAAGAGTTGGAATATATAAGTAATAAATTTATATTTTTAAATCTATATATATCAATGTATATATATATATATTGTGTCCAGTATGACATATGTAAAATATATTATATGTCAAGTATTGTATCATTGTTTCATTTATAGAAAAATTTATACAACATTCAATAATAAACTCGATCAAAATAATCCTTAAGAATATCCATGAATGTAGGTAAACATTTGATCTTTGAGTTGTGTTAGTTTTACTTAAAATTAGCGATCATGTTAAAATTGATCAAAACTCACTAAAATAACTACATCTTTGACAAAAAATATGTATGAGTAATATTCTACAATAATTCAAAATCTACAAAAAAGCTCCAAAAAATATTTGAATTTAAAATATGCAGTTTCATAATACTTTGTCTCATAATACTTTCTTTACATTTATAAGAATTTACTTCACTTTCATAAGACTTACTTTTTTACAAGAATTCCATGATTTCTATAAGTTTTTTGTCGATACTAAAAATTCAAAACTTATAAAAACATGTAACTTCTCTTCCCCTTTATAATACTTCCACCTCTCTTTTTTAAGTATTGATTTAGTTCTACAAGACTTCCTTTAGTTTCATAGAACCCTTGAATTTAAAAAAAATCTAAAACTTCCATGTAATAATTCCCTTCAATGAATAAGGTGTTTTTTCTAATAATAAGACTTTTTATTTCATAAGTGTTCATCAAAATTTATAAATATTTATTATCTATATAAGGTTTTCACTTTATAAGATTTTCAATTCTCCAAAGACTTTACTTTTTATAATAATTTTTATTTTTGAAAGATAATATATGTAGTATTTAAGAAGTTCACCTTTTCAAACTCCCTATAATGCGTAATATTTTAATAAAAATATGTAAGATAATATACTTAATAAAATTTATAGAATCATCATACATAATATGTTTCTTCCCAAAAACTCAAGATATTATTCTATGCATAATATATAAGGCTTAATGAAATTTCTAATTCTTCCAATAGGTAATATGTTACTCTGATATATAATATATATAACTTAGGTTTATTTCAAAAACATTTAATATGTAATATGTTTCTTCAGAATCCTACAAATAATGCAGGATCTTATAATTGGAACGAATTATTCAAATAAAAATAATATTAACCCATAATAATATTATTAAATTGAAAAAAGTTATTAAAATACCAAAAAATAACCTGAAATTAACTCAAAGTATATTCATTATAAAAATACTCAAGGGGTTTTTTGAGCATAAAAAAATATGATATATTTATATATAGTGGAACAAAATTACATTTTGAAATAATAACCCCTTTTTTATGATCATAAAACCAATCAAATTTAAAAGACAAAATTTTGAAAAAAATATAGCTAATGATAAGAATATAAAAGGAATATAAATTATCTCCTACTAGGAGTAAACTTTAATTTTTATATTATTTTCTCTACCTTTTGTGATATAAAAAATAAATTTAAATTAGTGTATATAGAATAATAATATACAACATTGAAATATTAATATGTGAGAATATAACACTAAAATGAACAAGAATATTGCCTTTGGCTCATATTAAATGAATAATAAAAGAACTTGAAGGACAATCAAAATAGATTAAAAAATAAGAAAAAATATCCTGAAAAAACACTCAAAAAAATAAATTTTTATGCCTAGATAGTGGTCCATTAATTAGTTCAGTGGTTTATTTGAAAAATATTTTAGGTATAGGTAAAGATGGACTAGATACATCTCCAGTAGCTCCAATTCAAATGGTTTCTTTTGAAGTATTCGTCTTGAATGGCATGATCAATTCCTTTAATTTATAAACTCTTTTTCTTTCATTATTATATATGGTAAAGAAAGAAAATTTAATTTGAGTTGGTGTGGATCCAAAGGCAGTTTCATATTTCCTTTAGGAAAAAAACTAAAAATATAAAATTTTACGAATTAATTTCTAAGCATAAGACTTTGATTATGATCATAAGTCTTCCATTTCCTAAGAATTATTATAAGTTTTTAAGGCTTTATTATGAATTCATAATATGGTTCCAATATATTTATCCATCCTTATTATATAGAAGAAAAATTTGAAAATTTATATTAATAAAATAAAACTAAAATAATGTTTTCTATAAGAAAATCCTGGGAATAGAAATTGTAACACTTATAGACATAATTTCTACACTTAAGTACTTATGTTGGACAATATTCAAATGGGTTATGTTTCTTATTTTTAATTATGTACTTATATTTTTATTTTCTATAATTAAACACTTCATTTTACTGGATATAAATTTTTTGTTTGTTTTATTATGTTTCATGAATTCCATATTATATAAATATTATCTAGGGTATCACTTTATTGGATATATATTATTGATTCCAGCATGTTCATGGTGCCTCTTATCCATTTTCACATGATTGAGTGCCACTATGTCGATTGGGTTATGAGGTAGTTAAGGTACCATGAGCCTATTCTTGCACCGCTCAAATAGTTTTCATCACTAAATTCCCTAAATCTGTTATGGAAGCAAGATATATATTATTGGAAAGTTCATGCATGACACATTCATATGTGGGATAAATGTGAAAAGTTCTGATTATAGGGGTATCCAAGATGCACATGCATCTATCAAGTGAGATAGATTATAATATTTGGTACCAAATGAGTTTACAATTGTATATTATGTGAAATAGATTTGGATATCATGACATAGTAAGAACTCTGATCCCTATCAAATAACACTTTTATTAATTGTGATTAAATTCATTTTTTATTGGATTCTCGTATCAGATGCTCAATGCACATCTATAACCTGATAGAGGGATTTGTATTTGACAAGGGCTATTTTCACACATTAGTATTGGAGATTCATCATATCATAGATGTGATATATAATGGAATTTTCTATGATGTGCCATTGGGTGTTGATCCCTATGTCAAGGTTCCAGAGGGTGATAATCCTAATATCAATATGACACATGATGATGTGGTATACTAGATTGATGTAGAACATGATCATGTAGGTTTTCCTCCACTTCCTATTATAGATTAGTCATAGGTTCATCATAGTCCTTTTTTTCATATCTTAATCATAATAAAGATATTCTATATTCACCCACAAGGACATAAATCTTGCCAAAATGGATCCAAGATGCATCTTCTAGTGATTCTCTTTCTTATTACCTTACATTATTAGATTTTTATATATTTATAGCTAGTGGTTGGGGGATTATCTGATTCTACATCTTCTCCCAATGGTTAGATTACCATAGCACAACAACTATATTTTTTTCTATATGAGAGAGAGTTCTGGCCAACAACCTTATTCATCCCACATGGGATGGATTTCTAACAAGAATCCATGTTCCTTCATTATAGGATATGGTATAGGATAGGGGACTTTGGATCCACTATCTATCACATAGGATGATATAGAGGCACTTGTAGTGGATTCTACCAAGTATGAGAATATACCAAACCATTAGCATCAATGGAGACGATGTAGGTGGACTATCTATACACCAAGATATCATTCGAATGAGCATCTGAGGCAGTGATATAATAATCCGTGATACTTTTTCAATTTTTTATAAATTTTGAACTCAAATCTATATTTTATCTTTTTTTATTTGTACATGTATGTTAATTTAAAAACTCAGTTTTATAATTAATTAAAATAATTAATAATTAACACTATTAATAATAAAATCAGTCAATTAATATAACTAATAATTAATTATTTAATATAATTAACAAATAATATTATAATAAATTTATTAATGATTAGAGAGATAATTACTATAATTAGTAATTAATTAATATAATCAATAAATTGAAATAATATGTAATATTTATTACTAATAATTGATAATATAATTAATTGATAATAATTATATGTTATCATTTAATCTATAATTTAATTATAAATACAATTAACGAATATATTAAATAATATGACAATTAATTTAATTAATGATATAATTAATAATTAACTAAATTGATAGTTGTTAATATTATAAATATTATTATTTTTTAATTATGATTATTATATTTTTAATTTTTATTATTAACTGTATCTTTATAATCACTAATTATATTAATTATACTATTAATTATTTGTTACATGATTAGTTGTTAATTTTATTAATAAATTTATTATTAATATAATTTATATTGTCAATTATTAATTATATTATTATTTACAAATTATATTTACTAATTTATTCATTACAGAATATGTTTTGGGGAGGATCTCTAATGGGAGTCAGATGATAATTTTGGGGGCTAGGGTTTATTAGTTTAAATGGAATTTCCAAAATATATCAATTTTCTTGTGGGGGCCAGCTTTGTAGATCCCTCAGTGAATCCCCTAAGGGGAGTGAAAGCAGATTCTTCATTGTTAGAAACAATCATAGAAGCAGGTTGTGCTATCCATTGTAATTTTACTTCTTTAAACGTTGGGATCTTAGATCGAATAATCCAAAAAGGAACCACTATCCATGTTATAGAAAATTAAGAAGTGATTATTGATATGTTAAATATCTGTGAGTTTTGAATTATTTACAGTGTCATTTTAACATCATGTTATATTCCATTAAAAATTACTAATATATGACACAAACTTGGGGGAGTTTAGAGATTCAATGGCTGAAAATACATACATATCATCTATGGGTACTTTCAAATTTTATTCCCATATGAAGAATTGAAATGGTGATAATGAGGTTAGGTTTTGGTCACTCTAAAACTAGTTATTCCATGAATTTAGGATTAAGAGACCAAGTTTAATCTATTTATAGTTTTTCATAAAAGTGATAATATATGGGTTTCTATTTTTGGTCTTAATTGTATACTCTCACATTCAAAAATATTTTATGATCCCAACTATGTTATTGGTGCTCTTATCTAGATGGATAAGGAAAATAAATAACCCAATATTGTATGTTTTAAAAGGACTCTTACGGAAGCATACCACTTCTCCAACTTGGTTAACTATGTTATTCATCCTAAAACAAGTGATGATTTTGATCTTAAGACAATTCATGAGTTCCTAGATAATTATTTTCTCTGGGTTCTAGAAGATTAGGCATCTAAAGGAGAAGTTCCATAGAGATATTAGAAACTAACCTTTCTCCATGAAGGAGAATAATGTTGATATCTAAAGATCGAAAAGGAGGGACAATAGTCCTGAGTTAGAAAATAGTCTAGTGGTTGTTGCAAAGGATTCACTATAACTTGATGCACAAAATGGGGTTTCTGGTTTGACAATGGATGTGGGTAAAATTATTTAGTTTAATAAATATAGTATTGATATGAATAATGCAGTTATTATAAATTAAGTTTTTATATAGACTTTAATAGAGTTCCTCTATAAAATATAGTGATTCAATTTTGTATAACTAATCTTGTTTTATCCCATTTGGGTGAAGAAGGAGTTTATGATCCAAGTCTTATTAACAAAAACAATTTTTTCCAAGGTTAGAATGTAGATGGAATTGAACCTTATTTTTTTATCATGTATTTTCTGGTCTCACAGGGTCGTATGAACCTCTTATTATGGGGTATGTTCTGACATATTATGGTATTTATGTTATCTCTATGTAGGTATCTCCTTGTAATCAATATTTGTGCACACCAAATTCTTTGGATCAATAAATAAATATCTCTGAGGGTTAGGTGAACGTAATGGGCATAGATCAAAAATTATAGAACAGATTTTAAACCTTTCTATAGGTGTGAGCATCAATTATTGAGAATAGGATAATACTTTGCAACATATAATTAGTCTAACTTTATGGGGGTATGTAGGAATGGTTGAAACTGGAGACTTATGAAACTGACAATTAGATTTGGGGATATATTATACTACTAGGAATACACTTTATATCTATGATTCTATGTAGTTGGGGCTCATGGCTTGGATGTTACTGACAAACTAGGGTAGGATTCAGTTGTGAGTTACTAGATATTGATTTTTTTTTGCCTTAGGTTGAAAATTATTGTCAACGCATAAAATAAAAGATTAAATTAATGATTTCTCCCAATAAATAATCATTTAAAAGTAGAGTAACTCAACCAAAATTCTGACATGGTGCATCTATGAATTTGATGTAAATGAAAAACCAGATAAGTAGCCGCAAAATAATAATTTTTCAAACAAGGTATAATAACTCATAAATAATTAAAAATTAAATATAAAGTAGTAACCAGACAAACATGGTCAAGAATATTAGAGGATTTCCTGGTGTATACAACTAAGATACAAAATGAAACCAAAAAACAAACCCCAAGATCTCCATGTGACCTCTTGGTCACCATATATCCATAAAACCATCCCAATCCTAGAAAGATCATGAACAAGAACCGAAACCTACAAATAGTCTCAGGTCTAATGACACTAAGTGTCATATGTATAGTGTGAGCATAAAATAGCTCAGTATGTAAGAACTATAGAGTCTATGCATTTCCTTTCCAAAAATAACCCACACATGTCAGTTTGAAAATATAGGTAGAACATAAATTTTTATCTTTGAAAGAAAAAATGCATAAGACTTTCTTGAAAATGCCCCTTAAAACTAAAATCGTGATTTAAGAAAAAACTAACTCTTTTATAAATTTAAATATCATCATTGAAATTTTATTTTATAATAACCTTCATAACTACATAAATAGAAACTCAAAAATAAACAAAAGGGAAAAGATAAACTATATAAATGAATCAAACCAATAAAGTAGTAATAAAATGAATAACAATTCAAAGGATATAAGAATACTAAAGTAGAAAGAAAAACAATGAAATAGAAGAAATAAACTAATAGTAGTATATAAGAAACAATTAAATATAGGAAATCATGGGAAATTACTAAACATCATAAGAGGTGAACCAATATGTACTTGTGTAGGAACCATTTACTATCCTATCAATGAAATCCTATGTCTATATCTAATCATATTATTTGCACTTGAATCATCAATAAAACTACCCTATTGAATTTTATAACACAACAAATCTAGAACATCTAATCAAGAACATATAGTAACTGTCTATTATCCCTTATTGAGACACTTACGATCTCCATAATGATGATATTGGGAGGTGAGGTGTCCTTTATAGAAAAACATATCAATCAAGGATCAATATAAACCAAACACATGTTCTCACCACACCTCTCAAAACCTACCCATGTGAAATAACTCTCTACAATAAAATAATAAAATCTCAACATAACAAGAGGGGGGATTCCATAGACATTCATACTTTTCATTAAAACTCATTTCATGATTCCAACAGTACCTTTTAATTTAAAACTAGTAATTAATTTCTAGTAAAATATTCATTATTTAATTTCCTTTCAAAAACCAAAATCATGTGTCAAACTACTTCCCCAAATTACAAAACAGGCCTTTAAATCAAGCTTGAGAAAGAAAAAATTTGAAATATCTTTTGTAAAAACACTTTATAAACCAAGAGACTAATTGATAACTCATGTTTTAAAAAAGGCATCCTATAAATTTATATATATATATATATGTTTGTGCATAAAATTCATATACTTATATCTACTCTAATATATACATATAAAACATCATAGGTTATACCAATTAGAAAATGAAGAGACATAATTCAATTCCCCCAACCATGCATAATAACCCTCATGTAAATACACCAAAACCTCAAAATAAAAAATAGAAAATCAATAAAAAAATATACCCTAAAGGGAGAATTTATACCAAATCATAAAAATAAATACATAACTTAAAATTACCCAAATTATTTGAATAAGTAATATTAGGAATTTTGGAATGTTTATAGTGTATATATAGTTTTGACAGATAGGCCTAAACATTGAAAACCCTATAAAACCCTCATTTTAATTAAACTATTAACTAAAATATATTTCAAAAATCAATTTAAAGATTTAGAAACATGATAAATTAATTAAAATAGATTTCTAAAACTTTAAAAATATCATGGTGCACCATGAACTAGAAAATAATAGATAAACCTACCTCAACCATATGTGTATGTAATGAATCTCTCAAATATGGAATGGAAATGGATGAATGAAGCAATAACACACCCTAACACCATTAGAAAACCCATATTACATCAAAAACACTCATTAGGTTTGGGTTAATGTGATATTAATGTAATATAAGGAAAAAACAATAGAGGAAGGAAGAAAAATAATGAACAATACATTAACTTGAAGAAAATTACAAGGAATCAATGTGGGAAAGGCAGAAATTCCAAGGGGGGAAAGGGAGGAATACCCTAAGGATATTTCTATGAATATCATCTGAGTTCATACAGGGGACTTTTTTTTATTCAATTTTATGAGGGGTAGTTTCGGAAATCCATGTTTTTGGAAAACTTGGTTTTTTACATAGTTTGGTCCTACAGTTTAACAAATTGTACACTAACGGTGTTCCCATCACAGGTTTTACTTGGAGATCTATAGGGTTAGGATGTATGGTTTAGGAAACCATGTGTGAACTAAGAACACATATATGTTAAAAACTATAGACATTTGAATGGTTTTCATATGGTTAGTACTAACCTGTAGTTTAACCACACACCGTGCACCAAAACTCCACATGTTAAAATTTCCATAGAATGTCACTCTAAAACTCAAGGAGAAAAGAAAAAAATAAAATATAAATTAATTAATAATGTAAAAAACTATTGGTTTGTGTAAATTATCTACACCATAACACTTTCATCCCCCCAAAATTAACCAAATTAAAATAAAACACTCAAAAAGAAAACTTAGCATGATGAAAAAGAAAACCATGAAAATATCTCTAAAGCACCTCCAAAATAAAATAATCTAAAATACTAGAAAATGTATCTAAAATTATAAAATATTTAAATCCTCAATATATAATCCTCTAAAACCCATCCCAAGAGGAATGTATTGAAATGGAGACTCATAGTGGGTCTCCCCTCTTTTTAATAGACTAGCATGGTGTCTAATGACAAAATCATTCTAGTAGAGTAACCAAACAAAACCTGATCCCTCAACTGAAGAGACTCAAACAAAAAACATGAATAAAAAACATTTAAAATCTCTCAAAACAACCATTTATTCCTTAGATAAATAGAAGGAATTAATCATATCGAAAGAAAAATAACTTATAATCACTCCAAATAATCCTTAAACAAGAACTAACAAGACAATCCCATGACCATCTTGATCTAGAATGAAAATGGAGGAAGCATAAACCAAAAACATGCCTTATCAAAACAACATGTGTTCAAAATTTTGATCAAAGAATAAGAAATGTTAAACTAGGATATCAATCTCAGAACACTAATCATTATGGACCCCATAAAATCAATACAATACTAACCAGTGCACATTGACTAGTTCAATATACATCTTAGTCAATTGAGAAACACACCATCATTTTTCTCCATTCCCAATGATTCCAATATAATGTTCCCCACAAACATATTCATGAAAAGACCATTAAAATACCTGCACACATTGACAAGTAACTAACAAAACCTCAAAAAGAAATAATTCACAATAATAAATGAGGGATAAATATAAGTAAACACACCCAAAAAAAATTTAACCAAGAACCAATCGGTTAAAAACCCATAACAGATGATCCTTCATACCAAATGATACGCACACACATTCTGGGTGGCTTACTCTAAATAGCATATAGAACACAATACGTAATTAGTAACCATTAAAATATAGATCATCCCTATCTGAAAATAAAATCTTTATCCAAAACAGTAATTTAATTTGATAAATCATAATCCCAATCCAAAGAACTAAAAAATGAAACAAATAAACACCCATTTCATAAAAATCGTGAAAACATTTTGTTTAAAAATCATTTAAAATTTCTACAAACTTCTTTAATAAAATCATTCACTCATTTTTCAAACATAAAACTCATTTTGATCAATTTTAGTAAACACTTTCATAATTCTAAATACCCATTTTCAAATATAAAATCATAGAGATTATTTTAAAACCAAATTTCAATGATAAAATCCCCAGATTAGTTTTTTAAAGTTGAACCATTTTCTCTTTTAACCCAATATTTTTATTAGAAAACACCCACCAAAACCTGATCAATAATATCACACAGCACCACAACATTATTAGGTGGTCTAGTTGTTATGAAAGACTTGGCCACATGATTTAATGAGACATGTTCCAATTATGAAACAACCAATATAATTTAGGTCAAACCATGCACTCATGCTCCATATTGTTTTCTAGGTTATGAGAACTCACCATGTGACACTAGTTTAACACCCACTATCATCCTCTAAAATATATAATTCCTTTAAATAATATAAAATTACGTCAACATGAACCAAAATACACCAAAAACCAATAAAAAACTTATAATACAAGATTAAAAACCCAACCTTCCATGGTAACTTGAGGCGTGGAAGGAATAAAATATAGATAGAATATATTTTTTTCTTATATTTCATGTTTTTTACATCTTATCTCCAATCTACATATATCCAAAATAATAATGGGTCCTCCAAGAACCTTGTACCCTATTGAGGAACCTAGGTTTCAATTTTATTTTTTCATAATCCGACTCTAGGGAACCCTTGAACTAGGTACCTATGTCAAAACATGATATAAACATAGAATATTATTGTACATTGAGGCTTGAAAACTGATTTTAAGAAATAAAATAAGATCTCAAAATAATGATTTATCCAAATAAACAATCATTGAAAAGTAGATAAAGTCAACCCAAATACTGGCATTATCCATATATACATTATATGACCCTGAAAAACTAGTTTATTTATCATAAAATAATAACAGTCCAAACAAGGAAATGTAACTCATAAACATTTCCAAATTAAATGTATATAAGAAACTAAATAATGACGATCTAGAATATAGAAGGTTGATATGGTTTATAAATCTATAATACAAAAAAAACTAAAAAAACTCCAATATCTCTATGATAATTCTTAGTTATTATCCATCCACAAAACCAACCCACTCCAAGGGTGATCAAGAACCAAAAACTAAGAATGAAAAATAAACTCAAGTCTACTAACATCAAGTGACACAAGTAGGTTGTGTTCAATAAATAACCTAAAAGTTAGTCACCATAGATTCTAAGAATTTAATTTCTGAAAATATCTCTCACTTACTGGTTTGAAAATTCATGTATAATATAATATTTTATCTTTGAAATAAAAAAACCACAAAATTTTCTAGAAATAAATCCTTAAAACTCAAATTACATTTAAGTAAAACATTTGAACTCTCTTTTTTAATTTAAACATCAACTTTGAAATCCACTCTTAAAATACTATTTCTAATTAGATTAAAAGGAACTCACAAAGAACCAAAATGAAAAATATTAACTATATAAATGAATCTAAACAATAAATATATAATAAAATATGTAACATGTGGAATCCATAAAAATATGTAAATAGTAATATTTACAATGAAATAGCATAAATAAACTAATTATAGTATACAAAAAATAGTAAAATATGGGTAGTAATTATCAACTATTAAAAAAAATAAAGTGACCTAAGTCATACTCAGGTTGGAACCATATGTCGGCTTATAGTTTCATTCTGAAGTTTATCACTAATCGATTTTTCTAAAAAATCCTCACTAATAGTGATCCACTATGTCCCCAAATACTATAGTGAATCAAGTTTATCTAACTCATACTAGATAGTAACCACTTATCTTCCATTAATAAGATCCCTAGGATCCCCATGATGATGATAATGTGAGGATAGGTAGCCTTTATATAAAACATATCAAGAAAGGATCAACATAATCCAAACACATGTTTTTATACCAACTCTCTACACCTACCCATGCGAGATACCTCTCTAAAATAAACCAATAGCATATTAATAAAACTAAAGGAGTGAAATTCAATATAGGTGTATAGTTTTTGTTAAAACCCTTTAAAAGTACTAATTGAGCCTTTACATATAAAACTAGTAATAGTTTTATAATAATATCTTACTTCCTTCATTTCTATTTGAAAACTGAAATAAATTTTCAAACTACTTTATCAATGTGCTAAATAGGCCTTTAAATAAATATTAAGAAAGTTTAAAAATTGAAATATGTTTTATAAAAAACATTATAAACAATGATACAAGTTCAAAATTAATGTTTTAAAGAATTCATCCTATGAAATTATATTTGTATATTTATATAAATACATGTGTAAAATGTATATAAATACGCATATATATCCACTCATAAATATACATATTTAAATTCATAGGAGATACTAAGGAGGAAATAGAGGCACAATCCAAGTCACTCAACCAAGTGTAATAACCCTCATGTAAATCTAGTAAAACCACAAAATAGAAATTTCATAATGAAACCATAATCTAACATTATGAAAAAAAATTAAACAAAATCATTAAAGGTATACATCACCTAGAATCACTCAAATTATTTAAAGTATGCCTCTTAGGAATTTTCGTAAACACATAACATACATATAGTTTTAAAACATAAGCATAAATGTTAAAAAATGTTCAAAAAAACATGTTCAATCAAACCATTTACTCACATATATTTTCAAAATTTATTTATAGATTTAAAAAACTGAGAAATTAATTAATTTTTTTAGGAAACTCTAAGAATATTAGAATGTGAGATGAAAATGAAAGGAATAGAAACACCCACCTCAACTATATACATATGAAAAACAAATATATCGAATGTTATAGGGTTAAGGTCCAATGAACCAATAACACACAATACCAACAAGAAAAATAATAGATTAGGTCAAAACACTATGGCATACCTCTCTTTTTTTACATAAACTTTTCATTACATTGTACAAAATAGAGGATCTTTTAATGTTTTGTTCCTCAAAAAAAGGTACATAATACATGAAAAATTAAAAAAAAATCTTCTAATACACTTAAAATGATTCATCATAGGTTAATACTAAGTACAATTACATACCTCATAACCTGTGGCCATACATCAAAGTAAAGGATGCATAAGGCCCGGTAAGGGAAAATAAGAGAAACAATTTACATGTGACCTTTAAAAAAATCAATAAGAAGTTAAGGAATATCATTATGGAATAAAAATATAACATGATAAATATATTGTAAATGTGGCTACAACATTTATTTGAGATATTAATAATCATATCACGAAGTATTTTCACCAAGGTTCATAAAAATTACCAAGGTTATTCACCAAGGTATTGTAAAACATGTCATCTATAAAGATCGAGTTCTTTACCTAATGCATTGGTGTTATAAAAGGGAACAAAATTCATATGTATTAATTAATTCAATCCATATATATCATAATAAAACATTTTATAAATAACTTTTGGAGAAAAAAAATAAAAGGTCTTTATATAAAATTCATGGCTTTTAAAAGAAAAGCGCTTAAAGACAAGATCTTTATGTCATTACTAATTGATAAAAAAGGAAGGTAGGTTTCATGTATATTAATACCAGAATAAAATATACAATTTTTAAATTTATGTAAATTCCCCTAGAAATGAAAGAGTCTTGGGCATTCAAAAAATAAAATAAGATAATTTCTTGAGAAAAAGAGTGAAATTTTGAGAAGAAAATTCAGCTACATAACCGGTGTAAAACATGGTTAAAAACAAAAAAAATAGGGTAAATGGGTAAAAAATTAATAAAATACTATTTATACAGTAAAGAGATATAATAAAATGTATAAAAGAACATATTTTGGAAATTTTAAATACATACCGCATAAAAAAGGAACTTGAAAAGAAATGAAAATTTGATATTTCCTTTACCTTGAAGAGTAACTCTTAAAACTCAAATATTGGGAACTTGGGGGATTTAGGAAACCTTGGGAGGTAAATCCATTGCATATTCATGGAGGATGATTTTTTAATTAAATATAATGGAGAAATGTGTGGGTATTTATAGCAAAAGTGGAGGATTTTTTATTAATTTCCTTAGGCAGCTGGGTAGTGGTAAATGAAAAACCACGGGTTTGCACAAGGTATTTCCCTGTCGTATTGGACAATTAGGATAAATTTTATATTATTTTAATCTAAAATATCTGACCATAATTTTATATTACTTATTTTGATAATAAAAGTTAATGTTTTCATAAAATAGCATTTTTAAAGTTAAAGTTTCAATTTTAGAATTTGAAAAGTAAATTATATTTTTAAAAATTGATTAAAATATATTATAATAGTTTTATTAATAATAAAACATGTTTTTAGTCATAGATTATGGTTAAATAATTATTACATAATCATGATTTAATTATGAAGTCATTAAACTTACTGAAAACTCAAAACTATATTTTTTCTATTCACTAGAAAAACAATATTTTAGAAAATTAACCTAAATTCAGCCTAACCAAATCTTGAAGTTATAATTTCCAAAACGATGTTTAATTTATCATAAAAATTCTCTAATTATGAGAAATTAAAATTTTAAATATAAAAAACCTTATTTATTAAAAATAATAGAAGATAGAAAATGCATAGTAAAATGCTTAGTAACATTTATGACAGTTCAAAAAAATATATATTTTATCATTTAAATTTAAATAAGAGTATTTTAATCATAATATTTCATTAAAATAAACATTATTCAAAAGATATTATTTTATTATAATAATTATTTCTTTTCTGGAAAGTATAATTTCTTACTGAAAAAACAATTTATCAAATTCAATCTCAATTTTATTTAGAAAAATTATTCTTAAAGTATAAATAATGGAATAAAAATTTTATTCATACAAAGGAATTAAACACTACATTTGGTTCAGGTAACCCCTTATAACACTCACAAACTCCCTAAGAATAAGTTGTGTGATGGAGCTACTTTCATGTGGTGGCTTAGCTAACATAGATCGAGTGGTAATCTCCACTAACTTGAACTTCTAACATAAGTGATTTCGTTCAATATTTAATTTTTGAAGCTTGGGCTAGGCTTGGTCAAGGGAAAACCCCAGTGATGATACCTCCCTCCCAAGTTCTAAAAAATTATCTTCAAATGGATTGACTTTATGGGTTGTGGCCATTGAATCTTCTTTCTGTAACAATTTTCCTTTGTCAAAATTGTAATTATAAACATCTATTTATAAAGTTAAAATTATTATCAATAGAATATAATTTCCAACATTCATATTGAATAATGGTCATAATTGACCAATGGTCATAATCGACTAAAGGTCATAATTGACCAACGACTATATAAAGGTTGAAACTAGATGGTCGCATTTCCCTTTCTATTCACTATATTAAAATAAACATTATTTTGTTGTGAATAAAACTATATAACACATTTTCAAGAAAAAATTATAATTCAAAAAGTTATGTTGTTACATTCATCACCCCTTAATTAATTTTATACCCAAAATTTCAAATCATTCTCTCAGTTGAGAAAAGTTGTGGGTACTTATGTCTCATTATTTCCTCTGGTTCCCATGTCACTTCTTCATATTTGAGGTTCCTCTACAACAAATTGGAAATGTGGGTAGTATTCTTGCATTGAACCATGTCTATATAGTCCAAGATCTCTACTGGCTACTCCTCATAAGATAAGTCATTTTCCATTTATACCACCTCTATATTCAGTACATGTAAAAGGTCAGGTATGTATTTATTTAAGAGTGATACATGGAAAAAATTATGAACTTGAGAAAGTTTTGGTGTAATTTCTAGCCGATAGGCCACTGGTCCTATGCGATCAAGGATTTTATAGGGGCCAATGTACCTATGGTTAATATTCCCTTTCCTTCCAAACCATGTGTCTCTCTTCCAGTGTGATATTCAATGGAACACTTTTTCACCCACACAAAACTCCAAGTCCCTTTTCCAGTTGTCACCATGGATCTTCTACGGAATCTGAGTAGTCTTTATGTGTTGCTGGATGGATTGAACCTTTTTTGGCATCTCTTGCACAAGATCAATCCCAAGAAACATTCTCTCACCAGCTTCATCATAACAGGTATGAGTTATACATCACTTCCTATATAGGTTTTTATAGATTTCCATTTGAATACTCGAATGGAAGCTATTATTTTATGATAACTCAACTAAAGATATATGTTTATCCCATCAACCTTTAAATTCCATTGATCATGTTCTTAGCATTTCCTCAAGTGTATGAATAGTCCTTCTATAATGTCCATCATTTTGTGGGTGATAGGTTGTACTGAAATTCAATTTAGTATTCAAATAATGTTGAATAGTTCCCCAAAATTTTGATGTAATCCATGGATCACAATAAAAAATGATATAAAGTGGTAACCCATGCAGGCTTTCCACTTTATTCAGGTATATAATGGAAATTTTTTCAAGAGATAAATCTTCCTGAATAACAAGGAAATTGATTTTATTTGTGATAATATCCACTATATCCCAAATCACATTGTTTCCTTTGGATATTCTCAGGAGACCACTGATAAATTCCATAGTGATATTTTCCCACATCCATACTATTATGGGTAGTGGTTGTAATATCCATTTAAAAATTTGTCACTCTGACTTAACTTGTTGACACACCGGGAACCCTGTAGTGTATTCAGAAATGTCCTTTTTTATGTTATCCTACTAATAATGATCACAAAGGTCCCTATACATTTTAGTTATTTTAGGATGTATAGAGAAAGTAGAGATATGTGCTCCATCCATCAGTTATTACTTTATTTCTTGAATATATGGAACACATAGTCTTGTACAAAATTTCACTACACCTTCTTTATCAATATTAAACCCAGGAAAATTATCATCCTTCATAGACTCTATATTCTTTCTCAAAAAGGATCATATCTTTGATATTTCATGATATTCTCTAGTAATTATAGTGTAGAAATCATTTAAGATAGGGTTGATAATTTCTCTTCCCTTACAATTCCCTTTTCCAGTTTTATATGGTCTCTGATCAAAGGATCTCCTTGAATCCTCATCATAGCCAAAACCACAAGATCTGTACTACTTAGTGAATTAGCGACTTTGTTTTCTCTTCCAGGATGGTAATGAATTGAAAAATCATAGTCTTTAAGAAGTTCTAAACATCTCCTATATCTCATGTTCAATTCATTTTGGGTGAAAATATACTTCAAATGTTGGTGTTTTGTTTATATATCACATTTTACCCATAAAGATAGTGTGTCCATATCTTCAGAGAAAAAACAACCATAGCTAGCTCCAAATCATGCGTAGGATAATTTTGATCCTGAGGCTTTAAATGTCGAGATGCATAATCAATCACCTTGTCATTTTTCATGAGGACACACCCAATCCCTTTTATAGATGAATCGATAAAAATAAATAATTTTTTCTGATCGAGGGTGGAGTTAACAAAGGTTTAGTAACCAGTCCCTTCTTTATCTCTTGAAAACTTTCTTCACACTCCTTTTTCTAGATAAACTTGATACATCTTCGAGTCATCTAGGTTACTAGTTTATAAAGTTGTGAATTTTTTTTGACAAGACTCCAATAATATTGTGAAAAAACAAGGAAACTGCAAATCTTAGTTATTGTTATAGGATGAGTCCACTCTTTCCCAAATTTTTTCTTGGTTTGGTAAAATGAGATTCCTTTATTGGTTACAATGTCCCCCAAGAAGGAAACTTTTTGTAACTAAAATTCACATTTTTTGAACTTTTCAAAGAGCCTCTCCTTACTCAGATTTTTCAGTATAACCCTTATATGATCCTCATCCTCCTTACGGAATTTAAAATAAATTATAATATCATCAATAAAAACTTCCAAAAATTTATCAATGTAGTCTTTAAATAATATATTCATCAAATCCATAAAAATCATAGGATAATTAGTCAAGTTGAAGAGAATAACAACAAACTAATAATACCCATATATTGATCAGAAGGTAGTCTTTGGAATATCTTCTTTATTCATCCTTAGTTGATGATAACCATACCAAAGATCAATCTTGGAGAAGCATTGATCCCCATGAATCTGGTCAAATAAATCATCAATACTTAGAAATGGGTACTTGTTCTTCATGGTGATCACATTAAGTTGTCTATAATAAATGCATAGCTATATTGAACCATCCTTATTCTTGAGAAAGAGAACATTTTCTCCCCAAAGAGAAACATTTGGATGGATAAAAACCTTCTCAAAAAGATCTTTGAGTTGTTTCTTTAATTCCTCTAGCTCCACATTTTCCCTTCTATATGGGGTATTTTATATCGTCTTGGATCCATGAATTATTTAAATGGATAACTCTATCTCTCTTTCTAGGGGAGTTCCAGGTAGCTCCTCATGAAATAAATCAATGTATTTCTAAATTATGGGGTCACTTTTTATTCATATAATTTTACTTCCTTCTTCATATTCACTGATCAAATAAATAAATAACGATATGGGAGGTGCTTCTTGATAATGATCAGGTCGTTATATCCCTCTATTGAAGATACCCACTTGTTTTCCATTCAAGACTGTTTTGATTTTCTTACTTCTTAAGTTTATCTTAGAATTATACTTTGAGAGTCATTTCATCCCCTATATAATGTCGAATTCCATCATGGAAATGTCTACTATATTTTAGATGAGATTAATCTCACCAAATTGAATAGTAGAGTTTCTATACACTATTGATTATTAGATAACCACTCTAGGAGTTTTTATAGATAAATATACTTTTAGCAGTTTAGGGACTAATTCTATATTCTTTACAAACATGAAGGAAATAAAGTAATGTGTAAAACTAAAATTAAAAAAAAAAATTAGCTTTGTGAGAATAATTAGAGTACCTTCCACCACATCATTTGGTTTTTCAACATTAGCTATCATGATATAAAAATCCTGATTTTTTTGATTGGCTTATTCTAAGGTTGATTGTGATTCCCCTCCATTAACATCATATTTGGAAGGTGATTAGAGAAGTACCCAAGATATCCACACCTAAAGCATTTGAGTATAAGTAAGGCATGCAACATCTTCCCTTTATATTTAGTGTTGAGAATTTTAGGTTTCACCTCACCGTGGAAGTTCTGATAAATATAGACATCTCTTCCACACTTGTAACATTTCCTACTCCCAAGAAAGCAGTTCCCTGAATTCTTCTTCCCACATTTGTTTCATGTGGGAAGGTACACATGCTTTCTCACTCTTCCATGATCAAAGTTCCTCACCAAGTTTTTCTCCCAAGAGATCTCCTTTTAATTTGATTTGTGAGACTATTATGTCTCACTGAACTCCATTTCAACCTTCATAGCACTCCACACTGTCTTATCATAGCTTTCATAGTCTCGATTGGATAGATTCTTCCAAAGATGGTGTCTTAGTCCACCGAAGAATCTATTAAACTTTTTGTTAGGATCCATGACAAAGATATAGTTTTAATAGAAAATAATTGTGAAGTTTATCTCATAAGTTCCCATAGATTCATTTTCATTATCCTTCAAATCAAGTAATTCCTTCTATATATTTTTTACTCTTTGAATGGGGGAAATAGTTTTTTAAAGGATCCCTTTAACTCTTCCAACTCCATTGCATCAAAAACCCCTCTTGGATTTATGTTTTTAACCAGTATCCACCACTGATCAGGTTATCCCTTTAAGAGGTACAAAGCTATGGTGACTTTCTCTTGTTACAAATAATAGAGTACAAATAATATCTTTTCTATAGATCTTATGCACTATTAAATAATCAATGGGTAGGTAGATCCACTAAAAGAAGGTGGTAATTGAAACATAAAGGACTAAATGTAAATTTATTCCCTTTGAGGTCAATCCAGTCTCTCGGCATGATTCAAGTTATCTTTTATAACTCAATCCAGTTGATTTGTTATTATGATGAAGTTTTCTATTCCATATTACATTGGAAAGCTGTCAGTTCCTGGTCTTTTGCGATTTCAATATACATGGTTTCTCTTATTTCATGCCATTTTCTAAATGAATAAAACCTTAGTGAGAAAAATGATTCATTTAGTAATATTATAATTATAAATGAATATAATGTTTAAAAACATCATGCTTAAATATCTTATTCTTTAACAACAATTAAATTTTCTATATATCCTTCATAATGGTTCATAAAAAGATTGTGATTAACCAAACATATCCCCCACGAGTGTAAAAGTAGGTATGAAATAAGTAACATTATCAAGTACTTGGTTACACTAAGTCAGGATTGACATACCTTATCAGATTTTTTACCCCTTGGTAAATCTATGCCAGAAACATTCCCACTTGCTCATATCTAGACAAGGATTTATTTTCTCAGAAACAAATTACTTATTACTTTACCAAAACACCAGGATGTTTTCCTATATTTAAACGTGTCTCTAGGGTTCATCCTAATGTTTTAAAATCCAAATTTCCAAAAATAAATTAACCATACTTTGATAAAAACTACGACATCGCACCTTTTTATTATATAAACTTTTCATTACATTGTACAAAAGAGCGGATCTTTTAAAGTTTAGTTTCTTAGAAAAAAAGGTACATAATACATGAAAAATTAAAAAAAATCTTCTAATACACTTTAAAGGATTTATCATATTTTCATACTTATTAAAATTACTATATTTCATAACCTATGGAAATACATCAATGGAAATGGTGCATAAGGCCTAGTAAGGGAAAACAAGAGAAACAGTTAACATGTGATCTTGAGGAAAATCAATAAGAACATGAGAAATATCATTATGGAATGAAAAAGATAAAATTAGGCATATAATAAATAAAATAACATGAATAATATATTTAAAATTCTGTTAAAAAATTTATTTTAGATATTTATTAGCATGTCACCAAGGATTGTCATCGAGGTTTCATAAATATTACTAAGGTTGTTCCCCAAGGAATCGTAAAACATGTCATATATAGAGATTAAATTATTTAACTAATACATTGGAGTGATATAAGGGAACACCCATCAAATTTATTAATTAATTTGAGCCACATATATCATAATAAAAAATTTCATAAATAACTTGTGAAAAAAAGAAATGGGCATCATATCAAACTCATGGCTTTTAAAAGAAACAAGCTTAAAGACAATATCTTTATTTTGTTATTAACCCTAGAAAAAGGATGGAGGGTTTAATATATGTTAATACCATAATAAAATAGATAAATTTGACACCTATGTGAATACACATGGAAAATAAATATGTTTGGGTATTCACAAAAGAAAATAAGAGATTTTCTTTTGAAAAATAGAGAAATTTTGTGAAGAAAATTTGGTGGTATAATAGGTATCAAATATGGTTTCCGAAAAAGTAAAAAAGTGTGGTGAAAATAGAATCCCATTAATAAAATATTATTAATTTATTAAAGATATAGAATAAAATGTACATAATAACATATTTTGGAAATTTGAAGGACATACCACATAAAAAGGTAACTTGAAATAAAATGAGAGTTGAGATTTCCCTTACCTTGAAGAGTAACTCCTAAAACACAAATATTGGGACCTTGGGGACTTGAGGACACCTTGGGAGGTAAAAATATCATATATTCAAGTATGATGTATTGGGAATGAATTCTAATGGATAAATGGGTGGTTATTTATAGCAAAAGAGGAGGATTTGTTTATAAATTTTATCAGACACCTAGGTAGTGGTAAATGAAAAACTATGGGATTTCCCATGGTATTGAAAATATGGGAAACATTTTATCTTATTTTAACCCACTAGTGTCTAAAATAATTTTATATTACTTATTTTGGCAAGGTAAATTATAGTTTTCAAAAAATAACATTTTTAAAGTTAAAGTTTCCATTTTAGTATTTAGAAAGTAAATTATATTTTTAAAATTGATTAAAATATATTATAATATCAGATATTAATAAAATAACCTGTTTTGAGTCCTAAATTCTGGTTAAATAATTATTAAATCATTACGACATAATTATGAAATCATTAAACTTACTGAAAACGCAAAATTATATTTTTACTATTCATCGAAAAACAAAATATTTTAGAAAATTATCATAAATTCACCCTAACCTTATTTTGACATGATGATTTAAAAACTGAAATTTAATTTATCATAATAATTCTCTATGTATGAGAAATTTAACTTTTAAATATAAAAATACTTATTTATTAAAAATAATGGCGGATAGAAAATATATAGAAAAATACATATTAAAATTTCTCACACTTGAAAAAATAATATTTTATAATTTAAATTTAAATAAGAGTTATTTAATCATACTATTTCATTAAAATAAAAATTATTCATAATATATTATTCTATTATAATAATTATTTTTTAAAAAAAAGTACAATTTCTGACCAAAAAATTAATTTATCTAGTTCCATTTCAATTTTATTGAGAAAAAATATTCTTAAAACAAAAATGATAGAATAATTATTTTATTAATATAAATGAATTACAAACTAAGGTCATGAAACATATCCCCTTATAATATCCATTTACTTTCTAAGAGTAACGTGTGTGATCGTGGTACTTTCATGGGGTTTCCTAGCTAACATCGACCGAGTAGTAATCTTCAATAATTTGAATTTCACCCATAGGTTATTTCCTTCAAGATTCACTTATTGAAGCTCGTCTTGGGCATGGTCAAGGGATAAATCTAGTGATGATACCTCCCTCCCAATTTTTGAATTATGGGATTCAAATGGAAGAAGTCTACTAGTTGAGGCCATCAACTCTTCTTTCTTTAACAATTTTACTTTGCCAAATTTTTTCTTATAAACCTTAATAATAATGTTAAATTTTTTATAAATATTATAGGATTTCCAATAGTCATATTGACCAATGATCATATTGACCAAAGGTCATAATTGACCAATGGTGAAAACCATATGTTCACATTATCCTTTATATTCACTTCATTAAAATAAACATAGTTTTTTTAATAAAATAATACAACACACATTTTCATCAGAAAATTATAATTCAAAAAGTTCTAGTCATTTCAAAAAATATCCTTAGGGTTTTTTCATCATGATACCAAATTAATATGATGAAGAAAAATAAGATATTAAAGAGGGGTAATGATGAAAAAGACCTTACTTTGATGAAACCACTAATGAATCAAAGAGGGGAAAGATAAAAATTTAAGGATAATAAATAGAGGGAACCCTGAGGCTCCCTTAATGTGTCATGGATGAGTGGAAGGAGTCATGGTTGAATTCGGTTTTAATTTTGGGTAGGGTAGTTTAGGAAAAAAAAAATTAGGAAAACATGTTATGTTACATTTTTTAGAAAAAAAATGCACCAACCATACCCCCCTCAATGGATTGACTTAGAGATATGCATGGTTTGGTTCCATGGTTTGGTAAACCATGAGCCAACTATACAAAATATATTTTTTAAAAACTATAGTTATATACATGGTTGTCATATGTTGGATGAACTGCCTTAATTTGTTCCATGGGCTTGACTATATAGCTACTCTTGCCTACCGCGAAGCAAATGCCATTGCTGATGCTCTAGCCAACAAAGGGGTCCATCAAGGCATGACTGGGATGGATGATGTACCTTCTGAAATTTTATATCTTTTTGATAGAGACTGTAAAAAAATCACATCCTTTTACTTTTTGTAATTTGTTTTCTGCCTATCAATAAAATATGCTTTGGTCTTTGACTAAAGCATTACCTTTAAAAAAACATGGTTTTCATATGGTTAGTACTAACCATGTTGGATAACCATGTTCATTTCACTAAAACTCTAAAATTTAAAATTTCCATGGAATCCCAGCTTAAAACTCAAGGAGAAGATCATAAAGTGATAAATAAATAAATTAACATGTAAAAAAGGGTTGTGGTGTGAAAATTATTTTTCACTATAACTCTTTATTCTCCTATAAAGGAAATGAATTCAATGAAATCCATAAAAAATAATACTCAACTAGAATAGAAATAACCCATGAAATGATCTCCAAACCACCAAGAAACCAAACTAATCTAACATACTATAAAGAACCACTAAAATTAAAAACATATTTAAACCCTCAAGGTTTAACCCACACCTAACCTCCTCATGAAAAAGGTATTAAAACTAATGCTCGTAGTGGGTCTCCCCATTATTTAAATGACTATAATAGTAGATTAATAAGACAAAATAATTCTAAAATAATCACTAGAACAAACCTTAACCTCAGTGGTATAAAAAAATAAAAAATTAATCAAGATAACATATGAAATCTCTCAAAATAATTTTCTTCCTATGATAAACATATGGCATCAATCCTTTTAAAATAAAATAGAGCCTTGGAGGCACTCCAAAAAAATCCCCAAATAAAATCTATCAGGCGACTTACCATTATCCTACCAACTATGAACAAAAATGGATGACGAATAAACTACAATCATGCATCATAAAAATAGTATAGGAAACAGCCTTCTGTTAAAGATCAATGATGAGTAACCTGGGACCCCATGCCTAGAAAGCCAATTATATTAGTCCCCACAAAATCAATCCAACACTAGCTGGTTCACAAACCTAATTTATTCAACACACATCCTTGTCACTTGAGAATCACACCCATGGTTTCCCCCATACTCAAATAGCCCAAAATCAAACTCATTATAACCAAAGCTACAAAAAAACCCCCATAAGACCCACCTGTGTCATTAAGGGTTAATAAACACCTCAAAATAACTACAATCAACCAGAATAAATGGGGAATATATCTTAGGAAACACATCCATCAAGAATTTCCCTATGAACCAATTAGTTAAAAACATATAACAAACAATCCTTAAGACCCGATGATGATTGATACCCTACTTGATGAAAAATTATAAATAATATAGAGAAGATAAAACCCAATCAAAACCATTAAAATATAGATCATTTCCAACCAAAAATAAAACTTCAATACAAAACACTAATTAAATTTGATAAATCATAATCCAAATCCAAATCACCAAAACCCAAAAAAAATCAAAATCCAATTATTAAAAACCTCCAAAAATACCATTTAATAACTATTTTAAATTATACAGCGTCCTTTAATAAACCATACAATAAACATTCAAATGTCAATTATATTTGATCAATTTTATGAATCCTCTTTCTAAATCTCAAATTTTTCTTTAAAAAAAATTTATAATTCCAAAGACTCTTTTTCAAATCTCAAAATTTATATTATATTTTAAAAACAAATTTTTATCACAGAATACCTTCTATTGGTTTTTTATATAAATCAATTTTTATTTTAAATAAAACCTTTTATTATAAAACAGCCACCATATCCTGATCAATAACATCACATGACACTAGAAAATTCATAGGGGGGACTAGTTGTTTTGCATGATATAGGATCAAGGTTTTTCCAATCTTGAAATTTCCACTAAAAGTCATGTTGAACTATGCACTTAGGATCCACATGGTTTGTTAAGCCATGAGAGCTCACTGTTTGATGCCATTTTAACTCCCACTATCATCCAAAAAAATATAACTCTTTTAGACAATATAAAATTTTATCAACATAAACTGATACATAGAACCTGGCATCACATGGTAACTTGGGGCTTTGGAAGAGTAAGATCGTGACAGAATCTTCCAAATCCTTCATCTAAACTCTTGATATTCTTATATCCAATATACTAGATATTCCAAATAAAAAAGGGAACTCTAAGAACCTAGGAATCTATTGATGGACTTAGGCACTGATTCCATTTTTTCATAAAACAAATCCAAGACACCCTTGAACTAGGAACTCGATCCAACCCAAGACGTACCTAGGGTGTATTATTAGTTACCAAAGTTTGTAAATTAAATCCAAGGAATCAAATATGAGATTGAAGAAATTATTTCACTAAATAAATAATCATTAAAAAGAAGTATAACTTAACCAAAATCACATAATTTTATATACATACTTTGGATGTGATAAAAACCCAGATAGGAAAGAACAAAAATAATAATAGGATAAGAAAGGAATAGAAACTCATAAAATTTTATAAATGAAATGTACAATAGTAATGGAAAATAATGATCTAGAATACAATATTCTAACGCAGATGATACAATTATAATACAGAACAATACCAAAAATAAGCCCCCAATATATTCATGTGACCTCTTGGTATCCATCCATATATAAAACCAACTTTTTCTTAGAGATATTAAGAATAAGAACATGAACTTACAAAATAGACTTGGTCCTACCAATACTAACTAACACATGTATGGTGTGAATATTAAAAAACTCAGAAGGTATGCACCATAGAATATTGACATTTCCTTTCTGAAAGAAAACCAGATATTCTAGTTTGAAAATATTGTTAGAACATAGGTTTTTTGATTTATAAGAAAACAAACCATAATATTTTCAAGATTCTGGTCCTTAAAAATAAAAATATGTTTCAAGAAAAAATTTAAACTATTATTTTTAATTTAAATATCACCTTTAAAATACTATTTCAAAATAATATTTATAACTATATAATAATTAACTCATAAAGAACAAAAAAGGATAAAATAAATAGATAATCGAATCAAACAAATAAAGTAGTAACAAAATATAGAACATGTCAAATGATATAAAAAATACTAAAATAGTAAGTCATACCATGAACAAGCCAAAATTAATTAAGTGTAGTATAAAAAACTGGTAAAAATAGGTAATCATAGGATATTATTAAACATACCATGAGGTGACATTAGGTGTACTTGTGTTGGAACCATATTTCATATTATCATTACATTCCTGAGTCTATAACCAACCAGATTCTCAACACTAGACTCACCAATGAAACTACCATATGTCCTCTGATACTATTGATGATCTAGTTCATCTAATTTGGACTAAAAAGTGACCATATCTATAACATCCACGAGATGTGAACATTTAATTATATGGACTAAATAAAATATTTCATTACAATACATTCTCCAAGATCCATTAGGTTTATAATTTCATATAATTAAGAAAAACATTAAATAAAAAAACTCATGTCCTTTTCCACTAAGGGGAATTTTCCCACTATATAATAAACAAAATAATCCATAAAAATAATTCAACATTTCCAACAATTCATCACATAATACACTCTTATAGAAATTTCATAGTTTTCTTACATTCATAACATAGGTAATTCTAGATGACTAATAAGTGTAAGCATAAGTTAAAACAACCAAATCTCATAAGTGAGCATATGATGAGAATATGAGTATAATTTAGATACATAATAAATTCATACCCAATAAATATTATGACATAATCATGGAATAAATCTTGATATAAAATTAGCCATGAATCAAAAGAGTGATTTGATAAGGGTTTTTGTTGAAATCTCATTGAAATTGATATTTTTTATGGTTGAATATCTATTGGGGGATTTATATTCTCTTTATCTCTAGCTCCACATTTTCCCTTCTATATGGGGTATTTTATATCGGCTTGGATCCATGAATTATTTAAATGGATAACTCTATCTCTCTTTCTAGGGGAGTTCCAGGTAGCTCCTCATGAAATAAATCAATGTATTTCTAAATTATGGGGACACTTTATATTCATATAATTTTACTTCCTTCTTCATCTTCACTGATCAAATAAATAAATAATGATATGGGAGGTGCTTCTTGATAATGATCAGGTCGTTATATCCCTCCATTGAAGACACCCACATGTTGTCCATTCAAGACTGTTTTGATTTTCTTACTTCTTAAGTTTATCTTAGAATTATACTTTGAGAGTCATTTCATCCCCTATATAATGTCGAATTCCAACATGGAAATGTCTACTATATTTTAGATGAGATTAATCTCAACAAATTGAATAGTAGAGTTTCTATACACTATTGATTATTAGATAACCACTCTAGGAGTTTTTATAGATAAATATACTTTTAGCAGTTTAGGGACTAATTCTATATTCTTTACAAACTTGAAGGAAATAAAGTAATGTGTAAAACTAGAATTAAAAATAATAATAATTTTTAGCGTTGTGAGAACAATTAGAGTACCTTCCACCACATCATTTGGTTTTTCAACATTAGCTATCATGATATAAAAATCCTGATCTTTTTTGATTGGCCTATTCTGAGGTTGATTGTGATTCCCCACCATTAACATCATATTTGGAAGGTGATTAGAGAAGTACCCAAGATATCCACACCTGAAGCATTTGAGTTTAAGTAAGGCATGCACCATCTTCCCTTTATATTTAGTGTTGAGAATTTTAGGTTTCACCTCACTGTGGAAGTTCTGATAAATATAGACATCTCTTCCACACTTGTAACATTTCCTACTCCCAAGAAATCAGTTCCATGAATTCTTCTTCCCACATTTGTTTCATGTGGGAAGGTACACATGATTTCTCACTCTTCCATGATCAAAGTTCCTCACCATGTTTTTCTCCCAAGATATCTTCTTTTAATTTGATTTGTGAGACTATTATGTCTCACTGAACTCTAGTTCAACCTTCATAGCACTCCACACTGTCTTATCATAGCTTTCATTGTCTCGATTGGATAGATTCTTCCAAAGATGGTGTCTTAGTCCACCGAAAAATCTATTAACCTTTTTTTTAGGATCCATGACAAAGATATAGTTTTAATAGAAAATAATTGTGAATTTCATCTCATAAGTTCCCATAGATTCATTTTCATTATCCTTCAAATCAAGTAATTTCTTCTATATTTTTTTACTCTTTGAATGGGGGAAATATTTTTTTAAAGGATCCCTTTAACTCTTCCAACTCCATTACATCAAAAACCCCTCTTGGATTTATGTTTTTAACTAGTATCCACCACTGATCAGGTTATCCCGTTAAGAGGTACAAAGCTATGGTGACATTCTCTTGTTACAAATAATAGAGTACAAATAATATCTTTTCTATAGATCTTATCCGCTATTAAATAATCAATGGGTAGGTAGATCCACTAAAAGAAGGTGGTAATTGAAACATAAAGGACTAAATGTAAATTTATTCCCTTTGAGGTCAATCAAGGCTCTCGGCATGATTCAAGTTATTTTTTATAACTCAATCCAGTTGATTTGTTATTCTGATGAAGTTTTCTATTCCATATTACATTGGAAATCTGTCAGTTCCTGGTCTTTTCCGATTTCAATATACATGGTTTCTTTTATTTCATGCCATTTTCTAAAAGAATAAAACATTAGTGAGAAAAATGATTCATTTAGTAATATTATAATTATAAATGAATATAATGTTTAAAAACATCATGCTTAAATATCTTATTCTTTAACAACAATTAAATTTTCTATATATCCTTCATAATGGTTCATAAAAAGATTGTGATTAACCAAACATATCCCCCACGAGTGTAAAAGTAGGTATAAAATAAGTACCATTATCAAGTACTAGGTTACACTGAGTCAGGATTAACATACCTTATCAGATTTTTTACCCCTTGGTAAATCTATGCCAGAAACATTCCCACTTGCTCATATCTAGACAAGGATTTATTTTCTCAGAAATAAATTACATATTACTTTACCAAAATACCAGGATGTTTTCCTATATTTAAACGTGTCTCTAGGGTTCATACTAATGTTTTAAAATCCAAATTTCCAAAAATAACTTAATCATACTTTGATAACAACTACGACATCCCACCTTTTTATTATATAAACTTTTCATTACATTGTACAAAAGAGCGGATCTTTTAAAGTTTAGTTTCTTAGAAAAAAAGGTACATAATACATGAAAAATTAAAAAAAATCTTCTAATCCACTTTAATGGATTTATCATATTTTCATACTTATTAAAATTACTATATTTCATAACGTATGGAAATACATCAATGGAAATGGTGCATAAGGCCTAGTAAGGGAAAACAAGAGAAACAGTTAACATGTGATCTTGAGGAAAATCAATAAGAACATGAGAAATATCATTATGGAATGAAAAAGATAAAATTAGGCATATAATATATAAAATAACATGAATAATATATTTAAAATTCTGTTAAAATATTTATTTTAGATATTTATTAGCATGTCACCAAGGATTGTCACCGAGGTTTCATAAATATTACTAAGGTTGTTCCCCAAGGAATCGTAAAACATGTCATATATAGAGATTAAATTATTTAAATAATACATTGGAGTGATATAAGGGAACACCCATCAAATTTATTAATTAATTTGAGCCACATATATCATAATAAAAATTTCATAAATAACTTGTGAAAAAAAGAAATGGGCATCATATCAAACTCATGGCTTTTAAAAGAAACAAGCTTAAAGACAATATCTTTATTTCGTTATTAACCCTAGAAAAAGGATGGCGGGTTTAATATATGTTAATACCATAATAAAATAGATAAATTTGACACCTATGTGAATACACATGGAAAATAAATATGTTTGGGTATTCATAAAAGAAAATAAGATATCTTCTTGTGAAAAATAGAGAAATTTTGTGAAGAAAATTTGGTGGTATAATAGGTATCAAATATGGTTTTAGAAAAAGTAAAAAAGTGTGGGGAAAATAGAATCCCATTAATAAAATATTATTAATTTGTTAAAGATATAGAATAAAATGGACATAATAACATATTTTGGAAATTTTGAAGGACATACCACATAAAAAGGTAACTTGAAAGAAAATGAGAGTTGAGATTTCCCTTACCTTGAAGAGTAACTCCTAAAACACAAATATTGGGACCTTGGGGACTTGAGGACACCTTGGGAGGTAAAAATATCATATCTTCAAGTATGATGGATTGGGAATGAATTCTAATGGATAAATGGGTGGTTATTTATAGCAAAAGAGGAGGATTTGTTAATAACTTTTATCAGACACCTAGGTAGTGGTAAATGAAAAACTATGGAAGTTCCCATGGTATTGGAAATATGGGAAAAATTTTATCTTATTTTAACCCACTAGTGTCTAAAATAATTTTATATTACTTATTTTGGCAGGGGAAATTATAGTTTTCAAAAAATAACATTTTTAAAGTTAAAGTTTCCATTTTAGTATTTGAAAAGTAAATTATATTTTTAAAATTGATTAAAATATATTATAATATCAGATATTAATAAAATAACATGTTTTGAGTCCTAAATTCTGGTTAAATAATTATTAAATCATTACGACATAATTATGAATTCATTAAACTTACTGAAAACGCAAAATTATATTTTTACTATTCATCGAAAAACAAAATATTTTAGAAAATTATCATAAAATCACCCTAACCTTATTTTGACATGATGATTTAAAAAATGAAATTTAATTTATCATAATAATTCTCTATGTATGAGAAATTTAACTTTTAAATATAAAAATACTTATTTATTAAAAATAATGGCGGATAGAAAATATATAGAAAATTACATAGTAAAATTTCTCACACTTGAAAAAATAATATTTTATAATTTAAATTTAAATAAGAGTTATTTAATCATACTATTTTATTAAAATAAAAATTATTCATAATATATTATTCTTTTATAATAATTATTTTTTAAAAAAAAGTACAATTTCTGACCAAAAAATTAATTTATCTAATTCCATTTCAATTTTATTGAGAAAAAATATTCTTAAAACAAAAATGATAGAATAATTATTTTATTAATATAAATTAATTAAAAACTAAGGTCATGAAACATAACCCCTTATAATAGCCATTTACTTTCTAAGAGTAACGTGTGTGATGGTGGTACTTTCATGGGGTTTCCTAGCTAACATCGACCGAGTAGTAATCTTCAATAATTTGAATTTCACCCATAGGTTATTTCCTTCAAGATTCACTTATTGAAGCTCGTCTTGGGCATGGTCAAGGGAGAAATCTTGTGACGATACCTCCCTCCCAATTTTTGAATTATAGGATTCAAATGGAAGAAGTCTACTAGTTGAGGCCATCAACTCTTCTTTCTTTAACAATTTTACTTTGCCAAATTTTTTCTTATAAACCTTAATAATAATGTTAAATTTTTTATAAAGATTATATGATTTCCAATAGTCATATTGACCAATGATCATATTGACCAAAGGTCATAATTGACCAATGGTGAAAACCATATGTTCACATTTTCCTTTATATTCACTTCATTAAAATAAACATAGTTTTTTTTAATAAAATAATACAACACACATTTTCATCAGAAAATTATAATTCAAAAACTTCTAGTCATTTCAAAAACTATCCTTAGGGTTTTTTCATCATGATAACAAATTAATATGATGAAGAAAAATAAGATATTAAAGAGGGGGAATGATGAAAAATACCTTACTTTGATGAAACCACTAATGAATCAAAGAGGGGAAAGATAAAAATTTAAGGATAATAAATAGAGGGCACCCTGGGGCTCCTTTAATGTGTCATGGATGAGTGAATGGAGTTATGGTTGAATTCAGTTTTAATTTTGGGTAGGGTAGTTTAGGAAAATAATTTTTTAGGAAAACATGTTATGTTACATTGTTTAGAAAAAAAATGCACCAACCATACCCCCCTCAATGGATTGACTTAGAGATATGCATGGTTTGGTTCCATGGTTTGGTAAACCATGACCCAACTATACAAAATATATTTTTTAAAAACTATAGTTATATACATGGTTGTTATATGTTGGATGAACTGCCTTAATTTGTTCCATGGGATTGACTATATAGCTACTCATGCCTACCGCGAAGCAAATTCCATTGCTGATGCTCTAGCCAACAAAGGGGTCCATCAAGGCATGACTTGGATGGATGATTTACCTTCTAAAATTTTATATCTTTTTGATAGAGACTGTAAAAAAATCACATCCTTTTTCTTTTTTTAATTTGTTTTCTGCCTATCAATAAAATATTCTTTGGTCTTTGACCAAAGCATTACCTTTAAAAAAACATGGTTTTCATATGGTTAGTACTAACCATGTTGGCTAACCATGTTCATTTCACTAAAACTCTAAAATTTAAAATTTCCATGGAATCCCGGCTTAAAACTCAAGGAGAAGATCATAAAGTGATAAATAAATAAATTAACATGTAAAAAAGGGTTGTGGTGTGAAAATTATCCCCACTATAACTCTTTATTCTCCTATAAAGGAAATGAATTCAATGAAATACATAAAAAATAATACTCAACTAGAATACAAATAACCCATGAAATGATCTCCAAACCACCAAAAAACCAAACTAATCTAACATACTATAAAGAACCACTAAAATTAAAAACATATTTAAACCCTCAAGGTTTAACCCACACCTAACCTCCTCATTAAAAAGGTATTAAAACTAATGCTCGTAGTGGGTCTCCCCATTATTTAAATGACTATAATTGTAGATTAATAAGACAAAATAATTCTAAAATAATCACTAGAACAAACCTTAACCTCAGTGGTATAAAAAAATAAAAAATTAATCAAGATAACATATGAAATCTCTCAAAAAAAAATTCTTCCTATGATAAACATATGGCATCAATCCTTTTAAAATAAAATAGAGCCTTAGAGGCACTCCAAAAAAATCCCCAAATAAAAACTATCAGGCGACTTACCATTATCCTACCAACCATGAACAAAAATGGATGACGAATAAACTACAATCATGCATCATAAAAATAGTATAGGAAACAGCCTTCTGTTAAAGATCAATGATGAGTAACCTGGGACCCCATGCCTAGAAAGCCAATTATATAAGTCCCCACAAAATAAATCCAACACTAGCTGGTTCACAAACCTAATTTATTCAACACACATCCTTGTCACTTGAGAATCACACCCATGGTTTCCCCCATACTCAAATAGCCCAAAATCAAACTCACTATAACCAAAGGTACAAAAAAACCCTCATAAGACCCACCTGTGTCATTAAGGGTTAATAAACACCTCAAAATAACTACAATCAACCAGAATAAATGGGGAATATATCTTAGGAAACACATCCATCAAGAATTTCCATATAAAACAATTAGTTAGAAACATATAACAAACAATCCTTAAGACCCGATGATGATTGATACCCTACTAGATGAAAAATTATAAATAATATAGAGAAGATAAAACCCAATCAAAACCATTAAAATATAGATCATTTCCAACCAAAAATAAAACTTCAATACAAAACACTAATTCAATTTGATAAATCATAATCCAAATCCAAATCACCAAAACCCAAAACAAATCAAAATCCAATATTTAAAACCCTCCAAAAATACCATTTAATAACTATTTTAAATTATATAGTGTCCTTTAATAAACCATACAATCAACATTCAAATGTCAATTATATTTGATCAATTTTATGAATCCTCTTTCTAAATCTCAATTTTTTTTACAAACAACTTTTATAATTCCAAAGACTCTTTTTCAAATCTCAAAAATTATATTATATTTTAAAAACAAATTTTTATCACATAATCCATTCTATTGGTTTTTTATATAAATCAATTTTTATTTTAAATAAAACTTTTTATTATAAAATATCCACCATATCCTGATTAATAACATCACATGACACTAGAAAATTCATAGGGGGGACTAGTTGTTTTGCATGATATTGGATCAAGGTTTTTCCAATCTTGAAATTTCCACTAAAAGTCATGTTGAACTATGCACTTAGGATCCACATGGTTTGTTAAGCCATGAGAGCTCACTGTTTGATGCCATTTTAACTCCCACTATCATCCAAAAAAATATAACTCCTTTAAACAATATAAAATTTTATCAACATAAACTGATACTTAGGACCTGGCATCACATGGTAACTTGGGGCTTTGGAAGAGTAAGATCTTGACAGAATCTTCCAAATCCTTCATCTAAATTCTTGATATTCTTATATCCAATATACTAGATATTACAAATAAAAAAGGGAACTCTAAGAACCTAGGAATCTATTGATGGACTTAGGCACTGATTCCATGTTTTCATAAAACAACTCCAGGACACCCTTGAACTAGGAACTCGATCCAACCCAAGATGTACCTAGGGTGTATTCTCAGTTACCAAAGTTTTCAAATTAAATCCATGGAATCAAATATGAGATTGAATAAATTATTTCACTAAATAAATAATCATTAAAAAGAAGTGTAACTTAACCAAAATTACATAATTTTATATAGATACTTTGGATGTGATAAAAACCCAAATAGGAAGGAACAAAAATAATAATAGGATAAGAAAGGAATAGAAACTCATAAAATTTTATAAATGAAATGTACAATAGTATTGGAAAATAATGATCTAGAATACAAGATTCTAACGCAGATGATACAATTATAATACAGAACAATACCAAAAATAAGCCCCCAATATATTCATGTGACCTCTTGGTATCCATCCATATATAAAACTAACTTTTTCTTAGAGATATTAAGAATAAGAACATGAACTTACAAAATAGACTTGGTCCTACCAATACTAACTAACACATGTATGGTGTGAATATTAAAAAACTCAGTAGGTATGCACCATAGATTATTGACATTTCCTTTTTGAAAGAAAACCAGATATTCTAGTTTGAAAATATTGTTAGAACATAGGTTTTTAGATTTATAAGAAAACAAACCATAATATTTTCTAGATTCTGGTCCTTAAAAATAAAAATATGCTTCAATAAAAATTTTAAACTATTATTTTTAATTTAAATATCACCTTTAAAATACTATTTCAAAATAATATTTATAACTATATAATAAGTAACTCATAAATAACAAAAAAGGATAAAATAAATAGATAATTGAATCAAACAAATAAAGTAGTAACAAAATATAGAACATGTCAAATGATATAAAAAATACTAAAATAGTATGTCATACCATGAACAAGCCAAAATTAATTAAGTGTAGTATAAAAAACTGGTAAAAATAGGTAATCATAGGATATTATTAAACATACCATGAGGTGACCCTAGGTGTACTTGTGTTGGAACCATATTTCATATTATCATTAAATTCCTGAGTCTATAACCAACCAGATTCTCAACACTAGACTCATCAATGAAACTACCATATGTCCTCTGATACTATTGATGATCTAGTTCATCTAATTAGGACTAAAAAGTGAATATATCTATAACATCCACGATATGTGAACATTTAATTATATGGACTAAATAAAATATTTCATTACAATACATTCTCCAAGATCCTTTAGGTTTATAATTTCATATAATTAAGAAAAACATTAAATAAAAAAACTCATGTCCTTTTCCACTAAGGGGAATTTTCCCACTATATAATAAACAAAATAATCCATAAAAATAATTCAACATTTCCAAAAAATCATCACATAATACACTCTTTTAGAAATTTCATAGTTTTCTTATATTCATAACATAGGTAATTCTAGATGACTAATAAGTGCAAGCATAAGTTAAATCAACCAAATCTAATAAGTGAGCATATGATGAGAATATGAGTATAATTCAGATACATAATAAATTCATACCCAATAAATATTAGGACATAATCATGGAATAAATCTTGATATAAAATTAGCCATGAATCAAAAGAGTGATTTGACAAGGGTTTTTGTTGAAATCTCATTGAAATTGATATTTTTTATGGTTGAATATCTATTGGGGGATTTATATTCTCTTTATATCTTAAGCCCCATGTATTTTATTCTACTCTATTTATTTATAGTGTTTTTAATGTTTTCCTTTTATTCCCCTGTCGTTGTTACTTAAAATTATTGAGAAAATGATTTCAATGAAAGTCAGCCTTATTTCCTCTTGAGTTAGTGAATTTTTTCTCCCATGTCCATATTCTTAAAAAAATCAAGAATGCTATTTATATGATACAATGATTATTTAAGGACATATTTAAACATATTCTTCTTTATTTTCTATTGACACTGTGAAATAAATTCCATACACATTTCTCTAATAGTTATCACATACTGAGGGATGGAGATTCCCAAGAAACATTTCCCAATCTAATGTAATAGTGGTGAGATCCTCCCCTTCAAAGAAAGACATTGATTTGTAATGAGAGTTGGGGTTGCATGCATCATAACCCAAAATTTACTCAACCCAACCCGAGTTCTTCACAGTTTGACTCTCTCATTTTAATGGGGTTCAGTGATAGCAGTGAAGGGAATAACATGAAGGGATGAGACCACAACCCGATTGTGATCTCGAGTATGGTTGTGGGGGGAAAACCCCCATGGTATGGAGTAGAAGGTTCTACTAGTTTGTTCAGTCAGGTGGTCTTGTGTGCACCAACCCTACATGCCATGCTCGTGCATCCCAAAAGGCGCACTCACCACTACATAAGGAACCTTCACACCCCAACCCTTCTAGGAAATGAAGTATCGACCAACCTGGCATGTGACACATGCATTGGGTACAAGTGTTTTGGACCTATGTAGACAGCATCCTTTACATGGGGTCCCCTATTTACCTATAAATAGGATCCTTGGGCACTCTATTTTTATACTATAAAAAATTATAATATTCCTCCAAGATTTGGTCACCTAACCCCTTCACCCTAGTCCTCAAAAATCCACCATGTTTCCCTCTAATACCTAAGATAAGAGGGAATTAAGGGGGATAATGTGATTGAATTCCTTCCAAGGTCTGAAACACAAGACACATTCCTCTTCATTGACCACCACTAGTATGAAGTTACCTTCCCCAAACCAAGGAATTGTGTATGACCCTTATATGGACACCTAAGGAGACACTTGTTGTAGAGAAAAAAAGTGTTTCCTGTGTTTTTTCACCCAGATGAGACATTTTCCAAGGAACCTCTAGTTCACACAGGCCTACCCCCAATGAGAATCACTTCCAGTTACTACTAGGTTCTATATTAATCACCTCATTCTTGCTATTATTTAACCTACATGAGACCCTTATAAGGATACCTAAGGTGACCCTTGGTGCCTATAGAAAAGTCTCACCCAAGTGTTTTCACCCAAGTGAGACATTTTTTAAGGCACCTCTAACTTACACAAGCCCACCCCACTATGTAAAGCACTTCCATTTACTCCCAGGTCATGTGTAAAAAACCTTCTTCTAGAAAATCCTTGATCTATGCAATTAACATTTGAAGACCTTCTTCAAGCACTAATGGAATGTCTTCTCTTCCTTTAGATCCATCATCTGTGAGGGAAAATTGAATCCTCCACTAATGCCTATGAATTTAAAAGACCATGGAAAGAGGAACACCAATGTCTCTCCCAAGTGAATATGCATTACTTCAATCATAAGTGTTATTCACTTGTCCTACATTACTGGTAGGTTCCTTGGGGTGCATGTGAATATGAATTCCCTCAGTCATGAGGAAACCGACCATTGGGGGTTTCAAGGATTTTTCAGTCTCAAATGTGAGGGCTAGGACCATGTCCTTCCCTCGTCGTCATTATGACTAGGGACCTCCAGTTCCAACAAAGAGGGACAGGATCTTTCTTTCCTTTACCTTTGAGATATAGTAAATTATCCTCCTCTCTTCCCCATGAACCAGTCCTTTGGAAATTTCTCATAGACTAATCCCCTAACCATTATTATAGGACCTATCCTGCTTTATTCTTTACTACTTTTCCATAACCTTGGGCTGTATCCAAAAGGGTATTCAGACATTACCATCTATGATAAAATTATGGGAAGATATGGTTACCATGGAACACTCTCTTTCCCTCTCCCTTTGGGTCCTTTCCTCATCCACCAAAAGACATAGTAGATTGTGTGGTTTCTCATATCGACTACTTCCTATTATTTATCACACTAATCATGACTCATGTGGTCTTAAAAATTGTTGGTTATTATGATATCTCCATGATCCCAAACCACTAGGGAATCCTCTTGTACGGTGTAAGCCCTAAAACCCAACCTCAAGGGCATCATTCCAAGTGTAATACCCAACCAAACTTCGGTCTCCTACTCAATATAATCCCCGACCATGTCATTATATGACCAAAGGGAATCATCATAGGTATAAAACCCAACTCAATATTCTAAGAGGACCATAATACTCTATAAAAAAACCTTAAGTGGTCCTCCATAGGTGTGGTTCCTCATAACCAAACTACACATGCTTTGATTTCCATATAAATGAGATATATAGGAATCCTCCCTGAGGTCAAAATATAACACCCCAAATCATCCCTAATTCTCTCTAGGACACTTTCCCAACATGGTATTATCATATGTGGGAGTCAATATCCCTTCTTCATTCCCTAGGCTACCTCAACGTAAGCATAAAACCAAAATTTGACTAGGATACTTTCTCATAGAAATCCTTTCCGAATGATGTTAAACAACATAGTTTGGTATTTATTAGATGAACTTAAAAGGTATGATGTGTCCAGTTATGTGGAACCAACCTATGTGGGTTCTGAATCATTTTACAGGGATATATAGGAATACTATCTCATTGGTCTAATCCTAATATCAAAATAACTCCCATCTCCCTGGATGATGATGATACACTATAGAGTGCCCCACTATGTGGCCCAAAACTAGCATCATAGTAACAGTGACCGAAAAATCTCTATTCAGTACATAAGGGGGTACCATTGATGGATAACATCAGATACATACATATGATTATGATAAAAACTGATTGTTAATTCAAGGGTGAGCATTGTCATACTTAGGAATCAATGAAGGGTTTATAAACATATCTTAAATCTATAAGAGAGTCCCATAGTAGGAAAAAATTCCCCCAAAAAGGTATGATGAGACAAACCTTCCATCCTCTCGATCGATGAGATTTTTTAATTTTCACTGGCCATGTTTCCCAAAGATAACTTACCTTTGTAAATTAGGTCCAAGATTTATCATGGATATAGAACCATTGGGTGCTTTTTGTTCCATGAATAAACCTCATTGGGAACTGTATGAAAAGGACGTGGTTTTATGTGTCTAATGTGAAGGGTGTTCCACCAACCCCACAAAATTACATTATACACCCACATGTCATTTGGGGTTAAAACATTTTCAAAGGATTAAAAATGATTTTTTACAATATTTTATGAATGGTTTATTTATGATTCCTTATAAAAATGTGTGCTATGAATATTTGTTTTAATGTTTTTCACATGAATAGATTTTTCAACTGTCCTGGCTATTTATTTATTTCAAAATTACTTTGAAGATATCCATATATATCTTAAAATAAAATATATTTCTCAATATTTTAGAAATTTTTATTTACAATTTTATCAAAATAAAATGGTATTTGTATAATTTATTCAAATAAAGGTTCATATGTTAATTTAAAATTTTATTTCATCTATGTAAATATCCTTTGATGTTTCATATGATTCACTAGGGATATGATCTAATGACATCATCCACAATATTTTCTAGATGGATTATGATTTTTTTATATTAAAATCTTTATGAAACCAATTTCTATTCTATAAGTTATTATATTATGAATTAATGAATGTTTTTATGATCATGTGGCACACATATGTACAGTTTTCATTATGAGATTCATGGGTATTTTAACTCTCTCTCATTAATTGGGTAATGGCTAATATATCTTGATATAATATGAATATCTTGATGATTGTACCCATTATTAGGATTAAAAGTGGTTTGTTATTGTGTAACAACCCAATCTTCCACGATACACTTCTCTTTGAATAATGCAAAAGTGTGTGTTATATGCAACACTGAGTTCAAGTACACCACGACTTACCAAACTAGCCGTTTAAAAGAGGTTATGAATAGTATTAACTGAATTTTAAATATTATATTATCCTTATAATTTTAATCCATATTATGAGTTTCTAAGACATTATTTATGAACAAATTCATTTTTTTAGATAAAAGAAGTATTTTTCAAAAAATGAAATTTTACCGCATTTTTATGGTGAAGCCTTTTTAAAACCAATATTTGAAACTTTAATATATTCAATTTGACAAAATTAAATTCTTCTTTAGAATTGGGACATAATAATTTAGTATCAATAATGTTTTGGTGTCTTTCTGATAACTTTCATATTTTTGTGAATAGTGAAAAATACTATATTTTAACTGAAAACAACTTTTTTAATCAAAATAATTTATATTGTTAAATTATAAATTTTAATGGTTTGGAAGTATAAATAGATTATATTTTTACTATTTAATCCAATGATGGTCATTTTATGTAATTTCACTTTGAAATTGGACATAAACAAGTGTCAAACTTTTGATAGTTATTATTTCTTAAAAATACGCCTTTTGGTTTCGAAAGCGGGAATCAATTTTAAATTAATAAATGAAACTTTTATGTTTTTAATTTGGTAAAATAGACTTCATTTTTGGATTCTGAATAACTAGATTAGCCTAGGGTGAAATTTTGGTACTTTTCGGATAACTTTTATATTTTGATGAATAGTGAAAATTACTAAATTTTAATTAAAAACAACTTTTTTTAATCGAAATAATTAATAGTGATAAATTATGAATTTGAGTGATTATAAATTATATTTAAAATATATTTTTACCACTTAATAAAATGTGGGTCATTGAACATAATTTTACATTTAAACCGAACATAAACAACTGTCAATCTTTTGATAGTTATTATTTCTTAAAAACACGCTTTTTGTTTTAACAACGGGAATTAATTTTAAATTAATTTCTGCCACTTCTGTGTATTAAATTTAGAAATATTGATTCCATATTTAGAATCAGTATTTCCAAATTGTGTAAATAGGTAACTTTTATTTTTAGACATTTTGAATAATTACTTCGCTAAATATTTTATTTACCATGGTTAAGGGTAAATCCGGTAAATAAGGGTTAAAAAATAATATTATAATAATACTAAATTACCCTAAAACGTTTCCTAACCTTATTTATGGATACATGTCCGACCATGGGCATCTTTGGGTCTATTTGGGGACCCCATGGATCCACTTGTAAGTGATAGGGACACTTTATTTTAATTAAGTTAAAATGAATACAAAAATGACACAAGCATATATCTTTTAGAAAAACAATTGTTGCATAGGGTTATATATGTTGGATTTTATACTATAAATATTCATTAGAAAGATAAAGCGATTTAATACATAATGATATTTTATTTATAATTTTTATACATTAAATAATGTAATTTATTTATGACACAATGGTGATGAAGTAATTACCATAATAGTGAAAAATTAGAATAATTGATATTATAAATACCAAAATAAATATAATTTGAGACTTTTTATGAATTACACTAATTTTCTAGGTTAATATGACATGTTAGGATTGATATAATTAATTTTTTTAGAAGTAATAATTCTGTTATAATTTTTTAAAAAACATTTTTTGAATAGTGTCAAAATTGACATAAAAGTGTTTTTAAAACAAATTATATTATTAATTGATATTAAATTTTTAAGAATCTAAGGTTCAGCCAAGAGACTTATATATTGATATGTGTATCATTAATGGACCACTTTGGGGTTGATTGGATGTATATATTATGTTTATTAACCATATAATATAAAAATACAAAGAGACATTGAAAAAGTTAAACTAATTAACTAAGAGTTAATACTTAATGATATTGTTAATGTAATGACCAAAACATGTCTAAATTCTATTGGTTGGGTGGTTTGAGACCCATACCCACCTTAACTATTAAATAATCATCTTTTTATCCATTAGAAACCGAATATGAATTTATTATAAATTAATATTTCTAGTTTTTCCAAAGGTGCCCCTCACCCCTCTTATAAAAGGGCACTCCTCCTTCTCATTTCATCACACCTTCAAAGCCTTTTGGTTCGATGAAACCCTACCCAAATACTCTCTAAACGTCCCCCAAAACAACCTATAGGCCTTAGTTTGATCATAAAATCAACCTAAGGAGCCCTTTTGATCAAAGCAAAAAGAAGAACCCGAAGAAGAGGTAATGTTTTCACCACCCCTTTTCAAGTTCCTTTCTTCTTCCACTTCTTCTTTCTTTGTTATTTATATTATAAAATAATTAATCCACTATCTCCTATATACTGTAATATTATTATAAATATGGTATAGCCATATTCATTATTCTATCCACCCTTTGAATAACATGTCACCATACGTGCGTACGTACGGCTTACCGTCTCCACGTCGTGGTTTAATTGTTATTCAATAAATTATTATTTGGATGG
The DNA here is from genome assembly GCA_963277665.1 of Viscum album. Lineage (NCBI taxonomy): Eukaryota > Viridiplantae > Streptophyta > Magnoliopsida > Santalales > Viscaceae > Viscum > Viscum album. The sequence continues at coordinate 394,098,067 of OY728158.1, forward strand.
GTATAATAATGATGTGTAATTCATATAAATAATAAATATAACATGATAATTATTTTTTATATATGATATACCATTCAATTATATATTATTTTAATATCAAAAGAATGATATTGTGGCTCATGCGTACGTACGGACTACCGTCTCCACAAATGTGATGAGATGCATTCTCCATCGTTTCTATTCAAGTATAATTCTCATTTGATGATTAAAAATAATGTTTAAGTACTTGATATAATTCTGGATATGAATAATATACATCCCATTAATAACAAATATGGCTCACATAACAAAGAATATAAATTAAAATGAACCCGTTAACACCCAAAATGATGATAATTCTAAGATAATATTAACAAATCAATGTTAAAAGATCATATATGATATCATATTAATGTAAATGATTCTTGTATAATTCAATAACAATTATTTCACCATTATACATCAGGTTAACCTATCGTTGACCAAGGAAAAAGTACAAAGTAAGGGGTTTCTTATCTCACTTTTAATTCCGTGAGAATTCCATTGTTCACCACTTATTTATTGCATGTGGTGTGTGTACTGACCATGATTGTATTCATTGTGTAATATACTTTAATTTATGGATATTTACATCATCATGGTATGATCTTTCTTTCATGGATGTATGTTTCATAAGTTACCTAATCGATAAGGGAATTTGAAATTTCAATTTCGACTCATTTTGCTTTATGCATATTTCATTAATTATATTACTCCAAGATTATGTGTGGAATCACTATTCATTTGATTATGTCATAATTTCCACTCCCCTTACTGTGGATATACTATTGATACACATAATCACTCCCTTGATAATTTCTCAAGACATCGATATGAATTTGATAAGAGTAATTTTAACTCATTCTCCATTTGTTGAGTTAAACATCCAATTCATCGGTGTTGTTTTTATAAGATTATGTGTGAAAATAATTTTATTGATTTACACTGAATATCCAATCATATTTTGTGTATTTATATTTTTCACACATAACTATGTCATTTATTTATCCTTAATCTAAGGATACAGCCTTTATGAGAGATTTCATCTCAATTTAAATTCCATTGAGACTTCTTTGTTGTTATACACCAAATCACTTTTATGAGGTGTATATAATGTACTTTGACATAGTATATCATGAATCCCTTTATTCTCATGATATTACAAAGTTTTGATTACCTAAATTATTTTTATTCAAGTGCCTCTCTTTTGGTTAGAATGTCTAACTAAAATACCATTTTTAAATGTTTTAAAGACTTATTTATCTAAATCTTTCTCATTAATGTACATGTTTTAAAACTGGTTTTAAGGATTTATTTATATGGACATTAATGTTTTAAAATTAAAACTCCTTTTAAAAAGTTTCAATGTGGTATGGGACACTTTGATTCAGAAATCTATTTTTAAATGGATTCTTGACAAATAGTGTGACTTTTAAATGATTTCAAGAAAAAGGGGGATATTTCTCTCAAATAGTTTTGATGATTATTTTCATCTATGTCAATATCCTTCTTTATTCTCAATTAAGGTTAATATGATACAATAAAATATTCCATATTGTATCGAATGAGTTATGTTTTACTGTGGATGTGTTATTTTTATACCATTCATGGTTTGTGGATAAAGTATTGACATTTTGTATGCTAGTTTTAATACGAATGTTTATGTTATGTTTAAAACTTTTCATATGGGGAATGCATTGGACTTAGTAAGTGACGGGTGGAGCCCTCTATAGCTCCTCGATGCATCGGTAGGTCTCATTAGAAAAACTAGTGTCTTGGCACAAGGCCTTGGAAAAATCTTATTTGTAGTCTTGCCATGAGGCCTTGGCTATGTAGTTATGATAGTATGGAATTATGAATTCCATTATTATGAAAGTGGTTATTAATATTGAATGTGATTGTTCTACTAGTAGAATATCCATGTGAATATGTAAATAGAATTATTTCGTTTTATCTTTTCCATATTATGTTGAAGTTCAAGTTTAAAAGGCTTTTGTTTTAATTATAAATTTCCTTAAGTGTTTATGTTTATCTATGAAAGCATCTGCTATAATGTTTTCCTTACTGAGCATCTGAGCTCACCCCTTTCAATGTTTTATTTTTCCCAGGATTATGAAGAAGTAATTTATTAATGACCTACAGGGATAGTATAAGGGGATATGAAGACATGATGTTTTTTTATGATGTAATGTAAAACTTTATGATTGTATCTAGTGTTTCCAAGGCTAATAAGCTAATCGGTCTTTCGAGACTTGATCTTTCTTGTGATCATGCCAATGTTATGTAATAATGCACCGTCTTTGGGTAACTGGGGTCAGGGCATTACAGTTGGTATCAGAGGAAGTTTAGTACAAACATTGGGAGCAAGATTTAGATAAAATCTGATTAGAGCACATATACCTAAGATGAACTTTGAGGATTAGTATAGAAGAACATCCTAGAATTTTGTTACTGTAGAGATTTTGTGAGTTTTCCGAGCAATACATCCCTGTCTGGATACGAGCAGGTAGAGGCGGCTCTGGCACAGATGTACCTAGGGGTAAAACCCGAAAACCCCGCTTTGAGCTAGACTCGAACGGGAACTGGTGCATGACAATGGGCCTTGCTGCACTCTTGGTTACGACACTCCCGGGGGATATGCTTAGGATAATTTACATTTTATTTACAAACTAATTTTAATTATTATATATATAAGATGAGAGTAAATGACCTTGGTTAATCCTAATGTGTTTCAAAATGAGAATATGGTGAGAGGTTAATCTCTAAATGATTTTATGACTACTGTTACTCACACAATGCTTTCTGGTTTTAGTCAATGGCTGGATTCCAAGGAAGTCATAGTGACTTTGAGAATGATGTAAAAGGTGGGAACGGTGGTGGAAATGAGAAACAAAATGGAATGTTGATAGGCGTAAAAGATATCGTCTTTATGCGAAATCAGTTTTCCAAAAATATGATCAACAACATATATATTAACCAACTCCCAAACTCAACAAGGAAGAGAAATGTGATGAATGATAAGAGCTCCAGCAGTGGAGACCATGGAGAAAGGAATCCTCAATTTCCATCATGCAGGAAATGTGGAAGGAGACACCCAGGAAAGTGTCTCAATGGGACAAAGAAATGCTTTACATGCGGGAAGGAAGGACATAAAGTGAAGAATTGCCGAAGAAAAATGAAGAGTACTATGGAAGAAGATAAAAATGGTACCAAGAGTCCATTTACAGTCATTTTCCGTAAATGTAGGGGACCTGGCCATTACCCGAGTGAATGCCCTATTCTATAAGATATTTTCTTGGTCAAAGAAGAAGCTATGTGGAAATAAATAGTTGTAGAAATGTTTAAAAAGTATTAGTGCTCCTTGTTGATGGGTTTACTTTGGAATAATTTTCTATTGTATTTGTAACCCCACATTTTTTCATGTGAGAATGATATTTGAGGAAGAATTATATCTTCTCTTGTGGATATGGGTATAAATAGCCATTTGGTTTTATATGATCATTGGGGTTTGGGAGAATTATAAGTTATTATAATTTGGGATGAAAATGCAAGGTATGATATAACATTTGTGGTTAAATTATGTTTTGGTATTTTGAGGAATTTATCTCATTTTGGTAATATTATAAAATATAGTTTTTGAAAAAGGACAATATGTAGACCGTGTGACAACCCGTCGCGTCAGACAAAGCTGTGAGAATCGAACCCACAACCAAAGTGCGAATGGGATTTACCGCCTACCACTGGACTACGTGAAGTCCCTGGATAGTGTGACTAATTATTTTTAGTTAAATAATGATCAATAATAATATGATTTGGGTTCTTATGTATTATTAAATTAATACCCTTAGTATAGGAAAATGATTTGGTGATTAAGTGATAGATTTTATTTTGGAAATTGTTCGCTTTGTTGTGAACACTATATGCCCAAGGAATATAAAATAGTATGGTATTTCATTTGAGGAGTAATGGTGGATTTTTATCTATGTTTTTATTATGGATTTATAGTGATTTGGGTTGTTTATGGAAATGATTAGGTTAATTACTTTTAAGTATGTGACTTTAAGAGTATTTGATGTCATTTGGAGAAACAATTTAACGTGGAAGACTACATTCTTATAAGTTTTGAGTTTTAGTATTAGTTTGGATTATATTGAAGGATTTTAAGGACAATTGATTATTGAATGGTATTTATTTATCTTTGGGGTATTGCTGGATTAATTTTAGAAATTAAGATTAGTGTTTATTTCTCTCAAGGAATATCCTTTTGGGGGATCATTAGATCTTGTACTAACCATTTTGGTTTTGATTAATCTCTAAAGACAATGTAAATATATAGTTTATCCTGCATGGATCATGTGATTCTATAGAAGTTTATTCTAGCTCTTCCAGTGTGACCAAGTCTTCTTGAATACCCATCGTTTAAAAAAATGAGTTAGTGGTGGAAATTTATTAAATAATGAAACTCTACTTAAAAATTAAGTGTATATATTTATATTCTTAATCAATATCATAAATGAATTCCTCATCCTTATGTAATGTAACTTAAAACAAAAAAATTTGTCCGTTTACTTTTCCTACTATGAGATTAATGATCGTTTGTCCCAACACATGTTTATGGTTTTATTATTGTTAACTTTCTCCTGATCATGATTTCTATCCCTCTACATCAGAACTTGACACTTAGTTTATCATCCATATCCATGTTTTCCTACCTTGAATCCTAGTATGGGTTATCTTGGGTGACCTTTATACCTCTCTTTCTTTCTTATAAAGTAATAGTTTTATTGACTCTTTTTCTAATGTGGGACTTTCCTTTATATTCTCAAGCCCAATTTTTAAAATTGTGAGGACGCAATTTATTGAAAGAGGGGTGAATGTAACACCCCAATCTTTCATGGTACACTTCTCTTTGAATAATACAAAAGCGTGTGTTATACGCAACACTGAGTTCAAGTACACCACGACTTACCAAACTAGCCATTTAAAAGAGGTTATGAATAGTATTAACTGAATTTTAAATATTATATTATCATTATAATTTTAATCCATATTATGAGTTTCTAAGACATGATTTATGAACAAATTCATTTTTTCAGATAAAAGAAGTATTTTTTAAAAAATGAAATTTTACCGCATTTTAATGGCGAAGCCTTTTTAAAACCAATATTTGAAACTTTTATATATTCAATTTGACAAAATTAAATTCTTCATTAGAATCGGGACATAAGAATTTAGTATCAATAATGTTTTGGTGTCTTTCTGATAACTTTCATATTTCTGTGAATAGTGAAAAATACTATATTTTAACTGAAAACAACTTTTTTAATCACAATAATTTATATTTTTAAATTATACATTTTAATGGTTTGGAAGTATAAATAGATTATATTTTTACTATTTATTCCAATGATGGTCATTTTAAGTAATTTCACATTGAAATTGAACATAAACAAGTGTCCAACTTTTGATAGTTATTATTTCTTAAAAATACGCCTTTTGGTTTCGAAAGCGGGAATCAATTTTAAATTAATAAATGCAACTTTTATGTTTTTAATTTGGTAAAATAGACATCATTTTTGGATTTTGAATAACGATATTAGCCTAGGGTGAAATTTTGGTACTTTTTGGACAACTTTTATATTTTGATGAATAGTGAAAATTACTAAATTTTAATTAAAAACAACTTTTTTAATCGAAATAATTAATAGTGATAAATTATGAATTAGAGTGATTTTAAATTATATTTAAAATATATTTTTACCATGTTATACAATTTGGTTCATTGAACATAATTTCACATTTAAACCGAACATAAAAACTGTCAATCTTTTGATAGTTATTATTTCTTAAAAACACGCTTTTTGTTTTAACAACGGGAATTAATTTTAAATTAATTTTTGCAGCTTCTGTGTATTGAATTTAGAAAAATGTATTTCATATTTGGAATCAGTATTTCCAAATTCTGTAAATAGGTAACTTTTATTTTTAGACATTTTGAATAATTACTTCAGTAAATATTTTATTTACCATGGTTAAGGGTAAATCTGGTAAATAAGGGTTAAAAAATAATATTATAATAATTCAAAATAACCTTAAAACGTGTCCTAACATTATTGGTGGATACATGTCCGACCTTGGGAATCTTTGGGTCGATTTTGGGACCCCATGGATCCACTTGTAAGTGATAGGGACACTTTATTTTAATTAAGTTAAAATGAATACAAAAATGACACAAGCATATATCTTTTTGAAACAAAAATTGTTACATAGGGTTATATATGTTGGATTTTATACTATAAACATTAATTAGAAATATAAAAAGATTTCCTACATAATTATATTTTATTTATAATTTTTAGACATTAAATAATGTAATTTATTTATGACACAATGGTGATGCAGTAATTACCATAATACTGAACAATTAGAATAATTGATATTATAAATACCAAAATAAATATAATTTGAGACTTTTTATGAATTAAACTAATTTTATAGGTTACTATGACATGCTAGTATTGATTTAATTACCTTTTTTCGAAGTAAAAATTCTGTTATGATTTTTACAAAAATCAATTTTTGAATAGTGTCAAAATTGACATAAAAGAGTTTTTAAAACAAATATTATATTATTAATTGATATTAAATTCCAAAGAATCTAAGGTTCGGGCATGAGACTTATATCATGATATTTGTATCATTAATGGACCACTTGGGGGTCGATTGGATGTATATTGTATGTTTATTAACCATATAATATAAAAATACAAAGAGACATTGTAAAAGTGAAACTAATTAACTAAGAGTTAATAGTTAAAGATATGGTTAGTATAATGACCCAAACCTGTCTAAATTCTATTTGTTGAGTGTTTTTTGACCCATCACCACCTTAACTATTAAATAATCAACTTTGGAGCCATTATAAACCGAATATGAATTTATTATAAATTAATATTTCTAGCTTTTCCAAAGTTTCCCCTCACCCCTCTTATAAAAGGGCACTCCACCTTCTCATTTCTTCACGCCTTCAAAGCCTTTTGGTTTGACCAACCCCTACCCCAATAATCTCTAAAATTCCCTCAAAACAAACTAGAGGCCTTAGTTTGATCAGAAAGTCAACGTAAGGATCCCTTTTGATCAAATCAAAAAGAAGAACCCGAAGAAGAGGTAATGTTTTCAACACCCCTTTTCAAGTTCCTTTATTCTTCAACTTCTTCTTTATTTGTTATTTATATTCTAAAATAATGAATCCAGTATCTCCTATATACTATAATATTATTATAAATATGGTACAACCATATTCAGTATTCTATCCACCCTTTGAATAACATGTCACCATACGTGCGTACGTACGGCTTACTATCTCCACGTCGTGGTGTAACTGTTATTCAATAAATTATTATTTGGATGGGTATAATAATGATGTGTAATTCATGTAAATAATAACTATAACATGATAATTAATTTTTATATATGATATATCATCCAATTATATATTATTTTAATATCAAAATAATGATATTGTCGCTCATGCGTACGTACGGACTATCATCTCCACGAACGTGATGAGATTCATTCTTCATCGTATCTATTCAAGTATAATTATCATTTGATGATTAAAAATAATGTTTAAGGACTTTATATCATTCTGGATATGAATAATATACATCCCATTAATAAAAAATATGGCTCACATAACAAAGAATATAAAGTAAAATGAACCCGTTAACACCCGAAATGACGATAATTCTAAGATATTATTAACAAATCAATGTTAAAAGATCATATATGATATCATATTAATGTAAATGATTCTTGTATAATTTAATAAAAATTATTTCACCATTATAAAGGAGGTTAGCCTACCTTCGACCAAGGAAAAATTACAAAGTAAGGGGTTTCTTATCTCACTTTTAATTCCGTGAGAATTCCATTGTTCACCACTTATTTATTGCATGTGGTGTGTGTACTGCCCATGATTGTATTAATTGTGTAATATAATTTAATTTATGGATATTTACATCATCATGGTATGATCCTTCTTTCATGGGTGTGTGTTTCATAAGTTACCTAATCGATAAGGGAATTTGAAATTTCAATTTCGACTCATTTGGCATTACGCATATTTCATTGATTATATTACTCCAAGATTATCTGTGGAATCACTATTCATCTTATTATGTCATAATTTCCACTCCCCTTCCTGTGGATATACTATTTATACACATAATCACTCCATTGATAATTTCTCAAGACATCAATATGAATTTGATAAGAGTAATTTTAACTCATTCTCCATTTGTTGAGTTAAACATCCAATTCATTGGTGTTTTTTTATAAGATTATGTGTCAATATCATTTGATTTATTTACATTGAATATCCAATAATATAAAGTGTATTTATATTTTTCACACATAACTATGTCGTTGATTTATCCTTAACCTAAGGATACAGCCTTTATGAGAGATTTCATCTCAATTTAAATTCCATTGGTACTTCAATGTTGTTATACACAAAATCACTTTTATGAGGTGTGTATAATATACTTGGACATAGAATATCATGAATACCTTTATTCTCATGATATTACAATGTTTTGATTACCTCAATTATTTGTATTCAAGTGTCTCTCTTTTGGTTAGAATCTCTAACTAAAATACCATTTTTAAATGTTTTAAAGACTTATTCATGTAAATATTTCTCATTAATGTACATGTTTTAAAAATGGTTTTAAGGATTTATTTATATGGACATTAAAGTTTTAAAATTAAAATTCCTTTTAAATAGTTTCAAAGTGTTATGGGACACTTTCATTCAAAAATCTATTTTTAAATGGCTTCTTGACAAATAGTGTGACTTTTAAATGATTTCAAGAAAAAGGGGGATATTTCTCTCAAATAGTTTTTATGATTATTTTCATCTATGTCAATATCCTTCATTATTATCGATTGAGGTTAATATGATTCAATAAAATATTCCATATTGTATCGAATGAGTTATGTTTTACTGTGGATGTGCTATTTTTATACCATTCATGGTTTGTGGATAAAGTATTGACATTTCGTATGCCAGTTTTAATACGATTGTTTTTGTTATGTTTAAAACATTTCATATGAGGAATGCATTGGACTTAGTAAGTGCTGGGTGGAGCCCGCTATAGCTCCTAGATGCATCGGTAGGTCTCATGAGACAAACTAGTGTCTTGGCACAAGGCCTTGGCAAAATCTTATTTGTAGTCTTGGCATGAGGCCTTGGCTATGTGGTTATGTTATTCTGGAATTATGCATTCCATCATTATGAAAGTGGTTATTGATATTTCATGTGATTGTTCGACTAGTAGAATATCCATGTGAATAAGTAAATGGCATTATTTCATTGTATCTTTGCCCTATTATGCTGAAGTTCAAGTTTAAAAGGCTTTTGTTTTAATTATAAATTTCTTTAAGTGTTTATGCTTATCTATGAAAGCTTCTGCTATAATATTATCCTTACTGAGCATCTGAGCTCACCCCTTTCAATGTTTTATTTTTCCTAGGATTATGAAGAAGTAATTGATGAATGACCTGCAGGGATAGTATGAGGGGATATGAAGACAAGATGTTTTTTTTATGATGTAATGTAAAACATTATGATTGTATCTAGTGTTTACAAGGATACTAAACTAATCGTTCTTTCGAGACTTGATCTTTCTTGTGATCATGCCAATGTTATGTAATAATGCACCGACTCTGGGTAACTGGGGTCGGGGCGTTACAGATTGAACACTATCCATTATGGAATTTTGTAAATTATGTTCTTATGGTCTTGGTCATGATCATTGACTAATGAAATGATTTATATTCTTATATTGGTCCACAATTCCTATGTAATATTTTTTGTGATTATCATATTTTCTCATGGATCGTGATTGATTAATGATGATTCCTCACCCTTGTGATTCATGTATTTTTAAATGTTAAAGCATTATGCCATGACCCACGATTATGATCTATGACTGATTGGGTATCAACTTAATAATTTATGATCATGAAATCATACCCTTATGATTATCATTTTCATTCTTATTTTCATTAATAGATATATCTCATTTTTATATTTTATGTGTATTTAAACTCACCCTTTATTGTGTTTCCATTTTCCCTAGGTTATAAATAAAGTCTTTATGTATGATATGTTTACGAAGGTTATTATGAGAGAAGAACTTCATAGAATATGTTGAAGATATTTCATAAAATAGGTTGATTATACTCCTAGCCTCCGGAGACACTAAACCTTTACAGTTATGGGGCACAAATTACTGTGTAATATTTTATTTTTTAATCTAAAATGATGAAATATATATGTATATTTTTCTTGGGTTTCCTAATTAGGTGAAATGGAAGAATATGGTAACATTACCATCTATGTTTTTAATTGGACTAAATGGAAAAAAATTAAATAACATGATAAAGTAACACTAGATTATTCCTAGTGATAATATTTTCACATATAATTTATAATTAGTTTAATCAATATTTCTTTGAATTGATAATTATTATGGTTAATTTTTCATTCTAATAGTTTCTTTCATTTTATCATCATTGTATATAAGAATGAAAAATAAAATCCATTTATTGGTATCCATACATTCTCCATGAATCATGGAACATCTCTGTTGGTATTATAGAAGCTAGCACGGAGAAATCAAAAACCTTCCATCATTCATTGTTGATCACAAAAAGTAATATTTTGATCTCGAAATAATTTTTCTCTTATAATATCATTCTTGATATGGAAGAGTAGGATTTATCACTAGGTTCCTAAGATAAATTTTGAGGTATTCTCTCAATGTTGATAAAAGTTTCTTGAGAAAATTCATTATGCATAACATTTCTTAGACACATTAAAAATTATATAAATAAAACAATATACTTTGAGATAAATAATTAATAATTGTGTAAAGGACCTTTATATAATTTATTATCATAAGTAAACCCTACCTAAAACATTAATAGTATTATTATTATATTTTCTGGATATGTGCTAAACTCATAGATTAATATATAATTTTTTAGGCCCTTAACCTGACCCATCAATATTCTTCAGTATTTATCAAACATAGAATAATAAATATTTATTTTAGAAAATAAATATCATTATATTATTATTTTAATAAAAAATAAATATTATATTCCATAAATTTTTTAATAAATATATATTTTTAATATTCTTGTAATTAAATAATTATTTATATTAATATATTCACTAAATTAGTGAACAAAAAAAGTTTATTTATCACCTTGAAAATAATAATCAAGTTATAACTCATAATTAATAGTTATTTTATGTATAACTCATATAATTCCTAAGCTAAAATATATTTCGGGATTAAATTTATGTTATCAATAATAATTGAATAACTATTAAAACACAACTCATGAATAATATTTATTTTAATTATTAAATTCAAATAGAATTTAACAGAAATTATGGATACCCTTAGTGTTTAACCCTCAAATCCTCCATATCAAGGGCATTAAGAGAGCTTCCCTAAAGTATAATATTATCATCTAACAATGCATCAATATTTCTATAGAGAAATAATTCAATACGGTAATGATAGTAACCTCATACGAACACTTATTATGTAATATAATCTCTTTATTGGTTGGAGTGGAGTGGTCAAGAGGGGTTGATATCCAATAAAATTAATTTTAAAAATACCTTTAAATAAAAAATAACCTCATTAAAAAACTTATTAGTTAAATCAAACAATAGGTATATGTAATTGGTAATTTTAAATAGTTTCTCAAGGGCACAATCAAAATCTAATTAAAATTATTTTAAATCACTCTAACCTTTACAATAATTTTACTCACACAAAATAAAAAATATATATGTAAATAATAAAATATAATAATTAAATTATTATCTTTTAATAAAAAACTATACACAATAATTAAAATCGTAGTTGATAAAATGGTTTTAAAAGGAAATCAATTTTAGATAGTGTAATAAAAAAATAACACATGTGAGATTTTAAAACAAGTGGTTTAGTTCCAAGATAAAACCTATTCTGATCGACTTGATAGTAACCCAATTCCAAGCATATTTATTTTAAAAAATAAATAATATAGATTAGGGATTACATATAATAACTTCACATAAGTCATTTCAATCTAAAACCAATATATTCCACAGTTATTTAGGGGATAATAGATATAAAATGAATAAGAATGAATTATTAGATTAATCATATTTACAATGTAGAAATATTCATTGGTAAATAAACATCCAATATAAGAACAAATTAAATGTAAAGAAAATCATATAGAAGTGAGAAAGAGTGAGAGAACAAGGAGTTATGATTTAGAAAAATCTCTAATCAGTTTTGGTTGATCAATTTTTTTTAAACATATACCTAAAAAATACTTTGAAGAAGATTCATAGATTTAATAGTGAAGTTTATAAAAAATATTATCATGAGAAATAGGTCATATAGTATCCTCATATATTTCAAATTCACTTTTCCATCTCTGTTTCATATTAGGATTCTTCAAATATAAACTCAATGACTTTCCAATTATCCATTAAATAATAATCATATTTAATTCACCATATTAGTCATTATTTATAAAATTAATAAATGGTTTTGATTTTCATTTAATGTTCAAAAAAAGTCATTAGAATAAATAATATTTTATTCTATGATAGACATAAAAGGAGTTGTTAATTACTTTGGCATGATAAGAATGATCTCACATATATACTAAAGCATAGTCATTTGGTGACACTGAAGGAGTAACATATAAGATCAATATGACAAGGCATTGAAGAGGGATAATTTACATGAAATCATATATAATTTTCATGTAAGAATCTTTTCCATCCTACATTTTATATTTCCTTAGAAAAAAAGATCTAATTCCTTCAAATGGATGATATTTACTTTTCATATATGATATTTCATTCACACAGTCACATAGATTTAAATTTTTAATAAATCCATAATTTAAAAAAATTAATTTTGTGATGTACAGTTGATTGAGACTTTATGTGATCACTATAATTAAATGAATAGTTGATATAAATAATGCATAGAAAATACAACACATATAGAATTCTGAGATTATTTTCATGGAAGCTAGTCTACATGGATGCTTGTCTGATTGAACAATTAATTATTCTCACATTCAATACTTTATATAAGATTTCTACTCATATTCATATGATAGTTTGCTTCATGGAATATGTGGTACTCGCATGAAAGAATCATTTATCTTATAGAAGAAATGTTTTCTTCACATTGAAGAAAAATTGGTCCTAAAAAATATCCATATATAGTATATTTTTAAAAAATTTCCAAAAATATAATTTTCTATTAAAAATTATAGAATTCATTAGAAATAAAATAATACTGATTTGGGATCATTAAAATAACATTTTATAGAATAATCCGTCAATATCCCCTTTTTATGATCACAAATCATGGCATGTAATTGATAATACTTAGTCAAATTTAAAATACAATCCAAATGAATTCAATATTTATTGTACTATTTTATTTATCATATTAGAAATATGATATAATAATGAAAAAATAATGTAAATATTTAACCATTTTCTCCCCATTTTGGATTATGAAATTGTGGGATAAGATAAATATAAAGGATTTGAATTCAATAAAAATAAAATAAAATTAAACAATAGAATGGTGAAATTTTATGTAACTATACTAAAATACAATCAAAGGATTATAATATTGAAATAAAAAGGCTATATCAGTTACTCCAATTGAAATCAAAATCTGAGTCATCTTTTAGAGTGGTATTTAGATCATGGGTTTCTTTTCCTTCTAGGTAGAACGTGCAGATAAAGGATTAGGTATAAGGGTAGGAGGAAAAAACAATACTAGATTTCAATAGTCTAAGATGTTGAACATCCATTTTCATAGTAAGTCAAAAATTAAAAATTAAATAAGTTTAAGTTGGTGATATGTAGGTAGAGATAGAGTTTATAGGTATAGATGTAGGTTCTACAATAGTTAAATTGGAAATGTAAAGATATGGCAATGTAGATATGAAAGTGTTACTATTTTAATTTTTACACCGTCTATATATTATACTTATTTTTTTGACATCTATTCCAGCTAGTTCAAGTGTCTTAGAAGAATGGGATTGAAAACCATTTAACACCATTTCTCAATTTTTAGATTACACATTCAATACAGCCTTTATATTATCCATTAAGATCTATCTAATAGTAGTATCATCAAATTATAAAGAGATAATATGAGAATAATGGAAGGAACAGGAATGGGTTTGGAAGCTTTAGAAGAGGAAGCAAGATATAAAAGATAAGAAAAAAATTCTAATATCTATTTGATCAAATTCAACCTCATTTATTACAATATCAGTGAACAACTCCAATATGTTCTCTTAAACATTTAATTTTATTTCTCATATGAAAAATCATTAAAAACAGTTTGGGTTAAAGGTGATAAAAAATATGATATATAATCATGGTCATTTCTTCATCTATAAAATGCTTTCTAGAAGCTCATAATCCCAAGAACACTTCCAGAAAAATAGAAGAAAATCATTTTTAAGTCTAATAAAGTATTCCCTTGTAATGAATAAAGAAGTGTGTGGGGATTACATTGTGGTTCTAGGTAGATACTACCTTCCTATAGATTCAATAGTAAGTATTATTGGTTCATCATGAAAATATTTAGCCTCATATCTCATAGAACATTTAAACATAACATTTTGAATAGTTTTATAGATACAATATCCAATAGGTACTGGTTTATCATGACTGATATAATCCTTAATAATTATAACAATTCTAGAAGGAGAGACATAAATCCTTTGTTCACGATCAATATTCTCAACCAAATATCCATTAGGATCTCTTGGAATATATCGAATAGAATGCCACCATTACTAGGTAGATTGTCTCTATTAGAATCATTATCAGACCCATCACTTTCATAATTGGAATATAGAATTCCTAGCAATTTAAATCCAGTAGTTTTACCTCCCTAATATGTTCCTCTTTTCTTCTTAGAATCATCAATATCTTATTTTGATTTATCATAAAATTACAAAAAATAATGATTAGTGTCGATAAATCATTTAAACTTTGATCATTTTCAAAATATAGAAGATATTTTGGAGTGTTCAGAGGTCAAAAATATATACCATGATTTAGGGGTATTTTCCAAGAAACAAGAGGAGAAGAAATCATTTCATCTCTATAATCCCTTAAGGCTTCTTTAGTAGGTTTATTTTCTTCATTATCATAGGCTCTTATTACCACTTTATCCTGATAAACCAAATCATATTCACTCATATCAACTTACTCTTTCTTATAATAATTCTCTATAACTTCATTTGGTTATAAACCATTGTCATATTTTTTTCTAACTCAAGAGGATTCATAAATAGATTACATTTTTCAAAATTAATTTAATTGTATATAACCCATATCATCTTATAAGGGATCCAATTAACATTTATTATTTTTCATTTATATTAGTTTAACAAACACCTCCATATGAGTCTGATACTTCCTATCCATTAAGAACAACCTTTTTGAACTATATAATGATAGATATGAGCTTTAGATATGCTAAAGAATTAAAATATCAAGCAGTATTACTTACTTATTCTGTATTAGGCATGATCTATCTAACCTACCTAACATTTACACCATTTTCTAGATGATATATAATATAAAAATCTTCATGAATTATAATAAAAAATACCATTTTATGGGAAAAATTAAATGTTGTAAAAACTTAAGAAGTAACCTATATTCCACATCCAACTGCTTAGAGTTTTGTCTCCTCATGTTTCTATCACCACTAAGCTCCAAAAAAATATTTTATATTAAAAAACAAGAATTCCCAATAGGATAGTATATTTATAAATTTTAATATTCTCATTCATGTGAAATCATAAAACCTTTATCCCACTACTGGTAGTAAAATACTAGCTCCAATCCATTTAAAAACATTTACATAAAATATTTCTTTTCATCCATTTAAAACTCATAATTATCATAAAAATACTTAAATAACATTATATATAAGGGTCATACATTTATGATGAATAATATAATCTATCCTTTTTTTGAATAACTTTCAAAAATAGAGACTCATTATTCAAAAACCATTCAATTTATATTTCCTTATCAGGAACCACTTTAAAAGTCGATAAATGTAGTTTTTATGTCTTTATAGGAATAGTGGTAGTATCATTGGATTTTTTTTGGGGATGTGATGCATCTATAGGTTAATAATATGAGGGATACTTCATTATCACATTTTATACAAAGATCTTGGAGGCTAGAGGAAAAGTATTTGGTCAAAAATGGAATAAAGGGTATGTCAAAGAGTTGTGAGAGGATTTAGGGTGTTATAAAGTATGATTCACATTTGAGATGAGAATGTTTTAAAATAGTTTGTAGAAAATAAATAATTTCAGTGATAAAAATTAATAAAATAAAGAAAATAAAAAAAATAAACATGAAGGATTCTATGTTAATGGAAGTAGATAATTATATAGCACAGAAGCAACATCACAAAATTAAGATCCATGGAATTAATTTCCATAGAAGTAAGTTTGATTATAGAATATTAGTGTCACATAAGATAGTATATTCATGGAATCTATTTTCATATATAAGTTAAGGGCTCATAGATGTAAAAATATATAGAGAAGTTTAAAGGTCATTAATTTTAAAAAATATTATGACTTAATTACACCAGTCTTAATAATATTCATAGTTAAATCTATAAAATTAATTATAGAATTATGTAGATGTAAAACATCCTCATCTCATTAGTCTAATCCTGAAATAAAAATAACTCCCATATCCCTAGATGATGATGATACACTCTAGATTGACCCACTATGTGGCTCAAAACTAGCATCATAATAGCAATGACCAAAGAATCTCTAATTAGTACATAAGGGAGTACCATTTATGGAGAACATGAGATACATACATATTATTATGATAATAACTGATTTTTAATTCAAGGGTTAGGCATGTCATACTTAGGAATCAATGAAGGTTTCATGAACATATCTTAAATCTATAAGAGATTCCCAGATTAGAAAACAATTTCCCCCCAAAGGGTATGATGAGACGAACCTCCCATCCTCTCAACCAATGTGAGTTATTAAGTATTATTAAACATGTTTCCCAAATAGAACTTACATTGGTAAATCTGGTCCAAGATTTTCCATGTATATAGAACCATTGGGTGCTTTTGGTTCCATGAATAAACCTTGTTGGGAACAATATGAAATGGACGTGGTTATATGTGTCTAATGTGAAGGGTATTCCACCAACCCCACAAAATTACATTATACACCCACATGTCATTTGGGGAGAAAACATTTTCAAAATATTAATAATGAATTTTTAAAATATTTTATTAATGGTATATTTATGATTCTTTATAAAAAAAGTGTGTTATGAATCTTTGGTTTAATGTTTTTCACATTAATATATTTTTCAACTGTCATGACTATTTTTTTTATTTGAATATTACTATAAATATATCCATATATATCTTAAAATAAATTTAATTTATCAATATTTTGGTAATTTTTATTTATAATTTTATCAAAATAAAATGATATTTTTATCATGTTTTCAAATAAAGGTTCAATTGTTATTTTAAAATTTTATTTCATCTATGTAAATATCCTTTGATGTTTCATATGATTCACTAAGGATATGATATAAGGACATAATCCATGATCTTTTCTAGATGGATTATGATTTTGTGATATTACAATCTTTATGAAACCAATTTTTATTCTATAAGTTATTCTATTTTGAATTGATGAATGTTTTTATGATCATGTGGCACACATATTTACAGTTTTCATTATGAGATTCGTGGGTATTTTAACTATATCTAATTAATTGGGTAATGACTAATATATCATGATATAATATGAATATCTTGATTATTG
This sequence comes from Viscum album, assembly GCA_963277665.1. Classification (NCBI taxonomy): domain Eukaryota; kingdom Viridiplantae; phylum Streptophyta; class Magnoliopsida; order Santalales; family Viscaceae; genus Viscum; species Viscum album. The sequence continues at coordinate 394,116,061 of OY728158.1, forward strand.
GACCCATTATAAGGATTAAAAGTGGTTTTGGATTGAACACAATCTATTATGGGATTTTGTACATTATGTTCCTATGGTCATGGTCATGATCAGTAACTAATGAAATGACTTATATGCTTATATTGTGCCACAATTCCTATGTAATATTTTTTGTGAGTATCATATTTTCTCATGGATCATGGTTGATTTATGACGATTCCTCACTCTAGTGACTCATGTATTTTGAAATGCAAAAGCTTTATGCCATGACCCAGGATTATGATCTTTGACTGATTGGGTATCTACTTAATAATTTATTATCATGATCTCATACCATTATGATTATCATTTTTATTCCTATTTTCCTCAATATATATATCTCATTTTTATTTTCTATGAGTATTTAAACTCACCATTTATTATATTTCCATTTTCCCTAGGTTATGAAGAAACTCTTTAAGTAGGATATGTATACGAAGTTTATTATGAGAGAATAACTTCATAGAGGATGTTGAATATATTCCATGAAATAGGTTGATTATACACCTAGCCTCCAGAGACACTGAACCTTTATAGTAATGGGGCATGAATTACTGTGTAATATTTTATTTTTTAATCTAAAATGATGAAATATGTATGTATATTTTTCTTCAGTTTCCTAATTAGGTGAAACGGATGCATATGGTAACATTACCATCAATATTTTTCATCGGATTAAATGGTTAAAATTTAAATTACTTGATAAAGTAACACTAGATTATTCCTAGTGAGGATATTTTCACATATAATTTATAATTAGTTTAATCAATATTTCCTCGACTTGATAATTATTGTTGATAATTTTTTCATTCTAATAGTTTATTTAATTTTACCATCATTGTATATAATAATCCAAACTAAAATACCTTTATTGGTATCCATACATTCTCCATGAATCATGGAACATCTCTGTTAGTATTATAGAAGCTAGCATAGAGAAATCAAGAACCTTTCTATCATTCATTGTTGATAACAACAAGTTATATTTTGTTCTTGAAAATATTTCTATCTTATCAAATCATTCTTGAGATGTAAGAGGAGGATTTATCACTAGGTTTATAAGAGAAATGTTGAGGTATTCTCTCAATGTTGATAAAAGTTTCTTGAGAAAATTCATTATGCATAACATTTCTCAGACCCCTTAAAAATTATATAAATCAAACCATATACTTAGGGATAAATAATTAATAATTGTGTAAAGTTCATTTATATAATTTATTATCATATGAAAACCGAACCTAAAACAATAATAGTATTATTATTATATTTTATGGACATGTACTAAACTCATAGATTAATATATAATGTTTTCAGGCCCTTAACCCGACCCATCAATACTCTTCATGATTTATCAAACCTAGAATAATAATTCTTTATTTTAATAAATAAATATCATTATATTATTATTTTAATAAACAAATAAATATTATATTCCATAAATTTGTGAATAAATATATATTTTTAATATTCTTGTAGATAAATAAAAATTAATATTAATATATTCACTAAATTAGTGAATAAATATATTTTTATTTATCAACTTGAAAATGATAAGCAAGTTATAACTCATAATTAGTATTTATTTTATATATAACTCATATAATTATTAAGATAATATAAATTTAGTGATTAAATTTATGTGATAAATAATACTTGAATAACTATTAAAACGCAACTCAGGAATAATATTTATTTTAATTGTTAAATTAAAATATAATTTAATAGAAATTATGGATACACTTAATGTTTAACCCATAAAGCATCCATATAAATGGTAATAGGAGAGCTTCCCTAAAGTCTAATATTAGCATCTAACAACACATCAATGTTTCGATAGAGAAATAATTTAATACGGTAATGATAGTAACCTCATACGAATACTTATTATGTAATATAATCGCTTTATTGGTTGGAGTGGAGTGGTCAAGAGGGGTTGATATCTAATAAAATTTATTTTAAAAATAACTTTAAATAAAAAATAACCTAATTAAAAAACTTATCAGTTAAATAAAACAATAGGTATATGTAATTTGATAATTTTAAATAGTTTCTCAAGGGAACAATGAAAATCTAGTTAAAATGATTTTAAATCACTCTAACTTTTACAATAATTTTACTCACACAAAATAAAAGAAATATATGTAACTAATAAAATATATAAATTAAATTATTATTTTGTAATTAAAAACTGTACGCAATAATTAAAATTATAGTTTGTAAAATGGTTTTGAAAGGAAATCAATTTTAGATAGTGTAATAAAAAACATGTGAAATTTTAAAACAAGTGGTTTAGTTCTAAGATATAACCTATTATGATCCACTTGATAGTAACCCAATTCTAAGCATATTTATTTTTAAAAAAATCAATAAAATAGATTAGGGATTACATATAATAACTACACCCAAGTCAGTCCAAGCTAAAACCAAAAGCTTTAACAGTTATTCATGGGATAATAAATGTAAAATGAATAAGTATGAATTATCTGATTAATCATATTTACAATGCAGAATTATTTATTGGTAAATAAACATGCAATATAAGCACAAATATAATGTTAATAAAATCATATATAAGTGAGAGAGAGATAGAGAACAAAGAGTTATGATGTAGAAAAATCACTGATGAGTTCTGGTTGATCAAATTTTTTTAAACATATACATGAAAAAATACTTTGAAGAATATTCATAGATTTAATAGTGACATTCATAAAAAAAATATTTTCATGAGAAATGGGTCATATAGTATCCTAATATGTTTCAAATGAACTTTTCCATCTCTGTTTCATGTGAGGCTTCTTCAAATATAAAATCAATGACTTTCCAATTATCAATTAACGAATAATCATATTTAATTCATCATATTAATCATTCTTTATAAAATTATTAAATGGTTATGAATTTAATTTAATGTTCAAAAACAAGTCATTGGATTAAATAATATTTTATTCTATGATAGATATGAAAGGACTTGGTAATTACTTAGGCATGATAAGAATGATCTCACAATTATACTAAAGAATAATCACATGGTGACACTGAAGGAGTAACATATAAGATCAATATGACATGGCATTGAAGAGGGATACTTTACATCTAATAATATATAATTGCCATGTAAGATTCATTTCCTTCTTCCATTATATATTTCCATTTTAAAAAATATCTAATTCCTTAAAATAGATGATATTTATTTTTCATATATGATATTTCATTCACACATTAAAATATATTTAAATATTTAATCAATCCATAATTTAAAAAAAATAATTTTGTGATGTACAGTCGATCGAGACTTTATACGATCACTATAATTAAATGAATAGTTGATATAAAAAATGCATAGAAAATACAACACATAGATAATTTTGAGATTATTTTCATAGAAGCTTGTCTACATAGATTCTTGTCTGATTAGACAATTATTTATTCTCACATTTAATCCTTTATAGAATATTTTTACTCATAGTCATATGAAATTTTGCTTCACAGAATATGTGGTACACGCATTAAAGAATCATCTATCTTATAGAAGAAATATTTTCTTCACATTGATACACATCGGTCTTACAAAATATCCATATATAATATATTTTTATAAATTTTCCAAAAATATAATTTTCTATTAAAAATTATAGAATTCATTAGAAATAAAATAATCATGATTTGGGATCATTGAAATAAAATTTTATAAAATAAGCCATCAATATCCCCTTTTTTATGATCACAAATCATGGCATGGAATTGACAATACTTAAACAAATTTAAATTAAAAATTAAATGAATTTAATATGTATTCTACCTTTGTATTTATCATATTAGACATATGATAAAATAATAAAATAATAATGCAAATATTCAACCATTTACTCCCCATTTTGGATTATGAAAAATTGAGATAAGATAAATATAAAGGATTTTAATTAGATGAAAATAAAATAAAATTAAACAATAGAATATTGAAATGGTATGTAATTTTTTTATAATACAATCAAAGGATTATAATATTGAAATAAAAAGGATATATTAGTTACTCCAATTGAAATATAAATCTGATTCATCTTTTAGAGTGTTATTTAGATCATGGGTTTCTTTTCCTTCTAGGTAGAACCTGCTAATAAAGGATTAGGTATAAATTTAGAAATAAAAAATACTAGATATGAATAGTCTAAGATGTTGAACATCCATTTTAATAGTAAGTCCAAAAGTAACAATTAAAGAAGATTAATTTTGAGGTGTAGAGGTAGAGATAGAGGTTTTAGGTAGATATGGAGGTTCCACAATAGATAAATTTGCAATGTAAGGATATGGCTCCATAATATGAGTGAAATCACTAACTACCTACAATCCATGCTCCATAATCTGTAACAGTTCTAATTTGTCTTTCATGAAGCTATACAATAGATATACTAACACTTTAAACTTCTATATATAATATTTAAAAGATTAGGTGATAGGTTCATTTTATGTATTTGTGGATAATGATCAAAACATAGTCTTCATATATGATTTATTGAAAATTCAACACAAATAGTAATTAATATCCTGTTTGACGCCCTCTTTATATTATACTTCTTTCTTGAAATTTATTCTAGATAGTTAAAGTGTCTTAGAAGAATGAGATTGAAAATCATATAACACCATTTTTCAATTTTTAGATTACACATTCAATACAGCCTTTATATTATCCCATAAGATCTATCTAATAGTAGTATCATCAAATTATGAAGAGATAATATGCAAATAATTATAGGAACAGGAAAGGGTTTGGAAGCTTTAGGAGTGGAAGCTATATATAAAATCTAAGAGAAAAATTCTAATATTTATTTGATATAATACAAAATAATTTCATAAAATATCAGTGAACAACTCTGATATGTTCTCTTAAACATTTAATTTCCTTTCTCATATAGAAAATCATTAAAAACAGTTAGGGTTAAAGGTGATAAAAAATATGAGCTATAATCACGGTTATTTCTTCATCTATAGAATGCTCACTAGAAGCTCGTAATCCCAATAACACTTCCAAAAAAATACTAGAAATAATTGTTAAGTCTAAAAAAGTATTTGCTTATAATGAATGAAGAAGAAGGTGGGGATTCCATTGTGGTTTTAGGTGGAGACTACCATCCTTCAGATTCATTACTAACTAATATTGGTTCATCATGAAAATATTTAGCCTAATATCTCATGGAACATTTTAAAATAACATTTTAAATAGGTTTATAGATACAATATCCAATAGGTTCTGGTTTATCACGAATGATATAATCCTTAATAATTATAACAATTCTAGAAGGAGAGCCCTAAATCCTTTGTTCGCGATCAATATGCTCAACCAAAGAACCTTTAAGATCTATTGGAATATATTGAATGGAATGACCACCATGACTAGGTAGATTGTCTCCGTTGGAATCATCATCAGACCCATCACTTTCATAATTGAAATACAAAATTACAAACAATTTAAATCCAACAGTTTTACCTTCCTAATATGTTCCTCTTTTCTCCTTAGAATCATCAATCTCATATTTTTATTTCTCATAAAAATAAAAAAAATAATGATTAGTGTAAATAAATCATCTAAACATTTATCATGTTGAAAATATAGAATGGATTTTGGAGTGTTTAGAGGTCCAAAAGATATACCATGATTTTGGGGTATTTTCCAAGAAACAAGAGGAGAAGAAATCCTTTCATCTCTATAAGCCCTTGAGGCTTCTTTAGTAGGTTTATTTTCTCCATTATCATACGCTCTTATGATCTCTTTATCCTGATAAACCAAATCATATTCACTCATAATAATTCTCAGGAACTTTATTTGGTTATAAACCATTGTCATATTTTTTTATAACCCGAGAGGATTCTTAAATAAATTAAATGTTTCATTAATTCTTTAATTATATATAACCCTTAATTTCTTATAAGGGTTCCAATTAACATTTATTGTTTTTCATTTATATTGGATTAAAAAACACCTCCATATGAGTCTGATACTTCCTATCCATTAAGAACAACCTTTTTGAACTATAAAATGGTATATATGAGCTTTAGACAAGGTAAATAATTAAAATATCTAGCAGTATTACTTACATATTCCATATGATGCATGATATATCTAACCAACCTAACATTTACACCATTTTTGAGATGATATATAATAAATACATCTTCATGAATTAGAATAAAAAATACCATTTTTGGAAAAATTAAATATTGTAAAAACTTAATAAGTAACCTACATTCAACATCCAACCGCTTAGAGTTTTGTCTCCTCGTGTTTCCATCACCACTAAGCTCCAGAAAATTATTTTCTATTAAAAAAAGAATACCCAATAGGATAGTATATTTATAAATCCTAAAATTCTCATTCATGTGAAATCATTAAACCTTTATCCCATTGCTGGTAGTAAAATACTAGCTCCAATCCATTTAAAAACATTTACATAAAATATTTCTTCTCATCCATTTCAAACTCATAATTCTCATACAAATCCTTAACTAACGTTAGATAGAAGGGTCTTACATTTATGTTGAATCATATGATCTATCCTTTTTCTTGAATAACATTCAAAACTAGAGAATTATTATTCAAAAACCATTCAATTTATATTTCTTTCTCAAGAACCAATTTAAAAGTTGATAAATCTAGGTTTTATGTCTTATTAGGAATACTAGTAGTAGCATTGGAATTTTTTCAGGGATGTGATGTATCTATAGGTTAATAATACGAGGGATACTTCATTATCACGATTTATACAATGATCTAGGAGGCTAGATGAAATGTATTTGGTCAAAAATGGAAGAAAGGGTGAGTCAAAGAGTTGTGAGCGGATTTAGGGTGATATCAATTATGATTCATATTTGAGATGAGGATGTTTTAAAATAATTTGGGGAAAATAAATAAATTCAATGATAAAAATAAATAAAATGAATAAAATAAGAAAATTAAACATAAAAGACTCGATGTTCATAGAAGTAGATAATCATAGAACACAGAAGCAAGTTCATAAAATCACGATCCGTGGAAGTAAGTTCCACAGAAGAAAGTTTGATCATAGAATATTAGTGTCACAGAAGATAGTGGATTCATGGAATCTATTTCCTTATAGAAGCTAAGGGTCATAGATGTAAAAAAACTAGAGAGGTTTAATGGTCACTAATGTTCAAAACTATTATGACTTAATTACACCAGTCTTAATAATAATCCCAGTGAAATCATTAAAAATAATTATATAATTATAGAATGAATGAAAATAATAAATTGAATTTTTATATAATATCAATATATTTTCAATAATAATAACAATCAAGGATAAATTATCATTACTAATTCATGTATGATATAATTCAATCTATAAACATTCAAATTATTTATGAAAATATCATCAAACTGATTTTATATTCCTATGGATTCAAGAGTTATATCACTTTTTTGACAATGATCCATTAAAAAATGATGTTTTATATCAATATGGTTTTTACTTGAATTTGATACAGTATTTTTAGATATATTAATAGAAATTTTATTGTCACATTTTATAAGGAAATGTCTGAATTTGTATTTATAATCTAGTACAGTGTGTTTCATCTAAATAATCTATGAACAAAAAACATACCACGATTATATACTCAACTTCAATAGTAGATAGAGAAAAATAATTCTTCTTTTCTTACTATACAATAATACTTGTTACTTTCCAAAAAAATGACATGTATTAGAGGTTTTTACAACACAATAATACTAGTTACTTTGATCTTCACCTGCTCATAGGTGTATCTTCTTTTTTACATCTACATATGAAATATTCTCCATCTCACTCATTTATATTTTTCTATATAACTATGTTTGATTCTGAGCCTTTGAATATTCTAAAATCTTATTTGGTCATTGATTTCATTAATATCAACAATCAATATATCTAATAATTTATCAATTCATTAAACTAATTATGTACTTGAATAATAGTTATCTACTAATCAATAACCTATATTCTTCCAAGTCTAATCTGCACTAGCATGTGATACTACCTTGATTTTTGAGTATATATTTTTTTTCTTGTGTATCCTTTTTTTCTAGATTAATTTTTTTATGACTATAATTCCCTCACCATTATTAAAATTATCATTTCATGGTTTTGTTTTGTTTTTTATTCAAAAATTTCATTGGTGGAAGCAAGAGCAGGGTGATAGACATAGGAAAGTAGGCTTAAGCTAAGCTGGCGATGAGTTGGATTTATTGGATCCTAGGTGAAGCATCTAAATATTTTAGAATATATTTATCTTTAGAAAATATAAGTGTTTGATATATTTTGAAGCATGAAACCCTAAAATTATATGAATAAATCATATATATTATAAAATCAATCATATTATATAATAATTAAACGAAATATATTTTTAAAAAAAAAATTAATTCACTTAAGAAATACTATTGAACCTAAAGAACTATTTTAAAAATTTTTTATGACCATTATTTTTTGAAATATTTTTTACTTAAAAATTAATTTCGAGTATTAAAATTTTGAAAAAATATTCTATACACAGATATAAAATGAATTCATTGGTTATCAATTGGAAATAAAAAAAATATTTGATGGTAAAAAGAGATGTTTCTTCTAAAAAAAATATTTTATGCATTCAAAGGGTTTTTGGATTAATGAATTGAAATAATAAATATTGATGAATAATTTTAATGATAATTGTATGAAATATATTAAATAAAATATTTAAACATTTATTTAATGGTTGTTACCTGGCAAGGAATAATAATAAATTCAATGTTATGCTTGAAAATTAATTTTTTCTTCTGAAAATGATTTTTTTATGTTTTGTGTGGTCATTTTAAAATGAATTTATGAAACTTATTGAAATTTAATATATTAAAATTAATTTAATATTTGTAACTATTAGGTTCAAATTTTATATCTAAATTAATTTCATTTTTTCATAATGAATAATTAGCATGGAAAAACTTTTTCACCGCGATAAGGGTTAACAGGATTAACGTGGGTTAAACATAAAAATAAAGAATAAAATATCCCTAAAATTTGTTATAATGTGATTTTTATGTGTATTTAGACCCACATTTATCTTATATTTTAATTTTTGTTTCCTTGATTCCAATTTTACTTGAAATGTAACTTTATAATCTTTTAATGTATTAAGTATTTAGAAGAGTGCCACCCACCTCACTTATAAAAGGGATCCACCTCAATTACATCATTCACACATTTTGGATCATCTCGATCATGTAATACCCACAAAAATATCTCCATAACTATTCTCCCCATATTATAAATCCTTTTTTTATTCCCAAAATACCAACCTTTAAATGCTTAAGGTGTACATCAAAGGAGGTTTTCCAAAGAAGAGGTAATTGTTGTTACTGATCTATTTTAAGTTTGTTTATTCTTTAACCTCATTGAAATATTATATAAACATATTAAAAATATTAAATAAGTATCAATAATATTATAAAATGTTTTATGTTAATTTTATATCCATTTTATACCTCATTTCCATCCTATGAGAAATGATAATGACGTTTGTGCATATGTGTGGACTACCACCTCCAGAAATCGATGTGATTCAACATTAGTATATTATATACATATATGGTTATATGTATATATTTAATGAATATATATTATATATGTGATATTTTTATGATTCATAAAATATATATTGTTTTTTAAATATCTTTATTTATAATCATTGTAAAATTAAAATAGTATTCATTCGTACATACAAACTACCATCCCCATGAAGAGATGTAATTCATTTTTCAAAAACACATTATATGAATGGTTATAGTAGTTTTTATAATGAATAAATATGATATTTATAACATGATTATTATTTTATAATTTATGAAACCATCACCAAGATGTAAGGACCAGAACGGTCAAACCATAACATGTAAGGAAATCAGAACAATTAACACATGAATGCTGATTTTAATAAATAATTATAAATAAATGTGTAATTATTAAATATAAATGAAATAATAATTTAATATAATTATGAATATGGTATTTTTTAAATTTATAATAAATCTAAATATATTATACATGAACTTAATTACATGTACAGAGAAATTCAGAATATGAGGTAAGGGTTCTTCAACTCAATATTGTTTCATTGAGACATGTTTAATGTTATGCACATATTTTCATTTTTACAGGGTATATAATACCCATTTTATATATTATATCATGAATATCATAATATTCATAGTATTTAAAGTTCTATTTTAAATTATTTCTTTCAAGGGGCTTATGATATAAATGTTACAAAGTGATAAGGGTTTTTGTTGAAATCTCATTGTAATTGATATTTTTTATGGTTGAATCTCCATTAGGGGATTTATATTCTATTTATCTTTTAAGCCCCAAATATTTTATTCTACTCTATTTATTTATAGGGGTTTTAATTTTTTTCTTTTATTCCCCTCTATTTATTACTTAAAATTATTAAGAAAATTATTTCAATAAAAGTCACCCTTATTTCCTCTTTAATCAGTGAATTTTTTCTTCCATGTCTATATTCATAAAAAAATAGAGAATACTATTTATATGATATAATGATTTTTTAAGTTCATATTTAAACATATTCTTCTTTATTTTCTAATGACACTTTGAAATAAATTATATACAAATTTCCCTAATAATTCTCACACACTAAGGGAGGGAGATTCCCAAGAAACATTTCCAAATCTAATGGAATACTAGTGAGAACCTACCCTTCAAAGAAAGACATTGATTTGGAATTGTAGGTGGGGTTGTATGCAACGCAACCCAAAATTTACTCAACCCAACCTGAATTGTTCACAGTTTGACTCTATAATTTTCATTGGGTTCAGTGATAGCAGTGAAGGGAATAACATGAATGGTTGAGACCACATCCCGATAGTGATCTCGGGTATGGGTGTGGGGGAACATCTCCCGTGGTATGGAGTAGAAGGTTATACCAGGTTGTTTATTCAGGTGGTCTTTTTTGCACCAACCCTACATGCCATAATGCAAGCATAGGCCAAACTTCTGCATCCCAAAAGGCATATTCACCACTACATAAGGCACCTTTACACCCCAACCCTTCTCAGAAATGAAGTATCGACCAACTTGGAATGTGACACATGCATTGGGTACCTATGCTTTGGACCTATGAAGACAACATCCTTCAAATTGGGTCCCCTATTTACCTATAAATAGGATCCTATGGCTCCTCATTTTCATACTAGAAAAAACTATAAGAATCATCCAATATTTGGTCACCTAACCCCTTCACCCTAGTCCTTAAAAATCCATCATGATTCCCTCTAATACCTAAGATAAGAGGGAATCAAGAAGAATAATGTGATCAAATTCCTCCCAGTTTCTAAAACACAAGACACCATCCCCTTAATTGACCACCATTAGCATGAATTTCCCTTCCCCAAACCAAGTAATTAGTGAGAACCTTATATGGACACCTTATGAGACACTTTTTGTAGATAAAAAAAATGTTTCCCCTATTTTTTTACCCATATAATCCATTTTCCAAGGAACCTCTAGCTCACACAGGCCTACCCCCTATGGGAAGCACTTCCAGTTCCTACTAGGTCCTATATTAAGCACCTCCTTCTTGCTAAGATTTAACCTACATGAGACCCTTATAAGGATACCTAAGGAGACCCTTGGTGCCTAGAGAAAAGTATCACCCATGTTTTGTCACCCAGGTGAAACATTTTTCAAGGAACCTCCAACTCACACAATCCCACCCCACTGTGTGAAGCACTTCCATTTCCTCCAAGGTCATGTGCAAATAACATTCTTCTAGAAAATCCTTGACCTACACAATTATCCTTTGAAGACCTTTTTCAAGAACTAATGGAAGGTCTTCCATTCCATTGGATCCATCATCTATGAGGGAAAATTGAATCCTCCACTAATGCCTCAAAATATAAAATACAATGGCAAGAGGAACACCAATGTGTCTACCATGTGAATATGCATTACTGAAATCATAAGTGTTATTCACTTGTCCTACATGACTGGTAGGGTCCTCGGGGTGCATGTGAATATGAATTCCCTCAGTCATGAGAAAACCAACCCTCGGGGGTTTCAAGGATTTTTCTATCTCAAATGTGAGGGCTAGGACCATGTCCATCCCTCGTCATCTCTATGACCAGGGACCTCTAGTTCCAAAAAGGAGGGAGATGATCTTACTTTTCTTTACCATTGAGCTATAGTGAATTATCCTCCTCTCTTCCCCAGGAACCAACCCTTTGGGAATTTCTCCTAGACTAATCCCCTAACCATTCTAATAGGACCTCTCCTACTTCATTCCTTACTCTTTTTCCATAACCTTGGGTTGTATCGAGATGGGTAGTCATAAATGAACATTTATAAAAAAATTATGGGAATAGATGGGTACCTTTTCCCACTCTCTTTCCCTCTCCCTTTGGGTCCTGTCCTCATCCACCACCGGACATAGTAGATTATCTGGTTTCTCATATCTACTACTTTCTCTTATTTCTCACACCAATCATGACTCATGTGGTCTTAAAAGTTGGTGTTTATTATCATATCTTCATGATCCCAAACCATTGAGCAATCCTGTTGTACGGTGTATGCCCTGATAACCAACCTTAAGGGCATCATTCCAAGTGTTATACCCAACCAAACATGGATCTCCTACTCGATATAATCCTCGAACATGTCATCATACGACCTAAGGGAATCCTCATAGGTATAAAACCCAAATCAATATTCTAAAATGACCATAATACTCTATAAAAAACCTTAAGTTGTCCCCTATAGGTGTGGTTCATCATAACCAAACTACACATGCTTTGATTTCTGTATAAATAAGATATATAGGAAGCCTCCCTGAGGTTGAAATATGACGGCCCAAATCATCCCTAATTCTCTCTGCGCCACTTTCCCAACATGGTATTATCATACGTGGGAGTCAATATCCCTTCTTGGTTCCCTAGGCCACCTCAACATAAGTATCACAACATAATTTGACTAGGAGACTTTCTCATATAAATATTTTCTGCATGATGTTAAACAACATAGTTTGGTCTTTATTAGATGAACTTAAAAGGTATGATGTGTCTTTTTAAGTGGAACCAACCTATGTTGGTTTTGATTCATTTTACAGGTATATATAGGAATACCATCTCATTGGTCTTATCCTGACATCAAAATAACTCCCATCTCCCTGGATGATGACGATACACTCTAGAGTGCCCCACTATGTGGATCAAAACTAGAATCATAAAAACAATGACTGAAGAATCTATAATCAGAACATAAGGGAGTACCATTGATAGAGAACATCAGATACATACATATGATTATGATAATAACTGATTGTTAATTCAAGGGTGAGTCATTTCATACTTAGGATCAATAAAGGGTTCATAAACATATCTTAAATCTATAAGAGAGTCCCATAGTAGGAAAAAATCCCCCCCCCACCAAAGGTATGATGAGCCAAACCTCCCATCCTCTTGACCAATGTGAGTTATTAACTATTATTGGTCATGTTACCCAAAGAGAACATGCCTTTGGAAATCAGGTCCAAGATTTATCAGAGATAAAGAAACATTGGGTGCTTTTGGTTCCATGAATAAACCCCATTGGGAACCGTATGAAAAAGGACATGGTTATATGTGTTTGATGTGAAGGGTGTTCCACCAACCCCACAAAATTACATTCTAAACCCACATGTCATATGGGGATAAAATATTTTCAAAAAATTAAAAATGATTTTTTACAATATTTTATGAATGGGATATTTATGATTCTTTGTAAAAAAGTGTCTTCTGAATCTTTGTTTTAATGTTTTTCATATGAATAGAGTTTTCAACTGTCATGAATTTTTTTTTATTTGAAGATTACTTTGAATATATCCATAGATATCTTAAAATTAAATAAATTTCTCAATATTTTAGTAATTTTTATTTATAATTTTATCAAAATAAAATAATATTTTTATCATGTTTTCAAAGAAAGGTTCAAATACTATTTTTAAATTTTATTTTATCTATGTAAATATCCTTTTATGATTTATATGATTCACTAGGGATATGATGTAATGACATCATCCATGATCTTTTCTAGATGGATTATGATTTTGTGATATTACAATCTTTATGAAACCAATTTATATTCTATAAGTTATTCTATGATGAATTGATGAATGTTTTTATGATCATGTGGTACACATATGTACAGTTTTCATTATGAGATTCATGGGTATGTTAACTCTCTCTAATTAATTGGGTAATGACTAATATATCATGATATAATATGAATATCTTGATGATTGGACCCATTCTAATTATTAAAAGTGGTTTGTGATTGAACACAATCCATTATGGGGTTTTGTACATTATGTTCTTATGGTCTTGGTCATGATCATTGACTAATGAAATGATTTATATGCTTATATTGTGCCACAATTACTATGTAATATTTTTTGTGATTATCATATTTTCTCATGGATCATGATTGATTAATGATGATTCCTCACTCTTGTGACTCATGTATTTTGAAATGCTAAAGCATTATGCCATGACCCACAATTATGATCTATGACTGATTAGGTATCAACTTAATAATTTATGATCATGATATCACACCCTTATGATTATCATTTTATTTCCTATTTTCATAAATACATATATCTCATTTTTAACTTTTATGAGTACTTAAACTCACCCTTTATTATGTTTCCATTTTTCCTAGGTCATAAATAAAGTCTTTAAGTAGGATATGTCTACGAACATTATTATGAGAGAAGAACTTTATAAAATATGTTGAAGATATTTCATGAAATAGGTTGATTATACTCCTAGACTCCAGATACACTGAACCTTTACAGTTAGTGGGGATTAATTACTTCGTAATATTTTATTTTTTAATCTAAAATGATGAAATATGTATGTATATTTATCTTGGGTTTCCAAATGAGGTGAAATGGAAGCATATGTGTAGACCCCGGAAAACGCATCCCCAAAAATTTCCAAATGCTTCCATACATGATCCAAGATCGTAGTCCATTTTACAATCTTCGATTTGGTAGGTCGTAGGTCCTGAACGGAGTTATGGATTAGGAGTTATAGATATTTGAAGTTTGGCAGGAAAACTGGTTCGCAAAGCCCATTCGCGAAGCCGCCTCCGTGATTGCGGAGCGCCGCCGTGAAGCAATGAGGTGGGAAGCTCCGCGAACCCGTCTGAAGTTCGCGACATGCCACGAAGACCCTCCACAAAGCAGAGGAGGCAATAACGCTCCTCGAATGCCCTGACGTTCGTGAGCCCGCCGCGAAGCCCCAAAGGCGGGAATGCTCCGTGAACCCGGTTGACCTTCGCGACCCACCGTGAAGCAACTACCGCCCCTTTGTGCCATGTGAGCTCTGCTTCATGGCTCCCTTTCCTATAAATACCCAGCTCACCCCCCTTCTCCCGACGGATGGCCATGGCCACTTCTCCCCATGGGCGGCTGATCTCCCAGTCCGCGGAGCTCCGCATTGTGGCTCCGCGAGGCCATGCTCTGTGAGAAGCTTCCTTCTTGTTGCTGCTCCGCGAGCAAAGGCTCCGTGAGTCCATGTTCTGTGAGCCAATGCTCCGCGATTTTGCTTCGCGAGACCATACTCTGTCAGTCCATGCTCTGCGATGCTGCTCCGCGAGACTAAGCTCCATGAGACACCTTTGCTATGCGAGACCCCTTTGCTCCTTGAGACACCTTTTCTCTATGAGAGACCATGCTCCGAGAAGGTCCATCACAGAGACCTATCCTTTGCGAGTCTCCTACCTTCGTGCCCACCGGTCCATGCCGCGGGGGGGGGGGGGGGGGGGGGGGCTGCGCCCCTGCACCCCTTCTCAGGGCCAGTGTCGGGCTGCGGTCCTGGATCTCTGGGCCGGTCTCTTCGCTATCGTCATAGACCCCCATGAAAAATGGATAGTCGCACCGCGATATTTTGCGGCCGGGACTTCGGGATTTCCCATTGCGTATCCACCTTCCACCTATGGAATACAATGATTTGAGATACTCCTCCACACACCATAAAACACCTTTAGTCGGAATATTCTTCTTGGTTTCCTTCCCATGTCGTGAGTTGAGATTCCCATCATCAATTCCCTGAGTACCTTGAGTCGAACCATTCCTCAGGAAACTCCTCCAAACCCTATCACTTGGCTCTTATGCCAAGTTGAACCAGAAAAGGCCGCCCTTGCATAAGACCCAACACCATCCATTCCCAGCCACCTTATGCCTAACAGTCCTCGCTACATGAATATAAACTGTAGTGCTCCCTATCTAACAAATGATAGGATGCCTCTTGCTCCAATCAAGAGATGCCTTATGCTGCAAGTATAAGATGCCAACAGTCATATCTACATAACTCTAAACTGTAGTAATCCCTATATGATCAATATAGGATGCCTCTTGTCCAATACAAGAGATGCCTTGTGCTCCAAGCATGAGATGCCAACAGTCCTACCTACATAACTTTTAACTGTAGTATTATCTTTATGTTCCTAACATAGGATGCCTCTTGACCTATACGAGAAATGCCTCATGCTCCAAGCATGAGATGCCAATAGTCCTATCTACAAGACTATAAACATTATTAATCCCTATCTAACAAATGATAGGATGCCTCTTGCCCCAAACGAGAGATGCCTTATGCTCCAAGAATGAGATGCCAATAGTCTTATCTACATGACTTTAAACTGTAGTAATCCCTATGTTCCAAACATAGGATACCCCTTGCCCCAAACGAGAGATGCCTTATGCTCCAAGCATAAGATTCCAACAGTCCTATCTACATGAATATAAATTGTAGTACTCCCTATATAACAAATGATAGGATGCCTCTTACTACAAATAAGATATGCCTTATGCTCCAAGCATAAGATGCCAACAGTCCTATCTACATGACTATAAACTGTAGTACTCCCTATGTTCCAATCATAGGATGACTCTTTCTCCAAATAAGAGATTCCTTATGCTCCAAGAGTAAGATGGAAACACTCCTACTTAAAAGACTCTAAACTGTAGTGATCTCCCTATGTTCCAAACATAGGATGCATCTTGCTCCAAATAAGAGATGCCTTGTCCTCCAAGCATGATATGCTAAGTGTCCTACCTACAAGACTCTAAACTGTAGTGATCACCCTATGTGCCAATCATATGATGCCTCTTGAACTAAACAGGAGATGCCTTATGCTCCAAGAATATGACACATAATTCCATGATTACAGTGGCATGATTCCAACACCCCTTGGAATTATCCTGCTTGTGCACTAGCGCATAGGTAAATGCCTCAACCCACCAGTGAGTTGAGATTACCTCATGGATAGACATGAGGAAGACATTAAGGGCAGCATCCTAGCGTAATCCCCATTCACCAGTGCCTCCTTTTAGCGGCACCCAGGAAGCTTCCTTGCGTAATCCCCATTCACCATTGTCGCTCTATAGCGGCACCTGAGCAGCTTCTTAGCGTAAGACCCATTCACCAGTGCCGCTCCATAGCGGCACCCGGGCAGCTTCCTTACATAATCCCCATCCACTGTTGTGATCCCAATCAGCGGTAATCCGTTATGATCCTATGCAGTGGTAATCCATCGACATCCTTATACAGCGGTAAGCCATTGTGATCCCATTCAGCGATAAGCCGTTGACATCCTAATCTAGTGGTAAGCAGTTGTGATCCTATCCAGCGGTAAGCCGTTGTGACCTAATCCAGAGGTAATCCATTGCAACCCCATTCAATGGCATGTCGTTGACATCCTCATCCAGTGGTAAGCCGTTGCGACCTCATGCAGCGGTGAGCCGTTGACATCCTTATACAGCGGTAAACCGTTGAAACCCCCAATCGGCAGTAAGCCGTCATCAGAAGAACTACGTGAACTTTGATTCCCTGCCACGGGGATACGTAGGAAGCCTCTTCAAGGCTTAATCCTGAAACTATCTTCATCCTTTTCCTTGGGCCTCTATCCTAGAGTAATTCCTAGCACCATGGGCTGCCTAACGTGTAAGCCCCTCTTCGTTTCTCACGGACGCACCCCTCGCGATGTGATCGGCAGGTCTCTGCTGTCTCTTGTTTCTCAAACAGAGCACGAATCATGTGGGCTTAGAGTAAGCATTGTCCTTGACAATACCTCTTCCAGCATGATGTTAAACTGTATGCCCTCGTCCAGCATGACGTTAAACTGTATGCCCTCGTCCAGCATGACGTTAAACTGTATACCCAGTCCCGCATAACGTTAAACTTCACATCCATTTGAACTACGAGGTATTTGATCCATGCCAAGGCATGGTACGTAGGAAGCCTCCAAGAGGTTGAAGCCCACCCGTCGTTTATTCATGTCAGGTTACACCTTCGTCCCGCATGACGTTAAACTGCATTCCAGTTCGATGGCAAGCCGTTGTGACCAACCCGAACTATGAGGAATTTGATCCATGTCAAGGCACGGTATGTAGGAAGCCTCCATGGGGTTAAATCCCATCTCCCATCGGACCATGTTCCTTTATTCACGTCGGTTCGCTGACACCCACCATTATTCCCGAACTACGAGGAATTTGATCCATGTCAAGGCATGGTACGTAGGAAACCTCACAAGGTTCAAGCCCACCACTAGTGGACCCCCAGGTTCACCTTCATGTAGGTTCACCAGTGAAAACCACCTGAACTACGAGGTCTTTGATCCATGTTAAGGCATGGTACGTAGGAAGCCTCCATGAGGTTCAAGCCCATAACCCGATTGTTCCGACCCCATTCACGTCGGTTCACCCCCGTCCCGTATGACGTTAAATTTTATTCCACACCTCATTTGAACTATGTGGTCTTTGTTATGTGCTAAGGCATGGTACGTAGGAAGCCTCCACGAGGTTCAAGCTCACCACCATTGGACTAAGGCCCACCTTCACGTCGGTTCGTTGACGATGCCCATCGGACCAAGTTCGACCTTCATGTCGGTTCACTGACGATCCCCATCAGACCAAGGTCCACCTTCACGCCAGTTCGCTGACGATGCCCATCGGACCAAGGTCCACCTTCACGTCGGTTCGCTGATGATCCCCATCAGACCAAGGTCCACCTTCACATCGGTTCGCTGAAGACACCCATCAGACCAAGGTCCACATTGACGTCAGTTCACTGACGACACCCATCTGACCAAGGTCCACATTCACGTCGGTCCTCCAGCGCACCCACTCGAACTACGAGGACTTTGATCCTTGTCAAGGCAGGGTACGTAGGAAACCTCACGAGGTTCAAGACCAACATCCATCAGACCAAGTTCCATCTTCACTTCGGTCCACCGAAACCATCCTGAACTATGCGGACATTTATTTCCTGCCATGGGGATATGTATGAGGTCTCTTTGAGGCTCAATCCCAACTTCACTGTTGCCCTTGAGATGGTCCCATTTCATTCCCCCTCCACTTCGTTCATCCATCCGTCATCCATCTTGATTCTCACCCGGGCAGCCACATCCTGGTGGGATCATGTCATCCACCCTCTTCCTTGCTCCTATCAGCACCAGGGCCGCTATCCCCGAGTAATCCCCAACATGTCTCTGGGTTTTTGTCCTCTATGTACACCCCAATTCATCACCCCTATTAACTACACGGGTTTTGATCCATGTTCTCTACACAGGGTATGTAGAAAACCTCTAAGAGGTTCAATCCTAGCCAATGGTAATCCACGGTGTCCCCCATCCTGGGGCGCACTTCCCCTGATCCTCCCTCAGTGGTGTTTAGATCAGCCATTATGGTGTGACATCCCCCCTCCTTGGAGCACACCACCTAGGATCTGTCCTCATTGGGCATCCTGATCTATCTATCTTTCAGGTATTCCCCCCTTGGGTTATACTGATCTGATCCATCTCCATGGGACGTTCTGGTCACTCTCATATCGTCTCCACAAGACGTTAAACTCGTGGCCTACCTCGTGATAAACATGAGATTCCAAAGGAAAACCTCAGATGACATGCCTTTGGCATAACCGTCTCCGTAAGATGTTAAACTCGCGGCCTACCTCGTGATAAACATGAGATGCCTGAGGAAAACCTCAGATGACACACCTTTGGAGTAACCGTCTCCACAAGACGTTAAACTCATGGCATACCATGTGTTAAACACAGGAAGCTGAGGAAAACCTCAGATACATGCCTATGGAATATGATTCCCCACATTCGACGTGGGATGCCTCCAGTTCTACACCCTTGAGATTCCCTCTTATGAGGAAGAATACAGGTTCCCTAATCTCCACACACCCAGAGATGCCCTGACATGCCTGATGTTACCATCTACTCCGACCGATGGTCACTACCATTTCAAGACCCTATGGAATGTCTTGATTAAAGTAGTGTAATTAACAGGCGTCCATGGAGATATGGCACCAAGAATGAGATTCACGAACAACGTATTAAATCTATGAGGGAGACCCGGACTAGGTGATGAGTTCCGAGGAAGAATCCACAGAAGGAAGAACCATCATCCCATCATCCTGTTTCGATCAAGGAGAAAACGCCCCTGAACGAGGAGCGAATTCCGTCTGCCTTTGGAAAGCAGGAATGCGGGGCTACAGTAGTGCATCCTCACAGATGGATGCACGCGCCCCAGAGAAAGCATCAGAAAAAATATGGTAACAGTCCCATTAATGTTTTTCATTGGATTAAATGGATAAAATTTAGATAACTTGATAAATTAACACCAGATTATTCATAATGATGACATTTTCACATATAATTTATAATTAGTTTAATCAATATTTCCTCAAGTTGATAATTAATATTGTTAATTTTTCATTCTAATAGTTTCTTTAATTTTATCATCATTGTATAGAAGAATCTAAACTAAAATCCTTTTAGTGGTATCCATACATTCTCCATGAATCATGGAACGTCTCTGTTGGTATTATAGAAGCTAGCATAGAGAAATCATAAACCTTCCATCATTCATTATTGATCACAACAATTAATATTTTAATCATGAAAGAATTTCTCTCTTATTAAATCATTCTTGAGATGGAAGAGGAGGATTTATCACTAGGTTCCTAAGAGAAATGTTGAGGTATTCTCTCAATGTTGATAAAAGTTTCTTGAGAAAATTCACTATGCATAATATTTCTCAGACCCCTTAAAAATTATATAAATACAACCATATACTTAGGGATAAATAATTAATAATTGTGTAAAGGTCCTTTATATAATTTATTATCATAAGTAAACCCAACCTAAAACAATAATAGTATTATTATTATATTTTTTGGACATGTGCTAAACTCATAGATTAATATATCATTTTTTAGGCCCTTAACCCGACCCATAAGTACTCTACAGCATTTATCAAACATAGAATAATACATCTTTATTTTAAAAAATAAATATCATTATATTATTATTTGAATAAATAAATGAATATTTTATTCCAAAAAATTTTGAATAAATATATTTTTTTAATATTCTTCTAACTAAATATATATTTATATTAACATATTCACTAAATTGGTGAATAAATAAATATTTATTTATCACCTTGAAATTAATAGGGAAGTTATAACTCATAATTAATATTTATTTTATATATAAATCATATAAATGATAAGATAATATATATTTAGTGATTAAATTTATGTGATCAATAATACATGAATATCTATTAAACCACAACTCAGGAATAATATTTTTTTAATTATTAAATTAAAATATAATTTAACTGAAATTATGGATACACTTAGTGTTTAACCCTAAATGCCTCCATATTAATGGAATTAGTATAGCTTCAATAAAGTCTAATGTTAGAATCTAACAACACATCAAAGTTTCCGTAGAGAAATAATTTAATATAGTAATGATAGTAACCTCATAAAAACACTTATTATGTAATATAATGACTTTATTGGTTGTAGTAGAGTGGTAAAGAAGGGTTGATGTCCAATAAAATTTATTTAAAAAATACTTTTAAATAAAAAATAACCTAATTAAAAAACTTATCAGTTAAATCAAACAATAGGTATATTTAATTTGATAATTTTAAATATTTTCTCAAGGGCACAATAAAAATCTAGTTAGAATGATTTTAAATCACTCTAAATTTTACAATAATTTTACTCACACAAAATTAAAAATTTATATGTAACTAATAAAATATAACTATTAAAGTATTATTTTGTTATAAATAACTGTACACGATAATTAAAATCATAGTTGATAAAATGGTTTTGAAATGAAATTGATTTTAGATAGTGTAATAAAAAACAACACATGTGAGATTTTAAAACAAGTGTTTTATTTCCAAGATATAACCTATTCTGATCCACTTGATAGTAACCCAATTACAAGCATATTTATTTTAAAAAATCAATAACATAGATTAGGGTTTACATATAATAACTACACACAAGTCAGTCTAAGCTAAAACCAAAATCTTCCACAGTTATTCATGGGATAATAGATGTAAAATGAATAAGTATGAATTATCAGATTAATCATATTTACAATGCAGAAGTATTTATTGGTAAATAAACATGCAATATAAGCACAAATTGAATGTAAAGAAAATAATATAGAAGTGAGAGATAGAAAACAAAGGGTTATGATGTAGAGAAATCTCTGATAAGATTTGGTTGATCAATTGTTTTTAAACATGTACATGAAAAAATTACTTGAAGAAGATTCATAGATTTAATAATGAAGTTTATAAAAAAAGATTATCATGAAAAAATAGGTCATAGCCTATCCTCAAATGTTTCAAATACACTTTTCCATCTCTGTTTCATGTAAGGCTTCCTCAAATATAAAATCAAGGACTTTCCAATTATCTATTAAAGAATAATCATATTTAATTCATCATATTAATCATTATTTATAAAATTATTAAATGGTTATGAATTTCATTTAATGTTCAAAAAGGAGTCATTGGAATAAATAATATTTTATTCTATGATAGACATTAAAGGAGTTGGTAATTACTTAGGCATTACAACAATGATCTCACAGATATACTGAAGCATAGTCACATGGTTACACTGAAGGAGTAACATATAAGATCAATATGACAAGGAATTGAAGAGGGATAATTTACATGAAATCATATATACTTGTCATGTAAGATTCATTTCCTTCTTACGGTTTATATTTCCTTATCAAAAAAGTTCTAATTCCTTCAAATGGATGATATTTACTTTTAATATATGACATTTCATTCACACAGTCACATAGATTTAAATTTTTAATCAATCCATGCTTTAAAAAAAATTGTGATGTATAGTCAATTGAGACTTTATGCGATCACTAGAATTAAATGAATAGTTTATAGACATAATTATTAATAAATACAACACTTAGATAATATTGAGATTATTTTCATAGAAGCCTGTCTACATGGATTCTTATCTGATTGGACAATTAATTATTCTCACATTCAATCCTTTATAGAAGATTTCTACTCATACTAATATGAATGTTTTCTTCATGGAATATGTGGTACTTGCATGAAAAAATATTTTATTTTATAAAAGAAATATTTTCTTCAAATTTAAGAAACATTGGTCTTACAAAATATCTATATATAGTATTTTTTTTATAAATTTTTCAAAAATATAATTTTCTTTTAAAAATCATAGATGTCATTACAAATAAAATAATCATGATTTGGGATTATTAAAATAAAGTGTTATAGAATAATCCACCAATATACCCTTTTTTGATGATCACAAATCATGGCATGGAATTGATATTACTTAAAAAAATTAAAATACAATCTAAATGAATTTAATATGTATTCTACCACTATATTTTTCATATTAAACATATGATATAATAATGAAAAAATAATGAAAATATTCAACCATTTTCTCCCCATTTTGGATTATGAAAAAGTGGGATAAGATAAATATAAAGTCATTGAATTCGATGAAAATAAGATAAAATTAAATAGTATAATGATGAAATGGTATGTAATTACATTAAAATATAATAAATGATTATAATATTGAAATAAAAAGCTATATAATTTACTCCAATTGAAATATAAATCTGAGCCATCTTTTAGAGTGGTATTTAGATCATGGGTTTCTTTTCCTTCAAGGTAGAATGTTCGAATAAATGATTATGTATAAGGGAAGGAGGAAAAAACAATACTAGATATTAATAGTCTAAGATGTTGAAAATATATTTTCATAGTAAGTCCAAAACTAAAAATTAATGAAGTTTAAGTTGGAGATGTGGAGGTAGAGATAGAGGTTATAGGTAGATATAGAGTTCCTATAATAGCTATATTGAAAATGTAAAGATATGGCTCCATAATATGAGTGAAATCACTAAATACCTACAATCCATGCTCCAAAATATGTAACAATTCTAATTTTTCTTTCATGAAGCTATACAATAGATATACTAACACTTTAATCTTCTCTAGATAATATTTCAAATATTTGTGGATAATTATCAAAACAAAGTCTTCATATATGATTTAGTGAAAATTCAACTCAAGTAGTAATCAATATCCTGTTTAATACCCTCTCTATATTATACTTCTTTCGTGAAATCTATTCTGGCTAGTTCAATTGTCTTAGAAAAATGGGATTGAAACCCATCTAACACCATTTCTCAATTTTTAGATTACACATTCAATACAACCTTTATATTATCCTTTAAGATCTATATAATAGTAGTATCATCAAATTATGAAGAGAAAATATGATAATAATGATATGAATAGTAATGGGTTTGGAAGATTTATAAGAGGAAGAAAGATATGAAAGCTAATAGAAAAAATTCTAATATCTATTTGATCAAATGCAACCTCATTTCTTATAATCTCAGTGAACAAATCCAATATATTCTCTTAAACATTTAATTTCCTTTCTCATATGAAAAAATCATTAAAAATAGTTTGGGTTAAAAGTGATAAGAAATATGAGCTATAATCATGGTTATTTATTCATCTATAGAATTCTCACTAGAAGCTCATAATCCAAATAACACTTCCAAAAAAATACTAGAAAATCATTGTTAAGTTTAATAAATTTTTCCCTTGTAATTAATGAAGAAGAAGGTGGGGATTCCATTGTGGTTCTTGGGGGAGACTACCTTCCATCAGATTCATTAGTAAGTAATAATGGTTTATCTTGAAAATATTTAGCCTCATATATCATAGAAACTTTTAACTTGACATTTTAAATAGGTTTATAGATAAAATATCAAATAGGTTCTGGTTTATAATCACTGATATAATCCTTAATAATTATAACAATTCAAGAAGGAGATACATAAATCAATTTTTCATAGTCAATATGATCAACCAAAGAACCTTTAGGATCTCTTAGAATATATTTAATGGAATGACCACCATGACTAGGTAGATTGTCTCCATTGGAATCATCATCAGACCCATAACTTTCATAATTGGAGTATAGAATTCCCATAAATTTAAATCCAATAGTTTTACCTTTATAATATGTTCCTCTTTTCTCCTTAGAATCATCCATCTCATATTTTCATTTCTCATAAAAATACAAAAAATAATGATTAGTGTCGATAAATCATCTAAACTTTGATCATGTTCAAAATATAGAAGATATTTTAGAGTGTTTAGAGGTCCAAAATATATACCATGTTTTTGGGGTGTCTTCCAAGAAACAAGAGGAGAATGAGTACTTTAATCTCTACAAGCCCTTAAGTCTTATTTAGTAGGTTTATTTTCTTAATTAGCAGAGGCTCTTCTGACCTCATTATCCTAATAAACCAAATCATATTCACTCATATCAACTAACTCTTCCTCGTAATAATTCTCAAGAACTTCATTTGGTTATAAACCATTGTCATATTATTTTCCAACTGAGAGGATTCTTAAATTGATTATATTTTTTAAAAACACTTTCATTATATATAACCCATATGTTCTTATAAGAATTCCAATTAACTTTTATTATTTTTCATTTATATTGGATTAAAAAACACCTCCATAGGAGTCTGATACTTCCTATCCGTTAAGAACATCCTTTTTGAACTATAGCATGGTAGATATGAGCTTTAGATACACCTTTATCCCAAAATTCTCATTCATGTGAAATCATTAAACCTTTATCCCACTACTGGTAGTAAAATACTAGCTCCAATCCATTTAAAAACATTTACGTAAAATATTTCATCTCATCCATTTCAAACTCATCATTCTCATAAAAATCCTTAACTCATGTTAGATAGAAGGGTCATACATTTATTATGAATCATATGATCTATCCTTCTTCTTGAATAAATTTAAAAACTAGAGACGTATTATTCAAAAACCATTTAGTTTATATTTCCTTCTCAAGAACCACTTTAAAAGTCGATAAATGTAGGTTTGATGTCTTTATAGGAATACTGGTAGTAGCAATGGATTTTTTATCTGGGATGTGATGCACATATAGGTTAATAATACAACAGATAATTCATTATCACAATTTATAAAAAGATCTAAAAGGTTAGAGGAAATTATTTGGTCAAAAATAGAAGAAAGGGTGATCCAGAGAGTTGTGAGACGATTTAGGGTGTTATCAAGAATGATTCATATTTGAGATGAGGATTTTTAAAAATCATTTGGGGAAAATAAAAAAAATTAATGATAAAAATTAATAAAATGAATAGAATAATAAAAATAAACATGAATGATTATACATTCATGGAACTAGATATTCATAGAACACAGAAGAAACTTCACAAAATCAAGATCCATGGAAGTAAGTTCCACAGAAGATAGATTGATTATAGAATATTAGTTTCACAGAATATAGTAGATTCATGGAATCTTTTTCCATATAGAAGCTAAAGGATCATAGATGGAAAAAACTCTAGAGAAGTTTTAAGGTAACTAATGTTAAAAACTATTATGACTTAATTACACCAGTCTTAATAATAATCCTAGTGAAATGCTTAAAAATAATTATAGAATTACATAATTAATAAAAATAGTAAATTTAATTATTATATAATATCAATATAGTTTCAATAATAATAAAAATCATGGATAAATTATCATTATTAATTCATGTATGATATAATATAATCTATAAAAATTCAAATTATTTATGAAAATATCACCAAACTGATTTTTTAGGCCTATGGATTCAAGAGTTATATCACCTTTTTGAAAAAGATCCATTAGAAAATGATGCCTTATATAAATATAATTTTTCATAGAATTTGATACAGTGTTTTTATATATATTAATAGAAATTTTATTGTCACATTTTATAAGGAAATCTCTAAATTAGTATTTGTAATCTAGTACAGTGTCTTTAATCCAAAGAATCTATGAACAAAAACTTACCACAACTATATATTCAGCTTCAATTGTTGATAGAGAAACACAATTCCTTTTTTTTGATACATAATAATACTAGTTACTTTCCCAAAAAATGACAAGTACTAGAGGTTATTTCTTGATATGACTTATAACAAAAAAATCAGCATATGAATAACTTAAAAATTCAAAACGTTGTTATCTATAGTAAAATAATTTTAATTTTATTTTAACTTTTACATATTTAATGAGTATTTTAATATCATTAAGAAGTGATTCTTGAAGATTTTATTAAATAGGAGCACAAAAACATACACTAAACATAATTTCAGTCCAACTAGTACTTAAATATAATAAACTACCAATAATATGTATATAATAGTTATTTAAAATGGTTCTTTAGTTATATATAAATTTTTATTATTGGTGGTACTCATTATAGTATCACAACTTTTAGGGTTATCCATACCAAAATGTTTTAAAAGATATTTTTTATACTTAATTTGATTTAAAATAATTCCATTATTATTTTGAAAATTTTGAAAACCAAGGAAGAATTTTATTCCTCCTATAAAACTCATTTCAAATTAATTTTTCATAATCATTGAAAATTCAATGCATAATGAATGTTTTAATGATCCAAAAATGATTTAATCAATAAATATTTGAGCAAGTAAAAAATCCTTTTAAATTATTTTGATAAATAGATAAGGATCAATTATTTCTTTAGAAAATAAATTTTTAATTAAATATGATCTAATCCTATCATAAAAAACTCTAGTATCCTATTTTAAATTATAAAGTGCTTTAGAAAATTTAAAAACATGATTTCAAAAATGAGGATTTTAAAATCCAGGGGGTTGTTTAACAAAAACAACTGAAATAATATAAATTTTAGGGAATAAAAACATAATATCCAATGATAATGTTTAAATTTAAATGAGCTAGCTAATTTATCCATATTATAATTGATTAAATTCTAGACAGTGATAAAAAATATATTCATAATCAGTACAATTTTCATGACTATATCATTCTACAACTAGTCTTGAATTATTTTTGCAACTATGAAAGATTTATCAAAATTATTTTTATATATCCATTTAGTTATAATAACCATATAGTCTATGGGTCTTTCAACTAGTTCGTACACTTTATTTCTTTCAAACAAAATTAATTACTCTTATATATCCATTACTTGATATTCATCATTGATTGCTTTATTGATGTTCTTGGGTTCAAACTGATACAAGAAAGTTGGATGTTCAATATAGTTTCTCAATGAAGATTGAGTTTGAGTTTCCTTTTCTACGTTGCCTACTACAATATCTATATTGTTATATTTATGGCCTCTAGTGGTTCTAAGAATTGAATTAATTGGTTATTTAAATTCATATTCATGGTCTGGTTGTTTATATTGGTGTGCATTATGTGATTTTTAGGTAAATCAATAGGGCAATCCACTATTCTAGTCGTATTATTGATATTAAAATTAGATGTATCATCCTCTATATTTTCTATATAAAATTTATGTTCATGATGATATATTTTATAAAAAGTGACATAAATTCATCCATCCACCACATTATTTCTTTTATTGAACACTCGATATTCTTTATTGGTCATTTAATAACCACGTAAAATTCCTTCGTAAATATTGTGTGAAATTTTTTTTAGATTGTATTTTTTGTTAAGAATAAATAATTTTCAGAAAAATTACTAAAGTGATTCAACTTAATATTTATTCCCTTACATAAATCATATAGATTTTTCTTTAAAATAGGTCTTATTAATACTCTATTAATCACATAGAAATATATATTTACATCATTAGACAAAAAATAAATATGTGGGCCATATTCATTAATTATTATTTGAGAATTTATTAAAAATTATTATTTCTTCTTTTAACCACTATATTTTTTTGGCGATTTCTATGATTAGAGAAGTTGTGATTATAGATATATTATGAGTATAAGGTTTAAAAATAGTAATTTTAAAACTCATGACCATGATAATTTTTATGTTTTTTTATCGACAATCCACTGAGTTTCTCAACAAATTTTTTCATATTTTTAAAAACATTTAAAAGCTTAAATTTTATGAGATAGAAAATATACCGATGTATATAATAAATAATAATCAAAAGTTACCTAACAATAACAATTTATTACTAAACTAGAAACTCTATATGTTCCAAAAAAAATCCATTTGAACCAAATCAATATGTCGATAGGTTGAACCCTATTTTTTGGGGTAAAATAAATTTTGTGATACTTCAATTATTGAAAAGGATTTAACACTTTGTCTTTTATGAATTATTTTTTGTGTAAATATTTGACCAAACCACTTTTAAATAGATTCTTAAGAGATTATAAATTAAATTGGGAAAGTTTATTATGAAACAAACAAGATTCTTTTATGAAATAAATTTAAATAAGTAACATTTTGTGAAAATATAGAATATAAATAAATATCATAAACATTATCATTTTGAAAAGTAGTAAAAATTAAATTAAAATTATAATCATAAATCTTACAGGAATTGTTTTTAATATTGACATGAAAACCATTACTACACAATTGATAAATACTACTCATATTTTAATTTAAACCATCAATGATTAAATATTTGTAAATAAGAATAGATTTAGAGTTAGAAATTTTAAAAATTCAAATTATCTTGCCTTTACCATTATCACAAAAATTGATATAGACGCCATATAATTTGGTTAATTTATTAAATATTGATAATTCTCCAATCATGTGTCTATAACAACCATTGTCCAGATACCATAAGCCTTCACTAGATCTCTTTAAGCACATGACCTCTATTTAATTAGAAAATAAATGATTTTGGTACACATATATTATTGGATCCATTGAAATTAGAAAATAAATCTTTTTCAGTACACATTTTTTATCGTATTTTTGATATTTTTATTAGTATATTTAAAATAATTAGAAAAAAATCATTTTTGGGTCCAAAATGAGTTATACCATAACCAATTTATTTTAATTTTTAGAGCTTAAAAATAGTTTTTATAAAAATTCTTTTTCATCTCTATTGATATCATAAACCAATTTTTTATTTAGGTGTTCATAGATCAACTAAAATTTTATTTGAATCTTTATTAGCTTTCGTGAAACTTACCATATCTTTCCTAAGTTTCTCAGAACTAATTTCATATAATTATTTACCTTTTATACAACAAAATTTTTTATTTTTTTATAAAAATATCATATTTTAATGTTAGAGAAAAATATTGATTATTATTTAAATTTTGAGATTTATCTTTCATCTCATTCATAGTGTCTTCAATCATAGAGAAATATTCAAACAATTATTAATTAGTAATATTAAAATAATCATGACCCTCACTTTCATAGAAGATAAAATAAATATCTGTTACCTAAGATACCAAAGTCATAAATTATCAGTTTTCTTTTCCACAAACATCATCCCTTCTTGAATATGAGTCACTAGAGCTATCTACAGATGCACTCTAGGTGTCCTTTATTTCCATATTAAATGTCTTTACTTTTTCATCATTTTAATTATTATATATTAACTTGGGATATACTACCATGATGTTCCCTTTCCTTTTTCACTCATTACATGTAACTTATAGAAAATTAAACATCATTTTTCTAGTTTTTTCCCTATCATACTATCACTTATAATTATATTTCCTAAATAACCTATTCTTCATATATAATTTCCCAAACCTTCTGGTTAGTTGAGCTATCTCTTCATGACTTTCTATGTCAGATTCACTTTAATTAGTTTTTTTAGATTTTATAAATTCCTTTAATTTTTATTGAGATTCATTTAATGTAATAGAATTTTTAGGTTCATAATCCTCATCAATAAATTTTAGTTCGTACATCATTAATTCATTAAATAGTTCTTACATTTGTAAATTTCTTTTAGGTTTCAAGTGCAGTGAAAGTGCCTGCTGTTCATGGAAAACATAGATTTCTATCATAATCATTGAATAATATGAGATATACTGAACGAAAATGTCATGAACAATGGAATTAATTCAAGGATTAATTAATATGAACATTTAAACTAGAATAGTATGATCATTACATGTAGAGACCCAAAACTTGATATACATGGAAATTACATTACTTTTACGGAATACTTAGTACATAACAAAAAAACACACACACAAGGACTGTAATAGTTCAGTGTCTTTGGAAACTCGGAATATAATCTTCTAATCGTGGTGAAAGATCTTCAACATCTCCCATAAAGATCTTCCCTTTTTTTACCTAAAACCTTTCTTTATGTCCTGGGGAAAAAACATAAAATGGTGAGCTCAAATGCTCAGTAAGGGTAAACAAAAGAAATATCAATCACATCATATTCATAAGAACATAACATTTTGGAAATCTTAACCTGTAAAAAAGATCATAATATCATAACATGGGATAAATAATAGTAGTGAAATGTAATCCCAATAATCATAACTTAAAACATGAAACTTTGTGGCATACACACATAATCATATAGAATCATTTTTTATTAGTCAAGACTCATTGCCAAGACTATCTTAGTGGACAAAGTCCATTTCTGAACCGAGTTCATTCCTCGTTTCAGTCCTGTTTCACTGAACCGGTTTAACCAGCGGTTCCATCCATGTCTATCTCATGAGATATAAAATCTTTACCAAATGCATTGGAGGGAGATATAGGTCCCACCCATCTCATAATGATACCATTCTTATGTGTGCCACAAAATCATAAACCATACATCATAGCATAACCCATGTAATAAAAATGGGATTCTTAAACATCGTGACATCATAAAACAAATCATATAAGATAAATGAATTCATAAAAATGATTCCATCACAACATAATCAACTCAATGTAATAATATGGATAAAAACAGAACCCTTTATTATCTTAGATGGAAAATAATTTTGATAAAACACATGAACTCCATTCTTGAGAAAAATATTCTTTCTACTTCAAAAACACTTTTCCTTTCTTAACATGTCATACAATTATAAACTAAAAGAAGTTGATTAAAAATAAACTTGAAAACTTATAAAGGAAGCTTCTTGGAAATAATGTTTTAAAAATCCATTCATTCCGTATAAGTTAAAAAACACATTCTTCTCTTACTTTTGTCAGAAAAGTCAAAAAGTACCTCGTACAAAAAACGACAAAAGATTCCTTTCATATCTTTTACTAAAAACTCACCGAAGGGTAAAATTGGATTTAGAAAATTGTAGGTGGATGTAAATAATATTACATATTGAGGAAACATGGATGTGGATGATAAAATACACCCCAGTAAATTCCAAAGTATAAACAATCTTGGATAAAAATGAGATCGTGATATTTCCCTTACCTTAGGTCTGATTTGCTTTATAAGTGTCTGAACCTGCTGTATAATGATTTAAATAATGTTATTGACTTATTCCAGAATAATAATTATTCTTATGATATCATATATGGTCATATTCATAGCTTCTTAGTAGTAATATTTCATTACTACTTGTTATTCGGGTGTTTATAACTTTTTGTTCTTGTGCGTGTTTTCTCAAATTAATTATTATTCTTCTATTTAGGTTATAGATACATCATTTCTAGAATGGTATTAATGTACTATATATAATATTTATTCATTCAATTCATTTATATAATCATTATGCAATGAAGATCATGTTGAACGAATCACATCACATCGTGGAGACGGTATTCCGTATGTACGCACGAGCGATGATATCGTTCCCATGATCGTGGAGTTGTATTGGAGTGTATATATACTATTTCAGAATCAATATCACTTTACAATAATCATATATATTTATTATTTACACCATTATACCCATCCAAGTAAGGTGGTGGTGGAAAATAGAATACACCACAGCGTGGAGATGGTATTCCGTACGTACGCACGCGCGGTGATTTCGTTTTCCGTAGGATGGATAGATAGTGAAATAGGGTTGTTTCATACTTATAATAACATATCAGTATATGAGTGATACTGATGTTATTAATTCATAATGAAACAACTAAATAAGAATAAGTTGAAGAAGAAATAATTTGGAAAGGATCGGTAATGGATATTACCTCTTTTTATTGACGCGCCTCTTCTTAACTTCCTCTTAGGGCACTAGGTTTGGTCTTTGAATAAGACCAGAACCTCTAGGATGATTCTAGGGAAGTGGATAAGAGAATTGGGATGGGTTTGGCCGAGCATGAAGGCTCAAAGTGGTGTGTGGAAGAGAGGGAGGAGGTGCCCTTTTATAAGGGAGGAGAGGGGCACCTTTGGAATTCTTAAAAATATTAATTTATAATAAATCTAATCCCACTTAAAAACCTCAAAAAATGACTAATATTCGAATATTATATGATATAGGGTTGTCATATCATCAACCAATCAAATTTATACATGTTTGGATCTTATTTTAAACCTTATCATTTTAATTTATCCTTATTTAATCTATTTAAGTTTATTTGTGGTAATAAAATTCTAAATTTTAAATTATAACAAATAATTACTTATTTGTTGTGACTTTTCCATAATTGGTAACTTAATAATATTATATACCATATAAATTTAAATTTATAGTTTTTAAATATTTTTGTGATTTTTAAACAATTTTATAATATGTTATTTTTATAAAATAACAATAGTGTCAATTTTGACACTATTCAATTATTTGAATTTAAATAAAATATATACAGAAGATATTTTCGAACTAAAAGCTTTAATAGATTCATAAAAGGTCGTATGTATCTATAATATTAGTGGATCACATTAAATAGTTCACATAATATTTATTTTATTATTTTTAAAACCATTTATTTGGTTTATCTCTTAATAAAATAATTACTACAACATTTTTATATAATTAGTTAATATACTTATTTGTTGCATAAAAATTAAAAATAAAATCCTATGATGAAGATAAATCTATTAGAGTTTAATATAATACTTTTACTCTAATTTATCATCTTAGAATCAAAATATTTAAATTGTTATATTTATTAAATTATGAAGGTGACAACTTTGGCATCATTTAAAATAAAATACTATAAGTGTCATAATCACATTTATAAGGCTCGAAACGGTTATATATTAGTTCATCGGATGCTTAAGGTGTATATATACACTGCCAATAAGTTTTGGTCAGGTTTTTGGGCCTTTTAATAGGTATTATTATTTCAATAAAAACTATATTACTTATTTTTCACTTAAAAAATAATTTTTGTATCATTAATGTATCACCATTAATACCAATTATTTAATCCCTAAAAATTCTAAATAAATTATCATGATGTAGATAATTTTATTAGATTTCTGGATACTATTCATGTTCGATGTTTTATGATGTTTATCACTAAATTAAAATTATTATACTTATAATATTTAAGAGAGTGACATGTTGTCACTTTCTTTGGTTTTAATAATAATTAAATTATTTTCATGGTCAAAAGTCCATAAAATGAATCTAATCCGACCATTAGGTTATATGGGTCTACTTTTAGCCATCCAATATAATTTTGGAATGTGTTAGGGTAATTCTATAATATTATATTTACCCTTAACTACCTGATTTACCTTTAACTATGGTAAATAAAATTTACCGTAGTTACTATTCATAATTCAAAAAAATATAAAGTAGCTTATTAAAATAATTTGGACCCACTGATTCCAAATATGGAATCCATTTTTCCAAATTCAATACACAAATGTTGTAGAAATTAAATTAAAATTAATCCCCCTGTTGAAAGAAAATGGTTTTTTCATTAAAACATTGCAAAAGATTGAATTTATTTAACCTATGAATTCAAGGTAAAATCAATGCTAATGACATACATTTTATTAAATGGTAAAAATATATTATATTTATAATTTAAAACCATTAAATATTATAATTTAACCACATAAGATATTATGATTAAAAAAGTTGTTTTTAATTAAAATATAGCATGTTTTTACTATTCATTAAAATATGAAAGTCATCAGAATAAAATGAAAATTTTATCCAAAGTAAATTTTTGTTTCTTGATTCCAAAGAATAATTTTATTTTGTCAAATGTAACTTATAAACATGTCAAAAACTATATTTAAAGTGGGAGCACCATCAAAAGGCGGCAAAACTGCATTTTTTGAAAAATACTTATTTTACCCGAAAATTTAATTTTGTTCTTATACCATGTTCTAGAAAATGTGTCAGATGAATAATAATGTTATAAAATTAAAAATTTATTTAATACTATTCATAACGGCTAGTTCATAATAATATTATAATAATATATCATTGTTTAGTAAAACCCGTTATTGCGTACAACACACGCTATCGAGGAAGGTCGCGATTGCGTGTAATGCAAGCCAAGTCAGGGTTGCGTGTTGTGAAAGAATCCTTCATTGTTTCGTATAACAGAATCGAACCATATTTCATTTATACATTTAATATATATATATATATATACTCAATGTTGCGTCGAATAACTATTATCAAAATTGTGTATAACACGATCTAAGAATAGTGTTGTGTATACTGTAAGCTAATATGGTGTTGCATATAAAGCAAGGTAATCTTGGTGTAGCATACAACACAAGACATTAATGAAATTAAAATAATATTTTTCATAAAATCTCGGGGTGTTACATTCTACCCCCCTTAAAATGAATTTCGCCCTCGAAATTCGTCGGGGTTATAAATGGTTTACTACTCGAAAGATTTTTTAATAGAAACCCACATCGTAAAAAAGAATACCAAAACATGGCTTTAAAAACTAAAGTATGAAATGTAATGGTTACCCAAATTAAGTCATCATTGGGTTTCCACGTAGGAGAACATAGGTGAAAATATGGATATAGAAGAAAAATCTAACCATCAAGTTCTGATGAAGAGTGGTAGAGAACATGGCTATGAAAAAGCCAACAATCACAAAGCTATAGATTTGTGATGATCTAAGGTATCATCTGATTCATCGGATATAGGTGAACTAGGACAACATTTTTGGTTTTCAAGATCATTTCCCTAAAGTTGATTAATTAAAAGAAATACTTACATGATTTTGGTACAATCTCACTATTGTTCGTGAATTGAACAATTTCCACTTCATCCCTTAAAGAAATGAAGTTTAATTTGTTATTCGTGATGTGTTAGCAGATCATGTGATAGAATGATGGGTCATTCCATCTCTTTCAAAAAAAGGTTAGCAAAAGTTATAAGTCCATCTTATGGTTAGATTAATCGTATATGGTTCCAAAAATTAACTTATACTACATATATCATACCGCTTAATAAAATAAAACTAGTTTCTACTAACCAGGGACTTCCTGTAGGCCAGTGGTAGGCGATAAAGGCCACTCAAACTTCGGTTGTGGGTTCGATTCCCACAGCCTTGTCCGACGCAATGGGTTGTCGCCCGTCCTGCAGGTTGTCCTTTTTCTAAAACTACATTACTATATCATCCCATCAATAATATCGAAAAATGATTTTATCCTTAAACAATACTAACTTATGTCCAACATTATCCATTCCAATCTTTAGGATTATCCATAATATTGCAGTCCATTGTCATATTATAGTGAAAACGATTACCGAAGATTTCATATAAGAATCATGTTAATACCATCGTTGATTCCCATATATCATAAGATATGTCTTGTTGGTCACATTACAAACGTTCAAAGGCCTTAATCATGTATTCTATTAAAAAATGAATACCCATTGAACCTTAGTGAAAACATGAATGCAGTTAAAAGTTAACACTTTCCACATACCAAAATCCTCAAAATTCTATATACTCAAACAATGATATCACTTTGTCCTTATATCTATCATGAGATCATGAATACAATCAAACATATCATTATATTCTTATTCCTTCATTATGCTCATATCATTTACTTTACAAAAATATCTGAATAACATTCCATGGTTACTGGTACCATTCAACATATACTTTCAAATACCTTTTGGAAAACAATAGTGTAACAATCCTTAGATGATTCTTTATTCGATAGTACCATTAACTATACAACATAACTCTCAATAAACATACAATCATTCCACTACCTTCTAAAACAACCGACTGAGCTTCAACACTTCTTTCAGCTCATATATCATTTTTAGTCTCCTCATCATCATCCACATGAATACTACCCATATGACCATGATGATTCTCTTCATGAGATTTTCCATTAGGGCATTGGTTTTCATAATGCCCGTACATTCCACATTTAAAACATCTAATCATTGTTGATGTCGTAGCAATACCATTATCCTTGTCCATGGTGTTAACTGAACCTTTTCCTTTGCACTTACTGGCTTTGTGTCCTTCTTCTCCTCACCCAAAGCATCTTCTAGTTCCTTTGAAACAATCTACCTGATGCCTCTTCCCACATGATTTACATGAGGGAAATTGAACTTTCTTTCCTCTATGATCATCATGAAACTCCATCTTTCTCTTATTATCTGAGTCGGGAAACTTACCAAAGTTGAGATTATTGATCATATTATGAGATTGTTGATTAGGCATAATAATGAGGTTTGGACTTCCAGATCCCGTTTCATTTGGTTTCTAATGAAGAAAATCATTCCATTGTCTGTCATATCCTCCATTATCATGAATCTTCCTGTTTCCAGCCATTTTCTAAAACCCAAAAATTATAGTGTGAGAGGAAAAAATCATGCTAGGGAAAACAACAAAGTAAAGGGGGATCACCCTCAATATCTAACATCTTAGGTTAAATTCTAAGATCGTTATCGTAGTTCTAGGACTATATCCTATACGTAATCTTATCCTTAGGTACATCCCTAGAAATACCTTAGAAATATCTCTAGGGACCTCACTAATGTTTTCGCATCCTAGTTTCCAAAGGTTGACTAAACCTTTCCTCTGATACCAACTGTAGAGACCCAAAACTTGACATACATGGACATTACATTAATTTTGCGGAATACTTAGTACATAACAAAAAACACACACACAAGGACCGAAATAGTTATGTGCCTTTGGAAACTCGGAATATAATCTTCTAATCGTGGTGAAAGATCTTCAACATCTCCCATAAAGATCTTCCATTTTTTACCTAAAACCTTTATTTATATCCTGGGGAAAAAACATAAAACGGTGAGCTCAAATGCTCAGTAAGGGTAAACAAAAGAAATATCAATCACATCATATTCAAAGAACATAACATTTTGGAAATCTTAACCTGCAAAAGAGATCATAATATCATAACATGGGATAAATCATAGTAGTGAAATGTAATCCCAATAATCACAACTTAAAACATGAAACTTTTTGGCATACACACATAATCATATAGAATCATTTCTTGTTATTCAATACTAATTTCCAAGACTATCTTAGTGGACAAAGTCCATTTCTGAACCGGTTTCATTCCTCATTTCAGTCCTGTTTCACTGAACCGGTTTAACCAGCCGTTCCAGCCATGTCTATCTCATGAGATATAAAATCTTTACCCAATGCATTGGAGGGAGATATAGGTCCCACCCATCTCATAATGATACCATTCTTATGTGTGCCACAAAATCATAAACCATACATCATAGCATAACCCATGTAATAAAAATGGGATTCTTAAACATCGTGACATCATAAAACAATTCATATAAGATAAAGAAATTCATAAAAATGATTCCATCACAACATAATAAAATCAATGTAATAATATGGAAAAAAACAGAACCCTTTATTATCTTATATGGAAAATAATTTTGATAAAACACTTGAACTCCATTCTTGAGGAAAATATTCTATCTACTTCAAAAACTCTTTTCCTTTCTTAACATGTCATAAAATTCTAAACTAAAAGAAGTTGATTAAAAATAAACTTGAAAACTTGTAAAGGAATATTCTTGGAAATAATGTTTTAAAAATCCTTTCATGCCGTATAAGTTAAAAAAAACATTCTTCTCGTACTTTTGTCGGAAAAGTCAAAAAGTACCTCGTATGAAAAACGACAAAAGATTCCTTTCATATCTTTTACTAAAAACTAACCTAAGGGTAAAATTGGATTTAAAAAATTGTAGGTGGATGGAAATAATATTACATATTGAGGAAACATGGATGTGGATGATAAAATACACCCCAGTAAATACCAAAGTATAAACAATCTTGGATAAAAATGAGATCGTAATATTTCCCTTACCTTAGGTCTGATTTGCTTCATAAGTGTCTGAACCTCCTGTATAATGATTTAAATAATGTTATTGACTTATTCCAGAATCCTAATTATTTTTATTATATCATATATGGTCATATTCTTAGATTCTTAGTAGTAATATTTCATTGCTACATGTTATTCGGGTGTTTAAAACTTTTTGTTCTTATGCGTGTTTTGTCGAATTAATTCTTATTCTTCTATTTAGGTTATAGATAAATCATTTCCAAAATGGTATTAATGTACTATATATCATATTTATTCATTAAATTCATTTATATAATCATTATCCAATGAAGATCATGTAGAACTAATCGCATCACATCATGGAGACGTTATTCCGTACGTACGCACGAGCGATGATATTGTTCCCATGATCGTGGAATTGTATTGGAGTGTATGTATACTATTTCAGAATCAATATCACTTTACAATAATCATATATAGTTATTATGTACACCATTATACCCATCCAAGTAAGGTGGTGGTGGAAAATAGATTACACCACAGCGTGGAGACGGTATTTCGTACGTACGCACGCGCGGTGATTTCGTTTTCCGTAGGATGGATAGATGGTGAAATAGGGTTGTTTCATACTTATAATAAAATATCAGTATATTAGTGATACTGATGTTATTACTTCATAATGAAACAACTAAATAAGAAGAAGTTGAAGAAGAAATAATTTGGAAAGGATTGGTAATGGATATTACCTCTTTTTTTTTTACGCGCCTCTTCTTAACCTCCTCTTAGGGCACTAGGGTTGGTTTTTGAAGAAGACTAGAACCTCTAGGATGATTCGAGGGAAGTGGATAAGAGAATTGGGTAGGGTTTGGGCGATCTTGAAGGCTCAAAGTGGTGTGTGTAAGAGAGGGAGGAGGTGCCCTTTTATAAGGGAGGAGAGGGGCACCTTTGGAATTCTTAAAAATATTAATTTATAATAAATCTAAACTCACTTAAAAACCTCTAAAAATGACTCATATTCTAATATTAGATGATATAGGGTTGTAATATCATCAAACAATCAAATTTAGACATGTTTGGATCTTATTTTAAACCTTATCATTTTGATTTGTCCTTATTTAATCTATTTAAGTTTATTTGTGGTAATAAAATTGTAAATTTTAAATTATAACAAATAATTACTTATTTGTTGTGAATTTTCCATAATTGGTTACTTAATAATATTATAGACTATATAAATTTAAATTTTTAATTTTTAAATATTTTTGTGATTTTTAACCAATTTTATAAGATGTTATTTTTATAAAATAACAATAGTGTCAATTTTGACACTATTCATTTATTTGAATTTAAATAAAATATATACAAAAGATGAGTTCGAAATAAAAGCTTTAATAGATTCATATAAGGTCATATGTATCAATATAATTAGTGGATCACAATAAATAGTTCATATAATATTTATTTTATTATTTTTAAAACCATTTATTTGGTTTATCTCTTAATAAAAAAATTACTACAACATTTTTATATAATTATTTAATATACCGATTTGTTGCATAAAAATTAAAAATAAAATCTTATGATGAAGATAAATCTATTAGATTTTACAATAATACTTTTACTCTAATTTATCATCTCAGAATCACAATATTTAAATTTTTATATTTATTAAATTATGAAGGTGAAAACTTTGGCATCATTTAAAATAAAATACTATAAGTGTCATAATCACATTTATAAGGATCAAAACGGTTATATAATTGGTAATTGGATGTTTAAGGTGTATATATACACTACCAACAAGTTTTGGTCAGGTTTGTTGGCCTTTTAATGGGTATTATTATTTCAATAATAACTATATTACTTATTTTTCACTTAAAAAATAATTTCTGTATCATTAATGTATCACCATTAATGCCAATTATTTAATCCCTAAAAATTCTAAGTAAATTATCATGATGTATATAATGTTATTATCTTTCTGGAGACTATTCATTTTCGATGTTTTATGATGATTATGACTAAATTAAAATTATTATACTTATAAGATTTAACAGAGTGACATGTTGTCACTTTCTTTGGTTTTAATAATAATTAAATTATTTTCATGGTCAAAGGTCCATAAAATGAATCTAATCCGACCCTTAGGTTATATGGGTCTACCGTTATCCATCCAATAGAATTTTGGAATTTTTTAGGGTAATTTTATAATATTATATTTACCCTTAATTACTCGATTTACCATTAACTATGGTAAATAAAATTTACCGTAGTTACTATTCATAATTCCCAAACATAAAAAGTAGCTTATTAAAATAATTTGTACCCACTGATTCCAAATATGGACTCC
The DNA here is from genome assembly GCA_963277665.1 of Viscum album. Classification (NCBI taxonomy): domain Eukaryota; kingdom Viridiplantae; phylum Streptophyta; class Magnoliopsida; order Santalales; family Viscaceae; genus Viscum; species Viscum album. Next base: position 394,157,859 of record OY728158.1, read on the forward strand.
ATTTTTCCAAATTCAATACCCAGAAGTTGCAGAAATTAAATTAAAATTAATCCCCTTGTTGAAAGAAAACGGGTTTTTCTTTAAAACATTGCAAAAGATTGAATTGATTTAACCTACGAATTCAAGGTAAAATCAATGCTAATGACATAAATTATATTAAATGGTAAAAATATATTCTATTTATACTTTAAAACCATACAATATTATAATTTAACCACATAACATATTACGATGAAAAAAGTTGTTTTTAATTAAAATATAGCGTGTTTTTACTATTCATTAAAATATGAAAGTCATCAGAATAAAATGAAAAATTTATCCAAAGTAAATTTTTATTTCTTGATTCCAAAGAATAATTTCATTTTTTCAAATGGAAATTATAAACATTTCAAAAACTATATTTAAAGTGGGTGCGCCATCAAAAGGCGGCAAAACTGCATTTTTTGAAAAATACTTATTTTACCGGAAAAAATTTATTTTGTTCTTATACCATGTTCTAGAAAATGTGTAAGATGAATAATAATGTTATAAAATTCAAAATTTAGTTAATACTATTCATAATGGCTATTTCATAATAATATTATAATAATATATCGTTGTTTAGTAAAACCCGGTATTGCGTACAACACACACTATCGAGGAAGGTCGTGATTGCGTGTAATGCAAGACAAGTCAGGGTTGCGTGTTGTGAAAGAATCCTTCGTTGTTTTGTATAACAGAATCCAACCATATTTCATTTATACATTGAATATATATATATATATATGTACTCAATGTTGCGTAGAATAACCATTATCAAAATTGTGTGTAACACGATCCAAGAATAGTGTTGCCTATACTGTAAGCTAATACGGTGTTGCGTATAATGCAAGGTAATCTTGGTGTAGCATAAAACACAATACATTAATGAAATTAAAATAATATTTCTCATAAAAGCTTGGGGTTTTACATTCTACCCCCCTTAAAATGAATTTCTCCCTCGAAATTCGTCGGGGTTATAAATGGTTTACTACTTGAAAGTTTGTTTAATAGAAACCCACATCGTAAAAAGGAATACCAAAACATGGCTTTAAAAACTAAAGTATGAAATGTAACGGTTACCCAAATTAACTTATCACTGGGTTTCCACGTAGGATAACATAGGTGAAAATATGGATATAGAAGAAAAATCTAACCATCATGTTCTGATGGAGAGTGGTAGAGAACATGGCTAAGAAAAAGACAATAATAACAAAGCTATATATTTGTGATGATCTAAGGTACCATCTAATTCATCGGATATAAGGGAACTAGGACAACATTTTTGGTTTTCAAGATCATTTATCTAAAGTTGGTGAATTAAAAGAAATACTTACATGATTTTGGTACAATCTCACTATTGTTTGTGAATTGAACAATTTCCACTTCATCCCTTAAAGAAATGAAGTTGAATTTGTTATTCATGATGTGTTAGTAGATCATGTGATAGAATGATGGGTCATTCCATCTCTTTCAAAAAAAAGGTTAGCAAAAGTTATAATTCCATCTTATGGTTAGATTAATCGTCTATGGTTCTAAAAATGAACTTATACTACATATATCATACCTCTTAAAAAAATAAAACTAGTTTCTACTAACCAGGGACTTCCTGTAGGCCATTGGTAGGCGATAAAGGCCAGTCGCACTTCGGTTGTGGGTTCGATTCCCACAACCTTGTCTGACGCAATGGGTTGTCACCCGTCCTACAGGTTGTCCTTTTTCTAAAACTACATTACTATATCATCCCATCAATAATATAAAAAAAAGATTTTATCCTTAAACAATACTAACTTATGTACAACATAATCCATTCCAATCTTTAGGCTTATCCATAATATTGCAGTCCATTGTCATATTATAGTGAAAACGATTACCAAAGATTTCATATAAGAAGCATGTTAATACCAAAGTTGATCCCCATATATCATAAGATATGCCTTGTTAGTCACATTACAAATGTTTGAAGGCCTTAATCATGTATTCTCTTGAAAAATGAATACCCATTGAACCTTAGTGAAAACATGAATGCAGTTAAAAGTTAACACTTTCCACATACCAAAATCCTCAAAATTCTATATACTCAAACCATGATATCACTTAGTCCTTATATCAATCATGAGCTCATGAATACAATCAAACATCTCATTATCTTTTTATTCCTTTATTATGCGCATATCATATACTTTACAAAAATATCTGAATAACATTCCATGGTTACTGGTACCATTCAACATATACTTTCAAATACTTTTAGGAAAACAATAGTGTAACAATTCTTAGATGATTCTTTATTCCATAGTACCATTAACTATACAACATAACTCTCGACAAACATACAATCAATCCACTACCTTCTAAAACAATCGACTGAGCTTCAACACTTCTTTCAGCTCATATATCATTTGTAGTCTCATCATCATCATCCACATAAATACTACCCATATGACCATGCTGATTCTCTTCATGAGATTTTCCATTAGGGCATTGGTTTGCATAATGCCCGTACATTCCACATTTAAAACATCTAATCATTATTGATGTCGTAGCAATACCATTATCTTTGTCCATGGTGTTAACTGATCCTTTTCCATTTCACTTACTGGATTTGTTTCCTTCTTTTCCTCACCCAAAGCATCTTCCAGTTCCTTTGAAACAATCTCCCAGATTCTGCTTCCCACATGATTTACATGAGGGAAATTGAACTTTCTTTCCTCTATGATCATCATGAAACTCTATCTTTCTCTTATTATCTGAGTCGAGAAACTTACCAAAGCTGATATTATTGATCATATTATGAGATTGCTGATTAAGAATAATAATGATGTTTGGACTTCCAGATCCCATTTCATTTGGTTTCTCATGAAGAAAATCATTCCATTGTCCGTCATATCCTCTATTATCACTAATCTTCCTGTTTCAGGCCATTTTCTAAAACCCAAAAAGAATAGTGTGAGAGGAAAAAATCATGCTAGGGAAAAAACATAGTAAAGGGGGAGCACCCTCAATATCTAACATCTTAGGTTAAATTCTAATATCGTAATCGTAGTTCTAGCACTATATCCTATACGTATTCTTATCCTTAGATACATCCTTAGACATACCTTAGAAATATCTCTAGGGAGCTCACTAACGTTTTTGCATCGTAGTTTCCAAAGGGTGACTAAACCTTTCCTCTGATACCAACTGTAGAGACCCGAAACTTGACATACATGGACATTACATTAATTTTTCAGAATACTTAGTACATAACAAAAACCACACACACAAGGACCGTAATAGTTTGTGTCTTTAAAACTCGGAATGTAATCTTCTAATCGTGGTGAAAGATCTTCAACATCTCCCATAAAGATCTTCCCTTTTTTTTACCTAAAAACTTTCTTTATATCCAAGGGAAAAAACATAAAATGGTGATCTCAAATGCTCAGTAAGGGTAAACAAAAGAAATATAAATCACATCATATTCATAAGAACATAACATTTTGGAAATCTTAACCTGCAAAAGAGATCATAATATCATAACATGGGATAAATCATAGTAGTGAAATGTAATCCCAATAATCATAACATAAAACATGAAACTTTGTTTCATACACACGTAATCATATAGAATCATTTCTTGTTATTCAAGACTCAATTCCAAGACCATCTTAGTGGACAAAGTCCATTTCTGAACCGATTTCATTCCTCGTTTCAGTCCTGTTTCACTGAACCGGTTTAACCAGCCGTTCCAGCCATGTCTATCTCATGAGATATAAAATCTTTACCCAATTCATTGGAGGGAGATATAGGTCCCACCCATCTCATAATGATACCATTCTTATGTGTGCCACAAAATCATAAACCATACATCATAGCATAACCCATGTAATAAAAATGGGATTCTTAAACATCGTGACATCATAAAACAATTCATATAAGATAAAGGAATTCATAAAAATGATTCCATCACAACATAATCAAATCAATGTAATAATATGGATAAAAACGGAACCCTTTATAATCTTATATGGAAAATAATTTTGATAAAACACTTGAACTCCATTCTTGAGAAAAATATTCTTTCTACTTCAAAAACACTTTTCCTTTCTTAACATGTCATTAAATTCTGAACTAAAAGAGTTTGATTAAAAATAACTTGAAAACTTGTAAATGAATATTCTTGTAAATAATGTTTTAAAAATCCATTCATGCCGTATAAGTTAAAAAACATTCTTCTCGTACTTTTGTTGGAAAAGTCAAAAAGTACCTCGTACGAAAAACGACAAAAGATTCCTTTCATATCTTTTACTAAAAACTCACCGAAGGGTTAAATTGGATTTAAAAAATTTTAGGTGGATGGAAATAATATTACATATTGAGGAAACATTGATGTGGATGATAAAATACACCCCAGTAAATACCAAAGTATAAACAATCTCGGATAAAAATGAGATCGTGATATTTCTCTGACCTTAGGTCTGATTTGCTTCGTAAGTGTCTGGACCTCCTGTATAATGATTTGAATAATGTTATTGACTTATTCCATAATCCTAATTATTGTTATGATATCATATATGGTCATATTCGTAGATTCTTAGTAGTAATATTTCATTGCTACTTGTTATTCGGGTGTTTATAACTTTTTGTTCTTATGCGTGTTTTGTGGAATTAATTCTTATTCTTCTATTTAGGTTATAGATACATCATTTACAGAATGGTATTAATGTACTATATATCATATTTATTCATTAAATTCATTTATATAATCATTATTCAATGAAGATCATGTAGAACGAATCGCATCACATCATGGAGACGGTATTCCGTACGTACGCATGAGCGATGATATCGTTCCCATGATCGTGGAATTGTATTGGAGTGTATGTATACTATTTAAGAATCAATATCACTTTAAAAAAACAATATATAGTTATTATGTACACCATTATACCCATCCAAGTAATGTGGTGGTGGAAAATAGATTACACCACAGCGTGGAGACGGTATTCCGTACATACGCACGCGCGGTGATTTCGTTTTCCGTAGGATGGATAGATGGTGAAATAGGGTTGTTTCATACTTATAATAACATATCAGTATATGAGTGATACTGATGTTATTACTTAATAATGAAACAACTAAATAAAAAGAAGTTGAAGAATAAATAATTTGGAAATGATCGGTAATGGATATTACCTCTTTTTTTTGACGCGCCTCTTCTTAACCTCCTCTTAGGGCACTAGGGTTGGTATTTGAAGAAGACCAAAACCTCTAGGATGATTCTAGGGAAGTGGATAAGATAATTGGGCAGGTTTTGGGCGAGCTTGAAGGCTCAAAGTGGTGTGTGGAAGAGAGGGAGGAGGTGCCCTTTTATAAGGGAGGAGAGGGGCACCTTTGGAATTCTTAAAAATATTAATTTATAATAGATCTAGCCCCACTTAAAAACCTCCAAAAATGACTCATATTCTAAGATTAGATGATATAGGGTTGTTATAGCATCACCCAATCAAATTTAGACATGTTTGGATCTTATTTTAAACCTTATCATTTTGATTTATCCTTATTTAATCTATTTAAGTTTATTTGTGGTAAAAAATTGTAAATTTTAAATTATAACAAATAATTACTTATTTGTTGTGAATTTTCCATAATTGGTCACTTAATAAAATTATAGACCATATAGATTTAAATTTATAATTTTTAAATATTTTTGTGATTTTTAACCAATTTTATAAGATGTTATTTTTATAAAATAACAATAGTGTCAATTTTGACACTATTCATTTATTTGAATTTAAATAAACTATATACAGAAGATATGTTCTAATTAGAAGCTTTAATAGATTCATAAAAGGTCATATGTATCTATAAAATTAGTGGATCACATTAAATAGTTCATATAATATTTATTATATTATTTTTAAAACCATTTATTTGGTTTATCTCTTAATAAAATAATTACTACAATATTTTTATATAATTATTTAATATACTGATTTGTTGCATAAAAATTAAAACTAAAGTCCTATAATTAATATAAATCTGTTAGATTTTACAATATTACTTTTAATCTAATTTATCATCTTAGAATCACAATATTTAAATTGTTATATTTATTAAATTATGAAGGTGACAACTTTGGCATCATTTAAAATAAAATATTATAAGTGTCATAATCACATTTATAAGGCTCCAAACGGTTATATATTAGGTCCTTGGATGATTAAGGTGTATATATACACTACCAATAAGTTTTGGTCAGGTTTCGGGGCCTTTTAATGGGTATTATTATTTTAATAAAAACTATATTACTTATTTTTCACTTAAAAAATAATTTCTGTATCATTAATGTATCACCATTAATGCCAATTATTTAATCCCTAAAAATTCTAAATAAATTATCATGATGTAGATAATTTTATTATATTTCTGGATACTATTCATGTTCTATGTTTTATGATGTTTATCACTAAATTAAAATTATTATACTTATTAGATTTAAGAGAGTGACATGTTGTCACTTTCTTTGGTTTTAATAATAATTAAATTATTTTCATGGTCAAAAGTCCATAAAATAAATCTAATCCGAACCATAGGTTATATGGGTCTACTTTTAGCCATACAATAGAGTTTTCTAATTTTTTAGGGTAATTTTATAATATTATATTTACCCTTAATTACCCGATTTACCTTTAACTATGGTAAATAAAATTTACCGTAGTTACTATTCATAATTCCCAAAAATAAAAAGTAGCTTATTAAAATAATTTGGACCCACTTATTCCAAATATTGAATCCATTTTTCCAAATTCAATACAAAAAAGTTGCAGAAATTAAATTAAAATTAATCCCCTTGTTGAAAGAAAACGGGTTTTTCTTTAAAACATTGCAAAAGATTGAATTGATTTAACCTACGAATTCAAGGTAAAATCAATGCTAATGAAATAAATTATATTAAATGGTAAAAATATATTCTTTTTATACTTTAAAACCATTCAATATTATAATTTAACCACATAAGATACTACGATGAAAAAAGTTGTTTTTAATTAAAATATAGGGTGTTTTTACTATTCATTAAAATATGAAAGTCATCAGAATAAAATGAAAAATTTATCCAAAGTAAATTTTTATTTCTTTATACCAAATTATAATTTTATTTTTACAAATGGAACTTATAAAAAAGTCATAAACTAGATTTAAAGTGGGTGCACCATCAAAAAGCGGCAAAACTGCATTTTTTTAAAAATACTTATTTTACCCGAAAAATTTATTTTGTTCTTATACCATGTTCTAGAAAATGTGTAAGATGAATAATAATGTTATAAAATTAAAAATTTAGTTAATACTATTCATAACGGCTAGTTCATAATAATATAATAAAAATATATCGTTGTTTAGTAAAACCTGGTATTGCGTACAACACACGCTATCGAGGAAGGTCGCGATTGCGTGTAATGCAAGCCAAGTTAGGGTTGCGTGTTGTGAAAGAATCCTTCATTGTTTTGTATAACATAATCCAACCATATTTCATTTATACATTGAATATATATATATATGTACTCAATGTTGCGTAGAATAACTATTATCAAAATTGTGTGTAACACGATCCAAGAATAGTGTTGCATATACTGTAAGCTAATACGGTGTTGCGTATAATGCAAGGTAATCTTGGTGTAGCATACAACACAAGACATTAATGAGATTAAAATAATATTTCTCATAAAATCTCGGGGTTTTACATTCTACCCCCCTTAAAATGAATTTCGCCCTTGACATTCGTTGGGGTTATAAATGGTTTACTACTCGAAAGTTTGTTTAATAGAAACCCACATCATAAAAAGGAATACCAAAACATGGCTATAAAAACTAACGTATGAAATGTAACGGTTACCCAAATTATGTCATCACTGGGTTTCCACGTAGGAGAACATAGGTGAAAATATGGATATAGAAGAAAAATCGAACCATCATGTTCTGATGGAGAGTGGTAGAGAACATGGCTATGAAAAAGCCAACAATCACAAAGCTATAGATTTGTGATGATCTAAGGTACCATCTGATTCATTGGATATAAGGGAACTTGGACAACATTTTTTGTTTTCAGGATCATTTCCCTAAAGTTGATTAATTAAAAGAAATACTTACATGATTTTGGTACAATCTCACTATTGTTCACGAATTGAACAATTTCCACTTCATCCCTTAAAGAAATGAAGTTGAATTTGTTATTCGTGATGTGTTAGTAGATCCTGTGATGGAATGATGGGTCATTCCATCTCTTTCAAAAAAAAAGGTTAGCAAAAGTTATAAGTCCATCTTATGGTTAGATTAATCGTATATGGTTCCAAAAATGAACTTATACTACATATATCATACCGCTTAATAAAATAAAACTAGTTTCTACTCACCAGGGACTTCCTGTAGGCCATTGGTAGGCGATAAAGGCCAGTCGCACTTCGGTTGTGGGTTCAATTCCCACAACCTTGTCTAACGCAATGGGCTGTCGCCCGTCCTGCAGGTTGTCCTTTTTCTAAAACTACATTACTATATCATCCCATCAATAATATCGAAAAAATATTATATCCTTAAACAATACTAAATGTCCAACATAATCCATTCCAATCTTTAGGCTTATCCATAATATTGCAGTCCATTTTCATATTATAGTGAAAACGATTACCAAATATTTCATATAAGAAGCATGTTAATATCATCGTTGATCCCCATATATCATAAGATATTCTTTGTTGGTCACATTACAAACATTCGAAGGCCTTAATCATGTATTCTCTTGAAAAATGAATACCCATTGAACCTTAGTGAAAACATGAATGTAGTTAAAAGTTAACACTTTCCACATACCAAAATCCTCAAAATTATATATACTCAAACCATGATATCACTTAGTCCTTATATCAATCATGAGCTCATGAATACAATCAAACATCTCATTATCTTCTTATTCCTTTATTATGCGCATATCATATACTTTACAAAAATATCTGAATAACATTCCATGGTTACTGGTACCATTCAACATATACTTTCAAATACTTTTAGGAAAACAATAGTGTAACAATCCTTAGATGATTCTTTATTCCATAGTACCATTAACTATACAACATAACTCTCGATAAACATACAATCATTCCAATACCTTCTAAAAGAATTGACTGAGCTTCAACACTTCTTTCAGCTCATATATCATTTGTAATCTCATCATCATCATCCACATAAATACTACCCCTATGACCATGCTGATTCTCTTCATGAGATTTTCCATTAGGGAATTGGATTGCATAATGCCCGTACATTCCAAATTTAAAACATCTAATCATTGTTGATGTCGTAGCAATACCATTATCCTTGTCCATGGTGTTAACTGAACCTTTTCCTTTGCACTTACTGGCTTTGTGTCCTTCTTTTCCTCACCCAAAGCATCTTCCAGTTCCTTTGAAACAATCTCCATGATTCCACTTCCCACATGATTTACATGAGGGAAATTGAACTTTCTTTCCTCTATGATCATCATGAAACTCCATCTTTCTCTTATTATCTGAGTCGGGAGACTTACCAAAGTTGAGATTATTGATCATATTATGAGATTGCTGATTAGGAATAATAATGATGTTTGGACATCCAGATCCCGTTTCATTTGGTTTCTCATGAATAAAATCATTCCATTGTCCGTCATATCCTCCATTATCACTAATCTTCCGGTTTCCAGCCATTTTCTAAAACCCAAAAAGAATAGTGTGAGAGGCAAAAATCATGCTAGGGAAAACAACATAGTAAAGGGGGAGCACCCTCAATATCTAACATCTTAGGTTAAATTCTATGATCGTTACCGTAGTTCTAGGACTATATCCTATACGTATTCTTATCCTTAGGTACATCCCTAGACATACCTTAGAAATATCTCTAGGGATCTCACTAACGTTTTTGAATCCTAGTTTCCAAAGTTTGACTAAACCTTTCCTCTGATGCCAACTGTAGAGACCTGAAACTTGACATACATGGACATTACATTACTTTTGTAGAATACTTAGTACATAACAAAAAATACACAAGGACCGTAATAGTTTAGTGTCTTTGGAAACTCGAAATATAATCTTCTAATCGTGGTGAAAGATCTTCAACATCTCCCATAAAGATCTTACCTTTTTTTACCTAAAACCATTCTTTATATCCTGGGGAAAAAACATAAAATGGTGAGCTCAAATGCTCATTAAGGGTAAACAAAAGAAATATCAATCACATCATATTCATAAGAACATAAAATTTTGGAAATCTTAACCTGCAAAAGAGATCATAATATCATAACATGGGATAAATCATAGTAGTGAAATATAATCCCATTAATCATAACATAAAACATGAAACTTTTTGGAATACACACATAATTATATAGAATCATTTCTTGTTATTCAAGACTCATTTCCAAGACTATCTTAGTGGACAAAGTCCATTTCTGAACCGATTTCATTCCTCGTTTCAGTCCTGTTTCACTGAACCAGTTTAACCAGCCGTTCCAGCCATGTCTATCTCATGAGATATAAAATCTTTACCCAATGAATTGGAGGGAGATATAGGTGCCACCCATCTCATAATGATACCATTCTTATGTGTGCCACAAAATCATAAACCATACATAATAGCATAACCCATTTAATAAAAATGGGATTCTTCAACATCGTGACATCATAAAACAATTCATATAAGATAAAGGAATTCATAAAAATGATTCCATCACAAAATAATCAAATCAATGTAATAATATGGATAAAAACAGAACCCTTTATTATCTTATATGGAAAATAATTTTGATAAAACACTTTAACTCTATTCTTGAGGAAAATATTCTTTCTACTTCAAAAACAGTTTCCCTTTCATAACATGTCATAAAATTCTAAACTAAAAGAAGTTGATTAAAAATAAACTTGAAAACTTGTAAAGGAATATTCTTGGAAATAATGTTTTAAAAATCCATTCATGCCTTATAAGTTAAAAAACATTCTTCTCATACTTTTGTCGGAAAAGTCAAAAAGTACCTTGTACGAAAAACGACAAAAGATTCCTTTCATATCTTTTACTAAAAACTCACCGAAGGGTTAAATTGGATTTAAAAAATTGTAGGTGGATGGAAATAATATTACATATTGAGTAAACATGGATGTGGATGATAAAATACACCCCAGTAAATACCAAAGTATAAACAATCTCGGATAAAAATGAGATCGTGATATTTCCCTTACCTTTGGTCTGATTTGCTTCGTAAGTGTCTGAACCTCTTGTATAATGATTTAAATAATGTTATTGACTTATTCCAGAATCCTAATTATTGTTATGATATCATATATGGTCATATTCTTAGATTCTTAGTAGTAATATTTCATTTCTACTTGTTATCCGGGTGTTTATAACTTTTTGTTCTTATGCGTGTTTTGTCGAATTAATCCTTATTATTCTATTTAGGTTATAGATACGTCATTTCCAAAATGGTATTAATGTACTTTATATCATATTTATTAATTAAATTCATTTATATAATAATTATGCAATGAAGATCATGTAGAACGAATTGCATCACATCATGGAGACGTTATTCCGTACGTACGCACGAGGGATGATATCATTCCCATGATCGTGGAATTGTATTGGAGTGTATGTATACTATTTCAGAATAAATATCACTTTACAATAATCATATATTGTTATTATGTACACCATTATACCCATCCAATTAAGGTGGTTGTTGAAAATAGATTACACCACAGCCTGGAGACGGTATCCCGTACGTACGCGCGCGCGGTGATTTCGTTTTCTGTAGGATGGATAGATGGTGAAATAGGTTTGTTTCATACTTATAATAACATATCAGTATATGATTGATACTGATGTTATTACTTCATAATGAAACAACTAAATAAGAAGAAGTTGAAGAAGAAATAATTTGGAAAGGATCGGTAATGGATATTACCTCTTTTTTTTGACGCGCCTCTTCTTAACCTCCTCTTAGGGCACTAGGGTTGGTCTTTGAAGAATAGAAAAACCTCTAGGATGATTCTATGGAAGTGGATAAGAGAATTGGGCAGGGTCTGGGCGAGCTTGAATGCTCAAAGTGGTGTGTCGAAGAGAGGGAGGAGGTGCCCTTTTATAAAGGAGGAGAGGGGCACCTTTGGAATTCTTAAAAATATTAATTTATAATAAATCTAACCCCACTTAAAAACCTCCACAAATGACTCATATTCTAAGATTAGATGATATAGGGTTGTAATATCATCAACCAATCAAATTTAGACTTGTTTGGATCTTATTTTAAACCTTATCATTTTGATTTATCCTTATTTAATCTATTTAAGTTTATTTGTGGTAATACAATTGTAAATTTCTAATTATAACAAATAATTACTTATTTGTTGTGAATTTTCCATAATTGGTTACTTAATAATATTATAGACCATATAAATTTAAATTTATAATTTTTAAATATTTTTGTGATTTTTAACCAATTTTATAAAATGTTATTTTTATAAAATAACAATAGTGTCAATTTTGACACTATTCATTTATTTGAATTTAAATAAAATATATACAGAAGATATGTTCTAAATAAAAGCTTTAATAGATTCATAAAAGGTCATATGTTTCTATAAAATTAGCGGATCTCATTAAATAGTTCATATAATATTTATTTTATTATTTTTAATACCATTTATTTGGTTTATCTCTTAATAAAATAATTACTACAATATTTTTATATAATTATTTAATATACTTATTTGTTGCATAAAAATTAAAACTAAAATCCTATGATTAAGATAAATCTATTAGATTTTACAATAATACTTTTACTCTGATTTATCATCTTATAATCACAATATTTAAATTGTTATATTTATTAAATTATGAAGGTGACAACTTTGGCATCATTTAAAATAAAATACTATAAGTGTCATAATAACATTTATAAGGATCCAAACGGTTATATATTAGGTCCTTGGATGATTAAGGTGTATATATACACTACCAATAAGTTTTGGTCAGGTTTTTGGGCCTTTTAGTGGGTATTAGTATTTCAATAAAAACTATATTACTTATTGTTTACTTAATAAATAATTTCTGTATCATTAATGTATCACCATTAATGCCAATTATTTAATCCCTAAAAATTCTAAATAAATTATCATGATGTAGATAATTTTCATATATTTCTGGATACTATTCATGTTCGAAGTTTTATGATTTTTATCACTAATTTAAAATTATTATACTTATAAGATTTAAGAGAGTGACATGTTGTCACTTTCTTTGGTTTTAATACTAATTAAATTATTATCATGGTCAAAAGTCCATAAAATGAATCTAATCCGACCCTTAGGTTATATGGGTCTACCTTTAGCCATCCAATATAATTTTGGTATTTTTTAGGGTAATTTTATAATATTTTATTTACCCTTAATTACCCGATTTACCTTTAACTTTGGTAAATAAAATTTATCGTAGTTACTATTCATAATTCCCAAAAATAAAAAGTAGCTTATTAACATAATTTGGACCAACTTATTCCAAATATGGAATCCATTTTTCCAAATTCAATACAAAAAAGTTTCAGAAATTAAATTAAAATTAATCTCGTTGTTGAAAGAAAACGGGTTTTTCTTTAAAACATTGCAAAAGATTGAATTGATTTAACCTACGAATTCAAGGTAAAATCAATTCTAATAACATACATTATATTAAATGGTAAAAATATATTATATTTATAATTTAAAACCATTCAATATTATAATTTAACCACATAAGATATTACGATGAAAAAAGTTGTTTTTAATAAAAATTTAACGTGTTTTTACTATTCATTAAAATATGAAAGTCATCATAATAAAATGAAAAATTTATCCAAAGTAAATTTTTATTTCATGATTCCAAATAATAATTTTATTTTGTCAAATGGAACTTATAAACATGTCAAAAACTAGATTTAAAGTGGGTACGCCATCAAAAGGCGGCAAAACTGCATTTTTTGAAAAATACTTATTTTACCCGAAAATTTAATTTTTTTCTTATACCATGTTATAGAAAATGTGTAAGATGAATAATAATTTTATAAAATTAAAAATTTAGTTAATAATTTTCATAACGGCTAGTTCATAATAATATTATAATAATATATCGTTGTTAAGTAAAACCTCGTATTGCGTACAACACACGCTATCGAGGAAGGTCGCGATTGCGTGTAATGCAAGCCAAGTCAGGGTTGCGTGTTGTGAAAGAATACTTCGTTGTTTCGTATAACAGAATCCAACCATATTTCATTTATACATTGAATATATATATATATATATATACTCAATGTTGCGTAGAATAACTATTATCAAAATTGTGTGTAACACAATCCAAGAATAGTGTTGTGTATACTGAAAGCTAATACGGTGTTGCGTATGACGCAAGGTAATCTGGGTGTAGCATACAACATAAGACATTAATGAAATTAAAAGAATATTTTTCATAAAATCTCAGGGTGTTACATTACATGTAACTTATTATTAATTCATAAGAAGATGTAAAATTACCTAAACATGAAATTCTTTCTTCGTTGCTGATTTGTTTGAATTGATCTCATCAATACATTATAGGATCCAAATGTAGAATCCCTCTAGTTATAATGCATAGATACACCATAGTATCTGAACATAACCATAGAATCGTCATGTATTTTTATGGTTGATCTTGATCTCTTGTGTCATTAGTGTTTCATCATAGAATAATTCTCTTTGAGGAAGAAGAATCATTGGTGTTATCTTGATTTATTGGAGGAGGAAGAGGAGGGGGATAAACCACACTCTAGATATATATAAATTTATATAGGGTTTGAGAGAGCTTATCTCTATCCATTATACCCAACAAATCACTCTTAGGAAATATTTATAACTGGATATATATTCAGGATAGGTTAGGGTTTCTTTTTTCCATAGAATCCCCCTTACCAATTCATTAATTCATAGTGAACCCCATGTATTAATAAAATTATAATTATTATTCACTATAATTGTACATCACTATATAATAAATAAATATCATTTATATCATTTCAAACTAGACTATTAAAGATAACCCACTTATCCACTTCAATGTTTACTAAACCTTGAATAATGGATATTTATTTAATAAATAAACATCACTTCATTATTAATTGATGAATATAATTAATATTATACTTTAAAAATCATAAAATAAATATTTATTATTATTATTTAATTCACATATTCTTTCGAATAACTTGTGATTAAATCTTTTCTATCAACCAAACCTAAATATATATTAAACCAAAAAATAGGAATAATATTTATTATTACATGTTCAATTCATTATATAATTTAATTAATATTTTTGATGCACTTAGGGTGTTAACCTCAATTCCCATTTCTCAATCACATTATAAAACCCATATATAAATTATAAAGTTATCATCTGAAAACTTGGAAAATCTTCCATAGAGAAAGAACTTATTATTGCAATGATACAAAAAATACTAAGAACATTCAATGTGAAATATAATATCTTTATAATTATATATCTAACAAATAAATTTCCATATTGGTTTTTTCATACTATGTTATTTATGTCTCTTTTTTGGAATTTTTAAGAATTAACTAGCCAACATAACACCATGTACAAGGATTTATATCAGAAGTTCAATTATTATCAAAGTGCCTGAGATATCAAATTATATTAAATTATTGAAGGGATAAATATTTACTTTCATCACCATTAATTCCATATCATTCATGACATTACCAATATATCATACCTCTCTATCAGAATATCTCATCACAATATTCATTGATACATCAAATTACATGAATTATGAAATTTATTAATGATAATTTTAATGTCTAAGGATGAATACAAACATCTGTAGATATGAAAATATAATGAAACATATAAATAATTATTTCATATTGGTGAGTCTCTTTATCATAATCTCCTACTCTATAAATTACCAATGGTGTTCATTAGGAGAAAGTGACTCAAATCCCTATGAGTCTCCAGTCCTAATAGTATGTATAATTTCTATACCATAAAATTATATCATCTAACAATAGAAAGTAAATTCTATAATACTATTGTGGAGCCTCCAGGTTCTCATCATAGTGGGGAATTTCTATGATCTGTTAGTGTAATATATATTCTTATAACATTATCATATATTGTGTCATGTAAAGGTACAATCATGATGTGATAAGAAACTTATTTAATATTCAATAAAATTAATACATGTAAACATAACATACTTAGAAGTTGGTTCAAGGGAATAAACTCCAATAAAATCCCACTTGTACTGGATCTAACTGTTAATAACCTTTATTCCACTAGAGCATACATGATACTCGTGTTGCTAATAAGATAAATCTCTTATCAAGGGGCATTCCATGTTTCCTCCTATGGATACTCCACTCACTGCAACTTCAACTCATTGAGAAACCCCCTCCCCCCAAGAGATGAAACTTAAGAAGTATATAATTTTTCCTTTGATGTGACCTTAGATCATTAGATAGAGACACCGCTATGGTGTTATCAAAGAATGTTTTGATAGGTTCTTGACAATTAGGCACCACATCAATCTCTTAGAAAAAGTTTTGAATCCAATCCACTTACTTTGTTGTATCAGAAGCCACAATATACTCAAACTCCATTGTAGAATCAATATCAACTATTTTCTTTGACCTCCTACATCTCACGTCTCTTATGTTGAGACTGAATACATGTTTTGAATATGAACTCAAATCAATATGATCTATCTAAAACCACTCATTTATATAAACCCTAATGATTAGCACCTTATCTCCTCCATACACTGGGAACACATCCTTAGTTAACCTCAGATACTTAAGGGTAGTTTTAATAGTAGTCCAATGTTGTTCACCTAGATGAACCTGATATATTCCCACCATTCCTAAAGCATAAGAAACATCAATACTCATAAAAAACATGGAATAAATGATATATCATGCCACATAAGATTATGATATCTTACTCATTATCTCAAATTTGTGATATATTTGAGGGAACAACTTCTTGGAATGATGTATGCCATGTAATACTAAAACTCATCCCCAATTTGATTGTTCCATTTTAAACCTCTTCAGAATCTAGTCAATGTATATTCTTTGACATTATCTAAGAAGCCTCTTTGATCTATCATGCATGATATTGATCCCTAGTATGTAGGATTATTCACCAAATTCCTTCAAGGAGAATAACATTACCAACCATTACTTAACCCCTTGTAATTCTAGAATCCCATTTCCAATTAGTAATATTTCATCAACATATACTACTATGAAAATGACCACACTCCCATACAAAACTTGTAAACACATTTCTCATATTCGTTCTTAATTAAACCAAATTCTTTTATAGCTCCATCAAACCAAATGTTCCATGACCTAGATTCTTACATTAATATATAATTGGATCTCTATAACTTGATTTCCTTTTTTTACATTCCTAGATTCACAAACCCTTATAGTTGTGTCATATTCATATATTCCTAAAGTTTCCCATTATGGAAATCATATTTTTCATCCATCATCCAAATTTCATCATTATGTAATGTTGTTAAGGAAAATATAATTCTAATTCATTTAAGTATGGTTACTAGATGAAAATTTTAATCATAGTCTAAACTTTGATGTTGTTTAAACCATCTATCCACAATCCATGCTTTAAAATTAGTAACCTAACCTTCCATATCTAGATTTCTCTTGAATACCCATTTTCACCAAATGGGATTTTCATATACTGGTGGATTGACCAAAACCCACACATAGTTTAGGTACATGGAATCCATATCAAAATTCCTGGATTCTTTCTAGTTTTTAACTTCTAAGTTCTCTACTTCCTTTTTTAGGACAGAGGGTCATTATTGCTAACCAATAACAATTCACCATCTTTTGTGACTAAAAAACCATATCTCTTAGGTTATCTTACCTCTCTGGTGCTCCTATGCAGTACTTTTGTTTCTAGAACTATATATTCCAAAGGACCTATCAACGCTATTCCCATACCAACTACTATGAATATTGAGAATCAATTTCATCAAAGTCAATATTTCTCTAATTATCCTACATAAGGATGTGTTCCATCTCAAAGAATATATCCTTCCTTGAAACAATAAAATTTTATCTGAGGAATCATATAGGTAGTATACCCTGGTTTGCTTGCAGTAACCAATAAAGATACACATCATGCCACAGGTTTTAATTTTATTACATAATATATCCTTAAAAGCACCTCTCACTACCATGAATGAATATTTAACAAAACTGGTTACTTTCAACTCTATAACTCAAAAAATATATTTTTTTTCTACTTTATTTGGAACTGATTTTAGTATTAATTCTTATGTGTGTAATTATTATCCCTAAAAATATAATGTAAGTCTTTCATAACTCATCGTCTACCTTAACATGTTCAATAAGGTAGGTTTTCTCCTTTCACTAACATCATTTCCTTATAGAATATAAAGAGAGGTGAGTTGATATAAAATCACATAATCCCATGGAAAAATGATAAACACTTATTTAAGATATTAACCACCTTGATCCTATCAATGTTATTTTATCTTATTACCAATCTGGTTCTCAACATCATTATTGAGATCCTTGAACTTCTCAATGGATTTTGACCCATACCTCATAATGTATATGTAACTGAATTACTTAAGTCCTCAATAAAATTCATAAAATATGAGAATCCACCTTTAGATTATACTTGAAAGGGTCTACATGAATCAATGTGTACCAATTTTAGAAGCTTTGTAACCCTTTCACCTTGATTACCAAATAATGGTTTTCTCAACATTCCTTGGAAACAAGAATGAAATCTTTCAAGTGGTTTAAGCTCAAATGATTCTAAGTGACCATCTTGATAGAGCATCATCAAATTCTTCACATTTACAAGACCTAGAGAGTGATTACACAATTGGGTGTGCAAAAGGGTCGCATGAATTTGATTCAATATAAATATTCAATATTTAGTTTTCATAGTTTAATACATAAAGACTATTATTCAAATGTTTCATACCATAACATATGTTATCTTTATAAACTAGTAACTCTTATTTTCAAAACTGAAAATAAATCCATCCATGTCTAAATAATAATAATATATTATGTTCTTAGTAACAATAGGTATATGATAAAATTTATCTAAAACTAAAATAATTCTTGTTATAAATGTTATCTGGTAGTCTCTAATGTATAGATTACCCAACCACACTATTAATAGCATGCAGATCCACCTCACCTCTTGAATGATTCTAAAAATATTCTTGGTTCCTATATTCAGATAAAAATGTGAGTACCATGTGTAGGATATAATACCCAAATTATATACATGGAAATATTAAAATTGATAAAAAATAAACCTTAATATTTCCCTTGATTCTTTGGTCAGGTTAATTTCCTCTTCCATAAGCCTTTCTTGCCACATGAAAAATGCATCACATTATTCTCCTTTGCTTATCTCAATATTTTATTCTTCATGGAAAAATAGTTCTCTAGAGAATTTGAATTTGAATTAGTCTTCAAAACATTTTACTTTTTCTTCCATTTATTATTTACTATAATATTTTGAAGTTTTTCAGACCCCGTGAATTAATCTACTTGGAAAGTAATTTTAAGAAGTTCTGAAAGAGTATTCACACTATATATCGTATTATAATTCAAAATGAAACTAGGGAAGGTTTTTTATTGATAATATATTATGATATCTATGTGAAAATCATCTGTTATATTAAACACCAAGATGTTTAATCATTCTATATATCCAATCATCTTGACCACATGTGGCCCAGATAGTGTCTACTCTCTAAGATTGCATGTGAATAGTGCATTAGAGATCTCATATCTCTCTTATCTCTCCTTCTCCTGATAATGATCATGTAAGTGAGAAATGATTTTATATGAATTTATAGCCTCATATTTCTTTATAAATCATTGTATATATAGGATAACATCAAACATTTGAAATGAATCGCGTCATCTACATGTTTTAGGTAAAGCGATACTTTTTCCTCACTAGCTTCTTTAGAAAGCATCTCAAAAATTGGGGTTTCCATCATGATTAATTTCAATTCATGGTGTAGTATAACACATAAGAAATTTTAAAATTTCTAGAAGTTTGAACCAATGAAAATTTTATCCTTATCTAATATGGATCATAGTGATATTGTTTCAGTTATGTGGCTTTCCATTAATACAAAATTATGATTAGAAAATTAGTAATTCTGTGATTACCAAATCAGATTATTAAATGAAAATTTTAATAAAAAAATATAATCTCCCACTATTTTGTAAAAAAACTAACATGCCTCACCATTAGTTTTATAATATCTTATTTTATAGATATTATAGTGGTAATGATCCATATTTTCTTTTCATAAACCATAATTGGGCCAAACAAGTTATTTGGAGGGTTTTAGGTAGGCATAACTTTCCAACTATATTAACTCATAGTTCCTCGATCATTTGATTTGACTCCCAAATATATAAATCCTGGATAAATATTTCCTCAAAACATGCCTCTTGGTTATAACAATTCCCTATTTGGTATTCAACCCTTGATGTTAACCTAGTCAAGTCAACCCAAAACATCAAGCTAAAAGTTCATGAATAGTTAAAATCACCCCAACATGGTTCAGTCAAGCACTTTGAACTATGGTTAAATTATAACATAAGTATTGGAAGGCTATACTAGCTTAATATTTTATTTGGGGGATTTTTATTCTTATTTCTATAATCCTATATTTATCTTATCATATTCCTTGTTTATATTAAGTGGATTTTACTCAATTGATTGATTGTGACTATTAAAATTAACACATAATATGATTTTTTTATTCTATATTGTATATTTGTTAATTTATTCAATAAAAGATTGTGTGGAGTCCACAAACATAAATAATTAACCATGAAACTGAAAAAAAGTAAAATATAATAGTAATGATCATGAGATTATCTAATGGTTAGTATATCAAATGGATGATAAACTAACTATCGACCTAAAGGGAAAACACCTTTAACCCCAACAAGGTTCATGTTGGAGCATTCCACCTCAGCTCCAATTTATAACCTTGATTTTTTTCCCCATAGATCCAAGAATCAGATTACCTCCTCTCACCTAGGAACTCAATCCTTAAATAATATTTTACTCACAAACAAGTGAGGGGATCTAGTTGAATGAATTTAGGTGGTCTATATAAAATAAATTGTGGGAACATAGGCCCTTACATAATAATGATGATGGTAGGAATCATAGTCCATAATTGTAATTTAATAATAATAAATTAAAAGGAAACCAATCACATATATAGGTTTGGTTGAAGCTCATGATCATATACATAACATGAAATGGGGACACATTTTCAATCACTAATGGAAAAATAGCCTATACCAATGGTTTGGAACCATTGGTATAGGTCCTCAAACTATTGGTATAGCCTATACCAATGGTTTGGGGGTGTTGGTTAATTTGGTGTTGGGATAGACCTATCCCAATGGTTTTCAAACTATTGGTATAGATCTATCCCAACGGTTTTCCCCAAACTGCATCTGTAATAAAATCCACCACAGAGACTTGAACCCCTGACCTACACATTCTATATCAAATACTTTACCGCTATCCTAAAATTATCTTGGTGAATATATTTTGATATATATATATATAATTAATTTAGATGTTAATTTATTTGACAATATTTGACAAAATAATTTATAAAAAATAAGGGTACCTATCACAACGGTTCTAAAAACTATTGGGATAGGCCTATACCAATGGTTTTGAGAACAATTGAAATAGGTAACATTGTAAAAATGGTTTATCCCAACATTTTTGGAAAACCATTGGGATAGCCTTACCCTATCTCAATGGTTTGGCAGAACTATTGGGATATTTGTTGTAAATATGGTTTATCCAAATGGTTTTGCAGAACTGTTTGGATAAGTGTTATAAAAAATTGTCTATCCTAATGGTTTTTAGAAAACTATTGGGATATCCTTACCCAATCCCAATGGTTTTAAAAAACCATTGGGATGGGTTTTGAAAAAATGGTTTATTGCAATGGTTTTTAGAAAACTATTGGGATAGCCTTACCCTGTCCCAGCAATTCTACAAAACCATTGGGATAGGGATAATTTGTTGGATGTATCCCAACGGTTTTACAAATTTTTTGGGATAGAATTATATTTCATGGATTATCCCAATTTTTTAAAAAAAACATTGAGATTGGATTTATATCCCAATGGTTTTTAGGAACCATTTTTATAAGGGTTTTGGTATGGGTAGGATTTCCATTAGGGAGTCTAGTTGCGAATTACTTTGATTTTTTTCTTTAGTTAGGATAAAACACCTCAGATTAATCTAATTAATACAATTTATCTTAATTATATCCAATAATACTTTAAATTCCATCATCCATAATTTTAAACAAATCATATAAATAAATTTAATTTAAAATTAGTGAAGTACACAATTGTACTTGTAGGCAACGACATGTACTCATCCAAACTACCCAATATAATCCTTAGGCTTGTGAGTTCACATGGAATCTTGTATATATGTGTGGTAGGTAATTTCATGGTTTATAACATCTAATAAATTAAATACAAAACACATATTAATTATAGTTCATGAGATATTCTTGATGTCCATGGAGTACACTATACGAAAATACAATACAAAACTAATAGATTTAAATTTTAACATGTAAATTAATTTAATGTATAATCATTAATCTCATGACATGGATTATATTTTAAAAAAATGACATATAAAAAACATGAGAATATTTTTAATTATATAATTAATTCTTCTCTCCACATTAAATTAAGAACACTGGATCCGTAAGACTACATGGCATGTACTAGGTTACAAAACATGTGATATCTTCTTCCCATGTCCATGACACATGTCTAGAGACTAATAATTCTTATCTTTCACGGATGTGCACAAGTTACAAAATGTTTAATCTTACTACATGACATATGGCCTCAAACATTCATGGTTTTTCATTCCTCATTTCATGTAGCAGATACACAACATGATTAGACCCGCCATGTTATCCATCATAAGAACAAGATAACTATACATTGTGTATGTGAGTTACACAACATGTAGTTATTCAAATAACATGATTCTTGATCAAAATCTATATAGATCCACTTTTATCATATCTAATTTGATATCATCATCCTGATATGATAACCATGTGAGATACACCTCAAAAAAATGATTACATAGAATGTGGTTTGGTACATGGTGTATATTCTTTTGTTATCTAACAATAATTATTAGTATCTTCAAAAGAAATTTTAGATATTTATTTATTTTTATTTAAACCTTTTATTTGTTATATGAGCGAGAAGAAAGAAATGGAGGGGAGAACAATGTTTATAATTTAAGAATGAATAAATCTAAAGTAAAAGAAATTGAAAATTCATACCATTAAATAATTGATTGATAAATAATTATAAATTAACCTTGTGATTCCTTTGAAATCACTTTTAAGTTTCAGTTATAGTAGAGGAACCTATTGGGCATTCCCAACTCAGCTTTTTTTTATAATCATTGATTAATATGAGATGTTTATAGTGAAAATTTCATGACCAATATAACTAATTGAAGGATTTATTGACATTAACTCTATAACCATAAGAGTATGATGATCACATGTACTTTATAATTAACTTGTAAAAGATCTAGTATTACTTGAAATTGTAATTATTTTTTCATTTATGATCCAATTAACTTGATCACCGCATACCACCACTGTATTTTAAGGTACAAGTATATAATCTCTCTAGTAGTGATCCACACTTTCACAAATATATCAAAACATAAATATAGAATCTTTAGGTGTTGGCATAATTTATCCTGATCAATTGAATTTTTCATTGTTGATCACAGTAGAATTCTCTTTGAAGATGAATAATTCTTGGTGTTATCTTGATGGATTGATAGAGGAGAAGTATAGAGTGCACTCTATATTTTTAGTACTCTCTATAGGTTTTTAGAGGGATTCACTCTATCCACTATGCATAGAAAATCACACTTAGGAAATATATATAACTAGATAAATATTATGGAAAGTTCAGTGCGACCTATTTTTATATAAACCCCCTTACCAATACTTTAATTATTAGTTATCCCTTGGTCTTAAGAATAATATAATTATTATTCTCTTTACATGTGTATCATCTAAGAATAAATAAATATCTTTCATATTATTTCTAATTCGACCATTAAAATCAGTTCACTTATCCTCCTTGACAGTTAATGAACATTGAATAATTTCTATTTATTTAGTAAATAAATATAACTTCATTATTCATAGATAAATATAATAAAAAATGTATTTTAAAAACCATACAAATGAATATTTATTATTATCTAACTCATGTATTCTTTATAATAACTCAAGATTAAATTTTGGTTACTAATAAAACCCTACTAAATATTAAATGTAACATCCTGAATTTTACTTTCAGTTACGCTCCTTGTTTTTTGAGGTTTTCTATTTATTTTATAAGTGTTGGGGGTGTTGTGTAAATTTCATAGTTTTAAATGTTCTGGAGAACCCTATTTTTGTTTTAATTATATGTATTTTAAGTGGAAATAAAATAATTTTAAATTTAATCCTTATCCTTATGTAGAACCTATTATTTAAATAAGGGGAACTCATGTTTTTTAAAGGGTGCGTAAAGTTAAGAGAAGCTTTTACTTAGTTTTGTAAAGGTAATAGTTCTTTTTTCAGGCATTGTGTATGGGTATTCCTAGATTCACATTAGGGTAAATCCTTATTTTCAAAGGTTTTATAAGGGTGAATCCCTATCTATGTAAATTTAATTTCTTATCCATATATAGGTAACCCTTAGTTTTCTAGGGATGTGCAAGGATAATCTCATGTTTTCGAAGGATGTGTAAGGGTACCTCAGATGCTACATACAGGTAACTCAAAGTTTCTAAAGGATGTGTATGTTTATTCAAAACACTATGTAAAGGTTAATCCAAATTTTGAAATGTTTCATAAGGGTAATCTTTTTACCCTCACGTGACAGCTAGGGACTTTGTAAAGATAGAACCATGTTTCAATTACACAACGACCTTTTGGGAACAAATTTATTTCTTCTTCCCCAACAAGCCTCTGTAACATTTTTTAATATTTTTAAAATCCTAAAATTAGTGAAATTTAATTCTTATGGTTTGTTAAAGGTTTTAACTCATTTTATAAAATATTTTATACCTTACATATTCAATATTTTATTAATGATACATATTAAATAATGATTTTAAATATGGGGGTTTAACGTTGTGAACCAGAATGAATTATTTTTTAAAACAAATTTATTGAATATTTTCTCCCTATAATTTTTTATAACAACCTAGGGGAATTTTGGCATTTAAATATCATTTGAGGCCACAAAGTGTCGGTTTTTGAAAAACTAAGTGTATATCCCATGAGGAATGACTATCCCAAGGATGATAAGGAAGGTGGGTGCAAGAATTCATGTGTGTGATCAAGAAATCCAATCGGCACACAATAATATTACACACTAAAGGTGATTACATTTTCCACTTCTTATACCAAATCTAAAATTATTGAAAAGCCACATTCCTACAAAGAAAGTGTCCATTGCATAAGAAAATTAAGCCTCCTTTCAAACTCCCTTCTTATGAGCCAAAGGCGATATCTAGGGTCTCGACTAGAGCACCCAATTTCCAGCAATTTCTAGTCATGTGGAAATATTCTGTGACTAAAATATTCCACACTCATCTCCATGGATTTAACCTCTAAATAAGAGGTCTCCCCATCCTTTTATATGACTCTTAGTAAGACTAAGATTCATTCAACTATGTGTAAGACCCATATTCCATGACACCACGAAGCATGGATCACCAAGTGTAGATAACCTTGTATGATATAACTCCTATGGGACCATGGCCCATTTTTGAGTAGTCCTCACCCATAATTTTTCAACCTAAGTTGGGTTCCCTCAAAGGCTACTCTTGTGAGTCACCATGACCTTACACAAAACTCCAATCTTACGTGCACCCATTATTTTAAAGCTCCATGGCCTGAATTTCTGTTATAGAACCATGTACGAGATATATTTTCATGAAACACAAAAAAATCGTAATAAACTCTTGTGTGAAAACCACAAAATCTAAGAGAAATAATTCATGTTCCCTTGTGTGATGTCCCTTATGCATTTTTTACCTTAACTCTTGCTTCTCATCATATATATGTTAACACCTATTTCTTATCATCACAGACATGATAACGTGGACCTCATGATTGAAAACACATCACCATAGTTACATCCTATAATTCCCAAATCCATTACCCACCCATAGGTTCATGGGATATGGTTATCTAAGCCCAACTAGTGAGGAGTGTGTCCTCTATGGCCAAACTGCATGATGTAAAAATTCCTAGTCCCAAGATCCCCAACACATGTTGTTGAACTGTGGCCTTACCATATGAAATAGGTATAAGATAATCCATATGTGAGGGTAATAGTATAGTCTCCACACTTACTACCCTCACAGGGAATTATATCCTCCAAACATGGAATGGCATCCTCTTTGGTCAGTTCCATGCGTGATCCCCACACTATCTCTCATTGGAAGTTCATTCACGACATGATCATCGGGCTTATTGCTTCCTCTGGTTTATCACACCCAACATGAATCACATGGTCTTAGAGTTTATTAGATACTATGACATCCTCCTCCACTCTAATGGGAATCCTATGAAGTATAATCAATGACAACTGTACTCATCCTCCTTGGGACACTTCCCTGAATAAGCCCCAACCACATGTTCCCATGGGCCTCCCCATCAAGTATAATCCCCAGACCATCTTGAACTATGTGGGATTTGACTCCCAACTAATTTGGATATATATAAATCATCCCTAAGATCGTAAACCAACATATGCATCCATCATGATTTTCTCTAGGTCAAATCCTTGGTAAGATAATGCCTCTCACATGAGAGACCACACCTCCTCGGGGTCCCTCAGGTAGCTCAATACGAAATACCCAGACCAACTACAACAAAGAGAAATACATTTACAAAGGGAAGATTTAACCCACAATCCCCACACCATCCATCACTAGAGAACCATTTGTGACATGAGCATCCTTACCACATGTCATAAAACAACATAGATCGGTCATGGCACATGACCTTAAACTGCAACATCAAACGACATGGGTTTTGATCCTTATCTTCTAGATAAGGTATATAGGACACCTCTCTGAGGTTAAATCCTAACCAATGGTAATATTAGGTTCAACCTCCTCAGAACATACCTCCCCGATCCACCTCTTGGGTTGTTTTGACCAACCTTCTTGGTGTGAAATATTCCCTTTATGGGACACACCTCTTGGGTTCTCCCCCCATGAGTGTTTTGATCCTTCCACCTTCATGGTGTGTCATCTTCCCTTTATAGGACACAACTCCCAGATCTGACTCCACAGGGTGTTCTAATCCATCCATCAGTAATTATTTCAAGCACACCCTCATAGGGATGTAGTTCCCTGATGTACCTTCATAGGGTGTTTTGATCGATCCACTCTATCTTTGTAAGAATTTAAACTAAAAAACTATATCGTAATACTAATTCAGGAAAACATGGGATTCCTGAGGTTAAATACTTAAAATATATGTGCCTATAGTGTCAACTACCTCATAAAAAACATGGTCTTCTTGAGGTGAATGCCTTTGAAGATATATGACATCAGAGTCAGATACCTCATGATCGACATGGGAGGGCTTGGGTTTCATGCCTAAGATGCCTCCATGAGATTCCCTCCAATAAAGAAGAATACAGGTGACCAATAATACCATTATCCATACATTCCAATGATGTCGAACATGACTACTCTTCTGACCAAATGTTTCCACCCTATCAAACTTCACTAGAATGTCAAGGTAGAAGCAACGTAATTCATTGGTGTCCACAAAAAAATTCCATTAGTAATGAGTTCCATGAACATGAATTTATCTACGAGGGGGACTTTGACTAGGAAATAAGTTCCAAGGAGGAATACATTGAAGGAGGAACCTACATCCTATCATCCCATTTTGATTAAGGAGCGGAAATCACCATTGAAAGTGATGAAAGTTTCCCGCCATTGGAAGAGGGAATGCAGCGTAACAAAGTATGACAGTGCACATTAAAACACATAGAGACACACCCTATAGAAAGAACAAAAAATAGAAATGGTGAACCTCACATAAATATTTTCTCCTTTAACAATGGGGAATAGCTATGTTGGCCAATAGAATAGGTATTAGTGTTAGAAGTTGCTGGCATCTGCCTTCACAAACAGGAATGGTGAACTCAATGTGAAACTCTTCACCTATAAATAAGGAATATAATCATTTGAGAAATCAAAAGACCAGAATGTTACTAGATTAAGTTATCCAACACCAAGATACACTAATAAAATAGTAGTCCCAGCATAGAACTCACCATAAATTGGGGCAGTTAAACATTGGTCATTTCAGTTAGTGACATTTTCAGAAAAAATATCTCTCCCAGACTGTAGAATATTGGATGAAACTGGATAATTGGTCATATATTTACTTTTACATGTACTGATAGATGAATCCATCTGACTTTCAAGACACAATCTCTAGGAAACTAGATACCCAATTCTAACAGATGTAGGGGTAGGATAGATGTTAATGCATAAATCCTGCATGACACCACCTCCACCATGACTCCCACCAAAACTACAATTATTGGGAACCCATATCCCATATCACCTTTAGATATCATTAAGAGGAGGGTGATGTACACCCTTGTATATCAGTATAAGTAAGAGGGGGTCATTATTACTAGGGACACGACCCACCAGGATCTGGAGGCTTCATCAGCTCACCGAAACCACCACCCCTAAGGACCACATAAGGAGAAAAATCTCCTTCTTCCAATGGAGAATCACTGTGGGTGACTCTCCATAGATAAATCCTATAACTCTCTCCCATATTCCATGGAGTTTGGGGATTCTTGAGTCACCCCAATTATGACTAATACTCGGGAGTTGCTAATAAGGGATCCCACCAAGCCACATCAACATCAACAATGATGGTTCCTTCAGGACAAAGTATAGGTGGACTATACCCCTTCTCTACTGATCCTAGTCCAAACCACCAAAAATCAACATCGGGTAAAGTCCTAGAAGAGTTATCGGTCGAGGGCATAATCATCCACAGTTCTAGTGGCTTCTTCTACTACCATAATATTACACCATATTCCTATAATAGATGAGTAGGGATCCATCCATGGATGATTGGGATCAAGACATTAGCCTCCCCACAGATAGGATGGGTTGACATTCTCAATCATTGAAACCATCAACAACCTTTTCAGGACAACATATGATGACGATTTTCTGTATGAAGGCCCTCCATGCGTTGTCACCAACCTAATCAGATGACCTCTCCACTCTCATAATCAGTACAATAGTCCTCCTCATTTCATTCCCAGTTCAATTGGAGGTCCTCCCCACTTCTAAAATTAGTTTGGAGGTACTCCCCTTGTTTCCACCATCTCAAGAAGAAATCCTCCCCACTCCATCATAGATCAAATTGAAGGTCTTCCTTATATCATCGACAATCAATATAGAGGTCCTCATCGTGATATCATTTTCATACAACATGGAGTTACTCCATATGCCACATCAAACAAGATTGGAGGTCCTACCCACTCCTTAAATAATAAACATAGAGATCCCCCATGTTTCCACCAGCTCAAAAGGAGTTCCTCCCCACCCTAGTATCGACCAAAGCAAAGGTCCACCCCATACTTTTAGTATCTAGCATAGAGGTAATATTTATATTCAAACATCTAAACATGGAGGTCCTACCTATTTCTTTTTGGTTAGTGTGAAGGCCCTCCTCATGCTTCAACCCACCAAATTGGTGGTCCTACCTATTCTCATAATCATCATGATGGTGCTCCCCATGTTATCACTGACCAGAGTAGAGTTCCTCCCTACATCATCAACAACTAGATAAGAGGTTATCCCCACACCTATAGTATTCAAAGAAGAGGTCCTCCTCACTCTAACAAAAACTGATACAGGGGCCCTCCCCATATCCCAAATAATAAAATTAAAGGTCCTATCTATACTATCACCCACCAGCATGAAGGTCCTCCCCGTTTAAAAGAACTCCCTTTCCCCTAAGAACCGTCCCAGGGTAGAAGGGAGAACCTTCGACGCTGAAGGAAAAATCATGGGATGTGCCAAGTCATCATAAATTCCATTCACCTCTCAAATTATGTGAGGGAATGTGACTCAATGATGGAACCTTCGCCCAATTCATTAGAGTCATAGTTTGGGACATGAGCCTAGCATATGAGCTTTTTCATCCCAAAAGGTAAGATCCACAATATCCCCAAATCCCTTTGTAGGTAAATTCATTTGGAGGAAGATTTTTCTCCCTTCCATGGGATTATGGTTCAACTATTTCTATCATCACCAGTTTCCCTCTCCACCCCTACCTAGGATCATGTAGTGAACAGTCGACTCACGCAGCGGCTCATCCGCTATCCAACCCACTACTGCACCAATACACATCATTGTCACCTCCAATATCTCATTCAACACCTAACAAATCTTGGTCTAACCAAGGGCATTTCCTCTCTTCTAAGAAATAAATGTGGTGGAATACTTTGGCTACTAATAAGTTGTTAGGGTAATTTTGGCCAAATGAAACTTCCAACTTTGATATCATGGAGTCTCTCACTGTAGGACATGTTGTGTGCTTCCACCAAACTATCTGGATGATGCTTCATCACCTCCATGACCATCAGTTAGTCTATCCAATAAGTTATAATCACTTCAAAGAAATTGATCGGCAGTTTCAAATGGTTGAGTTGGAAAAAATACAAGTGGATCAGCACCCTGTTTCACCTAACTACAACCAAACCCTCAAAAATATATGCATCAAGTTCATCATAGTGATATAAATAATCATGGAATAGGAATCTCTACACATACAGATATAGGGATGGGGAAAATATGATTCTCTCCACTTCATCCCTATCCTGAGATAGCATGACCTACCAGTTGATATTAGGGATTTTAATATTGTTATCATCATAGTAAACAAGGTCATTCTTGAGTTACATGGAAAAAAAGACTTTGAAGTAGGGTACGACAAGGTAAAACCACCCCCTAGGGAAGAACAATACTAGGTAGGCCCTTATACAGTTTTAGTCTCTAGCTATAAAAGGTATGACATCAGCCTCGGGGATCCCACTGCATTGTTTCCTTCCAGTCAGAATATCAATAAGGTAATGAGACCTCTTGAGCCCTCTGATCCATTTGATACTACACAGAAAATAGAGGTTGATCCTATAATCACCACCTTTCTATAGTAGGTCACAGATAAGAAGAGGATCATTGATGAACTCCTTTCTGAGTGGTGCCAAGATTATGGATCTCCTCAATGGGATATTATTCCTCCTCTTCAGAGGTATCTAAAAGTATTTCTTGGATAGTTTCTCCCAATTTATCTCGGTGACCCTACACATCTAGATAGAGAATGTGAGAAATCATATAGAAAGTTACTGATATATGATTCATCGAATCTTTCTGAGTTATGTGATCACATTACTTAAGACCCAGATAGAGCCGTCCCATGAGCCATTGAGCCTACCTACCATGTTGATTAGCCTGCCAACGTAGTGGTGTACTAGTATCCCCATCAAGATAGGAAACCCCACAAAGACGATATGATATCCTCTCTCACCACTCATCTTGAAGCCCTAGAGACATGATAGATGTAAATCCCACCTGAAAAAAAGTCATACCTGGCATGGGTAGATGACATGTGAGCACACTCAAATTTTTTTATCCCAATTTCACCCCATTAAATGTGACGGGTGAACCGCTACAACATTTGGAATACTTTATCTCATGGTGTGGGCCCATGTTTGGGACCCCTAATCAGCATGAGGTATCCAAGATTCAATGATTTATGTAAAAATTGGGGTGTTCTGTGTTTGTTTGGTAAAACTAGTTACCCCAAAGAATGTGGCTCTAAACCATCATCAGGCTTTGGATCCTCACCAGGGCTAGGCTCTTAGAATTCCATTCTCAGACAGGAGAAACTGAATTTAATCTTTAAAAGATTCATAGGTTCCCAATTATTTACTTAGTGACCTATAATAGGGGATTCTAAAGATTTCAGAGTGAAATAATCCCCATGAAGCTAAGTGTACTGATCACCCAAACCATTACCCTTACCACATGATCATTGGAAGTAACATCATACAATGATTTGTGTTCAATGATTGGATTTAGGACCACGTGGAAAATGGTCTGGTAATGTTGGGAAATGTTTTGGAACTGGTGGTTCATATATCTACCGAGATTGATAGTGATGGTGAAGGTGAATGGAAATAGGTTTTTAGCCATGAGACTCAAAATTATGATGAATGGATTTCCCATAGAGCAGTCGCTCACACTCACTATGTCATATTTTCCCACTTGGGCCATATCAAACCTTCTAAAGTCACCATTCCTTCTCTGACTACGGCATTTTCATTCACTTCATATCACTACAGATCTCATAAGAGTTGGCATTGATGGAAAAAGGGAAATAAAAGTCCCCCACTGGCACCAAAGACATCTCGTACCCTTAGTGATTTCATGCCACCTGAGGTGGGGATCTCCCCCATATTTCTCCCATATTTAGAAGATTTTTTTAATGACAACTATGAGTATGCCTCTATGAACACTGTTAAGTTGGAAGATCCCTTCATGGTCCCCAAAGATGAGGAGTATCAAGAAATCTCCCTGAGTGCCTCCAGTCGATTCCATTAAAGGAATGGTCTAAGGCATAAAATCCATTGGAATGCTAAGGCCATCACTTTAATCCAATCCATGTATGATACCAAGGCAAGAAAAATGGTCCTTCACATAGATAAAAAACATAATACTCCAAAATCTATCCTTCAGACACACCTCCATTGCTGACCATGCTAATTGACTGGGTAAAACAGCTACGACTGAATCAAGATTAGACACGTCCATCTAAAGCCAAGACACAACCATCTGACAGTTAGCTGATAGTGGTTATAGTTGATTTATCTAATGAGTGATAGGATATTTCTAGCACCCCTAGAATCTAGTGGTTTACCCACAATTTCCCATCATGCCTTCTTGCAAAGAGTTTCCCATATTGGAAGAAACCTGTATTTTTCATAGAAGTATTATGTGTTGAAGTACCTTTCTAGAATACATACAAAGAACTCGATACTAGAGTATGTACACCTATTTGAAGAAATGTGTGAGGCTCTCACCCAATCCATTAGAACAATCCATCAGTTAACTGTAGAAGTATCTAACACAAAATCCTATTATATAGAGGAGTTAGACCAAGAAGATTTCCAAGATGTCATTTCATTCTATATAGAAGATGAGGGATACCTTGTGTAGGGAAACGATTTCTTGTATTAAATCATAGGATAGTTAAATGGAATTGGGATATTTTGTTTTTTATTCAACATAAGTTCTTGGATCAATCTCATCTTGACTCAAACAATCTGAAATCTTGGACTGATTGAAGTAGATTTGAGTCCCTCTGACATGAAGATTTAGGGTTATGACAAGACTAATTAGATACTATGTGGTATAATCTGGTTGACGACCCAATTTGGTTGTTTTAAATAAATAAATAAATTCATAGTTTTCTTATATGATACCACATATAAAGTGTTGATGGGTAGACCCTAGCTTTATCTTTATGAATTATTCCCCTCGTATCACCAATGCCTCAATTAATCCCTCAATGGTTAAGTAGGCATTCTTCAAGGTGATGTAACCACCTTCAACTCTTTTGAATCCATCTATATAGATGAAGGATATTAAAAGATAAAGGAAATTTTCACTCAAACCAATTAGGTTAATCATGCCACCATTTCATCTAGACCGTGGAAGGATTTGGATGATGCTTTCATCCTTCTGATTCACTGGTTGGAAGCTATGATTCAAGACATGGGAAGTTTCTTTGTAATTTTGATAGGAAGGGACACTGTGTCCCTAAGTACAAGGAAAATCATAATATTACCTCATAATCCTACACAATCTAGGATTGGGTGATACCATATAACCCTACTCCTATGAGGTACCAAGATGTTCTCACTAAGGCTACTATTCTATGACATACTCGCTTGTTTAACCAGTTCGGGTTGAACCAAAAGAAACCATCCTACCACCAATGATTTGATATCAATCATGGATATTACGGTCAAAGATGTGATGGTATTGGACCAACAACCACTATCTCCATAGTCTCAATAGATTTGGAGTCCCCCAACAAGGGTTCTGGGTTCGCCAAACCAGGTACCACTACCCTTCTATAATTAGTCATTCTGAATGAGCCATCTACTCACACTAATTAACCTACATCAGAAGACGAATATGATCTAGAAGGTTATCCTCTCACGTTCAAATAGAGTTTATCCACCAATTTTTATGGTTTGATTTAGTTAAACCTTATTACCAAGGTATATCCTAGGCCAATGCTGATCAGTGCGGTTATGTCTTCTGAGAAATAGCAGCAGTATGGGCCTTTCCTAAACTATTATCATGATGTATTTCTCTAGAGTTATTAATAAATGTTAGGAATATACCCTCTTATCATTGTCCATCATCATGGTATCTCAGTGAGTTATCTTGGGTTCAAGCCGTTTCCTAGGAAGATGCAATCTTCTCATGGTGATATGGTTGAGGTCGAAGTTGAAAAGCTTATCAAAGACAACATTTTCAAAGAATTTTAGTACCCCAAATTTCTAGGTAACATCATTCCAGTTATAAAGAAGAATACGAATATTAGATATTGTATCGACTTTTGGGATCTCAACCACTAATATCCAAAGGATAATTTTCCCTTGTTAGTGCTGGATCTATTTATCAATGCCAAAACTCTCTTCTAGGATATCTCCTTCATGGATGGATACTCTGGGTACAATAAGATTTGAATATCCCATGAAGATGACGATTATAACACTTTTAGGGAACTGCAAGGGACCATTTTCAATAAGGTGATGCATTTTTGTCTGAAGAATGCATGATACACTTTTCTATGATCTATGCACCACAAATTCAAACTGACCCTTGGGATGATAGTGGATTGCAGTATGGATGATTTGGTTGTTAAATACCACCATATTCAAGAGCATCTAATAGATCCTGATAAGGTGTTTGGCTTTATTTTCTCCCTTCATTTGAATATGAACCCCTTGAAGTGTGAATTTTGGGTTAAATCTATTAATTTTCTTGATTCCATCATCAAATACAAAGGCATCGAGATTAACCCAAAGAAGATCTAGGCCATCAGCCCTATGCCTACTCCGAACAACCATCAGAGGATCTGATGCATTCTAGTCCACTTAGACTATATATGATGATTCATTGTGAATCTAGTTATAAAGTTTAAGAACTTTTCAAATATCATAAAGAAAGGTACCACCTACCAGTGGGATGAAGAGTGTTAGTCCAACTTTGAGGAAATCAAGCAGTATATACTAAGATTTATGGTTTTGATTCCACACATCTCTGGTAGTCCTATGGTTCTCTTTGTGACCACCCTAGAATGATCCATTGGTGTCATTATCACCCAATAGAACAATAAAATAAGAGAGAACAGTTTATAATATCTCATTCACATGCTCCTCGATATAGAGGCCAGATACTATTCTATTGAGAATAGCTACCTCATTCGAGTTTTCATAGCGTAGAATTTGTAGCATTACTTATACCATCATGAGATATAGATGGTGTAACGTGTCAATTCAATAAATTATATCATGAATCACCCAATGTATATAAGATGGCTAGAGTGTCGGGAAGTGATCCTACAATAATTTTAAATCAGGTTTGTCTCTCAAAAATTCATCAAATACTAGGCCTTTTCTGACTTTTTGGCCACCCATCGTGATTTTAAATAATTTCCTCTGGATATAGATTTCTTATATTAGTCTATTCTTGCAATGGATATGGTTTTGCTGAGTTGGAAGATGAATTTTAATGGAACCCCCCATATCCCAATTGATAGAATGATTAATGAACCAAGACCAATAGAGTAGGCATAGGGATCCCATAAATCATGCATGCACATGCTTTTCTTTCATACTTATTCCTAATATCAGAAGTTTTCACCAACAATGGGATAGAGTATCGGGTTCTCATTTCTAGTCGCTAATTGGGTCTCGATATCAATGTCCCTTGATTTCATGTGAAGGGAGGATCTGAGTGTCTCATCAAACAGGTTAAGGTAGATTACACTATTAGGAATTCAAAGATCGTTCTCTTAATGGAACACACTAACTAGTTGATAGCCTAGTTCCCTTCTTAGTCAGGGGTGAATAATATTCCCCAGTTATTGAAATTTTGAGTCAAAAACTTATATTTTCTAGTATTCTCTCTTAGAGAAGATCACCAGGATGATCTATTTATTCATGTGGCAAATCAGAGATCCATTGCTTCCTTCATTCCTAATAATGATGATACCCAAAAGGTAAACCAGCTGGCCTTCTATTCTTCTATGTTATAACCTCTATATTCCCTCGTAGTAGACGGAAACTCTTATTGAACAATCCCTTTCTATGAGTATCTCCAGTGTTGTTCTCTCTTTCTATATCAAGCTGAACGTGATAGAATTCATCAAAACTCAACATAGTTCACCACCCATAGTAGGCCTAACCCTAAGAAGACTCTCTAATGGAATGAGTTTGATGGAATTATCCTCTGAATCATACAATAAAACGAGGTTCCCTAAGTTATATAGGAGGTTCATTTTGGATCTTCTATTGATCAATAGCCATTGTTGAAGATCTCGCACCAGATTCAGAGGCTGGACTACTTCTATCCCACCATGGTCCACAGCTACATCAAGTGTTTCAAGAGTTTTCATGCATGTCAGGTCCATACTAAATATCTGCATCGAACACCAGATCCCCTTTATACTACCAAGTATTCTTGAACCTTAATAGTGTGGGGACTCAATGTTGTGGGAGCCTATCCACCAGAAAAAACTCGCCAATATAGGTTCATTCTAACCGTAATGGATTTGTTCTCCAAATGTGTAGAATAAATTACTCTCAAGGAATTCAAGACCTGATAAGTGATAGAATTCGTGATTGCTCACATCAACCATTGATTCAAGGCCCCTCATTCAATTCTCACTAATTACGGTACCAAATTCGAGGATTCCAAGCTAAAGAAGTTGTATTCTAAGTATAGTATCTGGTACAACCATACTTCCTACTACATGCACAAGAAAATGTATTGATCAATGTGTTCAACAAAACCCTTCCTCACATTCTATAGAAGATACTAGGCCAAAACAATAATTGTTTTATAGAAAATCTTCTTAAATCTCTTCGATCTTATCTGATGATGACTAAAAATTACACCCAATTGACTCCATATTTCATGGTATATGTAACGGAGGTAGTCCTACCCATTGAGGATTAGTTTTCATCACTCTAAATAGCTATTTATGACTAGGAGACGCAAGTTAGATTGACATAATACCATCTATCTAAACTGGAAGACCTCAAAGAGAATAGTATCTAGTCCTTGCACAATCTAGAGAGGTACTAGAACAAGATAGAAAGGGCGTTCAACAAGAAAGTTTACCTCTTCTCTCTTATAAAATGTGATACAATACAATCCCTTATAACACCAAGGATACTTGGAAAGAAGCCTCCAAAGTTAGAACCCAAGTGGGAATGGCCTTAAATAATTCACAAGGTCTACTCTAATGAAACAAACTATTTTATCAACATGGATGGAGAGAAAATTAATTCTCCTACCAATTCCAAGTTTCTCAAGCAGTACTTAATGTGAGGATCCACCAGCACCCTAGTTTTATGAAGTTAAACTATATAGCTACTAGTATACTAGTCGTAAGATGATAAAATATATATCACCCATGTCTTAGCTACAAGATGATAAACTGTGTAGTGTCAGTTGTCCTCTATGAATGAACTTATAAGGAACATATCGTGATCCCAATCACATAAAGATAAACTACATAGCACTATATTCCTAATTACATGATCAAAAACTTCATAACACCCTATTCCGAGTTTCATGATGTTATACTGTGTTAAGGCCATTTTCCTAGAAACATGATGATAAATTGAATAGCCCCAATATCCTACCCTCATGATGTTAAAACTACATAACTCCTATCGTCCTTATCATATGATGTTAAACTATGTGTACACATCCCAATCACACAAGGTTAAACTAGGTGATTAGTTCAAACTCTATGACCTTGAACAAGATCCTCATCGTTCTGATATTTAAGACCTTAAACTAATATCCATCCTATGTTCCATGAAACATGACCTCAAACTATTTTAAAAAAAGGGTATGAGATCCATGACCATAAACTAGGAATCATATTCCAAGCATCACAACTTTAAACTATGTACGAGCCTTCTTGGGAAAGTGTGGTGTGGCATCGGGCCTCCTAGGCCCTCATTCATATTAGCTTTATCACTCTTTAATACCTCATATTCCCATTTTAGGAAGACTCCTCCCTTAGTTCTAAACTACATAACCTTAACTAGGATTCTATGTCCCAGTATCATGTCTTTAAACTATGTGCGAGTATCCTTAGAAATATGTTGTGTGAAACAAGACTCTTTGGTCCTCATTTATGTCGAGTTAATCATATCATGACCCACATATACCTTTTGATTTAGATTCTCCCATGATAGGTCCAAACTCTATGAAATTAAACTAATATCATGTGGTTCATGAAATGTTACCTTAAACTGTTAGAAAATGGCCCGATCTCCATAACCTAAAATTGGAAATCTCAGTCCAATCATTATGACTTTAAACCGTATGTGGGATTTATTCAAAATATGTTTCATGGTGGTAGGCCTCCTAGGATTCATTCACACCAGGTTTTTAATTCTTCCAACCTACACATATTCCTCTAAAGAAATTCCCCTTTTTGGTTGGAACTCTATGTCCTTAAACCGAGAGCCTATAGTCCAAACATTATGACTCTAAACTATATAAAAACCCTCTATGGAATATAATGTGTGGAGTTGGGAATCCTAGGACCCAATTATTGTGGGTATTGTCATTCCACCACACTATATATATTATATTTAGTCTCTCCTCTTCATCTCATTCCATGATTTAAGACCTTAAACTAATATCCATTTTATGGTCCAGACCACATGACCTTAAACTGTTCACATAAAGTCCTAGCATCACAAATTTAAACTACATATAGGTTTATCTATAGAATGTGTTTTTTGGGGGTGGGAATCCTTATCCTTCATTCATTTCATGTTTCTCATTCCACCACACAACACATGTCTGTTTGGGGTACCCGACCTCATAGGTCTAAACTCTATGACCTTAAACTATGAGCCTATATCCTCAACACATGATGTTAAATTGTGATCTGACATCATATAAAATCAGGATTCCTCTTACATATTAATAACAGACTGTATTTACCTCATTTTAAACTAGGATTCCATATATGATAAGTATGGTACGTTCACTAAATGTTACCACATTCTCCGAGCATGGGATCCCTCATGATAACTACGGGATGATTCTAATTCCTTCTTCAGAGAGAATCTCCCCAACCAGAATTGGTCTATAACTATTACATGTTATATAACTATGTGTATCTTGATTCCCATCCTTATGGGATATATATATACTCTTATACTTATCATATCTTGGTCCACCTACAAATTCATTAACCCTTTGGCCCCATGGCCTCAGTTATAGTTCATGAATAATGACCTTAAACTGTACACACTTCATCTTAAGGTGTGTATGTGGACAATGATCCTTCTTTGCCTCATTCGCATTGGGTTTTACCTATTTCATTCCATATATATATCCTTAGAGTGAAAATTTTACCTATATTCCAAATTGAATGACTCTGAATTTTCCACCATATTCTAAAACATACGGCCTTAAACTATGTGTTCCGCCTTCTAAAACTACATGTGGCTTGATTACCATCCTTATTAGATATATATCTTCTCTCCGAATATTCATATTTGGGACCATCCACAAATTAATTAAATCATTTGGCCCCTTTTCCTCATCTTGGATTGATATTTATGACCTTAAACTAATATCCAACCTCAGTAAGAGAATCACAAATTTAAACTATGTAAATGTCTTCTAAAGAATTCATGGTGTGGTGTTGGGCCTCCTAGGACCTCATCCATGTCGGGATTGTCACTCTGATATTCTATACACCTATCTTTTTTGGGACACTATCCATGGACCAATCATTTTGACCATAAAATAAGGCCTTATGGTATTTTCTCTAAGACATGAAACTAGTAGCCATGATTCATGCTATATGAATTTAAACTATTTTCAAAAATAGGATTTGAATCCCACATTCTAATAATCCGCATTCCACAGTTCGAGTATTTCTTGGTTTGGATTTACATTATCCTTAAAATCAATAAAGACCCCATTATGTTGATGGCCTCACGCTATTTTGGATCATCTCCTATCTTGGGTTAATGACCTAATAGATCTTTGGTAGTAAACGATGAATCTGGTGTTTAAAACATTGGTCAACAGTCGATCATGCATTTTCTCAGCCCATTATTGACTATTATGGTTGTGGTTTGTATATTTCAAACATGGTCAAAAGTTGATCCTTACTCACCGTTCACCCCTTGATCTCGGTCTTAAAATTCTCAATTTACCTTTTTACCACCTATATGTATCTTGTTGGAGTCCCAATACCCTTGGTGTAACCCCTTCATTCATTCAAGCATGTCAGGTAAGCAGTCTGGTGTCACTGTGAAATTTTTAACCTAGTATCTCCTTATCCCTAAAGTACACTTCCAAAAGTTAAGAAGACCCCATTTTTGTTCCTTATTTCTCATATAGAGAATGACTCATGTGATCTTAGGAGTTCTGGTAGGGTGTGTACCAATGTGGTCATGCTGCAAAAAGGTGACCTTGGTTCAAACTCTATGACAATAAACATGGAGTCTATGTCTAAGAATTATGACTTTAAACTGAATATAAATCCTCCTAGGAATGTGTGGTGTGCTTATGGGTCTTTTTCTTCCATATTCTCATCGGGTTTTCCAACCCTCCATGCTAAACATATTTATTTTGAATATACCATGGTCTGAGCATTATGAAGTTAAACTATTTGAATCTCTATAGGTCCAAGCTAAGTGGCCATAAAATGTTCACAATTTTCTCTTCAATACTTGTATATAACACAAATCTCTTCTAGATCTCTCAAATTTTGTTTATTTCCTTCATTCTACACAAGTAATCTTGAGGAAAAACTTTATGTGGTCCATTCCATATGACCTTAAACTATGTAAAAAGTCTCGGTCACATGATATTAAATTGTGGGATGCATCATGATCACATAATGCTAAATTGTACCATGAATCATCATCATTGTATGATGATAATATGTGTTTCTATATTCCTCATTTTCATGATGTAAAACTATAAAACATCCCATTCCCTCACCTGAGAGGTCCTCTCCCCTGGTGCTACTCATCTACTACATTTTTCACATTTTTAGTTTTCGCTCGACATCTGAGATGAATCTCTCTTGGGAGATGGGTTTGATATTTTTAAAACTAATACTATTATACCAATGGGATCTAATCAATGGTATAATAATTCAAAGAGTGTTATAATCTATTTTAACATTTCATCACTCCATTTCCATGCTTCAGATTCCCATTATTTGGATCCTCGTCGTCTTCCACATATGAATGGTACCCCTAAATTAATTGTCTCATTTCATAATATCTCACCTACCATACTTTTCCAATGTTCAAAAAGTAATTGGATGAAGTTCGAAGACATGTTACTTGATTCCAACATGGTCATTGGTTGAAACTCATTTGTTTGTCCCCATTATAAGCATATGGTATAGATGCTTTGTTTTGAACATGGTCAATAGTTATCATATATCTCTATTACACTCTCCTTGTGTTAAATATATTGGTCATTGTGATTCACACTTCCCATTAACCTTTGTTTAGATATAATTCAACAGCCTTGGAGTTAACCTATTCATGCACTAGAGAAAATCAGAAAAGAAATTCGGTTGTTCCAAGATCCATATTCTCTAGCCACAACCTATCTCATATGATCGTGCTGTCATGACACGTAAAATTGATTATATTTTTAAAGTTGATTTATACTCTAGGGAATACCATAGGTTTTCTCTCAATGAGTGTTGATAGGTTTTGAGTATGTATTCTTAATCATAATTTCTAAAAGAGGGGGTGGTTCTGAAACATATTTTATGTAAATTACTTAATTAAAGAGTAAAATAGTTGATAGGTAAATGTGGAGTATTAATAATTATGAGAGAAGAAGATCATTTCAAGTTCACAACACATCTAGGATATTTCATTGTTATGAAAATTTAACATGGTTTTGTTTAATTATTTTGTTGAAGGTTGTCAAGATCTTTACTCCCCTCTTGCCTCTTCAAATGATGCTTAAAGAAGCACCCCTTGACACAAAAATCATGTTGCCAAGATTTGGTTGTAAAACATAAAATAAAATTTCTACCAAATCATACATAAATCTTATGTTTGTTGGAAATAAATAGGATTATTTTGTTGTCAAATCAGAACAACCCATGATTCCCACTTGAAATCTCAACCCAATCGGTGTTGAAATAAAAAGTGTTTCACTTAATTATGTTAAATGAAATGTAATCAGGGGGAAGAATGTAAAGATATAAAAAAATTGAAATATTAAACAAACAAATTATACAAAACCAGTATATGAACATGTGTTGTAACTCCCTCCCATGTTTGTGTACCTCCCTCAAAATGATCGTCCACCATTTAGCTTGCCATCGAGAGGAGGAGAAGGCTTGGGTGGAACTCCTTATTCATCCTTGATCCCCCTATGAGGATAGGGGACTCTAGAACTTCTAAGATGATTAATAGACTTTTATAGGAATCCATAATGGAAAAGCTTGGATCTTGGTTCGAACTCTGAAATGATGATCCCAAACATCTATTTTATAGGAAAAATATAAGGTGGTTTTGGGTACACAGATTGTGTAAAACCACATGGTCGATTGTTTTTGACCACTTGACAGTCAAATATCGCTTTGCAAAAAATTAGAAACATGGTTCACCACCTATTTACTATCTCTACCGAAAGTTTGAAACTATTTGGACA
The DNA here is from genome assembly GCA_963277665.1 of Viscum album. Classification (NCBI taxonomy): domain Eukaryota; kingdom Viridiplantae; phylum Streptophyta; class Magnoliopsida; order Santalales; family Viscaceae; genus Viscum; species Viscum album. The sequence goes on from OY728158.1 coordinate 394,201,155, forward strand.
ACTAAATATTGAAATATTGATAAAATACAAAAAACTGCACGTGACATTGTGCAGATTTGATATGCTGGACAGATCAGGTCTGTTGGGACACTATATAGATGAATGAGTCTTGGATCCCTTCATAAGAAATGTAGCCCAATAAATTATAGACCATACCACAAAATTTCAGCCCATTTTTATGCATGGTATAGTATCATTATATGGATAGATCTACTAGTGTTCTTGGCTCTTGCACAGTTTGGCCCACTTTTCTTGGACTTCATCACGGATCTTCCAAATCACCTCCACCTTCAATGACATTATCAAAATAAGTAACATTTCCATTTTTAACAGTGATAAACACAAAATAATTTAATCAAACATGGATTTCATTTTTTTATTATATTTTTAATTTACAATACAAATTCAGTTTAATTAGTGGTGTAAGGGTGAAAATGACACAGTGAATTGTGGTACGATCACACCCCCGCAACTAAACATTTCCACTCCTGGGAAAAGTCACATATCCAAAAAAAATTGATGCATGTATATATTCCCAACATCATGAAGAAATTTTAATTCATTAAAGTAATGTGATCAATCCACGAACCACACCAAGGAGTTCTTCCAAGTGAAAATGGAAAAATATGTCTCATAAATCATATCAAAATGAAATGAAAAGAGATTTATGACAGAAAATTGAAAAATGAATTAAAAAGTAAACCATTCCACTAACTCTCTATGTGTGTGAGTGAAAACCATTCCATTCTATTCTTTCCACTTTATATCCAATAAATATAGGTTATTTTAAAAATATTCTACTTTAAATGAATATTCACTAAACCTGCCATATATCCTTTGTAATGATATTTCAAGACCCACTCAATTAACCTTTCTAAAAAGTCAAACAATGATCTCCTGACCTATATATCCCCATATTTTGAACATTTCATCACTCCCCTAATTTATTATTTTGTTTTAGATTTTTCATTTGGAACAAATCTCACACTCATCCCTTAACCCTTGTTTGATCTCCTCACGACACTAATTCCAATAGTTATAACAAGATCAAAGGTTGAGGAGGAGTGGTTTTCAACCTAGCCAAGACGCAAACTTTTTTCAGGGAATACAATAGTCGGACATTAGGTACACATGCATAGGTAAATATGGTACAGTAATGAAACAGATCGGATAAGGAACAAATGTATGGAAATATTATTTAAATCTGAAAAATATTAACCTAACATATATTTACCTTATATTGAGAAAGAAATATTCACACTTTGTGGTTTGGTGCAAAAATGTATGGAGATATGAGTGACATGGTTTTCAAAAAAACAACTCACATAAGGGGAATCAATTATCTCAAATGTTTCACTATGATACAACCATTTATATCATTGACAGAAAACAAATTCACTAAAAATCACTCCCTGATGTTAAATTCAAAAAAATATTATTTTTTACATATTCTTTATGGTATTTTTACATCCCCCTTTATGGTCACCAAATCATGTAAATTTGAAATTTTTGATGTGGTAAAAAGGAAAATAACATAAAGAAGGCGAAAAAGAGAAGAAAGAAGAAATACAATGAAAATCCTAATAAACTCAACAAGATGGGGAAAAGCGAAAATACCATAAAGAAGGTGAAAAAATGATGAAAAATCTAATCAAACCCGGAAATGTACCCATCCACCCACACCTATAATGTGTAGTTTTCTTACTATAATAATTGAGAAGGTGAGAAGGAAGGATAAAACCTAGTGTGTTTCACTGGTATGTTGCTTCTTGAACATGGATTTCCTCCATCAGGAACTCCAAAAGAGATTTTTAGAAGTGCTTTAGCCACTTCCCATTGATAGTGAAGGTTTTTTGGTTTCTTCATTTTGAACATGAATAACACCAAATGGAGATAGATTAATAACAATTTATGGGAAAAACCAGTGAGAACAAGGCTTACCTAGATGCAAATTCTTATTTTCATTATAAAGTAGGACCTTCTATCCATTGTGGAACTGATGATGAAGTATAATATAGTCATGGGATGCCTTGGTTCACTCCTCTTAAATCTTGGAGTTTTCATATTCATCTATTCTCATTTCCTCCAACTCCTGAATCTGCAACTTCTTTTGAGAACATACACTAGAAAGATTAGAATTTCATTGTTTGATGGCCTAGTAGGCCCTATGCTCAATCTCAATAGGCAGGTGACAAATCATTCCAAACACAATATGATATATTGACATTCTAATGGGAGTTTCAAAATCAGTATGGTAGGCCCATAATGAATCATTAAGTTGAAAACTCCAATCTTTTCTATTGGGTTGAACCGTTTTTTCAAGAATCTATTTTACCGCTCTATTTAACACCTCAGCTCGACCATTGGTCTATGGGTGATATGTAGTAGACACACTATTACCGACCCCATACCAACACAAAAGTGATTACATTGTTCAGTTGCAGAAATGAGAACCTTGGTCACTAATAATGAACCTAGGTAATCCAAACCTACAAAGTATCTGAGTTCCCAAAAATTCCACAACTGTTTTGGAATTATCTTTCCTTGTGGATTGAGCCTCTACCCATTTGGAGACATAGTCGACCTCTGGAAGAATGTACAAGTTTCCAAAGTAATTGTGAAATGGACCCATAAAGTCAATGCCCCAAACATCAAAAATTTCATAAAACAGTAACAGTTGTTGTGGAATTTAATTTCATTTAGAGACATTTCCCATTTTTTGACAACGAGGACAAGATTTGAAAAAGTCATGAGAATTATGAAAAAGTGTTGGCCAAAAGAGACCAGAATCAAGGAATTTTCAAGCAATATATTGGGGACCAAAGTGTCCCCCGTAAGCAAGAGTGTGATATAATCTAAGGAGAGACTGAAACTCGCAATTGGGAACACGGTGCCTAATGATTTTATCACTACATGTGCGCTAGAGGTAGGGGTCATCCAAAATGTACAAACAAGACTCATGTTTTAGATGACTGGCTTGGTTTTTATTGAAATCAGTAGGAATGCAATATGATACTAAATAATTTACAATTTCAGCATTCCAAGGAATAACATCTTGTACTCAGTACAATTGCTCATCGACAAACATATCATTTATAGGAATACATGGTTTGAGAACACAATGACTTTGGACCCCAAAAGGTATGTCCTGAATTTGTATAAGGAAAAAACTATGGCAAGGAATTATTTTTCAGTTGTGGTGTAGTTTTCCTAGGAAGGGTCCAAAGTACGCAAGGCATAGGCAATGACATGTGGAACTCGATCGACCCTTTGTGACAGGACTACCCCAACTGCATAGTTAGAGGCATCACAGATGAGCTCAAATGGTAAATCCCACTGAGGTGGTTGGATTACCAGGGGTGAAGTGAGACTCCATTTTAACTTTTTAAAAGCTTCCTCAAAATATTTATCAAAAACAAATTCATTTTTCTTTTAGAGTAATCAGGAGAGGGAGAGTACAATATTACTAAATTCATGAATGAAATGACGGTAAAATATAGCATGAACTAGGAAATACCGCACATCCCATACATTTTTTGGGAATGGTAAGGAATAAATGACATTCAATTTTGATTTATCTACTTGGATAACATCCCCCAGAAATTACATTCCCTAAAACTATACCTTTTCGCACCATGAAATTGAATTTCTCATAATTTAATACGAGATTATTTTCAATACAGCGACATTGGACTGAAGCAAGACTACTCAAACATTCATCAACAGAGGATCCATAAATATTTAAATCATATATGAATACTTCCATGAAATTCTCTGGGGAATATGAAAAAATACTAACCATGTATTTTTGGAAATTTTTCGAAGCACTGCACAGACCAAATGGCATCCTTCTATAGGAAAATGTGCTAAAGGGAAAAGTGAAGGTTGTCTTTTCCTAATACTCGGGGGAAATATGGATTTGAATGTATCCATAATACCCCTCATGGAAAAAGTATTGGGAATTACCCGCTAGCCTCTCTAGAATTTGTTCAATGAATGGAAAAGGGAAATGGTCATTCCTAGTGTGTTGGTTTAATCGGCGATAATCTATACAGACATGCCAACTATTCTGCACCTGATTTGGAACCAATTCATTATTTTCACATTTTGATTACTATAATGATATTAATTTTAGGAAATACTTGAACGAAACTGACCCATTGGCTGTCCGAGATGGGGTAAATGATTCTAGCAACCAATAATTTTGTTACCTCCTCTTTCACAACTTATAGGAGGTTTGGATTCAATCGATGGTGTGCCTGCCTCACTGGTTTAGCCTCATCATTTAACAAAACATGATGTGTAAAAATTGATGGGCTAATACCAGGAATGTCAGCAAGTGTCTATACCAAAGCTTGTTTATACTCCCTCAATAGTTCATGCAGTCACAATTCATGCTCAGGAGGGTGTGAACTAGCAATGATGATGGGAAACATGTTTTCATTCTCAAGATATAAATATTTTAAATCTTAATTTAGTTGTTTCAATTCCATTTCAGGTGGATTTTAGATTGATGGTAGTGTGTGTGAATGTGATAGGTCATTGTTATCGTCTAACTCCTCAATGGTATCATCCTTATATGAGGAATGATCTTTTACAAGATTAGCAGTATCATCTATGGTAATTGAATCCTTGGTGTTTAAGAAATTATCAATTAATAAACATACATGACACTTTTCTAGACCACTATAAAAACAATGAAAGATTCATTACCTAGAATCTCAATCAATGAAGAAAACTCATAAAGGGGATCAAGGTAAAGAAAAATTGTTTTTTTAGGGGTAGTAAGTACATTAATCGAATTAACAGAAAGAGGAATGTTCTTATGAGGGGTTCTTCATGGAATCAAGGAAGTTGAAATGGAATATGTCACCACCAAATTCCATAGATAATGTACCATTGTGAACATTAATTGTTGTTTTGGGATTTTTCAAGAAGGGTCTTTCTAATATAATCGGGGCATGTCCATTCATCCTATCATCCTCCATTTTAAGCATATAAAAGTCAGTAGGAAAAATTAAATTTTGAACCCTCATAAGAACATCATCTAACACACCAGAGGGGTGTGCAGTACTCTAGTTATCCAGTTGAACAATAATTCTAGTGGACATCAGTTCCCAAACCTACAATGTAGAGTAAATAGAGCATGGCATCACATTTATAGAAGCACCTAAATCAAGTATAGAATTAGAAAAATTATACTCCCCAATGGTACATGGAATTGAGAATGTTCTAGGATCATTTCACTTGGTGGGAAGTGATGGCTCTATCAATGCTGAAACATTCCTCCCCAATATCACTTTCTCATCACCTCAAAGTCACCTTTAATGTGTACAAATATCCTTTAGAAACTTGGTGTACCGTGGAATTTTATTCACAACATCAGTCAATGGGATGTTAACCTGCACTTTCTTGAAAATTTTAAATATTTCCTTATCAAGTTCAGTTTCCTTTTGTTGTCTTAGTTAGTTGGCCCTTTAAGGAAATGGAAGAAGAATTGTTGGGCTAGGTGACTCATAAATATACACACTCTTTCCTTTGGAAGGTCTTCTCTCAGGACAAGGTTCTTCATCATTTGGAAAAATTTTAATGGTTGTTATGGAGGTTTTATTAGGAGGGTATGACTCTAATAGAGGATACATTTTACTTTCTAGTTGTTTTCCAGTCCTAGGGTTTATGGCACTAACTTTTCCTTTATCTCTAGGGTTAACTACTGGTTTAGAGGGATGTTTACTCAATCTGTGACTTTGAATTTCACCCACTGAGTTAGCTAGTTGTCCTAATTGGGTTTTGAGGTCTTGTGTAGCTTCCTGAGTGGTTTGTTGGAATTGTATATTGTTGGAAGCCATTTTTTTCATCATATCTTCAAGGATAGGCTCAGGTTTTGGATGGGTTTATTGGAAAGGCCATTGGGGTTGGTGAGGATTTTTGGGTGGTGGTGGTGGATGACTACTCTACCCCGTGTAGGTTCTATTGTTGTTGAGGATGGTTTGAATACCCCCCTTGCCTATATTCTTGGTTCTCCTTCCACCCAGGGTTGGATGGATAGTAAGGTTCTTGGCTAAAGGGTTGGTTATAGGGGAAGCCTGGAAATATTTCCTCACAACTATCATATGTTTCCCTCAATTGAGGATATTGGTCAGAGTAGTGGGTGTTAGAAGAACATATAACAAAAAGGATGGGAGTAGGAGATAGTGATTTCCCTTGGGAAAGAGCATGTTTTCGAAGATGGGTACTTATCTCTTCGAACATTGTGTCCACCTTCTTCTAAAATTTATTACTTTGCACCTCATGGACACCTCGAATCGGTATATTATACCTTGAACTAAATTGTTGTGTGTTTTACACCATGTTCTCAATTTGGGTTCTTGTAGAAATTGGGGTCTTATCAACTAGCACACAGCCTATAGCAGAATCAGTCATATATCTATCAATAGGGATTAAACCTTCATAAAAATATTGAATTAAAATTTTCTCACTTATTTGGTGGTGTGGGAAACTTGAACATAACCTTTTAACGCGTTGAAAATATTCATGTAATGTTTCCCCTTGAGATTTTCTTATCCCACAAATTTCATTCCTTGTTGTTATTGTTAGAGAGGATGGGAAATATTTTTCAATAAAAAGGAATTTCATGTCCACCCAACCTTTTATTATGGAATTAACATAATATAAACAATCTTCTGATGTGTCTTATAATGAAAAAGGTATTTCCCTTAACTTTACCTTTTTCTTCATCCACATTTTCAGGTTTTACTATAGAACACACAGTGTGAAATTATTTTAAATTCTTGTGTGTATCCTCTTCAGGAAGTCCATGGAATCTTGGTAATAGATAAATTAAATCAGAATTTAGTTCAAAATTGGGTGCCTCACCTTGTAACTGAATATAGGCGGGTTGGAAATCAACATCAGGAGAGGTTAGTTATTTTAGTGTTCGATTGTTTTCAGCCATTTTATTCACATTAACTTCAGTTTTAATGTGGGTTTTCCAAAGAATAATAAGAAGGATCAAGATTATTGTTGATTTTTGTGCGTCCTCCTTCAAAGGTTCCTCTTGTGTATCTCGGGGTCACTGATGTAGGATCCTCTCTGGTTCAGGTTCAAAAGGTTTTAAATCTCTTAGAGTTGAATGCATCATACACAAAAACTACATAATAAATAAATTATAACATGAAAATAAATGTAAAGTTATAAGATAAAGCAAACAAACATTCACAAAATTTACAAAGAAATTTATCAAAAACATGCACTAAAACCAAAGCGCTCCTCAGCAACGACACCAAAATTTGACCATGTTGTCATGACATGTTAACTTGATTATGTTTTTAAAGTTTATTTATATTCTAGGAATGACCCTAGGTTGTCTCTCAATAAGAATTGATAGGTTTTTATTATGTATTTTGAATAATAATTTCTAAATTCGGGGGTGGTTTTCAAATAGAATTTAAGTAAATTGCTTAATTAAAGAGTTAAATAGTTGATTAATAAAGGTGGTGTATTAATAATTATGTGATAAAAATACCATCTTAATTTTACAACACATCTTGGATAGTTCATTGTTCTGAAAATTTAACATTGTTTTGTTTAATTCTTTGGTTGAAGGTTGTCAAGATCTTGACTCCCTTCTTACCTCTTCAAATGATGCTTAAAGAACCACCCCTTGAAACAACAATCGTGTTGAAAAGATTTGGTTATCAAACATAGAATAAAATTCAAACCAAATCATAATTAAATCTTATGTATGTGTGAGATAAATAGGATTATTATTTTGTCCAATCAGAACAACCCAAGATTCCCACTTGAAATCTCACCCCAATCGGTGGTGAAATATAAAGTGTTCCACTTAATTATATCAAATGAAATGTAACCAGGGGAAGAATATCAAGATACAAATTAAGTGAAATATTAAACAAACAAATTTTAAAAAATCAGTATAATAACATTTGCTGGAACTCCCTCCCATGTTTGTATAGCTCCCTCCAAATGATCGTCCACCGTTTAGCTCGCCATCGAGAGGAGGAGAAGGCTTGGGTGGAACTCCTTCTTCATCCTTGATACCCCTATGAGGATAGGGGCCTCCAGAACTTATATGATGATGAAGAGAATTATATAGGACTCCAAAATATCAGAGCATGTCTCCTGGTTCGAACTCTCAAATGAGGATCCCAAGCTTCCATTTTATAGGAAAAATAGAAGGTGGTTTTGGGCACACAGATTGTGTAAAACCAATTGGCCGATAGTTTTTTCCCACTTTAATGTCCAATATCTCTTTAGAAAAAACACGAAAAATGTTTACCCACATATTTACTATATCGACCAAATGGTTGGAACCATTTGGACAACTACATCTCATGAAATTGATAAAATAAAGAACACTGTATTTGACATTGTGTAGATTTGTTATGCTGGATAGATCAGGTCGGTTGGGCCACTATATGGACGAATGAGTCCGGTATCCCTTCATACTAAATTTATACACATGACTTTTTGACCATACCACAAAATATCATCCCATTTTTATGCACTTTCTAGTAGCAGTGTGCAGGTGGATCCACTAGTGTGCTTGGGTCTTCCGCAGTTTGGCCCATTTTTCCTGCACTTCATCATGGGTCTTCCAAATCACCTCCACCTTCAATGAAATTATCAAAAAAAGTAACATTGAACTTTTTAATAGTGATAAAAACAAAATAATTGAATCAAAAATGGAGTTCATTGTGTTATTATATTTTTAATTTACAATACAAATTTAGTTTAATACAATAGAGAAAGGGTGAAAATGACACACTGAATCATGGTACTATCATCATCTCAAAAACACTCAGTGTTTAGTCAAACATAGAAAAACATGAGAGATATATGATTATATAACCTCCTTATAAGAAAATTAATCACATGGTCATCCTTTATTTCGTATATCAAGCATGAATCATGTGATCTTCAGGATTTTTCATTGGTTGTCTCACAAATATGATCTAAGTGTGATAATTAAAGTATGAAAATAAATGTGGCCATGCACACATAAAAAGTTTCATAATAAAATAATAAAATTGAGAAATTAAAGAGGTTCATCCACATGTTATATCCTCTATTGATTCCTTGAAAATTTTCCATGTGGTTATGCTCCAATAATTGAGTGCTTCTGCCCCACCAAACTCTAGTGTGTGGCCTCCAAGATCTGATTCCACCTCCTGATCATCATTTCCTCCTCATATATTGTGGGAAAAATCTCTCCAACCTTAATCTATAACCAGTCCCACTCAGCTGATAGATCGGTAATTAGAGATGTCATCTGATTTATCTACCTCTCACCCACCTCAAGATGATCCCTTAGTTGGGGGATAATCTTTGATTGGGTGTTGAGGAATGTAGTATGATCATTAATTTATTACTATATATGATGGATCTCATGATTGGCTTCATGGATCTTTTGAATGCTTTTAGACATCTCCTAACATCAGAAAAAATCCATATGTTGGATTACTTCATGCACCCTCTTGGGAAAAGTTGTAAGAATGTTATTAGTAGAATCCTACTATAACATCCTCTCAGATAGGGTGGGCTCCATATCATGAGGTCGACCATCCTCACTTGACTCTTCCTCGGTATCTTTTCCCCTACTAGCCTCGATTTCTGCCCCACCAGGGGAAACACTCATAGCTACATCTGGCTATTTATCTTGGACCAATGCTAGATCAGCATAGACGACAAGATACACATGAACTGGTGTATCTATCAGAGAATACCCCTTGGATATTCTGGCCCTATATACTTGTTGGGTGTAAAAATCTGTTATGAATTATTTAGGAAAAGAATGCATCAGTCAATTTGATCAGGATGTGATCTGTTAAGTTCATGTGATGGTGGAATACTTACGAAGGATGAGCATCGATAGGTTGATCCCCTGAGTCTTAGTAGGGATTTCCAAAATAGGATACCCCTCACTCCTAGTTAGTATATCAACAACTATTACCTGGTCCCCCAATTTTTATGGAGTATGATTCTCCTGAGGAACTGCATGAGGAAAAAAACACATTGATGTAAGTGCTCCAAAAAATCTGATTTTGGATAAATTACTCATGGTATGATCTTACATTTGGGTGGAGGAAGTTTAATGTTTACATATCTTAGGCACACTACATCTCCAACAATGGGTTCCACAATTTTAATTCTAAGGTGTGGTCCCCCATTGATAACAGGGGGCCTGAGGTTTCAATGTTTTCACCCTGACATATTCAGTCATCCCACCACCTCCCTTGGCCATGGGTGAAGGCCCTGGAGCGTCCTCCTCCAAACCCAACTATTCAACATCACCTCTTTAGTAATAGCCCATTTCCTATTGTCAAGATGATCCTGTACATAAAAAGTTTTATTTATATCTCCTGGATAATGGAATGGAAGGATCAAGAAAGAAAAATAAGTCAAGGCTTTCCTCAAGGAACTCACCTAACTATTCTTTAGAGGATGCACTTTCTCCACTATCCTAGGGATGCCTTAGATGAGAGGTTAATCCCTAGGACTCTTCACCACCATACTTGTGCTATTATTCATCATTTTATGCCTCCTCACATGAATCATTGATTGGTGGGGTATCTTTAGTCCTCAGATCACCACCAAACATCACTCGTATCAGGGTGAAAGGTAGGGTGACTTCCCCTCATTGGAATGATAAGTCATTCATTGTAGTCATGTATATATTAATTTGATGAAATTCTACCATGGTAATGATCTTTGAAAGATGAACCTATCTAAGATCAACCCCATTTAGCATAAAAAATTTCATAGGTCCTCTATTGACATCAACATCTGTATAATCCTCTAGGTAGTCCCAGTAGAAGGTAAAATTGCATTGGAATCTAGATGTAGCATGTAACGCACGGACCCTAGAAGCCCAAAGTCGAAGAATTATTCTAATACATTTCCATGATTAAAAGGAATAAAATCCAAATTGAACGATCAGTTTAGTAGTCTTGAAGAAACTAGATCCATAAATGTAACTCATATTACACTGGCAAACGTAACAAAATACATTACATAACAAAAAAACTAAAAAACTGCATCCACAAGAACTCAATAAATAGTATCCTCTTCATATGGTGTTGAAGGTAAAAAAATGAAAGGGGTGAGCTAAAATGATCAGTAAGGGTATGAAATACAGCAGAATATATCATAAACATAAACATTTGGCATGGCGAATAACTAATAGCACATGCCTTTAAAAGAAAACTTGAACACATTATAGCAGGAATAAGAGCTAAATAAATAATGCCATATTAAAGAATAAACATGGGTATTATACTAGTCTATGAAACTCATGAAATTTTAATTTTCTATTTTTATAAATAGGGAATTCATAATGTGGGGCATCATAACCATACTGTCAAGGCCTTGTGCCAAGACTATAAATATTCATTTTTTAAGGCCTCATTACAAGACCATAGTTTCTCTCATGAGACCAACTGATGCACCGAGGGGATATAGTGGGGCCCATCTAACACTTAATAAGTCCAATGCATTCCTCATATGAATGAGGATAAAAATAAACAACATAAAAAATCATATTTAAACTAACATATGAAATGTAAATAACTTTCCTAGAACATTATGCATAAACACTAACCATTCAGAGTAAATTGGTAAATAGTTTTAAGATTGTACATCCATAGTCAAACTAATCATAAACTATAAAAATAAATATGGTAGATGATATCATAAGAGATAAACCTCAATGAAGTACAATATTCAACAAAGGACGTTGACATAGATGAAGATACTTTTAAATGAGACCATTGAAAATTCCTTAAGGAAATCATCCTTAAACATTCCAAAGTGTCCCATACCACCCTGAAACACTCAAATAATAATTCATTAGAATATCATGAGAATAAGGATACTCTGTATATGATATACCATAGGGTAGTACATATAACTCACGAAATAAATAAGTTGTGTACATGGTATATATCTCATAAAAGTTAATGTGAGATGAGAAAAATCCTTTTTACATTGGAAAGAATAGTTATTTTAGAAAATCATTAATATTTGACATGAAATCAGATTTTAAACATGAATATCCCAAAAAATAAAATATTGGGAAATTGAAATTGTATTTTAGGCATAAATGATGACCCACTTAAGTGAGATCATGTAAAAATAGTTCTTTATATTCTTTAGAAATAAATAATTTTAGAGAATTTTAAAGAAAGTATTAAAGATAATTTTAAAGTAGAAAGGAAGATTTGTTATCTTAAATATAGAAATGATCCAAGATAATTTTTCTTGATAAAATGAGTGTTTTTTATAAAAATAATTTTGGATTAAAATGAATTCTATTGTATGCCTGAAAATGAGTAAGAATTCGAAAAGATCCCATGAATCAGGTTTGTATTTCAGGAATAATTTTGAAAGTTCCTTTTAAATCATGTAACCTCACATAAAATAAGGAATTATTACGGTTGGTAAACATATATAGAACAATAAAACATAATTTATGAGGAGTAAATAAAAATACATGTCACACCCTAGCTCATGAATACCTGGAGCCAGTGCCATACAGAGGATCGAATTTGGTTCAGGCTCTGAGAAACCAGCTACTTCTGAAATGTTTCATCTACTAAAAGTCATTACCTGAAAAATTTAATTAAAAAACGTAGGGTGAGAATATGAACTCCCAGTAAGGGGTTTTAAAATAAACCAATATAACTTTTGAAAACATACTTTAAGACTTTCCATAAAACATTTTTCTTAAAGAAATGTTATAACACATGTAATGTATCAAAGAAGTGCTCAATTAAAAACGTGATAACAAAAATATAAGGATTCATGAATCAAATATAGGCATGTTCATTTGGAGTAACAAATAAAAGAAGTTCTAAACATGTATGATATATGCATATGAGATCACAAATTAAATAGCTAAGAGTAATGAATAATCATAGTTGTGTGTAAAGGTAATACCTTCAATTTCATACATCGAATACTAAATCACTAAGTACTAAACATATGTCATTCCATAAGCTTTTACTTTTCTAATAATCATAAGTATTGGATCTTAACCACGGATATTCTATTAATAGAATATCCATTTGGTTAATTAATTATCATACACATAATGAGGGAATGTATAATACCAGACTTTAATTTCTTTTTCAAGGCCTCGTGCCAAGACCTAGGGGATAACTATAACCAGACCCTAACTCGGAGAGCCTATGTAACTGGACTCCATCCTGGAGAGCCTCTATAACCAGTCTCTAACACGGAGGGTCTACTTTAACCGGACCCCAACTCGGAGGGCTTACTTTTACCGGTGCCCAACCCAGAACATACTAGTCCAATACATTCCTCATATGCTTAATAAGGCCATGTATACAAAGTGTTCTATACCACATTAAATAACTAATTCTATGTATTTTATTTTGGGTGTCCCATAACACTCCAAATAATTTAATTTTTAATTCATTATTATACGTGATGAATAATAAATAGTTTGATTTATCACATAAATTAATAACTTTACAACTAATTCTATAAACTTCCAATGCATTACATTTCATGTTTATAACTTCAGATAGGTATTATTCATGCTCAATTCATGTGCTGATAAATGGAAATGATGTTGGACTAAATTATAATATGTCAGTTATTATTTAGATAATAAATTTCTCAACGTCATACATAATATAGTAAACGTTGTTTGCACATGTGATATTGATTTAAAACACACAAGTAATTAATGGATGGGGTTACCACATAAAATGATAGATCCTTAATTTTCAAAATCCTTAGTTCATGGAAATGAACTTTTATAGTTTAAAATTTCAAAGTTTGAATTAATACAGAAGTCATTTATACACAAACCATGTGCTGATAAACGGTCATGTCTTATTAAGTGGCCATGCCTCATGTTTCATAGCATATAAGGCCAATTGATTTTCATCACATCATTTGTTTAATGTAATGTATATATTTTATTAAACATATCAAAAACATACTTTAACCACCAAAGTTTATTTTAGGCCAAGTTAATTAGGATTGTGATTAAAACTTATAAGTGCGTACATATATCTCTATGTGTATATATATATAATATGTATATGTTTCACCCAAGTCATTATTTAAAGATTTTAAATCATCATTAATATCATAATATAAAAGTCTATTGAATTATGTGTGTATGTCAGAATATACACTAAGTGTATAATAGAAAATAATTATAAATTAAAATAACCCTTAACTGATGTACGCATAAAATAATAAAGGGAAAATGTCCAACCAGAGCTGGTTGGACATATATATATATATATGTATGTATGTATATAAACACATATAACTACTATAATTTGATCAAATTACACACTCACAAACTGTAAGATTTAGAGATAAATACTTAAAATTTAAAACCATTATCGTTTTAAAAATTTCAGGTTATATAGATAGATACGGTTTCTTATATATATATATATATAGACAGGTATAACATTTTATAACAACATGGTTTAAGAAAAACAATTAAAACCCTTCCAACACATAGATTTTTAAATCATAACCCATTTCAGAAAATAATATGTTATAATGAAATATATAGATTCATATAAACATTTATACACATGTATATTTCTGTATACCTTTGTAAAAAAAAAGACAAAAAATTGATTAAATTAATTAAACACTTACAAAATATACATTTAATTAAAACATAACCCTTAAAATTAATAATGTCGTAAAATGAATATTCAAGACAAATTATAATGAACCCTTACAAAAAATGACTCCATGCATTTTATAGTTTTTAGTTAACTTTGAAACTCATGTTTTTATTAAAACTTAATTCTGGACATACACTTTCATGAAAAACTGTAGGGTTGTGCATATGAATATATATATATATATATATATATATTTATGGTATTCATATGTTTTCAAGGGGTATATATGTTTTGGGTCGGCTAATTATCTATGAACTCGAAAAATATCGAAGCTCTATTCTAGGTAAAGAGGGGTTCAAACTCAACCGCAAGGTGATGTATATCTATATAAAAAGTGTATATAAACAAATAAATTAAAACTCTACAAGCAAGAAAATTATAAATCACCTACCTTAGTTTAGGAGGAAGAGGGGCTCATGAGAGTTAGCTAAAACTCATGGAATATTGCTGGAGGTTTGAGAGGAAGATGGCTGGAGAGGTTAAGGGTGAAAAGTTCCCATTTTCACTTTCAAATAAGGATTTTTATAATCACAAAACCCACTGTATAAACAGTGGCACAAAACAAGCTTGTTGTGCAAGATCAACAGCACAGCCCACCATCAGAAGAATAGAAACAAAATAAAATGGACAGGAATAATATAGAAAGACATCAACAGGATCAACCCAAAAGTCAGTTGCGTACAAACAAAAGTGTGCCTTGTAAGCTGTGTGAGTCAATGCAGAATAGAGTATATAAATTCTATAATCAAAACCTTTTTAAAGAGATTTGTTTCAAACATTGAAAGATTACATAAAAACCATTAAAAGAATAAATACCCATGAACTGACAAAACTGAGAATAGAAAAAATAAAAAACATAAATCCGAAAGAGATTCTGAGGGAAGACCTACCCTGCTAGGTCTGGAAAAACGAAGCCCTCACCTCCCAGATTATCTCGGCGCCATTACGTCGCTCGAAGCCTCCCCATGCATGATACATGAACCTAAGGCCGAACCTCCATCCTGGTTGCACAACATCTGACCTGACACCCCATGAAAACCCCATGACCGTGACACGCTGAAACCCTAATCCGCGAAGCCCGAACAGGTCTCCCCTACGGCATGACTCCTCAAGCACGAACCCCCTGCAACCCACTATGGAATTATTCATTTTTTTGTTATTTTAAATTTAGTTTATTATTATTATATGTTTATTATTTATTTATTTAATATTATATTATATTAGTAATAACTTTAAAAGGTTAAAATTCTAATAAAGCTATTTATCTTTTAAACTTATTTTATCAATACTTTTTTAAAAGTAAAATTTATTATTATCTATTCCTTTATAAAACATTTACTTGTATATTTTTATTATATATCTTAGAATGTTATTATAAATTAAATTAATGATTGAAAAATGAAAAAAATTATCATTATTTTTACAAATTATTTGTAATTTTTAAAACTTTTAAAATAAATGTTAATTTTTTATGATTCAAATTAACTATAATTTTACAAAAAGTTTATATGTACCATTTTAATCATTCTATTAATATATATATAATTTTATTAAGAAAAATTAAAATTGTTAATAAAAATTTATTACATTATATATATACACACATGTGTATATAACATATTTTTGAACTCATATAATAGATCAAATAATTTTCTTCGTAATTAAAATAGCGTAAAAACAATGTCATTAAAATATTTTAAAATAACAATTTTCGATGTCATGTATAACCGCATATAAAATTAAAATTTTATAATAGTATTTTCATTTAAATACAATATACAAATATATATATATATATATCACATTTTTAAAAACAAAAAAAATAGTTACACTATTATAGTTTTTATTTAAAATATTCTATTAAATAATTATTTGATGAGAATAAATTATGTTTGACAATAATAGTTATCTTTTTATTCTTTAAACAAAGTGAAATAATATTTACTTTGAAGTTTTTACTTTGTTTGGATAAAAAAATAAAACCTCAATATTACCATTATATGAGAAACATGTTTTTGGGGCATTACAATATGTAATAATTTCATTGAGGTAATTATACAATAAAATTAACCCGAATGAAAAGGGTGGTTTGGGTGGAAAACCCTTAACACTTTGTAAACAATCAATTTGTATGACCCAAAATTAATAATATTAAAATGATATATTTAATACCATTAAAACAAATATATTCATGATATGTTACATCAATGGTCAGTATACATACACCATACACAAGTATTAGAAGTGAATACAAAAAATCTCACAAAAATGGAAGTGAGATGAAGAAACCCCTTACCTTAAGTCATATGGTGTTCTCCACTTGATCTTAGTGCCATGGATAACAAAATTAAATTAATTAATTAATATTTAAAGAACCTATTCTATATGTAATTGATTTATTATAACTTTATTAAGTTCATTCATTTTTTTATGGGTTAAGAGGTTCAATTTCATTGTTTGGGTCCGTTTGTTTCTTGATCGGTATACTTATATACATGAATGAAGAATCATGTAAATTGAGGATTTTTGTACATAATTGAATTTATATGTTATTAATGAAAATTAATAAGGTTAAATGGCCATAAATTTCATTTTTTACTTGGCGTTAATATGAATCATTATATAAATTATTTAATGATAACAGTTTGGGTTAATTGGCGATTTTTGAACACCACCAAATCATTTTCTCAATAAATCAAAACCATGTGTAAAAAAAGATTCCAGAACCATAGTTGAGACATAATAAATTTATTATTGTATGGTTCAACCATAATAATGGTTTCATGAATAGAATTTAATACGATAGTAGAAATTGAAAACCCATCGTCCTTGAATGTGGTAAATTAGCACATCTTGGATGGTGTTTTCATTTTTACTATAAAAGAATGGGAAAAGTGAGATGATAATGAAATATTACATAATCATAATAAAATTACAATTCATTTACGATAATAGAATTATCATAGAATTTGGATGAGGGTATATGAAAAAATAAAATAAAGGAACTCAAAATAAAAGAAAAGTTGAAAAGCCCCTCTTGAAAATTCAGTATCCTAACAGTGTTGATTAATATTTCATAAAATATTTTGATGATAGAAATGGGTTATGTCATCATTAATACATAATATTTATAGTAAGTGGGATATTTAATAACATATCTCAGAATAAACCAATTTATATTAATGGATAGTAACATAATAAGAGTGCTTGAAAAATAGGGAGATTTTGAGACGAATATTTTGTAGCATAACAGCTATGAAACATGGTTTTAGAAAACGTTAAAAAGAGAGGGTATTGGGGTAAACCATTACAAAAAGACTCATAAAATAGTATAGGTATAGAATAATATGGAAATAATAACATGGTATGAAAACTGGAAATACATACCACGTAAAAGAGAACTTGGATGGGAAAATAGAAGATGAGAATTATCTTACCTTGTAGAGTAACTCCTAAGACATGAAGGTTGGGACCTTGGGGGCTTGAGAACACCTTGGGAGGACTACGAGGGAGGTAAATCTACCAGATATTCTAGTAGTATGAGTTTTTAATGACATAAAACAAATGAATGATTGGGTATTGATAGTAAATGAGATGGATTTTTTTATTAATTTATAAAGAGACCTCATTTGTGGTTTTTTCAAAACCAAGGGATTTCCCATGGTATTTTCCCATGGTACTAGCCAATTGAGACACATAAAATCATATTTTATTTTACGCAAGTCTACTAGTTTTTTATATTAATTATTGCATCATTATGATGTCATTAAAGAAACTCAAAACTCAAAACTATATTTTTACTATTCCGGAAAATTCACGTATTTTAGAAAAATACAAAAAATTATCCCTAACCATTTTTCGATGATTAGAATTCAAAAATGAACTCAATTTTTTGAAAATAATTTTCTATATATTTTTAATTTAATTTTTAATTAGAATCATATTTTATTCATAAAAACAACCTTATAACTATAAATCATTTCATAACACCTTGAGAAATTAATCAAGATCCCATAAACTTAACCTATAACCATAGGAAAATAAGTAACAATTTATGATTAAATTTTATGAAAACACATTTCCATTTTAAATTATTAAATTAAGCATAAAATTTTAATTAAAATATTTATGACATATAAAAATACCAATACCTATATTATGATCATTTTTCACTTATAATATGTCTAAATTGTATTTATATATTAATTGGTGAATTATATATTTTTAGGTACAATGTACTATTAATTAATATTAATAATTATTCATAAGGGTATGTTACTATTCAAAAAGGTATGTTACTATTCACAAAAAAAATATATTTACCTTATCAGACTCTAAATATCTTACTGAATGCAACCATGTATGTCTTTTTTTTAAAATTCAAATTATAGAGGTGGAAATTTTATTTTTACTGGATAGGTTATAACAAAGTGGTGCAAGTAGAGACTTAGTTTTTTTATGAATTTAATTTTAAATATATTTTCAAAATCTTGGGGTGTTACATTATTCCCTCACAAAAATTTTATCCTTGAAATTTGAAATTTAAATTCGAAAGTTAATGGTTGATACTTGAAAATTTCATTATGGGAAACGCACATCAAGAATATAGTTAAAATATCCTATTAATAAGTGGAAAGGGAAATTCATCGGTTACTAAAAAACAATGCATTCTAATTGGAAACCATGATCATGGAAGAATAATCAAACCATCATGTAGTGACATTAAACTCTAAAACCCCATACAATGATCAACATAAACCATTTCATAAATGGTTTAAAATTTATAAATATAATGATGCAACACATTATAATGAAGGTCTCTAAATTTACATGAGGAACTTATCATTAACCCTTATTAAAAAAGAGGAAACTCTAAAATTCACATTCTAAACATGCGAATAAAATCATCATGTAACCTCTTGAAATATGGTAATAACTTGAATTACCTTAAAACCATATTAGAAACATGTATTCTTCTATATTGCTTAAGTAAGATACATTTTATTGGATATATTTCTTAAATCCAAATGTTTTGTAAACTCCGTCGATGATAGCATAGACCACTTATCAACAAGTCAATAATCAGTTCAAAGGTTGTTAGTACTTATCTGAATCAATCGTTTATTCATCGTTATCTTAACATCAGATATATATTAAGGGTTGTATTTCCCTCAATCGTGTTTTTTTAGTTTAACTTTCTACTGAATCACTTTTCCATTGTACCATTCATCATACGACCTCAAATCTTTAATGAAATAGTACAACAGTACAATTTTTATATATCTCATAACTCTTATAACCAGTACATTACTGACAAAATATTCAAATGACATGATTATTGAATAGGAATATTAATCATTCTACTTCATCTGTAGTAGCATCATAACTTGATCATTATCCAAAATCATCATTTGGGGTATATTACATTGATGCTTGGGACATTGATTCACATATTGTCTCATATCCATGCATTTGAAGAACTGAATATAGGAAAATTATTTCCTTGTCTTGCAATTATGATCATTGTGGACTTTGTCTCCACACTTGAAGCAAACTCATTTTACTCTCAAGCATATACTAAGGTGTTTCCTTCCACAATTATCATGTGTGGTAAAATACATCTTTACCTTGTTCCCTTTATCCATGGTTTTTTCTACCATAATCTTCTTCTTTTTCTTCCCTTGAATGCCATAGGACCTAGGGAATTATTTATATACCCTGCCAACACATGATTCTATTTCCTCATATGATGAGGATACTTGGGAGATACTCTTCCTTTTAAATGATGGCTTAATACCATCAAGGATATGATCCTTCTTACTAATTGTATCATATGAATTGGTGAAGTTATCATTCCTTCTTCTAGGTTCCATTTCTAATCAATTCCATATTAAATATTAGATCATAAAATTATGCACTCTCTATATATCTAAACACGGTTTAATACATTACATAAATTTATGCATCATAAATCTTTGA
The DNA here is from genome assembly GCA_963277665.1 of Viscum album. Classification (NCBI taxonomy): domain Eukaryota; kingdom Viridiplantae; phylum Streptophyta; class Magnoliopsida; order Santalales; family Viscaceae; genus Viscum; species Viscum album. The sequence continues at coordinate 394,221,839 of OY728158.1, forward strand.
ACCATATACTTTGGTTACGTTGGGGGCACAAATCCTTCATAATTTTTTGTAACCAGTTTATGAATTTACCAAAACATATCCCCAGAGAGTGTCAGAAAAAGAATGTAGCAAGGCCCATTGTGGTGAACCGATTCCCATTTTAGATTAGATAAAAGCGTTGTTTCCAGGTTTTACCCCTAGATACATCTATTCCAGGGCCACCTCTACTTGTTCGTATCCTGACAGGGATGTGTTTTCTTGATAAAACACATAGTCTATTACTTACCAAAATTCTAGGGTGTCCTTGTATTGTTATCCCCCAAGACTATCTTAGGTTTTTTTTCAATAATCTACTTTTTCTATATCTTGTTTCCATGTTTTCTACTAATCTTCCTTTGATATCAACTGTAATACCCCGATCCTAGAAGCCCAGAGCTGGTACATTATTCTAATACATTAGCATGATTACAAGGAATAAAATCCTGAAGGAATGATCATTTTAGTTATCTTGAAGAAACTATATACATACATGTATCTTATATTACACTGGTAAAGGTAACAAAATACCTTACATAACAAAAACTAATAAACTGAATCCACAAGAACTCAATAAATAGTATCTTATTCATAACATATTTAAGGTAAAAAAATGAAAAGGGTGAGCTAAAATTCTCATTAAGGGCAAGCAATACAATAGATTATATCATAATCATAAACATTAGGCACGCATAATAACTAAAAACACATGCCTTTAAAAATAAACTTGAACACTTTATGGTAGGAATAAGAGTTGAATAAATAATACCATATTAAAACCTAAACATGGGTCCTCTACTAGTCAAATAATCTCATGAACTTTTAATTACTAGTTTCATAAATAGTGAATTCATAATTTGGGACATCGTAACCATACCGTCAAGGCCTTGTGCCGAGACCATAAATATTCATTTTGTCAAGGCCTCATGCCAAGACCATAGTTATTCTTATGAGACCTACTAATGCACCGAGTTGATATAGTGGGACACATTAAACACTTAATAAGTCCAATTAATTCCTCATATAAATGAGGATAAACATAAACAACATACACAGTCATATTTAAACTAACATATGAAATGTAAATAACTTTCCCTGAACATTAAGCATAAACACTAACCATTTAGAGTAAATTGGTGAATGGTTTTAAGATAGCACATTGAAAGTCAAACTAATCATAAACCATTAAAATAAATATGTTATATGATATCATAAGATATAAACCTCAATGAAGTACAATATTCAACAATGGACATTGACATAGATGAAGTTACTTTTAAATGAGACCATTGAAAAATTCTTGGGGAAATAATCCTTAATCATTCCAAAGTGTCCCATACTACCTTGAAACACTAAAATCATAATTCCTTATAATATCATGAGAATAATGATAATATTGATATGATATACCAAAGGAAATTATATACACTACAATAAAGAAATAAGAGGTGTACAAGGCATTAATCTCCTAAAAGTTAATGTGAGATAAGAAAAATACTTTTTTACTTTGTAAAGAAGAGTTCTTTTGGAAAATAATTTATATTTTCCATGAAATAATATTTTAAACATGAATATACCATAAAATAAAAGACTATGAATTTGAAATTATATTTTAGGAATAAATTATTTCCCACTTAAGTGAAATCATGTAAAAACAGTTCTTAAGATTCTTTATAAATAAATCATTTTAGAGATTTTTAAGGAAAGTATTAAAGATAATTTTAAAGTGGAAAGGCACATTTGTTCTCTTAAATCCAGAAATGATCCAACATAATTTTTCTTGATAAAATGAGTGTTTTTACATAAAAATTGGTGGATTAAAATAGATTCTGGTGTACACTTGAAAATGTGTAAGAATGTGAAAAGATCCCTTGAATCGGGTTTGTATTTCAGAAATGATTTTGAAAGTTCCTTTTAAATCATGTAACAGCCCATAAAATAAGGAAATAATATGGTTTTTAAACATATATAAAACACTCAAAGAAATTATGAGGAGTATATAATAATACATAATAATTTCATTAAGGTAATTAGACAATAAAATTAACACAAATGAAAATGGAGGTTCGGGTGGAAAACCTTAACACTTTGTATAAAATTGATTTGTATGCCCCAAAATTAATAATATTAAAATTATACATTTAATAACATGAAAATAAATATATTAATGATATGTTACATCAATGTTCAGTATACATACACCATACACAAGTATTAGAAGTGAATACGGAAAATATCACAAAAATGGAAGTGAGATAAAGAAACCTCTTACCTTAAGTTAGATGGTGTTCTTCACTTGATCTTAGTGTCCTAGATAACAAAATTTAATTAATTAATTAATTTTTACATAACCTATTATACATTTAATTGATTTATTATAACCTTATTAAGTTCATTTATTTCATTTTTTATGGGTTAAGAGGTTCAATTTCATCGTTTGGGTCTGTTTGTTTCATGATCGGTATAATTATATATAGGAATAGAAAATCATGTAACATGAGGATTGTTGTCCAGAATTGAAGTTATATGTTATTATTGAACATTCATAAGTTTAAATGGTTGTAAATTTCATTTGTTTACTTGGAGTGAAGATGAATCATTATATAAATTATTTAATGACAACTGTTTGCATTAATTGGCAGTTTTTGAACACCACAAACTCATTTGATTAATAAATCAACACCATATGTAAAAAAATATTCCAGAACCATATATGAAAAATAATAAATATATTATAGTCTGGTTAAACCATAATAATTGTTTCATGACCATAATTTAATATCATAGTAGAAATTGAAAACACATCGTCCTTGAATGAGGTAAATTAGCACATCTTGGATAGTGTTTTCATTTTTACTATAAAAGAATGGGAAAATTGATATGCTGATGAAATATTCCATTATCATAATAAAATTAAAGTTAATTTAAGGTACTGTAATTATCATAGCATTTGGATGAGTGTATATGAAAAAATAAAAGAAAAGAACTAGAAATAAAAGAAAAGTTGAGAAATCCCTCTCAGAAATTCAGCAGCCTAGTGAGTCGCTTAATATTTCATAAAATATTATGATGAGGGAAAAGGTTTATCTCATAATTAATAAATAATATGGACATTAAGGTGGATATTTAATGAAATATCCCTTCATAAACCAATTTAAATTGAAACATAATAACATATTAAGAGTACTTGAAAAATAGATAAATTTTGAGACGAAAATTCTACAGCATAACGGCTATGCAACATGGTTTTATAAAACATTAAAAAGATAGTGGAAATGGGTTACCCATTAATAAAATAATCATAAAATATTATAGGGATTTAATAATATGGAAATAAAAACATTTATGAAAACCTAAAATGCATACCACATAAAGGACAACTTGGATGGGAAAAAATAAGTTGATAATTCTCTTACCTTGTAGAGTAACTCCTAAGACTTGAAGGTTGGGACCTTGAGGGCTTGAGAACAACTTGTTAGGACTAATAGGGAGGTAAATCTACCTTAGATTCTATTATGATGAGTTTGGAATGAAATAAAATGAAGGAATGAGTGGGTATTTATAGTAAATGAGAGAAAGTTTTTTATTAATTTAAAGGGACACCTCATTGGTGGTTTTTACAAATCCATGGGATTTCCCATGGTATTTTCTCATGGTATTATCCAATTGAGGCACCTAGAATCATATTTTACTATATAAAATTAGAAAATAATTTTATATTATGTATTACATCATTATGATGTCATTAAACATACCGAAAACTAAAAAGTGTATTTTTACTATTTCTATATAATTCATGTATTTTAGAAAAATCCAAAAAATTCACCCTGGCCATTTTTTGACAAGTAGAATAAAAAATGAACTCAATTTTTTAAAAATAATTTTCTAAATATTTTTAATTTAATTTTTATGTAAAATCCTAATTAAATTAAAAAACAAGTTTTAAACTATAACTCATTTTATAACACCTTGTGAAATTAATCAAGATCCCATAAAATTATCATATAACTATAAGACAATAAAGTAATAATTTATAATTAAATTTTATAAAAATAAATTTCCATTTTAAATTATTAAATTATTCATAAAATTGTGAATAAATTATTTATGACATAAAAAAATACCAGTACATATAATTTGATCATTTTTTCACTTATAAAATGTCTGAATTTTATTTATAAATTAATGGGTGAAGTTTCTATTTTTTTGTCTAATTTACTATACATCACTATTCATAAGGGTCTGTTACTATTCACAAGGGTAAGTTACTGTTCACAAAAAATTATGTTTGTCTTATCATACTCTAAATATCTTACTAAAAAAACCGTGTATGTCAGTTTTTCAAAATTCAAATCGTAGAGGTGGAAAATTTATGTTTACTGGATAGGTTATAACAAAGTGGTTCTTGTGGAGACATAGTAAATTATAAATTTAATATTAAATTTATTTTCAAAATCTTGGGGTTTTACATATAAGGTATCTATTCTTATTTCTAAGAGCCTCAAATGATCTAATTGCCTCGTCATGAAAGACAACTTCTTTCCCCAAAATTCAATTCTAAGGCCCGTCTCCTCTAGGGGTTGGGGCTGCTAAAACATCATCCACTATCCCTACTGCAACCCCATCCTAAGAATCACTAAATTTTTGGATTTATCCCCAAAGGGAAGCCCACCAACCACTCTGTGACTTTGGTACATCAATCATCTGGTTTCTCCTTCCATAATTTTGTTTCTTGATATATTTCCACTCAATTTCTAGCATATTCCAATAATATTCCAGCATTGACATTATTTGGCAGATGCACGATTATCTCACCTAAAATTTTATTCACATGCATGCACCATAGATGATGAAAGATGTAGAGATGTCATTCCTCATGAACTTAAATTCCCCATCACTCCTTCCTTGATGATTTGCAGGTATTTCTTTTGTTCCCATGTCTCCTACAGGTTATCCATCACTGGACTAACTATGGATGAGAGGCGATGGAAGTTGAAGCTCAAATGGTTGCTGATTCTAATTGTGGAACTGATGTCATTAAGAGATATTAGACTAACCTCAACTATATTTAGCAGAGATGGATGCATACCAGTATTTGGTATAGTTATAGATTTTGGGAATTAATAACCCTTATAGTACACCATGATCCATTCTTGTAAAAACTAGAATAGAACACAAACCCTCCTCGATGTTCTCCCCCTTGCGACATGGCCTATCAGGCTGTAGAGACAAACCAGCATGGGTACCCCAAAGTTTACCCTATTTCTAGCTACCAGGATTGACACCATCACTAACATTCATGGGCATAGGTCTATCTGTGTGTCCTTGACTAGAATAATTCATCCACTCAAGAACATGGAAATGGATTTTGAATATAAAATGAGTGGGTCCCAGATCTCCACCACACTATACCACCACCACTCAAACTACCCTTCTTCTAGGACCAACTAATACTTTATTAGAATCCTCCTTTGTGGTGTTTTTGGGCACTACTTTACTCTACCCGACATCCTCAAATCCATTTTCTTCTGTAAAAGCATCATGGCCCACTTATTGAATAGAATTTTCTAGTAGAAAATGGGTTCATTCTCTACTTTTTCTTTCAATACCTCCATAAAATGTCATGTTGTGAGAGGAGTCTATTGGATGTCACCCCAAGATTTATCTGATGGAATGAACTTACCATACTGTAACCCTTCCAATGGGATTCCTCCAATGTATTTGATATCCCAAAAATTGATTCCCACATCCCCTTGATGAATATAAAAGGTGTGCGTATCTGGGGACCTATGGCTAAGGAACTATGAAACCATCTCTTATTGAAGGTAGATATGGAAATTTGATGTCCACACCAGTTTATACAATCCAAACAGGCACAACTCCTCTATATAATCGAGATAGGTATAGAATACCTAGTACACCCATGCCCATTCACTGGGGAAGTTAACTCATGATCGTATTCCCCAATCCTTGTACCATCCTTTTTTGTTGTCCCACACGCTTATTTGGGAAATGTGAGAATAATTGGAAGGGAATTATTCATCTTCTAGATCCTAAAATATGACCATCATGGTCTATACATTCATCACATATACTCCCATATCCCCATGTTCCCTAGTAGGATGGTAATGAATATATATATTCTAATAATTAAACTCATCTTCAGACATGAACCATGATTGTATTGTATTGGCTTTGAAGCTTGGGATGTTCACCTCTTCCACCAGCATAAAGTTCCATAATGGGAGGCATTATCTCATTGAAAAATATTTTTATGGCTCCATCGGCATTCCCATGAGGATCTGGTTGTCGAATATAACTCTCCTAACCTAATGAATCTAAGGGTTTCCCTCCAAATCTACTCCCTAAATGGTGGTGGTGGATTCGATTTCAGTAGGGTTAAGATTATGATCCATTTTTTATGACTTTAGAAAATCCAAAGGGGTTTTCACACAAGAAGAGAGGCATATATAAAAAAAGGTATGGTGGATCAAAAATTTGGTGAAGTGATGGAAAGACGAGTCCTTGGTACTAAAAAAATTCGGTGAAGGAATTATTTATGAATGGTATAGATGAAAAACCAAATGTTTCGCACAAAATATGGTCTTACACACATGATAGCAGTGAACTATCATGAAAACATTTCAAGTATTGTACAAAGGGACCCTCTTCCTATTTATATTTTTAGACCAATAGCTTATGCGCATGAAAAATCCTATGGCATGACCCACCAATTATCATATGTTCACCTATAAGAATAGATCACTCTCTTTGACATTTCCCTCAGAACCCGAAATTCTTTTCCCCTTTAAAATCTGATTTTAAGGGGAATTTATAGGAATATAAATCTTGGTTGAGGACTCAAAGGGTTAGTTTTCAATAAACTGAGCATGCATCCCATCCTGAAGGACTATCCCAAGGATGATAAGGAAAGTGCGCATAGGATTCTATGCATGCGTTCTAAACATCTAATCAGTGTGCAAGACTCTTACTTGTTAAAGGTGATGGAATTTTTCAATTATTCAACTGAATAAGAAAGGATGGAAAAGTCACACATTATCTAGGAAAATTTTATGTGTGCAAGAAAATAATGCTTTTGAAAAAAATCATGTATTATTCCACAAAGGTGATCTCAAGGGCCTCAACTAGCAAGCCTAATTTCCAGAAGTTACTGGCCACATGCAAACCTTTTCCACAACCAAAATCTTATGCACCCACCACCAAGGATTTCTCTTATAAATAGAAGGTCAAAAACTTCTTTAAGACTTATCTTTTGAATACATAGTGATTCTATTATTCACATAAGACCCTTATTTTAGGACATCACGAATCATGGATCACCCACGATGGAGACCCTTGTGTAATAGATCTCCTAAGGGTCTATGGACCACAGTTGAGCAGTCCTTTCCCATCATCTTTCAACCCAATTTGGGTGTGCAGAAATAAAATTCTTTCACATAACCTTAACCTTGTTCATAACTCTAGTCTCATGTGAACCCATTCTTTTGAATATCTATGACCTGCCTTGGTGTTAGAGCACCATATGAATTCTTTGCATGAAACACTCAAAACATTTATGCACCTATTGTGTGAAACCTTCCAAAATCTCCTGTAAAAATTAATGGTCCCTCACATGATGCCTCTTTCACATTTTTTTACCTTACCTCTTTCCTCCCATCATGGTTATGATAATACATATTTTTTCTCACCATATGAACACTAAATTGGACCTCGTGATTGCAAAATCCTCTCCATCATTACACCCAATAATTTCCAAAGCCAAGACCCTCCCAGAGGTGAAATAGATATGGTTATGAAAGCCCAAGGGGTGATGGGTGAGTCCCCCATGTCTGAGCTACATAACGTAAAACTACTTAGTCCCAATGTCCTCAATACATGGCATTAAACTTTGGCCTTACCCTGTGTAATAGGCACAGGATGATATAGTGTGATTACCATGGAATGGTTTCTAAACCTCATAACCTCATAGGTAATGAGATCCTACCGACAGGAAATGACATCCTCCTTGGGAAATAGCCATGCATAATCCCCACACTATCCCTCATTGGCGCATCTTTCATGACATGAGTGTTAGGTCTACTTCTTCATCTTTTTTCTCACACCAAACAAGAATCATGTGGGATTAGAGGTTATTATCAACCATGAAATGTACCTCCACTCCAATGGGAATCCTTCTAAGTGTAAACCCCAATAACTATACTCATCCTCCTTGGTATGATTCTAAGTGTAATTCCAAACCCCATGTTCACATGGGCCCCCTCTTCATGTATAAGACCTAGCCCATCCTGAACTATGTGTTATTTGTTTCCCAACAAATTAGGATACATAGGAATCATCCTTGACATCCAAACCCAACATATTAATCCATCTTAATTTTTTTGGGTCACATCCCTGGTAAGATCATTCCCCTTACCTAGGAGACCAAATCTCCTCCTAGTCCCTTGGTAAGATCAATGCAAAATACCCACACCAACTCCAACCAAGAGAAATCATCTTTCTAATGGAATATTTCATGCATAAGACTCAGTCCATCCCCCACCAAAACACCATTTGTGACATAAGAATCCTTACTAAATTACATTAAATTGCATAGACTGGTCCTGTCACACAACCTTAAACAGCATCAGTAAACTATGTGGGTTTTGATACCTGTATTCTAGACAGGTTACATAGGGTACCTCACCAAGGTTCAATCCCAACCAATGGTAAAATTAAGTTCCCCTTCTAGGGTTGTACCACCATGATCCACCTCTAGGAGTGTTCTGATAAACCTTTATGGTGTGACACCTTCCATTTTTGAGACAATCCTCTTGAGTCCACACTCACAGGAAATTTGATCCATCTTCCTTAATAGTGTAACATATTCCCTTTATGGGATACACCTCCTGGATCTACCTCCACATAGAATTATGATCCATCCATTGGTAAGACTTTCAGGAACTCCCTCCTAGGGATGTACCTCCCTAATCTACCTCAACAGGGGGTTTTGATTGATCCACTTCGTCTCCTTGAGATATTAAACTCATGAACTATCTCATAATACTACATCATTCAAACATGGGTTTCCTAAGGTGAAATCCTTGGATGATATGAGCCTATGGTGTAATCTACCTCATAAAAAATATGGGATGCCTATGGTGAGAGCCTTGGAATATTTACACCTTCAGTGTCAGACACATCATGATTGACATGGGATGCCTTGGGTTTTCACTGAAGATGCTTCATGAGATTCCCTCCTATGATGAAGAATACAGATAACCAATGTTCCCAACATCGAGAAATAACAACAATTCCCAATATGACTACTCTACTGACCAAAGTTTTCTGACCTATCAAGACCCAATAGAATGTCCAAAAGCAGCATAATTAATTGGTGTCAAAAAAGATATGGCACTGAAAATTAGTTTTACAAACATGACTTAACTCTATCAAGGAAAATGGAGTAGGTGAAAAATTCCAAGGAGGAATTCATATAAGGAGGAACTGACATATCATGATCATATTTCAATCAAAGAGTAGACATATCTATTGAAAGTGGTGAAATTTTACCATCTTTAGAAAGTGGTAAATTGAGGTAATAAAGAACACCAGTTCACATTAACATACATGCCAGTTCACCCTAGAGGAATCATCAAAAATAGGGAGGTTTTGTTCATTTAGCTTCTGTAAAGAGATATATGGTTCCTTTTTATCATTTCATTGTATTACTCATTAGGAAATCAATGTAAGGATGATAGTGGTTGTTTTTTATTCTTGGTCATTCTATGCCTCACCTATCCATTCGTGGATTCTAAGATGAGAAATAATTGATCTTTTTTTAGGTAGGTTCCTCTATAAATCAATTCTAACTTATGAAATACTCAATTTTATTGGTCAATACTTTGGTTTATTTTAAAAAAATAATTTACTGATTTCACCTTGGTATAAAAGGTATTTTTAATTATGGTTATCTTTAAAATTGATTTTTGAATTTCATGTCTTTAATGAAATATTTAAATGATGTATTGAGATATAAAATGGGTTTTCAAACATGGAAATAGTGATATTTTGTAGTGTAAAATTGTTTTAAATGTGAGAATGGATTACCTTAAATTTTTTGGAAAACATAGAGCATTACGAACCTTGGGTATGTCGGGAATGGACATATGAAAACCTTAGTGTGTGTTGCACCAATAGGGGTTATTATTTTATATTAATAGACTATGGTAGGACTCTGTATATTTAGGATAAATGTTCTATCAACTTAGTGTTCCTTCATGTGTCTAAGTATGTATTTTTATAGGCTATTATCTAATTGGTGTTTGGTTTTATACATGATGCTACTACTAAAATTTTATTAATCACATGTTTACTTAATGGAATTCTGTTAGTTGATACTTTTTTTCCTTATTATTATTATCAATCATGTACCCATCATATTCCTAGTCATTGTGATTATGAAATATTTAAATAAGAAACCAAATTGTGGTTTATAAAATGGTTTTCTTTTTAAATATTTTTATAAAATGGTCATTTTTTAAAGATGTATCTAATAATTTTCATGTAGTTATACATTTTATAAATTCTGAAGTAGTTTCTTAGTGGGATTTTTTCTCAAACCCAAATTTTTTTTTAGGTGTTTGTAGATTGGGTGTTATAGAACTTAGGTATAGGTAAGGTTATTATGCAGTTCATCAGCTTCTCTTAGTTATCATCACCTTCAATGAGAGATGGATTAGTGGTTATGATTAGTCACATGGAGATGTATATTTTATCTTTTCATGTTTTATTTTTAGGTTTCTCCTCTTTTCTTTACATTTTTGTGTCTCAGGTAAGAATACACTTCTTACACTTTAGACTCTTGTGGTTATTTTTATTTTGGTCATTCATGAGACTTATTTGGTAATTATTTTGATCTTCATCTTGTGGTAGGCCATCTCGGGTGCGGTGTCATGTTGAATAGATTTGGTTCATTAATTTATTTTTATCAGAGTCAATACCCAACCAAATTGTGATGAAACTACATGGTTTTTTATCTGAGTCTAAGGTAGATGATAGTTATAACTATCATTATTTGGGTGGTGAGTGAAAAGGGTGCTTGGCTAGCTCACTTTCATGTTTTAACATTAGTTAAAATGGGTGTTCAAGGATTTTTATCAAGATTGAGCTTGGTTTTTGAGGTTATTAGATGATATTTCCTTGGATTTTATTTTGATAACTTATTATTTCTAAATGGATTGTATTTATTTTTTTAATCCATGTTAGATTTAAATTATATTTTTTCTTAGAATAATTTTATGTGGATTCATTAAGTTCATATTTTAATTCTAGAAATTTTATCTTAAAATAATTATATGGTGTAATTTTTTTATATTATGAAATCCTCCTAAAAATACTATGAATCTTAGATAGGAATCTAAAAGAAAAGTTTCATAGGAAAATCTGTTATTATACGCTATTTTGTGGAAGATATTATCCACACTATTCGAAATCTTGGTTAGAAAGGTGGTGGAAACCATGGATGAGTAGTGGATAGTGGCTTAAAATTTACCAAGAATAATCCACTGATATCATATGGTGAAAAGGTAATTTTGGAAACCAAAGAGTGGTTTAGGAAATTTATATGATCTTCCATTTCATGAAAACTCTAGAGTACTCTAAAGTGATTTTTTCTACTTACTGAATTAAAGGACCAGGAAGTAAATTATGGGACTCCATCATGTAAGATAATTTACATGAGGATCATACCAAGAATTATTTCAAGAATATCATCAACCAATATTCTTATCTTAAAACATTGTGAGTGGAAATTAATCAGGAATTTTTTTCCCTTGGAGCAAGGGGAGAATTCAATTATGGAATATTCCACCCATCTAACCATGTTGGTTAACCTAACACCTGATCTTATTAATAATTATTACCTTAAATCCTAGAGGTTTGGTATGGGTCCTAGGAACTATATTTTTTAAATGATAATTCTCTTATGTCTATCAATATTTTTTGAGGTACCTGATAACGAAACTATGTATGAGGCATGTATAGTTGGGAAAATGGATTTATTTGGAGATTTGGTCACTATTGTATGTAGATAGGGTGTGTCTTAGGTACGAAAAAGTAAAGTTAAGGGTAACTAATTTACATTGAGTCTAGTTTCATGGTATTATTTAGTAATATATTATTTATCTTTCTATCACTGTTGAAGGCCTAGTTATACCAATAAAAAATATATAGAATCACCAAGGACATGTCAGAATTGTGGAAAATCTATCCACCTTATGTGTTTGGGAAAATGTCCCAAGGTAGTAGAGTTATATACATTATTACCAAAGGCACATAGTTTTTTTTTTGGATACATTAAGGTGTGGTAGATATATTTCTCATTCTCAGAGGAATGATCAAAAGTAGGTTTGTCTATTTTTTAAGGTATGATGTTTATCTCATAATTTATGATAATAGAATTTTTTAATATAGGTGAATCTCATTATTTTATATCATAAAATTTATTTTATGTGTTTTTCTTATTATTGGATCTTATTTCATTAATTTTGGAGCTTTACACACCCATGGGAAATAGGTCAGAATAAGGTTTTAATTGTCCTGCGTGTCGGGTGACGATTTCCAACATCAAAGTTGTGTGGGATTTCTTAGTTATTCATCTTGATATCTTAGACCATATTCTTTGAATAGATTGGATGATCAGTCTTAAGGATTAGATCAACTATTATCTATGTTGTGTTCAATTTATTTCTTCTAGTGGTTTCTCTCATGTCTTTAAAGGTGACTGGGATTCTAGACCAGGGAGAGAGGAGTTTGTTGTTCCTTATAAGGGAGTGATATATTTCTAGTTGATAGATATGTTTCTTGACATATTTGATCAGTTTTTTAGTAGTACACTTCTTGTAGTAGTGAGTGTGTACCCTGAGGTATTTTCTGGTGATTTTTCTAGGTTACCACCTCAGAGATAGGTTGAGTTCACTATTGACATATTCTTTGTATGATGCCCATTTTTATATCATCATTCCTCAGAGACCTTATTGAGTTTGGAGATTAAATTTCATCTTATGGATATTTAGGGAAATAGATATATTTATATGACTATGTGTTCACCTATTCTTTATTAAAATAATGAAGGAAAAATCCTATGGATTTTCATCAGGTACTAAGAGCTTAATCAGGTGCTATTAACAATAAATACCCATTTCATAGGGCTTGTGATCTTTTTGATCAACTAAAATGAACTTAAGGGTTTTTTAAGATAGAATTATGATATTCATACAACTAATTGAGATTTTAATAATGTTATATACCTAATATGATGTTTAGGATTTAGTATGGGAATTTTAAATTTCTAGTAATTCCATTCGGTCTCACTAGCGCCCCTATGGTTTTTATTTCCCTAATGAACCATATCATTCCTTAGTTCTTGGGATCTATAATTATTGTTTTTGTAAGATATTCTAGTATACACCAAGTAAAATTAGAAACACAAGGATTACTTGGATATCTTCCTTATAGTATTAAAGAAACATCATATATAAATATGTTTCTAAATGTTATTTTTAGATCCAATAATTGAATTTCCTTGTACGTATTATATCCTGATTGGGGTATGTCAGTCAATCCTAAAAAATTTTGTGAAGTGATTTCATGGGAATAACTCAAAAATGTGTTTGATATTTTGAGAATTTTGGGTTTGGATAGTTATTACATGAAGTTTTTTTAAAATTTCTCCAAGATGAATCTTTGAATATATGTTTAAACCATGTGGGAGTTATGTTTGAGTAGAATGAAAAATGTTAGAGTTATTTTGAGGAATTAAAGAAAAGGTTAACGTGACATATTTTATGATTCTTTTGAATTTGGTTTTAGTATATTATTTTTTATGCCTCATGTATGGAATTGGGGTGTGTCTTGATACAAGGTAAGAATGTGGTGGATTATGTTATAAGTGCCCAGGATTTTCATGCATAAATATTACATTTTTTATATGAATAATAATATAATCCATGTCAGAATAGTAATGTTATGGATTCTTTGGAGATTTGATATAAAATCTTCTTATTTTATTAAATATTTTCAACATCTCTCATAGATATCTTCCCACTTAGTACTCTTTGAAGGAATACCAACTAAAAACATTCCTTATATCTTGTGGAAAAGAAGCATAAGAAAAGGGTGAGATCAGATGCTCAGTAAGGGTAAAAAATAGAGATATCAAGAAAAACATGAACATAAGGATATAAAAACATGAACATAACTTTATAAAATCATAACTTGTATAACATATATCATAATATTGATCCATGGAATAAATATTTGCAGTTCATAAGACATAAATCATAAAATAACATGAGCGAGGAGAAAAAAAAACATTGTCATAGAATGTGAAAATCTTGAAAACACATAAGTAAAGAAAATAATATCCTTATTGGTCATAAATCTTTTCCATTACTATCATAGTTGAATGGGTTCACTCCTCAAACCATATTTGTAGTCAAGGTTCACTCCCAAGACTATCGTGGGGGACAAAGTCTTCTACTAAACCGAGTTCTCTCCTTATTCCAGTTATGTATGTCTTGTGATTTATAAATTATTAAACAATTCATTAGAGGTAGATATAGGACCCAAACACAATATAATCAAAACCATAAATATTTTTCATAAGAATATAAATAATTCATTAAATCAAAACCAAAAAAATTAAATGCATTCATAAACATTTCATTATAACCTAACTTATGTAAAAGAAATAGGATTCATAAACATCATGACATCAAAAATAAAAACCATTCATAGAAATAACAAGAATGGTATCTATGGATCATACCCCATTAAATCATAAGTAACATAAAATAATTTTTTATTATATATAAAATTATTTTGAAAGGTCAATAAAATAATTCTCATGGAAAATATATTTTCCAATTTGATTTTTTTAAGTTGAGCAATTAAAAATGTAAAATTTTTATTTGAAAATAACCTTATTATATTGTAAAGTATTATTCAAGAAATTAAATTATCATGAAAGAAGGAAAATTCACTTATTCTGTTTATGTTAAAAAAATTATTTCATATTTTTTTTCAGAAAAGTCACAGAGAGCCTTGTTTAAAAGACAAAAAATTTATTTTCAAACCATTTTCTAAAAAGTCAAAAATTAGTAAAAATGAACTATAATATTTTAATATTAATATTAAGAAACATTATTAAAACTTTTTTTAACCAATATGGACTTGGAAGAGAAATATACCATAGTGGATTCTTAAACATAAACAATCCTAAATAATGATGAGATTGTAAAGTAAACCCTTAGCACGTTGTAATTAGTCAAATCATACGTCCCATAAAAAAGAAAATTATATGGATATGTAAATAAAATAGTATACAAGATAAGTATTTTAAAATAAATTCATGGTAAGTATATACGTTTCACAAAATAAATAAGTATTTTATAAGTCATGTGTCCTACAAAAATAAAAGTGAGAAAAAATCTATTACCTCATGTATGTCATTTCTTTATTCTTGTTCAAACCTCCTGTATAATAAATATTAATTTATTAAACATTTATTCCATAATATTAATTATATAATACCATTTATTATTTATTAATAAAATATTATCACCCATTTATTAATAATTTGTTATTAAAATCACTATTATGGGTGATAACTACTTCATTTTCCAAGCATGTTTCAGTTCAGTGGTCTTGGTCCTTATACATTGATCTTTGTTCTCATAATTTACAAAAATTTAATCAATTTGTTAAAATAATATATAATAAATATATAAAAATTTATAATCATTCATATAAATTAGATATTGAAAATTGAATTACACTGTTCATGGAGATGTTAGGCCATACGTACACATGACCACTGTTATCATTTTTCGATTTGTGGAATGAAAGAGAGGTAAATAATAATTAATGTTTATAGAATCATTATTATATAATATATATCATATATATTAATTAAACCCACCATAAAACTCATCTATAAAATATAGTGATGAAAAATGAATTGCATCGCTACAAGGAGACGATAAGCAGTATGTACTCACGATTGATACTTTCACTTATTATTTGATGGAAAAGAGGATGTATAATGGAGTTTTAATAAACATAATAACATTTAATAATATTTAATATACATAATTTATTATTTTATGATAAACATAATATATTTTGAGGAGGTAAGGAAGAGTAGAAATTGAAAGTGATTAGTTAGAGTGATTACCTCTTCTTCAAAACTTCTCTTTTGGATTTTCTCTAAATAGATCTAGGGTGGACCTTTTGAGATTATTAGAACCTATATAAATTGAATATATATGTTTAGAAGAGAATTATTTAATGTATATCTGACATATAGGGTTTAGAGTGATGTGAATAAATGAGGGAGGAAGTGTCATTTTTAAAATTGATGTGAGGGGAACTTTTGGGATTTCTCAAAAGATTAAATTATAAAAAATTAATTTTCTATAAAAAAAATCTATATAATGGATATGGATTTAAATATAAGATGATATTATATTTTAATATCATCATCCAATATAGTTTAATCATGTTTTTGTATTATTTTAAACATTATCATTTGGATTATCCCTTAATTATCCAAATTTAATTTTAACTACGGTAACAAATTTTTCAATATTAAAAGGTTTTAATTTTTACTTATGTATGTAAATTGAACTTTAAATGAACAATTTATGAAATTTTATATTATATAATAATAACTTTTAATTTTAAAAAAAATTAAGAAAATTTTATTAGTGTCAATTTTGACACTATCCATTACATTGACTTTAAGAAAATCACAGTAACAATATAACTTTAAAAAATATATAATAGATCCCTATTATGTTATAATAATATAAGAAATTATTTTATATCCTTAATTAATTCAAATTATATTATTTTAATTATTTTAATATCATTTATTTTATTGTTTCATTAATTGAAAAATTACCCTATCATCATTGTGTAATTATTTAATATACATATTTATTCAGTAAAATATAAAATTAAAATACTAGGATTCTTATAAATATTTTATATTTAAAAATAATATTAATATTCTAAGAAATATTCTGAATAACAACATATTTAAAATTGTATTGTAATTAAAAACATGAATGTGACATCATTGAATTTTTATTAAATAAAATTTTATAAACATAATAATATCATCCAAGTGAACCCAAAAGTCATAAATAAATATATAAAATGAAAATAAGTTTATTAATTTAAAAAAATACACTTATAATAATTCATAACCTACATTTTTCTTCATGTTCTCATAATAAGATATATGTAATACAAAGAAAGTGACATTTTGTGACTTTCTTTGATTTAAATAATATATATGTAATTTTCATGGACATGTGTCCATTAAAAACAGAGTATAGATCCTTAGGTGTTAATTTTAAAATTAAATTCATCCAATAAAATTTGGGCAAGTGTTATGATCATTTTATAGTCTTTATCATTTTATTTTTAACCTAAATTACCCAATTTACACTTTATCGTGGTAAAAAATTTACCAAGGTTACTAATCATGTTGTAAAAAAATAAAAGGGGCCTATTTACTAAATTTGGACCTTATAAATCCAAATATGAAATTAATTATTTAAAATTAAAAAAAAACATAAGTTGCCAAATTTAATTTTAAATTAAATAGAAAAAATACCACTAAAGATGGTTTTAAAAAAATCATTTTTTAAATATAAGATGTTTTTATAATAAATTCATGTATAAAATCATTTTAAAAAACCAAACATTGGATATTTTTCAAAAAATGATCTAAAAAAATTTAAACTAATCCAAAACATAATTTTACTATTTAAATACTTTAAAATAAAATACTATTTTCAATAAAAATTAATATTTTCACTATTCCTTAGAAAATAAACATTTTCAGAAAATTATCAAAAAATAATTTTATAATAATTTTTACATTTTGATTAATAAATTAAATTAAATTTTATATGAATTATATAAATTAATATTCACACATAAAAATAATAAAAACTAATTTATGAAGAACCATATTTTTTTAAGAATAAAGTGACACACTAAAAATTGTGTGATAATTTTTTTATAAGAACATATCAATAAATTCATATTGATTTGGACCATTTTATTTATTTTATAATTTTTTTATTCAAAATTATATATTCCAATATAATTTATAGGTTATAATTGATATAGTATTTTTTGGTTTGTCTAAACCTGTTATTGCGTGCAACGAGATATCAAAGAAATTAAATTATTTAAATACTTTTTTCATAAAAATCTAGGTTTGTTGCATTATATAACCCTTAAAATTAATTTCACTCTAAATATTAATCTCAGTTATCAAAGGATTAATATTCTATAATTCATTCATAGAAACCCACATTTTAAATATGAATAATAATACTTTCCTTAAAATGGGAAAGTTGGAAACATAAAAGGTCACTTAATATAAAGCATAATTAGGTTTCCACATAGGAAAAACATTAAAAGATGGATTTTTAAGAGAAAAATAATCACATATAATTAATATAGAGTGACAGATAACATGGTCAATATAAGGTTAATGACCAAAAAACCATAGAACAAATAGGTCTAAATAAGGTCATTGATATCATCAAAAATGATGATAAAAGGATAAAATTTTATTTAAAAATAAATTTAGAAGGTATAATAACTTGATATTATTTTATAAGTACAATATCACTCTTTGTTTATACCTTGATCAATTTTTTCTTCATCTCTTACTCTAAAAAATGAAGTTGAAATTTTAATTCCTGAAGAACTAGTGGATCATAAGATCCATAATGGGATAATAAGTCATTCTTTCTGACTCTAGCTATTATAATTATAAAACATTTAGCAGAGGTTATCCAATATTAATAAATCATAATATTGTGATGTAATACATTAATCTCTTAAACCTGTTAAAAATTTCAACCTAAAAAATTCATAAATGGTTACACTTATGAACATTCCAAAAGATTAAAATTAAAAAATTTAAAAAGAAGGTATCTAAATTTCCAAAATAAACTTTTAATTTATCCCCCAAACAAATTAACATAGATATTAATTATCACACAACACACATGTGAAGACCATTATCATTTATTCTCTAAAAACAATGTAATAACCTATATTACCATAAAACTACATTAAAAAAATGCATGCTTTCAAAAATTATCTCTTTCCCTATACAATAAATCCAAATATTCTATAAACTCTGTGTATGATATCATAAACCACCTTTTAATCATATTACTAATCAGTTACATAGTCATCAATACTAACCCATTTATTTTATCATAATCAAACATCTCTTTAACTCATTATCCCAACATCATGTACAT
The DNA here is from genome assembly GCA_963277665.1 of Viscum album. NCBI lineage: Eukaryota > Viridiplantae > Streptophyta > Magnoliopsida > Santalales > Viscaceae > Viscum > Viscum album. The sequence continues at coordinate 394,241,212 of OY728158.1, forward strand.
ATTAAGGGTTATCCTTCCCTTAATCATGTGTTCTACAAAAAAACCCACCTTAATCACTTTTTATGGTAATTAATACCTTTCAACAAATGATTTATAATACTTAAGGAAAATATATAGTGTAAAAATCCTTAGATGTTTCACTATTCCATAATACCATAAAAGTACTTCTACAACATTATTCTTGAATAAAAACACAATCATTCCACTACTTTGTTGTCATAATTTACATAACCAATAGTGACCATATAAGATTTCCATTTTTCATTGGGTTTAAGGTTTTTTTTAAGTCAATAATCATCATTAACCCTTTTATTTGGGTACTAATTAGAATAATTACCATTATCCTTAAACATGAATTATTCAATTGTGGGGGTGCATTCAGTGTGGCCTTCTCTCTATTTGGATCATTAGCTAACTTTTTCCAATCAATTCAGCAACCAATTTCCTGATAACATTATTTACCACACTCTAAACATTTATTATTCCCCTTAAGAAAATTTATTCCGTGTTTCTTTCCACACATTGAGCATAAAGTAAATCATATCTTATTTTCTAAATGGTTTTTATATTTTCCTTTAAACTCCATTTTCCTTTTATTGTCAAAACCATAGAATTGATACATAAATACAACCACTATTTCCACCATTATGGAACATCAGATAATTTATTCATAGATATTGAATTCCCTTATGCATAAAACCCATAGAATAAATGGTTTTATGCCACTACAGAATCAATTAACATTACTTTTAGGTTGGATGATAACGCCAAAATCATACCTCGTAAGTCATTTAAAATTTTATTCATAGCTTCCAACAAATTCACCGTCCTTTTGCTTTAACTAAATGAATTCCTTCTCTATTTTCATACAAAGAATATTATTAAAGTATTTATTGAAAAATAATTTTTGAACAAATCCCATTCCATGAAGTTAGTTTCATCTTTTTTCCACATGTTTTTTATAAGACTCTACCATTGATCCACTTCACCTTCCAAATGATAGAAAACCAAAATTATTTTCTCTTTTTTTAAATTGTAAAACCAAAAATATATTTTTAGTGGTACTAATCCATTACTTTTACATTAGTGGATTATAAGATCCCCTGAAATAAGGTTTATGTTGACTCATGAAGGACTCATTGTAATGTTGTTCCCTCCTTTGTTCATTTGGAAGTCCAACATGATTCCTAACTTGAGAAAGTTTTCTTATCGTAGAAAAAAAGATTTTTATTCCTTATCCCATAACATTTGGTTATTTAAGAAGACAATAATTGCATTTACCATCATATTTAGTACTATTGTGGTTCATTAGGTTCCATACATTAACTAAAAAAATTATAGTGAGAGGAACACTAATAATAGTGGGTAAACCGCATAATAATGAGATATGATTTCTAAATCACATCACATTTTTTTTAATAAATTAATCCTTACGTTTAACCTAGTTTATTCATGATCATCATTAAAAATTTAGGATTTTATCCTATACTTAGTCCTATCCTCAGGGTTTTTATAAAATTTTCATCACCCTAATCTCTAAATATTTTCTAAACCCTTTTACAATACTAGATATAGTAACCCAATATTTTCATACATTCATATTACCTATTTTTAGATTAATAATAATATAATCCATTACAGAGCCATAAAGATTGAAAGTATTTGGAGATTAGATATAAAATCTTCATATGTTATGAAATATCTTAAACATATCCCATGTATATCTTCCCACTTAGTAATATTATTAGTAATACCTACTAAAATCTTTCTTCATATCCTAGGGAAAAGAAACATAAGAAAAGGGTGATCCCAGATGCTCAGTAATTGTAAAAAATGGAGATATCAAAAAAAATATGACATAAGGATATAAAAACATGAACATAACTTTTGAAAATCGTACCCTTTATAACATATATCATAATATTGAGTTAGGGAATAAATATTAGTAGTTCATTAGATTTAAATCATGAAGGAACTTGATCCATAAGAAGATAAGATTTTCATAGAACATAGAAATGTATAAAAACACATAGGAATAGGAAATAATTTCCTTAATATACTAGGATATTTTATAATACTATCATAGTGGAATGGGTTCACTCCCCAAACTATCTTTGTAGTCAAGGTTCAGTCCTAAGACTATACTGGTGGGAAAAGTCCCTTACTGAACTGAGTTCACTCCCCATTCCAGTTTTGTCTATATTATAAGATATAAATCAATACACAATGCATTGGAGGGAGATATCAGTCTCACCATTCATATAATAAAAACAATTCATATGTTTTCAATAAAAATATAAATCATTCATCATGTCAGAACCCATAAAATTAAATTTGTTTTATAAACATTTCATCATTACGTAACTCGTAGAAGAGAAATAGAATTCATAAACATCCTTCTATTATAAACATAAATCATTCAAAGAAAGAATAATAATGGAATACTTGGATAATACCCAAGTAAAACATAATTAACATCAAATAATGTTTTCTTAGATGGAAAATTATTTTGAAATATCACTTAAAATAATTCCTGAGTAAATTATCCTTTCAATTTTAAAAATATTTTTTTAAAGTTATGAAATTATAAAGGAAAAAAATTTCATTGAAAATAACTTGTAATATTATAAATTAAGCTTAAATACATTAATAATTCATGAATGTGGGAAAATATTCTCATACTGTATAAGTTAAAAAAATATTCATTTCATTTTTCTCAGGAATTTCACAAGGATCCTTGTTTAGAAAACGAGTAAAATATTCTTATTCAACTATTTCTATAAAAAGTATAAATTGGTAAAAATGACTTAAAATAATTTTAGGTGAATATTAAAAACCATTTTTAAAACATTTTTTAAGAAAAATGGACATGGAAGATAAATATTTCCCCATAGATCCTTAAACATAAACAATCCCTAATAATGATGAGATTCTGAAATAAACAATTTCCACTTTTTAATCAGTCAAATCATATTTCCAATTAACTGAAAAAATTATATTGATATGTAAATTCCATAATATTCAGGATAATAATCTTAAAATACATTTACAGGTATTATATAAAACACATAAAATAAATAAGTAGTGTATATGCTAAATGTCCTATAGAATTAAAAGTGAGACAAAAATCTCTTACCTCAGTTATTTCATTTCTTTGTTTGCGTTAAAAAATACCGTATAATAAATATGAATTTATTATAAATTTATTACATAATATTAATTTTATAATATAATTTATTATTTATTTATAACATATTATCAACCATTTATTAATAATGTTTTATTAAAAACACTATTTTGGGCGAAAATAGTTTTGTTTTCCAAGAATGTTTCAATTCAACGGTCTTGGTCCCTATAATTTGATATGTGTTCTCATACTTTAATATATTTTATTCATTATATTAACATAATATGTAATAATTATATACTTATTTATGATAATTCCTATAAAGTAGATATATAAAAATAAATTACACCATTCATGGAGAAGGTAGGTCGTAAGTACGCATGAACACTATTTTAATTTTTCAATTTATGGAATGAAAAAATAATAATAATAAATAATATTTATAAAATAATTATTATATAATATATATAATATATTTTAATTAAACCCACAAAAATACTCATCCATAAAATATGGTGATGAAAAATTAATTTTATCGCTATGTGGAGAAGGCAAGCCATACGTACGCACGAGCGATAATATCACCTATTGTTTGAGAGGAAAGAGGGTGTATAATGGTGTTTTTATAATAATAACAACATTTAAGTATATTTATAAAACATAAGTTATTATTTTAAGATAAAAATAATAGATTTTGGGGAGGTAATGAAAATTAGAAAAATAAAGTGATCGGTTAGAGAGATTACCTCTTCTTCAAAACATCTCCATTGGATCTCCTATAAATGGCTCCAGGTTTGGTCTTTTTAGAAGAATAAAACCTATATAATATGTATTTTCAAGTTTATAAGATAAATTTTAAGCTTATGGATAAGTTATAAGGCTCAAATTTATGTGAATAAGTGAGGGAGGAGGTTTCCTTTTATAATTTAGGTGATAGGCACTTTTGGAATTTCTCAAAAGATCAAACTATAATAAATTAAATTTCAATCAAAATGCCACCAAATGTACATGGATTATAATTTAAAGTATTATAAGGTTTTAATATCAAAAATATATATATTGTAAACATATTTTGGTATCATTTTAAACCTTATCATTTTGATTAACCCTAAATTAACCTATTTTAATTTTAATTATGGTAACAACTTTTTCAGTAGAAAAATGATGTAATTTTTACTTCTATATTATCAATTGGAATATAAATGAAATATTTATTGTATTTTAGACAATATAATAATAAATTTATATTTTTTAAATTTTTTTATGATTTTTAAATAATTTAATAATATATTATTTTGATAAAATATCATTAGTGTCAATTTTGACACTATTCATTACATTGACTTTAAGAAAATAAATAAAACAAGAAAACCTAGAAAAAATAATTTAATATTATCTTAATATGTCATAATAATATATAAATTTCTTTTCTAACATTAATTAATTCAAATTATATTTATTTTTATAATTTTAATATCATTTTTTTGATTATTTTATTAATTGAATAATTAGTGCATCGTTATTGAGTAATTATTTAAGATACTTATTTTATCACTAAAAATTAAAAATAAAATATCATGATGTAGATAAATATTTTATATTTCAAAATAATATTTATATTTGAAGATATATTCTAGATAACACCATATTAAAAATTATATTGTTATTAATAACCTGAATGTGACATCATTGACTTTTAATAAAATAAAATATTATAAATATCATAATCTCATCCAAGTATCTCCAAAATTCAGTAATAAATTTATATCATTAAAATAATTTTATTAAGTTAAAAATGGACACTTAGAATCATTCATAACGTACATTTGTTTCCATGTGGAAACATAAGAGATATTTAAGACAATGAAAGTTACCTTTTGTGACTTTATTTTATTTAAATTATATATAAGACATTTTCATGGAAAAGTGTCCATTAAACAACTAAATTTTGATAATTAGTTTTTAAGTGTCTAATTAAATTCATTAAATAATTTTTTTCAAGTGTTAGGGTAATATTATAGTTCTTATAATTTTATTTTTAACCTAAATTACCCAATTTTCCTTTTACTTTGGTAACAAGATTTACCAAGGATACTATTTATATTGACCAAAAATTAAAATTACTTATTTAATAAATTTATAAATTATGAATCCAAATATTTCAATAATTATTTAAAATTAAAAAATGCAATTTTTAGAATTTAATTTAAAATAAAACTAGAAAAATTCCAGGAAAAACAATTTTTCAGAAAAATTACCTTTTAATCATAAAAGGTTTTTATAATGATGTCATATATAAAATCCATTTAAAAAACCATTATTTGATTATTTTAAATAAAAAATCACTAATAAAAATTTAAAATTTACCCAAAAAATAATTTTACCTTGTAAATACTTTAAAATAAAATACATTTTTCAATAATGTCAGTATTTTCACTATTCCCTAAAAAATAAATATTTTTAGAAATTTATCAAAAATAATTTTAAGATAATTTTTAAATTATGAATTAAAAAAATGAAATTAATTTTTTTAGATAAGTTTTCTATAACTTCTATAAACTAGTATTTACTCATAAAAATAATAAAAACTCATCTTTGAAGAAAATATATTTTTTTGAAGAATAAAGAGACTTATTAAAAATTGTGTGATAATTTTTTATAATAACTTACCAATAATTTAATATTTATTGTACCTTTTTATTTATTTTATAATTTATTTATTCATATTTATTTCATCTAATTTAATTGTTATGTTATAACGGACATATAATATTTCATGTTTCGTCTAAACATGATATTGCGTACAATGTAAGCTATCAAATAAATAAAATTATTTCAAAATATATTTCATAAAAATATAGGGGTTTTATATATTTATCTCACTAATTATTCCCCCATGTTATGAAATACCCTACCCATTACCTTTATTTTTCATCCATGATTAATCCTCTTCAAACATGGCATCACTATCTCTTTATGGAACAGTTTATGGTATAATATGATCATAAGTACCTAAAGTGTGATTTTAATCATAGGGATCTAAACATGTGATAAATAAACTGGGTTTAGTACCTTATAATGTTTTATTTTGATATTTATTATACTCCTAGAAAATTAAATGTGACCATTGATGCTTTGAGTAGGAAGTTACCAACCCAACCCTTGAAGGAATTAGTGGAAGAATAGTCTTTGATGAGTCTTTTTTCTATGATGATCATGGGAGTGGAAGAGGATGATGAACAGTTCTTCTTATCCTCTGTAAATAATGAATCATTATTTTATGATCATATTCATCTCAAATAGGTATGAAATAAAAATTTATAGTTCTTTAGTAGAATTCATAATGGTGGGGAGACCTCAAGCGATTGGTCTCGATCTCGCATTGGTGATTTATGTTTCAGAGGTAGGTTGATCATTCCCATATATTTGACAAAACAGTAGATAGGTAATGGACATGGGTATAGTTGGTCTAAATAACCTAGGATAAATAAGATCTATCATGATATAATATGTTGATATTTATATTTAGAAATCAGGTGGTTGATTTTATATTTTTTTCATGATGCCCTAATTGATTCAGAATTAAGGTAGAGAACTAGAAACTTTTTGGTTTGTTGAAACCTTTACCCATCCTAGTATGGAATTTGGAAAATATATCTATGGACGTCATCATTGTTTTTTCTCAGACTCCTAGGTGTAATAATTCAATTTGGGTGACCTTTGATTGACTTGTGAAATATTCTCATTTCCTCTCTATTAAGGAGATAATGAAAGTAGATAGCTCAACACTTGTGCATCTAAAAGGTTTTAAATCTTTATGGAATTATATATTAAAATATTTATTAAAGGTACCCACAATTTACATGTATATTTTGGAAAAAATTTCAAGAGTGAATGGTTACCCAAATGAAATTAAGCACAACATAATGCCCTTAGAAAAATGGGAAGACTTAGAGAGATATTTAGATTATTGAGGATATTCTTCAGGTGTGTGTTCTTGATTTTGGTGGTTCATAGGAATATAATATACCTTTGGCTGAATCTTACTATAACAATATTTATTAGGATTAAATTAAAATAACTCCCTTAAAAGTTTTGTATGGGTATCCTTGTTTATCATCCTTGTGTTGGGTAGATTTGGGGGAACTGCCCTTGGTTAGACTAAGACTTTTTTTATAGATAATAGATTAAGCATAACTAGTCCATAAGAGGTTAGTGAATTCTTAGAGTCATCATAAATTCTATACAGAACATTTTTGATGGCCAATAGAGATTGAGGTTGGTGACCAGGTTTTTATAAGATTTTATCCTCACTAGGGAAATCATCAGTTGGGTAATCTGGGTAAGTTATCACTGAGGTTTGTACCTTTTGGGATTTTTGAACAACTTGGAAAAGTGGCTTATCAATTTAAATTTACATCATTATTAACAGTGATTCATTACATGTTTCATGTTTCCTATATGAGGATGTATAAACCTGACCCTTACCATGTGATTAAATATAATGTATTACAATATATCACATACCACTATGGTTTAATACCCGGTTTAGATTTTGGATCGTAAAGATAAGGTACTATGTGGTAAAACAATTTATTTTGTTCATGTATTATGGTAGTGAATATGGAGTGGTCGTGAGATGTGTGAGAGAAAATCGTTGATGAGGAATTAGTGGCCTTTTATTTTTGTAAGCCCAAATTCTTATGTGATTTCTAGGGGAATAAAGCATTAAGGTGGGAATAATTGTAACATCCCAACCTTTTCATTCAGTTATGTCCGTTTTTTGATGTTTTATCTTAGTTTTATAAGTATTGGGGGTGTTTTGTAACTTTATTAGTTTTAGATGTTATTGATAACACTATTTTGGTTTTATTTAATATGTGTTTTAAGTGGAAATTAAAAAAAAATCAATGTAATCCTTACCATCATGTAGATCCTATGATTTGTGTACGATTAACTCATGTTTTTTAAAGGTTTTGGAAAGGTAAGAGGAGTTTTCCCTTAGATTCATAAAGTTAATTGTTATATTTTAATACACTTTTTAAGGGTCTTTCCAGCTTCACATAAGGGTAACTCCTTGTTTAAAAAGGTTCTATGAGGTTAAATTCCTCCCTATGTAAAGGTACGTCCTTACCTAGGTAAAGGTAGTTATTAGTTTTCAATGGATGCATAAGGTTAAGACAATGTTTTCAAAGGTTGTATAATGGTACCTTAGATATTGCATGAGGTTAACTATAAGCTTTTAAAGGAATGATATCAGTAATTCAAACTCTTCATAATGTTAAATCCAAAATTTCAAAGGTTTCATAATGGTAAACTTCTTACCCTCATGTGATTGTTAGGATCTACATAAGTGTAAAACCATGTTAACCTTACGTAGTTTCCTTTTTGAAAAAATTTTTTTTCATTTATTCTTCCTCAATGCCTCAATAAGATTTTTTTAAAATTTTAAAAAACCTAAAATCATGGGTATGTAAATATTATGGCTCCCTAAATATTTTAACTCATATTTTAAATTTTTTTAAACCTTCCAATTTCACGATTTTATTTATAAGAAAAATAAATTGATGGTTTTAAATTGGGGGATTTAACACTTTGAACTGAAACTCTTTTTTTATATTTAATTTTTTCCAAACCTTTAATGCCTTTGATTTTTTATAACCACCTAGGGTATGTTTTTAGCATTTAGATTCTTTAGAGGGATATCAAGGTCCTTTGGATCATTTCTTTTTATTCCTCATTGATAGATAATAAATATTGTGATAGTGGTTATTTTTCCTTCTTGGTCATTATAAGCCTCACTTCTCTATTGGTGGATTCTAAGATGAGTAGCCATTGATGATTTATGAGGTATGTGTCTCTATAAATTGGTGATAAATCAGGAAATACTCAATGATCTTGTTTAATCCTTTAGTTCTATTTAAGATAATAAATTATCGATTTCATCTTGGTATAAAATAGGATTTTATAAGTGTTTCTACCTAAAAATATATTTATGCATTTCATGTGTTTGATGAAATTTTTTAATGATGATTGAACTTTAAAATGGGGTTTCAAGAATAAATGTGGAGATTATTAACAGTGGAAATGATTTATAAATGTGATCACGGTTTTACCTAAATTTTTTTACAAATATAGCACTTTGGGAACCTTCGGTGCATCAGGTATAGATATATGAAAACTGTAGAGATTTTGGAAATACTTGGGGTTATTCTTGTGATATTGAGAGATTATAGAAGGAATAGATATTGGCAAGATACATGTTATGCAGGCTTAGTGTTCCTTCACATGTTTGAGTAACTATTTCCATATGATAGAGCCTAATTTGTTCTTGGTTTTATACAAGATGGTATTTTTATTAGTTTATTGCACACATTTTTTACTTTATAGTATTTTCTTAGTTCATTTATTTGTTCTTATTTTTATCAATAATGCACTCTTCATATTCATGGTTTTTATGAATATGAAACGCCTTATGAAAAACCCAATGATTGTCTTATAAAATGGTTTTATTTTGAAATTTCATTATAAACATGCCTTGTTTTAAAGCTATATCTTATCATTTTCATGGTTTTAGACTTTGTATAAATTATTTAATGGTTTCCTACTGGGATTTTTTTCTCACACGACACTTTTTCCTTTGGGTGTATGTAGATCAATTTTTATAGTACGTAGGTACAGGGAATGGTGCTATGTAGTCCACTGAATTATCTTTTTTTCATTTTTTTATTTGAGATATAGATTTTAAGTAACGGTTGTCAATAGAACACATGGGTTTTATCATTTAATGTTTAATTATTAGGTTTAGCCTTTTAAATTGATGTTGTATTTATCATGGAAGTTTACTATTCATACACTTTATAATCTATAGATTATTCTTATTTTGGTTATTCATGATTTTTGTTTTGGTTTTTTTATCTTTAACTTGTTATGGGCCATCTTAAGTGATTTTTCATATTGAATCAGGTTGTTTTGTTACATTAAAATTAAAAAATTATTCTTCCATGTTAAATTCATTATAAAATTTAACTGAGATTTTAGATACACTTAGTGTGTGAACCTCTAGGCCCCTTTCTTAGTAACATTAGGTAGGACTACATAAATTATAAGGGTAACATATAGTAACATGTCAAGGAACCCATATAAATAGAATTTAATTTTGTGATTCTATAAATCTCCTAAAAATTATCACTAGATAATAAAATCCCTTTATTAAAATATCTCTAATCAAGAAGGTTGCATATCGATGTCATCAACCTATGTGACTACTGCCTCTTTCTATGAATTACCATAAATGAACTTTCCCACAAGACATGATGGACGTAGATTTATCCAAGTATTTATATTCCAATAAAACAACATGAGCTATCAACTTCCATTAAAGGATATAAAGTACAAATCCTTTCTTACATTATCCATTAATTACATATCACTTTTTACATACCCTATGTATCCTAGTTCTTTGTAAGTATACATCATCATAATTTTCATAAACACATAAAAGTATGTGACCTTTGATATTCATTAATGATAATTTTAAAGTCTAAGGATAAATACATGTGTCTTCAGATAATAATATACAATGACACATATAAATACAGATTTTCTATTGGTGGGTCTCGTTCTTGTAATGTCTTATTGTTGGAATTTCCAAGGGAGCACACTATGAGATAGTGTCTCAAAGTCCTATGATTCTCCACCCCTAATATCATGCATCATTTATGTCCCATAAAATGATATCACACAACTAAAAAACATATCTATTCAAGAATATTTTCATGTAACCCATAGTTTATCATCATAACATGTAACTGTTGTGATCTTTTAGTATGAAAAATATTCTTATAACATTAGCACATTCTATGTGATGTAGAGGAACAATAATGATGTGATGAGAAAGTTTATTAATATCCAAGATTATGAATACATGTAATCATAAAATATTTATAAGGTGATTCTAGGGAACCAACTCCAAAATTTTTAACATCACATATTATCGATGGGAGACAAAAAACCTCTCCATCGGTCAGGTAGACATCACAAGATCTACAACACTTGTGCTTTTTTATATACATTATTTCCATGTGCTTGTATATTATTGGTAATTTCACTAAATATGATATACATTCAAGAGTTATGTTCATCAAAAATCATCGTGGAGTTATTATATTTTATATTATATGTATTTAAGTGAATTTCATTAAAATTGGACGTGACTTCATCTAGAACAACAAGAGTGTCCCAAATCTGATATGTACTATCGCAAAAAAAATAAATTAAATCCATGTTATCCTAAAATATTATATAAATAATGAATGTATTTATATATACAATCATATAAAGCCTTTGTATTATTACTCTAATCATGTCTTGGAGATTGTGTCCTTTTATATTTATCTTCAATAACATTCCAAATGTAAAAATCCATACTCTGAAGATGTATTTTCATTTTTATTTTCCATTAGTTATGGACATTAGATTATATTGATATATTAGTTTTAGTTCCTCTAATTATTGATGAATCCATAACTAAAAGATATTAAACTCAACATAAACTAATATCTTTCTTGGGTGACAAGATTAAATTCAGGAAAAAATAGAGGGTAAGTAAGAGTAAAATAATAGACAAGAAATAATTAAATCACTTTTGAAACCAAATGTTGGTCGTAGTGGAGTTCTCAATAGGGGTGAATTACATATCCAATAAAATGTATATTGAAAATAAATTTAAATAAAAAGTACCCTAATTTAAAAACAACCAATTTAACTAATATAGTTGGTGTATATAATTTGATATTTTTTCATAGCTTCTTAAGGGGTTTGGAAAACCCCATTTAAAACAATTTGAAATCACTCTAACATTAGAAAAAAATTTACTCACATGAATCACTGTATATTTATCACCCATAAGAGATACCTATAAAATTATTTTTTTTGAACAAAATTTATACACACTAATTTAAAGCAGTATTGATAACATATCATTGAAAGGAAATTCGTTTTAGATAGTTTTAGAACAAAAATAACCCACATTGGATTTAAAAATAATAGGTTTAGTTCTATGATTCCACACCTATTGGTTGTAACACAATTCCATGAATTTTTATTAAATTAAATAAAAAAATCCACAACCTAGATCAAGTTTTACATACCATAAATAAAAATAAGGTATTCCATGCTATAATCAACCTCTTCCACAGTTATATGTGGGATAACGGATGAAAAAAAAAGATTAAAGAGGAAGTATCAGATTAATCCTCTTTATAATAAAATATTGGTTCTTGGTATATTACCATAAAACATAATCACAACTCAAAAGTAATGAAAAAAAGAGAGGGCATAAGAGGGAATATAGTTTTTAATAATGCTTAATCTATAATTAGCTTTGGTTGATCAATTTTCTTTAAATTTTTCCTTGAAAAGAATATGAAATAATCCTTTTAAGGTTATTATCTAATGTAGAAGTGATTTTTTAAAAAATAAAGTATCTTGAGGAGTAGGTCATGGAGAATCCTCGTATGTTTCACACACACATATCAGGAATTGTTTAATGTGATGGTTCTTCAAATTTAACTCAAATACTCTCTAATTATCCCTTCAAGAATAGTAATATTTAATTATTCATACTAATCAACCTTTAAAAGAGTTTTAAATGATTATGAATTTCATTTAATGTTCTAAAACTAGATGTTAGAATAAATAATATTTTATTCTTGGATAGACATGGATAGAGTAGGTCATTACATAGGCATGATAAGAATGATCTCATGGATGCACAGAAGCATGGTCACATGGTGTCATGGAAGGAGTGTCATGGAAGATCAATATGATAATTAACAAATGAAGGATACTTCACATAGAATCATCTATAATTTTCTTGTAATATTTAGTTCCTTCTTAAGGTTGATCATTCCTTAGCATGGAATATATGATTCCTTCACATAGATGATCATTCATTCACATGAATGATCTTTCCTTCACAAGGTTTATAGAAATCATATTGTTCATGATCCATACTTTGAAAAAAAAAATTGAATTCTATCATGAATGGTCGATTGAGGCTTTATGTGGTCTCTTTACTTGAACACACAATTGATAGAAATAATGCCTGAAAAATCCAATAGTTAGTGAATTTTGATATTGTCTTCCTGAAATTTGGTCTGTACATATGCTTGTCTGACCAGACACTTTATTAAACTTATGTTTGATCATTTAAGGAATATTTATACTCACATTTAAATGAAAAAATTATTCATGAATGTTGAAATACACTCATAAAATAAGCATTTATCTTACAGAATAAAGAGTTTCTTCACACGAAAGAACTAGTAGTTTTATAGAAGATCCATACTTATCATATTTTTATAAATTTTACAGAAATATACATTTCTATCAAAAATAATAGAATTAATTATTAATAAAATAAGTATGGTTTTTAATTATTAAAACAATGAATTAGTGGAATATGAAAACACCCATTGTCTTGATATCTTATCAATAAAGATGCATACTTTGTGCCATCATACAATATGTTTGATTTATCTTTATTTTAATATTTGGAATAAATATTTCAATGAACTACCATGGTCATGACTTTAATTGGATAATTTCATTCTAATTAAAGGCATTGGGATATCATCTTTCATTAACTTAAAATGGAAAAATCATTTATTGACTTGTTCAATTAATGTCATCTAACTTATTATAAACCCAAATTATCCTACATCACCATGATCATATGTCATTATAGTTTTTTTAAATGCATTAAAATACATTATTCAAGATATACATTAATAATAATCTTAATTGTAAGGACTGATAAAAATGTTAATAAATAGGAATATCCAATGACACATATAACATGTAAAATTAAAATTAGTGGATATGTGCGTATAACCTTCTCTATTGAAGATTACCATGTGTGAACTTCATGAGAATTTGTCTCATCCAATTATGGGGATCCAACACATAATAATAAAATATCATTTGTTTCCTATCAGAACAACATCATCTAGGCCATATACATATGTTTAAGTTTATCATCACAGCATTTTTAGGTTCTCATCATAATAGGGAACTACTATAACATTTCAATGTGATAAATACTCTAAAAATATTATCACAATAATGTTACATAGAATAATAATTATCACTTTAGAAGATATTTATTAACATTCTAGTCATAAAATATTTTATTCATCAAAAGTGTAAAGTCAGTTCTTTCTAGGGCCATAACTCCAACAAACTCCCACTTGAACAAGAGATAACTATTAACTAAATTATTATTGTTTACATTATAAACACACTTCTAATGAGGTATGGTTATAATTGTTATAACCTCTATATTTTTATTTGTCTATTTGGTATGCTACAACAATACTCCCTTGATAAAATCCATCAAGAATTCATATCAAATAGTATTTACTTTTTCCCACTATCATAATCTTAGAATCATGGATAACCATAGTCTTATGTTTGTGATAAATATTTTAATAATTTAATATCTTGGTATAATTCCAAAGTTTAGGGGGGAAAATATTGTTAAACCACTTCTTATGTTACATCAAAAGACACAAAATTATTTGTCTATGTAGATATGGAAACCACTAGTTTAAATAATCTTCTCTTCCTTATTAACTTATCCTTAATACAATACTAGATCTAATTGATCTTAAAAAATAATCCTTTTATATCCCCTTGATAACTAGAATTCCTTTTTCACCATGTACCCATAAGTCATCCATCGTACTTTTAGGAGTAATATTAGACGATTCTTATTTCTACATTGATAAATTCTCTTAGTTATATTTTATATTTTCCTAATATGATATATGTATAAGTAATATCAAACCTTAGTATATATTATGGAATATAATATGAATTTTAAGAACATATGTATATGAAATTATATTCATCATAAAAATATCCTCTTGTGATTTCACACATTAACTTGGGGAGATTTCATGCAATCTAACATTGATAATAATTCCGTCTTAAATTATTCCCTATTGTATTTTTCAACACCATATAAATATATATAACATGAGTAGATCTAAGAAACATAATAGATCTATTTCCATAGATCTTATTCCCTATAACATGGGTTTCAAATTCAAGCCATTCTTTGGAGAAATATTTTTTCCTTATTCATAAAAAACTATAATACTTAATAGCTCTTTTCCATATATTATCAATATATTTTCCATTTAAAACTATTGGGAAGCCCTGTCATGACCCGTCCCCTGGGGATCGTATCGTGACTACCCCAAGCCCGCCTTCCATAGGCCAGGGGTTGGTGACTAGAACCGAAGGTGTATTCCCTAAAACCGGGAATCCATTGCCTTTATATCCTGTAAACACATGCAACCGAGCACAGAGTAAGATACAAACATGAGTAAACTGAATAGTAAAAATAGAGTGAGTAAAATAATTAAAAGGGGCTAGAATACAAGCCCAACTGGATAGTACAAGAAACTGAAAATTACAAGTAAAACGAAACAACTCCTATGAACACCCACCAAGGATCTTACCTGAAGGGTAGGTACAACTATCGAACGGTCATCTCTGCAGTATGCCTCGTCTAAGGTCCACCTCCGAGCTACCTCCAGTCCTAATGACCTCGTCCTCAGTCAGTGCTATCCGTCGTCTGCACCAAACACAATAAGGTGTGGGCATATCCCGTGCAGGGGTGAGTAGAATCATACTCAGTAGGGACCCCGAGACCATTAAGGTCTCAAAAAATCCCCAAATGATAAACCAAAAATCATGAAAACAACTAACAACCCTACTTAGGTATATGCCCATACATATACCAAAGTTATCAAGTAAACCCATCTCAATCCTGAGGAAATACAAGGCCCAACTCATTATCCCAAAGTGCAACTGTTCCCCAAAGGAAAGAATTCCACGAAGGTAGGTACCACAATGGTACGCCAGATAAGAATACTACAAATGTATCACCACAAAGGTATGTACCACAATAGTACGCCATAAAGAAGAATACCACAAAGGTATCACCACGAAGAAAAAGGAATCATCTCATACCAGGTATAACTTAGGTACAGTAGTAGAGATGATTAAATGTAACTACTGAATCATCTTACTCTATTAAGAGGAAAACCCACGTAGGATCCTAAATCATCATCAGACCCACACAGTATCCTATTACATCATTAGACCCACACAGGATCCTTGTACATCATCAGACCCACACAGGATCCAAGTACATCATCAGACCCACACAGGATCCCAGAAATCATCAGACCCACACAGGATCCTAGTACAACATTAGACCCACACAGGATCCCAGTATATCATCAGACCCACACAGGATCCTAGTACAGCATCAAACCCACACAGGATCCCTTTCTCATGTTAGATCCAGCTACAGGGTTACCGCACAAATCTCGCTTGTCTCCAGGAGGGTCCACTTCTCAAGACATAGTTCTATACTCTAACTACCAAGAAGTCCCATGAAGAAGTATCCCAAAGGACCACCACATCATAGGGGTCTCAACTTAATAGACAGTGCGTCAAACAGAATCTTGATATGTAAATTATTAGTCTTTTAGTCCCAAGGGCCTGGTTGGATTCATGCTCGATTCAACCTGAACATACTCAAACTTTATCTGAATCTCAAGTGGGGTATACCAAAAGGTCCATCTCACTCCAAGAATTATGGTTCCTCATACGGTTTGTCAAACAGAATCTCGTAGCTCAAGACACAGTCGAAAGAACTTATAGGGTCGAAACTGGTCTGGTTCTGGTATGACCAGGTCACACCAACCCATCCCAACCCAGGTCTGGCCCTGGGTCAGACCCGGCCCGCAGAATCTGACCTGGCCTACTGGGTCTGGCCCGGCCCGGCCAATGCTGGGCGGCTCGATCGTGCTAGGCAGCCCGGCCTGGCCACATGGGGAGGGAGTCGCGTACCCCCTGCCCTCATTCACCAAACGGCTGAAGCCATTCGGTCTCCAGGCCGCACGCGGAACCCACCGTGGGTCCTGATCAGCGGAGCTCGGCCGACCGAAATGGATTGCCCCATTCTCCTCCCGGAGGTGCTTCGTGCGCCGCCCCTCCGTGGCCGGCCAAATTTCGGTCGCCTTCCCTTCACCTCTACATCCCTTGCTCACCGGGCAGCACGGATGCACGCTACTGCCCCTGTCATGCGGTCGGCCTCCACCGGCCACCGCCCTTGCTTCACCACGGATGACAGGCCGCGACCCTTCTTCAATGGCACATTTGTGCTGCCTCCGTCTTCGCGGTTGGCCGTGGTGCCGACCTCCATTCCCAAGCCCCACCGGTGTTAGTTTCCATCCTTCTCTATTGTGAAGAAGACACCAAGAACCACAAATATTTTTAAGGTGAGGTCGAACCATGTTTGTTTGGCCCATACCCTCTGCATTAGATCAGTAGAAAGCGGATCAAGTGATGTGATTCAATGTGAGAAAAAAATTAATAGCGATCAATCGAAAACACACCCCTACCTCTATGCTTTGTTGATTTCGGTGAGGAGGGAAGGATGGTCATCGTTTCATCGTCATTGAAGACGTTCCTCATTGGAGAGGGAGTTCTTTGTTGGAGGATGAGTTTCTCTAAGAGCTCTCTCAAAGCCTACCTTTCTCCAATGAGATCTCCCCATCCAAAATGAAGAACCAATCCAAATAAAATAAGTTTATCGATTTTAATTTGATGGCACATATGGAGTTGGCATAATTAATTAATTAATTGATGTAGCATAATTAAAGTGGAGGGAGTCCAAGAGTTACCACCCATTAAAGGGGGAGTTTAAGGGTTGGTTGGTCCCCACCTTTGAATTCAAATTGGTATTTTTTAGTTTGGGTGGTCCCCACCTCCATAACCCCAAATAAGGTTACAAGAAAAATAAAAAATGTTAAATATTTTAATTTTTTTATTCCTCCACGAAAAAGTGGAAAATTAACTTCTACCCTCAACCTACTATGGTCGAGGTGAAGGTATCTTTAAGGGAATATTTCCACTTTTAGTTCAACGATGCCCTTGGATTTTAATTCTGAGCATCAAGTCAAAAGTTACAAAAATCTACTCGCACGTTTACTGAATGTACTCAAAACAAGTTCAGAAATTCATTCTGAGCACACCGGGCCTTGGAATCATGCGCCATAAAGTTTTTCGGACTCGTAATGTTACATATAATTTAAAAAAATTACATGGAAAATTTGGGTCTTTACATTCTCCCCACCTTAGGGCTTTGTGTTCCCGTAAGCCAAAACTCAAACTAAGGGAACAAGTGGGGGTACTGAGCACATATCTGGGCCTCCTGCTCCCATGCGCTCTCCTGGAGGTTCTCGTGCATCCAGCGAACGCGCACTATAGGTATTGACCACCATGAAGGACCCTCTCTTGTCGATCCTCAATCTCTACTAGAACCTCCATAAACATCACCCCATCATCAATGTCCAGCTCGTCATGGTTGATGACGTGATATGGGGGATGCACGTATCTCCTCAACTAGGATACGTGGAAGATGCCATGCACTTGGTGTAACTGAGGTGGAAGTTCTAGGTGGTAAGTCACCTTGGCAACTCTACTGAGGACCTAAAAGTGTCTGATTAACCTCAGAGATAACTTCCCTCCCCAACCAAACCTCCACAAACCTCATCGGGGTGAGACCCATAAGAATATATGGTCCCCATCCTCGAACTATAGAGGTCTCCGTCTCCTATCAACATAAGACTTATTCCTACTCTTTGCAGTCTTCATACACTCTTGGATGATCTGCACCTTCTCTGTGGTAGCCCGTACCATCTCTGGTCCCACTAGTGCTGACTCCCCTGGGCCAGTCTAGTACATAGGTGATCTGCAAGGTTGGCTATAAAAAGCCTCAAAAGGTGTCATCCCAATGGTGGAGTGATATTTGTTGTTGTATGAATACTCTACCAAAGGCAAGTGATCTTCACAATTGCAACCAAAGTTGAGGACGCAAGCACGTAGCATGCCCTCATTGGTCTAAATGGTCCTCTCAGTTTTTCCATCCTTCTGAGGATGGAAGAAGGTTCTCAAACAAAGAAATGTGCTAAAAGAATCCTACAACTCCTTCCATAGCCAATAAGTGAAACATGTATCATGATTAGAGATAATCTTTTAGTGTACTCCATGTAGCCACACAATCTCCCGCACATATAGGTGTCCCAAGCTCTCTATTGAACCATACACTCTGATCGGTAGGAAGTGGGATGACTTGGTGATTCAGTCGACGATCACCCTGATAGAATCATGACCCCTGGATGTATGTGGAAGTCCTGTCACAAATTTCATGGATATCCCATCCCACTTCCACTCTGGGACCTCTAAAGGATGAACCAAGCCTGCTGGTACCTGATGCTCCACCTTCACTTGCTGACAAGTGAGGCACCAAGAGACAAACTCTGTAACTGTTATCTTCATTCTCGTCCACCAGTACTGTCATCGTAGGTCCTAGTACATCTTCTCCACTCCTTGATGTACCAATAGAGGGGGTGTGTGGAACTCCCTCAACACTTCCTCCTGGAGAAACACTAGTACCATGGTATATCCTCTAAAAAGGATGGTGTGCTCCCAACCTTCATAAAATCTATCATGTACCTGTTCTATAGATATTTGAGCACATTGGGCCTCATAGTTAGGGTCCCCATGTTCAGCCTCCCTAACTTTCTGAAGAATTGGGGGAGTGACTGTAAGAGACTAAAGAAAAGTGGTTCCATCTCGATCCACAAAGGATATCTTCCAAGTGGCCACCTTCTTTGTCACCTCACCTAGCAGTTATATACTAGACCTCCTTTTGAGTGAATATGCTACAACGTTCCCCTTCCCAGGAGTATATACTATCTCAAAGTCATAGTCCGGGAGGAACTCAAGCCAACGTCGCTATCTCGGGTTCCAGTCCTTATGAGAGAAGATATACCTGAGACTCTTGTGATTTCAATAGACTATAAAATGTGTGCCCATTAAGTAATGTCTCCACATATTCAAGGTGAATACCACTGCTGCTAACTTCAGGTCATGGGTAGAATAGTTCTTCTCATGTTGTCTCAGCTGTAGAGAACCATATGTGAGCACTAATCAATCCTTCATTAGGACACATCTGAGCCTAGTCCTTGATCTATCACAGTAGACTACATACCCAACACCCTCCTCTGGTGGCCTCAAGATGGGGGAACTAGTCATCCTCTACCTCCACTCCTAAAAACTCCACTGGCATCTCTCTGAGCACACAAAGGGTTGAACCTTCTTCGTCAACAATTATAAATGTGCTGAAACTCTGGGGAAATCTGGTACAAATCTCTGGTAGTATCTGACCAAACCTAGGAAACTATGTACCTCCTTCACACTCATGGGTGGTTCCCAAGCAATTACCGCCTCAATAATCACTGGATCCACTGAAACTCCATCCTTCAAGATGATATGTCCTAGAAAGTGAACCTCTCTGATCCAGAACTGGAACTTTGAGATCTTACCATAAAGATAGTGCTCTCAGTGTGTGTCCATAACTATCTGCAAATGATAATCATGCTCCTCCTCAGTATCCAAGTAGATCAGAATGCCATCGATGAAGACTACTACAAAGCGGTCAAGGTGTGGCTGAAAGATCCTATTCATGTGTCCCATGAACACTGCTTGAGTGTTAGTTATGCCGAATGGAATAACCAAGAACTCATAATGGCCATAATGACATCTAAAATCCATCTTCTGCACATCCTCATC
The DNA here is from genome assembly GCA_963277665.1 of Viscum album. NCBI lineage: Eukaryota > Viridiplantae > Streptophyta > Magnoliopsida > Santalales > Viscaceae > Viscum > Viscum album. The sequence goes on from OY728158.1 coordinate 394,262,060, forward strand.
TCATACACTGAGCTGGCGGTAGCCTGATCTGAGGTCTATCTTCGAGAACCATTGTGCTGCCTTCAACTGATCAAAGAGGGCTTCAATCCTCAGAAGTGGGTACTTGTTCTTTACGGTCACCTGATTCAGGCACTGATAGTCAACACAATGTCTCAAGCTCCCATCCACCTTCTTGGCGAACAAAATCAAGGCTTCCCAAGGAGAAACATTGTACCGAATGAATCTCTTCCCCTATAAGTCCTCTAACTGTACCCACATCTCAAGAAGCTCTGCGGGAGCCATCTGATATTCTAGTGTAGATATTGGTGTCATCTTGGGGTACAAGTCAATGTAAAAGACCACTTCTCTATGAGGAGTTATACCTGAAACATCATCAAGGAATACATCCATATACTATTCCACCACTACAGGATAGCTTGGACTCTATACATCAACCGCTCTGAGGTTAAGGCTATCCATATGATGAGTGATTGGATGCACTCTCCTCCGGGTAAGTCCATCTTGTGCTGAAAATGCTCTCTTCTTGCCATTGAAGTTAAACCTAGTCTCATCCATGCAGACACACCGTACTTTGTGCCTAATACAGTCAACTTGATCATGGACTATAGATAACCAATCCATACCCAAGATGACGTTGTAAGGCCTCTATGCCACTACTAGGAGATCCCAGCCAAATATCTCGCCTCCTAGAGTAGGCTCACATTGTCGGCACCAGTGTTTAATCATCTAATCATCTCCCTTAGGAGTCTATAGTCATAAGGATAGATCCAATGGCTTCGTCGGAGTCTCCGAGATCCGAACGAGGGCAGTGGTAATAAAATAATGACTGGCACTTGTGTTTATAAGTACTACATATAAGGTATATAATACATAGATCGTACCTCGTATCATCTCTGGAGCACCATGGTCGTAAGTCTCAACTGCCTAGAGCCGAGCTCGCCCCTGACCACCTGCTCCTGTGGTCCAGGTGGACCACCTATTGGTGGTGGTGGTAACATATTGAATTGTTACCCACTACCAGCTACATAGCCATATCCTCGGCCATGTCTACATGCTCCCTATAGACCTCCTTAATCAAACCTCTATCTCTGCATGGGCATTCCATTGACCGTATGTTGATCATCCATACGGCGGGTCAGGTAGTCATGAGCCATGTGACCCAACCCACCGCATGTGTAACACTACATGTTCCTTGCATGACTGGATTTGTCTCTGGTACCACACACAACTAGCCCTGAATCCTACGGTCATCCACCTATAGGTTTGGTCCTCTTAGACCTATGTGACATCTTTCTACTACTAGCTATAAAAGACATCGCTAAGTGATGACTGGGGGTGGGTCTCACTACTGGTGAATGCTCAGCAAAAAAACTCTTCACTAAGAGGTCTCTCTCTAACACCCCTACCTATGTCGGGATGCTAAGAGAAATCTCCAAAGCCCGTATCTCCCACATGAGTCCCAGCTCAAAGGTCCGGGACATAAACAATTGGTCCTACACCATATCAGTTTAGTAGCATGAGAGTTCCGTGAACTTTTCTGAGTACTGAGCCACAGTCATGTTGCCCTGCTGCATATGAAGAATCTCATGAATGTGTACTACGTGAAGAGTCACTGGGACAAACTCTACTCGAAACAAGCTCTCAAAGTCTGCCAAGAGAAGCATCACCTCGTTATGAACCTAGAGAATCAAACTCCACCATCTGCCTGCTGTTGCCTGTAGAATACTGGCGGTAAGGATCACTATGATTGTGTCCCTACCAGTCGGAAGACTCTCACCACAACCTCCATCCAATACTCAACCGCCTGTGGGTCCATCTCTCCCTTGAACCTGGGTGTCATCTAGCATTGGAACTCGTGCAACGTGCTCAAGCGGGGTGCACTCTCTGCTGCTGGGGCTGGTGGAATCGGTGGCCCAACGGGTAATGGTACCACTGGTGCCTCCGCTGGTGCCTCTACTAGAAGAGGGCCTTGCACTGAGGCCTCATCGCTTGGTGGGATATCAGTGCATACTATACCTGGAACCCTAGCTGGCTGTCTGTGTGGAGGAATCATAAAAATAAACAGGTGTGCTAAGGTTAATAAGTTATACCTGGTGATCTCTCTCAAAGATATCACAAAAAAAACTTTTTGAAACACACACGCAATCAGTGTTTTCAGGCACTGAGTCAGAAATCAGAAGTCAGGGTCCTGGTGTATGGATACATCAATCGCCACACCAACATTGGATTCCCTAAACTGATAACCACACTCACTAAACTTAACACTTTTTTCCTTTAAAAATATCATAGTCCTATGTACTATGGTATAACCGACTCCTCTGATACCAATTTGTCATGACACGTCCCAAGGGGCCTCTGTCGTAACTACCCCAAGCCCACCTTCCATAGGCCAGGGACTGGGGACTACCACCGAAAGGCATATTCCCTAAAACTAGAAAGGAATTTCCTTTATATCCTATAAACACATAGAACCAAGCACACAGAAAGATACGAACACGAGTAAACTGAAGAGTAAAAAAAGAGTGACTACAATAAGTAAAAGGGGCCAGTATACAATCCCAACTAGAAAGTACAACAAACTGAAAAGTACAAGTAAACAGAAACAGCTTTTGTGAACACCCACCAAAGATCCTACCTGAAGGGTAGGTGCATCTCTTAAATGATCGTATCTATGGTACGCCTCGTCTAGGGTCAACCTCCGAGCTACCTCCAGTCCTGGTACCCTCATCCACAGTTAGTTTTGTCTTTCATCTACACCAAACACAACAAGGTGTGGGTGTATCCCATGCACGAGTGAGTATAACAATACTCATTAGGGACTCTGAGACCCTCAAGGTCTCGCAAAATCCAAAAAGGATAAACCACAAATCATGAAAACAACTGATAACCCTACCTAGGTATATTCCCATACATATTACTAAGTTATCATGTAAACCATCTCAATCATGAAGTAATACAACGCCCAACTCATTAGCCCAAAGCACAACTGTTCCACAAAGGAAAGAATGCCACGAAGGTAGGTAACAAAATGGTACGCCACAGAAGAATACTAAAAATGTATCACCACAAAGGTATGTACCACAATGGTACGCCACATAGAAGAATACCACAAAGGTATCACCACGAAGGTAAGGAATCACCTCATACCAGGTATAACTTAGGTACAGTAGTAGAGATGACTAGATGTAACTATTGGATTGTCTTACTCTGTTAAGAGGAAGACCCAAGTAGGATCCTAAATCATAATCAGACCCACACAGGATCCTAGTAGATCATCAGACCCACACAGGTTCCTAGTACATCATCAGACCCACACAGGATCCTAGTACATCATCAAACCCACCCAGGATCCTAGTACAGCATCACACCCACACAAAATCCCAGTACAACATCAGACCCACATAGGATCCTAGTATAGCATTAGACCCACACATGATCCCTTTGTCATTTTACAGCCAGCTACAGGATTCCTGCACTATGCTTTCTTGTCTCTGGGAGGGTCTGCTCCTCAAGCCACTGTTCGATAATCCAACTCCCACAAACTCCCATGAAGAATTATCCCAAAGGAACTCCACCTCATAGAGTCTCAACACAACAGACAATGCGTCAAACGGATGCTCGGTCTGTAAGTTATTATCCTTTTAGTCTCGAGGGCCTGGTTGGATTCGTGCACGATCCAACCTGATCATACCCCAACTTTATCCAAATCTCAAGTGGGGTATACCAAAAGGACCGTCTCGCTCCAAGGTTTCTACCACCACAGACGGTTCATCAAATGGAACCTATAGCTTAAGATATGTCTGAAAGAATGTATAGGGTCAAAACTGGTCCGGGTCTAGTCTAACCAAGTTGGACCGACCTAGCCCGACCTGGGTCTGGCACTAGGTCATACCCGGCACGCTAAATCTGACCCAGCCACCTGGGTCCAGCTCGGCTTGCTGGGTTCGGCCCAGCCCATGCTAGCCAGCCCAGCCTGGCCACATGCAGGGGGGTGTCACGTGCCCCTCGCCCTTATTCACTAAAACAGCCAAAGTTGTTCGGTCACCAGGCAGCACACGGGACCCACTGCGGGTCCCACTCGGCACAGCTCGGCCAGCCAAAATGGTCGGCCACTTTCTCCTCCTGGCAGCACGTTGTGTGCTTCCCCTCCACAGTTTCACAAATGTCAGCCACCTTCCCTTTTCCGCTGTGGCCCTTGCTTGCAGGGCATCACGGACACACGCTGCCGCCCCCGTCGTGCGGTCAGCCTCCACCGGCCGCCTCCCTTGCTCTGTCATTGCTGACGGGCCGCGGCCCTTCTCCGACAGCACGATTGTGCCACCGCCATCTTTGCGGCCATCCGTGGTGCCGGCCACCATACCTGAGCCCCACCGGTGTTGTTTTTCATCCTTCTTCATTGCGAAGAATGCACCAAGAACCAAAATGATTTTTTCGGTGAGGTCGATCCATGTTCTTTAGGCATGTACCCTCCGCATTATTTCGGTAGCAAGTGGCTCAAGGGCGGAGATTCAATTTGAGATAAAAATTAATGATGATCAATCGAAAAATCACCCTTACCTCGAAGGTTTTTTGACGTCGGTGAGGTGGGATGGACGGACTTCGGTTCGTTGTCATTGAAGATGTTCCTTGTTGGAGAGCGTGTTCTTTGATGGAGAGTGCATTCTTCATTGAAGGATGAGTTTCTCCATGAGATATCTCCAAGCCCCCCTTTCTCCAATGATTTCTCCCAAACCAAAATGAGGATCCAATCCAAATTAAATATGTTTAACAATTTTAATTTGTTGGCACATATAGAGTTGGCATAATTAATTAATTAATTGATGTAGCATAATTAAAGTGGAGGGATTCCAAGAGTTACCTCACATTAAAGGGTTAGTTTATTGTTTGGGTGGTCCCCACCTTTGAATTCAAATTGGGAGTTTTTATTTCAGGTGGTCCCCACCTATATAACCCCAAAGAAGGTTACAAGAAAAATAAAAAATGTTAAATATTGTTATTTTTCTATTCCTCCACATAAAAGTGGAAAACTAACTTCTACCCTCATCCTACTACGATCAAGGTGAAGGTCTCCTTAAGTTAATATTGGCGCTGCAAGTTCAACGGTACCCTCATATTTCAATTCCAAGAACCGGTTCAAAAGTTACAAAAAACCACTTGCACGGTTACTGAATGTACCCAGAAAAAGATCATAAATTCATTCCAGGAACACCGGGCCTCGGAATCATGCACCGTAAATTTTCGTGAACTCGTAATATTGCATATAATTTATAGAAAAATACATGGAAAATTCGGGTCTTTACACCCGCCTAATATTTTGTAGTCACATGGATAAATTTCACTCTTTATTAAACCAAAATATAATATAGATTCATCAAAAAAATCAATGAATATAATTCCATCATCAATCAATAAAGGGATCTCAACAACTTGAAAACTTTATTAGAATTATTTATTGTCACAAAACCTTCTAGTTAAATTGTATAGGAATCTTCCATAGGGTTTATTACAAATAATATTGTCCTAAAATCCATTTCCCTATATATTGAAAATATTAGTTTTCTATGACAAGTATAATTATAATATATTTTAACATGGTAACTGGTAAAGGTTTTGTCTTAGAATATATCTACACATCGTATGAACCTTTAGAAACCAATCATAATTATTTAGTATCGTATTGTACCACTGATTTATATTTTCTTCTTGAATACCCACCAATGAATTTACATCAACTAGAAAAAACTATGAAAATATAGAACTGTCTTTTGGTACATTATATCCATATTTTATTTTATATGATCTTTCAAAACATATCTAGTTTCCATTTATTACCTCCTTATAGGATTTATTGTCCTTAATGAATAATATACCCCCTATCTTGGTGAATATGAAACCACCACTTTTATTTTTAACTTTCCTACATAGTATGTTTCTATTTAATAACTCCTCAAACTAGGTCTTGTGGAGTTTATTATCCATATTCCAACTCATGTTCATCTAGATCCTTGAATTTACTAAATTCTAGATTACTCCCATTGTCTCAAAAGATATCTTCTACCATATTATAAAAATATATTCAATCCTAAATAAAACCTTTCTATTTTAGTGATATTAATAACCTAAATATCTTTAGGATAATTAACCTATATTCACTAAGTGATTTCCTTGATGTAATTTTGTTTTCTAATATTGGTTTTAACACACAGTTCTCATCAAACTCATAAATTTGTGTCAAAATGGATTCCAATCATATTGTAACATATATGATATCCAATAGTTAGTGTATTTGGAATGTGGTTAGTTTTCATTTTTCTATTTGAGACACATGTTTTAAAATTAATTATATAAGACCTGAAATTCATATATGAATCATTATTGATCCTTCTGTTATTAACATCACCTATTTGATGTGTATAAGGAAATGTGTGTTTAGGAAAATATCCATTAAATATTTAAATGATCAATGAATACTTCATTAATATATTTTTTGAAAATCACTTATAGATGATATTACGTCTTTTACTAAATTCATCCATTGATTCCATAAAATATCTTATAGGAATCACAAGAAGGATATGAATTTACCTCTAGATTCTCCTTATAACTTTTCATACATATCTTATTGAACAAATTATAGAAGCTTTGTGGATAAAAATTTATCTCTACAGGTTTATTTTTTTATAAATATAAATAAGTAAATACATAAAAATACCTAAGAGTTTTATCTCCTAAGAGTTTAAAAAAATGGTCATATATATGATAATTATGTTTAGTTTTACTTAACTAAAAATTATCTTTCCAGAACTGGGTATGAGTCTTATATTGTATATTCATTATTGATTTCTGATATTGGATATTTATTAATAAAGTATTACTAAAAAATTAAGTATAAATAGGCATAAAAAATCACTTCAAATATAAAATAATTTCTCTTTATGTCTAAAATTAAACATTGATATAATTTTGTTGGTAACACTATATATATCATTATATATATGTATGAATCAGACCACTTAGAAATCTTAAGTCTTTATTCTCATTGTTGAGTTGGGAATCACCCTCCTTTAACTACTTAGAAAATTCACCTTAATAATTAGAATATTTATAAAATTCCTTTATTCATGTATTTAAATACAAAATGTGAGTTAGATATTGAATTTAATACCTAACAAGTAAAATAAAATTATTACATGAAATGATGAATATGACTAAATTAGAAGATTCCCCTTGTTTCATATTCAATTAATTGCAGTTTTTATTCAAGTGACCTTTATTTATTTATTTAAATCATATATCATTTATTTCATTTCCTACAATTTGGATATTTTTTCACTTTGAATGGTGTTGTAAAGGTTTCATTGACCTTGTACTTTTCATGGGGTTTCTCAACCATATCTACCACCTTGTTCACTATAAAGGATGATAAAATATGTTCCCACCAATACTTATCTATCTATAAAATAATATTATTATTTTTGACCATATTCTTTATAATGTTTATTGTATAATTATTAATTAATAAGGATAATATTGGTATTAACGAAGATAATATGAGTTTAATGGCTATTTTTTATCCATAGAGAATCCCAACTTAAATATCTGATCAATTCACTTAAAAATATTAAAAAATATATCACTATCTAGAAACCCATATTTAATTTCACACTTGTACAGTGTTTTTATAATCTAATTAACATTTATCCATAATGTCTCTTTTTTATGTTCTAAGAGATATGTTATCATGGTATATGCATCCAAGCCTTTATATTACATCCAAATCAATATAAAAATAACTAATAACAATATTTAAAAAATTAATTCATCCTACATATATCGACAATAGGTATCCATTTCACTTTCATTGACTCACTAAATTCATTGAAGAGTAATAAGGGATTCTAACAAATAACACAAATTTTCTTGCAATATTGTAATGTATAAATGATTGTACCACTCTTGGAAATATATATTGGTGGAGAAATGTTATTTTTTTAATAATTATTATAGAATTATTATGTTTTTTCTTTCTATTTTTATATAATAAATAAAATCATATTTTAGTGTTTTATCTTTATTATCAAATGTGATGTAATAAATTGATTTTATTAGTTTATCACTATTTTATATAATCCTAATAGACCTCACTATTGGATTCAAAATATCCTTTCTTGTGGATATTCTAGTGTTAAGGATCCATATTACCCTTCTCATGACCTATACAAGGGCTAAGTCAAATTATATGAACATATTTTGATAGGTAGTCCTGCAAACTATATTAACTCACAATTCATTGATCTGTTGAGTAGACTCCTCAATCCAAAAAACCTAAACATAAATTTAGTCAATTATTTTCTCAAAGTTACCCCAAATATTTCAATGGAAAGTAATATTGATGATAAATTGTTTAAGTTAACCCAAAACTTTCATTAGAACTCCACGATAAGTGAAAGTTTCATTACAAGGTCCATACCAACACATTGATCAATGGTTGAATTCTAACTTAAGTAATTGAAGGCATTATATAACTTAATATTTCATTGAGGTATTTTTATTTATCTTTATTCATAAATATTATTTATTTTATCCTTTTAATTCTTATTAATATTATGTGGACTTTACATAATTAATTAACCGTGTTTGATAAAATAACTTATTCAGAATAGCTTTGTTTTATCTTATATTTCATGATTTTTAATTCATTTACTTTATTTTATTGAGTTTAATCATTAAATAAACATTTCATCTCTTAAATAAATAAATATTTGATATAATCATGATTTTTTAACTATTATTTAGTTTATCAAGTAGAAGATAAACCAACCATTTAACCTAGGGGAAGAGGATACCTGGTTTGAGTTATAACATTCCACTTTTAACATGTGTATATCCTTGCTTGGTTTCACCTTTGCTCAGTCTTAAACCATGTCCTCTCTCTATTATTTCATTACTTTATATATTCTCACTAACTCACATGTGATGGTACTAATGCTTTAGGGTTATATAAAATAAACCTTGGTTACAGTAACCCAAATACAATAAGAAGGAAGGGATGATATGCAAATCATAATATTTAATTTAATAATAAATTTATAACAAAAAACCATGTAATAAATAATTAAATTAAAGATAAACCTAACAAATAAATAGGTCTGTCAATCTCATGATCATCCACAATATTCCATGACTATTCATTATACTTTTGAGAATTCATTTTAATTTTTTTAATAAGATGAATTTCTCAAATTAATAAATTAATCATCTTATTAATTAATTAATTTTTTATATTAAGTATCTAACCAAATAGTCCTTGATATTTCTACCCTATGTAAATTTAAAGAAATTAAATTAAATAATTTTAATTTAAAATTAATTAGTACACAATGTGTAATGAAGGAGTATATGGCGTGTACACTTGTGGATGGATTATATTAAACTTGGAATTTAATATATGCTTGGAATATACTGGAGGTGACAAAATTTTTATCATTCTAATGCAGATTAAAAAGATTTATAATGTTTAAAACATATACTACATGTCCCATTACATGACATGTTGCATGACTAATGCCTTCTATGTTCCTTTTTTAGCACTATGTACTTACACGATATGTATTCCAATGCAGTGTGTCATGATACTACATGGATTCTTATTCAATGGGGTCAAGATGTGTAGTTTACATGAAAAGCCTTTAATATGTGTGGTGTATAATGCTAGTGATTCTTGGGAAGTACATAGTGTGTGTGAAGACCATACATGTTTTTTATTTGTACAATAACATGAAAAATAATAGTTAAAGAATATAATTCCACACAACTCACTAAAACTTACTCAGTGTGTACTTAATGGTGAAAACCCTATCACAGTACATATACATACCTAATAAACACTATATAGTTTAGACTCACTTTATTTAACTATCTATGTGTAGACTCACATAACATTAATGTCTTAGCATGTACCTTACCCGAGTTGGTATGAGTTTCGTAACATGTACTTCGAGTTATATGTTGTGTACTCAATTTCTGGACACCTACACAATATGTATAGGGACTCAACATGTATTCTGTATGGTTTATCTCATGTTACATTTAATATACATCAAGATACACATCATGTTATAACTTTTGGTCTATGTTTCTCATCTGGAAGTCAATACATGATCTGTGTATTAATTACATATCATGTACTTTGACCACAAAATTTTCAAACTACATGAGTTTACACAGATTATACACTAGTTATATGTCTTGTACTTCCTATTAAATCATGTTCAAACTAACAATAAATATGTGTTGTGTAACAACACTATGCATTGACCCCCATGGGGTATACTGTTATTGTCATGTCCTGCACATGTATGACTAACCGAGGGTACATGGTGTAAAATTTAGGTTACATGCCATGTAATCATGCCTTGTATCTGGAATCCTCAACACCTCCAAATGGAATCATATAGAGTTATTAATCTATTATTATCTTGTTCTTAGTAATATGAATTCAAAAAAATAGATTATCTCAACTTTTGGGTTAAAGAATGGAAAACTAGAAAAGAAACCTCACTAAAAAAAATTGAAATAGATCCACCAAATAATAAATAAAAATAAATTATTGTGTGACTACTATAGTACCACTTGAATGATTTGTGACATGAAAGAAATGGTTAGGCCCTTTCCGAATAATATTTTTCCTTAGGTTCAATGGATAAAATATGAAAAAAACGATGAAGAATCCTTTGATTATCCATAGAGAGATTAGTTTCACATATAATTTGTAATTAATTTAAAGAGAAAATTACCTCAACATTATAGTTATTATTTTTTGATCAATTTGATACACACCTTCATCGTAACATCATTGTCGTGAAAAATCCTAAACTAGAATACCTCTAATGGTATCCACACATTCTCTATGAATCTTGAAACATAATTGTTGGTTTTTTGGGTGCTAGTGTGGAGAAAACAAACACCTTTCATCATTCATTATTGTTCAAAATAATTAATATTTCAATATTAATATAATTTATCTCTTATTATTGAGAGGGGGTTCACTCTACGTTCTTTAAATATTGTTTGAGTGGTTCACTCAGTCATGAGAGAATTATTTTGATAGAATTTTTTATGTACAATAATTATTACACCCCTTGAAAATAATATAAATCATATTATATTTAGGTTTAAACAATTAGTAATTATACAGATCCACTTTATCTAATTTATTATCCTAAGTAAATTCCACATAAAATAATAATTATATTATTAGTATCATATTCTCTTAAAATACGCTAAACTTGCATATTAATATATCATTTCCATTGGGCCCTTAACTTAGTATATAAATCCTCTAAGAAATTTATCAAACCAAGAATAATTAATATTTATTTAAATAAATTGATATAATTATATTATTTTTTCAATAAATAAAAAAATATTACTTTCACTAACTTTATGAATAAATAAATATTTTTAATATTTTTATAACTAAATATATATTTACATTAATCTATTCACTGATTTGGTGAATAAATAAATATTTATTTACTATCACGAGAATAATAAATAAAAGATAAATAAATATTATATTTACTAACTCATAATTAATATTTATCTAATATTCAGCTCAAATATATTCACAACTCGAATATATCGGGCGGATGAATTTATGAAATAAAAACTACTTGAATAATTATTAAATTTAACTAAGATTCTATATACAATTAGAGTGTAACCCTTTAGGCATATTTCTTAGTAAAATTAGGAGATTTTGACTAAATTCCAAGATTATAATATAACAACTTGTCTAGGAGACCATAAAGAATAAAATTATTTTCAAAATGACAAAAAAAACTCATATGAATTCTTACTGTGTAATATAATCCTTTTGTATTGATATCTCATCATGCAAGATGCATACATTGTGTCACACTCCTATGTTCTTGATTTAACTTTCTTTGAGTTTCTAATATGAACTCCTCGATGAACTATCATGGCCTTGAATTTAATTATATGATTCCACTATAATCAAAGGCCTAGAGATATCATCTTTCATTAACTTGGAAGGGTCAAATCCTTTCTTGACTTATTAAATTAATGTTATATCACCTATAACGCACCTATAATATCCTACCTCACATCAAGTACATGTCATAATATTTTTCATAAATGCATCATAGTACACAATTCATGATATATATTAATAATAATGTCTAGTCTAAGGACCAATATACATATCTATATATTGGAATATCCAATGAAACATATTGCATGTGGAATTCCTATTGGAGGGTCTTTCCGTATAACCACCTCTCTTGGAGATTACTAAGTGTTGAAATTATGAGAAGAAGTATCATCCACATTCAAGAATATATAATATGATAATAAAACATCATTTTTCCCATTAGAAAAATTTTATTTAGACCATAGGACATATGTTTAAGAATATTGTAATTGAAAATCAAATTTCTTGTTATAGTGGGAAACTTTTATAACCTTTTTATTTGATAAATAATAAAAGAACATTATCTATAAATGATATTAAGAATAAAAAACATCATTTGATAAGATATTTATTAACATTCAGTTATTATAATATCTTGGTAATCAAAAGTACTAAATTATTTGGTTCTAGGGAACCAAATTTAATAGGATGATGGTGATGGTAGGTGTTGTTATGGTTTGGCTAAAAGTTGTAGGGTGAGTAAGGTGGTATCCCTTAATAAAAACCATCCTACATCACATACACTAATAAAAAATAAGAGCTTCAAAAAATGTAATTTTTTAAGTTATAAGTAGTAGTAATAATAATAATAATAATAATATATTTATTAAAACTATCACAACAGCACCCACACAACTGCAAAGAAATTCCCAAGTAATCTACTCCATATCATGACCACTAGGTGTGAAAATCTAAACCCACAACCCAAATGGAAAATTATTTAAAATAACAAATATAGAGTGAAAAAAAAGGAAGTATAAGATGATGGTTAAGTGTCTCATATAAGACCAATACAAACAAAAATTACATGTACAAAAAATGTATCCAAAAATTAGAAAAATCAGTAGTTCCAAAGAGATTCCAAACATCATTGAAAAATACAATAGAGCCTATAAATATCACCCCATTAGATGAATATATCACTCAATTCATAGTATCAACATTAACAATAAATAACACATTCATAATCCACTATAATATGATTTTTTAATTGTATCATGTATTTACTAAAAATTAAATCATTTATATATAAATATGTCAATAATAAAGAAAAATATCTCTTAAAATCTACCTTCCCCTCCAAAAATCTTTAATATTCAAATACTTAACTCTTAAGTGTCAATAAAAGGGAATAAAATGTTACACTATTTCCCAAAATATTACATCCAGTAATCCATACCAACATCGAATGAAATTAATTAATTCACTACTACAGATCATGTAAAATTAAGAACTAGATTTTCTATGTTCTTCTAGTAATTACTGATAAATTGTGACCTTTATCAGTGAAAAAAATTAGTGTTTATAAAAGTAAACAATTATCAGTGCTTTCTTTTGAGGTGATATAATATGGCCTTTATCGCTTCTTGGTTTATCATTGATAAATGTCACCTTTTATCAATACTAATCATATAACTAATAAAGTATTTATTTTATAAAATATTAAATTAAAGAGTGTATGTGACATAGGCATACACACACACACACACATATCTTCTTTTTAAATTTCACACATCTCATTGGTTTCATGTGTGTGTGTTTATATATACATATACATACACAAATTTGGGTCTAAATAATAATATATGAATAATATATATATATAGTTATAATAAATATAACTATTAATATAATTAATTTTGTGCTGAAAATAATAACATTAATTTAACTAAATAAATTAAAAAATTAAACTTTATAATTATAAAAAATTAATTAACTAGAAAATTTTCATATAAATATGTGTGTGTGTTTTAATAATAAATTAATATATGTATATATAGTTTATAATTTTTTAAAAAAAATTATTTAAATTTAAAAATAATGAATATATTTATATTCATTTTCACATAGACACACATATTTGGTTTTTCACTTTCATGTTTCCCATTATAGTATATTTATTTATATATAAATATACATATGCACAATCACACACATGGTTCTATATAATAACATATATATATATATAAATTATATATACTTAGAATAAAAATAATTATCAATATATATTTGTTTATAATGAAAATAATATCATTCCCTATTGTAATTAGCTAAGCCCATTGGGTATTGGGTGAACATTGAGGATGAGATACAGTTGGATAATGTTTTGTTTGTTTTACCTTACTCACTTAGGTGGTTTTAATTATCATAAACACCCAATTATGTTTTTGACCATCTATTTCAGTAATTTTAGGATTTTTATATTTATAAATTGTTTCAAAAAGTTTTACAGCTACAAAATGGGATCAAGAGGCACTTGTTGTCCCATTTTTTAGACTCCTAATCGATGGGTCCACTGGATACCCAATAGGAAGGTAATTTCTAGCTAGTAGAGTTAGAAATAATCATTTTCCCTTATCTAGACCCATAATTTAGTTTCTGTTAAGCCATCGTCCAACTCGAGGGGATGGAAATAGCACCTAGCTACTACCCATACCACCGGTTAGTCGATAGAGTCCCACCGGATAATGTTGGAACCTAGATAGCCTTGGTGAAGACCTAGAAACCCATTGGCTAGTTGATAAAATCTATCGGCTACCTGGTGGTGTCCATATAAGAAAACAAAAAGTATTTTATAGTAGACTATGGTGCCTCAATTTGTTTCCCACTAGCTATCTACGACTCTCAATGGATCAAAAATGTTCTTTAATCCAGTATATTATATAAATACACCCCTAATAGTTCTTGGAATTCATTTTTACCTTGTATATTTATTTTAGAGATCAATTGTTCTTCCTTTATCTCATTCTCTTTTGTAATTACAATTATCTCACATCCTCCCTCTCTTTCTTGTTCTAAATTCTTATTGGAGGATTTTGAGTGTGAATCAAATGGGTTTGAATAAGTAAACCTCTTTTTTAATTAAATTTTGTTCTCACTACCATTTAGTGAGAGGTGTTGGTTAACACTACCATTAAAAAGTTTGAGGATTGGGTTTCTAGCCACAAACACTAAAAGGCTAGTGTTTTAAACATGTTTTTTTTACTCTAACCACTAAAAATAAATGCTGTTACTATTTGTAAATAGGTTTATTTGATGCCTATAAATACAAGGTATAACATAAAATCTCAAGAAATTTATAGGATACATAGGGATAAGTTTTGGATTTATGCAGAACTCCTTTATCAATGTCTTTTTCATTGTCCTTTATTTTTTATTTTTTCTGTGGTTTAACTCTTACATTTTAGTTTTTGATTTTTTTTAATTTCATTGATTTTAATTTTAATTTATAATGATTTTTTAAAAGTAAAAAAACCCTCATCTCCATCTTTCCATCTATACACAGACAAAAAATTAGTACGTATCCTACCTTGATTTCAAAACATTAACTAGTTTCATGTAATGGTCATTTAAGGATGGCCTCTACCTCGAATTCCCAAGGTACTCTAGAAGGAAACTCTATGTTAAAAGACCCTAATTTTGATGGATCTGATTATGGTTGTTGGAAAAATTAGATTCCTATATTTCTTAAAAAGTATTGGATATTGTTTCTTGTAAAATATATAGGCATTGTTATACCGCTATTAAAAATAAAAAAAAATAAAAATTGACCCCTAATGATATAGTGGATTTTAAGATTAGTGGTAAATCCATGGATACTATAAATTTTAGATTACATAAGAATGGATTTAAGAAAATTTACATGTGTAAATCTATTTATGGAATATAGAAATTTCTTGAAGTTACTCATGAGGGTATGAAAAAATTAAGGGATATTAATCTTGATATGTATCGACAATATTTCGAATGATTTAGAATGCATACTAAAGTGTCTATAACTGAAATATTTAATAATTTTATTTATATTTTTAATAGAATGAATTATTTATGTGATTTTATTACAATGGAAATTCTTGTGAAGAATATCATTTGGGGTTTTCCTAGTTCATGGGCACCCAATTTGGTGGAAATACAAGAATAAAATGACATAAAGAATATTTCGGTTGAAGAACTCATTGGGTCACTCATAAACTATGAGATTAAAATAAGGATTCAAGTAAATAAGAAAAAAAATTAATTAAAGGATAAAAATACAAACACCTTCAAGATAAATAATGATAACACAACCAGACATCATCATGATATTTCTCATCTTTCAAAGAACAAAAAAAAATTATTTAAGAAGAAGAAATCATTTAACCTTGATAAAAAGGAAATAAAACAAGGTAAACGAGAATAAAAATGATATGAGTTCAATAAAAAGGGTCACATAAAACTATAATTTCCCACCCTCAAAAAGAAAACAAAGGAGAATAAGGAAATTAAGAAGTATTTCAAGGTGTCAAATTAGAGTGCTTGTGATGACTCCCTCTCCTCATCTGGCTTATTTAGTGGATGATCCAAGTGTTTATAGATGATATTATTCTCAATCAAGAATTAAATTCATCCTTTTAACCTTTCTCTTCTAACCATTTAAATTATAAAGATACTAGATATTCTAGAGGTCAATTAAAGGAAGAATTTTATGATCCTGCCAAAAAATTAGAAGCTATAAAAAATAAATATATTCTAGTTGTTATTGAGAAAGATCATATTTTAAAATAAAATAAGTAACTGAAGGATGAAAATGAAATGTCCAATTATTTTCAATTATAAAATTATTAAGACCAAGAAATAATATTCAATTTTTTTGGAGGAAAATAAAATCATGAAATATTAATTAAATGAAGTTAAAAATAAAAGGGTTAGCTTTATAGACCAACCCAATATTGAAAAATTAAAAAATAAATTTAATGATTTTAAATAATCTCCTACCATGTTCACCAAATGTGAGTACAATTTAAATTTTATTTTTTTTTCAAAGGCATGGAAAAATAATTATGGTCTTGGTTACAATGAAATCTCCCTAAGAAATAACAAAAATACTATGTTTGTAAGAAATAGATCTCCATATAAATTTTAATATTATTATAATAAAACTGATCACTTGATTTATGAGTGTTATTAAAAAACCCTATTATATGGTAGGCCCAAATTTATTCATATTTATTCAATTTTTTTAGAATATATATGTTTTGAAAAAATTGGATTTCTAAATCACTTTTATCTAACATTAGTGGACCCAAATTTTGGGTACCAGAAGATTTAGTACCTTGATTATTTTATAGAAAAATCTTCTCAAGATAAAATCATGAAGATATATGTGGTACATTTATTGTGGGTTATCAAGACATATGTGTGGTGGCTATACTAAATTCAACCAGCCTGGGAAGCATGATGGAGGGCATGTCACTTTTGGGGATGACTCGAGGAGTAATATGATCGATATAGGTACCAATGACTTTTCAAACTTCAACTATTATTAGTGATGTTTTATATATTAGTAGATTGAAATTTAATTTTCTTAGTATTTTCCAGTTATTTGATATTGGTTTTAAAGTTACTTTTGAAAATGTTATTTGGAATGTTTTTTATTCCCATTAAAATATTTTATTTCCCACTTCAATGTTTTAAAAATTTTATATTATTTATTTGAAATCCTGTGAAAGGTAAAATGTTAAATTATTGAGTGAACAAGATAGTGATTCAGGGATATAACATAAATTCCTTTGTCATTGTAGCTTTCACTCACTTGTGAAACTTAACTGGAAGCATCTATTATGAGATTTACTAAAATTTCATTTCCAAAATGATGTTGTGTATGAGAATTTCCTTATTGATAAAAAATAGCCTCTTTTAAATATAAAATGGAAATGTAAACCTCTAAGTACCTTGATATTATACACCTATAATTTTTCAGACCAACCCAAGTGTAAATCATTAGAGGTAAATACTAAAAAAAATAATTATATATGATTGTACAAGATTTACTTGAGTCTATTTCTTGGTACACAAAAGTGAGTCTTGTAAATTATTTATTAAATATACCAAGAAGGTATAATTTTAAAAATGGTATAAGATATTATACTTATAATGTGATCATAGGGATTACTTAAAAATAAATATTTTTATGAACTTTATACTTCACAAGTTTATAATCATTATTTTTCCACTCCAAGGACTACTAAACAGAATAGGGTTATTGGAAGATGGAATAAAAATCATAAATATATTATAATAAATCTCTTAAATAAATTTAAAATACCATAATATTTTTTATCTGAGATGGTTATAACCTCATGTTATACCATTAACTATGAACTAATAAGACCCATTCCAAAAAAAATACTCCTTATGAGATCTGTAAAGGTAAATCACCTAAGGTTTGTTATTTTTTGTTATTTGGTTTTAAATGTTTTATTATTAACACCAAATATAATCTATAACAAATTGACCCTAAATCAAATGAAGGTATCTATATTGGGGGTTCCAACTCAATTAATTCTTACCAGGTTATCAATAAAATGACCAATATAATTGAAGAGTTAATTTACATCAAATTTAATGATAATTTTACAAAACCTCGTCCTAAAATTGATGGTGTTGAGGTAGACCTTAATATTTTTTTCTTAAATGAACCGCAACTAAATAAATAAATTGACATATAAAAATAACCTAAACCCTTACACAAGGAATGGGTAAAATAAAAATAATATCTTCTTGAAAATATTTTTAGTGATTTTCGATCTTGTACTCATACTATGAGGCATATTTTAAATGAAGTAGAAAAACATGATTTTTTTCACACTTAGAGACCCAAAATATATTATTCCATTAATGATGAAAATTATATTCTTTCCATGAAATAGAAATTAAATCAATTTACATGGAAAAATTGGTGGGATCTTATGGAAAGGCCCAATGATCATCCCATTATTATCACTAAATGGTTATTTAGAAATAAATTAGTTGAGAAAGGTAATATCAACTATAATAAAGCTTTATTTGTTGCTAGATGATATAATCAACCTGAAGGAATTAATTTTTGTGAGACATTATCCTAATTTTCTAGGATAAAATCCATTAGGAACATTTTTTCATTTCGCTCTCATTTAAATTTAAATTTCTTCAAATGGATGTTAAAAGTTCATATTTAAATGGTTTTATTTCTAAAAATGTTTTTTTCCAAAAACCACCAAGTGAGGATTCTAAATTAGCAAATAATGTTTTTAATTCAACCAAATACCTTTATGTATTCAAACAAGTACCCCATTTTTGGTATTATAGGTCAACCAAATTTATTTTTGAAAATGATTTTGAAATGGGAAAGGTCGATTCAAATTTTTTTAAAAGAATACTTAAAAGGATCTTATAATTGTTCAAATTTATTTTCATGATTTTATTTTTGGTTTGAAAAAATAATCTAATAATAATGATTAATATAATATAATGAGTAAAGAATTTGAAATGAGTTTTATGACTGAGTAAAATTTTTCCCTTCGTTTTAAAATTTCTCAAAATTAAGATGGAATTTTTTTCAGAAAATAAAATAACTAAATAAATTTTTTATTCAGATTTGGTGGTTTAAAATTAGGTAGGAAACTTAAAAGTGTTATATTCCCCATATTTCTTAAATTACTTATCTCATGGAGTAGTAAGAATAACAAACTAGTTTTTCTTTCTATCATTGAAGTCGAATATATTGTCTTGGGTATTTGTTTCTCCCAAATCATTGGGATGAAACATAATCTTCTAGAATAAGTATTAAATTATGTGTGAAAACATTAGAACAATTTCTATTTCCAAAAATCCAATTCAGAACTCTCTTTCAAATCACATTGACCATAAGAACCACTTTCTTAGAGACCATTTCCAAAACGGGACATTGTTCTAGAATGTTTATTCACTAATCTTTAACTAGAAGATATATTCACAAAACACCTTGTAATTGAACATCTAGATTTTATTGGGGGGTTAGTAATTTCTTACTTATAATTATTTCATGTATATTTTGGAAATCATGAGGATTTTCATATCTTTTAATTTTCACCTTGATATTTATTAAATTATATGATTTCATTTAAAACATGAATTATGTTGATATAATTTATAAAATTTAAACTTGATATCATTATATCATTTATTTAAATATTAAATTTATTGATTTATTTATTTTACCCTCTTAAGTGAGCTTTCATTTTTTATGAATCATGATTACCATGTTCTGTGTGGCTCATTATTCTTTTGAAGTTTATACATCAATTGAGGGAGATCCTAACCTTTTAAAATATGAAATGTTTCTAAATAAAGAAAATAATTTTTGAATGAGATTTATCGTGTTAATCTTGTATATACTAAAAAAGTTTTAAAATTTGAATTTTATAATTTTTCCACATGTTATGTTCTATTTTTGTTTTTCAAAATATGTTTTTAAATGATAAAATATTTTGAATTTTGAATTTTTTTTTCAAAATATACTTTTATAGATTTTATAATTTTATAATTTTAAATAAATGGTTATTTTTTCTCTCACAAATTAATAGTAAGGATGGACTTAATAAAATTTAAAAGATATATTTTTTATGATGCATATATCCCTTTTTCAATTCATTACCATTATTTCAATAAAACATGTTTATATTATTATTGATAATATTAAAAGGGGATATGAATTTTGTGAAATTAATTATAAGCTTATTTTGGGTAGAAGTTAATGATATTAATTATGTATTTAACTTAGGAAAAAGTAAAAGATTTTTGTTTCAAAGTTATAAAGGTTTAAAAATGTTTTTTGGATGTTAAATGTCTTAATGTATTTAATTTTTAAAATTATTTCAAATACATTATTCTTTAAAATTAATATATTTTTTATAATCACAAATGGGTATAAGTTTATAGTGGTGTAATTATTAATAAATTTATTTGGTTTGTAAAGAAAATGGGACGAAATTTTTCAATTGGAAAAAAATTTTAAATTGTATTAAAATTATATTTTTTTAATCTTAGACAATAAAAATGTTTTTAAAATCTTGGAATAATTTCATTATGAAATATTGTAATTATTTGTATCTATATTTATGAGAAATTAATAATTACTATATTTGTATTATTAATTTATTAATACATTTTTATCAATAAAACGGCGGAAAATCTTGTGCCACACTCTCTTAGGTGTTTTAATGATCGAAATAGTCAATTGTGTTTCTAAACATTTTATTTCATGAATTTTAATGTTTTATTTGATAAAAAGTTTCAAGAATTATTGAAAGACTTTGTTATGAATAATGGGATTCATGATTTAAAACTCTAAATAGTAATACCATTTTCTATGTTTATTATAAAACTGTATAGGATACCCTATGGGAATACATAATGAAGATAATGATCTAGGAATACTAGTAAGGGAATAAACATGATAATAAATCATAACATGGGAGTTAATAGGCATAACAAGATAACATAAATAGAATGATCATAAGCATTGAAACATGGAATAAGGAAATAAAATAATAAGATCATGGAATTATTTAATATGTAGAAAAAACATAATACATGAAATCATAAACATATTTTAAGGCTCACTTCCATGACTATAATAGTATAAAAAGTCCCATGGTGGATTGGGTTCACTTCTCATTCCCATAAACATTGTGGATAGAGTCCCATAGTGGATTAGGTTCACTCACTAATCCCTTATATAAAATATCAGGATATATAAAGCTTTTCCCAATGAATTAGTGAGATAAATAATTCCATTCCCACCTATCACATAATTAAAATCATACATTTGTGTTATACAAGAGTAAAATAAGCAATACATAAATCATAAGCATTATCAAAACCATGAGAAGGAAATGGGTTTCATAATTTTGAATCAAGGCATAACTAAAGGATAAATCATAAGGATTACAAAAATAAAAAAGAATTAAATTGTTTTAGATTTTCATAATTGAAAAGGGGTATACATATTTAATATAGAGTTTCATTGTATAAAATTAATGGTGATTATATATAAAATAAATAATAAATATTAACCACTTCGGTGGTTATTTTATGAAAAAAAATAAAGGGCCTTTTAAAGAAAATAAGAAATTATTTTATATAAATATAGAATTGTACCAAGAGGATTATATATACAATAATTATAGTTTTTAGAAGCTATTAATATTTTAAAATAATTTTATTAGGGTGATTCTTGACATGAGATAAGAAATAGAAACGTTCTCATAAATCAGGTTTACTTTAAATTGGGAATTATGAAGGGAACTAAAAACACATATAAAACCAAGAATTAAAATTATATACAAATAGATATATATATATATACAGGGGAAATATATAACAAAAATACGTTCATAATAATATTTCATAAAATTGAGAAAGGGAAAGAGAACTTGAAACTCAATTGTAATGAGGGTGGTATGTAGGATCCAACAAACAATCATGGAAAGAAACCCATTTTAAAATAATTTATTTTGAAATCACACATTATTAAAGGGATGAAGAAAAATAATTTTAAAAATAAAATAATTGAATTATTAAGGCCACATGATATAACCCAGAATTAGGTTTCTAGTTAGAAAGCAAAACATTGGTGGGAAGGGAAATTATGGGTAACTAGAGGAAACATTCATTTAAGAGTATGGGAATTATTCATAACATAATTTCATATTAATGAAGGAATATAACTCATAAATAAAGATAATTTGAATAATAGTTAATTCTCCCAAGTTATAAATTTGGTATACCATATGAAATTAAAGATGAAACTCTATGAGAAACAGTATAATCCAAGAAATTAGATTAAGTTATTAAAGACCCTTCTATTTTAGGGAAGACATGAATCATGGAAAATAGTAAATAAAAACATGAAAGTTGGTATTTCTTATTTAATAATATTTTATGATATTATAAGTCAAGGTTTCATTGTTTACACTATAAAATTTAATATTGTTTCATAATATCAATACATACCTCAATAAAGGGTGATTAAGATGGAAACCCTTACAACTTAAGAAACACTCTAATAAAAACCCTTAAAAGAGATATAGAGAGTGCTAAAGGTTGAAGTTAAAACACCATGATTAATGATCATCCATTATATTATATATCCATTTTTTATTTTAAACAAAATTTAAAAAATTATTCAAGTTTCCATGTTCATCAATGATATAGTTTTATAACATTATTCAAGTAGGTGGTTAAACCAGCCAAAACATGAAAACACTATATCTCGAAGGGTGGGTATGGTTTTTTAATTTAATAATATTAGTATAAAATAATGACAATAATGTTATTTATATGTTTTTAAGTTCTTGAATCATATTTCAATTGGTTTGGATAATTAATTAAAATTATGATGAAAAATAAAAAATGTTACTTTGTGGAGGCAGTAGTTCTCCCAAAGCATTATTAATGTTTTCATTTCTAGAAGAATGACAGGGAGTTGAGGTATATGATAATTTTAAATTTTATAATACCATTTATATTATATATATAATATTTATTCGACAATACCATTATTAAAACCAACCAAGAGTGGTGGTATGAATAAACAAAATACTTCTCTTTGTAGTTATAACACCCCGCCCTACCTCATTGTCTTAAGGAGGAGATGAGGGTTACTTGGCCTTAAGCAACGTTCCCAAGGTGAAAAAGGATGGAAATAAATGTTGAGGGCTTTGAGAAAAAATTGGGGAACGATTTTCTCTTAAGAAAAAACCAACCAAACCATCCACTATCAATTATTATATTATGTTTGTCAACAAAACCGCCAAACATGAATTCCCAAAAAACAACCAAGTTGTACCATAATAAACCCCAAAACCAATACAACCAGACATGTCTACACCAAATCAGAGTACAAGTGGAAACCAAGCAACAAACACTACAATCCATGACCCCACCACAGCTCCACACCTAGCTCCAAGCTCCAAGCTCCACCAAGACATCACAACGCACCACTAAAGGAGGGTGATGCCTTACCTTTTCCCACGTCACGATACACAACATCTTCAAAGACACCAACATGCCAATGTAGTTGGTGAGTACTAAAACTCAGTAGGTTTTCCCCCAAATTACTTCCCTATACACGCCACTAGGATAAAACTGTTAGCACCTTTATATAAAACAATTTATATAAAATAATCACAAGTGCAACCATTTCCATAAGACAAACACACCCTTACCAGGCCATCACACCCAAACCAAGAACCCAAGGTAAATCCAACCAAGTATGCCACAATCCATTTCATCATTCAAACACTATAACAACAATTTCCAACTTGAAAATAAATACACAACAAAAAAACCAAACGGTGGGACTTCTGCCCAACCCATTCACCCATGCACACCAAAACAACTAAAACGGTGGGACTTCCACCCAACCCATTCACACATTCACAACTAGTGTCTCTTCCCGTCAACTTATCCATTTATGGTGGCCCTTTCATCCACTATACATCACCTTTTTATAGTGGTACTTCTCTCCACTTCCACACAACATTCCCAGTAATCCATAAACAAGAATATAACATACCAATGTCACAACAACATGCAATCAACCAATTCCATTTCATACCAATCCACTTCAATAAATCATCCATTTATTGAAAACCATTTTCCATGCCAAGCCACATTTCAATAAAAACATCTTTATTGAAAACCATTTTTTACCAACCATTTTCCCAAATCAATCTCAATAACCAATTTTAAAATCTCCATTTTAAAACCCATAACAATAGCATTTCACCATGAAACCCCCTTTTTCCCCAAAATTCCCAAATGGATTTCCAACCAATTTTGTATAAAAATCACAATTAATTTTCAGCACAACAATTAATTGTAACAAAGAACCACTAGTTTGAACCACGTGGAGTCGAGAGAGAATCCACATACCTTTAGGGTTCTTGAGAAATTGACCCACGAACAACCGCGCCTCAAATCAGGCGAATGTACCACCAAAACCTCTCTAGATCCCTTTCCCTAACATTCAAAATCATTAATATTAACATCAAAGGCAACCAAAACCCTAGATCTACACAAAACACGTGTAGACATAGAAAACCAAGAAGGGGAGGGGTGTAGATCTAGAGGAACACAAAAGGAAACCAAGAGGAGAGACTTACCCAGGAGAAACCACCTTCGAACCGCCAAGAAACCTCTTCAAAATCCTTCCAAACCAAGTGGGAGAGCCCCTCCAACCCCTGATAACCCAAAATCCTGAGTCAGACTCAAGTGGGGGGAGGATTTGAGTGTTTTAGGTCAAGCCTGAGGGAACCCGGACTTAAAAACACCAACTTTAAGTGGCCGCATAGTTAGCCCACACAGTTTGGAAAACCATGTGCTAACCAGGTTCATGCTACTACCTAGAGATCAAGGGTCCGCACAGTTTCCCCGCATGGTTTGGAAAACCGTGCACAGGCCGTGCAAAGCCTACTGTCTCCTCCTGCATGGTTTCCTGGAACATCTGCATAGTTTCCCTTAATCATGCTCAAATTGTGCACCCATTTAAAAGCCTCCAAACTCATCCAAAACCATTCCAAACTCTCCTAACCTCTTCCCAACTCATCACATGCACTTTAAACACATAAAAAAAGCATAAACAAAGGCTACATACCTCAAACTGCGGGCACTACATTCTCCCAACCATTGGACTTTTTGTCCTCAGAATGTAGTGAACCCGCACTTTACCGAAAGAGCTCAGGTCGCTGATTGATCATCTCTTTCTCCCGCTCCCAAGTCTCCTCCTAAATCTGACAATGTTTCCACAAAACACAAAATAAACTGATGCTTTTACCACGTAAGACTTTTTCTTGCCTATCCACAACCCGCACTGGCACATGCACCAACAAAACATCTGGTTCTAGCTTAACATAGTCCCATAGAATCACATGGTTATGATTTGGATGATACTTTTTCAACTGCGACACATGAAACACATTTTTCACCGCACTGAACCTAGGTGGAAAATCCAAATGATAAGCCACCTCACCAACCAGCTCAATATTCTCAAAAGTCCTAATATAACTCGGAGATAACTTTCCCTGTTTCCCAAACTGACGATGTCCCGACCTAGGAGAGATCCTCAAGAAAACATGATCACCCACCTCGAACAACAACGGCTATCAACGATGATCCACATACAATTTCTGACAACTCTCAGCCATCTCCATTCTCTTTCTGATCAACTTGATCTTCTCCATAGTCTCCTGGACAAGGCTCGGTCCAACCATCGAGGACTCACCCATTTCCACCCAACATAGTGGAGAACGACATGGTCGCCCATACAACGCTTCAAACGGAGCCATATGTATGATGTCTGATAACTTTTATTGTATGAAAACACAACCAACTACATGTGCTCCTCCCATGAGCCACAAAAATCAATGACACAAGCCTGCAACATATCCTCCAGAGTTTGTATCGTCCTCTCGGATTGACCATCCATCTAAGGGTGATACGTCCTGCTCATAGTCATCCTAGGTTCAAGGGATTGCTGTAAGGATTTCCAGAAATTAGATGTAATCATCATATCTCTATCTGATACAATCGAAACTAGATTTCCATACCTCTTTACCTCCACTCTTATATAGATTTTGGATATATCCTCCACCATATTAGATTCACTAATAGAGATGAAATTGGCCGACTTCGTTAGCTGATCCACTATCACCCAAATGGCATCGTTCTTTCTGACTGTTCTTGGGAGACCTGTAACAAAATCCATCAATATTTGATACCACATCCAAATAGGGATTGGTAAAGACTGAAACATTCTTGCTGGCCTCTGATGTTCTTCCTTGACCTACTGACAAGTCAATAATCTCAAAACAAACTCAGCCACTCTTCTTTTCATACCAGCCCACCAGAACTGCGCTTTCAACACTTTATACATTTTCTGAATTTCAAGATAAACATCCAACCTGGAATGATGATACTCTCTAAGAAGATCCTCATGAAAAGAAACTGATACAACCATTAGATTTTGAAAACACAAAACTGAATCTCCATTAAGTTTCCAACCCTCAATGGTCTCCCCACCATTGAGTCTCGACCCCATGGTCACACACTCAGAATCAAATATATGTGCCTCTCTAACCAGGCCAACCATGTTAGGAATCAACAAAACTGGAAATAAGACCACTCTATAACCCTGTTCCTCACATTCCAACCGCATATCGGTTATAACCGACATCAACTTCCACTGTTCTGATGCATGTTTCACCATCTGTGCATATGATTTTCTACTTAATGCATCCGCCACAAAATTTCCCTTACATGGTATGTACATTAAGTCAAAATAAAACATCTCGAGATATTCCATCCATCTCAATTTCCTCAGGTTCAAATCCCTTTGTGAGAAAATGTTCTTTAAGCACTTATGATCAATATATACCATGAATTTCTCACCAAAGAGATAATGATGCCACACTTTCAATGCATGCACCACCGATGCCAATTACAAATCATGAGTTTGGTAGTTCTTATCATGAACCCTAAAATACCATGAGCCATAATCAACCACATGATTCCCTTGTATGAGAACACACCCCAACCCTGATCTCGATGCATCACAATACACCACGTACCCTTTTCCCGGTTCTGGAAAAACGAAGATTGTTTCTGATGTAAGGTGACCTTTTAGCTCTTCGAAACACTGCTGACACTGTTCATTCCACTAGAATGGAACATTCTTTCTTGTCAAATATTTCATCGCTGAAGCCAAACGTGAAAAATTACGAAAAAAAACGCCTATAATACCCAGTTAGACCAAGGAAACTCCACATCTCAAACACATTCTTTGACGGTTGCCATGAGATAACAGCCTCTATATTTTCTGGATCCACTGAAACACCCCTTTCAGAAATCACATGGACAATAAAACGAACTTCATGTATCCAAAAGTCACACTTTGACAATTTGGCATAAAACCGATGATCCCTCAAGACACCTAGAACTGGATCTAAGTACTGCTCATGCTCCACCCTTTTCTTTGAATACACCAGAATATCATCTAAAAAAACCACCGAAAATGAATCAAGATATCTCTTAAATACCTGATTCATCAATTACATGAACACCGATGGTGCATTCATTAGACCAAAGGGCATAACCACATATTCATAATGGCCATATTTACTTCTGAAAGATATTTTAGGAATATCTTCCTTTCTTACCTGAAATTTATGATATCCAGACCTTAGGTCGATCTTATAGAACCACTGGGCTCCCCTCAACTGGTCAAACAAATCATTAATTCGTGGAAGTGGATATCTGTTCTTTATCTTAACTTGGTTAAGTATACTATAATCAACATAAAGTCTCAAAGTTCTATCCGCCTTTTTCACAAACAACATCGGCGTTGCCCACGAAGATGTGCTAGGCCGGATAAAACCTTTGTTTTCTAACTCTTCCAACTAGACTTTCAATTCCAACAATTTAACTGGTTCCATATAATAAGACGGAATTGAGATAGGACTAGTCCCCAGAAGGATATAAATCTTAAACTCCACTTCTCTTATGGGACATAAACTAGAGAATTATTTAGGAAAAACATCCATGAACCAATCCACCACTACTGGAAGAACACTCTACTCAACACCGTCTACTGATTCCAATGAAAACACCGCTAACTTATGCGAGAACGTTCCCACTGCTGGTGCCAACAAACCCATTGCACCCTCCCTTTCATGCCTCTCTCCTCTAAAGAGATGTCTAACGCCATTGTGTGTCGTAAAAGCCATTTTCTGTGAATTACAATCAATGTGGGACTTAAATGCCACCAGCCAATACATTCCCAGGATTACATCATACCAATCCATCTCAAGCATTGAGAAATTCCACACTAGCTCCACCTCTCCCACAACGATACACCATGCTCCACACAGGAAGGCTTGACACTCTCTTCTACCCAGAGGTTTTTGAAGTTCCAAAACCGAGGGCATCATTTCAACCCTTAAACCCAGCAAATCAACCATATGTGCATCAATAATATAGTGTGAAGCACCCATATCAAACAACACTTGCATCATGGTAGAATTTAAAAGAATAGTACCTCACATTGTGGATGGTCTTGACTGATCATACCCCACAACCTACTCATCTCCAAACACATGTTTTCTTGCCACGCTCTACTCTTGATTTCCATGTTGAGGCATTGTGGTATTCTGAGAATCACCATGACCCACTTTACCCTGCTGCCAAGGGGTATGATGCTGCCCTCATCCTGTCGAATCATATGACGTCTCTGATCCTGGAGAAGTATCACGCGCACCCGACCTCGGAGCATTACAACAATAACTCTGTAGATGCCCCATCTACTTATAATTATTACATGCTTGAGGTTGTGTCGTACAATATTGCTTGATTTAGCTCGTCGAACCACACTGAAAACATATCATCATGCTCTGGGGCTTTGGAGGAAGATTCACTGATCATGTCATCAGATTATATGTCATACTCCCACCCTAATAATAAGTGTCCCTCCTCCTCTTGAATCTAGCATTAGAGTTCCCAATATTCCCCATGGGTGCCACCATGCTTCCTCCCCTCGGAGCGCCAAACAGATCCCACTCAACCACTGAGGCTCTTTTCACCATCTCTATGTAATAATTTATACATAGGACTGCTATCTTTGAACAGATTTCTTTCCTTAACCCTGCTTCGAAGATCCTTTCAATCAACGATGTGATACCCGCCACCTCAGGTGAAAACCTCGCTAATTTTATAAACATAGCTTCATACTCCGTTACAGACATAAGCTCTTTCTTCAAACTAAAGAAATCAGTTGTATGTTGAATTCTAAACGTATGTGGGTATAATTTTTTATTAAAAAATTCTTCAAAGCCTTCCCACATCATACCCTAGTTCATCCCTTCTTGGACTACCAACTCCCACCACTGAAGGGCAAGATAGTACAAAATATATGTGTCCAACTTCACTTTTAACTCTACCGGTGTTCCCAAGAACTCGAAGATCTTGTTCATTCTATTCAACCATGCTTCTGCCCTCTCCAGCTCTGAATCACCCCTAAAGATAGGTGGATTCTTCTTTTGAAACTGAACTGCATGATCCGCATGCCTTGGTTCATCCATTTTATTTCCACTTTCCATTTCTTGGAAAGCTTGCACTATGCTTTGCACTAGCTACTGGTTCACCTGAGGCTCAGGTGCTACCACATTCTCAGCAGCCTCCTTCGGTTGGTCTCTATGACTCCTACTCGATACCAATTCTATAAATAAAAAACAAAAAACCATAAGTCTCACTTCCGTAGACATCACTAAATCTCATTTCAAATCACATTACACCACACTATCACACAAGGATTTCCGTAAGTTCACATTTTCCATGTTTCACCATTTTGAAAACCAAACCATTTCAAAAATACAAATTTATTCACATTACAATTTCACACATTCGTATCACATCATAAATAATTATACCACAATGAAATATGTATCCTATAGGGAATTTATTTCTACCATGCATGCCATGCTCATCTCATTGGCTACACCCACGACAATGAGATTTTTAATGCCTATAAGTGTCTCCAAACCACTTATGTACCCAAATCCCTGGTAACTTGAATTTCAGCATAAAAGGGTTAGCTGCGTCCTTTTATGCTATATATTCCAAGTTCCGACATTCCTACGCCTTTCTACCATCCCAACACAAGGAATATACCACAACAAATGTCAACTCAAAAACCAAGGCGCCAAAGCGACCGAACAACTTCTCTCAGTTGAAAGATAAGGACCAAACAAACTGATACCATTGGTAACACCCCGCCCCTACCTCATTGGATTGAGGAGGTGGTGAGGGTTACTTGGCGTTAAGTGATGTTCCCAGGGCGCCAAAGGCTGGAAATAAATGTCGAGGGCTTTGAGAACAAATTGGGGAACAATTTTCCTTTAAGACAAAACCAACCAAACCATCCACTATCAATCACTATATGATTCGTGTCAATAAAATAGCCAAACATGCATTCCCAAAAGACAACCAAGTTCTCCACAATTCAACCCAAAACCAATACAACCATAAATTTCTACACCACATCAGAGTACAAGCGGAAACCAAGAAACAATCACTACAATACATGACCCTGCCACAGCTCCACACCATGCTCTAAGCTCCAAGCTCTAAGCTCCTCCAAGACATCACAATGCACCACTACAAGAGGGAGATACCTTACCTTTACCCATGTCACGATACACAACATCTGAAAAGACACCAACATGCCAAAGAAGAGGGTGAGTACTAAAACTTAGTAGGTTTCCCCCAAATGACTTCCCTACACATGCCACTAGTATAAAAGCATTAACACATTTATATAAAACAATTTATATAAAATAATCACAAGTACAACCATTTCCATAAGCCAAACACACCCTTACCAATCCATCACACTAAAACCAAGAACCCAAGGGAATGAAAACCAAGTATGCCACAAGAAATTTCATCATTCACACACTAGCACAACAATTTACAACTTACAAAGCAATTCACAACAAAAAAACAAATTGCAGGACTTCTTCCCAACCCGTTCACCAATGCACACCAAAACAGTGGGACTTCCGCCCAACTCGTTCACCCATTCACAACTAGTGTCTCTTCCCGTCCACTTATCCTTTGATGGTGGCCCTTCTGTCCACTATACATCCCCTTTTTATAGTTGTACTTATCTCCATTTCCACACAACATTCCCATCAATCCATAAACACACATATAACCCACCAATGTCACAACAACAAGCAATCAACCAATTCCATCACATACCAATCCACTTCAATAAATCATCCATTTATTGAAAACCATTTTCTATGCCAAACAACATTTCAATAAAAACATATTTATTGAAAACCATTTTTCACCAACCATTTTCCCAAATCAATATCAACAACCCATTTTATAATCTCCATTTTAAAATCCATAACAATAGCATTTCACCATGAAACCCCCCTTTTCCCCAAAATCCCCAAATGGATTTCCAACGAATTTCATAAAACAAATCACAATTAATTTTCAATACAATAATTAATTGTAATAAATAACCACTATTTCTAACCAAGTGGAGTTGAGAGAGAAGCCACCTACCTTTAGGGTTCCTGAGAAATCAACCCATGAACAACAGTGCCTCAAATCTGGAAAACGCACCACCGAAACCTCTCTTGATCCCTTTCCCTAACATCCAAATGCCTTAATATTAACATCCAAGGCAACCAAAACCATAGATCTACACACACAAAATTGTAGATCTAGAAAACCAAGAAAGAGAGGGATGTAGATATAGAGGAAAACACAAGGAAACCAAGAGGACAGACTTACTCGGGAGAAACAACCAAAAAACCTATTCAAAATCCTTCCAAACCGAGTGGGAGAGCCCCTCCAACCTCTGAGAACCCAAAATCCCGAGTGAGGCTCGAGTGGGAGGAAGATTTGAGTGTTTTAGTTCAATCCCGAGGGAGGCCAGACTTAAAAACACTAACTTTATGTGGCCACATGGTTTGCCCGCATGGTTTGGAAAATTGTGCGCTAACCGTGTGCACGCTACTCCCTAGAGATAAAGGGTCTACATGGTTGCCTTTCATGGTTTGGAAAACCGTGTGTAGGCCGTTCGAAGCCTATTGTCTCCACCTACATAGTTTCTTGGAACATCCATACGGTTTCCCTTAACCGTGCTCAAACCGTGCACCCATTTAAAAGCCTTCAAACTCATCCAAAACCATTCTAAACTCTCTCAACCTCTTCCAAACTCATCACATGCACTTTAAACACATAAAAAATCATAAAAATGGATACATACCTCAAACCGGGGGTATTCTAGGAGTGGTAGTGGTTCACACAACACACCAACGATGTTTTTTTTTATTAGAAGATAGAAAGGAATATATAGTGGTTATTACATTAATATAATAACATATAAGTATATTAATGATACTTTTTTAATCATACTTTTATGTATATAAGATATTTGGAAGATAATTAGTAAGGAGGAAATATTACAAAAAAGGTAATGCTTATGTTGGAGACTTGGTCTTCTCTTAGAGATCTTCTTGGAAAATAATATATTAAGATAAATTATAGATACTAGGTTATTATTTATAAATAATTTAATTCAATGATTATTAGTTTTATAATATATTCAATTGAAATTATAAAATAATTTTTAAACATGGTGGGGGTGGATGTGATCTCCTTTTATAAGTAAAGAAAAGAACACTATTAGGAATTCACTTTACACTTATATGATATCATTACCCTATTCCTTTGTCAATGAATCAAAAATTTCATAATAATGGAGTTTTTGTGATATCGGTTCAATAAATCCTCAAAAAAATAATTTAAGAACATGTTTTAATAATTTTTTATGTCTTTTACCATAGGTTTTTACATTTTAACATTTCAATTTTTACCTTGGTAACGATCTTTTAACCAAGTAATTAAAATTTTATTTAAAATTATAAGGAAAAAAATATTAATGAATTTTTATTTTATGAACCTAAATTTAATCACCATTTATACTACATCAATTTATAAATATGAAAAAAATCAACTTTTAAATTAAAATATATAATATATAGAATAATAGTTTTGTAGAAAAATGACTTTTAACCATTATGCATTCTTAATATTATTTAGTATTGGTAGATAATTTAATGAGTGTCTATATAATTTTTTTATATTTTTAAATATAACATTATATTTAAAATTTAAATTCTTGAAATTTAATTAATTAGATTAAAATTACATGATATTAATAAAACAAATCGTTTAAAAAAATGGTTTCACCATTATCGCGGTCATTAACATTATTCTTACTAATATTATATTTATGACTAAAGATGAAATTGAACTTGTTAACTAATATTTTAATGTTTAAATGAAATTGGAAATTCACTTTTCTATATTTAATTTCAGAAGGTTATAGTCTAATTTTTAATATAATCATATAAAAAGTATTTTTAGTGTGAAATATTACTTGAGTTTCAAAATATTAAACAGCTGTTTTATAAATCCAAAAAAAATATTTTTAAATTCTTTATATTACTTATTAAATATATATTGTCTATATGAAAATGTTTTCTTAAGTCTTTCTTGTATTATAAAACTGATAATTTTTTGCAAAATTAATATTTTTATCATTCACTTAAAAAAATTATTTCAAAAAAACTAAAAAATTAATCTTAATATAATATTTAAATTATAAATAAAAAGGAATCAATTTTGTCAAATTTAAAAACTAAAATTTGTAGAAAAAAATAATTAAAAACATAAAATATAGTGAAACACTATTTTTAATGGAAATTGACTCTTGGTATATTAACTATTAATTTTTCTATAAATTAATAATTTTACTACTATCAACTTATTATTCATAAAATAAATATATATATTTATTATTAATTCCTAATAAACATATTTCCTTGAGATAAAATATTAATTTTTAGAAAAATAAATTTTTTTATGCATAATGTGAATTGAGAAAAAATGGCCATTTCAAAAGTATAAAAATTCATGATATATCTATACATATGTTTTTTTATTACATGTTTATATAATTATAATTTATACTTATATAACCCCTTATTATTTCCACATAATACCTAAGAAATAGATTGTCACTAATTATAATTTGGAGTGGTGGTTTTACTATCATTGGATCTTGTGGAAATCTATACAAACATGAACTTCTCCTGTATACAGTTTCGATCAAACTATAATTTCTCGAGTTCAGCTTTGTCTTGGTCTAAGGAAAACCCTAAAATATATACCTACCTTTATATCTTAGAAAAATGGGATTTATAAAGAAGTTTTCTACTTCTAGATGTCATTTCTTATAACTTTCTTTATTGATTTTTTTTATTTACTTACTTCACCTTATACCAGATAATTTAATGGATATGTTTTAACAGTCATATTTAATATTTAATATATATCATTTTTTTGTAGTGTTTTAAACATGATATTTATTATATTATTTATTTAATGAGATTATATAGTTAAATATTAGGTTATTACAATATCCCCCTCCCCCTTAAATAAATTTCGTCTTTATAATTTTAATTGTTACCTTCTAATAAAAATATATAAGGGTGTCTTATAGATATAAATGGATCAAGATATAATTTCTACAGTGATATTATACCTAAAAACTTAGGAAACATATATTTTTCATTATAATATGTTTATCCCTAATAATGTGTTTTTATCTAATATTTTTTTGCTATGAGTCTATCGTTATTCGGTATCGAGACTCATATCGTATGATTTCTTTATAAAATGTGTTCATAATTATCCTTTAATATACAATCATAGGTTGATCTAAATTGTTATTTCCTTGTTTGAAATTAATTTTTCCTCTAAGTGGATATAAAAAATCCATTTCTAAAATCACATTAAATTTATAAAGGCTATTAATATTTTTATAATAAAATCTCCTATAAACATAAAATTTGGATATAATAATCAAACCACTATTATATTTTATTAATAATTAAAAATCTAGTCATAAATTTAATGATTTAATGTTATTAAAAAATATTATAGGTACAAATTAATGTGTTGAGCAATAAATAAATGTAATACCCATAGTTCTTGAGTTGATGATTGGTGTTCCTCACTCGATAACATTTTTTAAAACACACATCAGTAAATAGGAATGCATTATATTTATATTATACCCTTACAGGGGCTCATTTCTTCTTGTTTTTAATGATTTTTATGGTGAAGGAACGTCTTTATGAGTTGAGGCTCGTGCTATGGACATCGGGCTATCGTTGTGAAGGAGCTTTAAT
This sequence comes from Viscum album, assembly GCA_963277665.1. NCBI lineage: Eukaryota > Viridiplantae > Streptophyta > Magnoliopsida > Santalales > Viscaceae > Viscum > Viscum album. Next base: position 394,297,889 of record OY728158.1, read on the forward strand.
ATTGAGATAACTGAAGTGGAGTCTGACTCAATAGTTCTCATTGGGATGCTACAAAAAAAGGTTAATGTACCTTGGGAATTAATTTATATCAACATGAAATATAGGATTCTTCTTACTCAAGGAATCCCTATTCTTCACACGTGGAGGGAGGGGAATGGTGTAGCTGACTCTCTTTCCAGCAAAGGTACGTCTAAGGAAATGTTGATTTTGTACACCAGCCTTAGTTTCTTGCCTAATTATTGAAAGATTATTACTGAAGGTGATGCACTAGTCCTTCACCACTTTCTCCCTACCTGAGGTGGGCTTGTACTTGGAATGATTTCAATAAAAAATTAACTTTCATCCATTATTGGATCATTAGTGGTGCTTTTGGATGCACATGTTCCACTTTAATCATGCACATTGACCTCTTCATTTTCTGGTAGAGGTTTGTTTCTTGGTGACCCCGACTTCCACATGTAAATAATTTTCCAATCCCCTTTAAGAAATCCCCTTTATGATTCCTCTCATGTTTTTTACATATAGGTGGTTAAATACCCCTTCTTTAATCATCTTCATTACCTTAATTTTCATGGGTCTTTAAATTTCTTATCTTTAGTGAAATTAGGATTTGAACTATGGGTAAATTTTTAATCATGTATTGAAATAGTTTTTTTTATAATGATAACTATATTTATAAATCCATCTCACATTTTAATGGGTTGATCATTGTGGTAATCGTCGAATTTTCCCTCAAACCTCTTTTTAATCGGGTTCCATCTATTACTAAAACTAAAAGTTTTAACATGAGCTATGAAAATTTAACATCATAGGGTGATTATTATATTTAATTACATAAAATTTATTCAACCTTAAAACCCTTTACCCTTTTTATCATCAATTTATTCCAAAATTACTTTAGTTCAACCTATATCAATATTAGTCTGACCTATGTTACTTTGAGTTGGTTTATCCTATAATTATCAATCTATTCCATCAAAGTAACTAGAAAATAAATCATTAGTAGTATTTTTAAAGATAATATAGTCATCCAGATCATATCTCTTGGAAGTGACTATCCATGTGTGTAGTGTTAATCCAACTCATCATTCATTAGAGTGATGATCGAGTCAATGCACAACCAACCCTTTTGGAGGTGATTACCCCAAGGTGAATCTATACCACAGTTATATCCAATTTGTAGTATCTTTGACATAAATGTATTGACGGGAAAATAACATAATATCAATTTTACTAAGGTTTTAGGATTCCCTCATATTAATTGTCTTATCCCTTCAGTTTTCAAAATTTTTCTTTTATCTTAATCTCTAAAAATTACTTGACCCTCTTATAATACCATCTATAGTGAACCAATCATTAAAAATATATTATTTCATTATTCTTATCATAGTTTTATCACAATTATAATCAAATTATCTTCAATTCTATATTATTTGAATGATTAGATTCATAAATACATTTTCTTAAACTTAAAAACATCTTCTTTATTTAAAACTTCACAAAGTTATACTAACATCCATGGATCTTATAAAATTATATAGGATACCCTAAGGAGACACATACGGAAAAGGGTGTATTGGAAGCTTGTTATGGGAATAAACATTTTTTAAATGTTTTATGGGAATAAACATAGTAATAAAGTATAAAATGAGATTCAAGAGGTATAAAACATGATAACATAATGAGAATGATCATAATCATGGAAACATGGAATAAGGAAATGAAATCATTATATTATGGAATCATGGAATATGTAGAAAAAACATAATATATAACATCATAAGTATAATTAAAGGCTCACTACCAAGACTATTATAATAGATATAGTTTCATATAGGATTGGGTTCACTCTCCATTACCATAAACATAGTAGAAAAAGTTCCATAGTGGATTAAGTTCACTCTCCAATCCCTTATATAACATATCATGAGATATAAATCTTTACCCAATGCATAAGAGGGATATATAATTCTTATCCCACCCTTCACATAATTAAAACCATACATATGTGTTCCAAATGAAAAACAAAAACTATATATAAATCATAATCATGATCAAAACAATGAGAAAGAAGTGTGTTTTGTAATTATAATTCACGGCATAACAAAAGGATAAACCATAAGGATTCACAAAAGAATAAATAATTAAATTGTTTTTGACTTTAATAATTAGAATGGGGCATCGATATTTAACATATATTCCCAATTTAGAAAATTCCTGAGGATGATATAGAGAAGAAAGAATAAAAATGAAACACTTGGGTGGAGATTTTATGAAATAACTAAAGGATATTTTAAAGATGAAAAGAACTTATTATTTTACATAAAAATAGAATTATAACAAGAGGGTTATCCATAAAATAGTTAGGGTTTTTAGAATATATTCATGGTTTAAAAACATTTTATTAGGTCGATTCTGGACAAGATATAATAAATAAGATATCTCTCTTAAATCATATATATTTAAGGATAATATATACACAAATTAAAAAATTTCAAGATAATAATTTCTTATAAAATGGATAAAAATATAATATATTACTCAAAGATAATTAGTGTGGTATAGAAGATCTAAAAAATGATCATCGAAGGAAACCATTTTAAAATACTTTTATTTAAATCACACAATATAAAAGTGATTATGAAACATATTTTTGAAAATATAATAATGAAATTATTAATGTTTCATAAGATAACCCTTAATCCGGTTTCCAATTAAAAAGGATAACATTTTACAGGAGGAAAATTATGGTCAAGGAGGTGAAATTATCATTTAAGAGGATGTGAATTATTCTCAACATAGTTTCATTTTCAATAAAGAATAAAACTCATCAATAAGAAATATTTGAATAACAATCTATTCTCCCAATATATAAATAGGGTATACCATATGAAATGAATGAATAAACTCAATGAGAAATATTATAAAACAAGAAATAATGTTGATTTATGAAAGACCCTTATATTTTAAGGAAGTTATCAATCATATAACATAGTAAAGAAGATCATGAATGAAAGTAAAATGTATATTTTCAACAATAATTTATGAAATTTTAAGTTAAGGGGAATTATTTCACTATACAAATTATGATTTGTGCATAATATTAAAACATGACTCAATAAAGGGTGATTTAGATGTAAAACCATATGTCTTAAGAAACATTATAATAAAAACCATTTAAATAGATAGATAAAGAGATATAAATATTAAATTTTAAGGTAAATTAACATGAATAAATATAATGCATAATATTATATATCGAATTGGAAGTATATAAAAAATTTAAATAAAATTGGGCAATAAAATAAAATGTGTCACAAAGAAGGAAATTTTTAGTCTTAACACTTACCTTGTCTCAAATTCATTCTATGTATGCACTTAACTTCCCAAATAATAAAATTTAGTTTATTAGATACTTTACATCCATCTAATGGCATATTTTTATTCAAGAGAAGGAAATATATAGGGATGTGTAAATAGAGAAATGAGGGAACCCCAGGTTTAGGGGGTCCTAAAGTAATACAAATCAAGAAAATACCCTCTTATCAAATTAATTCCCTCGGGAATAAAATAGTTGGTGTTGAGGAGACATGTGGTGATGGTTCCCCAAGCCTCCAATGAAGCAAGGTGCTCTGTGACCTTATTACCCTCACTTTATGTGTGGGTTACGTGATTGTGGTTGTTGAGAAAGCCTCTATAGTTTCTGATAGTATAAAATAAGGACCAAGTGGTGGGATCTTTTCCATGTAGGGGATCATGAAGGATTAGATAATCTGTATCAGATAGAGTAATTTCAAGACTCTACTATCTATAAAGAGTGAGCCCAGTTAGCATAGCTTTAGCCTCATCCTATAGGGAAGTTCCCTTACCATAGAACGATGTGAAGGCCAAAACCACCCCCCCCCTATATTCATAAAAAACTCTCCCTCCTCTAATGTCACCCCTAATGCACAAACCATTTGTATTAAGTTTGTAAATTGTGTTAGGAGACCTTTAGAAAACCCATTGCCATTGTGGTTTGTCATTAAAGAGCTAAATAAGGGAGGTGTCAACCTGCAACAAATGCAACGAATATGATATTTTAGTAAGAGCGACCATAGTTTATTAGATACCATATTTTGAACATTATTTTTTTAGATTTAATTTAATGTGTACCATTTTTATCATATGATATTTCCTTATTATATAGTTTTTATTTATGTTTGCCAAAAATTGAATCATTGTCAGCTTATTTCAGTAGTTTTAGCGATCGAATATGATATTTTAGTAATAATTTAAATACATAAAATAACCATTATAGAAAAAAACCATTAATTAATTTCTTATTAACTTATAAAAATATTATCATTTAATTTCCCATATTCATCCAAGATAGAATTTTATAGCATTATTCAGGTGTGTTGATAAACCGACCCAAACACGAACACACAATATCTCAATGGGTGAGTATGGTTAAGGAAATGTATAATATAATTATAAAATAAGAAAAATTATATTATTTATATGTTTTTAAATTTTTACATTATATTTTATGTGTTTTTTATAATGAATAAAAATCATTATGAAAACAAAAAAAATGTTACTTCTTGGAAGCAATCGTCCACACATTGCATAATTAATGTTTCCATTTCTCAAAGAATATAAGGGAATTAAATTATATGATAATTTTAAATTTGATAATAATATTTATGTTATATATATAATATTTTTTCACCAATATCATCATTAATACCAACCATGGGGGTGGTATAAAAAATAGAATACATCGCTTTGTTGAGGTGATAGTTCGCACAATGCAGTAACGATGCTTTTGTTTTTCTTAATAGATGGAGGGGAATATATAATGGTTATTCCAATAATATAATATAATTATATTATATTAATGATAATTATGTCATTATATTATTATTTATATAAGATATTTTTAATAGTAACATTAAGGATAAAATATTATGAAAAAAGTATTACTTACGTTGAAGACTTGATATTCTCTTAGAGATCCTCTGAGAAAAGATGGACTTAATATAAATTATATATATTAGGGGATTATTTATGAATAATGGAGTTATATGATAGGTCATTTAGTCATTTTTTCAACATAGATTATAATTTTAATTGTAACCATGAAGTTGTATAAGTGATCCCCTTTTATAAGCGATGAAAAGGCACTTTTGGGAAGACCCTTTACACTTCCCTAATATCATTACACTATTACTTGGTCCATGACTCCAAAAAATTGTAATAATTGAGTTTTGGGTGATAATTTGTTTATAAATCCAAGAAAAAAATACTTTATACACATGTTATATAAATGTTTCAAGTCTTTTTTCATAGGTTTTTACATTTTTACATTCTGATTTTCACCTTGGTAACTAGTTTTTAACTAAATAATTAATATTTTATTTAAAAATACTATATAACCCATATTACTAAATTTTTATGTTTTGATCCTAAATTTAATCTCTATTTATTCTAATTCTATTTATAAATTTGATGAAATTAACTTTTAAAGTTAAAATATATAATAAATAAAAAACATTTTTTTGTAGAAAAATTGTTCTTAAAAATTATGTGTTATTAATATTATTTAGTATTTATTATAAATTGAATGAGTATTGATATAATTATATATAGACCTAAAAATAATATTATATTCATAATTTAAAATATATTAATTTAACTAACTTGATAAAAATTACATGATATTAATAAAAAAAATCATTTCAAAAACTATTTCACCATTATCGCAATAATTAACTTTAATCTTACTAATATTAATTTTATTCCTAAAAGTAAAATTGAAATTTTTAAATAATATTAAAAATTTTAACTAAAAAAGTGAATTCATTTTTTATAATAAGTTTCATAAATTAATAAATTTAATTTTTAATATAAGCGTGTAAAAACAATTTTTAGTATGAAATATTACTTGAGTTTCAAAAAAAATCAAAAATGTGTTTTAGAAATTAATTACAGTATTTTTAAATGATTTATATTAGTTATTAAATATATATTTTTATATAAAATTGATTTTTAAACATTAAAGTAATTTTTATATTATAAAAATTATATCTTTTAGCAAAATTGATATTTTTACTGTTCGCTTATAAATCGATTATTTTTTAAAACACTAAAATATTAACAATAAACTAATATTTCCATGATATATCCAAAAATTATTTTATCTTTTTAACATTAACTTTTTTAAATTTAAAATTTTAATTTTTTATTAAAATATAAAATATAGTGACATGTTGTTTTTATTGGAAAACGACTTTTGGTATATTAACTATTCATTTTCTTATAAATTTATAATTATTATAGTGTTTAATTATTTTTCATAAAATAAATATATCCTATTATTAGTAAATCATAATAAACCTACTTCCTTGATATAAAATTCTAATTTCCATAAAATACTTTTTTTACTATAGGTGTAGAGGATTATAAGAAAAAAAACATACTTGTACCCTAAAGTTTTCAATGGGTCAAGCCTTTTCCCTCCACCCTAAGATTGTAAATAACCTATTAGGCCTATTTTAATTACATAAAATGTCACCCAAATCCCCCAGTGTCTTATTTTCAATACATGGTCTTTTTTATCCCCAATTCATGTCCATAAAGATCTACATCTTTGTTGAAATGGACCAAAGGACCAAACATTATCATAAAGACCACATTTTTGTTGTCAAAAGTAAATGATAGACCCAAATTTTTATTGATGTGTTCTTGGAAGTCCTCTAGGTAACCACACCCATAGTCTGACGTGAGGTCCCCCAAATGATCACCATCTATTTGTTTTGTGATCCCATCTGTGCCATTATCTATTGTTTACCTCCCACAAACCTAGATCCCATTTGGGAACCTACCACTATGAGCCTCATTTTTATCATTAATAATCAAATAGTGTCCAATTGGAATAGTATGTATAGTCCCCAATGTTAATTGAGGGTTCATCCATCATAGTGATCTTATCATCTCTACCATCCCAATGAAGCCATAACCCACCCCAGGCTTCAGTGTACCATCTCTATGGTGATCCAAATACCACCCTTGGTTATCACCATCACCCAACACCAAGTGGGTAAAAATCCTACTTCTAGTACCAAAAATTTTTCTCCCCCAAAATCAGGAAAATATATCTAGCATCATCGATGATTCCATTAAGACCACTGACCCATACAATTTGAAAAATACATTTTTTAAAACATAAAGTGAATTAATAAAAAAAATGACCTTATGAAAAGTATTAAAAATCATGATATATATATATATATATCAATATTTTATTAAATTTTGATATAATCCAAATTTATACTTACATATCATATTATAATCTCATCATAATACCTAAGCATTAGATAATATTGGATTTTAGTTTTGAGAGGCAGTTATTCAAGAATGGATCTTTTAGAAATCTATATAAGATTTAACTTCTCTCATGTATTATTTCACTAAAATCATAATTTATCAACTTTAGATTGGGATTGGTTTGGGTAAAACCCTATATAATCTACCTCCCTTCCGAGATTAGACAAATGGGATTTATAAGGAATGTTTCGACTTCCAGATTCCATTTCTTCTTACTTTATTTATTTATTTTAAGATATGGTTACTTTAATTTATTCCATTTAATTTAAAGTCTATGTTTTAATAGTTATATTTAATATTCATGAACTATCAAAAAATTACTTTGGTATAGCAATTGAAACACACTATTTTATATATTATTTATTTAAGGAGAATATATAATGAAATCATGGGTCATTATAATCAAATTCTTATGTGTTTCATTTTATTTTATTTTTCCAATTCAATTATTTTAATTTCATCCAGTTTATTTTTAATTTCCAATGAGTTTTTAAAATTAAATCCCCCCCTCTTCCCATACTTACACAAACCGATGAGTTAACCTTTATATTTTAATATAAAAATATTTTTTAAACATTCAAGTAATTCATGTATTATAAAAGTGATATCTTTTAGAAAAATTAATATTTTTACTATTCACTTATAAATCGATAATTTTTAAAAACACTAGAATATTAATAATAAACTAATATTTCCCTTATATATCCAAAAATTATGTTAAATTTATAAAATTAACTTTTTGAAATTTAGAAATTTAATTTTTAATTAAAATATAAAATATAGTGACAAGTTGTTTTTATTGGAAAATGACTTTTGGTACATTAACAATTATTTTTCTTATAAATTTATAATTATTATATTGTTAAATTATTTTTCATAAAATAAATATATATTATTATTATTATTAAATCATAATAAACCTACTTCCTTGATATAAAATTCTAATTTCCATAAAACACTTTTTTTACTATAGGTGTGGAGGATTGTAAAAAAACAAACATACTTGAACCCTAAGGTTCCCAATGGGTAGAGCCTCATCCCTCCCCCTAGGATTGGAAAGAACCTATTAGGCCTATTTTAATTACATAAAATGTGACCCAAATCCCCCAGTGTCTTATTTTTAATACATGGTCTTTTTTATCCCTAATTCATGTCCATGAAGATCTACATCTTTGTTAAAAAGGACCAAAGGCCCAAACATTATCGTAAAGACCACATTTTTGTTGTCAAAAGTATAGGATAAACCCATATTTTTATTGATGTGTTCATAGAAGGCCTCTCGGTCACCACACCCATAGTCTGACATGAGGGCCCCCCGGGGATCGCTATCTATTTTTTGTGTGATCCCATCTGTGCCATTATCCATTGCTTGCCTCCCACAAACCTCGATTCCATGAGGTAACCTACCACTATGAGACGCATTTTCATCATTGATAATCAGACAGTGTCCAATTGGAACATTATGTATAACCCCCAATGTTAATTTAGGGTTCATCCATTATAGTGCTCTTATCATCTCTACCATCCCAATGAAGCCACAACCCACCCCGGGCTTAGGGGTACCTCCTCTATGGTGATCCCAATACCACCGTTGGTTATCACCATCACCCTACACCAAGTCGGTAAAAATCATACTTTTAGTACCAAAAATTTTCCTCCCCCAGGTTTAAGAAAATATAGCTAGCATCATCAATGATTCCATCAAAACCACCGACCCATACAATTTGAAAAATACATTTTTTAAAACATAAAGTGAATTAAGGAAAAATGACCTTATGAAAAGTATAAAAAATCATGATATATCTATATACATAAATATTTTATTAAATGTTGATATAATCCTAATTTATACTAACATAGACCATTATAATCTCATCATAATACCTAAGCATCAGATAAGATTGGATTTTAGTTTCGAGAGGCAGTTATTCAAGAATAGATCTTTTAGAAATCTAAATAAGATTTAACTTCTCTCGTGTATTATTTCACTAAAATCATAATTTATCAAGTTTAGCTTGGGATTGGTCTAGGTAAAACCTTATATAAGGTACCTCCCTTCTGAGATTAGACAAATGGGATTTATAAGGAATATTTCCACTTCCAGATTCCATTTCTTCTTACTTTATTTATTTATTTTAAGATATGGTTACTTCAATTTATTCTATTTAATTTAACGTCTATGTTTTAATAGTTATATTTAATATTCATGACCTATCAAAAAATTACTTTGGTATATCATTTTAAACACACTATTTTATATATTATTTATTTAATGAGAATATATAATGAAATCTTGGTTCATTACAATCAAATTATTTTGTCTTTCCTATTATTTTATTTTTCCAATTCAATTATTTTAATTTCATCCAGTTTAGTTTTAATGTACAATGAGTTTTTAAAATAAAATCCCCCCTCCTACCATCCTTACACAAACCAATGAGGTAACCTTTATATTTTTATATAAAACTCGTTTTTAAACATTCAAGTAATTCCTGTATTCTAAAAGTGATATCTTTTAGCAAAATTGATATTTTTACTGTTCACTTATAAATCGATTATTTTAAAAAAAACTAAAATATTAATTATAAACTAATATTTACATGATATATCCAATAATTATGTTAACATTCTAAAATTAACTTTTTGAAATTTCACAATTTAATTTTTAATTAAAATAAAAAATATAGTGACAAGTTGTTTTTATTGGGAAACAAATTTTTGTATATTAACTATTATTTTTCTTATAAATTTAGATTTATAATAGTGTTAAATTATTGCTCATAAAATAAATATATAATATTATTAAATCATAATAAACCTACTTCCTTGATATAAAATTTTAATTTCCATAAAATACTTTTTTTACTCTAGGTGTAGAGGATTATAAGAAAACAAACATACTCGCACCCTAAGGTTCCTAATGGGTCAAGCCTCATCCCTCCCCCTAGGATTGGAAAGAACCTATTAGGCCTATTTTAATTACATAAAATGAGACCCAAATCCTCCAGTGTCTTATTTTCAATACATAGTCTTTTTTATCCCCAATTCATGTCCATGAAGATCTACATCTTTATTGAAATGGACCAAAGTCCCAAACATTATCGTAAAGACAACATTTTTGTTGTCAAAATTAAATTATAGACCCATATTTTTATTAATGTGTTCTTAGAATTCCTCTAGGTAACCACACCCATAGTCTGACATGAGGTCCCCCCGGTGATCACCATCTATTTTTTATGTGATCCCATTTGTGCCATTGTCCATTGCTTACCTCCCACAAACCTAGATTCTATGTGGGAACCTACCAATATGAGCCTCATTTTCATCATTTATAATCAGAAAGAGTCCAATTGGAACAGTATGTATAGACCCCAATGTTAATTGAGAGTTCATCCATCATAGTGCTCTTATCATCTCTACCATCCCAATGAAGCCATAACCCACCCACGGCTTAGGGGTACCTCCTCTATGGTGATCCCAATACCACCCTTGGTTATCACCATCACCCTACACCTAGTGGGTAAAAATCCTACTTTCAGTACCAAAAATTTGTCCCCCCCGGGATCAGGAAAATATATCTAGCATCATCGATGATTCTATCAAGACCATCGACCCATACAATTTGAAAGGTACATTTTTTAAAACATAAAGTGAATTAAGAAAAAATGACCTTATGAGAAGTATAAAAAAAGTCATGATATATCTATATACATAAATATTTTAATAAATGTTGATATAATACTAATTTTTACTTACATATCCCATTATAATATCATCATAATACCTAAGCATCAGATAAGATTGGATTTTAGTTTCGAGAGGCTGTTATTCAAGAATGGATCTTTTAGAAATCTATATAAAATTTAACTTCTCTCATGTATTATTTCACTAAAATCATAATTTATCAATTTTATCTTTGGATTGGTTTGGGTAAAACCCTATATAAGCTACATCCCTTCCTAGTTTAGACAAATGGGATTTATAAAGAATATTCCCACTTCCAGATTCTATTTCTTCTTACTTTATTTATTTATTTTAAGATATGGTTACTTCAATTTATTCTATTTAATTTAACGTCTATGTTTTAATAGTTATATTTAATATTCATGATCTATCAAAAAATTAATTTGGTATAGCATTTGAAACACACATGGTTACTTCAATTTGTTGGAATTGAATTGTGGTTGGGTCATCATTGACAACCTGAGCCTGTACGTGGACACAGATGGACGTCGTAGGAATGCTCGGTGCCTGTGGTGCTCTTCTCCTATCCATTTGAATGGGAACTTCTAGTATATCTATAATACCGTATAGGATTTTTGGATTCAAAAGAATTAAGGATAGTCTATATATCATTATCAATACATGGGAAAGGTAATTTCTTTAACAAAAGGGTTCAAAATTAATCAACCATTCACGAATGTGAAGTGTACCAAACATCAGATATAAATACCTAAACCCACATGCCTTTTACAAAAAATTATCTGATAGAAATGGATAATGAAAGAAACCACATCCTATTGAAATGCATTTCCAATTGGAAAAATTCCTATATTTAAGAGATGTGGCTTACTGGTTCCTCCAATCGACTAGGTTTAGTGTGTGTATGTGTGTATTATTTATACTCAAACATTTGTATGATTTTTTGAACATGTATGTATATATAAATATAAATATAAACACCTAGGTCTTAGTTACATTTATATAGTTAGAATAAATATAATTATCAATTTAAATTTATACTTCAATGAAAAAACATTATAAATTTAATAAAATTAATTAAAAAATTGAACTATAATTTTAAAACATTAATTACATATAATTTCTTAATATTTTACAGTATTATTAATATTACTTTTATAAACACATCATCATTTATAATACAAATAATTTATGTTATTCAAGTTTAATTAACAATATTTTTAATATTGTTAAAAATATTTAAACATTGTTATTATTGATATTATATATATAATTTATATTATATTCATTTATATAATTAGTATTTTATTGTAAATATTTTGGATTTAAATGTAATTTTTAATTTTTTTTAATTTTTTTATTTTAATATTTACTATAATGACTCATATTTTCCATTTATTATTTTTTGATACTGTATGTATTATTTTTTAGACCATGCGCTAAGATAGTGTGCGATTATGTGTCCTAGTGTGCCTGGATAAATGTTTACAATATATCAAATAGCACATGCATGATGTTTTATTCAAAAATTGGAATAAAATCTAACTAGGGGTATGTATCAAAAATCTATGGGCACTATTGAGTTCATAATGTGGGTTTTACCCTAGGCATGGAATAACTTTCGTCGATACAGGGGTATTTTTGGAAAGTTCATTAAGACGTGAAATAGATAAAAGAATTAAGTAAATTTATTTTATTTAATCATTGACATAATGAAATAATTTTTTCATTACATACACTCTTATGGAAAATTTGAAGGGTTACATGCATGACCCTATGAATTGTTGTAGAGCCATTGTAGTGCATGGAAAGAGATTCCATTGATAAACTATGACCGTATCGAGGATCATAGACTAGTTCAAGATGGAATCAAAGGATCTCACCAATAATAATGATGTATCCTCATTCATCATTATTAATTGATCCATCTTAAGGTATGATGTTTATTTTTATTGTATTCTTTCCTTCTTCTTAATTCCTATACTGAATGAAAATCAATAAACTAACATATTGATATGTGGTTTAGTCATCCGGCAGGATGGGTTTATTTGTGGGGTTATTTTGGGAGAATTTATTTGTGGTTAATTATTATCTATTAATTATTCATTCTAATGTCAATTAATCGAGGCTAACTTGAACATCGAATGAGGTATATTCCTCATAATTTTCTTTTCTTTTCTCCCTCTATTTCATTGTTCATCATTGGTGTTCATTGTTGACCCATAGCTTAGATTCCAATGATAAATCAATCATTTTTTACCCGTTTTGTAGAAAAACAATTCAATATTATAGATTCAGGATAGTAATAACATGAAGGAGGTGCGATGACTGAAGAAATGGGGAATTATATGGTTTTGGATCCCCAGTTTCTGTTCTTCAGAACATAACAAAGAAAAATGAGTGATCCCATTTTTTTGAATGAATCAAATGGATGGATGTTGTCTATCAGTGATGTCTTGGCTCATCAGGTTTTGATTCATGATATTTTTGGTGAAGGGTGAGGCTAAAATGTTGTCTGAAGGAGCGGCCAACGATGTGTAAACTAGATCTATATATCTTGAAAATTTCTCACTACATGTCATCTAACTCAGAGCCATACGCCATATGGGGACATCTCAGCGGTTGATATGATTTCAGGATGTAGAAAAGTATCACATGGAATGTGACCTTATCATATAGCATGTTTCTCCCTTTGGTTATTTAATCATGTCACTATAATGGTACATGGACATGGGATGGATCACATAAGCATGGACATGTTGTGTACTCTCATACAGACACAGCTTGTCCTGGTGTAAATGGGCATACCCGTGTACTGGTATTTAAAGAAGAGTACATGGGAATATGAAATGCCATATATTGTTACATGATTGCAGACATGGGATATGGGTTGTTTACATGGGTAGGACCCAAGGTTGAAGGGAAAAAACGTGTACCCCTACTACTCACCATGTACTCCTAAAAATTTGTCTTGGTGCTCCTGTCCTCTACATCTTGGAAAAGTTTTTTTAGTGGTGCAATCCCCATATCCATTCCCTACGGGTTAGTATGAAATATCCTCTTATAGATAGAACAATGATCCCTTCAGTAGGATTTCTTTCATAGAGTTATCAAAATCCCACTATGAGTCCCAAAGTGAGACCCTTTATTCATCTTCATTTCCTAGGTGGAGTTATTATTATCATCGTGACCAATACTACTCGGGCATCTATCCTCTACTTAGCGGGTTAATCCAGATTGAGTTTTTGGTATACCTCATGGTCTTGGGTGTGATCCTTATCTATTTATTGTATCTCTTTTTAACTTCATCGTGTACTTTTATTGGTGAGACCCAATGATCATTACCTCTCGGATGAACGTCATCAGTGCTTTCAAACTTCAGAGTGAATTCTCATGGACGAGTGCTATGTGAAATCCATTGAAATAGAATCCTAGGCTAGTATTACAGATGAGAATTACCTTTAGACTTTGTGAATTGTTTAGTATATATCTAGATAATATGATATATTTTCTATATACATATACCTATATAGATCTGACTATATTATTTTGTTGTATGGTTTGAGGTTTTGGGGTGTCTTACTAAGTATTATTATAATCAACCATGTACGGGCTTTGCATACAAGTGTCATGTCTTCTAAAGATGATTGACATTTTGACAGAGTCTTAGATAGACCAGGACTAGATGGTGTTTAGCAAGACTGGATAGACAAAGGTGTGTTCTTACGGTACCTTGACAGTATTCCCCTATATTACTTTTAGGTTGGACTTATTTTTAAACTCTTTGGTGTGGGATTTTATTTGGAACTATTTACTTTTCCTTAATTCCTATTATACTCTGGTTGTGGGATATAGATGTATTCATGCTAGGTTTTTTAGTTTTTTTACATTTTTACATTGTATGTTCTTTTATATGTGTGTGTCTAGGTACTTAGGCTATGACCTTATATGTTAGTGATATGCCTACATGACACTAGTCTCTTACTCCTATCCTAATGGTGGTGGGTATGGGGAGTCACAGAATGGGACCCATTGGGATGTTTCATGGAAGAGTGGTATCAGAGAAGTCAGTTCTACCTTGGGATTAGAGTCTATAAGATTGGTTTGGGGAAACATTGTTAATTGTTTCAAGTTCATATTTCAGGCAACGGACACCAATGTGGGTGTCGTGGCTAAATTATCCAAACACCAAAACTCTGGCCACCTAATTTTCTACTCGGTACATGAGAACACTAGTTTCAAAGAAAAAAATGGTACATTAATTTTATATGAATGGGTTGGGGTTTCCATGTCCTTATTGAGTCAGCTCTCCAGATATACTCATTTACTATGGTACATATTGTTTATTTTAGGATTCCTCTATAATGTATGTCATCTAGGATTCAGCCTAAAGATCACAAGGATGATACCCTCAATGATGAGTCATTGATACAGGGACTAGTTCCATAGGTTCTACCTCTGGGTGAGGCACTATCTATACCTCCACCTGTAGATCAAAAGATGGTACCCGTAGTACCATCAGATGAGTTGCAAGGATGAGCGCAAATTATGATTTTCAACAACAGAGACCCCTCAGGTTCCAAGGTGAGCCTAAACCACATGAAATTGAGTATTGGCTTTAGGTAGTGACCCAAGATTATTGTCTGGTTAGGACATAGCAGATCGGATGGTGTTTTTTGGAAACAATCCTTCTTCATGGCTTAGTAGGACAATGGTGAGGGTTAGTGACCTAGTCTTATGATGAGTAAACTCTACCATGGTCAGAGTTTGAGTTTCTTTTCATATATAAGTTATCTTCAGCTACACTAAGGGTTGTTTATATCCAGGAGATTATTCAACTCTAGTAGGGAATTATGATGTTATTTGAGTATTCATTAATTCTTACCAACCAATCTAGGTACTCGATGGATATGGTTCGTTACCAATTATTTCAGGCTCAGACCATTTAGCAAGTTATATGTTGAGACATTGGAGTCAGTGTTATCCCTATATTAATTCCATCATATAATGTGTTTCTAGATAAATCTTTGATGTTTGAGAGTCTCTTAGTTGAGTAGACAAAATCAAATGGTTGCTGGTAGTGAGTAAGAAAGAGGATAAACATCATCAGCGAGGAGCAAAAGTTAGTCTCAAGGACCAAGATGTGTAAGATATTTCAAGAGGAGGTAACATGATAGAGGGTATATGATTCTGATCTCTTAGGATGGGTCTAGTCATACCATAGAGAGGAAGTGTTACTCAAGTGATGGTAGGGGACATCATTCTTGAGATTGTTCGACCTATAGTATGACTGACAAAGAAACTATGGATGGGCCGCCGCGGTAGATATAATGGTAGGAGTAGGCAGGTATGTTGGGTGGTGAGTGTGTTAGAGGATATTTTAGGGCCTTAGGAGGTGTTATATACTTTTTATTTTTACCATCACCACCCCCCAAGTGGTCTGTGCCAGGCTTAGGGAGCTGGTGGATAGGGGTGGGGATAGCTGTAGGCGGTCGAGGCTTACAATGCAGAGGCTCCGAGAATGATATGTGGTATGATTTGTGCCTTTTATACCTAATATTTATTACTAATAAAAACTGGTTCTAGTTATTTTTTTCTTTCCACTTATCTTGTTCGACAGAAAGATATTCGGATTGAGCCCTTGGATCGACCCTTGCACTTGGAGACTCCTAATAGAGATGACATAGAAATAAGACACATATGCTGATAGTGTGACCTGGATCTTGGAGGTGATAGTTTTTGTTTGGATCTATTTTTAGCACTAATGAGGACTTATGGCATCATCTTAGGAATGGACTAGTCATCCATATTCTATGCCCAGATTGACTATTTCAGGAAGATGATGTGGTGTGTCTTTAGTGACAAAACTGGGCTCTCATTTTTCAGTGAAAAAGGAATCTAGGTAGTACAAGATGGACTCAAGCATAGGAGGGTGTTCCCTTAAACATTAGTTCTTTGATAGAGTCACTAGGATCCATCTGTGAGGCATGGAGTGATCTCCTCTATTAATCTTCATGCCCTAGGTGGATTTCTTCATGTCATCATGACCAACACTATGTGAACATTGATCCTATACTTATTAGGTTAATCCATATTGACTTATTGGTATACCCCGTGACATTGGGTGTGATCCTCATCTATGTGTCGTATCTATTTTGACTTTTATCATATAATTTTAATGGAGAGGCCCAATGAGAATTACCTCTCATACAGATGTCATCAGTGCTTTCAGTCTCAGGAGTTCATTCTCATTTTTGAGTACTATGTGGAAACCATCAAGCTGAAATCCTAGGCTGGTATTATGGTTGTAACTTTCCTTTAAAATAAGTGTATTGTTGAGTATAACAAGATATTATTGTTATATTTTTTCATAGACATATACCTGTGTAGATATGATTATATTCTTTTATTGTATTCTTTGTGGTTTTAGGGTGGACTAATGGGTATTTTTATACTCACCCTTGTATGGGATTTACCTGCATGTGTCATGTCTTGTTTATACGATCAAACTTTTGATAGAGTCCTAGATATACTAGGACCAGACGATGCTTAGTGAGATCGGGCAGACTGAGGTTTATTCCTACAATACCTTGACAGTAGTCCCCAATATTACATTCAGGTTGGACTAGTTTTCAGACTCTTTGTGGTGGGATTTTACTTCGCCCTATTTAGTTTTCTTTACTTCTTGTTGTACTCTGGTTATGGGATTTAGATGTATGCATGCATAGTTGTTTCATTATTTTTACATTTCAGCATTGTATGGGTTTAGATATGTGTGTGTATGTATAGGTACTTAGACTAAGGCCTCCCATATTAAAGATATGCCTACTTGGTACTAGTCTTCAGCCCCTTGCCTATTGGAGACAGGCTTGGGGAGTCATGGAATAGGCCCCATTGGGATAGGTTGTGATATTTATCTACTTTCAATATTTTTATAATTTATATAATTAATATAATTTATTCAAATTGAATATTTTTTTATAATTTATTCACTTTTATATTTTAATTTTTATTCATTTTTAATATTCAATTATTTTTACATTTTTAAAATTTATTCATTTTTAATTTTAATCTATTTAATTTTTTTTAATTCATTAATTTTTTATATTTATTTATATATTTTTATTACTAATATTTAATTTTTTTTAATATTTTTAAATTTATATGATTAATATTTGGTCATTTTTATTTTAATGTTTTAAATTTAAATATTTATAAAATTATTAGTTATTCGTTTTTTAATTAGTAATTTATTATAAATCTTTTGTATTTAAATGTATTTTTTAAAATATTTCATCAATTTTATTTTAATATTTATTCATTTTTATTTTAATATTTATTTATTTTTAATATTTTCTATAATTTATAGATTCATTATTATTTATTAATTTTTAATATTTTTGTAATTTATTCATTTTTATAATTTATTCATTTTTATTTTAATATTAATTAATTTTTAATATTTTTTATAATTTATATACGAGAAAGGTTCATGAGTGATAAGAACCTTAACCTACCCAAATTTATTGAAAAATAAAATACATAACATGAGAATGAGAGATGATCTGAAAAATAAAGGAAAACTCCTCATCAAGAGAAGAAAATTACAAATTGGTAGAACTAGGATCATCCCCATAATTCGGAACAGAGATATCATCTATAAATTCCCATTTTGAATGCAGATTATTCTGACTGAAAAGAACAGAGTACTTTTCCTTGAGCTTAATCTTCTCAATAGTGATATCCTTTGAAGAAGTCCTGGTAGACTAGCCATGCCCAGCCCATTCATACCTACCACACCCTCATCCATGGTTTTTTGGATGCTGACCTCATTTCCATGTTTTCATTTGCTACCAATCATCCTTTTGTTTAATGAGAGACTGCATTATAGAGTTATTAATGACTCTTGAAACATCACCTGCCGCATATTTCCCCCTAATATCAAGCTAAATAAACTCCATTATATCTATGATAGGAGATGGATTCTTATCACTCAATTTTCTATTAATAATCTCAGTAGATTTTGGATCACCTTGATCCATACTTCCCTCCCCAACATTCTACTCCCCAACAATAGTATCTAACCATAATTTCTTTTTACCAGTATACTGCATGTCTGCAAGAGATGTACCCCCTTCCTCCACTCATCTAGTATCACCTAGAAACTATCTAGAGGTCCCACCATCTTGTTATACACCCTCTACACTTCTATTTCTAGGAGTCTCCAACATAGGTTCATGGTCCCTCTGTTGTGTGCAATACTTTTTAGTAGCATCATCCACCAACTGTGTGTCAGCCTACACATTGTGACCATCAATTGTATGTACAATATTCCCAGGCCTAGTATTATCATTTGAATTTTCTTGAACCTAATAATTATCATGCCCACCATCATGGGTGGATTAATTTTTCTTTTTCCTTAGACACATATTAAAATCATACCCATAAAAGGATAAAATATCACAGACCATAGATTTCTTACAAGTCAAAATTTCATGTCTAATTACCTTACATTAAAAAAATCGCATTTTTCATACAAAATTCTCAAATCAAGTTTATCATTATCAGCAGACAATAAAACAAGATCCACCAAAGTGGAATTCAAATCAACTTCAACCAAAAGGCAGGAAAAGTTTCAAAATCTTCCTATCTTGTTTTCTTTGTCAATCTTGATTGGAATTCCAATTTACATTACAATATCATAAAGTATTTTAGGATTCCATATAATCTAGTTATCCTCACTTATTATTTTAACAAATATTAAAGTTTATTTTATTAATGACTTTTTATTATCATTGATAATACTCTTCCCATTTTTTAAAAGTAATCTAACAGTCTCATCACTCTCGTCATTCATGCTTTCATGGAACCTGAATCTTGATACTGCCTCTCATGAACTCTTTGGAGGAATTGACCCTCAAATCCAAAGATATATTATTCATAACATATTTTTTAAGGGTTTATTAACTAATATTGCATGAAATTTTCATGATTTTTTTATTCTTACATGTGTTCTATAAATATACATGATCTATGATTCTTTATATATGTAAATCTATGTATATGTATTTATATAGAGATAATAAGATTAATTTTATCCTTAATTATTTTTATTGTTCTTCGCATAATCATTTGTTTGTATATTTTCTCACATACACATATAAATGTGTGTGTTTCATCTATTTTTATATGTATAAATATGTATATATGTTTTTAATCTCTCTGTATGTGTATATGCATGTGTGAATTAAAATTAGTCAATGTTATATTTAATATTTATTTTTTATTTTTAATAATATTTATAATATACTACATTTATATGTACTAAAAACATGATTCAAATATGCATATTATCTTATATATAATATGTGTATATATATATACATATATATAAGTATGTACGTATGTATGTATGTATATGTATATATATGTATATTAATAAAAAACAAGATAGTAAGGATTCATTGATCACTTTGAAAATTTTTTTTAATTACTTCAATAAAGTTAAGAAAACTATTATATTTCATTAAATTCTCATAATATGTCACAAGACACAATAAAATATCAATTCCATTATAAATTATCGTATTTCCTATAAACATTACGAAATTAAAAAAACAAATAGATTCATTAGTAAATTCACAAAAAAAACATTAAAAATTAAAATAATATGAAAAGTAGCTTAAAAATCCAACTATCAAGATAGTTACACGGGTATCTATATAATTGTAGGGACCAATTTATGCCTAGGGAAAAAACAAAAATATAAATAATAAAGAAATCAGTAATTAATCAAACAAAAGAATAAATAACTCAACACAATCATAATGAATAACACATTTGGAATGCATTAAATTTCCATGATAATGTATACAATGACATGAAGTATTTTAAATACAACCCAAGAAAACTAATAAGTGGTTGAACACCATATATACCATGATACACTTTAATTAAATCAATCTATAAATAAAAATATGAGATTCATCTCAATCAATTGATCTTTATTGTACCTTTTTAGTAACCTATCATACATGTGGAAGTTTACTCTAAGATAATAAATAATAAGTTACACATACCTTAAGTTAAAAGAAACTCTAGAATAATAAATAGTAGGTAACCTCACCCTTAAGGATAAATCCACTTCGAGATGATAAAAAATTGGTAACCTCACTATTTGATGGATAGTCACTTTATATTGATAAACAATGTCCAACAACCTTCATGTTAAAGGGAAACAAATTCATATTGTGGCACCACTTATCATAACATTAAATAGATTTTATCACCCCTTAATCAATAACACATATATAGAAAATGGTATGTATTCTCATTTAATTTATATATATTTTTTATACACGTCATTTATTAATGTATGATAATTTTTAATCATATCATTTAAATTTATAGTTTATACATTGAAATATTTCTTTATATATATATATTTATATTTATATGTTTTCACACACACAATAATTTATTTACAAAAACATATTTAATTTTTTTATGAAACTATGTGTGTATATATTATATAAAATTATATTTATATATACCAATTTTATTATATGTATATGTTTTGAAATTTATTATAAAACATAGGCTTTATGTATATTATTTTATATAATTTAAATATGTATTTATTATAATTTATAGTATAAAATTATATTTTTTAAAGTTATACGTTATATAATTTATAAAGGTAAAGAAAAATACATTATATGGATTCCTTATGTGTATTTATTTGTTTACTGTTAAATGTGGATACTATTGAACCAAATAGGATGAATATGAACAAAAATGGATAGATTCTAATTTTTTGACAAAATAGTATGGGGATTAGGTTAAAGAGTTTATCAATTTTGTAAAAGAGAATGGAAATGACCCTTCTGAAATCATTTGTTTTTTTACATTGTTTTTATTCAAGATGAATTTATCCATGGGAGTTAGAAGAAAATTGAATATATCATAGAATAGATTGAAGTTATAAATGTTGGACTAAACTTGGGTAATAACTAAAAGATTCTAATGATTGGGATAACATTATGGTTTATGGATCATCTTATATAAGTAAAACTATAAATAGTGATGGAGATCATGTTAAAGAAATGATAATGGAAGATGAAAATGACTTTTACTATTGACCAAATATATTAGATATGTAGAATAGTTGTGAAAAGATGTCATTGTATGTTTTTTGTATTAGATATACAAAATTTTTAGCCTTAAAAAAGCTATATAATTTGAAAAATGACAATATATGGAGTGACACCATCTTTATAGAGCTGTCTGCTCTCTTAAATAATATTTAACCAAAAGACAATGAGATTCCTTGTCCAACATATGATGTTAAATGAATTTTATGTTTAATGGGAATGATCTATAGAAGAATAAATTTCTTTCTCAATGATTTTATATCATTTTCCATGGATAATGAATCATTTAGATAATTCCCTATCTTTGGTGCATCTCAATACAAGAAAGATGAATCAAGCCTTTCAAAAAAATTATAGTTATTTATAATCATGCTAAGTTTTAAATAGATATATGGAATTAAAGTTACTAAAAGGAAATTTACGTGGCATATGTATACAAGAATTAAATATATGAAACATTTTCACCTAGAATAATCTACATGGTGAAAGAAAATTGATCATGAGTATCCTGAAAACAGAAAAAATAAGAAAATCCTTTCTTTTTCAATATCAATATATAAAATGTATCCATTTGTTGTAAAAAGTATAACTCATAGTACAAGACCAGTTATATTGCTAAAATATAACTTTATATCATGTTTATACATGATTTTCAAGTACATTATGTTGGACATGTTTATGCCAGACCAAAACAACCAAGTAATGATATTGATATTTATCTGGATCCATTAATTAAAGATATGAAATTTATATTGAATTTAGGTGTTTAATTGGATAATTCTCATAAAAATAGATAGTTCACATTAAGATCCATGTTGTTGAAGATGATAAATGAATTTAATACTTATGAAAATTTTCTGGATATAACATTCGATGACTATTAGAGTGTCTTATTTGTGAAGAAAATACACACTCAATTAGGATAAAACGTTTCTTAAAGACCGGGTTTCTAGGATATACTAAAAAATTACCACAGATACATAAATTTAGTTCTTGGACAATATAATTTAATGGTAATTCATAATAAGTCACAAAACATTATCCATTAGGGCAGCATTATGATATACTTTCTCTATTTTACCAAAAAATAAAGCAATGAAATATTTATTTAATCTCCATTATCCCCTATAGAGTGCATTTATATTAGAATAATTTCATATGAAATTCATGTTTATGGTCACTATAAAAGACTATAGAATGTTTTGGGTACTTCTTATGAAACAAAATCTTAAGTATACAAAGGGAAAAATAAAATCTAAGCCTCCTTCTATACACACGCACTATAAATAAAGAAATCATGGATTCTTTCATTGGACACTGTGATGAGGAAAAATTTAATGTATAATATAATTGGTATTATTTTATTTGAAATAATATATATTAATCTCTTTTATTTAGAATTATTAATTATTGAAACAATTAAGGAGTGAATAAAATAAGAAGTGGCATTGAAACCAACACACCCATACCATAATGGATGGGGTGTGGTTTACTTAAAAATTAGTATTTATTTTAAATTTAAAATAAAACTTGTATATATTATAAAAAAAATAACATAGTTATATTCATTTATATATATATATTGATGAATCAGAATATCAATCCACATAAATCCCATGTAAAGTTATAAGTAAAGAGGATAAGGTAAATATAAAGGGACAAATAATAGATGAAAAGAGAAAACAATTATAGGAATCATATGTAAGTATGACATAATATAAATTTGTTCTGCTTTAAAATTTTATTATATGAAAATAAATACTTATTTTTCTATATTTTCATTTCGTTTATACATAATAATATTAATCCATTATACGTGTTGAACAACTTATATTCAGTGGCTTTGAATCAGAAAGAACATTAAGACCACATTAAATGAATATGTTTTTCGAGTGTCACCCTGAGCATACATTGAGAAATCAAATACATAATAGGGATACAAGTATGAAAATAGAAAATATACATGCATAAATAGATTATTTAAAATAAAAATTGTATGGGTAGGTAGATGCGATAAACTAATTTCTTTAAAGGGATCAATAATAAA
Organism: Viscum album; assembly: GCA_963277665.1. Taxonomy (NCBI): domain Eukaryota; kingdom Viridiplantae; phylum Streptophyta; class Magnoliopsida; order Santalales; family Viscaceae; genus Viscum; species Viscum album. The sequence goes on from OY728158.1 coordinate 394,322,162, forward strand.
TATTAACACATGAGAAACCCCAACATAAAGATCAATCCCCCCCTCACACTTTAGGGATATCCATTCCCCTCAGAGGCCTACATTTATCATGGTAAAAAAATCATAACAGTTTTTGTAAAATGTGAATAAAAAAAAATTGATACCTTTCTTGTTAAAATTTTATAGGGTAAAATTTATTTTTATTTTTATCTATCAACACCCACTCATCAAATTTTTGAAATATGTACAATGTACAATATACAAGGTTCTGTTTTACATGATAAATAACTTCCAAAAGTCATGTGAGATTTGGGATTCACATAGATCATTAGCCGAGAATCGATATACTTGTTCCCTTTAATGATCTTATTGTTTACATAGAAGAACTTTTTATTGGAAATTTCATATAATATAATTAAAATATTATAAAAATACATAAAGATAATGAGGTATTTATCTTCATATTTATTTTATATTAATGGCCTTTTATAGGTACTTAAAAAAAGTTCTGAACTGAGGTATGTTGTTATAAAAGAATACAAATGGGAAATAGAAAGTCGAGTCAAGATAATATAAAGGATCAAGTAATAGATCGAAAGGACCTTCTAAGAGTACCTTTTCCCAACCAATTTCATTGTCACATTTATTAACATGCAAGTTCATAAAAATACAATGTTCCAAGTTAAAAGAATGGCCTATATTGAATTTGAATAAAAAATGCATGGAGATTCCATTGGTGATATGGTTGGTATTGAGAAATTAAATGAATTTCTCAAGCTTGAATGTTTAGGATCAAAATTTGTAAATATATACATGAGGTAAATTTTCATAATCTCTTTTTATAATAATTGATCAAATATATTAATTACAATTTAATACCAATCATTTTATCTATTTATGTTTATATCACAAAAAAGTAAAGGGAAGACCATGTAAATAAAAATTTAGATTCATTAGTCCTCATTTCACTAATAAACAAAAATAATAATGAGAGAAGATGTAATTTTAGTAATAATACACCATGTAGACACAATTTCCTAAAAATAATATATCAAATGATGGGTGCTTCTTAATAAATATAATTCATGGGTAAAATTCTATATTCTAATCATGTAAAATATATTTTTATTTTTTACATTAATTATTCCTTTTTGTTTTTTAAAAATCATTTAATTCTCATTAATATAAATTTGGATACTCTAAATATATTTTTTTATCCAAATCATGGATATCCAGCAATCAACCACACATGATGTCCCTTATGAATTTTTAATAAACTATATTCAACATTTTAAAAACAAATATTCAAATTCTATATTTCATATTATGTTTTAACATGTATTTTTTTATAATAGGGTGGGATTTATTTATCTTCAAAACCATGGTATGAGGATGGAAATTTCACAAAAGAGGCCTGTAGATTTCTATAATTGGATAAGTATTTGGGTATAAATAATAATATTTCACTATTAGAATATATATCAAATAAAAATTATTTATTTTTATCAATGTTTATACTGTGTTTGAAACAAATTAATGATAATGATTGTGGTTATTAAATATTTAAATTTATTAAATATTTCATATTCCATCCATATACTAGCATCTTCAAAGAGGTGTCTCTAAATCTAATTATATTTTCCTTTAAGATATTTATTAATAACTATTTTATCAAAAAATTCAATAACTACTAAGACTTTTAGCAGTCCACATTTTCATAATAGTAATTATATTCTTTAGGAATGATTGGGTAGCTTACATGGTGTCATGATGTTTAAAAAAATCAGGAAGAGGCTATTTTATATCATTTTTGTAATTTTTTTCATTTCTTAGAGATAATAAATAGTTGTTTTATCTACTAATTATATATTTAATTTACAGATTATTTTTAGTTATTCTATAGATGTTATGGATCCAAAATATAGAGAGGGGTAAAAATTTAAATCGTATCTTACTACTATAGAGTACCATAATCAACTTTTATAAATAAGGGCTCATATGTAAAAGCTTCATGTTTCATCAAACATGAATCTTGTTTCCAATAATATAGTGGTAATAAAAATTGGCAATGTGTATGAATCTATATATGTTTAGAATCACCTTTTTATTAATGTGTTATTTAAAATTGTATATTATTAAATATATTGTGATTTTTTATATTCTTTTATTCTATAACTTGCTTTTAAATTTGAATCATCTATATTATATTAATATATTAAGATGAGTTATTTAAATAATACTAGTGAATAAAAATTATGGATTTCATGGTTTGATAATTATTAGTCTTGAATCTTATGTCAGTGCTAGAGGAATCCTTGGTTTTCGATCGAGCATTCATCATCACCATGTTCTTATGGTGGTCCCTCACCAAAATTATAATGGTGATCTGAAGACCCACTTAAATTCTGTTTTGGTTCCTGAAAACATATATAGAATACTTAAAAGTACATTGTAGAAAGAAATAAATTTTTTTAATATAAATAAAACAACCCTATACTCTATTAGTAAATCCTTTTATTTTTTATTTCTTACCGCATTAGTCTTTTAATATAAAATGTTATTTATATATATCTTAGATGCAAACATCGTAGAATATTAAATCACAACAAATAATGAAAAAAATGAATTATAAATGGTTTCATCAAATATAAAGAACCCAGAGTTCTAAAAAGGATCAATAACCATTATATTTTATATAGTACCCTAATATTTAATAATACATTTCTCTTTAATTGAATTATAAGTGTTTGATAGCTTGTTTAACATGAAACACCAAGCTTAAAATGAACCGTGATATATTATAACATAGTCATTAAATTGAAAATTTTGATTAAGATTAACCATGTTATTAAATATATATATACAAATAATTTACTCAATTAAAATTTATTAACTAATTCATAATAAATATGTGCTCAATTTTTAGTAAAGTCAATTTATGTTTCAAAAAATATTCTTTCCTCATAAATATTTTTTATTTTACTTAATTCATGAACATTATAATTAATTTATAAAATTTTTACGAATTTTATTTTATTAAAAAATATCATTTTTTAAATTATGATATCAATATTATCTTAGGATGAATTTTTGGGATTTTTCTAAAAATATTTTTTAAGTGAATGGTAATGATTTTTGTAAAACTGTCATTTATTTCACTAAAAAAAGAAATTTAAAAGTATCATTATGTTTTTTAGTTTTATCTTAATGTAAAATAAGTCTATATTAATTATAAATAATCTAATAAATTATATATCAATAAATATTATACTTTATTTTTGTATAAGTTCATTTTTGGGCTAAAAAACACCTTTTTCTAAAAACTATTTTCATTGTGTTTTACAAATTTATATTAAAAATGATTTCTCAAACTTCTAGAAATTAAATATTGAAAAATATATTCTTTATTTGGAATCATGAGGTTCATATTTTGTTAATATACCCCTTTTATTTTTGGTCATTCTGAATTACAACCATGGAAAATATTGTTTACCTTGGTAAGGGTAAAACATGTAAAACTAGGATAAAACTATGGGATAAGTCCTAGAAATATCCAAAACACTTTCCTTTATTTCATTTTATAGGATAATTTCAACATTAATCATATTATTTTCATGTTTTTTACAATTTATTACCAATTTTATTTGATAAGGACCATAATATTATTTTAAGTAAATAATGAATACAAAATATCACTCTCTTTATCTTAATATCCATTTTTTATAGGGATAAAAAGAGATTATGTTCAGTTATAAGGGTTTTATTTGTACTATGAATTTATTTTTTTTAATATGGTAATTTATTTTTAATTTTTATTGATGGAATAATTACCTTAAATTTTTACACAATGTTGATATGGTGCTTTTTCAAGTAGTAGAAAAATCAAATAAATGATTTTACAAATATTTAAATTAATAAATATTTGATGGATTCTTGTGTTTCAAGAATTTAATAGATAAATATAACAAATTATTGAGGTGTTAAGTCTTTGTGGTCAATTTTAATTTTTATAATTATGTCTTTAAAGTCCAACTATATGAATAGTCCTAAGAATGAGTTTAATGGTATCTTACGTTAAATAATATTTTATTAAATTATTAAAAATTTATAAAAAAATATTATATTTTAAAAAATTAATTTTATATGTTCTATAATATAAAAAATTTTCATTCATGTGTCAATTTTACTTTTATATTAACTTTAATGACCCTTAAAGTGTAAAAAACTTTGACATTGCTGTAATCAACAAAAGGGTTAACAGGGGGTTAAAACTAATAAATAAGGGTTACAAAAACACTTAAACATGTATAAATTTTATTTTATGGGATTATTTATACTCATAATCATCCTATATTATAAATATATAATTTTTTTACTTAAACATGAAAAAGAATTTATTATATTAAAATATTTTATGTAATTCCAAGTGTGTCCTTTCATTCACTATAAAAGGATACCAACCCTCCTCTCTTTCTAACACCACCTTGAGTAACATAACTCAACCAAAACCTACCAAAGACTATTATAAACATTCTTATTCATGTTTTATAGGTTTTATTTTCTTAAAAATACCATCCATGGATTCTTAAGTATAAATCCAAAAGAGAACACTCAAAGAGGAGGTAATCGTTTTAACCAATCTATTTCATTTTTCTTATTCTTTTAAGTCCTTCAATTATGTAAACACCATTCCATTATAAAAACATTAGTATCTCAAATATTATAATATGTTATTATTTTGATTTCATAATCTTTAAATATCTTATTTATCATCTGTTATAAAATGATAATGTCGCTCGTGTGTATGTGTGGACTGCCACCTCAATGAAGCGATATGATTCGTTTCTCATTTATATTTTGCATATATAGTAATAATTATATATTTAATTAATATAAATTATATTTATGTTATAATAATTATTATATTATTGATAATTATAATTTAATATTATTTCAGTCTATCCATCGAAATTTGGAAACATCAGTCGTGCATACGTACGAACTATGATCTCCATGAAGTGATGAAATTCATTTAACATCACTCCATTTTATAGATTATTGTTAAGGTTTATATAATTATTACATATTATGATTATTAAATTATTAAAATTCTTTATATTATGTAATCCTAATCAAATTACAAGGACAATAACTACTGAATCGAAGCATGCATGAAAAATGAAACAATTATCACCCAAAACAATGATTTAAATAAATAAATTTTAATAAATGAATGATAACATGTTATAAGTAATTTATATATGGTATTATATGAATATGGTTCCTTAATAGATATATTATAAACATATATTTATTATATATTATGTTTTAACACATACCATAGAGGATGATACTTGAGGTAAGAGTTTCTCATCTCACTTTTGTTTCTATGAGACATATTTCATATTCACAAATTTTTTCATTAATGTAGTCTATATAATACCCCTATGATATGATATATCATGAATAAATTTATATTAATGGTATTTAAGGTTTTATTTGAAGTTATTTCTTTCATGTTACTAAATCAGTAAGGGTTTATGTTATAATATAATTTCATTTTTGGTTTGTATATGCCCTATTTCCATTGATGAAAATTTTATGATTCTAATATTTTAAAAAATATTTTATTATCCTATATTTATTAATTAAATTTTAATTAATATATCCATTTTCATCACTCAAGAAATTAAGAGGATCGAGATTTTTTTCTGAGAAAAACTAACTCTATTTCTTCTTTGGTGAGGAATATTTTTATTCCATGTCTATATTTTCAATAAAATGTTTCCAATAAAGTTTTAATTATTATATAATAATTTAATAAATTATTTTTTCCCTTTATTGAATTTATATAAAATGGTTTAAAAATAATATTCTTCTTGTTTTCTGAATAAGACACTTTTTCCAAAGGTGTGAATGGAATATGTGTTTTAACATATACAACACAAACGAATTTTCCCATAATCATGAATACTATTTTATTTGAATCTTACTTTACACAATTTAATTTTTATTTTCGAATAAATTGTGTTCATTAATAATTTTAAAATTTATTGATTTTAAATAAGTGATTTCAAAATGAAAATGGTATTTTCCTTAAGAAATATTTTAGTGATATTTTAAATAAATGTTTCATCTATGAAAACATCTTTTGATGTTACTTATGTTTCCCTGGGTATATGATCCAATTATACCATAAAATTATTTTATTTGGATATATTATGATGAATAAGTTTTATATATGACTCTATAAATACTGTTACTTTTTTATTATTTAATGAAGTTAAAATAAAATCTTTCTAAAACCCATTTTTCCATGGGTTATATGATAATGAAGTGGTGAATTTTTTTTGATATTGTGGAACATTTAATGTTGAAATTTATTCTATGGTTGGGTATATTATAGAACTCCAATGCATTGGGTAAATATATATAATTCATGAGATAACATTGTTATGTGTGGTCTTGATTTCATGTTTGCAATATTATTCATGGACCTTGTTTTATGTCGATAATTTTATGCTAGGAAAAGGTTTCTTGTCCATAATATTTTATATGGACCTAGTTTCATGTCCATAATGTTATTCATTAACTATGTTTCATGTCCATAAATTTATACAAGGATATTATTTCATGTCCTTAACTTATTGAGTGAAATTGTTACTATTTATACATGTTCACAATGTTGTAAGATTATACTTGTTCCACATTATTATGTTTATGATATTATATAATTTCTCAATGATTGATTATTGATGATCCTACACTATTATAAATTGTTTATTTTCTTATAAAAAATACTTATTACATAACTTGTGATTAAATATATTTAATTTATTGTGTATTCCTTTATTATTTCATGATCATGTTCTCATACCCTTATGCTAACATATGATCATTTATTGATATATCCTATGTTTAACCTTACTGAGCATCTAAGCTCAGAATTTATTATGCTTCCATTTTCTCTAAGTTTTGAGGAATGGTTTTATGTAGGTTATATATATAAAGGGTACTATGATGGAAGAACTTTCTGGGAGATGTTTATAATTATTTATGAAATAAGATTTTTATTTATCTATTCTACATAGAAACTAAACCTTTATAGTATTTATTAATTTATAATTGTTTTATGTATTTAATATTCATCTGAAATTGTGTATTATTTTAAAATGATTTTTTAGGCCACCTCAGCAGGTATCATAGTAGGGTTTAGTTGTTTTTTGAGATTATGATTAGATAAATTTATTGAAAACCCTAGAGATAATTTTATGTATAGGATAACATATTAAATCTTTGGTAAAGTATATATTGTGTGTTTCCCTATAAAATACACCCCCACCTAGATACTAGAATGTGGATTAATTTGGGGAATAGATCCACCTAGAGGTAACAGATTTTAAATAAGTGAATTGGTCATTAAATAATTTTCCACTTGTGTATGATGAGTGGTCCAAATATTTCATGCCTGGATAGACACTCTTAGGGGATATGCTTGGTTTAATTCACATTTTATTTATAAACCATTATAAAGGATTTGAATAGATAATGAGAATAGAAAGCCTAGGTTAAACCTATGGTGGCATGGGTTGAAAGAAGGTGTTATAATTTATGACATCATAAGAATGATTTTCATAATCACATGTTTTCTCATTATGATTATTACCTGTCACACAATGATTTTTTATTTTTAGTCAATGGATGGAATCGTGAGGATTCGTGTTAATGTTGAATGTGATTAAAATTTTAATGATTGAGAAATAAAAAGAAATGGGAGATGGAATTTGAAACCTTGTGATAATGACTAATTAACTATCATGTTATATAGCTAAAAATATCTACATGGGTGAGTTTACTAACACAAAAAATAAGAGTAAAATGGAGTTTCATGGGAGCTTAGTATATTTAGAGCATGAAGGGAAGAAAATTATTCTTCCCACATGTCAAGTATTTGGGAAGAGGAACCTAGGTAAATGTCTCAAGGGAATTATAAGATGTTTTATGTGTGGAAAATATGGGCATAAAGAAAGTAATTTATAAGAAAAAATAAAGATTTCAATGGAGGAAAATGAATTTCATCCTAAGGTACCCTTCATAGTTCAATGTATTGTGTTTGGGAGACTTGGGAATTATCCATGTCAAGTACCTAATCCATGGGCTAACTCCTAGACCAAGTAGTTAATTATTCTATTATAATCATTGATATGGAATGATTTAAGTGTTTATGTATTGGGATTTGATAATTATGTTGTTGAATTATTTCATAAGTGATATTATGGTTATAATAATCTTGAAACATCTAGGTATTTTTCTATATTATCTTTTCAGTAAGGATTTATAAGTATAAGTTTAATGGTGCTGATAATCTTGAAAATTGATTTAGTGGTAAGGTGATATTTTTAGAAAACACGTTATTAAGGGATAAATATCACAAATATATACCTAATATTGAGATGATAATTTTTATTTGTGAAAAAATGGTTTTCATATTTTGGGAACTTTATTTTTATCATATATATAACCATTGGATTAAAAATTAATTTCATAAATAATTTATTAATACTATTATTTAATAATGACATTATACAGGGAACATTATATGATCAAGGTAAACCTAATTTTAGAAATAAATATTTAATTAACTTAAAGAATTATATGTTATTTTATTATAGTTTTATGGTGGTTAAATTTATTTTGGGAAATGATGGGAATTTTATAGTGGACTGTATGATCATGGTATTCATGAATTTAGTATGTTACATTATCTGTTACGTTATCTTTTTTGGGGACTAATTATAAATTTAATCTTGGAAAAAAAATATGTGTTAAATATTTCTACTATTTTTTAGGTTTTAAATTTTGTGAGACATATTTTAGGGTATTATTTTGGTTAAATAATTATGGAATGTTTTAAGTTGATATTCGGATGTTATTACAGAGATTTTAGTGACTTTTTTATGATGATTTATTCATATTGGATAAATTGTGCTAACCATTTCGATTTTAAAAAAATATCTTGAGATAAAAGGAATGTATTTTCATTATTTTTTGGATATTATGATATATTAAAAGTTTATTTTAGTGCTTCATATAATGACCTAAATTTCTCTTAAATGACTAATTCCTTATTTTAAGGATAAAAACATAATAATGATACAATCCCAGATCTAAAGGTTTAATATCTTGAGAAAATTAGCCTAATACATAACTTGTACATAATAAAACATAAACATTATTTAAATCCTTCTTATTTATGCTCCTAATCCCTCACATAATCCTAATAACATTTAATCATTCAAGGATATACATAAAAGAAAGAGGTGATCTAAAATCCCAGTAAGGGGGTGCAATAAAATGGGAGGAATAAGGGACCTAAATACATGGGTGACAAAAATTAAAATCATCATATAATTATAATTGAATCATCATCATAACCATGAGGGAAATATTTTATAAAGTCATGGAATATGGAATATTTATAATAATGAAACATCATAACATAGTTTTCAAACACCACACATAGTTGTGAACAAAACCAACACCATGTCCATGTATAATATATGTGTGTAAATCGTAACATCATAATTGTGAACAAAGATATAATCATGTTCACGCATAATAAACATAATATAAAGAGATATATCACATTACCCAATTCATTATATTCATATATAATTACATTCCACCCTTAACATTATAAAATTTTCATACTCTCACATGACAAATGGAAAGAGAACATATAACAATCATGGTCATGAAATAATCCCATGAAAATGAATGGGTTTTATAATGGATTTATAAATAATAATTTCATTAATATCTTCTGGGTGTCCCAAATTAATAAGGGTAATAATAATTTCTAAGAAAATTTCATCATTATTGAGTGTATAAGAAATATCTTGAGAGGAGTCAAAGATGTGTTTTGGAGAAATAAAGGATTTTTGAAAATTCATTAAAATTTCATTAGAAATAATTTTGACAAGGTAAACACATGAATATACTATAAAATAAAAGGTAAATAATACTGGAATGAAATTTTAAGGATATTAAAGGAATATTCATACTGATAACAATGTGAAATGAGATATAACCCCAAATGGAGTAGGTTTTGAGAATCCCTTTAGCTTAAATCCCTCTTTATTTTGTTACTTTTTATCCTCTTGAATAATAAAATTTGGTTTATTAAAACAAGTGAAAAAAATATAGTTATGTTTATTATTTTCACTATTGGTCAATTAAAATCATTGGATTTCATTCTTTAATTCTTTTTGTTAAAGGTGAAACATTTTGATATCATATTTTCCTTAAAATATCTCGTCTTACTTTTATTTAATGACCTTGCTTAATTTATATTTATTAATTTTTGAGATTAACTGCATAAGTATTTAAATAATTATATTTATACATATATATTATAAATAATTTATTATTACCATTTATAAGGTAAGTGAAAATAAAATAATTGGAAATGTTCTCATTAGTAGTTAACAGGCCATTAACGAGACATTTTCCAAAGAGAAAGTGTGAGATAAAAAATATGTGATTATTTTATAAATAAATTTTTATAGTATATTAATATTATAAATATTATCTTAACATATTATTTAATTTTATTATGAAGCTTTGTATTAGAAAAGAAAATGATGATATGAAATTAGAGAAGGAAAATTAAATAAAAGGATGAAAGGGCATTACCTCATTCTTAAAGCTATTACTTTTTTACAACCCATAAATTCTTGAAATATTGGAGTTTGATTACTCTAGAATAACCCTAAGGATTATAATGGTATTAATATTGGGATTTTTTATAGAAATTTTTCTTTGGTAAGTGGAAGTGACGTAGTGATGGGTGAGTAGTTATGTATACTTGAGGAGTGGGTTACTTTTGAGTTATAATTTTGAATGAAATATTATATTCAAGGTAAAACCTTCAATAGTAATAATTTTTACATTATGAAATATATTTTAATCAAATAACATTATTTTTAGACTTTAAAACACTTTATAATCTGAATTTATTATTTTAATCAAAAGGAGTGGGGGAAAAATGACAAAATATTATTTTAATGGAATATTATGGACTCAATAATCTGGAAATAACTTTATTAGTATGTAAAAAATGTTTATTGTGTTTAAATGAATCATTTGTAAAATTAAATATGTATTTTTTTCAAGATAATATTTCTATAATAAATTATTTAATTATTACAACATGAATGATTTAATTTAAATTGCACTAGTAACAAAGGAATCATTAGACAATTTCAATGTGATTATTATAAAAATAAAATTTATTTTATCAAAATAATTTTCTAATATAGGTAATTTTAATTTTTAATATTGAAAATTGTGATTTTTATGAAATATTTTAAAATATAGTTTATTAAAAATGTTCTTTTATTTTATTTGAGTTTTTAATCTTGATATTTCTTTTATAGAATTATAATTTTTCTATTTTCTTAAATTACCCATGATAAATATTATATATATTACATTTTATTATTTTTATGTCAAATTACTATTCTAATAGTTATGTTATTATTCCCAACATTCAATTCACTATTCTAGCAGTCATATTATTATTCGAACTGTTATATTACTATTCAAACAGTCACATTACCTCCTATAAATACCTCTTTATTACTTAATAAATTATTCATTAAAATTATTCCCAATTTTCTATATTTTATTTTTCTAAGATTTTAGTTGGTTCAATAATGTTCTATTTCTTCTATAGTGCAGTTCATGGGGGTGATAATTCCAGTATATTGGAATGATCTAAGTTTTCCCATTATACATTTTATATGTAATATTTTTTTCTCATTATAATATTTGGAATTTTCATGGGTTTAGTTGTTAACTAATGTAATGATATCCATTAATGAAATAAAGTGTTTTTAGTTTCTCTATGTGATTTATATGTATAATGTTATATAATATAATTCAAATTTATTAATGAAAAAAATATCATTTATAAATTTTAATTCATTACGTTCTTTCCCCTTTTAGAAATTTTATCCTTGAAATATCAACTCATATTCTTGGTGTGCTTCTGTTTCAGTATTTCCTCTGGTCTCCATGTTTCCTCTTTATACTGTTGGTACTTCTACATTGATTTTACAAGATGAGTTCTCTTGTTTCATATAACTTTTTTTATGTATTCTATGGTCTTCACTATATTCTCCATATAAGTGAGGAAATTTTTCATTTTTACCACATATGGATTTAGTACATGTGAAGGATTGAGTATGTACTTCCACAAGAGAGTTAAATGGAACACATCATAAACTTAAACTATTTTTTTTGGTAGTTCTTAATGATATGACACAACTCGTATGAGATAAAGGATCTAAAAGGGGTAATGTAACTAGGAATAAGATTTCATTTCTTTAAAAACCACATGACTCTCTTACATGGAGATATTTGAAGAAAAACATTGTCTCTAACATCAAACTCTAAGTCCCATTGATGGTTGTAATCATATCTCTTCTACTGACTCTTAATAACTTTTATATTATAGTTGGATGGATTGAACATTTTTTTCATATCTTACACAAGATCAAGTCCAAATATTTTGTTCACTAAATTCATTCCAATAAGTAGGAGTTCTACGTCGCTTCCTATATAGAGCTTCCTATAGATCCATTTTAATACTTGAGTGGAAGTTTTTTCTTGTATGAGATCTCAAATAATGGGATATGTTAATCCCATCTACCTTTAAATTCCATTTAGTTATCTCTCAATATGTCCTTAAGTTATTTAATGTTCCTTTCATATTTTCTATTAGTTTGAGGTTGATAAGTTGTACTAAAATTCAATTCAGTATTTGGGACATGTTGAATACTTCTCTAGAATTTAAAAGTGAACATTAGATCACAATTAGATATGATCAAAATTGGTTCCCCATACAGCCTCACCACTTTCTTTATGTATATCATAGAAAGTTTCAAAGTGATAAATCTTTCTTAATAGTGATAAATTAGAACATCTTGGTGATTTTATCCACCATATCCCATGTAGCATTACTTCCTTTGTATTTCTTCAAGATTTCAGTGAAAAAGTACATGGGGATGTTTTGCCATTTCCATGTGGGTATGGGGAATGGTTTCATCATTCACTTGTACTTATATCACTTTTATTTAACTTGATGAAATACCAATCACTTCTAGGTGTACTCAGTGATCTCCTAATTCATATTATATCACCCAAAGTGTTCTCAAAGATCATAGTATATCTAGGTACTTCTAGGATAAATGGTGAAATATAAGCAATGTTTATTATGAAATAGTTATTTCTTTGTCTAGGGTGATGAAGGCCTAAAAATTCTAGTTCCAAACATAATGAAACAATCTTAATTGATGTGTAATTCATGATTCTTCCCTTCCTTTATAGCTTCTACCTTCTTTTGAAGCTCCAGATCATCGCTTTGTGCCTCCTTGATCTTCTCTAGATAGATGGTTATGAAATCATTTACATAAGGAAGTATCCATTCCATATTATTATAATTTCCATATCTATCCTTTTCATATCCATGAATATAGGGTCTTTCTCAATCTGCATCATGGATAGAGTCGTAGGTTATTTTCTACTAAGAGAATCAACTACCTTTTTCACCATTCCAAGATGGTAGTGAATAGAGAAATCATAGTCATTGATCATTTCTAACCATTTTATTTGATTCATGTTCATATATTTATATTTTGATATATACTTAAGACTTTTTTATCCATATATATGTCTAGATTCACACTATAGTGACTTTTTTGTCCATATATATGTCTAACTTCTCACAATAGAGGTAGTGTTTCCAAATATTCAAGGAAAAGATCACATCTACTAACTCCATATCATGTTTCAAGTAGTTTTGGTCAGGGATCTTCAAATATCATGTGGCTTAGGCTATTAATTTATATTTATTTTGTATTACACAACGAAATCTATTATTATAATCATCATTGTATATCACAAAACCTTCCCCACTTTATGGTATTATGATTATAATCATAGTTATTAGCCTTTTCTTGAGATCCTTATTGTTTTTATCACATTATTCCATCCAAAAATACATTACCAGTTTTTATGTTAAATTAGTTATTCAATTATAAAATCATGATATATTTCTAAAAAAAGATTTTCAGTACCCATATAATCCAATAAAATTATATATTTTCATGAAACTTGAGGGTCTAGTCCATTCTTTAATTACCTTTATCTTTAAGGGGTCCATAGAAATTCCCTTGCATGTGATCACGTCACCAAGAATGTGACTTACTACTTCAATATTTACACTTTCTAACCTTAGTTTACATTTTATTCTTTATTAATTTCACCATAAAAATCCTTAGATTCTCTTCATATTCCCCATTTCTCTTGGATTAAATCATAATATCATCAATGAATAATACCAAAAAAAAATCAAGGTTGTCTCAAAATAATTTATTCATCAAATCCATAAATATTTTAGGGGAATTAATAAGTCTAAATAGAATAACTATGAACTCATAGTGTCCATACCTTGTATAAAATGTTTCCTTATAAATATCTTCCTTATTTACATTCATTTGATGATTTATAGAATAAATATACACCATTAAGAAGTAATGATATTCTCATAGTAGATCAAACAAGTCATCAATCCTTGGAAGGGGTACTTACTCTTTGTGGTGATCCTTTTGAGATCCCAATAATCAATACCTAGACAAATTTATCCATATTTTTTTTGAATAAATATAACTTTCACACACCAAGTTGATTCAATAGGGTATATGAATCATTTTTATAAATTATCTTATATCGGCTTCTTTAACCTCACAAGTTCGATCAGGGCCATCCTATAGAATAATTTGGAAATAGGAGTGGCTCTTAGTATAATATATATTGATAACTCTGCTTCATGATCTGGGTGAAGGCTAGAAAACTCTTTCATAAATACATCATTATATTCCCTTACAATAGTTATTTACTCATTGTTGATACTCTCATTCAACTCAATGATATGGGAATGGTAGGATTCTTTGTTGGGTATTAACACCCACACTATTGAGGGATTTTCCAATGGTGGTTCATGACCTTCCTTGAATTTTTATAGGAGCATGGGATAGTTCATAATATAAAAAAATAATTTCATAACATTGGATGCGAGCTCTATATAATGATAGTTAATCTATGTATAATATAGAATTGAATTCCACAAGGGGGATGATTATTAGATTTACTAGAAGAATCTTCTCATAGATGCTAACAGAAGAAGATTCCAACACTTAGGTTGCATTGATCGCATAACTAGGTATTTTTATGGATATATATAATTCAACGTATCATGGTTTTGATTCAATAGTTCTATAAAACTTTCAAGAAATAAATAAATACATATGATGAGAATCAAATAAAAAATATAATATACTTAACTGAATAGAAAGCGGACCTTGTATGAAATCATTTCCATATTCCACCTCAGTGATAGTGATGGCATAAAATTTCTCATTAGACTTTATATTTTGTGGTTGTTGACACTGATTACCATTTATGACTCATGTTTTAGTGAATAGACTTTCATATTTCCCTTCCCCTACAGTTTTCATGTTGAACCATGGGTGGTACTTTCAGAGGTTCCTTCCTTTCCTCCAACATGTTAGGTGACTTATTCATGTATCTTTGAGATTCATGATCTTAGTGGCCTTATGTTCCATAAAAAATAATTTCTCTATCCCTTTGATGTAATTCCCAGGATTCTTATTTCCACATTTTTTACATGTGGGTGGTTAGATCTTCTTTCCTTCTTTTTTATTTGATTCTCTAACTTGAAATTCCATCTTTCATTTCCTATCACTATAACCATGGGACCATTCTCCTAAATCCATATCTACTTTTATAGAACATCTAACAACTTAATAAATCCCAAATTCTCAGATGGATATATCCTTTTAAAGTTGTGGTTTTAAACCACTAAAGAATCTATCTATTTTGCTATCATTGTTGATTAAAATACTTGAGGTGTATCTTTCATGCCATGTGAAATTTTCCCAGTAAGTCATGACTGATTCACCCTCATTTTTATTAATCTCTAGTAATTCTATATCTAACATTGTTCCAAGAGTGTGATTTAAATACTTGTTAATAAATAACTTCTTAAATTCTTCCCACTCCATTTATTTTATTTCATCCATCATCTTGGTATTTTTTATCAATTTCCAAATATTGATCAACCTCACTATCTAAATGATAGACCGCCAAGGTAACTTTCTCCTTCTAAAAATAATAGATAATGGAAAATATCTTTTCCATTGATTTAACCTACTATTCTATGACAAGTGGATCAAAAGATGTAAAAAATGGTGATGGTTGATTCCATATAAAGGAATCAATGTACAATTTCACTTTTTTGGGTCAATGTGGATATTCCACATTGTTTTGGTTGTTATTAATATACTAATACATCTAGGTAATAGTTTCCAAAATGTTTTTAACACCACCATTCATCACATTGAGAATGTTGTTCAGACAATCATTTCATTGTCCCTTATATTTTTTTTTGGTCTTTTTCTCCCGACTCCGACCATTTAATAAAATAGAAAAGGCTTGAAAAAAAATAAATTAATAAATCATGAATAAATAATTTATTCTTATGTGAAAATTAATTCAAATTTCATATATTATGGGATCCATATGTTTAGAATTTTTATAAATTGGTACTTATAGGATCATGTACTTTAATCATTTTCTAACATTAAATGAATAAATTAATTTAGTTATAAATAATTCATAATGGTTTGTATAGAGTTTATAATTAACCAAATCATATCCCTTGGGAGTGTCAAACTAGGTGCATAGTGATTCCTCTTTATCATGCACCAGGTGATAATTGAGTTAATACCCAATATACTTTTTTGGGGTCCTTATCCCTAGATATAATTGTTTCATAGACACATCACATTATAGTATCCAGATAAGGATTTCATTTTTCAGAAACCACATGCTCTTATACTTAAACAAAACTTAGGGTGTTTTCCTATGCTTAGGCTTATCATTATGGTTTTCACTGAAATTTTAAAATCCTAATTTTCAAATTAACTGTACCAGGCTCTAATACCAACTATAGTGACATAAGTTTTTCTTACATGACTAATTCATAATTTTTAGGATAAACAACATAATAGTGATATAATATTTGATCCAAAGTTTTAGTTTCTTGATAAAATTAGGCGCATATATAACTTGTACATAAAAAAACTTAAACCTTTTTTAAATCAGTTTTCTTTGTCTTCTTAAAATGACTCAAATTATTCTTAGTACGTGTAATAACATAAGAATATACATCAATGAAAAATTTGAGATAAAAGACTAATCCGTGGAGGAATAAGGGACATGAATCAATAGTACATGGGTGAGAATAATATACATCATCATATCATAAGCATAGGACCATCATCATAATAATTGTGGAAAATTTTGATTAAGAAATGGAATTTGGAATATACATAATAATGGAACATAATAATATAGTGTACAAATACCACACATAGTTGTGAGAAAATATAGCATCATGTTCATGATAATATATGTACATAAATCATAACATCATAATTGTGAATAATGATAACATCAAGTCCACACATAATACACATAATCTCATGATATATATCACATTACCAAATTAATTATAGGGGAATATAATTTTAGGCCCACTTGTTACATCATAAAATGATAATAATCATGTAGGCCACATGTAAATAGAACCTATATAAATCATATTCATGAAATAAATCCATGTAAATAAATAGGTTTCATAAGGATTTATAAAGAATAAATTTAGGAATAACCATTGGGATTACCAAATGATTTAGAGAAACGATATTTTGGTATAATATATCATCATTATTGAGTAGATAATAAATATCTCAAGAGGAGTCGAAGATCTATTTTGTAGAGACAAATACTTTGAAAATTCATTGAAATTGGATTAGAAATAATTTAGACAAGGCGAAAACATGAATATACCCCAAAATATAAGGGAAAAAATATTGTCACATACATGACTTATTTAAAGGGAATTGTTTTCATTTAATTTCCATTAATGATTTTTTGTGGGGGTTTCCCATACATTTTTGGAGGAAATGGTAATTTTTCATGATTTGGGCCAAACTGTGAGCTCATTTCCAGATTTAAAAACCAATTTTGTTTCTTTTCAAAATCTTTCATTTTTCAACATTTTACACCCATTTAACTTACCAATTGGAATTAAATGGTATATTAAAACCTTAGAATCCATTTGGACCTCATAATAATTCATTATCATGATGGATTTGAGTTTTTATTAAGGTATTAGGCCAGCCCGAAATCCCATTTCCTACTTTAAATTGTTTTTTTAATTTTGTAATATCTCATTAAAATTTTAAGGTTTTTTAGTGATTCCAACTCTCACCTAAGACCACATACCCAAGTCACTCCCCCATTCTATCCTCCCCCTCTTTTGAGCTGATATGCATCTCGAATTTGGGGTAAAATTATCTGGATTTCTCAAATCAACCATATTTGAAGAGGTAAATTGTTTCTTTTATAACTCCTTAAATTTTTACTCCTATTCACCAATTATAGTTCATAAATGACCTCCTCATCGTTATTATAACCTAAATTTCGATTTTGGATATTTTTAAATTCTGATATTGGTGTATTTGGGTCATTCTATTCAAGATTTATTCAGGTAAGTGTTTCCCTATTCATTTCTTTCCTTCTCCTTAGGGTTTCCTCCCTCTTTCATGAAGTTATAAAATGTCCAGAAGTTAGGGTTCATAACTAGGGTGTGATTTGGTGAATTGTTGGTCAAATATAAGGGTTTTAGGTTGGATTTCACTGCCTCGTGGTGCGGCGGTGGTGTGGTTGAAGTTTTGCACAATGAATTGGTGTTTTGACACAAACGATATGAAGTTCCATGTGTAAGCATCCTAAGATGGGTTAGATTTACTTCATTCATATTTTAATCATTATCCTATTACATTTTGATTGGTTAAGGAACCATTTTTGGTAGTATTGATTAGGTTTTTAGTTTCAAAGTTGCATATTTGTTTGAAAATGTGTGTTTTCCATGTGTATCTTTGTTGTATCATTTGAGGTAATTTGATAACATTTGAAAGTTGTTTAATAAATGTTTTTAGGGATTATGAATTTCTTTTTTATTGTTATTGGGACGATTTTGTCATTAAAAGAGAGTTTTGAAATGGGTTTTGTGTGCAAAACATGGTTAGACCCCTTGGGATTGTTTTATGAAAATTATAAGAGATTTATTGAGTTAGAAAATGTGGAAAAAAGGATTTCCATGAACTGTTTTGGTGAGTGTGTTCTCTTAAGATAGGTTTTTTAAAGGTAAGGTGTTTATTTAATATGTCAAACATTTTTACAATGTATTATAAATTTAGTAAATGATTTATCAAATTGTAAGAAAGGCACGAAACATGTTTCTGGGTTGTTTTGTGTGAGTATGATGTGAAAAATGAATATTTTTTTGTGAAAGGAGTATTATGTGACATGTGTGTGGGATGTTTGGTGTTTGTGTGACTTCAAAATGTAATTTTATTATTAAAATTTTATTTCATATCTTGTAGAAATTTTTTTAGCACAAGAGGGAAACCTTGGGTGTCTAGGTGGGTGGACATGTGCTAGTATGCTAGTGATCCCGTGGGGTTTGGCCCCAGTTTCACATAGAAAGTTTAACGATGACAACACTAACTAAACTATGATGATAATGATGATGATGATGATGATGCTGGGGGACCACTAGGTTATGGGTATTATTCCTAATAGTGTCTTGTGTGCATGATAACTAATATTTATATGGTTACTTTCATCGAGATACGAGGTACCTGGGGCCCATAATGAGCTAGTGCCTAGGGGTTATTTCCCGGTGCTTGTGCTCATTAGATACTTTATGCTTACCATAGGCATATGGTATGTTTGGATGGAAAATTCAGTATATTTTAAATTCTATTTAAAAGTGTTTATTCTTAAAATTATCCCAGTTGAAAACTTTTTTTATTTAATGTTGCATCTCTTTAAAATTCTTATTATCATTTCATTTTTATGAAAACTTGTAAGATTTTCATACTTGAATGATTATAGCATGGAATATTTTAGTGGTTAAATACTACTGGGATTTTTCTCACACCCTACTTACACCCATGGGAGTAAGTAGACTTGGTTATTTTGTCACAGGTTTGGGTAAAGCTTTTAGTGCCAGTGGTTAGGGTTTCTAATGGTCCTTCTTGGCATAGTGTCATGGAGATGGCTTGAGGGCAGTGTCCCTTTCCATGATGAGGTTATTGGGATGTCCATTTTGGGTTTCTTCATTTTTTTTAGTCTTTTATAATTGTTTTAAATTATTTAATACAATTCTAATTTTTTTTAAAAGATAGTTTGTTTTGAAATATCCAGATTTGTTATATTTTATTTGTTTATTGTTTTATGTTTATAAACATGGGTAAATCATTCCCAAATTCCATTTTGTGATACCCAGGAACTTGTACCAGCACATTGGGATTGGGAAGACCCTTCAAGACATGCCACAAGCCGGGTCAGGTGTCAGTTTTGATGGTGTCCAGATCTGGTTCATGAAAAATATTGAAAGTAAATTTTAAGGATATTGTAGGAATATCTATACTGATAAAAATGTGAAATAGGATATAACACAAAAGAAGGATTAGGGTTCGAGAATCCTCTTAACTTAATTCCTACTTCATTTCATCACTTTTCTACCTCCTAAATAATAAATTTATTTTTATTAAAACATAAAAATAGATGTGAATTATGCTTATTTTTTCACTATTGATCAATTATAATCCTTGGATTCTATTTCTTAATTACTTTTGTTAAATTTGAAACGTTTTGATGTCATATTTTCCTTAAAATATCTGATCATGATTTGATTTAATGATCTTTCTAGATTGATATTTATTCATTATTAATATTAACTCGAGAAGATTATAAATAATCATATTTATACACTTATATATTATATATAATTTATTATGATCATCCATAAGGGTGGTGATACTAAAATAATTGGAAACGTCATCATTGGAGGTTAATCGACTTTTAATGACACATTTTCCAAAGAGATGTTGTGAGATATAAAATATGTGATCATTTTAAATAAAAAAAATTACAGTTTACTAAAATTATCATGATTATGTTAACATACTTTTTATTTTTTTAAGAAGTTTTGGGTTAGAAAATACAAGGAGGATATGAAATTATAAAATGAAAATGAAATAAAATGATGAAAGGATGTCACCTCTTTCTTGAATTTGTTCCTTTTCTATATCCCTTAACTTATTAAAATTTTGGAGTTTGACTGTTCTATAACATCCCTAATGATTATAAGGGGATTAAGAGGGTATTTCAGTAGAACATTAGATTTTGTAAGAGTGAGTGTATTTTTTTTCAAAGGAGAGGTGAGAGGTTATTTATACTTGGGGGAAGGGTATTTTAAGATATAATATTTAATAGAATATCATATTCAATGTAAACCTTTCAATAGTAATATTATTGAAATTGTGTAATATAAATAAATTAAATAACATAATTTTTATACATTCAAACAATTTATAATCTTAATTTATTAATTTAATGAAAATGTGAGGTGGAAAATTGATAAAATATTATTTCAATCAAGTAGTTTAGACTTTTGAATTGGGAAAATAATTTCTATGTTTGGAAAAAAAATTACATTTAAATGAATCATTTTTTTAATTAAATATTTTTTTGGCTGATCCAAAATTTATAAAAGTATGTAATTCATTATTATATCTTGAATTATTTAATTTAAAATATAGTGCTTATAGAAAACTATATTTTTACAATTCATCTAAAAATTGAATTGTTTTGGAAAATTACCAAAAAATCACTTTAAGAAAATTTTAATGTATTGTTTCTAAAAATAAAATTAATTTTATCAAAATTATTTTCTAACAGAAGTAATTTTAATTTTTAATATAAAAGATTTTGATTTTTAAAAAATAAATTAAAATGTAGTTTATTAAAAATTTGCTTATATTTTCTTTGAGTTTTTATTCCTAATATTTATTTAATAGAATTATAATATTTATTTTTTCTTAAAATACTCGATATAAATATTATTTATATTAAATTTTATTATTTTAAGTTCAAATTACAATTCTAATAGTTAGGTTACTATTCCCAATAGTCATGTTATTATTTCCAATGGCTAGGCCATTATTCCATTAGTCAAACTACTATTCCCATGATCACATTACTATTATAATAATCAAATTACCACCTATAAATACCTTTTAATTCCTCCATACATTATTCACTATAATTCTTCCCATGGTTCGATATTTCTCTTTTCTAAGATGTAAATGGGTTGACTAATATTTTGGTTTTTTTCTATAGTATTGTTCATATGGGTGATAATTCTATCATATTGGTATGATCCACGTTTTCCCATTCTAATTTTTCTATTTAATATATTTTTTACCATTTTTATATTTTGCATTTTCTTGGGTTTAGTTGCTAAATAATGTAACAATATCCATTATTCAAATAAAGTGTTATTAGTTTCTCTAGATGCTTTATATGTATGATGATATATAATATAACTCACATTTATTCAGTAAAAAATATCATTTATAAAGTCTAGATCATTACACTTTTGGAAGGAAAAGAATTCATCATGGTTATTTATCATATAGAATATGAGATTAAGTAGGGATGGAAAATATATTGAGGTATGATTAAAGGATGAAATTATTCTTATGTTATAGAAATAAATCAATTAAGAATGTTATATATTATTCTCTAACTTGATGGTAAATGATTTCCTTAACTTAAGTAAAAAGAAGACAAATCTATTGAGTTACATATGGAATGTATAACTCAGATACCAAGGTATGTTTTTAGAAACTCATGTGTATTATAATAATATAAAATTGGTTTTATAAATACATAATTTGGAAATACAAAGTTTCCTAGTAGTGACATAGATATTGGTTATCATGATAGAGTCTACATCAGATTTTATTATTATGTCACGATACACTAATTCTAGTAAATGATAATTAAAATTAAAAGGGTATTATTTATTTAAGGATGATATAATATAGAACCCTGAGATTTTAGAATATATTTATATTTAAATATTTTGTAAATGTTTGATATATTTATTAACACAAAATATGTAATGCTCACTAGATCATAGGTATGCTTTAATTTAAGCTTATTTTATCTTTGAATTCATTCTATAGGTCTCTTATAATTTGGATCGAAAATTAGTATTTTTTATCAGATAGTCTAGGTGAATTTTTGGTGTACAATTAGTGTTAACAATTTGGTAACCATATAGTATGGCTCAATGAGGTGATAGAGGATTTTTTCTTGGTTAGAGCATGGTTAAAAAATGATGTGGCCCAAAATGGAAATTGTGTGGGGTCTAGTTGATTGCTCAGGGGTTTCACATGGTTTGAGAACAGTTTTACCAAATAGTGTGGCTTGTCCCAGAATATATTGTGACTTTTATTTTAAATATATATTATCAACACATGTTTTTCAAATAGTTAGACTAACTATGTGTCCTAACCGTGTGTGGAACTCCAAGCCATTAAAAAGTTATAAATTAACCGTATACCCTTGATATTTATTATTATTAATATCCTCCTAATCCCCTTCTATATCTACTTAATCATTATTTATAAATCTAGAGGCTTCCTCCCTTGGATTCTTAGAAAAATTACTTCATTCTTGATGGATCTCTTTGTGGTATGTTTCATTTTTTATCAGGTTTCCCCTCTTATTTATAGATCCTCACTAGATCCTTTCTCATATTGTATCATTGGAACCTAATTGGGATATGGATGTTGTATCTAATGGGTTTAAAGGAGGAATTATTTTGTTTATTATATATATATATGATTTTGAGGACCCAATCTACTCTTCTACAATCTTCATTTTCGAAGGAGATTAGTTTTCCCTCCATTTTGAGGTAGGTGTCTCTATAAAAAAGTTATAACACATGAATTAATTTATTTTATTGTAAATTAATTTGGCTTATTCCATGGAACTGATTTATTTATGGTTTTGTGTTTTTATTAGAAAATATTTATATTTTTAAAGGGGTTTTTCTATTAAAACATATTTTTTCACACTAAGTGTTTGATGAAATTATTAAATGGTGGTTTTGGTTTTAAAATGTTTCTTCAAGATCAGAGTTATATATTATGTTATGTGAAAATGTTTTAATAAATGTGAGAATTGTTTTTAAATTAATTTTGAAAAAAATAGCTCAATGGGTAACCATGGGTGTGTTAGGAAATAGACTTTTCACCCATTGTCTCTATAATTCCTCAGTAAGTTTTATGTCACTTTAGTGGGTGTAATACCACTAGAGTATATATTGGTTGGATTAACCTTAGGCCTGTATTGGGGATTAACTTTCATGTATAGCATTTATTCCCAATATGTTAGATCCCAAATGATGTTATTTTTTTCATTTATAATTGTTTTATCACATGATAGTTTACTTCATGGTTATTTTATCATATGCTTATCTTATGGTGTATCCATGGTTATTTTTTATTATGATTTCAATATTTATCACATATACATATCATGTTACCTTTCTTAATTTGAAAAGATATTTATGAAAATAAAAGTATGATTTAAAAAATGGATTTATTTTATAAATATTATTTATAAATTGGATTTTTTTTATCTAGAGATAATGAATTATTTATATTATACATTTTATAGATTATTTAGTGAAATTATATTATATTTAATCCATAAACAATAATTCTTACTTCAGACAGTTGTAGATGTTTTTTAGGACTTAGTTAAAGGGGAGGGAATTATGTAGCATCTTGGTTTCTCTTATTATCATCATCTTCATAGAAAAATGTTCTGGAGGCGATGGTTGGTCTCATGGAGACTTGTCAGTCTTGTCTTGTTTTATTTTTTAGGTTTAGCCATTTTGTCTTAGTTTTTTGTGTATCATGGATATTTATTCTTTTCTTATGTGTTATTATCTATTTTATATTTAGTTATACATGATAATTATCTTTCATTATTGCACCTCACCACATGGTGGACTCTCTCATGGGACTTGTCTAGTTGACCAAGGTTGGTTATTTACAAAATAGTGTTAATGGGGGATACCCATCCTAAATTTTTGTGAAACTATCTTGGTTTGGTTCAGATTATTTTATAGACCAAAGTTAGTACCACTGAAATTAACATAGTAAGTGTAGGAGGGTGTCTAGATAGCTTACTTCTGTGTCTAAAAGTGATTTTCCATGTGGTGTAGGTATTTTTACCAAGTTTGAGACTTGGATTTTGAGGTTATTTGAATGAACTAGGCATGGGGTTTATTTAAATGGTCTATTTACTTTCTTTAGGTTTTGATTTTTTTAAGAATTCATAATAATTAAAATTTATCTGTTTTAAAGGCATTAATATATATTCTTGAGTATGGTCCTTTTATTTTGGAATTTTCTCTCTAACTAATTAGATTTTGTCTTGTGTTATTTAGAAGATTCCTCCTAGAAGAGATCTCACAAATATAAGAGAGGAAGTTGTGAGATAGGTTCTACAGTTGAATCCTCTAGTGGACCCTTCATTTGTGGATTCTTTAATCCACACTATTTAGAATCTAGGTTAAGATGATGTTGGGAACCTAGGACAGATAGTGGATCATGGCTCAAATATTACCAAGTAGAATCCACCCATATTCCATGGTGATAGAGGAAAATAGGAATTTGAGAATTTTATTGATCATATTGAGAGGGTATTTAACTTTATAAAGAATCCTAAGGACTATAAGGTGGAGTTTTCTGTGGACACTCTTGAGGGATAAGGTAGGAGATAGTGGGAATTTATTGTGCTATTAAAGTTTCATAAGGATAACATCTGGGAGTTTCTAACCTTATATTAGGGTGATAGTACCATTCTAGAATACTCCACATACTTTTTTGAGTTGGTGCACTAGGAACCAGATCTTATCACCAATGATTACATTAATTCTTGAAGGTTTTAGATATGGATGAGGGACAATATTCAGTCAAGGTTGGTTCTCATGTTCCTTCTAACTTTTTTGGAGGTGGTCGATAAAGTAGTTATGGTAGAGGAAATCATAGCTAGGATAATTGGTTTGGGTGGAGGTTTTGGTGTATTTTTTGGTCATCATAATGTAAATTTGTATTCAAAAAATATAAGGAACAAGGGAGACACGGCTGGACATAGTAGGACAAAAAATAAACAGGCGCCTGTGAAGGGCTAGAATAATGGAGATCAAGGGCATCTCCTCTAATCAAGTTGAACCCTCAGGCTTTAGGATGTTCAAGCTATGAATACATAAGTTTATATAATCCCTAGTCATCGAGTGAGGCCAAGTTATACACAACTCTGTTACCCTCCCACATAGTGTGGGTAACTTTGGTGTTGTTGTTAAGAATAACGTGAAATTTCCCGGTGGAATAAGAGATCGAACAAGGAATAGCACTGACTCCATGCATGGAATTGTGTAGAAGTAGTGAATCTGTTTCAACCTCTATGATATCATACCCCCTATGGATACACAACCTAAGGCCCATGAGCATTTCCATGGTCTCTACCTAAAGTGAAGAACCCTATCTCAGTAGGGCAGTAATGCTAAGATGACTGAACCATCGGCATCCTGCATGACCCAACCACCCCCCCCCACCCTTAGTATTTCTCGCAAAGTACAGGACCCATTTATATTGGGCTTCAAACCCCTCGATGGTGGTATCCATCAAGCCCATTTTTTCCTTGACCTGCTGTTGTCCAGTTGGGTATTCAAAAACTTTTCTTTAAAATGTGTGAGTGAAGGGGACTCCCTCCAGTTGCATAAAATCATGACTAGATCCATTAACAGATGTTTTATTTGAATTGTGATAGATGTTCCCAATCAATTCACCCCCTCATATCTCACTTTTTTCCTTTATTTTTATAGGAAACAAAATTTTGCATGAAACACCATTGTTTTGGGGCGTAGTGGAGGTGCATGGTACCAAAAAAACACAAAAATGGGAACAAACAGAGCAACACGTGATTTTTTAACGTGTTTCAGTGGTATGCCTACATCCATGGGAGAAACATTTCTCTATTTCTTCTCTCTGGTTCTCTTCAGAGGATAACAACACACAGAGATTACACTATGGATTTCTTCCTTTTACAAATGATGGGATTTTCATCCTGTTTAAATAGAGGAACCAAAACCAGGTTGTTAGAGGGTAGCTCATCTACCCTTGAATCTTCCTTCCCGTCGGCTGATTCAACATTGGTAGCTTCAATGATGGCTTCTACCCACCATGTTGTCCACCATGCTGCCTACCAAAGAAGAATCTGCAGCTGCCTAAGTAGGTGTTGCTGTCAAATGAGACTCCCAAAATGGGAGTGGCCCCCACAAATCTCCCCCTCATGACCAATTTGGGGCAGAATCTTGACCTGGAGTCTCCTTACAGGTGTTGAAAACATCATCAACAAATCGAACACGCTTCTTCACAATAGACGGCGTTACACTTCCACCATCTTCACTCGATCTTGGGCTGACGGTAGTCCCCATCAAATGATACAACCCTTGGGACTCCTTCCCAGTAGGCTTCACTGCATCCCTGCGTGAGACTTCCGACACTCCACCTGCTATGGAAATCTTAAACCCTTTTGCATCAAGCCTGCTTAATGATACCAGGTTCTGTCTCATCCTCGGAATGAATTTTACGTCAGCCAGTTTACGAACTGCTCCATCGGGAGTCTTAAATTTCACAGTCTCGACTCCTCGAACCTCGCATGTTGACCCATCACCAAGTCTCACCGAGTCTTGCACCTTGTGAAAAGTATCAAATGTACCTCTAGTCATACATGTGTGTGTCGAGCTCCCCAAATCCAGAACCCATCCGTCTTCCTTTGGATTTTGAGCTCGCTCATTTTTCCTTCTCAGAAAATGACATTCCCACTTCATGTGCCTGAATCTTTTGCAGTAATTACACTCTACTTCTTCCCGTTCAACTCTCCCATATAAGTATGAGCTTCCCGTTGTCACGTAGAATTCATCATCTGCTGATAAACCTGTTATGTTCACATTATCCTCTTCAACTTTTTTCTTCCCAGCAACGTACCATTTGCGCTCTCCATAATCACTTTTATAGTGACCCTTTTTCCCACACCAGAAACACATGATTTTTCTAGGATCATGTCCCCTGGATTTTGGTCACCATTATTTACCTCCTGATTTCTGATGTTGGATCCTCCCACGTTGATCATCTTGCATCACCATGATTTGCTCACCTGAATGCATCACGGGTTTTCGAAATGCCTCTGAATCTTGAAGTGACGCCATCACCTCGTCCAACTTCAATGTCTCTTTCCCCACAAGCAATGCAGTCACAATCCCATCAAATGATCTTGGTAGTGATGACAAAAGCAATGAATCTTTATATTTCTCTCCAACCTTCACATCGAGCCCCAATAACTGTGTCAGGATTTTGTTGAATTAGTTGGTATGATCCAACAAATTTGCTCCCTCGTCCATGCGCAACTGGTACGGTTTCTTCTTTAAGAACAAATTGTTGGTCAGCGACTTCGCCATATACCATTGCTCTAACTCTTTCCAGATCTCCTTCAGTGATGTCTCGTCCTACACCGAGTACTTTACCTCATTTTCCAGACACAGGAGAATTGTGCTGACGACCCGCATCTCGAGCTCTTCCCAATCATCGGCACCAGTTGTCTCATGCTTTCCTCCATTCAACAATATAATCATGCCCTGCTACACCAAAAGAACTTTCACTGTGCTTTTCCATGAGCCGAAATTGTTTCGACCATCGAACTTCTCGATCTCAAATCTTGGTAGTGCTCTACCACCCGTCATCACTGCCATCGCAAAACATGATCACCACCATCGATGTCGCACCCTTCTAAAACCGCCATATATAGTTCGAATTTTGAAAAACTAACCATACGGATTCATCCAAAATGGTCGAAATAGATGGAATCAACTCCTAGATCTCCAAAATCGGACATCAATTGGTCGAGATATCGCCAAAACAAACTCAATGGTTCAGATCACCTGTCGATGTGGCGCTGATGTGGCAGCTGAAATTCCTTCCAGAATCTCACCGGAATTGTCCTCAGTGGAGTGAATAGTGTCGTCTTATCTGACACAGGGTTACTGTTCACCCATGAGTTGACCAAACCATGACTGAGCCTACCAGGATCGTTTCAACTTCATTTTTATTGCTATTGCAATCGTCTCACTGTCCTCTTCACAGATCTAGCCTCAGAAAAAAATTTCCAACCACTTTCAATTTTCCAGTCACTGGAAAAATAATCTCTACCTTGTCGTCTCACCTCCATTCACTCTGAATTGCCTCTGATACCACTTCTTGGGGCGCAGCGGAGGTGGTGGTACCAAAAACACACAAAAACGGGAACAAACAGAGAAACAAAAGAATTTTTAACATGGTTCGGTGGTATGCCTACATCCACCGGAGAAATGTTTCTCTATTTCTTCTCTCTGGTTCTCGTCAGAGGATAACAACACACACAGATTACACCACAAATTTCTTCCTTTTACAAATGATGGGATTTTCATCCTCTTTAAAAAGAGGAACCAATAACAGGTTGTTGGAGGGTAGCTCATCTACCCTTGAAACTTCCTTCCTGCCAGATGCTTCAACATTGGCAGCTTCAATGATGGGTGTTTCCCACCATGTTTTCCACCATACTTCATACCAAAGAAGTATCTGTAGCCACCTGAGTAGGTGCTACCATCAAAGGAGACTCCCAAAATGGGAGTGTCCCCCACACGTTGTGCAGGACATTCTCTCTGGGACCCCCTCTCCCGGTCTATGGTATCAGCGATCCAGGAAGGGATGATCAGAAATACTAGGAGAGGAGATGGATGTGAACTCCCCAAAGTAATTCCACGTCACATTTTCCCACTCACCTTCAAAGAAAAGATAAACTGAACTTTCCTCCCTATGATCTTTGAAACATTAGCACCTAGATTCCATGATAAGGCCAGATTGCTTAATATTATCGTCTGTTAGAAATTCCTTGTTCCTAATTCTCTAGGTGATGAAATTATACTTAAAGGGTATACTTTTGTCCCAAAGGATGTCATTCCAAACATCCTCTTGATCCTACATGTTGTGTATCTGATAAAAATACTTCAACCTAAAATATTGTAGAGACCCAAAGATGGACGTATATGGACATTACATTACTTTTGCAGAATACTTAATACAAAACAAAAATAGACACCCAATTACCGTAATAGTTTTGTGTCTTTGGAAACTCGGAACATAATATTCTAATCATGGTGAAAGATCTTCAACATCTCCCATAAAGATAACCCCTTTTTTTCTTACCTAAAACCTTTATTTATATCCTAGGGAAAAGAAAACATAAAAAGGGTGAGATAAAATGCTCAGTAAGGGTAAACATAGAGAACATAAAACAATCCATAAACATTTTAATGCAAAAACTTGAACATAAAATCTAAACATAAAAATCTTGAGCAAAGACATAAATCTTGGAAGTACTTAAGGCATATATCATAAATGAACATCAATCATGATAAAATAGTATGGGAATAAAAAATGTAATTGTGGAAAACCATTAATCACATGATATGATTTCCATAGTATCCAAGGCATTTCTGCCAAGACCATCTTAGTGGACAAAGTCCCTTTAAGAATTGAGTTCACTCCTCGTTCCAGTCCTATATTACTGAATCAGATTAACTTACCATTCCATCCATGTCTATATCATGAGATATAAATCTTTACCCAATGAATTTTAGGGAGATATAGGTCTCAACCATCTCATATTGAAATCATTCTTACATGTTTCACAACATAAACATAAATCATTCATCATAACCCAAAGAATAAAATGGGTTTCATAAACATCACCCCATCATAACATAATCCATATAAAACAAATGGATATAATTTCATCATAAGAAAAGTGGAACCATGTAAATCATAGAGATGTTATACTTGAAACATACACATATGAAATAATGTCATCTTGGTTGGAAAATGGTTTTGATAAAACACTTTAAATTAATTCTTGAGGAAAATATCATTTTTTCTTCAAAATCATTTTCTTCTTAAAAAATGATATGAAACTTTAAAATAAAATGATTTTGTTGAAAATAGTCATGAAATATTGTAGAGGAATATTCATGAAAATTAGGTGTTATAAAATTATAAAAATTTGTTCATGTCATGTAAGTTAAAAAAACATTCTTCTCGTACTTTTGATGAAAAAGTCAAAAAGTAACTCATACAGAAAACCACAAAAGATTCCTTTCATATCTTTTACTAAAAATTCACCAATTGGTAAAATTAGATTTAAAAAATTGTAGGAGAAATAAATAATATTACATATTGAGTAAACATGGATGTGGATGATAAATATTCCCCATTAAATTTAGAAGTATAAACAATCTTGGATAAAAATGAGATTGTGAGATTTTCCCTTACCTTAGGTTCGATATGATTCGTACATATCTGAACCTCATATATAATGATTTAAATAATTTCATTTACTTATTAAAGAATCATATTCATTGTTATGATATCATGTATAGTTCACTTATAACTTTATATTACACGTTCTTTTGTAAATTCCATGTTAAAGCAACGTTTTGGGTAAAATCATTTTATTTATCGTACGTGTTTGGACTTGTTGTTCTTCATATTATTATTACTTATATCATGATTTAATTACTTCCAGAATGTAAATAATGATTTATATATCATATATATTGAGTATATATAAATATAATAGGTATATAAATGAAATGAAATACACCATTCATAGAGACGGTAGGTAGTACGTACGCATGAACGTTGTTTCCCTTTCCTTATTGACTTGAATGGAAGTAAGTAGATGAAATATATATATATATATATATATACATAAATCCAGTAGCTTTATACTGTCATATATTTCTTTATTATTCATTATATAAACTTTATAATCATTCTTGAGTGGTTAACATGGAGAATGAATCTCATCGCGTCGTGGAGACGGTAATCCGTACATACGCACAAGTGATGATATCGTTCCCATAATTATTGAATTGAATTGGAGTGGATGATATAATATATCATAATCAGTATAATGTTATAATAACTATAAAAATTTATTCTTTACACCATTATACCCATCCAAGTAAGGTGGTGGTGGAAAAACAGATTACACCACGGCGTGGAGACGGTATTTCCTACGTACGCATGTGCGGTGATTTCATTTTCTATAGGATGGATAGAAGGTGAAATGGGTTTGTTTAATATTTATAATAACATATTATTATATCAGTGATACTGATGTTATTAATTTATAATGAAACAACTAAATAAGAATATGTTGAAGAAGAAAGAAACTTGAAAGAATCGGTAGAAGAGATTACCTCTTCTTCAACGCACCTCTTTTAAGCTTCCTCTTAAGGCACTAGAGTTGGTCTTTTGAGGAGACCAGAACCACTATAATGTTTCTAAGTAAGTTGATAAGGGAAATGGTCAGGGTTTGTCTACGCTTGAAGGCTCAAAATTGTGTAAAGAGAAGACGGAGGAGGTTCCCTTTTATAAGGGAGGAAAGGGGAACCTTAGAAAAAACATAAAATATTATATTATAATAAAGTCATATTCGGTTTATAATAGCTCAAAATTGATTTATTTCGAGACTAAAGTGGGTATGTGTCGAAATACTCTGAAAAAATAGGTTTTAGATAAGTTTAGGTTACTATTTTAACCTTATAATTTAGATTTAACTCTAAGTTAAATAATTTAACATTTACCATATCTTCTTATTTTATTACACTATATGGTTAATAAACTTACTATAACAAGACAAAATAACCTCAAGGGGTTCATTATTAATATATATAACCTTATATAAGTCATTTTTTCGAACCTTAAATTTTTAGGAATAGAATATCAATTAATAATATAATATTTGTTTTAAAAACTATTTTATGTCAATTTTGACACTATTTGATAATTGATTTTTGTGAAAATCATAACAGCATTATTAGTTATAAAAAAGTTAATTGAATCAATACTAACATGTCATATTAAACTAGAAAATTATTTTAATTCATAAAAAGTCTCAAATTACATTTATTTGGGTATTTATAACAACAATTATGTTAGTATTTAATTAATAAGGTTATTACTGCATCATCATTCTATCATAAATAAATTAAATTATTTAATGTCTAAAATTTATAAATAAAATAAAATTATGTAGGAAATATTTTTGTCTTTCTAATTAATATCTATAGTCTAATTTATCTTATGTATAACCCTATATTAAAAATGTTTTATTTATTAAACATTGATTTTAACTCTTTTAACTCTTCTTTGAATTAAATAATAATAAATGTCCTAATCTAATCCAAGTGGACCTAAATGGTAATATTATATTCCTAAGGTTTTTTTTGGTCTAATTATACTTATCCAATAGAATTAGGACATGTTTTAGGGTAATAATAATATCATTTTTACCCTTAATTACCCTATTTACATTTAACCATGGTAAATAAAAGTAAAAAGTTACTATTCACCAACAATTATTTTTATCTTACTAAACCACATTTTAATCCTTGATATTAACCGTGTCTCTTGGATTTTCAAAATTCAACTCACAGAAGCGGAAAAATTAAGTTTTAGGTACAATTGCAAATGCTCCTAAGAGGTGTGTAAAAGACGGTAAAAAGTTCAATAAAATTTTTATATATCTATATTATTATAAAATGAATCCAATGAATTAAATTGAAATTATATAATTATTATGTATATATTTTTACCTAAAATTAATTTACATAAAATAAATGATTATTTAAATAAAAATTCGGTTTTAACCAATAACTCAGTGTTTTGACTATTCATCAAAAATTGAAATTTTTCAGAAATATATCAAAAATTCACCTTAGGCTAATTTCGATATTCCGAATCCAAAAATGAAGTCCGTTTTGAAATATGAAATTTATAAAATTTTAAAAAGTGGGTATTAATATTCATAACATCTATTTTATATAATATTTTAATAACATATCGTTGTTTAGTGAACCCGGTATTGTGTACTACACACGCTATCGTGGAAGGTTGCGATTGCGTGTAATGCAAGCCAAGTCAGGGTTGCGTGTAGTGAAAGATTACTTTTTTGTTTCATATAATATAATCCAAACATATTTCATTTATACATTAAATATATATATATATATATACACTCATTGTTGCATAGAATAACTTCTATCAAACAAACTTGAAATTGTGTGTAACACGGTCCAAGATTAGTGTTACGTATACTGCAAGCTAATACGATGTTGTGTATAGCACAACATAATCTTGGTGTAGATTACAACAGAAGATGTGAAATAAATTAAAAAGAATATATCTTATAAAACCTCAGGGTGTTACATTCTACCCCTCTTAAAATGAATTTCACCCTCAAAATTCGTCAGGGTTATAAATCGTTTACTACTTGAAATTTTCTTTCATAGAAAACCACATCATAAAAAGGAATACTAAAACTTAATTTTAAAAAATAATGTATGAAACGTAACGGTTACCCAAATTAACTTATCTCTGGGTTTCCACATAGGAGAACATAGGTGAAAATATGGATATGGAAGAGAAATTTAACCGTTATGTTCTGATGCAGAGTGATAGGGAACATGGATATGAAAAATCCAACAATCACAAAGACATAAATTTGTGATGATATAAGGTACCATTTGATTCGTCATATATTAGAGTATTAGGACAACATTTTTGTTTTTCATGATCATTTTCTTAACGTTGATGAACTTTTACATAAGGATAAATACTTACTTGATTTCATTGTAATATCATCGTTGGTCATTCCATGAAAAATTAAAACTTCATCCCTATTTAAAGAAATGATGTTAAATTTTTAATTCAGAAGTGTTAGCAGATCATGCGATAGAATGATAAGTCATCCCATCTGTTTCTGTCACAAAAAAGTTTAGCATAAGTTATTAAATATGCATAAGTCCATATATGGTGAGATTAATCATATATGATTCCAACAATGGACTTATAATTCATCTATCATGTCTCTTAATAAAATAAAACTAGTTTCTACTAATTAGGGACTTCCTGTAGGCCAGTGGTAGGCAATAAAGGCCTATCGTACTTCGGTTGTGGGTTCAATTCACGCAACCTTGTCCGACGTGACGGGTTGTCTCTCGTCCTGCAGGTTGTCTTTTTTTCTAAAAAATCTCTATTATAACATTATAGAAATAATATCAAAAAAAGTTCTAGACTTAAACAGTAATATCTGATGTCTGAAATAATCCATTCCAGTCTTTAGACTTATCCAAAATACATCTGTCCAATCTCATAGTATAAAGAAAACAATTACTAGAAATGTCATCAACCAAGCATGTGAATACCATCGTTTATCCCCCATATATCATAAGATATATCTTTTTGATCGCATTCCAAACATGTGAATACCTTAATCTTGTATTCTCTTACAACATGAATTACCATATAACCTTAGTGAAAACATTAATGTTGTCAAAAGGTAACTCTTTCCACATACAAAAATCCCAAAAATTCTATATACTCATACCATGATATCACTTTTTCCTTATACCAGACATGAGCTCATTAATACTATCAAACATCTCATTATCTCCTTATCCTTTCATTATGCACATATCATCTACCTTCTAAAAAATATTTTAATAACCATTCATGGTTACTGGTACCATTCATCATATACTTTCAAAAACTCGAGGAAAGAATATAGTGTAACAATCCTTAGATTTTTCTTTATTCTATAGTACCATACATTATTCTTGATAAACATAAAATCATTCCACTACCTTCTTAAACCACTGACTGAGCTTCATCATTTCCTTCATCTCAAGTATCATTTATAGTCTCTTCATCATCGTCCACATAAATACTACCCATGTGACCATGCTGATTATCTTCATGAGATTTTTTCTTAGGGCATTAGTTTACATAATGACCGTACATTCCACATTTAAAACATTTAACCATTGTTGATGTCTTAGAAATACCATTATCCTTATCCATGGTGTTAACTACACCTTTTCCTTTACAATTACTGTCTTTGTGTCCTTGTTTTCCACACCCAAAGCATTATCCAGTTCCTTTGAAACATTCTCCCTGATCCCTCTTCCCGCATGATTTACATGAGGGAAATTGAACATTCTTTCCTCTATGATCATCATGAAACTCCATCTTTCTCTTATTAGGTGAGTCGGGAAACTTACCAAAGTTGATATTATTTATCATATTATGATATTGTTGATTAGTCATAATAAAGATATGTGGACTTCTAGATCCAATTTCATTTGGTTGCACATAAAGAATATCATTCCATTGTCCATCATATCCTCCTTTATCATGAATCTTCTTGTTTCCATCCATTTTCTAAAACCCAAAAAGAATAGCATGAGAAGAAAAAATCGTAATCAATGAGGATTACCTTAAATATCTAACATATTAGGTTAAATTCTAAGATCGTTACCATAATTATAGGTCTATAACATATACTTATACATAACCTCAGGGACATCCCTAGACATACCTTAGAAATATCTCTAGGAATCTCACTAAATTTTTCACATCCTAGTTTCCAAAGGTCAACTAAACCTTTCCTATAATACCAACTGTAGAGACCCAAAGTTTGACGTATATGGACATTACATTACTTTTGAATAATACTTAATACATAACAAAAACAGACACCCAAGGACTGTAATAGTTTAGTGTCTTTGGAAACTCGGAACATAATCGTCTAATCATGCCAAAAGATCCGCAACATCTCCAATAAAGATCTTCCCCTTTTTTTCTAACCAAAAACCTTAATTTATATCCTGGGGAAAATAAAACATAAAAACGGTGAGCTCAAATGCTCAGTAAGGGTAAACATAGAGAACATAAAACAATCCATAAACATTTGAATGCAAAAACTTGAACATAAAATCTAAAAATAAAAATCCTGAGCAAAGACATAAATCTTGTAAGTACACAAGGAATATATCATAAAGGAACATCAATCATGATAAAATAGCATGGGAATAAAACATGTAATTTTGTAAAACCATTAAGAACATGATATGATTTCCATAGTACCCAAGGCATTTCTGTCAAGACCATCTTAGTGGACAAAGTCCCTTTCTGAATCGAGTTCACTCCTCGTTCCAGTCTTGTATCACTGAATCGGATTAAATTAATGTTCCATCCATGTCTATCTCATTAGATATAAATATTTAACCAATTCATTGGAGAGAGATATAGGTCCCACCCATCTCATATTGAAATCATTCTTACGTGTGCCACAACATAAACATAAATCATTCATCATAACCCAAAGAATAAAATGGGTTTCATAAACATCATCCCATCATAACATAATCCATATAAAACAAATGGATATCATTTCATCATAAGAAAAGTGGAACCATGTAAATCATATATACATTATACTTGAAACATAAACATAATAAATAATTTCATCTTGGATGGAAAATGGTTTTGATATAACACTTAAAATTAATTCTTGAAGAAAATATCCTTTCTTCTTCAAAATCATTTTATTTTCACAAAATTCCATGAAATGTAAAAAGAAAAGTATTTTTTTGAAAATAGTCATGAAATCTTGTAGAGGAATCTTAATGAAAATTAGACGTTATAAAACCGTAAAAATATGTTCATGCTGTGTAAGATAAAAAAACATTCTTCTCGTACTTTTTCTGGAAAAGTCAAAAAGTAACTCATACAGAAAACGAAAAAAAATTACTTCCATATGTTTTAATAAACATTCACCAATAGGTAAAACTGTATTTAAACAATTGTAGGAGGAAAGAAGTAATATTACATATTGAGGAAACATGGATTTGGATGATAAATATGCCCCAGTATATTCAGAAGTATAAACAATCTCGGATAAAAATGAGATTGTCATATTTTCCCTTACCTTAGGTCTGATATGCTTCATACATATCCAAACCTCCTATATAATGATTTAAATAATGTCATCGACTTATTACAGAATAATATTCATTGTTATGATATCATATATGGTTCACTTATGACTTTATATTACCTGTTCTTTTGTAAAATCCATGTTAAAGCAGTGTTTTGGGTAAAATCATTTTTTTATCGTACGTGTTTGGACTTGTTTTTATTGATATTATTATTACTTATATCATGATTTAATTAATTCCATAATTTAAATCATGATTTATGTATCATATATATTCAATTTATATATATATAAAATAGATAGATAAATGAAATGGAATACGTCGTTCATGGAGACGGTAGGTCGTACGTACCCAAGAACGTTGTTTCTCTTTCCTTATTGACTTGAATGGAAGTAAGTAGATGAAATATATATATACATAAATCCAGTAGCTTTATAACGTCATATATTTCATTATTATTCATTATATGTACTTTATAATCATTCTTGAGTTGTTAACATGGAGAATGAATCTCATCGCGTCGTGGAGACGGTAATCTGTACGTACGCATGAGCGATGATATCGTTCCAATAATTATTGAATTTAATTGGAGTGGATGATATAATATATCAGAATAATTATAATTTTATAATAACTATACATATTTACTCTTTACACCATTATACCCACCCATGTAAGGTGGTGGTGGAAAAACAGATTACACCACAGCGTGGAGACGGTATTCCATACGTACGCACGCATGGTGATTTCGTTTTCCGTAGGATGGATAGAAGGTGAAATGGGGTTGTTTCATATTTATAATAACATATCAATATATCATTTATACTGATGTTATTACTTTATAATGAAACAACTAAAGAAGAATAAGTTGAACATGAAATAAACTTGAAAGAATCGGTAAAAGAGATTACCTCTTCTTTGACGCACCTCTTTTAAGAATCCTCTTAAGGCACTAGATTTGGTCTTTTTAGGAGACCCTAACCTCTATAATGTTTCTAGAGAAGTTGATAAGGGAAATTTTCAGGGTTTGGCCGAGCTTGAAGGCTCAAAATTGTGTAAAGAGAAGAGGGAGGAGGTGCCCTTTTATAAAGGAGGAGAGGGGCACCTTAGGAAAAACATACAATATTATATTATAATAAATTCATATTCAGTTTATAATAGCTTAAAATTGATTTATTTTGAGACTAAAGTTGGTATGGGTCTAAATCCTCTCAACCAATAGGTTTTAGACATGTTTAGGTTACTATTTTGACCTTATCATTTACATTTAACTCTAAGTAAAATAATTTAACCTTTGCTGTGTCTTTTTGTTTTCTTGAACTATATGGTTAATAAACTTACTATAACAAGGAAAAAGAACCCCAAGTGGTTAATTATTAACATATATAACATTATATAAGTCATTTTTCCGAACCATAGATTTTTAGGAATAGAATATCAATTGATAATATAATATTTCTTTTAAAAACTATTTTATGTAAATTTTGACACTATTTGGTAATTGATTTTTGTGAAAATCATAAAAGCATGATTAGTTAAAAAAAGTTATTTTAATAAATACTAAAATGTCATATTAACCTATAAAATTAGTTTAATTCCAAAAAAGTCTAAAATTATATTTATTTGGGTATTTATAACATCAATTATGTTAGTATTTCATTAATAAGGTAATTACTTCATCATCATTGTGTCATAAATAAATTAAATTATTTAATGTCTAAAAAATATAAATAAAATACCATTATGTAGGAAATATTTTTTTATTTCTAATTAATATCTTTAGTCTAATTTATCTTATATATAACCCTATATTAAAAATGTTTTAGTTATTAAACATTGATTTTAACTCTTTTAACTCTTCTTTGAATTAAATAATAATAAATGTACTAATCTAATCCAAGTGGACCTAAATGATAATATTATATTACTAAGGTTTTTTTGGTCTAATTATACTTATCCAATATAATTATGACATGTTTTCGGTTAATAATAATATCATTTTTACCCTTATTTACCCTATTTACTTTTAACCGTGGTAAATAAAAGTAAAAAGTTATTATTCACCAAAAAATATTTTTATCTTATTGAACCACATTTTAATCCTTGATATTAACCATGTCTCTCGGATTTTTGAAATTCAACTCACATAAGCGGTAAAATTAAGTTTTATGTACAATTGGAAATGCTCCTAGGAGGTGGGTAAAAGACGGTAAAAAGTTCAATAAAATTTTTATATATCTATATTATTATAAAATGACTCCAATGAATTAAATTGAACTTATATAGGTATTATGTATCTATTTTGACCTAAAATTAATTTAAATAAAATAAATTATTATTTAAATAAAAAGTCATTTTTAACCAATAATTCAGTGTTTTCATTATTCATCAAAAATTGAAAGTTTTCAGAAAAATACCCAAAATTCTCCCTTGGCTAATTTCGATATTCCGAATCCAAAAATGAAGTCCATTTTGAAAGATAAAATTTTTAAAATTTTAAAAAGTGGTTATTACAATTTATAATGACTAGTTTATATAATATTTTAATAACATATCGTTGTTTAGTGAAATCCAGTATTGCATACTACACACGCTATCATGGAAGGTCGCGGTTGCGTGTAATGCAAGCCAAGTCAGGGTTGCATGTAGTGAAAGATTCCTTTTTTGTTGCATATAATATAATCCAAACATATTTTATTTATACATTGAATATATATATATATATTTACACTCATTGTTGTGTAGAATAACTTCTATCAAAAGAACTTGAAATTGTGTGTAACACGATCCCAGATTAGTGTTGCGTATACTACAAGATAATACGGTGTTGTGTATAGCACGAGATAATCTTGGTGTAGTGTACAATAGAAGATATGAAATAAATTAAAAATAATATATCTTCTAAAATCTTGGGGTGTTACAAATACCCCGAGGGAGACGGGGTGAAGACACACCTATCAGGTTCTGAAATCAGTTCGATGAGGTTGTACAGATCCTGTTGGTCCCTGTCAAGAATAGCTTTATTAAAATACATATTAAGACTAACTTCCCTAAAGGTAATGTTAGTGGTCGGGAACCCTAAAAAATCGATGTTATTCCCACTCCAGTTCTGGTGCCAGAAGGAGATATCCCCTTTCCCAAAAATCCACCATGAATAGGGTTGAAGGACCATGACGAGTGGGCCAATCACAGACCAAAGGGATGAGGCATGGCCATCCCCTGATTCCAGATTCCCCAGATAGCTTCTATGCATTGTTATCCCCCATAGGGTATGTTTCTCCAGGATCTCCCATGATAATTTTTCATCCAGGCGGAGGAGGGTATCTTTGAGACTACGCACGTTGATACCACCCTCCTTAACTGGCTTCGCCATCTTATTCTAGGAAATCCAATTCCTTTTACATTCGGAATGGCATCCCATAAGAAGTGGGAAAGGATTTTGTCAATGTTTTTGATGACTCCTTTCAGGACCTTAATGGATGAGATGGCATACATTGGCATAGAAATAATCACATTGTTAACCAGAACTATACCACCACCAAAGTAAAAAATACTTGTTCTTCAAATTCAGTACTCGATTCGTGATCTAACTGATGAGACTATCAAAGTTGTAGATATAGATTATTCCTGATGAGATAGGGGAACCCAGGTATTCCATATCAAGGACCCCTCTCTGCATGTCTATACTACGGATCACAATAGATAAATGGTTGGAGAGACATTTTTTGGACATAAAGAATTTTCTCTTATACTTATTAATCACCTGGCCAATCCAGTGGAAGTACTCCTCCAAAACCCTGATCAAATCATGAATCAATATTCTAGAGGAAATCATTAAGATGATCATATCATCCGTGAATAAGAGATGGTAGATGGGGGGAGATCTCATATTTATATGATATGGGAGTATATCACTTTTTCTTAACCTTCTTCAGATGAGGAAACTGAGAACGAATCAAAATACTCTGAGAGATCGGGTCCCACTACCTAAGCCCTTGGGTGGCCTTAAAGAATTCCTAAGACTTCACC
The DNA here is from genome assembly GCA_963277665.1 of Viscum album. Classification (NCBI taxonomy): domain Eukaryota; kingdom Viridiplantae; phylum Streptophyta; class Magnoliopsida; order Santalales; family Viscaceae; genus Viscum; species Viscum album. The sequence continues at coordinate 394,364,199 of OY728158.1, forward strand.
ATGAACGTAACCACAAACCACGAGGAAATAAAGCAACCAAAAATAATATCAACATTCCATGAGGATTGGCCCATACCTATAATCACTTTTTTTTGGAAGTATTTCCTAAGTTAGTATGGTTGGTTCCACTCTCACCAAGGGTTTTTAGGTTCGTACCGAAGTCTCCAAGGGTGGTGGGTCTTATCCTCAGGCCAATGGGGATGTTCATATGGCTAGGAAATATTTGGGAGGAGTTGATACTGAATGAATTTATATTGTAGAGTATACACCAGAGGAATCTAATGTAGGGACAGATACTTTTAGAGGTACAATATTTATTTTGTCTTCTATGGTATTATATTTATTTGATTCATGTGATAATCATTATTTTATATCATAAAACATAGTTTACATGTTAAACTTATGTTTACATATTATTCTATTCTTGATAGATCTTTCAATGCCTTTTGGAAAGTGGTCTGAATGAGGTTTCAATTTCCCATGTGTTGGGTGATGATAAACACTTTTAATTGTTGTGGTATTTCTTAGTTATTGATCCTGATATCATTGACCTGATTATTAGAATGGATTTTATGATAAATGTTAAGTACTAGATCAATTTTAATCATCATTGAGTTCAATTTTTGTCTCCTAATGGAGTCACACATGTCTTCCAAGGTGAGTGGGATTCAAGGTCTGGGAGAGCAGGTCCTATTTTTCCATATGATAGGTTGATCTCATGTCAATTTTAGGAGATGTTCCTAGATGTTATTAATCCTTGTTTGAGTAGTCCACTTCCTACTGTGGTGTGTTCATACCTCAAGGTGTTCCTGGATGATTTTTTTATAACCATAGAGGGAAGTTGAGTTTACATTTGACTTACTCCCTGATATAATGCCAATTTCTATTCCATCTTATTGTATGTCACCCACTGATTTATTGGAAATTAAATTCCATATTTCAGAACTTGTGGCTAAGGTATTTATTCATCCAAGCATGTTACTATGGGATTCTCCAATCCTATTTTCTACAAAGGTGGATAGGATCCTGAGAATTTTTATGGATTATCAAAAGTTAAATTAAGTGAACATTAAGATCAAGTATAATTTTATTAGGATTTATGATCTATTTGATCATTTTATAGGGTCTCATTAGTTTAAAAAGATCAACCTTTGGTCAGTGTACCACCATTTGAGAGTTTGAGAATATGATATACCTAAGATAATTTTTAGGAGTTGGTATGGGATTTTTGAGTTTTCGGTTATGATATTAGACCTCACTAAGATCCTAAGATATTTATATAATTGATGAACCAAGTATTTCATCAACTATTAGACTCTTTCATGGTTATATATGTGGATGAAATTTTGGTGTACTCCATGTCAAAGGAGGAACACATGGATCATATTGATATCATTCTTAGAACCTTGAGGGAACATTCTATGTATGGTAATCTTTTAAAATTTGAATTTTTGATCTAGGAAGTAAAGTTTCTAGGGAATTTAATATATGAGATTGGAATCTCAGTGAATCCTAAAAATATATAGAAGGTTATGACATGGGAGAAATCCAAAAATGTGGTTGAAATTGAAAACTTCTTAGGGTTTGTTGGTTACTATAGGTGGTTTGTTCGAAACTTCTCTAAGTTCACTTATCCAATGATATCATTAACCTGTATGGGTGTAAAGTTTTAATGGAATCAAAAATGTTAGAGATATTTTTAGGAATTGAATAATAGGTTGACTTCATCTCAAGTTTTGATTCTTATAGAACTAGGTTTTGGATATGATTTCTTCTCTAATGCTTCTAGTATGTGTTTCGGGTGTGTCTTGATGTTAGGGAAACAGTTGGTGGATTCTTGCTCTCTCCAGTTACACCCTCATGAGAAGAACTACCCAACACAAAATCTTGAGCTGGCATAAATTATGCATACACTCAAAATGTGGAATCACTATCACTTTGAGGAGAGTTTTATGGTATATTATGATCATAAGAGCCTAAAGTATATTTTCACTTAGATAGATATGAACTTGCGACATAGATTCTAGGTTTATTATATTCATACTTTTGACTTTTATATTTCATATAATCATGGAAAAATGAATCTGTTCATCAATGAAATGAGAATGAAATTACTGACTCAAGTATTGGAAGAATTAGTAGAGGAGTGTTATTTGATGAGTTTTTTTCTAGAGATTAGATTTTGAGTGGAAGAGGTTGGTTGGGAGTTGTACTTGGCATTGATAAAGTATAACTCATTATTTGATGAGTGGATTTGACTTGAGTAGGCATATGACATCAAGTTCCACTAATTTAGTGAAATCCAAAATGGTGGGGAGACATTGGGTGAGAGGTATCATTCTCATGATGTAACCTTGTGTTTCTGAAGTAGGTTGGTTGTTACGTAATCTCTAATAAAATAATTGATGGAAAATGGACATCATTCCTGATGGTATTTATACCTTGGGACAACCAAGATGTATCATGATTTTGAAACATAGGTATTGGTGGCCAAGGATGACATGGTCAGTTGTAGAATTTTCTTCATAGTGCTTGATTTTTCAAAGAATAAAAAAAGTGAACCAAAGACCTGTAGGTTTATTACATCCCTTACCTATTCTGGTATGGAATTGGGGTGAAATATCTATGTATTTTTTCATTGGTTTACCACAAACACCTAATGGTAAGGATATGATTTAAGTGATCATTGATCAAATAAAAAAACCAAAACAATTTCTCCCAACCAAGGAGATGATTAAGGTAAAACCGCTCAGGAACTTTGACGTTGGAGAGGTTATGAGACTTCATCGGGTTCCCTATACAATTATTTCTGGAAGGGACCTATGGTTCAAATCTAGTTTCTAGAAACTTTGAAAGATGGTAATTGGTTCATAGTTTAAATTGAGCACAACATATCATCTACAAACTGATGGACATACAAAGAGAGCTATTCAGATTATTGAGGATATGATCTAGGTGTGTGTGTTTTATTTTGAATGTTCTTAGAAAAATTATTTACCTTTGGTTTAATTTACCTATAACAATGGTAATCATTACTTGATAAAGATAGATCCCATAAAGCATTGTATGGGCAGCAATGTAGGTCTCCTTTATGTTGGGTGTAGTTGGGAGAGTGATCCTTGGTTAGATCGAGCCTTGTCCAGGAAACAATGGAAAGAGTGCATTTGATCTAGAAAAGGTTGGTCACATCACAGAGTCATCATAAATATTATGTGGATTGTCATCGCTGGCTGCTAGAGTTTGTGGTTAGTGATCAGGTTTTTCTTATAGTTTCACCTCACATGGGAACCATCAACTTGGTAAGGAGGGTAAGTTGAAACTAAGGTTTTTTGGCCACTTTGATGTCATTCAATGAGTTGGAAGTATGGAATATCAGTTAGAATTATTATCTTATTTGACTCTGAGTCATGATGCATTTCATTCTTCCCAAATGATAAGGTATCAACCGAATCCTTCCCATGTGATTGAATGAGAGGATGTTGATCTTGATCTTGAAACCATTATAGTTAAGCATCCTTTTCGGATTATATATCCCCAAGATAATGTATTGTGTAGTAAAATGATCCCTTTATTCTATGTAATATGGTAGTGCAGATAGAATATCCATGAGTTATGGAAGTGGGAGTTGTTGATGAGGTAGCATTGGCCTTCTCTTTTTGTGAGTCCAAGATCTTGATCACTTTTTGGGGACAAAACCCAATCATGGTGGGGATAATTATAACACTCACTGGATTTAATGTATGATTTAATTTAATCATGGTTTGACATTGAATTTTTCTAGAAGATTTTAGGGAACAAGGGTAAAAAATGAAGATTTTTTTAGAATACAGTCCAAGAAAATGATTGGAACATAGTTAGTGTCAATTTTACGGTAACCATGCAGTATGGCTCTGTGAGGTGACATATGAGTTTTTATAGTTTGAGAATAGTTAAACTAACTTTGTGGGTTATCAAGGAAATCTTGATGGATATGGGTGATTGTAAAGGGGAATTACATGGTTTGATAATGGTTTTCCCAAATTTTGTCTTTTCCTAAGAGATCATACAGCTTGTATTTTGAAGAGAGAGTAGCCATGCATGGTTGGCATGTGGTTAGACTAGTCATGAAGCCAAACCGTGTATGGCCCCCCAAGATATTACAAAGTTGGAAATTACTCATATTACCTAGATCACTTTTATTTCTAATCTCCTAATAATACCCTTTTCGATTGACATAATCATTCTCTAGTGCTCTATGAGATTCCTCCCATGTATTCTTGGAATAATTCATTCATTCTTCATGGATCTATTCAAGGTATATTGCATTTTTAATCTAGTTTCCCCTCTTCTTTGTAGATCTTCACTAGATAACTTATCCTATTATCTTGTTGAAAAAAAATTGGGATGCGGATATCATATATAATGGGTTTGATGAAGGATTTATGGTGTTTTATATAGATCTAGTATCGTTAGGACCCAATCTACTCTTCCTTGATCTCTCCTTTTAAAGGAATTCGTTTTCACTCTATTTTGAGGTAGGTGTCCCTATAAAACGGTTCTAACAAATTATTTGTAGATACCCAAAGCATGACGTACATGGAAATTACATTACTTTTGCGGAATACTTAATACATAACAAAAACAATCACCGAAGGACCGTAATAGTTTAGTGTCTTTGGAAACTCGGAATATAATCTTCTAATCGTGTTGAAAGATATTCAACATCTCCCATAAAGATCTTTCCCTTTTGTTTTCTTAACTAAAACCTTTATTTATATCCTGGGGAAAAGAAAACATATAAAGGGTGAGCTCAAATGCTCAATAATGTTAATAATGGAGAAAATAAAACAAACCATACACATTTGAACTTCAAAACATGAACATAAAGTTTTAACATCAAAATCTTGAGTTGTGAAATAAATCTTGGCAGTACGTAAGTAATAGATCATAAAGTAACATAAATCATGATAAAATAGCATGGGAATAAAACATGTAATTGTGGCAAACCATTAAGCACATGATATGATTTCCATAGTAGCCAAGGCATTTCTGCCAAGACCATCTTAGTGAACAAAGTCCCTTTCTAATTCGAGTTCACTCCTCTTTCCAGTCTTGTATCACTGAACAGGATTAACTTACCATTCTAGACATGTCTATCTCATGAGATATAAATCATTAACCAATGAATTAGAGGTATATATAGGTACCACCCATCTCATAATAAAATCATTCTTACTTGTGCCACAACATAAACATAAATAATTCATCATAACCCAAAGAATAAAATGGGTTTCATAAACATCATCCCATCATAACATAATCCATATAAAACAAATGGATATAATTTCATCATAAGAAAAGTGAAACTATGTAAATAATAGAGACATTATACTTGAAACATACACATATGAAATAATTTCATCTTATATGGAAAATGGTTTTGATAAAACACTTGAAATGAATTCTTGAGGAAAATATCCTTTCTTATTCAAAATCATTTTCTTTTCAAAAAATGCCATGAAATTTTAAAATAAAAAGATTTTGTTGAAAATATTCATGAAATATTTTAGATTAATCTTCATGAAAATAAGGCGTTATTAAACCGTATAAAATCTGTTAATGCCTTATAAGTTAAAAAACATTCTCATCGTACTTTTGCCGAAAAAGTCAAAAACTTCCTCGTATGGTAAACAAAAGAAAGATTATTTCCATAACACAATGTAAAAGTCAAAGATGGGTAAACATGACTTTAAAAATACATGGAAGAATATTAAACACTTTATGAAAAACATTTTTATGGACATGGATGAAAAATATAACCCCAGTAAATACTTAGTAATAAACAATCTCGGATAAAAACGAGATTGGAAAAGTTATTCGTTGCCTTAGGTCCGATATAATTCGTACGTATATGAACATCCTGTATAATGATTTAAATAATGTCATTTAATTATTAAATAATCATATTCATTGTTATTATATCATATATGGTTCACTTATGACTTTATATTACCCGTTCTTTTGAAAATTCCAGGTTAAAGCAGTGTTTTGGGTAAAATTGTTTAATTTATCATATGTGTTTTGATTTATTGTTATTGATATTATTATTACTTATATCATGATTTTCTTACTTTCAGAATGTAAATAATGATTTATATATTATATATATTCAGTATATACATATATATAATAGATAGATGAATGAAATGAAATACACCGTTCATGGAGACGGTAGGCCGTACGTATGCATGAACGTTGTTTTCCTTTACTTATTGACTTGAATGGAATTAAGTAGATGAAATACATATATATATACATAAATACAGTAGAATTTTTATGTCATACATTTCATGATTACTTATTATATATACTTTATAATCATTGTTGAATTGTTAACATGGAAAATGAATCTCATCGCGTCGTGGAGACGGTAATTCGTACGTACGCACGAGCGATGATATCGTTCACATATCTATTGAATATAATTGGAGTGGATGATATAATATATTAGAATCAGTATTATTTTATAATAATCATATATATTTATTCTTTACACCATTATAACCATCCAAGTAAGGTGGTGGTGGAAAAACAGATTACACCACGACGTGGAGACGGTATTCCGTACGTACGCACGCGCGGTGATTTTGTTTTCCATAGGATGGATAGAAGGTGAAATGGGGGTTTTTTATATTTATAATAACATATCATTATATAAGTAATACTGATATTATTACTTTATAATGAAATAACTAAATAAGAGGAAGTATAAGAAGAAAGAAACTTGAAAGAGTCGGTAGAATAGATTACCTCTTCCTCGACGCACCTCCTTTAAACTTATTCATAGGGCACTAGATTTGGTCTTTTGAGAAGAACAGAACCTCTATGATATAACTATAGAGGTTGATAAGAGTAATTGACAGGTTTTGGATGAGATTTAAGGCTCAAAAGTGTGTTAAGAGAAGAGGGAAGGGGTTCCCTTTTTATAAGGGAGGAGAGGGGCACCTTAGGAAAAACTTAAATTATTATTTTATAATAAAGTCATATTCGGTTTTTAATAGCTTAAAATTGATTTATTTAGAAGATAAGGTGGGTTTGCGTTGAAATCATCTCAACCAATAGGTTTTAGACAAGTTTAGGTTACTATTTTAACCTTATCATTTAGATTTTACTCTAAGTTAAATAATTTAACCTTTACCGTGTCTTCTTGTTTTATTACACAATATGGTTAATAAACTTACTATAACAAGCCAAACGAACCCCAAGTGGTTCATTATTAATATATATATCCTTATCTAAGTCATTTTTCTGAACCTTATATTTTTAGGAATAAAATAACAATGAATAATATAATATTTTTTTTAAAAACAATTTTATATCAATTTTGACACTATTTGGTAATTGATTTTTGTGAAACTCATAACGGAATTATTATTTCGAAAAACGTTAATTAAATCAATACTAACATTTCATATTAACCTATAAATTTTTTTAATTCATAAAAAGTATAAAATTACATTTATTTGGGTACTTATAACATCAATTATGTTAATATTTCATTAATAAGGTAATTACTGCATCATCATTGTGTCATAAATAATTTAAATTATTTAATGTCTAAAAATTATAAATAAAATACCATTATGTAGGAAATATTTTTACCTTTCTAATTAATATTTATAGTCTAATTTATATTATGTATAACCCTATATTAAAAAGGTTTTAGTTATTAAACTTTGATTTTAACTATTTTAATTCTTCTTTAAATAAAATAATAATAAATGTCCTAATCTAATCCATGTGGACCTAAAGGGTAATATTTTACCCCTAAGGTTGTTTTTGGTCAAATTACACTTATCCAGTATAATTAGGACATGTGTTAGGGTAATAATAATATCATTTTTACCATTAATTTCTCTATTTACTTTTAACTCTGGTAAATAAAAGTAAAAAGTTACTACTCACCAAAAAAATATTTTTATCTTATTGAACCACATTTTACTTACTGATATCAATCATTTCTCTCGGATTTTTGAAATTCCACTCACATAAGTGGTAAAATTAAGTTTTATGTAAATTTGCAAATTCTCCTAGGAGGTGGGTAAAAGACGATCAAAAGTTCAATAAAATTTTTATATATCTAAAATTATTATAAAATGACTCTAATGAATTACATTGAACTTATATAGGTATTATATATCAATTTTTACATAAAATAAATTTAAAAAAAGTAAATAATTATTTAAATAAAAATTTGGTTGTTTAATAATAACCTCATGTTTTCACTATTCATCCAAAATTGAAAGTTTTCAGAAAAATACCAAAATTTCACCCTAGGATAATTTTGATATTCCGAATCCAAAAATGAAGTCCATTTTGAAAAATAAAATTTCAAAAAGTTGGTATTACTATTCATAATGACTAGTTTATATAACATATCGTTGTTTAGTGAAACTCGGTATTGCGTACAACATACGCTATCATGGAAGGTCGTGATTGCGTGTAATGCAAGCCAAGTCAGGGATGTGTGTAGTGAAAGCTCCTTTTGGTGTGGCGTACAACACAAGACATCAATGAAATTAAAAATAATATTTTTCATAAAATCTCGGGGTCTGGCATTAATTGCATTATGTTATTGTAAATTCGTTAAATTAATTTCATGAAATTTATTTATTTATGGTCATGGGGGTTTTATTGGATAAGATTCATGTTTTTAAATAGGTTTATCTTTAAAATATATTTTTTCACACCAAGTGTTTGATGAAATACTTAAATATCAATTTTGGTTTTAAAATGGGGATTCAAGCCGGAAAGTGGAAAATCTTTTATATCAATTTATTTTATTAAATTTGATCATGGTTTTTAAATGGATTTTAAAAAAACTTATCACATTGGGTAACCTTGGGTGCATCAAGAAATATACTTTTAACTTTGTGTGTGTAATGCCACATGATGTTTTAGGTAACTTTAGTGGGTGTAATGCCACTAGAGGTTGTATTTGTAAGAACCCGGATCTTTATTTCAGGTATATTTTTCCTTTTCTGGTCATTTTTGAGAAAAGATGAGTTTCTAGAAATTTTCGAAGTACATGCCATGTACTTCCAGAGTACACGCTGTGTACTCCTTTGCTGCTTGAAGTCATGTGTTGACCGTGTCCGGGCCACACACACAGTGTGTAGGGGTGAAGTGGAGGACGCTTAAAGCGGGGTATGGAAAAACAGAGTACATGACGTGTACCTCAGAAGTACACACCGTGTATTTTCTTTTTAGCATTAAATGGACCGGAGTCGCGCCAAATAGATAGTACACTCTCCTTCTTCAGGTTTTTAATCCAAGAGTGACCCGTACGGACGCGTTTCTTCTCCGAGCCCTCGTGGCTCCGTTCGATCTCTGTTTCAGCCATCGTCGATTTCGTTGGGATCACCTCGGTAAGCTCTCTCTTCTACTTTATCCTTTTTCCATGATTCCTCCTATTTTTCAAGTTATCATGGATTGTGCGTTTTGGACTTTTTCTCATATCTTCGACGTTCTAAGGAGAATCAATTGTCGTGGTTCACTTATATCAATCTCCTAGCATCAAGGTAGGTGGTTTGTTTCCCTGCGTTGAATTTCTTTGAGTTTTGGTTGCAAAAGTGTCGGATACCCATGTATCGGGTATCTCGGGTTTGAGATTTTGATCCTATTGTTTATTGGCCTTAGATTGCTTGTTAGTTTATGATTAATTGATACTAATATATTCTTGTTTTCATGTATTAAGACCACCCCATGGGTGTTTTTCCCTGTTTGGCTGTTTATTGTCGTTTGGTACCGTTGCCTATGAGGCAAACCCAATTGAAATTTCTAGTTTACTTGTTATAACTGATTGCATGTGTTTCATACTATTTAAATTATTTTGATTCTTTTTATCTTTTATCTAAGTAGTTGATGAACTTACTTAGGGTTACTGACAGTCGATTACGCTCGACTGGACTACTCAGGGATGTGAGAACCTGGTGCGGGAGATCAAAGGGGGAATAGATGATTAAGTGCTTCCCTAGAGAGTCTGTTGGTTTTAGTTTCGTACACATGATCTACGGGAATAGGATTTTGTGCTTCCCAAGAGTGTTCTTAGTTTACGCACGTATCGAGACCACATGAGGAATTAGATGTAAGTGCTTACTCAGAGAGTTTGTAGCTATCATTGCAAGACCATAGGGGAATTTATGTGAGAGCTTACCAGAGTGTTTGTGCCTTGTTTGATTACTAGAGTATAGGGGTATGCTAGTTTGAACCACCCAAAGAGTCAGTGTGAATTTTGTTTGGTTGGTTGTGACGAGTCCACAAAGCCAATGAACAAGCTTGTTTTTGTACTTCTTGTGGTTCAGGTAGTCTTTTGAGTTTCCAACTGTGATACATGCTTTACCTTGGAATAGGGAGCTTTGCTAGTTTCCCTGGTTGTTTAATTAAATGAATTTGAACGGTAAATGGTAGGATTTTTACTGGTGTGCTCCTAGTTCATTATTGTATTTATTTCCTTCACTTTTTCTATATTGGTCACCGACAATAGGGCACAGATCTTGTGGTGGTTGCCTACTGGGATTAGTCTCACACCCTGTTTGGGTCCTGCTTTTCGGCCCAAACAGATTATATGGTTGCAGGTGTGGATAGGGATTGTGGCCCTTCTACCTCAGGTACTTTATTGCTGGTTGAAGCTGGAGAGCATGAGACCGGGCATTGGCTCGCGATGCTTCTGGAGTTGTAGTTCACTTTTAGTACTTGGGTTTTAGTTGTATTTCAGCACGTTTATTTGTTTACTTCTTTCCATAGACACATGTACCATACTGCATCATTATTATATCGTACATTGCTTCTACTTTTAGTTCAGTTGTTGTATGTTGTTTACTGCTTCCACTATTGTACATGTTTGTTCTTCCATTGTATACTTTACCAAATGAGGGCATAGTTTTCCCACCTACTCACCAAGGCCCTCACTGCTAGTCGGCAGCCTCTGACATTTGGGAAAACACGCTTGAGGTCATGTGGCGATCCAGGTACGGGGCAACAGTTATGTGGCTCCGGATTCGGGACGTTACAAAGTGGTATCAGAGGAGGTTTCTTTCTTTTATATTGCCTTACTGTTTTGTGAAAATAGACAGGTATAGGAAGGAATGGTTAGTTAGTACTTAACTGTTCCCGGGAGTAATTAACCCGTGTACAGGGAAAAGCTATATTACCACGTAATTGCAATTTTCAGTTTTTTCAAGTGTTACAGTTTATTATATTTCACCATTGGGTGATGCACGTGTTTTTTGTTGTTACAGTTTATATGATTGTGGTTCTATTTGGTTGTAACCCGATGAGATGAGGGTATTTCATCTCATGCATCATATAGGCACTGGTTATGAAATCACATGTCATGCCTTTTTTTCTATGTCATCTAGGGTTCATTTGAGACTGCATGTTGTTGTGATAGATGTCATGATAGATTATGCATGATGTTGTGATAGTTGTTGTGATACAAATACCGCTATATTGATAGGGTGTCATTTATTTTACAGTTTATTTATCATGGAAGCCAAACTTTGGTCTTAGAGGTGTTATGGGCCCTCGAGGATCGAAATTTGGTGAATCATTGAATTTGTTATGTTGTTTACTTGTTGTATGCATTGTTATGATGCCAAGATTTGATTCGCGGGGAGTATGAGCCCCCATGAATTAGAATTTGGCACATAGATGCTTTTTTTCAGTGTTTCTGGCATTTGGTGCAGTTTCTGAGCTACTGCCTAGAAAAGCCTAGAATACACGGCGTGTACCTTATTAATAAACGTCGTGAAGTTTTTAAACTGTGTTACTGACTGTGTGAACAGAAACATGGGGTTGTGGAAAGTCTTCGGGGACACGCTGTGTACGATAAGTACACGTCGTGCAGTAGTCAACTGTATACCCGGTCGATTCACTAATAACACGGTTCGGGGAAGCTCGTGTACTACACGTCGTGTTTTTTATGAACACACCGTGTATCCTTGTTCGAAGTACACAGTCGTGTCACTAACAACACGGGTCGGGGAAGCTCGTGTACAACATGCTTTGTTTTGTACGAACACTCCATGTAGCCTTGTTCTAAGTACTCGGTCGTGTCATGAACAACACGGGTCGGTGTTATATTTTCTTATACATGTCGTGTTTGTTCGGAACATGCCATGTAAGTGTCAGCCGTATAGACAGCCGTGTAACCTACTACACGGGTCGCTGAACCTCTCTAGTACATGTCGTGTCCTTAGTAAACACACCGTGTAGTTTAGGATTAAGGGGACTGTGTAGGTTAGTCGTGTAAAGAGACTCAAGTAGAGGAGTGGAGTACAAATACATGTCGTGTTTTGGGACAACACTCCATGTAGTCTGGGGTGTTACACGACCAGTCATGGCAGAGGTACACGCCCATGTGAATGGCTTTAACAAACACACTTTGTAGTTTAGATACACATCATGTAGTCATGTTTTGCAAACTTAAGTGTTTTTCTCTCCTATTCTTGTTTTTTACCCTTGTGTTTTCTGTCCTTTTTAATCCTAAATCAGAGGTGTTATTTTGACTTTTCAAGGCTATGGAACCAAGACATCCTTCCGTTGCACGTCAGGAACCAGGCAGTGACTGTACGCCTGATATGGCAGACCGAGGACTACCGGTAGTTCCACCGATCGTTCCGGACATGGCACCTACAGTGATTCCAACCACTAGTGTTGGCGCTCAATTCAAAGAGAGTTTCATGAGATTCATGCAAACATTCTAGGGATCTCAGCATCCGGCCCCGTCTATGGAAAAGCTGATGTGGGTTTTTCAGCAGCAGCATCCTCCCACTTTCACAGGGGATGGAGGACCTCAGGCTGCAGATTCATGGCTAGAAACCATGCTTTCCATCTTTGATAATATGGAGACACCCCCACATAGAAGGGTGAAACTCACAACTTATATACTACGAGATTATTCCAAGAGATGGCGGGATGCAGTTTCACAGGCAGGGGCACCAACGGACTATGGCTTGGGACGAGTTCCAGCGTACGTTCTACGACTACTTCTATCCGACGATGTTGAGGGTCGATAGAGCCATAGATTTCATGAACCTGCAGTAGGGTACTCTTTCGATTATGGATTATTCCTCTCATTTCACTGAGTTACAACGTTTCACTCCCATTCTGGGAAATTATGAGATGTTTTTGGCAAGTAAGTTTGAGGAAGGCCTCAAACGAGAGATTAGATCACAGGTGAACGTATTTCAGTTGACTTCTATTACTCTGATAGTCAAATAGGTATTGATCACCGAACCAAATCTGAGGGAGAATGGAGCTGTTGATCAGGGTGGTTCAGCATCCAAGGCTGATTCATTTCATACTGACAGTAGGAAGCGCCAACGAGAGTCTACTCGAGGTGACTCGAGGAAGCAAGGTATTTCTTCTGGTAGACTAGATCTTCCTTCTGGAAACTAGGTGGTGTGCTATCAGTGTGGAAATAGTAGGCATAAAAATCCTTAGTGCCCGAGATACCCAGTGGATTACCGATCTTGCGGCAAGATGGGTAATCATCAGCGTTTTTGCAGGGTTCTTCTTCTAGCAGCTAGTTAAGGAGGATCTATTTCTACTCCTCATACAGGAGCGGGATTACCAGCTCTGCAGCAGACTGGGGGCTGGAGTTCTTTAGGTCATTCAGGCTAGGGAAGAGGTCGTGGATACGGTGGCTAGGTTCAGGGAGGATCAGCTCAGGGATATCAGGCTGCTACCCAGGGCCGCGGTACTGGCCAGACGTTTGTGGTAGAACAGATTCATCAGGGGTGGGATCCTGGACCTTCCATTGTTTGAGGTACGATCTTAGTAACCTCAGTTTTATCTTCTGAACTTTTCGATATCAGAGCTTCTCGTATATTTGTTTCTATGTACACTATGGAGAGACTTAGACTTACTTTCTTTACTTCTGAGGATATTATGACACTAGACACTCCTTTGGGACATAGAACTACTAGTGTGCGTCAGTGCAAGGAGTGCCCCCTTGAGGTTGGTGGGTGTCACTTCTTGTGGGATCTTTATGTCCTTGAGATGACGGGTTATGATGTTATTCTCAAAATGTATTGGCTAGTTCCTTTTTAGGCCTTTTTCGATTGTTATCTCCATAGGGTGAGTTTCACGTCACTAGAGGGAAAATCTTTTCTTCACAAGGGTGAATGGGATGTCCAGGAAAGTAGATCTGGACTAGAGCATCATGGGTTGGGCAGTGTTACAGCCCATATTTCTAGTTTATATCTGGATGACCAGGGGACTTATCAGATAGTTTTTTCTCCAGTGGTTGATCGTTTTCCATATGTCTTTCCAGAAGACTTTTTAGGTTTGCCTCTGGAGCGAGAGGTAGAATTCTCTATTGAGCTTGTTCCAGGAGCAGCGTCTGTATCCATACCTCCTTATAGGTTGGCTACGCCTGAGTTTCAAGAGCTCAAGAAACAGTTGGAGGAGTTTTAGTAAAAGGGTATTATCTGAACTAGTACTTCCCCTTGGGGTTTGCCTGTGTTGTTTGCAAAGAAGGCGGATGGTACATTACGGCTTTGTGTGGACTATCAGAAGTTGAACTAGTTGACGGTCAAGAACCAATATCCTTTGCTGAGGATTGATGATCTTTTTTATTAGCTTCGAGGAGCCAGGGTGTTCTTGAAGATCGACTTGAGATCCGGCTATCATCTGTTGCGTGTCAGACCATCAGATATACCTCTTACAGCCTTCTGGAGCAGATATGTTCTATACGAGTACTTTGTTATGTCATTCGGTCTCACGAACGCGCCAGCAGTTTTCATGGTGCTGATGAACAGATTTTTCCATCCTTACATGGACTCCTTCGTGGTGGTTTTCATGGATGATATCTTGGTGTACTCTCACACTCGACACGACCATGCTACCCATCTTGAGATCGCATTGAGTACACTAAGAGAGCATCAGTTTTATGCTAAGCGCTCGAAGTACCACTTCTGGATGGATCTGATTAACTTCCTAGGTTATTTCATCTCAGAGACAGGAGAATCAGTAGACCCATAAAAGGTGAGATCGGTAGTGAATCAGATCCATCTAGAAGTTTTTATGGTCATATTCTTGTGAGTCAGCTTTTCAGGAGCTGAAGGGGAGGTTGACGTCAGCACCAATATTGGTCTTTCTAGAGCTGGGCAAGGGCTATATTGTCTACTGTGATGCTTCAGGTATCGGGCTAGGAGCTGTGCTTATGCAGGGAGATGGGGTCATTTCTTACGGGTCTCGGCAGTTGAGGCCACACGAGAGGAACTACCCGACGCACGGTCTGGAGTTGGCATCTGTTGTTCACGCCATATGCTGTTGGAGACATTACCTTTTGGGAGAGCGCTTTTTGGTTTTCACTGACCACAAGAGTCTCAAGTAAATCTTCACCCAGCGTGATCTGAATCTAAGATAGCATAGGTGGGTCGAGTATTTTCAGTCCTTCAACTTTGAGCTTGCCTATACCCCTAGGAAGGGCAACGCAGTGGCTGATGTGTTGAGCATGAGAACTCAGATTCAGGTAGTTCAGGAGTCCAACAGTGAGTGGAATCTCATGGCTCTGTTCTCTAAGATGCACTTGGAGGTGCACGACAGACAGGGACAGACCTTTCTCTCTTCTGTAGTTGTTACCTCTACTCTTCTTGATCAGGTGCGAATGAGGCAACTATCAGGTTCAAAGGGCTTAGTCCTATGGGAGAGTGTGTCAGGAGAGGACCCTCTTCCTGGATAGAAAGTGGGCGAGGATGAGATCTTACTTTTCCAGGGATGTGTATGGGTGTCAGCAGACATACGCAAGGAGCTTATGTGGGATTTTCATTCCACAGTTTGGGCAGTTCATCCTAGTGTCACCAAGATGTATCATGATCTACACCGCCAGTACTGGTGGCCAGGTATGAAGAGAGATGTTTCTGGTTTCTTCTTGAGGTGTTGTACTTGTCAGTAGGTGAAGGCAGAGCAACAGCAACCAGCAGGCCTTTTACAGCAGTTACCCATTCCAGAGTGGAAGTGGAATGATGTCACGATGGACTTTGGAAATGGTTTTCTGATGTCGCCTCGAGGGAAAGATGTTGTTTGGGTTGTCGTCGACAGGCTTATGAAGGTTGATCACTTCTAGTCAATCAAGGAGTCCTTCAGTGTTGATGATCTGGGATGACTTTACATCTAAGAGATTTTACATCTACATGGAGTTCCACACTCCATTGTTTCAGACAGGGATGCGCACTTTACTTCTCAGTTCTGGCTGGGACTTCAGAAGGTTTTGGGTACGCAGGTACTTTTGAGTACAGCATACCATCCCCAGACTGATGGCCAATCTGAGTGTACGATCCAGGTTCTTGAGGATATTCTATGAGGTTGCATTTTGAATTTTGGCAGTTCTTGGGAGAATCATATACCTCTTGTGAAATTTTCCTATAACAACAGTTTCCAGGAAACTATTCATATGGCACCTTACGAGGCCTTCTACGGTAGGCCATTCCGATCACCTTTATGCTAGCTGGAGGTAGGAGAGGCATCTTTGCTGGGACCTCGTCTTGTTTAGGAGACCTCAGATAAAATAGATTTGATTCGAAATAGGATGGCTACAGCACAGTCTCGGCAGAAATATTATGATGATCAATGGAGACGACCTCTGAAGTTTGAGTTAGTGGATCAGGTTTTCCCGCGTGTCGCACCGAGGTTGGGACACAATAGGATTCAGAGACAGGGTAATATTTCACCACGGTATGTCAGGTCGTTTGAGGTGCTGGAGAGAGTTGGTCCGGTTGCCTATCGGTTGCAGTTTCCTCAGAGGTACTGGGTTATGCAAGACGTCTTCCACGTTTCCCAGCTCCGACGTTACTTTTCAGACCCGTCTCATGTCTTTCAACCCGAGGAGGTTGATCTTGAAGTGGATTCGTCATTTGAGGAGCTTCCCATCTGGATTTTAGATCACAGTATGAAAGTTCTCCATGGCTAGTTTGTTCCTCTAGTACGGGTGCTATGGCAGCACGGGCGAGTACAAGACGAGACTTTGGAGTGGGAGCCCGATGTACGATCGTAGTGGCCGGATCTATTCGGGGTTTCTTCTTCTACGCCTTGTTAGGGAAATTCAAGGATGAATTTCTTTAAGGTGGGAAGTTTTTAAGAACCTGGATCTTCGTTTTAGGTATTTTTTTCCTTTTCTGGTCATTTTTGAGAAAATAAGAGTTTCTGGAACTTTTTTATGTACACGTCGTGTACTTCCAGAGTACACCATGTGTACTCCTTTACTGCTTGAATTCGTTTGCTAACCGTGTTTGGGCCACACACATGGTGTGTAGGGGTGAAGTGGAGGCTGCTTAAAGTGGAGTATGGAAAAACAGAGTACACTTCATGTACCTCATAAGTACACGTCGTGTATTTTTTTCATTAAACGGACCGGGGTCGCTCCTGATGGACAGAACGCTCTCCTTCTTCAGGGTTTTCGTCCGAGAGCAACCCGTATAGCGATGTTTCTTCTCCGATCTCCCATGCCTCCGTCTTATCTCTATTTCATCCATCGTCGATTGTGTTGGGATCTCCTCGGTAAGCTCTCTCTTCTGCTTTATCCTTGTTCTATGATTCCTCCTCGTTTTCAAGTTATCATGGGTTGGGAGTTTTGGAAATTTTCTCATATCTTCGAAATTATAAGGAGAATCAATCATTGTGGTTCACTTATATCGATCTCCTAGCATCAAGGTAGGTGTTTTGTTGCCCTGCGTTGAATGTCTTTGAGTTTTGGTTGCAAAAGTTTCAGATACCCATGTATCGGGTATCCCAGGTTTGGGATTTTGATCCTATTGTTAATTTTCCTTATATTTCATGTTATTTTATGATTAATTGATAATAATATATTCTTGGTTTCATGTATGGGGACCACCCCATGGGTTTTTTTCCCTGTTTGGTTGTTTATCACCGTTTGGCACCTTTGCCTATGAGGAAACCCTATTGCAATTGCTAGTTTACTTGTTATAACTGATTGGATGTGTTGCATGATGTTTAAATGATTTTAATGCTTTATATCTTTTAGCCAATTAGTTAATGAACTTACTTAGGGCTGCTGACAGTTGATTACGCTCAACTGGACTGCTCAGGGTTGTGAGAACTTGGTGCGGGAGATCAAAGGGGGAATAGACTATTAAGTGCTTCCCTGGAAGGTCTGTTGGTTTTAGTTTTTTATGTAGGACCTATGGGAATAGTACTTTGTGCTTCCCAATAGTGTTCCTAGTTTACGCACATATTGAGACCACATGAGGAATTAGACGTAAGTGCTTCCTCAGAGAGTCTGTAGCTATTGTTGCAAGACCATAGGGGAATTGACATGAGAGCTTCCCAGAGTGTATGTGACTTGTTTGAATACTGGACTATAGGGGTCTTCTAGTTTAATCCACCTAGAGAGTCAGTTTGAATTTTGTTTGGTTGGTTGTGATGAGTCCACCAAGCCAAAGAACAAACTTGGGTTTGTACTTCTTGTGGTTCAGGTAGTCTATTGAGTTACATACTGTATTACTTGATTTACCTTGGAATAGAGATCTTTGCTAGTTTCCATGGTTGTTTAATTAGATGAATGTTAATGGTAAATGGTAGAATTTTTATTGGTGTACTCCTAGTTCATTACTGTATTTATTTACTTCACTTTTTCTATATTTCTCACCGATAGTAAGGTACAAATCTTATGGTGGTTGCCTACTGGGATTATTCTCACACCCTATTTGGGTCCTACATTTCGGCCCAAATATATTATATGGTTGCAGGTGTGTATAGGGATTGTGTTCCTTATACCTTAGGTACTTGATTGCTGGTTAGAGCTGGAGAGCATGGGATCGGGCTTCGGCTCGCGATGCTGCTGGTGTTGTCATTCACTTTCAGTACTTGTGTTTCAGTTGTATTGCATCACGTTGATTAGTTTACTTCTTTCCATAGACACATGTACCATACTACATCATTATTATATCATACATTACTTCTACTTTTAGTTCATTTGTTGTATGTTGTTTACTACTTCTACTATTGTTTATGTTTGTTCTTCCGCTGTATACTTTACCAAATGAGGGCATTGTTTTCCCACCGACTCTCCAAGGCCCTCGCTGCTAGTCAGTAGACTTTGAAATTTGGGAAAACGCGCTTGAGGTCATGTGGCAAACTGGGTACAGGGCACCAGTTATGTGGCTCTAGATTCGGGTCATTATAGTATTGGTTTGATACACCTTAGGCCTATATTGGGTATTTTCATTCATGTCTAGAATGTATCTTCATAATTTAGAGACTAAATGGAGTCATTTTTCATTTATGATTGGTTTATCACATTACGGTATACTTCAGGGTTATTTTCTCACATGCTTATGTTATAGTGTATCCATAGTTAGGTTTGATTATTATTTCATTCTTCATCACATGTACCTATCATATTCCTTATTTTGGGAATATAAAAGTATTTTTTTGAAAACCAATGGATGATTTACAAAAAGGGTTTATTTTATGAAAATTCTATATAAACTATATTTGTTTTAAAGCTAGAGCTAATGAATTCTTGATATTAGACTTTTTGAATATTCTTTAGTTAAATCCTACTAGGATTTATGATCACACCCTAATTTTTCCTTTGGGAAGTTGTAGATGTTTTCTAATGGACTCAATTAAAAGTAACAGAATTATCTAGCATGTCATTTTCTCTTGTTGTCATCATCTTCATTGTAGGATGTTCTACATGTGATGGTTGGTCACATGGAGACTTATTGGTCTTGCCTGGTTTTTGTTTTGGTTTAAAAAAATTAAGATTATATTTGTTTCTATCAGGGTTATTTATTATTTTATTCTACATTTTAATCTCTTTTATATTTATTTATACATGATACATGTCTTTATTTGTAGAACCTCACCTCATGGAAGACCCTCTCAAGTGACTTTTCTAGTTGACCTGGGTTGGTTCATCACATAGCATTGAGATTAAAAAATCATGATATATTATAAATTATCCATTAAATTAATGGGTATTAATAATTTTAACCACATTATAAAATATATTTAAAAATATTTCATTCAATTAAAATGTATTTATTAATTCATAATAAATAAATACTCATTTTTTGTAAATTCATTTTATGCTTCAAAAAATATGTTTTCTTCAAAATTTATTTTTCATGAATTTTTTGAATGAAAATTATAAATAATTTATACCTCTTTTATAAATTCTATTTGAGTGAAAAAAATATTATTTCTGAAATCATCATGTCAACATTAGATTAGGGAGAATTTTTGGATTTTTTAGAAAATATTTTTTGTTAAATGAATAATATCAATTTTTGTAAAATAAGAATTTTTTTATTAAAACAAGAGATTTATAATTCTTATTTTGTTTTTAATTTGATCTTAAAGTAACATAGGTATCATTTTATTTGAAATAGTATGATTAATTTCATAAGAATCAACATTATAACTGATTTTTTTAGGTTCATTTTTTTCTTAAAAGCACATTTTTCTAAAAAATATTTTTCATTTTGTTTTATGAAATTTTATTAATAATAATTTTTGAAACTTATATAAATTGAATCTTAAAAAATGGATTCCATATTTGGAATCAGGATATTCAAATTTAGTAAATAATCCCTTTTATTTTTGGTCATTATGAATGGTAACTATGGTAATATTTTTCACCTTTGTAAGGGTAAAATAGAGAAAATATGGTTAAGGCTATTGAATATAACCTAGATGTAATGGGTATGGTTTTGTGTATTTAGTACTTTGAATATTTCTATTTATGTATCTGGATTTTTCATTAGATTCGGTGTGGTGTTCCAGTGTCACGATACCCTAGAATTTATATATTAAAAATATTATTTTATATTAAATAAAGTATGTGAATCTTTATGGAAAATATGGTTTTCCTAAGGATTGGGACCTCATATAGGAAACATAAAACCTTTTTTGATTCTAGAATTTGGGTTTTACTCTAGTAATGACATATTTTTGGTTGGCATCGAGGATTCAGTTGAGGCATCTGTTGGCGGGTGCGTTAAGTGAATTAATTAATTTATTGAATTTATTTATTTAATGGTTCATAACCTAATTTTCTATATAAATACATTGCTATGGAAAATACTCAGGGTTATTCACATAACCCTAGGGAGATTAGATATAATGAATCATTTTTATTTTCCTTTTGTTGATATTTATCAAGGATCAATGATGAACGGATAAGAGTGAATCATGAGATGAATGGTAAATGCAATGGGATCATCTTCTTTATCACAAGTGGACATGTTATTCACCGATGATCAATCCATAATCAAGGTATAACTCGTTATTTTATGGTTTTATTCACTTTTTTATTACTTATAATGGAGAATAAATTATCTTCTTGATTTATCTTGGATCTCATACATCATAAAAACTAGGTATAAATCTTGTTGAGATCTTGATTTATTATTTCAATAAGTGGGGCATTTCTCACCAATAATTTCAATAAATTATGATCATTGACTAGGATTGTATTAAAAAATGATGGTTATCACTTTTTTCTTATGAATTTCCACCACTTTTTTGTATTCTTCCTCATTAGCCCATGGGATTGTAGTTTGATGTTTTCTAGTTGGATTTGAGCATGATTGAACCCCAAGATTCATGTCAGATGCATGAATGATCTATAGATTTGTGTTTTCTGGATGGAATGTGAAGCAGTGAGGGTTTTGGGTGTTTAAAACACATATCATAGGATGGTTCTTGGTCCTTTTTAATGGGAGAGGAACAATGTTATGGGATGAACCACATAGGGTTTGGGTGTCCAAAATCTACCCACCAATGATGAATCAAGCATGTTCATCCCTAGATTTGAGTTTATTAGCATAAAATGAGGTATAAATGGTAGTGGTAGAAGATAGGGTGAGATTCTTGAAGTTTTCTTAAGTTTCATGAAAATCATGACGTTCACGGTGTGTAATATTGAGAACACATGTTTTATAGTCCCTTATCTATGGAGAATAGGGTTTTAGGTAGAGAAAAATATCAAACATCTTGAATGACCCATACACATTGTTTTATCATGTACCAGTGGATCAACATGTTCTCTGGGAGTACATGAGAACAAACACAACTAGGTACATTTGCACAACCAGAGTACATAGGCATGTAAATGTACTTGAACATGACCAGTGTGCCCAGACAATTATGATGAACATGGGCATGACCAATGTACCTGGGTATAGACCAAAGATCACAGTCATGGGAAGAAATAACACCAGAAGACCCTGGGTATAAAAATCTTGGTATGTACCACATGTACATTTTGTGTACTCCTGTATGTCTATACAATCCATATTCAGGTGAGGACATGACCATATGTCCAAGTGAGGTCACACACCATGTGACCCTAAGAATTCATCATGTACTTTCCTCAGGATCTTCCACCTTATGTATCACCTTCTTTAAAGATTAAATTTGGTCTCGTTATTAGCCTATACTAAGTAATTTTTTGTGTGGAATGTGGTGGTGTACTTAATTTTTGAATAAAAAATATGATGTGAGTTTTTATGAGCATGAAACCTCTTTCAATAACACTCGATTGATGACAGTGTTCAAGTGTGATCACCAGATAGATTCCGAGGTTGGTACTCCCTTATCGCACTAGGGAATGAGTCCCCCATACTCTTTTCATAGGTAGATTTAGTACTCACCCATACAATATCAAGGCATGGGTCCCCAACCTATGGTGTGGTACTCTCTCATCTTCAACCTCTTATGATGATTGGTTCCTCCACAAGAGTTAGTGCTCCCTTATCTATGGAGCAAAAAGGTGAGGAACATTACCCTCCACTCATATTTTAGTGAGGTTGAAAATGGTGTTGGGCATCAGAGATGGACCTTTAGAGATTCTAGATGACTCATCATTATTATATGGGTTGTGGAGATGGTGATTCCCTTTATTGACTTGATTTATTTATGATCATGTATATTGGGTTTTCATTTCCCTCTTAATTATTGGTTAATATGACTCTTTTATCATTCTACTTCTCTATTCTTGGTTTTTGGGGTATCCTACTGGATATGTAAATACTTACCAATGCATGGGATTCACCTGCACATGTTGTGTATTGTATAGATGAAAAACATATCATTGGTGACCTTGGAAAAGAAAGATTCATAGACACATACTTGTACTTGGCAGTGCTAACTGTGTTCAGTGGTTGGCCTTATAGATTGTGAGTCGGCGCCTCTTTGATCTCTCTTTCTCCAGTTATTCTTGGGATGGGGATTCATTTCTGATTGGGTGATTATTTTTCCCCTTTAAACTTTTTTACTAGATTTTTTTAATTTTATTCTTTCATATAGGTTGTTACATGCATTGTTTACACACTAGATGTTCATTTTATCCCTTTATATCTACACTATCACATGGATTTTTTTGTGTGTATGTAGAAAATTACTTAGGATATGGCCTCCCATTTAAGTGGCATGCCTTCATAGTTCTAGTAACCATCCCCTACCCTATTGGAGGTGGGATTTGGGTGTCACACTCGTCTTATCACTGTCCAGGCAGTCCCCAGTGGGTCAAGTCGTGATAGAGTGGTGTCAATGGTGGTCTTTCCCTTAAGTTATTGTTTGTATTTTGACCATATTGTGAGGGTTGGTTTGGGAACTTAGAGGAATGGTGTTAGAGCATATCGAGTGAATATTTTAGGCTAGGGAACCTAGTGTTAGCATATAGTCTAACGTATCCATTCACCAGGACATTGACTACATACTTGTTGAATCTAAATACTACGACATTAGTTTTAGGTAAAAAATGTTACATGCATCATAGAGTATTGCTTGTTTTTAATTCCATGTCCTTGTTGAGTTAACTCCCCATATATACTCATATAACAATGATACTTATTGATAAATTTTAGGATTCCTTCATGATAAAAACCAACTAGGATACTAATATGGGATTGTGATGATGATCAATTGAGTGATGATGCCTCATTTTAGGGACTTATTCATGAGGTGTTTTTCCTAGTGGTCTAGGTAGAGTATTGACTATGTGTGGTACTGTTGATATATCTAGAATTATAGGATCAAGATATATGGAGTATTAGTACATTTTGAGAGTCATATTGTTTGGTACTGCTAAGGTTTCATAGAAATAAAAATCCTTAGGTAGTGGATTGTTGGCTTGATTCAGTTATTTGAGTCTTAAGGCTTTTTCATACCCTGACTGATCAGATAGTTTCACTTATAGCCAACCTTATTTATGGATCAGTAGGGTTGTAGTAGAGTCTTATCATATAGAATCAAGATGATAAGACTCTAACATGGTAAGACTTCTATCAAATATTTTATGAAATTTATTACCCTTCGTGCATGTGGTCTGTATAGATTCAAGAGATTATTGAGATCAATAAGGGTGATAAGATAGTTTTAGAGTACACCATGAATTTTACCGAACTCATGTGTTACTCCCAAAATATGGTATGAGATAGATTCTTTCAGACATGAAATTTTGAGTAGGTCCTTCATAGATACATTCACATTAGTGTAGTATCCTTATTCATTACTACTTATGCTGGAGTAGTGGAGTGATATTTGGTAATATATAGATTCCTAGTAGAGGGATTTTAGATGAATGGATCCAATAGTGGTTATATTGGGTATAATTCTTATACAGTAGATAACATGATACATATGTTAGGGTCTAAAGTCAGAAAAAATAACAATTTCTGAACATAGATTTGTGAATTTATAGAGTAGGATTCTCACATAATATCTAGTCATATAGGAGACGGGTGATGCTATTCTTGTGATGGGATAGGTCACATGGATCTTGTTTTCCCAACCCAACATTCTGAGGAAGTTAGGTAGGAAATGGATGGACTGCCACAATAGAGGTATTATCATTATTATGGATCTATTAAATGAGTCTAGGAAAGTCCCTAGATAGAATAAGATGATAGAGGAGTAGGTGGAGCTTCAAAGGGGAGATATACTAGTGGAGGGAGAAGGTATAAGCTACTTCCAAAACTACCACCAAGTGGCCCACTCTAAGCTTAGATGGATTACGGTTGAGGGGGTGGGTGGCTGAAGGATATGGAGGGTTATGACCAAGCCACTCATGAGATTATTCAAGGTATAATCTATGTATTTTATACTATTAACCAAGTACTTGATGACATGGTCATGATTCATTCCTTCATATCCATATCCCTTGTGTGAGACCTAGATATTCCCATTGAGACTTTATCCTTTTAGATATCACTAGAGGTTCTTACATGGAGCAATTATTCTATACCACACATCTATGAGTAATGTGAGTTGGCCTTTTATAGAGAGATTTTATCATGGTTCCTCCTGGACATCACAATGAGACCTTATAAAATTATCTTGGGGATGTACTAGTTTTCCATGGTGTATTCCAAGATATACCATCATCATAGGAAAGTTATATTCCTTTGAGAATATGGGAGGAGATTCATCTTTGAGTACTAAAGATATCTCATGGTAGGGTGAGTGGGACTCACAGGTAAGAAAATATAATCCATCACCCATAAGTTGGTGATTTTATCCCTTCAATTAGTGGGATATATAGATATATGGATTCTATAAGTAGTGGGGGAAGATTTGGATATCTTCCTCGAAGATGTTTTGGGACTACCTTTGAGGTGAGAGGTGGGATTCTACATCGACTTTCACCTTAGTACTCCATCAATATCTTTTGTGTCATATCAGATGGTCTCTTACGAGATCCCAGAGTTGAGGGTGTAGTTAAAGGACCTTAAAGAGAAAGGTTTTATTAGACATGGTGTGTCCCCCTCATTAGATCTAGTTTTGTTCATAAAAAAGTAAGATGAGAGTTTTAGAATTTGTGTTGACAATCATCACCTGAATTAGGTAATGATAAAGAACAATTAACCCTTACTTAGGATTGATGACCTCTTAATCTAGTTTAGAGGTGTTTGTCGGTCCTACAAGATCGATCTTAGGTCTGAATACCATCAATTGGGGGTTTGTGAGGATGATATTATAAAGACGACATTCCAATGTTGTTATATACACTATGAGTTCCTAGTGGTTCCTTTTGGTGTGAATAATTCCCTTATTGTGTTCATAGATCTTATGAATCTAATATTACAGTCGTACTTGGACTCATTAGTAGCTATCTTCATCAATGACAAACTCATTTACTCTATGTTGAAGGAGCATGCATAGCATTTGAGGATTTTCATAGACTTACTTAGGGATCCCCAACTTTATGGTAATCTGTCAAAGTGCTATTTTTGGATCCATAAGGTTCATTTTTTGGGTCATGTCATCTATGAGAATAGTTTATCTATGCATCCAATGAAGATTGATTTAGTTATTTCTTGGGATCCAACTAAGATCATGTATAAGGTATAAAGTTTACCTGGTTTTGTGGGTTACTGTAGGAGGTTTGTGGAAGAATTTTCTAGGATAGTAAGCCCTTTGACTGCTTTGAAATAAAAAAATATATACTTTTTTTATACTAATCAGTGTCATAAATCCTTTGAGTGTTTGAGGATGATGTTGACCAATGCTTCTATGTTGAGACTACCAGTGGAGGGTGTTGAATACATGGTTTTTTGCACTTCCTCTAGAGTTAGGATCAGTTTTTTATTGATATAGAGGAAAGTGGTGATAGATTAAGGGTAAAAGAAGTTGAAACCCCATGATAATAATTATGTGACCTTTGAATTAAATTTATAAGAGATATTATTTTATCTAAATATGTATAGGAACTGTCTTATAGGAAATCATTATGTTGTTTACTCATACCACCAGAGTCTCAGGTACATCTTCACTCAGAGAGAACTCAATATGAGATAGAGGTATTTATTAGAGTTCCTACAGGACTATGACATCAAGATATTTATATACTCATGGAAAGGGAAACTTGGTGGCAGATTTACTTAGTAGGAATCCTCATTATCACCTGATAAAGGAATCATTTGATCATTTGGCTCCATTGTAGATGACCCTATTAGAGGAGAGGGGTTTAGTTTTTCTTTAATTGATGGGGGTGACTCATTCACTACTTTATCATGTAAGATAAGATCGATTTAGAGACATCAAGTTTGAGGTTATAGATGACTGAATATCATAAAGAGATTTGATAGAATAATTTTTTAAAGGATGGGGGAATTCCATCCTTTCTCAGGGATAGATGATGGTTTTTGTCACATTTCATGAGGAGGTGATGCTCAATTTACACCATACATATCCAGAGATCTACAGGAGGATTT
This sequence comes from Viscum album, assembly GCA_963277665.1. Classification (NCBI taxonomy): domain Eukaryota; kingdom Viridiplantae; phylum Streptophyta; class Magnoliopsida; order Santalales; family Viscaceae; genus Viscum; species Viscum album. Next base: position 394,391,429 of record OY728158.1, read on the forward strand.
TGGGACCTAGTTATGAATGATCACAACATTTTACCCCTATATGGATGGGAAGACTGAATTTACTATCTAGGTATTGGAGGATATTTTTAGTTCCTACGTGTTGGACTTTGTATGTAGTTGGGAGGATCTATTTTCATTGGTAGAGTTTTCTTATAATAACAACTGTCACTCCACTATCGACCTGAAATATTTTTAGGCCCTATACTGGAGACCCTTCATGTCACCCTTATTCTACATTGATATTGGAAAGAGATACCTTTTGGGATAAGGAGGGTGCAAGGAATGATTGAAAACTTTTAGATTATCCATGAGTATATAAGGACATCCTAGAGCTGATAGAAATATTATAAAGTTTGACATCATAGGCCTTTGGAGTTTGAGAGGGGAGACCATGTTTTACATAGAGTATCCCCATGATAATTATTGATGATATTTTTATGGTTAAGAAAACAATACCAAGGGTTCATCAGGCCATTTGAGATTCTATGTAGGGCTTGTGAGGTTGCTTATCGCTTTTCCTTTCCCCCATAGTTGGTCCGAGTGCAAGATGTATTCCTTGTTTTACAGTTGAGGAGATATATGCATGACCCTATGAAAATTATTGACTAGAGTGAGATTGAAATCAAGGATGGATCCATGTTCATGGAGTACCTAATGGTTATCAAGGACTAACTGGAGAGGATCCTGTGTTGGTGGACCATCCCTTTGGTTTAAGTGTTTTGGAAGCATGGGGGTCTGTAGGAAAGCTCTTGGGAGTGTGACAGTTGGATACAGGCTTGGTAACCCCACCTTTTTGTGTATCATGTTCTTTTCATGGATAAAATCCTTGAATTATGGGAAAATGTAATGACTATAGTTTTTTTTATTTAGTCTTTTAAATATTTCAATTTCTATCTATCAATTTTTCCTTAGATTCAGCATGGTATTCAGGTGTCACAACACCCTATAATTAATATATTAAAAATATTAATTTATATTAAATCAAACATACACATATTTTTATAATAAATGTATTTATAATGGATTGGGACCATTTATGGGAAATATGAAACCATGATTGATTTTGGAATGTTAGTTTTACCCTAGGTGTGACATAAAGTTTTTCAGTTTTGGGAATTTGGTTGAGGAAGTTGTTGGTGGGTACAGTAAGTGAATAAATTAATTTAATTAATTAATTTCTTTGATGGACAAAAAGTTAATTATATAGATAAATATGATTTAATAAAAAATCCCTAGGTCTATCCACATAAACCTATGAAAATATAGAGAAGAAAGAACTCTTCATTTTCATTGGCAGATCGAGATCGAGGATCGATGATAAACAGATCAAGGTGATTCGTGAGAGGTATGGAAAATGCAGTATAATCATTATATTTATCTCTATCATATACCTTCTTCACTAATAATAAATCCATAATCGAGGTAGGACTCATTATTTTATAGTTTTTTTCATATATTCATTATTGATCATGGATTATACATTATCTCTTATTTTATCTTGGATCATGTGCATCACATGAACTGAATATGCATCTTATTGAGATACTAATTTATTATTTCATTCAATGTTCCATACCTCACCCCTAATTTCTACAAATTATGATCATTGTATAGGATTTCATTGTCTAATAACATTTATCACTTCATTCTTGTGCATTTACCCCATGTTTCTTTACATTATCCACCTTTAGCCCATAGGGTTGTGTTTCAATGTTACAGTGTTCGATTTGAGCATGATCAAACCCAAAGATTCATGGTGGGTTCATGAATGAAATATAGATCTATTTTTTTTAGGATCATTATGTGATATGATTTTGTGTGTTGGTAGCATGGATTAGAGACAATTTCATGGTCTTTTTCCATTGGAAGGGAACAGTGGTATGGGATGAGCTACATGGGATTTGGGTATCTAGAATCTAGTCACTAGTGACATATCAAGAATAGTCAGCCCTAGATCTGAGTTTCCTAACATAAATCAAGGATAAAATGGTGATGGTGGAAGTGTGGGAGAGACTAGTGATGTTTTTTTTTTGTTTCTAGAAAATCATGACTTATACATCGTGTACTATGAAGAAAACATACCTTCTAATCCCTTAGCTATAGAGGATGTGATTTTATGTGGAGATAAATTTTACACACCATGTATGACACATACACACCCTGTTATTGTGTATTAATGGCTCAGTGTGTACTCTGAGAGAACATGGGTAAGATCATGGCCAGGAACATGAGAACGGCTAGAGTACATGGGAATGACCATGTACTCAGATAAGGCTAGAGTACCTAGACATAATGGATGTACACAATCATTACCAAAGTACACAGACCTGAGTCAAAGTACACAGGTATGGGATAGAAAAACATGTATAGACCTTGAGTGGCCAAGAGTCACCATGTACCACATGAAAAATCCATATATCCCCATATGACTAGGAAATTCATGTGTAGGTGAGTCCATGGCCAGGTTCGCAGGTGAGGTCACACATCGTGTGACCCTATGCACATGTTGTTTACTTTCCTCGGGTTATTTCACCATGTTTATCTCTGTATTCAAATATTATATTTATGACCAATAATAAAAAAAATATTTTATATATAATAAATTGAATAATTTCTTAACATTATTTTAAATATGTTTATTTATGTAATATTTGGGTTTAGATCATTCATTTTCAAATTTGATGAAAATTCTATTTTTGATCCCTTAAAGTGTATTGTTGTAATTTAGCATAAATATTTTTTATATATATTATTTGATCTTGAAATTATATAAAATATGTATTCACTTAATTTTATAAATCATTGATTGGGTCATTCAAGCTGGATCATACATTTTGTTGGAGTAAATGGTCCACGAAGTCAAAGTTGTACTGAACTCACTAGATTGGACACCACTTCACTGTTTGGCAATATCTTCTACATATAGGCTTGTTTTGGTATAAAATTTAAAAATTAGATATAGAATCCAATTGAAAAAAATAATTCTAAAACAACATGTGGTTCATGAATTTTGGAGGTCAACAAGTTGATTCAATTTGGATTAAAATATTTATCCGAATTTCCCATTCACACTTGAAAATTCTGGAAACCCTAGCCTCTCGTCCACTATAAATGTGTGTTTTTATCATTTTGTAGGGGTTAGAAGTAAATTATTTGATTGGGAGTAGAGGATAAGTTGTGCCTTACCATTTAAATACACCATTGGAGGAGTTAATCTCTCAAGTAATAATCTCCTATAAAATGATCTTATTTTCCTCCTCTTTGTTGCAATGTTGTCGTTCTTGAAAAAAATATCCATTTATCATCCATTTCATCTGTTATTTTTAATTTCATTATTATTTAATTTAATTATTTTTAATGGAACTCGGTAGTATAAAATTAATTATATTATATCATTTCTAAACCTTTTCACATGCAAAACGTTTCTATGATTACTACATTTCCCATTTAAGAGTAGTTTTTCTTAGTAATAGATCTAATTATAGCTCTTAATTTTTTTTGAATAAATTAGATTATATAATTCAAATAATATAATCTATGAATTTATTTTTTAACATAAAATAAACTCAGAAATAAATTTATAAATTAACACAAAACACGCGAGGTCGAGTGTTGTGTGAATTGTGAGAGTATGATCATAATCGGTAAAACAAAGCAACATGTGATCAATTTGTAGATCTCAAATATAATCCATCAATGAAATTAATCCTAACTTATAATATGTATATTATCTATAATTCACCACTAACTATAATCTAGTCTTGGAATTAAAATCAAATCATGGTGCTTCAATTACATGTTCTGAAGCTAGCATAGGGTTTAATTCATTTCATATTTGTGGTTGTAGTAAATTATCCATGTTTTCAAAGGTTAAAAAATTAGGGTACCATAATTAATTGGATGTTAATTTAAATGATAGTTATTAATATTTAATTAAAGTTTTATATTTTGATCGAATATTCCTTCCAAAACTATTTCTAAAAAAATTAGTCTCATTGCGCATTGTTAATTAAATTTCAAAAGCCAAAAAAACACAATCTTCATCCAAAATACATATTATAGTTTTATAAAAATTAAACAACACCAAAAATTTTAAGTAGTTTATTTCTTTTATTTTATTTTATTTTCAAAATAACTTTAATTTTTTTTAAAATTACTTCCTCCTTTGAGAGATGATTATGGTAAACCTCTCTGTTGCACCAAAGTACCCAAAAACCACAAATTTTTTTAGAGTAGCCATGAAATTATCCTTCAAATTTTAACCATTTTTTTGGAGGAAAGTAATTTATTAAACCAATTATAGGTAATTTTTAAAATTTTCATTTCATTCTCTTCTTATCTTATTTATTCCTTTTTTACCCTTAAAAAAAATCTTCTTCTTTTTTTGAACCATCACCTCAAACTTATTATCTTTTTTATTATGGTACAATTTTCTTAATTTTATTTTTATTTGATTTTTTACATGAAATAATAAAAATTATCTAGTATATATTGACCTTAAGATTTAACATATCCTTAGGGATCAAATCAAACAATCTCATTCTACAAGAAGTTTCAACATTCACCCAATTGAGGAATTCCTCCATTCTGGGAACATTGAAATTTGAAGAATTTTTTAATCCCAAAATAATAGTTTTAAATAATAAAAATGAAATTAATAGAACCATTTTATAAAATGAAACATTAACTATCAATAAAACTATATTTTATGCCCAAAATTCAAATGATAATTTGAATTAAAATATAGATTTATACACCTTCTTTTAAAACTTCATATCCTCTCTAGAGAGTATCCCAACAAAAATATAAAATAATTCAATGTGGTTTTATTAGCCCTAAAACAAAGAAATGTCTCTAAATATCAAATAAATATGTGATAATTCTCATTCTCATTTTATGTAACTACAAAATATTGGATGTATTACTTACAACCTAAAGATGTTATATGTTAGAAAGATTTGAAATGCCTTTTCTTGCAGATATTTTTTCGACATCAATGACCAATATCATTTGAAAAGAGATCTATCGAATGAAAAACTCTTAAGTGGAGTTGATGTATGAGGACTAGGAGTAATTCAAGAAGTTTTGTGAAATCTTCCCACATAACCAAATCGGTGATAAACTCCTCATTCAATACTTTTATGAAGGACTCATACCTATGGAGAGGAGTATAATGGATTTTGTGTCTAGAGGGGTATTAGTTGATAAAAAACCATCTAATTCACATGCATTGTGTAACTCCCCAACCCAAGAATCCTAGAGTCAGTGAATTATTTTAATACATTTGCATGATTACAAGGAATCATGTCCCGAAGGACATATCAGTTTAGCAGTCTTGGAAAATAGATTGGATACAATAATGTTATATTTCACTTTATAACATACAACACAACATAAATAATCCTTTATGAATGCCATTATTACCTTAGCATAACCCTGCCTATTAATCACAATACACTTCTTGGAATCCTGGGAAAAATAAAACAAATAAAGGGGTGAGCTCAGATGCTCGGTAAGGATAACAATATAGCAGAATATTTCATAAATAAGCATAAACATTTAAGGCAATGTATAAGAATAAAACAAATTAATTTTAAACTTAAAATTCAGAATAAAATGGAAAAGATAAAATAAAATAATATCATTTAGTTATTCGCATGGATATTCTACTATTAGAATAATCACATGCATTATCAATATCCAATTTTATAATTATGGAATGCGTAATTCCAGACTTCATAACCACATAGTTAAGGTGGTGTGCCAAGAATACAAATAATATTTTATCAAGACCTTGTGTCAAGACACTAGTTTGTCTCATGAGACCTACTGATGCATTGAGTAGCTGAAGAGGGCTTCACCTATCACTTACTAAGTCCAATTAATTCCTCATATTAAAAGGTTTAAACATAACATAAACATTTGTATTAAAACTAGCATACGAAATGTCAATACTTTATCCATAAACCATGAATGGTATAAAAATAACACATCCATAGTAAAACATATCACAAAACCTTCAATACAATATGGAAGATTGGTATCATAATAAATCAACTTTAAACAATTTTAAAATCCATCAAGGGATGTTGATATAGATGAAAATGATTTGTAAAAATATTTAACTGAAATATCCATTTTTCATAAAAAATATTTAAAAGTCACACAATTTAGAAAGGCAGAAATTTAATGAAATTTTTGAATCAAAGTGTCAAATACCACTTTGAAACGTTTGAAAGGAATTAAAATTTTAAAAACATTCATGTCCATATAAATATATATTTAAAAACCATTTTGAAAACATGGACATTAATGAGAATGATTTAGAAGAATAAATATTTAAAACATTTAAAATGATGTTTTAGTAAAAAAAAAGTTCCTTAAAAATAATCCCTTTGAAAAATATTTTATGAATCATGTACATGGATAATAAATATTTCAAATTAGATACTTACATAAAAACAACCTCAGATAATAAAGAGATTGTGAAATTAACCCTTACAATGCACTTTCCTTTAGTCGAGCATACGTTTAACCGTATGTATAAAGGCCATAGTATGTTATTAAATTATACCAGAACCATATTAATATTTATGATGTCATAAATGATTAATTTATTACTTTATACTACCCATTTAATAATAATTTCCATGTTAAATTAACATTTCGGGTAATAATCGCTTTCTTTATCGTACGTGTTTTAACTTGTTACTATTGATTGTATCACTTAGATAATGATTTAAATACTTCCATAACATAAAACATTACTTATATATCATAAATATTTAGAATATAAATATGTTTAATAGACATATATATGAAATGGAAAACACCGTTTATGGAGACGGTAGACCGTACGTACGCATAAACGCAGTTTCCATTTTCATATTGTATTGAACGAAACTAAGTGAATAAGATATATGTAAGTACATATCTATATATATAGTATAATTATTATTTCATATATTACATACTTATTAATGATATATATTTTATAATCATCATTGAATGGTGAACGTGGAAATGAATCTCATCGCGTCGTGGAGACGGTAATCCGTACATACGCACAAGCGACAATATCATTATATTGATGGAGAAATCATATTTAATTGGATGGTATATCATATATACAAAATCATTAAAAGTTTATATTTATTATTTATATCATTTATAATCATTGTCACACCCATCCAAATAATTAAGTGTTTGAATAACAAACTACACCACGACGTGGAAATGGTAATCTATACGTACACACGTATGCTGACTTTGTAATTTATAGGATGGATAGAATAATGAATATGGTTGTATAATTTTCATAATAACATCATAGTATACAGAAGATACTATAGTTATTATTTTATAATGGAAACAACAAAGAAAGAGGGAGTGGAATAAGAAAAGAACTTGAAAGAGGTGATGAAATATTTACCTCTCCTTTGGGTTCTTCCTTTTGATTTGATCAAAAAGGATCCTTACGTTGGCTTTATGACCAAAGGAAGTCCTCTAGGATAAAGGTAGGAAAGTTGGTAGGATATTAGGTCATGTTTTGGCTGATCCAAAAAGCTTTGGAGGTGTAAAATCAAGAGAAGGGGAAATTCCCTTTTATAAGAGAGGTGAGGGTCACTTCAGGAAAAGCATGAAATATTATTTTATAATAAAATAATTTTCGGTTTCTAATGGATAAAAAATGAATTATTTAAAATATAAGGTGGTTATTGGTCGAATATAACTCAACAAATAGTTTTTAGACAGGTTTGGGTCACCATATTAACCTTATCTTTTATATTTAACTCTTAGTTAAATAGTTTGACATTTACCATGTCTCTTTATATTTTTTTATTATATGGTTAATAAACTTACTATAAACTTACAAGAGAATAAAAATAGGTTCATTAATGACATATATAATATTATTAAGGCCCTTTATCTGATAATTATATTTTTAGGAATATTATATCAACCAATAATATAGTATTTCTTTTAAAAACTCAATTATGTCAATTTTGATATTATTTAATAAATGATTTTTGTTAATTTCCTAAAAACTTTATTACTTAGAACTAAATTCATATGTTCAATAATAACATGTCATATTAACCTATAAAATTATTTTAATTCATCAAAAGTCTAAAATTACATTTATTTGGATATTTATAATATTAATTATTTTAATATTTCATTATTAAGGTAATTACTGTATCATCATTGTGTCATAAATAAATTAAATTATTTAATGTATAAAAATTATAAATAAAATATAATTATGTAGGAAATATTTTTATATTTATAATTAATATTTATAGTCTAATTTATATTATGTATAACCCTATATTAAAAATGGTTAAGTTATTAAACATTGAATTTAACTCTTTTAACTCTTCTTTAAATAAAATAATAATAATGTCCTAATCTAATCCAAGTGGACTTAATGGGTCATATTTTATTAATAAGGGTGTTTTTATTCTAATTAAACTTATCCAATATAATTAGTACATGCGTTAGGGTAATAATAATATCATTTTTACCCTTAATTACCCTATTTACTCTTAACAGTGGTAAATAAAAGTGAAATGTTAATATTCAAAAAATTATTTTCAACTTATTGAACCACATTTTTCTTAAGGATATCAACCGTGTCCCTTGTATTTTTGAAATTCCACTCACAAAATAGGTAAAATTATGTTTTATACAAATTTGCAAATGCTCCTAAAAGGTGGGTAAAAGACAATAAAATGTTCGATAAAATGTTATATATCTAAACTTATTATAAAATAACTCTAATAAATTACATTTAAAATATATAGATATTATGTATCTATTTTGACCTAAAAGAAATTAAATTAAAATAACTAATTATTTAAATAAAAATCATTTTTAAATAATAATGCAGTGTTTTTCCCTATTCATCAAAAATTGAATGTTTTCAGAAAAATACCAAAAATTCACCCAAAGCTAATTTTGATATTTTGAATTCAAAAATGAAGTCTATTTTACCAAATTCAAAAAATATAAGTTTCATTTATTAATTTAAAATTAATTTCTGTTGTCAAAACCAAAAGGTGGGTTTTTAAAAGTAAAAACTATCAAAAGATTGACATGTGTTTATGTCAAATTTAAATGTAAAATTTCTTATAATGACCTAAATTGTATTAAATGATAAAAATATAATCTAATTACAATTAAAAACCATTCAAATGAATAATTTATCACTATAAATTATTTCGATTAAAAATTTTGTTTTCGATTAAAACATAGTATTTTTCACTATTCATCAAAATATGAAAGTTATCAGAAAAGTACCAAAAAATTATCCAAACTAAATTTTTATGTCCTACTTATAAAGAAGAATTTAATTTCATTAAATTTAATATATAAAAGTGTCAAATATTGGTTTTAAAAAAGGCTCTCCATTAAAAGGCGGTAAAATTTCATTTTTTGAAAAATACCTACTTTATCAAAAAAAATGAATTTGTTCTTATATTATGTCTAAGAAACACATAATATGGATGTTAAAATTATATAGAGTATATAAGATGCAGTTAATACTTTTCATAACCTCTTTTCGATAAGTTGGTTTAGTAAGTTTTGGTGCGCTCGAACTCAGTGTTGCGTGTAGCGCAAGCTATTGGATTACTTTAATGAGATAATGTACTATGAAATCTTGGGGTGTTACATTCTTAGCTCCTTCAATAAATTGCATCCTTGAAATTTGAAATTGTTCTTCCAAAATAAATGGTTAAAAATATAAAAATACCTTCGTGGAAACCCCACATTATAAATTGGGTTAATAAAATTTAGTCTTAATAATAGGGAAAGAAAAATGAAAAATTCACCACTAAATTATGATCTTGATTAGGAGAACATTGGTGGAAATTAGAGACAAATAATTGGAGGGAAAACATTAATATTTATAGGGAGTGGTTGAGGTCATCAACCACAAACAAGTGTAAATTTGAGGGCCTCAAATCCATCAATCTATGATGATTTAAAATATCGTTGGTTCAACAAAACATAAGGTATTAGGAAAACACATTTTTGGTTTTAAGATCCCATCCCTAAAGTTTATAAGTTAATTTATTCATAGAATAAGAGGAAAAATATACTTAAAAGGTAGAGTTTCATCCTTCAACTATTTCCTACCACAAAATCATATTTCACTCCAAAAGATAATAGAATCAAAAAAATATTCTATTTATCCTAAACGTATAGGGTTAAAAAAATTGAATTGATAATTTATTTGTCATACGCTTTTAAGAAAACTATTTTATACAAACCAGGATATCATGTTGGCCAGTGGTAGGTGATACACCCTTATCGCTCTTCGGTTGTAGGTTCAAGTCTCATGGCCTTGCCGGATGTGATGGGTTGTTGCCTGACCTCTGGGTTGTCCTTTTTATGACAATAAAAAAATAATATCAAGAAATGATTTAATCTTAACAATAGTATCCAATGTCAAACTTAATCGATTCCAACCTTTAGACTTATCCAAAATACTTCTGTCCAAACTCACAGTCCAAAATTTATAAGGAAGGTAAACACAATGAAGATCCTTTTTTCCACGTAATAACATGTGAATACCCTCATAATGTATTCTTTTAAAACCCGGTAACAACCTGAATTACCATAAAACCTTATTGATTACATTAATTCTCCCTTATTACTTATAGAATACTGTATATACTCCTTATATCCAAAAATGTTGTAAACTACAACAATTATGGAATATACAAATCATTACTCAATTTCAAGTTAGTCAAGAATATCTAATATAATTTATCCAAATCAATCATATCTTATTCCAAAATCACTACCTCAGTATCAGAACCATATTAAAGTTTATATTTCCTTCATCCATGTGTTTTCCAAAAAGTTTAACTTTCTATTGAGTCACTTTTCTTGGTACCACACAATCTCAAATCTTTAATGAAATAGTACTGTTATACAATCCTTTTATACTATATAATTATTATAACATGTACATTGTTGATACAACACTCAAATTACATAATTATTTAATATAAACATAATAAAACTAGTCATTACTCTTCATCTATTGTAATATCATAACTTGATTATTATCCAACAACATCATTTGTGGTATACTCTGATGATTGGGACACTGATTCGCGTAGTGTCCCAACTCCTTACAGATGAAGCATTGTACCTTTGAAACCTTTTTCTTAGCCTTAAAATCATGTACTTGGTGTCCTTATTCTCCACATTTATAACAATCTCTCATTCCCTTCAATCATTTACCAAGGTGATTATTTCCACAATTATCACATATGGGAAAATCCTTCTTTCCTCTCTTCCCTTTATCTATGTTTCTCTCTACCATCCTTTTCTTCTCTTGTTTCCCTTCAAATCCATAAGACTAAGAGAATTCTTTACTTATTTTATTAACACATGATACTATTTCTTCATATTATGAGAATACGTGGGAGTCTATTTCCTTTCTAAATGTTGTCTTAATATCATTAAATATATGATCCTTCTTACTCTTTGGATCATGCGTATTACTGGAGTTCTTATTCCATCTACTGGGCACCATTTCTAAACAATTACATACACTAGGTCAGTTTATAAATCACAATTCATAATTCCAAACATGTAAAATACCTAATGTATATTGAAATTATTATTAATATAATATATAATCATAAAATTTTTTCTTTGAGAAATTATTTACTCCTAAATCATTCATAATTTCTTGTAATAAAAATGTGAATTATCCAAAGCATATCCCATGGGAGTGTCATAACTAAGAGTGCAGCAAATCTGGTTATCGTGCACCAGTTCATGTTTGAGTCTAGCTCAAAGTAGTGTTTTTGGGTTTTACACCTAGGTTCATCTATGCCAGATCCACCTCTACCTTCTCATATCCAAACAAGGATGTGTTGCTTGGAAAACTCACAAAATCCCTATAATACCAAAATTCTAGAAAGTTTTTCTATACTAATCCTCAAATTCTATCTTAGGGTAATGTTCTCTAATCAGTGTTTTTCTAAATCTATCTACAAGGTTGTTTCTAAACTTCCTCTGATACCAACTATAACGCCCCGACCCCAAAATCCTAGAGTTGGTGCATTATTTTAATACATTGTCATGATTACAAGGAATCATGTCCCGAAGGACTGATCAGTTTAACAATATTGGAAAATAGATTACATACAAGAATGTTACATTGAACTTTATAACATAAAACGCAACATAAATAATCCTTTATTAATGCTATTATTCCCTTATCTTAACTCTATATATCAATCACAATACACTTCTTGGAATCCTAGGAAAAATAAAACATATAAAAGGGTGAGTTAAGATGCTCAGTAAGGATAACAATATAGCAGAATCTTTCATAAATAAGCATAAACATTTAATTAAATTCATAAGACTAAAACAAAAGCCTTTTAAACTTAAAATTAAGCATAATATGGCAAAGATAAAATCAAATAATGTCATTTAATTATTCACATGGATATTTTACTAGTTGAATAATCTCATGCAATGTCAATATCCAATTTCATAATGATGGAATGCATAATGCCAGACTTCATAACCACATAGTCAAGGACTTATAACAAGACTACAAATAATATTTTTTCAAGGCATTGTTCCAAGACACTAGTTTGTCACATGAGACCTACCGATGCATCGAGGAGCTATAGCGGGCTCCACCTATCACTTACTAAGTCCAATGCATTCCTCATATGAAAAGTTTTAAACATAACATAAACATTCATATTAAAACTAGCATACGAAATGTCAATACTTTATCCATAAACCATGAATGGTATAAAAATAACACATCCATATTCAAACATATCACAAAACCTTCAATAAAATATGAAATATTTGTATCATAATAAATCAACTTCAAACAAGTTTAAAATCCATAAAAGGGTGTTGATATAGATGAAAATGATTTATAAAAATCATTGAGTGAAATATCCCTTTTTTATAAAAACATTAAAAAGTCACACAATTTAGATTGGAAGAAATTTAAAGACGTTTTTGAATCAAAGTGTCCCATGTCACTTTGAAACTTTTTAAATGAATTAACATTTTTAAAACATTCATGTTCATATAAAAGAATCCTTAAAACCCATTTTGAAAACATGGACATTAATGAGAATGATTTAGAAGAATAAATATTCAAAACATTTAAAATGATGTTTTAGTAAAAAAAATGTCCCTTAAAAATAATCCCTTTGAAAAATATTTTATGAAACATGGACATGGATAATAAATATGTCCCAGTAGATACTTATGTAAAAACAACCTTAGATAATAAAGAGATTGTGAAATTAACCCTTACCTTGCACTTTCCTTTAGTCGAGGGTACATTTAACCTTTTGTATAAAGACAGTAGTATGTTATTAAATTTTACCAGAACCATATTAATATTTATGATATCATACATGATTAATTTATGACTTTATACTACCCATTTAATAATAATTTCCATGTTAAATTTACATTTCGGGCAATAATCACTTTCTTTATTGTACGTGTTTTAACTTGTTACTCTTGATTGTATAACTTAGATAATGATTTAAATACTTATAGAATATAAAAAAGGATTTATATATCTTATATATTTAGAATATAAATATGTATAATAGACATATATATGAAATGGAAAACATCGTTTATAGAGACGGTAGGTCGTACATACGCATAAACGCAGTTTCTGTTTTCATATCGTATTGAACGAAACTAAGTGAATAAGATATATGTAAGTAAATATATATATATATATCTAGTATCATTAATATTTCATATATTACATACTTATTAATGATATATTTTATAATCATCGTTGAATGGTGAACGTGGAAATGAATCCCATCGCGTCGTGGAGACGGTAATCCGTACGTACGCATGACCGACAATATCATTATATTGATGGTGAAATCATATGTAATTGGATGGTATATCATATATAAAGAATAATTAACATGTTATATTTATTATTTTCATCAGTTATACTCATTATTATACCCTTCCAAATAATGATGTGTTTGAATAACAAACTACACCACGACGTGGAGCCGGTAATCCGTACGTACGCATGTATGGTGACTTTGTCATTTATAGGATGGATAGAATAATGAAAATGGTTGTATCATTTTTATAATAACATAAAACTATATATAATATACTAGAGTTATTATTTTAGAATTAAAACAACAAAGAAAGAATAAGTGGAAGAAGAAAAGAACTCGAAAGAGGTAATGAAATATTTACCTCTTCTTTGGGTTCTTCCTTTTTATATTATCAAAAGGGCTCCTTAGGTTGAATTTATGACCAATTTAAGGCCTCTATGATGAATGGAGTAAATTTTGGAAGATATTTTGGTAAGTATTGGACTAGAAAAAAGGCTTTGGATGTGTGAAATTAAGAGAAGGGGAAGTGCCCTTTTATAAGAGAGGTGAGGGTCACTTTAGGAAAAAAAATAGAATATTATTTTATAATAAAATCATTTTCGGTTTATAATGGCACAAAAATAAATTATTTAAAGTATAAGGTGGGTATAGGTCTAAAACCACTCAACCAATAGGTTTCATATAGGTTTAGGTCACCATATTAACCTTATCTTTTAGATTTAACTCTTAGTTAAATAGTTTGACATTTACCATGTCTCTTGGTATTTTTATATTATATAGTTAATAAACTTACTATAAATTGAAGAAAGAACCCCAATAGGTTAATTAATGACATATATAATATTATTAAGGCCCTTTGGATTAACCTTATATTTTTAGGAATAATATATTAACCAATAATATAGTATTTTTTTTAAAAACTCAATTATGTCAATTTTGTCAATATTTAATAAATGGTTTTTGTTAAGGTCCTAACAACTTTATTACTTCAAACAAAGTTATTATGTTCAATCCTAATATGTCATATTAACCTATAAAATTAGTGTAATTCATAAAAATTCTCAAATTACATTTATTTGGATATTTATAATATCAATTATTTTAATATTTAATTATTAAGGTAATTACTGCGTCATCATTATGTCATAAATAAATTAAATTATTTAATGTATAAAAATTATAAATAAAATATCATTATTTAGTAAATATTTTTATATTTATAATGAATTTTTATATTCTAATTTATATTATATATAACCCTATATCGAAAAAAATTAGTTATTAAACTTTGAATTTAACTCTTGTAACTTTTCTTTTAATAAAATAATAATAAATGTCCAAATCTAATTAAAGTGGACCTAAAGGATCAAATTTAATTCCTAATTTTGTTTTTTATCGAATTACACTTATCCAATATAATTATGACATGTGTTAGGGTAATAATAATATTATTTTCACCCTTAATTACCCTATTTACTTTTAACCGTGCCAAATAAAAGTAAAAAATTATTATTCGCAAAAAAAATATTTTTATCTTATTGAACCAAATTTTTCTTACTAATATCAACCATGTATCTTGAATTTTTGAAATTCCACTCACAAAATCAGTAAAATTATGTTTTATGAAAATTTTCAAATGCTCCTAGAAGGTGGGTAAAAGATGATAAAATATTTGATAAAATTATATATATATATATATATATATATATAATTATTATAAAATGACTCCAATGAATTACATTGAAAATATATAGTTATTATGTATCTATTCTGATGTATAATAAATTAAAATAAAATGACTAATTATTTAAACAAAAAGTCAGTTTTAAATAAAAAGGCTGTGTTTTTCACTATTCATTAAAAATTGAATGTTTTCAGAAAAAAAACCAAAATTTCACCCAAATTAAATTTTGATATTCCAAATTAAAAAATGAAGTCTATTTTACAAAATTCAAAACATATAAGTTTAATTTATTAATTTTAAATTAATTCCCGTTCTCAGAACTAAAAAACGGGTTTTAAAAGTAAAAACTATCAAAAGATTGACATGTGTTTATGTCAAATTTAAATGTGAAATTAATTATAATGACCTAAATTGTATTAAATTATAAAAATATAATCTAATTATACTTCCAAACCATTTAAATTCATAATTTATCGCTATAAATTATTTCGATTAAAAAAAATTCAATTAAAACATTGTATTTTTCACTATTCATCAAAATATGAAAGTTATCATAAAAGAACCAAAATTTTTTCTAAACTAAATTTTTATGTCCTTCTCATAAAGTATAATTTAATTTAATTTAATTGAATATATAAAAGTTTCAAATATTGGTTTTAAAAAAAATTCACCATTAAAAGCCAGTAAAATTGCATTTTTTGAAAAATACTTACTTTATCCGAAATAAATAAATTTGTTCTTATATTATTCCTAAGAAACAAATAATATGGATGTTAAAATTATAGGGTATATAAGATGCAGTTAATACTATTCATAACCACTTTTTGATCAATTAGTTTAGTAAGTTGTGGTGCGCTCGAACTCGGTGTTACGTGTAGCACAAGCTATTGAATTACTTTAATGAGATAATGTACTATGAAATCTTGGGGTGTTACACATTGATTAACAAAATGAAACAAAACTCCCAAAATTTTAGAAATCGAGGTATAACACATGTTATAGGAGTACATCAGGTAAGTCCTTCTTCTCTTAAGAATCATTTAATTTATACTAAATTGGATGAATTAACCACTGTGGTGAGACATATGACTTTGGTTATAAATAAATCCCGACCCACACCTATAAGGAATTATATAATTTAAAAGAGAATAAACCACCCAACCAACAGTTTACCCTAACTAAAAGTGATAGAAAATTGTACAACCATATTCCCTAGGAGACCACATAAAAAGAAACCAAAACCACCTCCCTAGAAAAAGTATGATTCCTTTGAACTAACATAAAACTGAGGGTGGAAAGATCAATCAGACATGAGGTATGGATCTGGACAAAAAAATACCCCTTTAAAAAAACTTCTAGCAGCCTCCACCTTACCAATAAGGTTTTCAACAACCCCAAATGATATTTTAATCTCAAGAATCAATAACTTGACAAAAAAACAAGGGGATTATCAACCCAAGGTAGATTCTAATACATGATGACTACATGAAACAAACTATTATTAATAAACAGAATGAGATGAAGAGTCAAGGTTCTATTTTGAGGGATTTGAATATGTAAAAAATCCAGATTTCCACCACCCTCCATGAACTGATAAGTAATAACTATAGAAATATTTCTTCCCAAACTACTCTAAATCCCAAGGGTAATGTTATTTCCATCACATTGAGAACTGGGAAGTAGATGATTGATACATCTACACATATAGTTCCACCTAGATTCACCTAAATCCTGGAGAAGCCCCATTCAGGACCAACAGATGATTTTCTAAAGGAGAAATACAAAGTTTTGAAAAATATTTATGATGTTCCTCCTAAACCCCTTGTATTTCCAAATAGATATATCAAAACCAAGAATATGGTATAATAGGTGATGAAAAAATAGGTTTTGGATATAGTAAATCAAACTAAGATCAATATTCATATACTTGAAGAAATGAGGAAAATTATAAAGTATGCCAATTTTTTGAAAGAGCTATTTACAAATAGAATAGGGAAAATGGAAATGAGAAGATCAACCTTTTTGGGAATGTATCCATGATTATCACACAGAACATAGTGATGAAATAAAAGTTAAAAGACCATGGGAAATTCACCATTCCAAGTACCATAGGGGGGTTTCATTTCTTTTATGCTTTATGTGATTTGGTTACCCTCGTTAATGTCATGCCGCACACTTTTTCACATACTTGTAGATTGGAGAACTGAATCCAATGAGGGTGTTGGTGAAATTATAAAATAGGTCCATAATATACCTAATGGGAGTCCTTGATGATATCATTATTTGAGAAATACATATGACCTTTCTAATATATTTCTATGTATTGAATATGAAATATGATCAGGTATGTTCTCATGCTACCATCATACTTGGTGGGCCCTTCCTCAAAACCGCTAATTCAATCATTAATTTCCATGTGGGTGCACCTTCTATGGAGTATAGATATGAGATCACATGATTTAGTATTTTATACTCTATGAAGTACCACTCAAAGGACCATTCTACTTTATTCATCTCCCATTCTAACCCATCCTATAATGACTCTCTAAATTTTGATTTTTCATCTTTTCCAAATGGGGATCATTCAATTCTTAGATAGATATTGAGGATTGTTTCTAGTTTGATTTCACAAAATATTATCACACTTATTTCTCGTGATTAAAACACACTCATTTATGATTTTTATGTGGATTTTTATTCTCATTCAAACAGTATAATTTTTTATTATTACATGGAAGTTGATTTTACAGATGAATTTGATTCATTATTCACTAATGTTGATAATTTCTATTCTGACCCTAACATTTATTAAGCATAAATGTATGTCCCCACATCATTTACATCAATATAAAATCCACCCAAACTGGAACTTAAACCATTTCCCCAAAATTTGAAATATTCATGCTTGTTGAATGATGAAAAATTGCCTATAATAATTGTTAATAATATCCTTGTTGAATAAAAAACATAACTTTTAAATATTTTAAGGGATAATATTATCAAAATTGGGTGGACCTTAGTAGACATGCCAAGTATTTTCCCTTATATTTTCATGTATAGGATTCTATTATTGGATGGATATGAACCGGTAAAAAACCCAAAAAGGAGACTTAACCCCATATTATTATAAGTTTTATAGAAATAAGTGGAAAATTTATTGAGGAATGTATCATTTACCTCATTTCTAAATCTCAGTGGGTTAGCCCTGTCTAATTTGTACTCAAGAAATATGGGTTCAGCATTATAAAGAATGAAAATGATGAGTGAGTTCCTATGAGAGTAGAAAACTATTTTAAAGTATGCATAGATTATAGGAAACTAAATTATTCCACTTGTAAGGACCATTTACTACTTCCATTAATTGATCAGATGCTTAAGATACTTTCATGTAGTATAAATTATGTCTTCTTGTATGGTTTCTCTAGATACTTTCATGTTCTCATTATATCATAAGACTATGAGAATACGACATTCACCTACTCATTTGGTACATCTAATTACTGAAGGATGTCATTTAGACTTTGTAATGCCCCGGGTAACTTTTACAGATGCATGATAATTATCTTTTATGATTTACTTTAAAATTTCATGGATGTATTTATGGATAATTTTACAATGTAAATTTCCTCATTTGATGAGTGTATATTGATTTTGGGTAATGTGGTGCATCATTTTATTGGAAACAATATGGTTGTGAACTTTGATAAATGTCATCTCATCGTAGATAGGGTAATTTTCCTAGGTTATTTTGTTTCACATCATGGAATTTAGTTTGATAGATCTCAGGTAGATATTATTTTTTCCTTTACATATCTTATATGTGTTCATGATGATCAATCATTCCTTATACATGTTGGTTTTTATTGATTCTTCATCATAGATTTTAGTAAGATCACTCTGCCCTTATCTTGACTAAATCAAAAGGATATTGATTTATTTTTTTATGATTCATATAGGATATCATTTTATGAGATAAATAAGTGTCTGAACACTCTACTAATCAAAAATACCCCATGGTGGTAGATTCTATTTAAGCTTATGTGTGATGCTTTAAACTTCACAGTTGTATATTTTTTATCATAGATAATGGAGGGATGTTCACATGTGATTTTAAATGATTTTAAGAAATTGGATTCAGCCGAATTAAACTACACAACCATGTAAAATAAGTTTCTTTCTATATTATTTTCTTTAGATAAATTCCATTCATATTTATTAGTCTCTAAATTAGTTTTTTTTATAAATATACGGCTCTAAGGTACCTCTTGAAGAAACCAGATGAAAAGAATAGGCTTTTCCTATAGATTCTCATTATTCAAGAATTTGGTATTGAGATAACGGAAAATAACAGTTCATAGAACTTGGTGGCGGACCACGTGATTAGGATTACTCACACACTATAGGTTGACACCTTGGACTAGGTACTACTTTGGGAAACATTTCTCGATGATAATATTTATGAACTATCAGGTACACATCCTTGGTATGACAATTTTTTAACTAAATTGTTTCTTCTGAAATTCCTAAAAATATAAGGAAAAATCATGTCCAAAAATTAAGGACTATTTCTAGGTTTTATGTGTGGTATGATCCCAACCTATGGCGGATGTGTAGTGTTCCGGTTATTGGAAGGTGTGTTCTTGGTCATGAGTTTGAATCTATTATGAATTTCTACCATAACATTTCTTGTGGAGGACAATTTAAACCCCAAAGTATATATAAGAAAGTATTAGATTATAGATTATATTGGTCTACCTTGTTCCATGATGCTCATGTGGTTTTAAGTAATGCCCACATTTCCAACACACTGGGGATATTTCTATGAGGCATGAGATGATTCAACATCCAATATTATTCTGGGATACTTTTTATTTATAAGAAATTGAATTTATGGGGTATTTTCTAAGTTCACTTGGTTTTATATACATTTTGGTTGTTGTTGATTATGTTATAAAATGGGTGGAGTCCAAGGTCACCAGCACTGATGATTATCATGTTGTATTTGATTTTTTCATGGCATATATTTTTTATAGGTTTGTAATAATGAATTCCATCATCATTGACAAGGGTAAAAATTTTCCAATTAGAATTGGGATTACATACTTCATAATTATGTGGTGATGCATAAAACTTATATTCCATACCACCCTCAAACAAATGTCCATCCCAAGGTTTCAAATTAGGAGTTGAAAAAAAATATAAAACCATGTAGTAGAATAGAAAGGAGTAGACCAAACACTTGGATGGTTCATTATAGGCTTATAGGATGGTATTCAAAACACCCATTGGTATGACCATTTTCTTAATATTTTTTGAGAATCTTGTTATCTTTTTATGGAGGTCAATAATCAAGAATATTGGGCTATAAGGAAATGAAACATGGATTTATCCCAAGATGGAGATCAAAGGAAACTATAAATTCAAGATCTTGAAGAGATTTGATTGTCATCATATGAGAACTCAATGCTCTATAAGGAAAGATCAAAAGTATCTCCTAATATAATTGTCCCAAAAAGGGAGTTTCATGTAAGATACAAAGTTCTTCTCCACTGTTCATGATAAAATCTAATTCTTGGTAAGTTTCATTCAATATTGTTAGGATATTTTGTTTTATATCTTGTTTTTCATTATAATTAATTTTATTTCACTCAATATGATATATAAAGTATATTTATAGTCAATGGGGAATGTTTGAAGTAATACATTAAGGGACTTCCTACCCGTGTAGTTGAATTCATCACACTGTGTGACCCCAACATCACTTGAGAATAATAAGCTATCCCTAACTCTTTAAATTTTATATTATTTTTTCTATTTAAAATTTTACATTTCTTGTAAATTTATAATCTCATAGGTTCACATTTAGGAAAATTTTGTGGGATTGAACAACATTTCGGGTAGCTTCTTAAGGTTTTTCATTTATGTGTTTTTATGTTTGTGTTTTTGTGTTAATTTCCAAAAAACCTAAAAAAATACCATATAAAATGCTCATGTAGATGTGGAACATATGAATAAATTTATACCCTAAAAATTCATTGGTATCTTTATGATTATGATAAATATTTCATCATTAAATCTTGATTTTCATTAATGGAATTCATTGATGATATGATTGGTTATGTCATTATAAAAAAAATTAGGTTTTGAAATAAATCTTCATGATATTTTTTCATGTTAAATTGTGTCATTGATTTATCCACACAACTTTTCACACAACCATTACTTGTGATGTTTTTCCTACTCAATTTAAAGCATATCCAAGTTAGCTAAAAAATTCATCTTATATCAATGGTTGATCCATACATTCTTTTCTCTTCTGATCAGCTTCATTACTATACTGAATTGACCTATGTGTTTATAC
This sequence comes from Viscum album, assembly GCA_963277665.1. NCBI lineage: Eukaryota > Viridiplantae > Streptophyta > Magnoliopsida > Santalales > Viscaceae > Viscum > Viscum album. The sequence continues at coordinate 394,413,366 of OY728158.1, forward strand.
CTAATATCTAAAAGTTTTAAAACCTCAAAAAAATAAAAAGAAACCAATAAATATTAATAAATCGGAGAGTGATGAAATGTACAACATATGGAGATATCTGGGTTGGGAGCTTAAGATTTGACTTTCAGAAATGATTAAGTCAGTGGGGATTGTAATTTTATTAAAAAGGAATGTAAAATAGGTTCAATGTAATTAAAATAGGTAAGAATAAAAATTTTACTTGACCTTCATATATTTAAAAAATGGTGGAAATATGATCTTTAAATGATGGGCACACACACACATGGGGAATTAATGTAATGGTAGACCCATAACTTGTTTAACTATGATTAGTGTTATTAATCTCCCTAGATTTATTTGATACAATTTTTTAGAAAATCACTTTAAATTTTATTGATATTTAATTCTTTATGAGATTCTTAGTTTTCCTATATTTCCACTATGGAATGGGAAATATCAACATGCATATCTTGTCACAATTTTTTGGAATACATTATATGAATGTTTTTCAACAGTGAAAAGTTTAAGTGTGGGGGAGTTGGTGAAACACATTTTTATTTAATATTTGGTTTATAATAAATGACATAATCTCCTCAAATTATTTTAAATATTCTAATTTATGGAATACTTGGGTTTAGATTATTCATTTACAAATTTGATGAAAATTCAAATTTTGAACCTTTAAAGTTCACTATTATTTTTAGTAATAAATATTTTTATATAGATTATTTTAACTTGAAATTTTATAATAAAATTATTCACTTACTTTTCTTAAACGTTCATTTAGACCATTCATGTTGGATTGTGATTTTTAGTAGAGTAAATGGTCCATGAATTCAAAAATGTACTGAACTTGCTATATTGGAAACCACTTCAGCATTTGGGCCATATCTTCTAAATAAAGGATTTTATTGGGCTCAAATTTTAAAATTATATAGAGAAAAAAATTATTAAAAAAATAATTCTAGAAGGAAAACTAGTTCATGCATTTTTTAGGGAAACAAGTCAGTGAGATTGGGATTAAAATATTTGGCTGAATTTCATATTAATACTTGAAAAGTATGGAACTCCTAACCTCCCCTACACTATATAAATATGTGTTTTTATTATTTATAGGGGTTTTACTTGAATTATATGATTGTATTAGAGTATAATTGGTTCCTTTCCATTTAAATAGACTATTTGGTGAGGGAATCTCTCAAGCTAGTATATCCTCTAAAATTATGTTCTTTCCCTCTTCTCTTTTGTAATGTTATTTTTCTTGAAATAAAATATTTATTTATCTTCTATTCCATCAATTATTTATAATTTAATTAATCTTTCATTTAATTATTTGGTATGGAACTCAGTATTGGAAATTTTATATATTTATACCCTTTCTAAACCTTTGCACTTGAAAAACGTTTTTACAATGACTACACCTCCCATGGAAGTGTATTTTTTCTTAGTAATGGATCTAATTATCACCTTATTAACTTATTTGTTTCAAATAAATGAGATAATGTAATTCATATAATATGATATATGAATTTTTTTTAAACTTAAAATAAACTAAATAACCAATTGAAAAACTAATAAAAAACACATGAGGTTGAGTGATGTGTGAATTGTGAGAGAGTGATCATAATCGGTAAAACAAAACAACATGGGATAAATTTATAAAATTAAAATAAAATACTTAAACTCAATTAATCCACACTTATAGTATAAATATAATCCCTAATACACCATTGAATATAATCTACACTTAGAACGATAATCAATTCAGGTTTTTGGGAGTGCATGTTCTTAAGCAAGCATATGGTTTAATTCACTTCGTCTTTGTGGTTATGGTAAATTCTCATAGATTTTAGAGGTCAAAAAATTAGTGGATAATAATTAAGTGGATATTAATTTAAATGATAATGATTAACAATTATGTAAATAGGTATAGATAAATCGATTAATATTTCTAAAAACATTTTCTAAAAAAAATGTCTTCTCATTGCACATTGTTAATTAAATTTCAAAAACAAAAAAATGAAATCTTCTTACAGATTTCATCTTATAGTTTTATAAACATATAAAAACCCCCCAAAATCTTAATTTGTGTATTTATTTTCTTTTATTTTCTTTTCAAAATATTTTTAATATGTTTTTTTAATTACTTACTCCTTTGAGAGATGTCTGTGATCAGTCACTTTGTTGCACCTAAGTACCCAAAAACCAAACTTCATTTGAGAGTGATCACGAAAACACCTTTTAAATTCAAACCATTTTTGGGTAGGAAAGTACTTTATTAAACCAATTAGGGGTAATTTTTTAAATTTTAATTTCATTATCTTCTTCTCTTATTTCTTCATTTTTTACCATTTCTCTATTTTTCTATTTTTCTTATTTTTTTGGACCATCAACTGAAAATTATTGTCTTTTTATTATGGTCTACTTTTATTCATTTCATTTTTCTTTGATTTTTGACACAAACTAATCCCAAGGATCTCATAGATATTGACACTGATATTGAACATAACCTTAGGGATCGAATTAGACAGCTTTAGTCTATATGAAGTTTCAACATTCACCTAGTTGGGGGATTCCTCATTTCTAGAAATGTTGAAATTGGAATCACTTCTGAATATAGAACTAATGGCTAAAAATAATAATAATGAACCTAATAGAACGATTTTATAATGTTATTCACCAAACATTACTTATCAACCAAATTTTATTACATACCCAAACCTTGAATTATACTTCGAATTGTAATCTAGATTGGTAAACCTTATTCTGGAATTTCATTTTCTCTCTAGTGAGGATCCCAACAAACATATAAAGGAATATAATTTGGTTTTCTAAACCCTAAAACCAAGAAATTTATATAAAGATAAAATCAAACTGAGAGCATTATCATTCTCACTTGATGGAACTGTAAAATATTTGATGTATTATTTACAACCTGAAGTCATATCATGTTGGAACTATTTGAAATTCCTTTTCTTTTAGATATTTTTTTCAGCATGAAGGACCAATTCTATTCAAAAATAGATATTAGGAATCAATAAATACCAAGGGGTAAATGTATGACTATTGGGAGAGATTCAAGAAGTTGTGTGTACTCTTCCTGCATCAGCATGTTAGTGTGAAACTCCTCATCCAATACGTTTATGAAGGCCTCATGCCTATGGAGAGAAGTATGTTGGATATTGTGGATAGAGGGGTATTGGTAGAAAAAATGTAGATACATGTGCGTTGATTAACACAATAACAAAAAACTCCCAAAATTGTTAATAGAGGTACACCACATGTTATAATAATTAATTAGGTAAGTCCTTCTGATCTTGAAAATAATTTAATAAATATTAAATTAGATTAATTAACAACTAAGGTGAGATAGATTGCTTTGGATCAATAGATATCCCAACCCACACTTGAAAATCTTTATATAATTTTCACTGAAACAAACCACCCAACTGATTTTTCCCCCAATTATAATATATATAGGATTATGTATCCATATTTCTTAGAATACCATATCAACAGAAACAACAACCACATCATCAGAATATGTATGATTCCTTTTCACTAACATATAACCAGGGGTGGAAAGATCAATTGGACATGTTTTATGGATCTCAAAAACAACAAAGTTCCATTTTTAAACAAAACATCCAATAACATCCACCTTACCAATAGGGTTTTCAACAACCCCAAAGGTGATTTGAATCCCAAGAATTAATAAGTCTAAAAAACAAGGTAATTCTCAACCAAAGGTATATTATAATACTGATGACCTTTTGAAACAAATTTTTATTAATCAATAGAATGAGATAAAGATTCAGGGTTTGGATTTGAGGGATTTGAATATGAAAATGAGCTAGATTTCCATCACCCTCCATGAACAGGTAAGTAAGAACTCTGAAAATCTTCCTTCCCAACCTACTCCAAATCACATGGGCAATGTCAGAGCCATCACATTTAGAAGTGGGGGAGAAAATGAGTGATATATTTGAAACTATCATTCCACCATTATTTACCTCAACTCTGTAAAAATACTCATTCAAGACCAGCTAATGAGTTACCGAAGGAGAAAGAAAAAGGTAAGAACAAGATTTATGATATTACTCCTAAACCCCCTTATATTTCTAAATATAGTTACACTACCCAATAATATGATTAAAGATGTAATGAAAAAAAGAGTTTTTAGATACATTCAAGTATGTTGATATCAACATACCTTTACTTGAAGCAATTAATAAAATTCCAAATTATTCCAATTTCTTGAAAAATCAGTGTACAAATAGAATAGGGATAAAGGAAAATCATCATATAAATCTTTTTAGGAATTTATATGTGCTCATAACACTAAACTTGGAGATTTTGGAAAATTAAAATGACCCCTAGAAATTTACCATTCAATGTACCATAGGGGGTTTTCATTTCTATGATTCTTTATGGGATTTGGTTACCTCCTCCAATTTCATGCCTCATTATTTTTTCACTTATATATAGATTAGATAACTTAAGATAATAAGGGTGGTGGTGCAATTAAGAAATAGGACCACAACAAACTCAATGGGAGTCCTTAAGGAATTCCTTATTCAAGTGAGAGATATGATCTTTCTAGTATATTTTTATGATTTGAATATGGAGTATGATCAGGTAAGTTCCCATGATCCCATAATTCTTAGTATTACCTTCCTCAAAACTTCTAATAAAATTATTAATTCCCATGGGGGTATACATTTTATGGAGTTTGGATATGATATTATGTGATTTAATATTTTACACTCTATGAAGTACCCCTCAGATGACCATTCTTCTTTCTTCATCTCCCATTTTAACCCATCCTATAATGAATCTCCAAATTTTTATTGTCAATATTTTTTAAATGGATATAATTCCTAGAAAATAATTATATTTTCATTGTTTGAAACCATGTTAATGAGGTCCAAAACTATGGTCATGTCTTATGGCCACATTTTTCTAAAATGTGTCCACTACAGCCATTATAATCTGTTTTGGCCTATTTCTATGGTTTAAACTATGGAAATAGGTGGATATATCCATGTTTTACACCATGGAAATAGGTGGCTATATCCAAAGTTTAAACCTCATAAATAAGTGGTTATGGCCACAGATTAGAACCATGGCCTTAGGTGGTTATTTCCACAGTTTGAAACTGTGGAAATTGCCTTTAAAAAAATGATTCTAATGAGGTTTGATCCTCGAACCTCTTCTATATTCTTCCCAATACTTTACCGCTATGATGATCACTACTATATATATATATATAAATAATTATATATAATTATAATTAATAATCATTTAAAAACTAAAAAAACATATTTCCACTATTTAAATCGTTGAAATATGTGGCTATAGCCACGGTTAAAAACCATGGAAATAGGAGGGTATATAAATTTTTTAAATAGTTAAAATAGGAATCTATAGTCATGGATTAAACTATGGAAATAGGTGGTTATGGACACACTTTAAATCGTAGCAATAGGTAGTTATGGTCGTAGTTTAAACTATGGAAATAGGTATATGTGACCACAATTTAAACCATGGAAATAGGTGGATATGGCCATGGTTTAAACCATGGAAATAGTTTTCTATGAACAAAATTTACTAAACCACGGAAGTATACATTTCCTGCCAATTTTCTATATTTTTTGGGTTTTCCCAAAAAACCTATCACCACATTTTCATATAATAGTGGCTCTATGTTGGCTTATAGCCATGGTTTTCAGAAACCATGGCTATAGGCTGCTTACGGCCATGGTTTTCCAAGCCATGGTATTAGAAAGTGTTTCTATAGCCTAATTTTTTAGTTTTGATTATTAGAATGATATTGAGTATTGTTTCTATTTTTATGCCTCAAATAAATATAATGCCTATTTTTCATGACCAAACCACACTCATTTATGATTTTTATTTGGATTCTTATTCTGATTCCTATCATATATTTTTTATTATAACATGGTTGTTGATTTTTCATATGTATTTGATTCATTATTCCATATTTTTGATGATTTATATTCAGACCCTAACCTTCATTGTGAAAAAATATATGTTCCCACGTAATTTTCATAAATAAAGAGCCCACCCAAAATAGAACTTAAAAAATTTCCCCCAAATTTGAAATATTCATACATATTGAATAATAAATAATTGGCTATAATAATTCATAATAATGTCCTTGTTAAACAAGAAATAAAATTTTTAAATATTTTAAGTGACAATGTTATGGAAATTGAGTGTATCTTAGTAGATATACTAGGTATTTTCTTCTTCATTTGAATGTATAGGATTCTCTTAGAGGATGAGGATAAACTGGTTATAAAACCACAATGGAGGATTAACCCCACATTATTAGAAGTTATAAAGAAAGAGGTGTAAATTTTATTTAGGTGGGTAAAATTTACACCATTTATTAATCGCATTGGGTCATCCCTATCTAATTTTTACCCAATAAAAATAATTTCATTGTTATAAATAATGAAAATAATGATTTAGTTCTTATGGGAGTACAAAAAAGTTAGTGACTGTGCATAGATTATAAGAAGATAAATCAATCCATTTGTAAGGATCATTTACCAATTCCATTAATTGACCAAATGCTTGAGAGAACTGTAGTTAGGACACAATATTTTTTCTTGGATGGTTTCTCAAGATATTTTTAGGTTCCCATTACAGAATAGGACCAGGATAAAATGACATTCACTTACCCATTTAGAACATTTTATTACTAATGGAATATATTTAGACATTATAATTCCCTAGGTACCATCCATATATGCATGGTAAGTATCTTTTAGGATTTAATTGAGACTTAAATGGTGGTATTTATAGATGATTTTATGATGTAAAACTCCTCATTTTATTATTGTCTCTTGAGTATGGGTAATGTGTTTCATTGTTTCATTAAGAAAAATATGGTATTAAACATTGATAAATTGAATTTCATAGTAAATAGGGGAATTTTCCTAGTTCATGTAGTTTCATAGCATGGAAGTTAGGGTGAAATATCTAAGGAATACATTATTCCAGCCTTTCCATATCCTACATGTGTGCATGATTCTCAATCATTCCATATAAATTCTGGTTTTTATCAATGCTTCATCAGTGATTTTTGTAAGATCACTCTAACCTTATCTCTGTTGCTTTAAAAATATATTGACATATTTTTTGATGATTCATGTAGGGTATCATTTTATGAGATAAAGAAGTGTTTGACCACTCTGCTGATCATATAACCCCCATGGTGGAAGCTTTAATTTGAGATTATGTGTGATGCTTCACACTTCATAGTTATATTTTTCTTATCACATAGGGTGTAGGGATGTTAACATTTGATTTCCTATTCTTTCAGGACATTAGATTCAGCCCCATAAAACTACACAACCATGGAAAATGATTTTCTTTATATATATTTTTATAGATAAATTCATTTCATATTTATTGGGATCTAAATTAGTTTTTTTATAACCATGAATCCTTGAGGTAACTCTTGAAGAATCCAAATGAAAAACCTATAATTATTTTATGGATGATTCTTCTTCAATAATTTGATATTGAGATAAATGAAAATAAGGTTTTAGAGAACTTGGTGGTGGACCACATGTGTAGGATTACTCACACACTAGAGGTTTAAACCTTGTACTAGGTACCACTTAAGGACACATTTCCTAATGATAATCTTTACGCACACTCTTGTACACATCCTTGGTATGATTATTTATTAAACTACCTAGTTTATTCTAAAATTCATAAAAAATTAAAGAAACATCAAGTCCAAAAAATGAAGTGAGTTATGGTTTTATTTGTGAGATGATATCTACCTCTAACACATGTGTAGTGACCAAGTTATTATGAGTTTTGTTTCTGATCATGAGTTTGAGTCTATTCTATATTTCTACCATAAACTTTTTTGTGGATATAACTTTGAACCCCAATGAATAACTAGTAAATTCTTACACTCTGAATTATATTTTCCGAGATTGTTTTATGATACTCATGTGTTTTTTATATCTTCCTCGCATTACGAACACACTATAAATATTTCTAAGAGACATGAGATTCCCCAATATACCATATTATTCTGTGATATTTTTTATGTATGGGGAATTTATTTTATGGGTTATTTTCTAAGTTCATTTGGTTTTTTGTAAATTTTTATTGTTTTTTATTATATTAGTGAATGTGTGGAGGCCAAGGACACCAATAATTATAATTATTGTGTTTTAGTTTCTTTTTTCAAGTAATATATTTTTTACAGGTTTAGAATACTAGAGTCCATCATCAATAACAGATGGTCACACTTTTATTATCAGAATTTGGCTTCCATAATTTGAATTAATGGGTTGACACATAAAACTTATACTATATACCACCCTAAATCAAATAGCCAAGCCGGGTTTGTAAATCAGGAATTGAAATAAATTTTGGATAAGTCCATGCAACAAAATATAAAGAGGTGGTTCCATCCCATGGATGATTCACTAATGAATTATAGGATGTAAATAAAAACTACCACTGGTATGTCCCCTTTCTGGATTATTTTTGGGAAGCATATCATCTTTTTGTGGAGGAAGAGCATCAGGCATAGTGGGCTATAAAGAAATTCAACATGGATATATCCCAATATGAACATTAAATAAAGCTGTAAATTTTAGAGCAATAGGATATTTTATTGTCATATTATGAGAACTCTAGGCTCTATAAGGAAAGATCAAAATAATCTCATGATATGATGATCTAAAAAATGAGTTTCATGTATGAGACAAAGATCTTCTCTATAGTTCATGATTTAAGCTAATGCCTGGTAATTTTCATTATATATGGTTGGGACCTTTTGTTGTATCTCATTTTTTTTACTTATAGTGCAGTGGAGGTCACTCAAGAGGCTATAGGAATGATATTTACAGTTAATGGTTAATTTTTGAAGATATACATTAAGGGAATTCCTACCCATATAGTTTATTTCATCACACTAGATGACCCCATCCTCACTTAATAATATCAAGTCATCCCAAGCCATTTAACTTTTATATTTTTTTCCTATTTAAAATTATATATTTCTTGGGTAATTATAATATAATAGGATCATATTTAGGAAAAGTTTGGGGGATTGACCAACATTTTGTGGTAGCTTATTTAGGTTATTTATTTGAGTGTTTTTGTGTGTGTGTTTTGGGTTAATTTTCATAAAAAAAATCAAAAATAAACAAAAAAACACCATGTAACATGCTCTTTTAGATGTGGAACATATGAAAAAATGTATTTTTTTCAAAATTCATTGGTAACATGATGAGTATTAGAAATATTTCAACATTATAGATTGATTTTTATTTATGGAAGTTTTTTATGATATGATTGGTTGTTTCATTATAAAACCTTTTATATTTTTGACACCATTGTTTATGATATTTTTTCATGGAAAATTGTTTCATTGATTTATCTGCACAAATTTTCATGAAACCATGACTTGTGAAATTTATCCTACTCAATTTAAGGTATATACAAGTTAGGTAAAAAAATTATCTTATATTAATGGTTGATCCATAAATTCATTTCAATTATGATCAGTTTCATTACTATATCAAATTGACCTATGTGTGTATACATAAAATCCAAAAGTTTTACTCCATAAAAAAACAAAAAAAAATCTTAATAAAGAGGGAAGTTATGAAATGTACAACATGTGGGGATATCTAGGTCAAGATATTAAGGTTTTAATTTTGGAAAATGTTAAGTGAGTGGGTCTTGGAATTTGATTAAAAATTAATATATAATTGTTTTGGTGTAATTAAACAAGTTAAGAATAAATGTTTTACTTAACCTGAATATTTTAAATAAATGGTGGATAAATTATCTTGAAATGGTGATCACACACATATATGGGTAATTAATGGCATGGTGGATCCATAACTTGTTAATCTATGATTAGTTCCATTAATATCACCAGATTTTATTTTCATAAAATTTATGATAAAATGAATTTAAAATTTACTGATATCAAATTCTATATGATATTAACAATTTTCATATATTTCTTATATATATTAGTAAATATCAACATTCATATCTTGTAAAAATTTTCTAGATTACATTATATGAGGTTTTTCCCAAGAGTAAAAAATGGTAAGTGTGGGGGATTTGGTAAAACACATTTTTATATTATATTTTATTAATAATAAATGACAAAATTTCCTCAAATTGTGTTAAATAAGTTTATTTATGGAGTATTTTGGATTAGATCATTCATTTAAAAATTTGATGAAAATTATTTTTTTGAACCATTAAATTGCACTATTATATTTTAATCATAAATAATTTTTATAGAATATTTGAACATTAATTTTTTAAATTAATTATTGCCTTAATTTCTACATAATTTATTCAGATCATCTGATCTAGATCATGCATTTTATTGTATTAAATGGTCCATGAAGTCAAAGTTGTACTTGACTCGCCATATTGGACACCACTTCATCATTTATGCCTTATCTTCTATATACAAGGTTTTATTGGGCTCTAATTTGAAAAATTTTATAGAAAAAATTTTCAAAAAAATAAAACTTTTAGTAGGATAGATGGTTCATGTGTTTTCGAGGTTAACAGGTTAGTGCAATTTAGATTAAAATATTTGGTCGAATTACCCATTCACAATTGAAAATTCCTAAAACCCTAGACTCCCCTCCACTCTATAATTGTGTGTTTTCATTATTTGTATATGGATGTACATGATTATAGAATTTTTTTTTGAGTAAAAGTGGTGCATTTCCATTTAAACACACCATAAGAGGAGGGAACCTCTCAAGCTAGTATCTCCTCCAAAATGATCTTCTTTTCCTCTTCTTTATTGTAAAATTGTTGTTCTTGCAATAAAATGTCCATTTATATTCCATTTATTATATTATTTTTAATTTCTTTATTATTTAATTTACTTATTTTTGATAGAAAATAGGATTAGAAACATGATTGGGTTATGCCCTTTCTAAATCATTTCACATGAAAAACATTTCTACAATGACCACACTGCCTATAGAAGAGTAGTTTTTCTTAGTAATTGATCTAAATCTCACCTTCTTAAAAAAAATTAACCAATGAGATAATATAATTCACAGAATATGATCTATTAATTTAGTTTTTAAATTAAAATAATCTAATATATCAATTGAAATTTTAACACAAAAAATGTGAGGTCGAGTGATGTGTGAATTGTAAGAGCACTATCTTAATTGATAAAACAAAAAAACATGCGACAAAATTTTAGAGTTAAAATATAATAATTAACCTAATTAATCCTAACATATAGTATGAATATGATCCCTAATTCACCAATAACCATAATTTATCCTTGGAATTAAAATCAAAGATCGGTGCTATGATTTCATGTTTGGAAGATAGCCTAGGGTTTAATTCATTTCATATTTATGGTTGAGGTAAATTATTATAGTCTTTGGCGATTTAAAAATTATTTGATCATAACTAATTGGATATTAATTTAAATTATAATGATTAATAATTAATTGAATAGGTATATTTTGATCAATTACACCTACTAGAAACATTTTCTAATAAAATATCATCTCATTGCGCATTATTAATTAAATTTACAAAACAATATATATATATATATAATGTTTTTCCAGTATAAATATTCTAGTTTTATAAATGTTAAACAACCCTCCAACCTTTTATTTATTGTGTTTATTTTATTTTATTTTATTTTTAAAATATATTTAATATGTTTTTTTAATTAATTCCTCTTTTGAGAGATGACCTTAGTTAGCCACTCTTCCACACCCAAGTACCTATAAACCACACATCATTTGAGAGTTCCCATGATAGATACCTTCACCCATGAGTATCCTATCATGATTTTTTTTCACATGGAATGTGATGGTGGCCTTGATTTTGGAATGAAATATACAACATGAGGTTTTACAAGTGTGATTGTTCTTTCAATGATGTTTGACCAATGATATTGGTCAGGTGGGATCATCATAGAGATGATGTGATCGGTACTCCCTCGCCACACTAGGGTGCGGGTCCCCCTAGGTAGATTTAGTACTCCCCCATAATATAAAAAGATGTGGGTCCTATATCTATGGAGTGGTACTCCCCCATGTTCATGTTCTAGTGGTGAGAGGGTCCTCTATGGGAGTTAGTGCTCCCTCGTATGTAGAGAAAAGTGGAAAATATTGGACCCCTCCAATAAGATTCTAGTGTGGTTGCATATGGTGTTGGGCATGAGATATGGAACCTTGGATCTACAGGATGAATCATAATTCTTAGCTAGACTATGGATATGGAGATCCCTATTCTCTCTATCGTGGGTTTCTTTATGTGAATATATGTTGGGTTTTCATTTTAATCTTTCTTACGGTATGATCTGACTCTGGTATCATTATATTTCTACCTTATTGGTTTTTGGGGTATCCTACTAGATATGTATATACACGTACCTACTTGGGAATCTCTATCATGTGTTATGTCTTATGCAGATGACAGATGGATCATTGGTGACCTTAGTGGAGCATGAATCGAAGGAACATAGTTGTACCTAGTGGATCTGACCATGTTCGGAGGTCAGCCTTGGAGATTTTGAGTTAGGATCTCTTCAGTATCCCTTTTTATAGTTGTTTTCAAGTTGGAACTTTATTTTTGGTTTATTGGGTATTTTTTCCCTTTACATTTTTGTACTACATATTGTAATTTGATGATTTTATCAAGGTTATTTCATGCATGGATTGTACCCCATATATCAGAGTGTGAAATAAATATAAATAAAAAACATCTTCCATATTATATATACTGAATATAAAAATACATAAATATAAAAAGACTAAATAAATAAATAAAATTACATAAAGGCCTCAATATCCATGCCATATAATCAATTAAATTCCTATTAGGTTGGTTGATATATGCGTTCTAATACAACATGAATAGAAACTAAAAGATGTTGTCTCTATGATATCCCAATACGGACTCATCCCAATATCCTTGTACATTTCTGATCCATCCCACTTGATCAAACTAGGGATGCAACCCAACCTATCCCCACAACTCATTAAACATCTACTTGAGTACCCAAGTACATTGGCAGCCCAAAAAGGGTCAAAATATAAAACTCAATCGAGCGCCACTAATGTGTTCCCACACTAACTAGTATATCTAGTGATATGATCATGTGACATGATCATCTATAAATAAATAAATAAATAACATCATCTATCTCAAGTTAATTAACCCTAATCGACTATGCTTACTTCATCCTGATACTAAAGTTTCTTTGAGCATCTAGTGAAATCATGCTAATTCATAATAACCTAAACAAACCATAGGGTGTGTTCCATAATAGTATCATAAACGAACATTATTGGAGTATTCCATAGTCATTGTAGACCTCCCCTATGGGAGTATACCAGACCAGCCACACCTTGTAAGTAAATAGTCCCAAGGAAGATCACAGGCTCTGAGCCCCTGCCACAAGTTCCCTACTAGGAAAGAACATGACATTATACTTAATCATACCAACTCCAAATATATGGATACCAAACCATATATAATCCCTAACTATGTGGAGGATCTACCCACATCCAAATCCTAATCCATTCTAGCCCATATGATAGCATAACATACCTCCGCCATGTGAGTATCCTTGGTCAAGAATAAGTGTAATAGGAATCTCATCCAACCTTCCCTATGTGAGTGATTCATCCAATTCATAGCCCAAAAATCATCACAAACATATCCTATGAGAGTGATCCATTCATTTTATATTCTTGTAGATATTAAATCATACTCTCACTATATTATTTTTCATCAAAACATCAAGTATACCTATGGATTATACCATATAAAGCATCAATATATTAATTATATATGTGGTGGACATACACCCAACCTACCAGGAAACCCATGGTCAGACTCCCCATAGAATGACCCAGCACATCATAGTCTAAACAATACAACTCACCAATTCATGGTCAAATTTGACACCCACGATCACTAAAACCCATTACCAACATGTACCCAGTCATGATCAATTCACAAAAAGTGGAAGCCATATGGGTTTCCAAATTCATCGCCTCAACAAAGGCAAACCACTTAGGATCCTTGGTCACATTTGGATACTTGGGACTAATCCCAATACTCTAAGGACATTAAATCCCTTGGGATTGTCAATGTCATCATCCAACCTCATATTACTCAAGGTTCAAGTAATTATAACATCTCTAGAGTGATTTAGTTTAAAACCATTTCAGTCTCTTCATCACCACTAGGTTGGTCCTCAGGCCTAACCAAAATACCAAGTCCCTATAGATCCCACACACCCTACAGTCATGTCCTAGTGGGAGATAATTCCCCCCATATACCCTCTATACAAAGGTAATACATGGATCCTACACTAGGTACATTAGTAAACAATTATCATCAAATCCTTTACCATTAGTGACTGAGGACACCGACCAGTGTGTGAGGGTCCAACGGGCCCCTCAACACTTTTTCCAATTTTGGGGATTTTATTTTATCTTAAAATTTTAATTAAATTAATCATTTAATATTAATTTTAATAGTTAAATAAGAATTGGGTCATCAACCTAATAGAAAGGTGTAAGATCCCGTGTTTGGAACCAGGTTAAAATTAAAAATGTTCATGAAGTTATTTTTTGGTTTATCAATGGGTCGTTCTTGTTAAACAGAGCTCCAAAATTTTATTCTGAGTGTTGGAACACCTAAAGATGTTGTTTTTTTAACTTTGATAGAAGTTTTGAGGTATATGGGAAGTCTCACGGGTGGCGCACGGTTTGTCTAACCGTGCGTCCAAACCATGCGTCATTGAAGTTTTGAGGGAGTGGATAACGCACGGTTAGTGCACAGTTTGTTTGACCATGTAGCCTAACCATACAAGGAGTGTTTGTTGAGATTGTAGCTAATACACAGTTAGTGCACAGTTTTTCTAACCATGCGAGCAAACTGTTCGGGCACTTAAATGAGATCCTTAAATTATGGATCTCACTCGTTTTTGCTTATAAGTGCCTCGTTTTTCATCCTAAGTAGCCATAACTCGGGATCTCCCTTGCTTGAAGGTATGAGAACCTCTCCCAAGAGTTTTGGAGGTGATCTGTAGTCTTCTCTTGGAAAATAGAATCTGAATTCTTGAGGTAGGTAGATGTTCTTCTTCATTCTTGTTCAGTTTCTTTAATCTACTTAGATCAACATCTCCTCTTCTCATAGTTTATTAGATATACACCCATTATGGGTAAATCTAATTGTCTGGATGACATGTATGATGAGTTTTGGTCTTGGTATTTCTAGGATAATTGATCTAAGGTGGGTTCTTGAAGAATCAACCTGTTTCTCTTGAGGGTTCTTCTTTAATTGTGGTTTTCGTCAAAACCCCGAGGTAGGGTCCCAGATCTTTGAAACTTTATCAAGAATTATAGATTATTTAAATAAATTGAGAATGTGAGTTTCCTTGATTATGATTTTTCTATGCATGGAACTTTTAATGTTATTAAGTAATGCCACCCACATGAGATAAATGAGGACTTGAACATGTGTTGATTTTAAGCATGGGTTTCTAATTTAGTAAAGAGATGTGATTAAATGGTTAAATGATTTGAATGGGAAGAATGAGTAATAGGGTAATTAATGGTATGATTAATTAACAAGTCATGATTTGGAATAAGATTGTGGCTTTTATTGATTGTTGGGAATATCGAATATTTGACATGTTTGGGATATAATTTGGAAACGGGTAATAATTAATGGATGGATTAATTATTACATGTTAAATGGTAAATGGTTAACTAATTGATGATTGGTTAAAGATATAAGGTATGATTAATTAATTTTTGAATTAATTAATTTTCATGCATTAAATTAAGATTGTGAATTGATTGTTTGTTACGATTGTTGGGCAGGAGTACCTTTTGATGCATATTAGTTTTCCATGCCTTAAGTTGTCTTGGATGGAGTTGTTTAGAGATATGATATGTTGTGTGAGATGGTTGATAAATATCTTGGCTTTGTTCATCATGTTTTTGTGATGATTATGGGGTACTTGTAAGGATTTCTGAGTATACAAGACAGATGAATAATGCAGGTTCAGACACCAGCTGAGGGCTGAAGCAGGTACTTGAGTATATAGTTACTTGTACTGCTTAATTTATTTTATGCATGCCTTCACATGTTTTAAATTATTTGTTAAATGTATGGATTTGGGGTAGACACTGGTGGTCCCGTCCTACTGAGATTTATATCTCACACCCTACTCAAGCCTCCATTGCACTGGGTACCCGAGTAGATTATATTTGGTTGCAGGACTATGTTGTTTTCATTTACTTGGGAGTTTGGAGCAGAGGACCGAGTGGAGGCTCAGGATTCTTGATGAGATCACCCTTGGAGATTTGAGTCATTATTTAATTATTTCTGCATTGGAATGTAAAGATTGTTGTTCTCTTACCATTTTTATACTCTTGTATCATTATCATGTCATGCATGCATCTGCTGTATAATTTGGCGTTGGCCACTTTTATAAAATGTGTATTATTTGTCTTCTGTTGTTTGTCATTTATGAGTTACTGCTTCCACTATTGTTTTTTATCTACACTGATATAACATTGTGAAACTCTAATAAGAGGGTATAGTCTCCCCACTGACTATCCTTAGACCCTCGCTGCTAGTCGGCAGCCTCTGGCATATGGGGAGACGCTCTTGAGGTCATGTGGTGACCGGTCCGGCCATTGGTTTAGTGGTGAGTCAGGTCGGGACGTTACAAAGTGGTATCAGAGGTTTTGGTTTCTTTCTTTTCCTTTGCCTTACTGTTTTGTGGTTGGTAGACAGGAGACTAGTAATGTGTCGGCGCTTGGGTCAATAGTCATGCTTGGGATAGATCACCTCATGTACAGAAAATGACCAAGTGGAAAGGGATGGAAATTGATGTTTGTACTATTAGAGGTTACAGTTGATATGATTTCACCTAGAGTGACTGGTGTATTTTCCGCAGTTTATTGATTTTGACAGTTTTGAAAAGAATAATTTTATTGGCCTAATATGACAATTAATTTTCATACATGCATCATCTTAGTCGATTAGAGATTCACATGTTATTCATATTACATGACATGTAGTTGCATTAGTAGGATGCCTGGTAATTTGGATTGTGTTCCTTGGGTGTAATTCCATGTTTGGTCTGTTTTAGAATGCCTCTCTAGATAGAATGTTACGGTGATAGACTTAACATGCTTGGGTGCTTATATGCTGTACTGCCTTAGTTATTAGCATTTTTTGTTGTTGTGACATACTTCTGTGTTATATCATGTTTTTTGGTTACTTTTATGGTAACATGTTAAAGATGTTTTGATATGTGAAAGGGATAATAAAGTTAAAATGTTAAATGAATGTTGATTGTGCTAAATGGGATCCAAATTCTAGTGATAAGGTGTATGGGCGCCTTATCGATTAGTAGGTGGCCACCCATATAATTTGGACCATTATGTTGATCATGTTAATTTCTGAATTGACATTGGTATCAATTAATGAGTTCCAATTTTCAATCCATGGAGTGTATGGGAACTTCATGAATTGGGAAATGACGACTCATATTAAATGTGATGACTTGATACCATTTGAAATGCTTATAAATGTGTAATATGTTTAATTTTGATCTAAAATCAATTGGATTGCTTCTAAAATGCAACTGGACCCAAGTAGTTCAGTTGGGGAATGTTTTTATGAGATAACCTGTTTGGGTGTTTAAAATTTTAATACATGTGTGTTTTCTATTGGATTTCTTTATAGAGAACCCAGTTTGGTTAAAATGAGATCCTCAAAGGTCACCTTATCTTTTTAAAAGGAATTTATTTTTATAAGTTTCCTGAAAATTACAGGATATCAACTAACATAAATCTTTTAAAAAGGGAGTTTTGTGAGATATGCATATTTTTTCCTTGGGGCGTCTTGAAAATGGTACTTTGATGTTTTGATTAAATCTTTGATGATTAAAGATTAAAAGTGATTAAATATAAGAGGCTTATAAATGGAACCTATTGTGGTGTCTACTGTTTAAAACCCTCATAAAAAGGGTAGTTTGGACTTCTCTTGAGTTTCCTTGGAACGGAAGCGTGAGTACTTTCCATAGGTGTTCTTCTCCTTAGCAATGGACTTATGTTCGGCTTTTGAGCCTAGTGACTTGTTTGAAGTGACCCGGTTTTGGTTTGACACTTTTTCTTTGTAAGGGGCTAGCCTGCGGTCGGTAGTGCCCTCAGAACTTAAATGCCTTGCTAGCGCTATGGCTTTTCTCACCCTTTTTGGAGTTGTTGGGTGCCGTTGTCCCAGGTAAGACTTCCAGTTTCCTATGACACCCTTTTTTGAATATGTGGTGATGTGTTTATTGGCCTTTTTGTGAGCTTGAGCCTCAAGTAATGCTCTTTGTCAGCTGGTTAGACGTGCCTCGGGCATGGTCGGCTACTTTGTTGGTCGATTGACCATTTCTTCTTAGAAATGGATGGCTGGTTATGGCGTTGTCTAGAAAAATAGTCATATGAGGCAAAATGACTCTGTAATAAGTCTTTTTGTACTGTCGAGTACAGTCTCAGGTAAACTCCATGTAGATTAACTTGAGCGTTATAGAATCAGTTTCATTTCAATACACGGAATGGTTTTTGAAATACCCGGGTGTTTGGGCACGCCGATCTTGTGGTTAATCTAGCGCGTTGGTGAGCGGCTGATCTTTTCATGACACGTATTGGAAATAATAAGGTGGGTATTGGCTCTTTTTTCACAATGAATGTGTTGGCAGGCGATGCTGAGATTTTAGAACAGAGTTGTCTGGTAATGGTTTGGATGATCTTCTTCATGACCTCGGTTTTCGCTTAGTGCGCTCTTATTGACATGATGAGCATGTCCCCTATCTTGACCTCATCATGGAGACACTAAGATAGTGTCGGTCTTGTGCCACGTTATAGTTTAAATGTTGCTGGGATTGATGAGTAGTTGTTATCTGGGTAGTACACAGGATTTGTTGATTCTTTGGGCTACTTCCTTTTTCGTGTTTGGGCACAATTGTTTTAAAATAGCCTTGTGGTGGATTGACTTAGAAATTTTACCAGATGTTGTTTATGGACTTCGTTATACTGGCCGATGGTTTTGGATAGTTTTAAAGGCATGTCGTTATATAAAGGGCAGAAGTGGATTTTGGGTCCACGACGTCTTTTGAGGGAATCATGTGAAACATGTTCTATTGTTTGATCGAGGTTCATCCTTTTATGTTGATGAGGTCCTTCTAATGACCTAAGATATGAGATTTGTTTCGATTTTTAAGATTTAGAGTGATCTTTGGATCTAGTTAAAAAGTTTTATCCATCAGGTTTGAGAAGGGTTAAAGGTGTTTTTGGTGTTGGGAATGCATGTGTTTGGCGTTGGGAACACAACACGTCACTTTTAACAAGATTAAAAGACCTCCGTAGGTTAGTTGTTTTAGTAGTGGTTCCCGATGGCTTCTTGGGGACGGGAAGTTTTTAAGGTGGGTATAATGTAAGATCCCATGTTTTGAACCAGGTTAAAATTATGAACGTTTCTGAAGTTCTTTTTCGGTTTATCAACGGGTTGTTCTTGTTAAAATGAGCTCCGGAATTTTATTCCGATTGTTGGAACGCCTAAAGATGTCATTTTTTTCAAACTTTGATAGAAGTTTTGAGGTAAAGGGGAAGTTGCACGGGTGGTGCATGATTTGTCTGAACGTGTTGCCAAACTATGCATAGTTTAAGTTTTAAGGCAGTGGCTAACGCATGGTTAGCGCACGGTTTGTCTGACCGTGCAGCCAAACCGTGCAAGGAGTGTTTTCCGAGACAGTAGCTAACACACGGTCAGTGCACGGTTTGTCTAACCGTGTGAGAAAACTACGTGGGCACTTAAATGAGATCCTTAATTTCTGGATCTCACTCGTTTTTGCCTCTAAGTGCCTCATTTTTCCTCCTAAGAGAACATAACTCGGGATCACCCTTCCTTGAAGGTAGGAGAGCCTCTCCCAAGCATTTTAGAGGCGATCTGAAGTCTTATATTGGCAAAACAAATCTGAATTCTTGAGGTAGGTATATGTTCTTCGTCATTCTTGTTTAGTTTCTTAGATCTACTTAGATCTACATCTCCTCCTCTCACGGTTTCTTAGATATATGCCCATTATGGGTAAATCTAAGTGTGTGCATGAAAAGTATAATGAGTTTTGGTCTTGGTCTTGCTAGGAGAAGTGATCTAAGGTGGGTTCTTGAAGAATCAACCCATTTCTCTTGAGGGTTCTTCGTTCTTTGTGGTTTTCATCAAAACCCCGAGGTAGGGTCCCAAATCTTTGACACTTTATTCAAGAATTATAGATTCTTTAAATAAATTGAGAATGTGAGTTTCCTTGATTATTATTTTTCGATGCATGGAACTTTTAATGTTATTAAGTAATTCCATCCACATGAGATAAATGAGGACTTGAACATGTGTTGATTTTAAGCATGGGTTTCTAATTTAGTAAAGAGAAATGATTAAATGATTAAATGATTTGAATGGGAAGAATGAGTAATAGGGTAATTAATGGTAGGATTAATTATCAAGTCGTGAGTTGGAATAAGATTGTGGCTTTTACTGATTATTGGGAATATCGAATATTTGAAACTTTCGGGATATAATTTGGAAATCGGTAATAATTAATGGATGGATTAATTATTACATGTTAAATGGTAAATGGTTAACTAATTGATTATTGGTTAAAGGGATAAGGTTTGATTAATTAATTGTTGAATTAATTAATTTTCATGCATTAAATTAAGATTGTGAATTGATTGTTTGTTACGATTGTTGGCCAGGAGTACCTTTTGATGTGTATTATTTTTACATGCCTTAAGTTGTCTTGGATGGAGTTTTTTAGAGATATGATATGTTTTGCGAGATGGTTAATAAATATATTGGCTTTTTTCAGCATGTTTTGTGATTATTATGGGGTGCTTGTAGATTTTTAAAGTCCTAGATGAATCATTGTTTGAGTGGATGGGTTCAGGCTTGTTAAGGAATTTGGTTAATTAAGTGTTGACTTATATGAAGAGTGTTTTGTGTTGTTAATTATTTTTTTAATTAATTAACGGATTGGTTTTGTGGTGTTAGACATGTTATTCTACACCAATGATAAATATATATGTATGATTGATGAATGGGTTGTGAGACAAGGACTGAGGCTCCAAATACTCACAGGTTGTTAGACATAGAGTTCTACACCAATGATTGATGTATATGTATGACTAATAGATTGGTTGTGAGATAGGGCATGATGTTCTAAATACTCATGGGGTGCTAGACATGGCGTTCTACACCCATCTTGCAATAAAATATTATTTTATGGGACAGGGACTGATTCTCCAAATACCCATGGGTTGTGAGACATGGACTGATGCTCTGAATACTCACGAGGGTGCTAGACATGATGTTCTACACCCATTAATTAACATTGGACTGTGGTTCCAATTGTTCGTGCATGAAATGGGTTAATGGTTAATGAAGTCTATTGGGACATGATGATTTGTGAATTGATTATGAGAAAGGGTTTAGAATTATTAATGAATTGGGTGAACCATTGTTAATGGATGGACCTAGGAACGAATCTCTATTTTAGAGTATGGTCTTAGACATAATATATGAAAGATTAAATTGAGTAACTTATGATTCATTATCCAAGACAAATCACATACTTGGATTTGGTCTTTTATTTGAGTATTTAGATGTTCTTTAGGGACATCTATGGTGAGTGACTTATATGGGGATGTTAGGCGTAGGCCGAATCTCAAGACTTTCATAATAAGGTTTGAGTAATTGATAAAGGAAAAAAATTTATGTAATGATTTTTGAGTATGTATGACAGATGAATAATGCAGGTTGAGACACCAGCTGAGGGATTAAGAAGGTACTTGAGTATATAGTTACTTGTACTGCTTACTTTATTTTATGCATGTCTTGACTTGTTTTAAATTATTTATTAAATGTCTGGATTTGGGGTAGACACCGGTGGTCCCGACCTACTGAGATTTATATCTCTCACCCTACTTGGGCCGCCATTACACTGGGTACCTAAGTAGATTATATTTGGTTGCAGGACTGTTGTTTTCATTTACATAGGAGTTAGGATCAGAGGACCGAGAGAAGGCTTTGGATGCTCGAGGAGATCACCCTTGGGGTTTTGAGTCATTATTTAATTATTTCTTATTGGAATGTAAATAATTCTATTTTGTTCACTATTTTCTACTCTTGTATCATTAGCATGTCATGCATGCATCTACTGTATAATTTGGCGTTGGACACTTTTATAAAATGAGTATTATTTGTCTTCCGCTCTTTGTCATTTATGAGTTACTACTTCTGCTATTGTTTGTTATATACACTGATATACCGTTGTTCAAATCTAATAATAGGGTATACTCTCCCCACTGACTATCCTTAGACCCTCGCTGGTAGTCGGCAGCCTCTGGCATACAAGGAGACGCGCTTGAGGTCATGTGGCGACTAGTCCGGCCACCGGTTTAGTGGTGAGTCGGGTCAGGATGTTACAAAAGGTTTCACCCCTACATGTATATAAACACCATTAAAAAGTCGTAGGACAAGTACCAAGTAATGACTACCATTAACCAATTCTTTTCAAATTATCCAAGGACTAGTAGATGCTACCAAGTCCCATCTACGCCCCTCTAGCCTCATCCAATATATATAAGGCCCTAAAAAATAACCAGGCTACCAAAATTTACTAATAATAATAAAATTAAAATTAAAATTAATTAATATTAATGTTTATTATTAATTAAATTGTTTTATTTAAATAGGCATAATTCCCATATTCTCTCCAATTGATCATGTCACACCAAAACTATAACCAAACACTCACTAAAAAGTCATAGCGCACCCCTAACCTGGAACTGGTAAAAATGCATAACCAATGGCATCAAAAAATTATTATTTTAATTTAATATTTAGCTCAAAATTTTTTAAAATTTACCACAATGACCTGCCTTAATGAAATGGAAAGTGGTGAAGTGAAGACGAAATCTCATGATGTTCTCTTTCTAGGCAGAGTGAGAGACCCATCATACTCGGCTAATTCCACTATTCTCTAATGAAATCAAAACCAAATACCTAATTTGGGAAATCAAAAAATAGAATGGTAAGGACAAGAAGAGGAACATATCATACCATATTTTAATATGCATCTCAAATCGCCGAAAAATAGCTTGAAAACCCCAAAAATCCATGGGGGAGAGGAATATAAAGGGAGAGGAGCCTCTGGGCTTCATGTGAGAGAGGGAAGATAAAGTGGGGGATTCCCTCTTGAAAATGTAGTGAGTAAAAAATGTATTTTTTTCTTATTCAAATGATTCTCATGTTTCTGATGCATGGTTGGCCAAACTGTACACCCTTTAATATTTAAGTCCATCCATGTCATATGGTTACAATTTATAGTTACATCAACCATGAACTAATGATATGAAATATCTAAAATTTACTATAGAAACTCTCATGGTCTTCCAAGGCCTACACATGGTTTCAAAAACTATGAACCTGTGTATTCTGGGCTGCATGGTTGGGTTGCATAGTTAGCATTAACTATGTGTCATCCATGCCCCCTGAGCTTCCTTTCTAAAAACTCAAAATTCAAGACCTGAACCCCCATGGTGCTCCCAAAACCCCTAAAACCTCCAAGTAACTTCATTCCAAGTCCAAATTGGGCCTTTTTATGGGTTTTAACTCTCATAGTTCCATTATAAAACTCTGATAAAAAATCTACTTTTTTGTCAATTGTAAATTCAAATTCCTTATAAGATTTTAAAATTGTAGAGACATAATATATTATAACCCCCCCCCCAACACTTATCATCCCTAAAAATTCTTGATGTTTATATAAATTAACACCCCGAACCTCCTCAATCATGAATTCCTATTCAAATGACCACATTCCACCTTTTAACGTCCAATACACTTTCAAAATGCCACTTTAAATTAGGGTTCTTAATCCAAACAACCACAAACCATCACTCTTAAACATGAACAAACAATCAAGGTAATTCTTACCTAAGAATTTTTATCCCAATACATGACCACCCCATCATCTCATTCATCTTATAACCTATGGATATTCCCATAGTAGGACCAAGGATATAACAGAAAATTTCAAGACATAGTGCTTCAACCATTAGAATTTTCTATCAAAAAACACCTCTAAAATTTTAAATATACTCTTGGAATGGTTAACAACACCCTAACCTATTCAAATATGATAAATATTCTCCTAGTTCTTGATTCTAAATTTCAAGTCATAATGGATGTGCCTCCATCATCCATTCACAACACAAGAACATTGGCCTTTCTATAAAAGGCCTTAGTCAATGCCTGAAACAATCTTTTCATATCCCAAATGACATTTCTGATGCATCTTTTAGCTAAAAAACCTAATTTATGTAATAATTATGGTTGGACTATGTCTTTCTGACCTGTCATAAAAACAATCAGTTCCAACCATCTAAACTCCACTAAAACTCAATCACGATGCCTTCATTGTCAGAGGCATCCCATGATCTTTAGGAACACTCATCAAATATCATACCCAAATCCCAATGACATTCCCTAGTCAAACCATTAACTGTCCATTTCCATCATCATACCATTACATGAACACCATTTCACCACCAACCCAATCTCAATCATGTATCATTAAAACCACCTTGATCCGGATACCAATTCTCTTACTCTATCAGATACCATATCTGAATTAATATATGTAATTAACTGAGGAAACTAGTAGTTTTTATGTCTATTTATCCACTAGAATCAAAATTCCAAAATGATAATCTAACAAACTGTCCCACCCCCATGACCCTTCTCATGTGGGGGGCATTCTTGTGACCTATATCTCACTCCCCACCTTGGAATCATCCCTTTCATCACACTATTGAAAAAACTCCCAATCACCATGGCCCATACCCCATATATCACCATACAAAATAATTGGAATGGCCAAACCCACTCATTGAGAATCACCTTAATAGTTTCCTTCATGAAATTCATGTCGATTCTCACAAACCAAACTCATATGCTACCAACCCCAGACACCATGTCTCCCTGATAATTCATGTCACTTTCCGTACATGGTTCAACCATTCCATGGTACCCAATACATTTCAAAAATATCCCTCATCATAGGTTCACTTCCTTTATTCCATATGAAGCTCCAGGTCACCATTCCCACAACTGTCTCATACACTTACATTTATTGTCAAACAGCTCATGGTCATCCCCAAACTATACCCAACCCACACTCTTATGATTAATACCACAATAAGATGATCTGACCATGCTCCATGACATGTCAGTCACAAAACATCATAATCTCCCTTGGAAATCGTCTTTAAAATTGTTCACCTCACCTGTTTCATGTCTACTCAGATGGTCGTATGTATCATGGTTTTATTCCACTCATGAGAATCCACCCACTCTCTAACCATTCTATTAAAAATAATGAAAATATATAGGTCCAAACATAACCTTGACCATTACCATGGAATAACACTTTCATTCTAAGATCACAAATAACCAAGGTTCTTATCACCAAATCTTAAGAACCTCTCATACATCAGTATTATACCTTGAAGAACATACCCATGGTTCCATCTCTAAAAATACCTAACATGATAAATCCCCTCTAACAGGTCACCCAAGATCAATCCAACCACATACCCACTAGGTTCTATGTCAAAATTAAGGGCTACTAGGTCTCCCACCAATCCCTACTAGTCAAATGTCACATCAAGGTCACAACCCATAGGGAATAATCCATGCTCCCATAATGAAATTAATATAGTATAAAAATTCCAAGAACACACTCATAGGATCTCATATAATATGGAATCATACATCGACCACCACCCACAACTAGGAAACCCATCCTCTTGATCATCTACTAATGAGACTACTCCCTCAAGGATCACATCTCACCAGACAACTCTTTCTAAAACCAATGGCATCATCCTAGATGACCCATACTAGGATAACACACACCCATGGTTCAATAAGTTTAATATTTTTCCAATCTATATGATAAAACACTATATAGGTTGTCATTGGAACTTTAAATAATCAAACCTAAATAATAACACCCCCAAGGGGTTCATTGTTAGGCATCCAATGCCACACTGACCCACTGGGGTCACTATAACTTCTATGCATGAGGACTGCATCATCACCCTCATCATCAATGAGTGTACCACTATTGATCCACATGAACTTATATTACAAGTAAATCCATATACAATTCTACCCATGTAAGTATAATAGAACCAATTACTTATATTGGAAAATATCATATGACTAGTTGTTGACACTTTAAACAACTGAGCCTTGGCTTTCAATGATAAAAACCACACACTAGATGGCATATTTCATGTGAGTCCTACATTCCTAATATGATGCATGAGACACCTATTTCATATATATTCCAAGACTCAAAATAAAATCATTGTCCTATTTCCAAGGGGCTAAGATCCAAAAATACGTAATAAATCATAAAATCTAAACCACATGTTCATCACCCAAGGTTGAAATGAAATACAATGATAACATCAAAAGGAAAAATAGAAATTCTATCCCTAGTAACCTGGAATTACTACCAGAACAGGTGTTCTCAATTCACTAGTCTGATATCCACAAAGGATCTAATACATTCCCAAATCTTCAGTCTACCATATCCTAAAATAGTAAGATAAAGGAAAAGGTATGCAATGATATAACTTTTTCAGATACCACCACCCCAATCCACTAATCGGTGCCTAGACTGGTGGTCCCCACATGACCTCAGGAGTGCCTCCCCATATGCCAAAATTCTACTGACTAGTAGTGGGAGATTAAGATAATACTGTGTGGAGAATATACCACCTATATAAAAATGTACAATAAATATAAATATCCAACCATTTTCCATTAAAAATAAACTATATGTGGAGGAAGATAAATATAATAAGACCAAATAAATAAATAAAACATTATAAAGGACCAAAAAACCATACCATATAATCAACCGACTGCATTCTAGGTCGATCGACATATAAATAACAGTACAACAAGAATAGAAACTCAAATAATCAATCTTCATGAAATCCTTACCCAAACACATCCTAATATCTATGTACATGTCTGATCCATCCCACTTGATAAAACCTAGGCCTCAAACTAACCTATACCTACAACCAAGAGAATGTCTTCTTAGGTTCCCAGGTGTAGTAACTGCCCAAGTAGGGTGTGAGTATAAAAATTAGTAAGGAACTATAAACATGGTCTTGTACTAACCAGTATATTTCATGATATGTGTATATGAAAATATCAGTTGAGATAAATAAATAAATAACATTGCTGATCCCTGGGTTCATGGCCTTGGTCAACTATACTTGCTTCATCTCGATGTTGGAGTGTCTTTAAGTACATTATGGAATATTTCCATGTCATAATAACCTAAACCATCGATAATGTGTATTCCATAATAATATCCCAAAACTCCTTTATTGGAATATTCTATAGTCATCATAGACTTCCCTTATGAGATTATACCAAACCAACCACACCTTGAATGATTGTAGGACCTTGTTAAATCTTGGGCTTTAAACCCCATCCACAAGGCCCCTATTGGGATAGCATGTAATGATCTAACATATCATTCAAACTCAAAATCCATTATATCCCAACTGTATTTGATCCCCAACTATGCGTTTTCACCATCCACAACTTTCTCCAAATCCATGGCATCCTATCTGGTAGTGTCACATATCACCACTATGGGAGTATCCTAATTTGGTTATAATCCTAATATTAATATTAATGAACCTCCCTTGTGGGAGTGATCCATCTAGGGAATATACCACTAAGAATCATAAACCTCCCCTATGGGAGTAATACATCTGGATAATATCCCTATAATAATTACAACATCAAACCCGATGGGACTTTCCATTGAAACATCAAGACACCCTATAGTGTATACCGTATCAAATATCAATATAAAAATTATAAACACAATGTCCATACACCCATCCCTCTAGGAAAAACATGGTTAGAATCCCCAGATCACGACCTGGCTCATCATAGCCTAAACAGACTCAAATCACCAATCTAGGCACCTATGTGACACATGTGAGCACTATATCCCATTTCCAACATGTACCCACTCGGGGTAAATTCCTAAAAATAATAAATCATCATGTTTCCCTAGGTCATCACCTTAGTAGAGGTGTCCCACTCAGGATCCTCCATCACATATGGCTTCTTGGGCATAACCCTAATGCTCAAAGGACATCCAGTCTCTCAACATCATTAGTGTCATCATCCATCCTCATAGTCCTCAAGGGTGAAGACATACTAACATATTTAGATTTATGGACTTTAATCCCATCTCATTATCTCTGTCACCACTAGTCCAGTCCTCACACCCAACCAAACCACCATGTCATTACAATATCCACTCGCCCTCCAGTCACATCCCAGTGGTATATAAGTTCACACATCTCCCCTTTATCCAAAAGTAAAATAGGTCTATTACACTATGTCCATCAGTAAAAATTTATCATCAAGGCCTCAATCATTAGTGGACAAGGCAACTATCCTATGCATAAGGCTCCAATGGTCCCCTCTATAATTTTTCCAATTCCAAGAATTTTATTTTATCTATAAATTTTAACTAAATTAAATATTTCATATCAAAATTTAACAACTCAATAATAATCTATTTTTTCCATACTAGTGAATCCGCACCCCCACATGTATATAAACATGATGAAAAGTTCTTAAGGTGGGTATCAAGCACCACCTACCTTTAAGAAAATCTTTTTGAATTATCCACAGGTCGGTAGCCGCTTCCAAGGCCCATCTAGCCTCATCAAAGACATTAAGGGCCCTGAAACACAACCAAAACACCAAAATTATTTAATCATAATAACATTAAAATTAATAAATTAATCTCAATAGTTATAATTAATTAAAATATTTTATTTAAATAGGAATAATTCCAAAATTCTCACCCCACGAATCTCATCACACTGGAACTGTGACTGAACACTCCCCAACAACTCATGACACACCATCAACCTTGAATCGAGAAAAATATATAACCAAAAACATACAAATAATTATTAATTTAATTTAATTTTAATCTCAAAATCCTTAAATTTTACTAAGATGACATACCTCAATGAAATGGTAGGCAAAAAAGTGTATATGACATCTCAAGACATCCTCTTTCTAGGTAGAGTGAAAGAACCATAATGATCAGAAAATTATACCATGATTTAATGTAATTATAACCAAATACATAAAATAAAAATAAAAAATTATAATGGGGGGAGGAAGATAAATGAAGCTTATCAGAGTCAAAAATGCACCTCAAATCACTGAAAACGGATTTAAAACCCACTAAAAACCAAAGGGGAAGATAAATCCAATGGTGGAGGATCCCATTGGCCACATGAGATATATTTAGGATAAATAGAGGGATTAACTATTAAAAAAAATATGAGGTAAATTTGTAGTTTTATCATCTTTAAATGATTTAAATGGTTTGGCTGCATAGGTGTCCAAACCGTACACCAACCATGTTCCCTCCACTATCCAAGGCCACCCATATTGCACGATTACAAGTAATAGTTACACAAAATGTGAACCAAATATTCTAATTCCATTTCTATATTTATGTCTTTAAAGTCAAACTACATGAATAGTACCAAAAAAGACTTTAATGGTATCTTATGTTAAATAATATTTTATTAAATGATTTAAATGTCTTAAAAATATTATATTTGGATAATTATATGGTATAAAGTATATAATATAAACCATTTTACACTTATGTACAACTTTACCTTTTATATTAACTTTCTTGACCCCTAAAGATTAAATGATTTTGATATCGTAGTAATCATCAAAAGGGTTAACATGAGGTTAAAACAAAGAGATAAGTATTAAAATATTGCATAAACGTGTATAAATTTTATTTTATGATATTATTTTGACTCATAATAATCATTTATTCAAAATATATCAACTTTTTCCTACTTTAACTTGAAAAATAATTTATTATAATTAAATATTTTAAGTAATTCCAAGTGTGTCATTTCCTTCCCTATAAAATGACACCACCCCTCCTTTCTTCCTCACACCATCTTGAGTCACTTATATTAGTAAAAAACTAAAAAATATTATCAAAAAACTAAAAAAAGTTATTGAGTTTATGGTTTCTTAAAAATACTGTCACTAGTGTCCTTAAGAATAAATCCAAAGGAGATCTCTCAAATAGGTGGTAATTTTTTTAACCGTTATCTTTAATTTTAATTATTTTTTACCTCCTGTAATTATTTAATGATAATTTCAATATAATAACATCAGTATATATCATATAATAATATTTTATTATATTTATTTCATATAATTTATCCATCCACTTTTCCATTTGTTAAAAAATGATGACATCACTTGTGCATACTTGTGGATGACCACCTCCACAAAGTGATGTGATTAATTTTTTGTTTTATTATTTACATAGATGGTAATAAGGATAAATTTAATTAATATATATTATATTTATTACATAATAATTTCTCTCCAAATTTTAATTATAATTTGTTATTCTTTCATTCTAACCATCAAAAAATAGAAACATACCTCGTACTTACGTAGAAACTATCATATTTACATGGTGATATAATTAATTTTTCATCAACACATTATATGGATAATTATAAAAAGTTTATATAATGAATAAATATTATAATTATGACATGATTAAAATTGTGGATATGATGGAACCCTGATCAAAGTAAAAGGACTGGAATCGTTGAATCGAAACATGAATGGAAAATGAAATAGTTACCATCGGAAACAGTGATTTCAATAAATAATTATTAATAAATGTGAAATAATATATTATAATTAAATAATATATATTATTATATTAATATTTTTCTTTAATATAATTATAATAAAACTATATTTACTATATAGGATTTTTAAATGCATATGAAGGAGGACGAAACTTGAGGTAAGGGTTTCTAATCTCACTTTTGGTTCAATGAGACATATGTAATATTCCCCACTTGTTTATTTCATATAGTGTATATACTGACCATTTTATATTATATATCATTAATACCTTTACATTCGTGGCATTTAAAAATTCATTTTAAGTTATTTATTTCATGTGGTTTATGATTTAAAAGTTACCAAAGCGGTAAGGGTTTATGTTACTCTATCATTTTTTTTTCAGGTTTGCCTATGCTAGACTTACATTGATGGAAATTTTATAAATAATATCCTTTAAACATTATTTATTTTATTATACTCTAGTTATTCATGAAATTTTCAATTAATATTACCATTTTACACTCTTTTTTAGTTAAGAATATTGACAAAACATTTTTAAGAAAAATTTACTTTATTTCTTCTTTGGTCGGGAATATTTTTATTCCAGGTATATAATATATTTTAAATAATTTTTTTAATATTATAAAATGATTTAATAAATCCATTTTCCAATATTTTATTTTTTATAAAAAAAATTAAAATAATTTCTTTTTTTTTTCAAACAATGTATTTTCACTAAAGGTGTTAATGATTTTTTTATTTTAACATATACCACATTAATGGATTTTTAAAATACCATGAATACTATTTAATTTAAAGAATAATTTTCAAAATTACATTTTTATTTTCAAAAAAAATATTTTCTTTAATATTTTTGGAAATTTTCTGTATTTTAAATAAGTGGTTTAAAAAAAGGGCATTTTCTACAAGAAAGGAATTTTCTACAAGAAATATTATAGTGTCATTTTAAGGAAATATTTAATCTATGATAATATCCTATGATAATACATATGTTTCACTTGGGATATAAACAAATGATACCATCCACTTATTTTATTTATATGGTTTATGATGAAGACGTTTTATAGTTGATTCTAGGAAACTAGTTAATTTTATATGGGTTAACAAAGTTAAGATGAAATCTTTCTTATGCCTATTTCTTTTCCATGGTCTATGATAGAGCAAATATTTTCAATTAATTTATATTGAATATCATTGTTTTAAACCCACAAAATTGTTCCTCTAAGTTGAATTGTTTCATTTTTTTTATAATGGTGTTATTTTGAGCTGAATAGTAAAAATTGGCCATTTTGGATTTTTAACAGTTTTAAATTATTTCGGTAGGTTGGCCATAACATTATCTACACTGATCCAAATTGCAAAATTCTTTCTTTTAAAGATTTTAAACATCTAGTTATTCATTTAATATATTTGGACCAAAATCCTAATCGGCCATATGGAAGCTCAAAAGAAGCTCACAAGTTGGCTCAAGAAAACTGTTTTCAGTTCTGCCTAGTTTTGATGTGGGATCCATAACTCTTCCAATGTGGGCCCAAAGCTAGTGAAATTAGGTGAGTGGACGCGAAAGGAGTTTTTGAGCATCTTTTAAGAAGGAATAACCGAGTGAATTTTCCGTTTATTGGGTCATTAAAGCACCCTAATCCGGAGGATTTCGTTTTGGAGAGTCTGACTGGACAGAATAAATGCTCAAGGTAAAACGGACATAACTCTCGGAATACATGTCCAAATCCTATGGAATGTTGAGGAGACACGTACAAGGGAATTATGAACAACATTCATGAAGGGATCAACGCGTGAAGATGTCATTTAATGGTGATAAAACGCGTCGACATTAGGGGGAAACATTCTGGCTATAAAAGGAGGAGAGCTCCACCCTCTCAAAGCATCCATTCTCCACCCCATTCCTTCCGGGACACCAAGAAGGAGAACTTTTCAGCTTTATCTTTTATTTATTTTCTTTTTCATAGTTTTTTAATGCCTTATTTATCCCCATTCAACTCAATTACCCTTACCATGGTGGGGTAAACTTTTGGAGTGATTGGGGAAGGGTTGGTTTTCTACATTGTAATGCTTGAGTTCTTGGACGCAATTGAATAAATTTCTTTCTTCTTAAAAGTTGTTTTCAATTTCATATAGCGGATTTTATAATCAAGTGCGATCGTTCTTGAATATTAATTACGTTATTGATTTTTTCCTTGGTAAAATAATCAATATCTCCCTCCACTAATTTCTGGTTTATATACAATGGAATAAACCAGGAATTAGTGGTGAAGTACTCGACGATCGTCAGTACGTGTAAAAGGTGTAGTGAATGTTCTTGATTGTTTGGGATAAACAAAACCCGATCGGGTATTGCCCATTTCAATTAAGGATATTCAATACAACTATTTTACACATGGAAGGAGAGTTGACCAAACCAAGATCTTGTTAAGGATTTCTCTCACAATAACAATTTCACCAAGGAAGTGAGAGGAAACGATTGTGGAAACTCACTTTAATCAACTAAGAAGAAGAGGTTTGAATTAAATTGAACAAGGATAGCATTATAATTAGGAAACCGACCTCGACCTAATCACCCTTTTAAATTTCATTATTTTTCAATCATTTGAATTTCAAATTTCCGTTCACAACATTTTTACCCCCGTTTTAAAGTGACAACCCATTTTGTGTGCACTCCTCTTCGGGAGACATCCTAGGTCAACCATATTACTACATTTTAACTTAGGAAATAATTGTTTTTCCACGCCCTACGACAGGCGTGCGTCAGTCTACATGATGAAAAAATGATGAACATCTTTATGATATTGTGGTACATTTATTTTATAAATTTATTTGATATGTGGGTATGTTATATCCCTCTAATGCATTGGGTAAATATGGATAACTCATGAGATAAATATTTTATACGTGAACCTAATTTCATATTCACAACATTATGAATGGATCGTGTTTAATGTACATAATTTTATTAATGGACCTAGTCTCATGTACATAATATTATGTTTATACTATATTTTATGTCCACAATTTTGTGCATTGAACTGGTTTCATGTCCATACCTTTATACGAGGACCTAATTTCATGTCCTTAACATAATGAGTGAACTTGATATTATTTATACATTTTTAAAATGTTATATGATTATGATTGTGCCGCATTCCTATGTTTATGATATGTTTTCATGGATCATTATTGATTATTTATGATTCTATATTGTTATTACTTTTTCCTTTTTTATGAAAAAATCGTATTCCAACACATGATTAAATATATTTAATTGATTGGGTATGCATTTATTCTATTATTATCATGTTATTATTCCCTTATGCTCACATAAGATCATTAAATGATATATCATATGTTTACTCTTACTGAATATATGATATCACCTTTTCTTATGTTTCCATTTTCTCTAGGTTACAAAGAAACTTTTTAAGAAGATTATGTTTTATAGGAGTACTATGATTGAAAAACTTTATGGGAGATGTTGAAGATCCTTTTTTAAATAAGTTGTTTATATGTCTGGTCTCCAAATTCACTAAAAATTTGTAGTACTAAGCCTTGTATAATTGTGTTATGTATTAAATAATCATCTAAAATGATGTAATATTTAGGTATGTTATCCTCAAGTCACCTCATTTTGAGTTGTTTTATGAGCAGGATGCAAGTCGTTGTATGAGCTTCATTAGTAGATGACTGAGAATATATTAACATGGTTTGGTTCCACTTAGGCAGTGGAATGGTGGTTTCGGAGGTTGTACAAAATACATTGTCCTTTTGGAGTTGTAGGGTTTGATTCCTGGGATCCCTCTCTTGGGTGAATTTCTCCTTCCCCCGACCCCGTTCATCTTATCAGGTCACCCAGTTCTAACTGGGTGGAAAAAATGTGGTGAAACCCACCCATGTTGATGGATTATTATATCAAACCATCATCAATTCGGATTTCACCCTCTGGTATGCACTGTCATCTTGGCTCTTAATGGCTCCTTCCTAGCTGGTACTCTTTCCTAAGTAACCTCTTAGTGGGGAGGGGGGTTTCCTTATATGGAGGGTTAGAAAAGGCCACACCTAGGAATTCCATTATGAGTAAAGAAAAAAATATTAATATGGTTTGGATATGGTAGAAAAATTAATATCTATTCACCTATTAATAGGGTAATATTAATGATAATTTCACTTAGTAAATGAAGTATAGGTCAATATAAAAGGATATTTTATTTCAAAAATATGTTTAATATACTCAAAACTGAAAAATCACACTCATATTATCTTGATACATTAGGAAAAAAATATTTTATTAATTTTTTATGTATAGGAACTAACCACACATCAATCTAACACATGTTCTGTCCTTTATAATTAAAAGTGTGCATTTTCATTTAAAAGTGACATTTTTTATCAAACAACATATCATATTCTAAAAATCAAAAAAATAATTATGGATTTTCTTGATAGTTTAGTAAAAAGGTTGATAATTTATTTTTTATCTATAAGAATTAATCTCACATAAATATGACACACGGTGTAGTTAATATAATTAAAAGTGTATGTTTTATGTTTAAAAGTGACATTTTAGTTTAAAAACATGCATCATATACTCAAAACAAATAAAAAAAATAAAATTGTATTGATGATTTGGTAAAATGATCCATGATTGGTTTTTTATGAGAATTAATTAATCACACATCAATATAATACATCATGTGGTAATTATGATTGAAATTTCATGTTTTAATTTAAAATTGACAGGTTAATTCAAAACATGTTTCATGTACTCAAAACTAAAAAAATAAACCTAGATTGTCTTGATGGTTTAGGGATAGTTTTATGATTTACTTGTGACACATAGAAGCTAACCTCATATCAATTCGATACACACTGTGGCTAGTATGACAAAAAGAGTATGTTTTCAATGTATAAATGACATTTTAATTCAAAACACACATCACATACTCAAATATAAAAAAAACTATAATTGTCATGATAATTTATAACAAAGTCTGATTATTCATTTATGGATTATAGAAAGTAACATCATTTTAATTGGAAAGATGGTGTGGCAAATATTACAAAAAGTGTGTATTTTATTTAAAAGTGACAATTTAGTTCAAAATTCATGTCGCATACTCAAAATTAATAAAAAAACACTCATATTATATTGATTCTTTTTAAAAATTGATATTTGATTCATATTTTGACATGTAAGAATTAACTAGAAATTAATCTAATAAGTGGTGTCATTGGTTTGACTAAAAGTGAATGTTTTCATTAAAAGTGAAGTTTTAGTCTAAAATGGTGTTGAAGCCTAAAAAATTAGCATTGAAAATTTCACAAAGGAATAAATACACAAACATGGGTATTTTTCTCCCTATAAACAAAAGGAATAGAAATGTGGTCATGATCTCGCGGATCATGTGAACTTCCTAGAGACACACGATCACATAACTATCAGAGGGTCATGTCGAAAAGCATGTTTAGTGCATAATCTATAGAAGAACCTATGAAGAAAAATTAAAAACACTTCTTCTCTCATGAAGAAACCCTGAAAAATAATTGATCATGTGGTGGCTTCCAGACATGCACCCCCAAGACATGTGGATTTTCAACCAGAGGGCGATTGACAAATCATCCAAAAATTATTCAAAAATAAGCGGAAAATTTCTAAAAGGTGGAAGCATCTTGTGGTTATAAAACTCATGTGACGTATCACCAATGGGGAGAATGATTATCCTCAAATACATTCAATTAAACTCATGATATTCCCAACCTTTTTAAAATAAACAAAGTAAATAAAAGTGGAGGAGGTGGGAGAATCTTGCGGTCATAAAACATCACATGACACACCCTTAATGGTCACTAAGACACCAAAATTTCTCATTGACGTGTCCACCTCATCTCACAAAATCCCATTGGCATGTTATCCTTATCACGTTAAGGGCCTCAGGTTTTTCTGGGAGGTCTCACACTCTCCATTTGGCTCCTCTAGAACAAAAATATGGAGTTTTCCACAAAATGAAAATGCATATCCATGGAAATTTGTTATTCATGCGACACATCACCATGAGGTAGAGTAATTATCTTCAAAAATACTCATACAATATCATGTGATCCTCAAGATTTGTAAAATAAAATGAAGTAAATAAATAGGGGAAAGGAATGAGCATCTTGCAATTGTAAAACTCATGCGATGCACTAAGGCTATCCACAGTATGGTCTTGTAAGACCCCTTGAAAAGATGGTATGATCTAGTGAAGGCCCCCAAAAAGGCCATCCATTTCTTGTAGAAAGTACCAAACAATCCACCTAAGATCACACAGAATCCTTTTGATATGTACCCTGATCTCGCAAAGGCCCATGAATAGGTCAATATTACAAAATAGAAGTCCATCGGCATGATCTTATGATTCCAAAATTCCCCATTAATTGGAAATGATCCAATAAATTAGGAGTTGATGGGATGGGCTCACAGTTGTTGAAAATAAAAAGATGACCTAGAGTGATCCATAGCATGGACTTATGAAGATGCATGACCTAAAATCCCTCCTCCATCTCCAGCCTAGATTTTCTTGATATGTACCGTGAAAAGTGGTGAACAACTGGGGTGGAGAGGCCTATAAATCCCTCACTTCAGCATCAAAGAAGGGGTCGTAATTTTTTCACCCAGACTCATCAGTGCACACAAGAACTGGAGTGGATTTCTCATAGTGGCTGATCTCAAGACCGATGAGTTTTTAGTCAGGTAAGATACCATGGAACAGCCGGATTGATCATGTAACATGCATAAATTGCTTCATGTGGTCACTCATAGATCATGTGAAGGACTTATAGTAGTACACATGAAGAAAATCATGCACATCTTCTAAATCACATGAGACTTAAAACAATATAACATTGAACAAAGATATGAAGTTCACAATATAAAGGCTAGAACAAAGACTAAGGGATGAAGACTTAAGAAAAGAACATATAAGTTGATCCTCATTCACACTATGTAAACCACCCAGGAAACATGACATCACTAGAACATGTTTCCCATATCTTGCGATG
Organism: Viscum album; assembly: GCA_963277665.1. Taxonomy (NCBI): domain Eukaryota; kingdom Viridiplantae; phylum Streptophyta; class Magnoliopsida; order Santalales; family Viscaceae; genus Viscum; species Viscum album. Next base: position 394,451,349 of record OY728158.1, read on the forward strand.
CTCCTTCAATATACTATTTGGGTCATGCGAGGTCCTCTGTAAATGTCAAAGAAATTCACATGGTGCCCCTCTAGCATGCCACCCAAGTCTCGCTAAACCCTTCAGGCTCTCTATCTAAGCCTTGGGATGTCCTTCATATTCATGTAAGCTAACTCCCGTGATAGAAACCGGGTATGTTGACTGGATCATGCGATTCCCTTTGGGGATGCTAGCCAGGTCCTGAAATTCCCTCTATACATGCCATCCAGGACTTGTGACACCCTTCGAGACATGTCACACTAACTCTCGTGATGTCCTCCAAGTTTTTCAACCAAATCTCAGGATGAAACCAAGGAAAATTAGCTGGATCATGTGACACCCTCTAGACAAGAAAGATGAGATCATAAAATGGATTCTAGGATCAACTAGTCATGTCTTGTGATGTCCTCTGAAAAATTCATCCTTGATCATGCAAAAAACATTGGACATATTTTCCAGATTATGTAAATTCCACTGGACAAGTAAACTAGACCATAAAATTGTCTTTTGATGTGTCAAGAATACATCCTTCGACATTTTGAGAAGGAAATTAAGGCATGTTGAGTGGAAAATAAATTCATGATAGGAAGGAAAATAGGTCAGGTCAATAGGGAATCCCAGGGTTTGATAATTTTTCCAACCCTAGATGTGTAAGCCTCAAAAAAAGGGAAACATCAGTGTGTAATCCCCAATCAAGGGAACTACAAGGACTTTTATTCCTGCCATAACTAGGATATGTAGGATGCCTCTCCATGCCCAAATAGACCGAAGGCATTCATTTTTATTGATTTTTTATAACCCCCCTTTCAAGGGATGAGGGGGAACCCTTACAAGGCCCGTAGGCTCAGAGATTACATGGATCGTAGGCTTAGGAGATTACATAACCCGAAGGTCATAGAGAATTCAACCAGACTATCTACAACGAACTACCCATCCCCAGCATCTACAACCTAATAGTAGCTCTCCACCTTCACATGGTCATCTGGCTAGGCTTCCCGTGCAATCACAGGTTGTTCCCTATGGCATATCCATAACCTCTCATTTTGAAAAATCCATTTGGCTTTGCTCTGGTGAGTGCACCTACTCTGAATCATCTTCTGGGGATGCTCCTTTTTTTGTAGTGTGTCTAGGGAAACTGCATGTGGCCCGAAGGCCTTGAGGTGGACTGAAGGCCTTAAAGGTGGCCTAAAATCCATACTGACTCGAAGGCCTAGGTGTCCCATAAGCCTTAAGAACTCCAAGCCCCAAGATCTATATTAACCATCCAAAGGGTTGTCCCAGGGCATAATTCTAACATCTATAAGCAGTGAGACTAATCATTTTTCATACCTTGTTTCTCACACTCATCATAGCTCATGTGGGCTTAGGGAGTTTCTATAATCATATCATTTTCATTGTAAGCCTCTAAAAATTCCAGGGAAACCTTAGTGTGTAAGCCCCAACCAGTGGCATAATATGATATGTACTGCATATAAGGTCAACGTCAGTGTGTAATCCCCAATCAAGGGAACTATGAGGACTCTGATTCCTGCCATAACCAGGATATGTAGGATGCCTCTCTAAGTCTCAATCTCTATATTAACTATCAAAATAGTTGTCCTAGTGTATATATGTCACATCCATAAGCAATGAGACTGATCATTTTTTATACCTTGTTTCTCACATTGAGCATAGCTCATGTGGGATTAGGGAGTTTCAATAATCATATCATTTGGATTGTAAGACTCTATAAAGGAAAGGGAAACCTTAGTGTGTAAGCCCCAACCAACTGAACTATGAGAACTCTAATTCCTGCAATAAAAAAGATATGTAGTATTCCTTCTTAAGTCCCAAGCTCAAATAAGAATCCATTTCACTGTAAGCCCCATGTATCTGACATTTCCACCATTGGAGACCAATCATTCCCATGGGATGATCACTCTACCTCAACCCATAGTGGACTGAGAAATCAAATGAACTACGATGACTTTCATTCCTGCCATAACCAGGATATGTAGAACACCTCTTTGAGGCCTGATATCTATATTAATATCGAAGGGATATCTCATTACACAAGTCCCACATCCATATAAAATAACATTGATCGCTTTTTATCCCTTGTTTTTTACTCCGAGTGTAGATCACATGGGTTTAGGGAGTCAGAATGGACACATCATTGAATCATGAATCTCTACCATCCAAGGAAATCTTATTATGTAAGCCCTAATGAGTGTCATGATATATATATCCCTCATATAAGGCCATATAACTTGGGGCCAATCCTGAGGACATGATCGAACTATGACAACTCTAATTCATACTATAACTAGGATACGTAGGACGTCTCCTCGAGACTCGATCTCAAATATCCATTAACTAAGTGCCATCACATATTTCCTTTCCATATGACATTAAACTACATTTGTTTAATGAAATACATGGGTTTTGATTCCTAAAATAACTATGATACATATGACACCTCATAATGGCTCAATCCCCTCCTTAGAATATTAATTTCCTCCCTATATGGAAGAAAATTCTAAAGTGATCGGCTATACAAATTTATCATATAAGAAGTAATTCATTACTTAGAAATGGATTACGAACCTTGGATACATATAGATGGATTCAATGATGAGATTACCCTTTCTTTTTTATATACCAGAGACTTAACCAATAATTGTTTTTTAAGGTTAATCGGTCCTGTATTGAGATTAGGAAGAGATTATCGAACATATCTTAAATCTATCATAGAGTCACAGAGTAGGAAACAATTTATCCTTAAAAGGGTGAGATGATCTCAACCACCCATCCTATCTACCAATGAGATTCCTTAAGTGTCAGTGGGTCTAAAACCCCAATTGACCACCTTCCTTTGAAAATCAGGTATGTACCCAGTTATGGATGAGGTAAACATTGGGATTTTCTATTAAGAATGGAAATGGTGAACCGATGTCAAGAACTAAATCCCTTACAATCAATAATCTATCCAAACAAAATCCACCTCGATTGGAGTTTTAGGTCATCTCTTCTCCATCAAAACAAAAATGGTGAAACTAACATGAATATCTCAATAAAAAAATTATAGGGTTAATTATCCATAAAGACATTTTTTTTGTACACTATACGGAAATAAAAATGGTGAACCCAACATGAATCTCTCAATAAAAAATGATTGGGTCAATTATTCATTGAGCCATTTTGTTCTCATACTATATGCAAACAAAAATGGTGAACCCGATGTGAATCTCTAAATAAAAAAATGATTGGGTTAATTATCTTCCAAGATATTTTTTTCACACTATACGCAAGCAATGATCCATACATAAAACCATTAAATAGATAGATAGTTATAATACCATGTGTCAGGGAACTTTTTTGGAAAATAGAAAAAAAGATGATAATTCTAGAATAAATCTTACAATCGATCCTCTATAACCAAGGTTCTAATGACATAAGTTCTCCTCGTGCTGACAATTCCAAGCGAGCATAATGTTCAGATTGGGAATAAAATAAAAATTATCCTAATCATGCTTATATGATTGAGAACATCATTCTTATGATATTTTACTAATTGGTGACCTTGTTCTATATTGTCTATATAACTGAAGATACTAATTTCATCAAAAGAATTTTGGTCTGAGATAATGGCTTCATCATCTAATGATTGTTCTAGTAAATCACCTACAGCTACAACCCCCGTGGGTTGCAAAATGATCTCACATTCCTGACATATTCAATTTTAGGTGGTGAACACAATGGTTTGAATTTATGAATAAATGGTACAATTTTGACCCTGAAAGCTACATATGAAGGTCTCCAAGCATGAAAACAGATGAGTCTGCATCACCCAGGGAAAGCTACAGCTAAGCCAGTGGCCCTCATCACCACAACAAACCACTTTAATAGCTTATATCCAGAGTGAGAAAACCACCACATTCAATAAAAGATGAAGGTGGGCAAAGGATTCAAGTATGGGTCGCTTCCAGTTAAGGGGAAACTGAGGATGGATCTTGTTAACCATCATCGCCAACACCATCCCACCAGTACCCATCAGTCACCTATTAAAGGTACCACTAGACACACTTCCACCTCTGATTTCCATGCATGGGAAGAAAGGAAGACACATCGAGAGAGGAAGACACTAGATATTTATGAGAGGTCTCATATCCCCACTCCCACTGATAAAGTCTGTCGGCATACACTAACAGTGAATAGTGAGAAGGCTCATATCCCTGGTCACTCTGAAGAATTTTGCAGGTGTATTCCTATAGTAGGGATGGGGGAGGCTCATATCCCTACCCCTGTGCATGAATCCTATCATCATATTTTGGTGGCATAAGGAGGAAAAAATTGGGATCATATCCCCACTTCAATCGAATACATATTCAAGTGTATAATGGATATGGAAAATTTGGGGGCTTATATTCCAGCAAACACTTGGCTAAATTTCCAATACATCTTAACAACAGTAGAAGAACTCTACCAGTATATTCTAGCACTAGTTCAGATGTAGGGGCAGGTGCATATTCTTATCCCTACATCAAGGATAGCTCAACACTATGATCATTGAAAACTAGTGGTTATTTCAAACCAAGCACAAATTCTTGCTCCCATCTTGGAGGATTATTACCATATTCTATTAAAGGATGAGGCATCAGACTGGGATCATATTCCAATTCTAACTAGGGATCACCAAGTGAAAGCTGAACATGTCTCGGTATAGGGGAACATTCCTATCTAAAAAGTTTTATATAATATTCCAAAGGCCTGAGATAGGTCTCATGTCTCCTTTTTGGTCAGTGCTCACCAAGAGGGAGGGGAACATACCTTAGGATAGGCTCATATTCCTATTAAATAAGTCTAGAGGTATACTCCAAATGCCCGATATTGGGCTTATATCCTCGTTCTAGCTGGTTCTAACCATGTCAGAATGGTTCATGCCTTAGGACAGGCTCATATTCTTGTTAGTGAATCTACATGGCATATTCTTGTAGATCACAGAATCCAGATTCATATTCCTACTTACACTAATAAATGATTACACCAAAATCATTTTGAGGCAATGTTGTAAGAGGATCATATCCCTTCTCCCATTCCAAAGCTATGTTGGCATATTCTATCAGGGAATGTATATTTGGTCTAGGATCATATTCATGTTCAACCAAGGCTCAACAAGTGAGAGAGGCACATTCCTTGGGAAAGGATTACATTCCTACTATGAAATACTAGTGACATATCCCAAAGGATCAGGATTGGGATCATACTCCCATTCTGACTGAGGATCAACAAGTTATAATGGCACATTCATCAAGATAGGCTCATATTTCTATCAATAATGAGATAGATCAGTTCCATATTATAGTATATTCTTAGAAGTGATCTCATACTCCCATGACACTAGACATTTATAAACAATTTATGGAAACCATCATACAATAGGCTCATATCCCTTCACAACTTCAAAAGTAAGGTCATCGTATTCCAACCATGATGAAAAATATGACCTATATTCTTAATCTTCTCAATTCTAGTGTTCTTGATGTCATATAAGACACATTCTCTACACCCCAAGAGTCTATAAACTCTTTAACTATAGTAGAAGATTATCATTATCGTAATAGTCCTCCTTATGGTAGTTTGGAGATGGATTATAGGGACTCTACTCTTGATATCCATCGTGGTGAGACTCCCCATTGTAATATCTCCTATGGAAAAGTAATTACTCCCCTTGAATAGGGATATTCGTATATAGAGGTGTTCAAAACTTAGACACCTTTTTATAGAGAGGTGATCGAAACATCAAGGTCAACCACATATATTTTCCTATCAACTTCAAGTATCACTCTGCTCTATTCAGTAGGAAACCCTCATAAGAATCTTCTATTATCTTACCAGATGGAGGCATGTAATTCTGATGAAGAGGATTCAGATATTTACATATAGATAGAGTTTTCCTAAAAAAATTTCCCCATCATATTCTAGCCCCTTTCCACTTCTGACCATGAGGTCCCATATGAGATAGAGAAGGAGTTCAGGCCTTATCTATTCCCAAATATGTGGGAAACTCATTAAAGATGGAATTCTAGACATATCCCCTATACAGGATATGAGTATCACCTTCCTCTCATCAATATACTCTATTTTCAACTGGATATGTCCTCCTTTTTCATAATCCAAAACTCAAGAGTGGAAGAGCATGAAAAATGCCTACACGGTTTTTTTCATCACACAGTGACAACCCTCTACCGACTGATTTTATGAGCATCGCCAGATGTGAATATATGAGGATGGTAGAAATATGGATCATTACACTTAACCATGTCATTATAATAGTATAACCCTTCAAATATGTCATCCTACACTATTATAGCCTCTGGATAAATAAGAGGATCGGGTAATGCACGAGCCAGTTAGTCACTACAACAAAATTACCTCATGTTAATGATGCCCATACATCATGAATGGAGGGATATGATAGAAAAAAATATTTGAAATTGTCCCCTCAAAGAAATGGGATTTCTTTTCAAACATGGAATCCAAGGTTCCAATCAAATCAATAACATCCTATAGAAATTGACTCTTGTCATGGACTCCCATTGCACCCAGCTTCTATGTAATCACAACTTCATCTCATCAAACAAGCTACAATAGCAGCTACCATAACATCAATCCATGAGTTTACCATATCTCTAGGCTAAGGGAATATATATCACCACCTCCACCATTATGAAAACCAATTACTAAGATAATTCAAGACATATTAGTAGTAGCTACAAAAAAAAACCCATCCCACTAGGATGGGGGAATTTATATCTCAATCACCATCTCTATGTTCATCATCCCCTAAGAGGTTCTTGGGTAAATCGATGGTGATTTCATATCAACCCCATCCCATTGGACTTGGGATGTTTATATCTCATGTATGTCTTGAGATTCATCAAATCCTTGATTGGAATCATTAGATCCTAAAAACCTGGATCAATAAATTCCAATTGTGGCTCCGAATAACCATCGGTCCAAAGGGATAGGGTAATTTTTATCACCATCATAACCACATAGGGAATTAGACTTCTTCAGGTTGGGAGGTCAAAATCAATGGTTATCATGACATCCTGCTACAAGACAATGCTTTGTTATTTGGGGACCGTTCAAAAATTACAACCAGACATTCCCTCAAAGTTACTTTTCATAGACCAAAATGGGATGAGAGTATGGAAAATGAAATCTGACCCCACTAAGTACATAAGAAAAAAATGAACCAATATGCTCAGGGGTTCTAATAACGACCCTGATAAAGGTAGTGAAGAATCATCTAGTTGCATTGAAATTAATGGAACAACAACCATTTTTTTATATTACTTTGTGAATGTCATAAATTTAAATATGATATAATTGTGAATCAAGATGAAAATATAGAGGGCTATAACATGGAAAACCTATCCCAAGAGGAGGGAGATTTTGAATAACCAACTGAGCCTACATGGACTCAGAACCAGAGAAGGCCCCAAAATATGGCACCTCCAAATATCGAGTTTCCACCTCTTTGGAAGAACACTATCAAAGAAGAAGGGAGAGGTTTGGATACAACCCAATCACCACCTAGGAGTATTGAAGTTCCTTCCATGAAGGAATAGTTTTCACACAATGAGAATGAAATACAAAATCTCAGATGACTCAAAGAGGAACTACTCAGGAGAAATATTCCTATTGGGTATCATATTCAGAAGAAGATGAATATCCTCCCTCACATAGCTGATCCATAAGTAAGAGAGGAACCTGAGCATCAAAATAGATTGAGATTCAAGAATCTGGTCGATATAAATGAGTAAGTAGAAAATTATTGTGACTTCCCTTTTTGTGGAAAATTCCTCTCCCTCTCCAGAGAAATCATTTAGTCTTAGGAAAAATTGAGAATCAGTAGGAGAAAAAGGTGGGTCCACCTCATCAACACCCAATGACTCCCTGTAGATGGGAGTTGGATCAGGAAATAATTCCCTCAGGGATTCTCAATGTCATTGAGTTCCTGGATACTATGATGGAATCCATGGAAGGGTGATGCACACATGTGGAACTTGATAGGAAACCATATCCTGAGTTGATGGACGACACTTATCCCCCACCCAATTTTTTAAATCCTATATTCTCTATTTTTAATGATGTATGTGACCCTGAACATAATCTCACACACTTTATATCTCAATATGGGATGATGATGGGTCCTTGAGATCAAATGGAGGCACAAAATCTAAGATGTTTTGTATAGACTCTGACAAGGCCAACCTTTATTTGGTACAGCAGCCTACCAGCAGGATTCATTATAGTATGGAAAGACCTTTGTTGTTAATTCATTTATCAGTTAAACTTTAGACAGATAAAAACAACAATACCCAACCTAAAAACCTAAATAAAGAATTAAAATGAGAGGGTGTATGACTTCATATCCAGATGGAAAGGTTTAACTTATTCACTCAGCATCCCTCACTCATAGGAGAAAATATTGGAACTCTATTCTGAAAATATAAGGAATGAGTTTCATATTCCTCTGATCCCAATTAATTATCTAGGTGGGTTCTATGAGTTCGCTAAACTGGTATAATGTCTTGATGATGCCATTCTGTGAACTTGATCCAAATCTCAACTCATGCCCTCAACACAGGGGAAAAGTATAGGAAAATCAGAAGATTAATATGTCACTCTCAAGCTAGAAACAGTGCTCATCCAAATACCTAGTCAGGCCCTGAACTTCCCTAAACCTCCTTTCAAATAGAAACAACCACATAATCACCCTTTTCCATAATCACAAAGAAATCAGGGTCACCCGGTATTTGAGGAATGTATGACTAAAGCATACTCCTTCCAAAATGAACAAGTCTCTAGTTATTTATTAGTGGTCATGGATAATAACTTTATTAGTCATCCACATCTTAGGAATCCTGATGAGGTCAACCTCACTAACCATCCCAACTACCGCCCTTTCCATAGAAGGATGAGTCATAATATCTAAGACTGCTTCATCTTTAAAGATTTCATTTAAGGCATGGTCGATTCAAGATAGATGGTGCTATATAACTCTTCAGATCATGTGGACTATATAACCATTTCTTGAATAGAATAATATTACTGTTGGAAGAAATTTTTCTCCATGCATGACTGGAAATTTGACATGTGGATGACTCGAATGACAACTGATTATCCTCATGACACCCTGAGAGAACAGGTAAGAAGAATGAAAATAGTTCCACCACCTAGGGAGGTAACATCAAATATTCCTCCCAAAAGTGAGTATGACCACTAGAAGCAAGAAGAAATAGAAAATTAGGATTCATATTACACTCTAATTCAAGATTCTTTCATATTTATTCCCTACAATATCCAAAGAACAGGCACTGCCCCCCTAATTGGAACCCTCGTCGAATGAAGAGATCATGTTTGGTTTTTTCAACATGATATTCTTGGAATACCTATTATATGATGATGAATATTCCATAGAATATGAGTTTACCACACATAACTAGGGAAAATGAGGCCTCATGTGTAAGAATCGGGGATACAGGGGATAACACGGGCAAGGTCAGACCCAATATTTTGGTCACATCCTAATGGAGGACATATATGTAGCTGAGATCCATGGGAAAGAAATCCAGTAGGCCCAAAATAGGCATGGCGGTGTCCCAGAACCCTCTAGTAGTATCCCATGCCTAGTTGTCTTGCATGACTACCTAGTGGGGGTTTGATTATCTGATCATCCCATACAAAAAATAAGGCCAGAATGACCCCTGTCACTTGTATTAGATACTCCCATGACCTCTACACAAGAATTGGACTCATCTACCTAAAATTTCTTGTCTCCTAATCCACATATTAAGGAGAAATACCACCTTGGTGTAGGCTTATATTCTTTCCATGAAAGACCAGTGGTGTATCCCAAAGGCTGAAGATTAGGCTCATACTCCCATTCTGACTGAGGTTTACCAAGTGAGAATGGAACATGCCTCAGGATAGGATTATATTACTTTAAATAATGATACGTCTCCTTGGTATATTCTAGTATCATGTCATCAATGGGACCATACTCCTAAAGCACAATAAAGTTATAAATAAGTTCTAGAAACCATCATATAGTAGGGTCATATCCCTCACAACTTTAAAAGGTAGGTCATAATATTTTGACCATGATGTAGAACATTCCACATATCCCTAATATTAACAATTTCAGTGTCCTTGAGGTCATTATATACACATTATCAACACCTTAAGCTTCCATTAACTCTTTAACATAACTTTAAGATGATCATTACTATGATGGTCCTCCTCATGGTAGTGTGGAGATGGATGGTAGGGACTCTACTCCTGAAATCCACCATGGTTAACATCCCCGTAGCAATATATCCCATGGAAAAGTAAATCTTCCCCTTTCCTAGACATATTCATATAGATATGTGTTCAAAACTCAAACACCTTGGTATATATTGTTGATGTAAACATCAGGATAAACTGCATATAGTTCCCCCATCAACTTCTAGTAGCACTCTACTTTATCCAGTAGAAGACCCTCAGAAGAATCTTCTATGGTCTGACTGTATGGAGGAATGTAAGTCTAATGAAGAGAATTCCTACATTGACATATGTAAAGAGTAATCTGGAAACAACCTACATGTCATGTTTTTTCCTCACACCACTTATGACAATGTGGTCACAACTGAGCTAGAGAAGGTGTGCATGCCTTATCTACGCTAAAATATGTGTCACTCATCAATGGATGAAGTCTATAAATCTACCCTATATATGATACAAGTATCACCTTAATCTCATCAATAAAATCAATTATTAATTGGATGTGGATTCCTTTTCTGTGGCTAGGAACCCAGGAGTGGAAGAGCATGACAAATGCCTGTGTAATGTTTTTCATCACACTATAAAAACACTCATCTGACTAATTTTTTTAGCATCTCCATATGTTCATATCCAAGGATGCGTGAAATATGGAGTATTACACTTTACCATGTTCCCAAAATAGCAGAACCATCCAGATATGCTTTACTTCAATGTTATATCCTCCAGAGAAATAAGACGATCATATAATGTGTTATCCATCTAGTCACTACAATAGAAATACCCCAATTCAACGATTCCCAGACATCACAAATGGATGGAGAGGATAGATAATAAGCCTTTGAACTAGTTCACTCAAAGAAATGGGAATGAATTTTTTGTATGGAATCCAAGGTTTCAATCAACCTAATGTCATCCTATAGAAACTAACTCCCTTAATGGGTTGTCTTTACACCCATCTCCTATGCGAGCAAAAATTTACCACATCAAATGAGATGCAATAGAAATTTCTATAGCATTCATTCAGGAGAATACCCATATATTTTGGCCAAGGGAATATATAACACCACATCCACCTCTTATATTGTCAATTCCCAAGATGATTCAGGACATATCAGTAGCAGTTTCAAAAAAACCCAAGCCCACTAGGATGGGGGAATTTATATCTCAATCACTATCACCAAGTTCATCGTCCCATGAGAGGGTCTGAGGAAAATCAATTTTGATTCTCAATCAACCGCATTACACTAGTCTGGGGGAATTTATATCTCAATTTTCATCTCGGGAGTCATCAAATCCTCTAATGTAATCATTGTATTCTCAAAAACATGATCAATAAATTCCAATTATAGACTCAAATAACCCCCGGTTTGTAGGGATGGGGAATTTTCATCATCATATCCATAAAGTGAATCAGTCTTCTTCAGTTTGGGAGGTCAAAATAAATAATCAAAATCTCATTCATTCCTCAAATCCATCCAATGGCCCGGAGGCCTTCAAATTTTTATTATAAAGATAAAGCCCCCTTTCAAGGGAGGAAGGGGGACCCAGAAAAACATCATGAGATTAAGACAATCACACCCGAAGGTCAAGGATAAATTGCAACTCCATTCCACCTTCAGGCTTGCAACCCCTCATTGCAACCACACAAAAAATCTTGAATTGAAAGTCAATCCACGAGGATATTGTCAATCCACGAGGATTGTTCTTCGTTCAAACCAAAACTCAACAGAATTTCAAATATTTTGTGAGAATCCTACTTTGATATCCTAATCGGGAAATACTCCTCTAACCTTTCTTCATTCAAGTGCATGGGAGGCTCTTGGGATTTGTCAAAATCAGCTACCACACCAGGAAGGCTAGGCACATTCACCACACCAGGTTCACCTGCACTGACCTCACTATTTCCCTACATATTAGGAATAGAAGCAGACATGCATGCCATCTCCTCTGATTTAATTTTTTTACCTGACTTGGTCTCCATTGGTTTTGGAAGGTACAAGTAATCCTTGCGCCCTTTTCTCTTCTTCCATGTTGTCAAAAAACAACCTCCACCTGTTGATTGAACTTCAATGAAATTCTCTTGGTCCTCAGCCAATCCCTCCAAGCCTGAAAAGCGGTTACAATTTTGGATGGCCTTCTGGAACTGACGCTGGCCCACAACCCAATGACCCACCATCTCAGTAGGGGTACCCTGCGAAGAAATAGGCAGGATACCATTACCAACCTCGGTTGGCTTTAAAACCATCACCTCAGGATCCAGCACGCTGTATGAGTCAACTGAGATCCCCTCATGCACCTGCAGCACCTGAGGATTAGCAGCCTGTTGTCCCTCCAAGCCTACTTGAGTAACATTTTCCAAGAAGACCCAACCCTTGACACCACCAATAACATCAACAGCCTCCAAAGTCAAAACCTACTTCCTTGAAACCAGTGGGTCCTACTCGGGTCTCTCCACGAGGTCCTTCAAAGGATCCACAACCTTCGTGACAGAAGAGGGTCTTGCCTCTATCTGCAGCGAGATTTTAGAAGCCCCCATGTTTCCATCACCCTGGATTGATGCCAACTTTGTATCCTTATTCTTCCTCAAATGCCCTTGCCTTGCGACACGTCTGCACTCAGAAACTGTATGTCTGAGATGCCTACAAACCGAGCAAAATTCCACCCATGTTTTGAATACCATGGCTTGTTTGCACCTGAATTCTTTACCAGCAGTAACCCAAACCCACTCCACCGGTGGTTTGGATACATCCACCTCCACAAAAATTCGAGGGTTAATCGGGTGGCTAACTGAACAAGTCCTACTGTCAGCACAAAGATAACACCCTACCATGTTCCCTAGTATTTCAAGGATGGCAGGGTTTTGAAAAGGCAGCGGTAATTCAGGGAAGCAAACCCATAAAGAAATAGAAGGAGAATCCTTTTTCAAGTGAAAATCATAAGTCCAATGGAAGAGAAAGAACCTGTAACCATGGAATTTGCGTGGAGCAAAGGACAACGCGTGACTCGGGTCATGCTCTGAGGCGAAGCGAATCATCAGATGATTCTTGTCAAGAAGTCCAACTATCGCACGGTCTTGTATCCCCCAGGAATCAAAAACGAACCGGTTGAAATCATCCATTGAAGGTCGTCATTTTCTAAAACGAGTCACCACAGTGAGCTTCAAGAGGTCTGAAGCTTCCGTAAATTCCAATTCTGATAACGCCAGATGAGGCACACCATCGAGCAAATTGGGAACCTTTGGTCTGAGCGTGATATGAGGAAAATTTTGTTGATCCTCCGGGATGGAGAAAGGACTGAACGAAGCTAGAGGTACCTTCTCCCACCTTCCAACATTGGGACGGGGGGAGGCCGAAGCCCTCCTCGTTGCGGATTAGGGAATCACCACCGAGCGCCGAGAGCCAAGAGCCGACTATTTCCCTCATTCATTCCTCACAATTCAATAAAAACCTATATTATTTGGGGAATTTTCAGTAATAAAGATCAGAAACTCTGTCAAAGTCACTTTTCATAAACCATGATGGGAGGAGTATAAGAAAAATGAAATCAAGACCCACTAAGGTTACAAGACAAAACAACCCAATATTTATAGGGGTTCAAATAATGACCCTGATGGAAGTAGTGTAGAATCATCCTATTGTGCTGAAATTAATGGAAAAACAAACATTTCTTGATATGCCTATGTGAATGTTGTCACTATCAATATGACAGAAATTTTGGATCAAGATGTAAATGCAGAGAGCCACAACATGGAAAACCTACCCCAATAGAAGGTTGATCTGGATGCACCAACTAAGGGTGTATGCACTAGAAACCAGAGAAGGATCCAAAATCTGGCACCTCCAAATATCAAGTGTCCACCTCTTTGGTGGAACACTACAAAAGAAAAAGGGAAAGGTGTGGATACATCCCAATAACCACCTAGGAGATTTTATATTCCTTCCATGGAGGAATAGTTATTGTAATATAATACTGAAATAAAAAATCTCATATGACTCAACGAGGAGATACTCAAGGGAAGTATTCCCATTGGGTATCGTCTTTAGACGGAGATGAATATTCTCCTTCCAATAGCCTCCCCACCAACAAGAGTGGAACCTGAGCATCAAACTAGATCTAGATCCTGACATTCAGTCTACATAAATGATAAAGAAAAATTGATCATGTATTCCCTCCATTGTAGGAAAAACCTCTCCCTTTCTTGGGAAATCATTCAGTCTAAGGATTAATCAAGCATTAGTGGGAGACAAGGTGGGGCTACCTCATCAACCCCAACCCACTTACTATATATGGGAGGCATCTTAGATAGTAGTTCTCCTAGATCTTCTCAACATCATCAAGTCCTTGTATACTTAGAAGGAATCCATGGAAGGACGATGTGTGCCTGTAAAGACTGAGAGGAATCCATATCTTGAGTGGGTAGATGACACCTTCCCCCCACCCAATTTTATAAATCCTAACTTCTCTACTTTTGATGGTGTAGGTGACCCTGAACATCATCTCACGCAAATTGTATGTTGATGTGGGCTGATGATGGGATCTCGAGATCAAAAAGAGGCAACAAAGATGAGATGTTTTGTATAGAATCTGATAGGGCCATCCTTTGTTTGGTATAGAATCCTACCAATAGGATTCGTAATAGGATGGGAATACCTTCATCACCAATTCCTTTATCAGTTCATCTCCACACTGAGGAAAAAAACAATATTCAACCTAAAGAACTAAAAGCAATTCGAAAATGAGAGGGTGTCTAAATTCATATCCAAATGGAAATATTTAACCTATTCACTCAGCATCCTTCTCTCATATGATAAATTACTAGAAATATGTATTGAAAATATCAAGGATGAATTGCAGACACCTATGATCCTAATGAAGTATTCAGGTGGGTTATGTGAGTTCACAAAAACTGCACAACATCTTGAGAATTCTATTCAACAAACCCAACCCAAATCTTGACACATACCCTCAGCATAGGGTAAAAGGATTAGAAAAGTAAAAACTATATCTATCACTCTCAATTTAGTTATAGTGACCATCCAAGTACCTAGATAGACCTAAAACCATCCTACACCTATTTTCGAGTGGTGACAACCGTATAATCACCCTCGTCCAGAAGCATAGATAAATCAAGGTTATTCGGGATTTGAGGAACAGATGAATAAAGCATACTCCTTCCAAAATGAACAAGTCTCCAATTATTTATTAGTAGTCATGGATAATAACCATCTCATTATTCCACAACCTATGAAGTTTGATGAGGTTATCCTCACTGACTATCCTGACTACTACCCTTTCCATAGAAGATTAAGTCATAATGTCCATGACTACTTCATCTTCAAATATTTCCTTCAATGCATGGTCAATTATAGATAGGTGGTGCTGGATAACTTTTAATAGTAGGTGGAATACATAACCATTTTTCTATTAGATGAAGAGTATGTTTTGCTGAAATTTTTGGCCAAGTGTGAGTATAAATTCTACAACTAGATGACTTGAAATAAATTTGATTGAGCTCAGGTCACCCCAAGAGCATAACTTCATAGACTCACAATAGCTCCACCACCCAATGAGTTAACATAAAATATTCCTCCCAAAGGTGGGTGTGACAACCAGAAGTAGGAAGAAACAAAATAGGATAAATCATATTCTTCTCTAATGCAAGATTTGACTCTTGCATATTTCTTTCCTACAACATCCAAAGAATGGGCACTGCCCCACCAAATGGAACCCTCCTTAGATGAAGAGATCATATTTGGTTCTGTAAACATGATAAACTTGTAATACCCCTTCTATGATAATGAATATACCTCAGAATATGAGTTTCTTGCACATAACCAAGGAACAGGAGGCCAAATGCATAGGAATTTGGGATATAGGGGATATCAAAGGCATTATCGGACCACATATTTCGATCACATCCCCAAGTAGGATATATATGTAGTTGAGACCCATGTGAAAGTTCTCTAGAATTAAAAAAAGAGGAATGGAGGTGTACTAAAACCCTCTAATAGTCGGCCATTCTCAGTTTTCTTATATGAATGCCTAACAGGGGTTCGATTATGTAATCATCCCAGAAAATGGGTAAGTCCAGAACAACCCACACCACCAGTAGAAGATGCCCCCATGACCTTTTCATAATCACCAAACCTTTCCACCTAAAACTCCTTATCTCCTTTTCCAATTGGTAAGGATAAACCCCATCTTGATAAGTGACGACCTTTGGCACAACAGTATGAAATTATGAAACAGTTGGTGGTTTCCCTAGACAAGATATCAATTGTGGATTCACTCCATATTTCAAAATAACTTAGGGAGGCACTCGTTGAATTCCTCCAGATCCCATAGGATTTTGATAAATAAGTCATTGTATCCAAGGTTTATCGAGTAGAAACCATGTCAACAGAATTCCATTTTGTCATTTAGTTCATAGGGAAGGACTAGGAAGAGGTCATCTAGGGACACATCAGGCCCCTGTATGTTTCAAGAAAAGTCAATAATGTAAATTTCTAAATGTATCTTATTGATAATGGTTTCAGTATCAACCTTATCCCTATTTTAACCCTCTAACATTTAGTATATAGAGAAGAGGATTTATCTACCACAAAGATCTACATTCAAGGGTATGATAAGTGTGAGAAAATACCTCTTAGGAAGATCAAACTCAAATCTTAGTTTGGGGATCTCACATCTGATGTTGAGTTTATGTTTATCTAGTAAGACATTACATACAATTTCTTTCTCTTAAGGCCCTGCCTTCATAGCCACATGGAGGTACCATCAACATTCCATAAATTTATGAAATACCCCATCGATGGAAATTCCATCATAATACATGGTGACAACACCCCCTTTGATACTTTCAGATCCACATATGTTGAAGAATATTTCCACAAAAGGGGTGGTAAGAAACTAATTGTGGGTGATGATACACAGGTTTCATACACCAATATCTTGGGGACCACCCCCATAGAATCCCTAGAGTATGATCAATAACGACTATATTCTCCTCATAAATCTATTAAAGGTGATAAATCTGGTCCTAGAGACTCAATATCCTCCTATCCCCAACAATAGTCTAAAAAAACAACTCTGGCATCTCTCTGTAATGACTCATGAAGTAAAATATGATAATGTCTCTTCTCGTGAACTATCTCACCTCGATAGTGATAGAGAAGCCCCTAGATTTCCATCTTTGTCTGAAAGTGTATTCATAGAATTAGAATTGAAAGAAAGTGAGTATAACCTCAGGAACTCCCCTTCCTCATCTGAGGAAGGTGTATCCACCACCATTGATGATCTCAGATAGATAAATCTAGGAACAAAATAAGGCTCATGGATTACACTGATTAGTGTCATCATTCCCCTTTAATATCAAGATATGTACATAATATTTCTAAAGAAACATCGATATGTGTTCAATTGAAACTATACAAAAATTCCTAGAATGAATCCATATGTGTCTACACACCTTCTTGGATTACCTAATGAGCATTGAGGCTTCAAACAGGAATCCAAGAGTATTCCCCCTCCCATGACACCAATATAGAGGAAGAAGTTGAAAAATTGATCAAACCCATCTTTTTTCAAGAATTGAAATACCCAAGATGGTTTTCTAACATCATTCCTGTTAATAAGAATAAAGGGAAACTTAGGGTCTTCATTAATTTCAAATACCTTAATCGGTATTTCCCAAGGTATAACTTCCCATTTCCAATCATATAACTCTTGATCGATGCAACTACTAGCTTCCAAGACCTTTAATTCATGGAAGGGTATTCAAGGTATAATCAAATAAATTATGTACCCTAAAGATGAAGAAGCTACTTCCTTCAGATCACCCCAATGGTTCTTCTTCCATTAGGTTATTCCCTTTGGCTTAAATAACACTAGTGACACATATCAATGCACCATGCATCATATCTTTAATACATTCCTAGGAAGGATAGAAAAATATGACATCAACATCCTGGTTTTCAAATCCCGGCAATGATGTGATCGCTTCATGGATCTTCGAATAGTTGTAGACAAGTTATGACAGTATAGTCTAAATATAAATCTGCTGAAATGTGCCTTCGGGGTAACATCATGGAAGTTCCTTGTATTTTTGGTATGCCGCTGCAGCATTGAGGTTGACCTAGAGAATACTAGTATTATTTTAGAAATTTCTTCCCCATAAATATTAAAGAACTAAGGGGGGTCTAAGGGAACCTTTCTTGTATTTGGAACTTCATATCCAACATGGTTAAAAAAGATCTTCCCTTCACCATGATAATAAATAAGGGAATCACCTATCAATGGGGTAATGATTGCTAATAATCCTTCGAAAGTATCAAGCAGGATCTACTGCACCCACCAGTTTTGTTGCCTCCAGTGGAAGGGAGGTCACTCATCTTGTATGTACCTGCCATGTAATTCTCACTGGGAACCCTCCTCACACAAAAAAATGATATATGGAGCAATAATATCCTCTAATACCTTATTCAAATGATGCTATGTACTAAGACCCGGTACTCTGATCTCGAGGATAACTTCCTTACACTCATTTATAGTGAAAAATAAGAGGCATTACTTGATGTACCATAAAGTACATCTGGTCTCTCCTATTGATCTGCTCAAGTACATCCTTGTCTACCCTATTTTGACTGAGCTTATAACCCAATGGGTGGTCATTTTGCAATAATATGACATCAAATTTGTATCACAAAAGTTGTTGAAAGGGAAATCCTTGGTTGATTTTATCATAGCACATCCTATCTTAGACAATACACCAGTGGATATCGAGCTTCTAGATAAGGAGGTATTTTATTCCTATGGCACTCCCTAAAAATGGGATATATATTTTGATAGTGTATCCCAAAGTCTTATTGGTGGGAGTATTGAAAAACTGAGGCTCATTTGGTTTGGTCTAGGTATTTTATTTATCTCTCTAGAAAAATTATTGTTTCCCCACTCTTTCCCACTATTCAAAGGATGCACAAAAAATGAGGCATAATACCAAGCCCTCATTGCTATCTTGGAATTATATCTACAGCAGTATATAGACTACATAAATATAAATGGAGATTTGGAACTTGTGGTAAAGTAGATATATGGAAAATATTCCATCAAAAAGGAAGAATTAGTCCCTCCAACTTGTTACATCTGGGGAATGATGGTAGAGTTCCCTTTTGAGACCATATTGCATCATGTTCCCCGATCACAGAATGATCATGTAGATGCATTGGATAATGTATCCACGGTCTTGGCTGACCCTGAATAGGAGGAGGAAATATTTTTTATCAAACATAAAAGAATATTCTTTTCAATCACCATATGTGATATGAAATAAATAAATTAGGTAAACACTTCTACAAAGCAAGATAAACTGATGACCACCCCTAAATGGATGGATCTCATAATTATCTCTAAAATGGGACTCTACCTGTAGAAAAAGCTGTAAGGGAATAGATTCAATGTTGTGAAGCAAACTTTACCCTAAAAATTGGTCCAAATGAGAAGAAATCCCTATATAAGTAGGGGTTTGATGGAATTATCCTTAGATGAAAAGTAGAAGGGGAGATTTTTTCCATCATGGATAAAGTCCATGCACACACTTTTGGTACCCATCAATATGGATCTAGGCCCTCCCAAAAAATCAAGAGGTTTGGATATTACTGGGAAACAATTATACAGGACTGTGTGGAATTCACTAAGAAATGTTAGGCATACTAGATCCCTGAAAACTTCATCCCTTCTCCCACAAAATTGATATATATAGATAAATATTCTTATCCATTTTCCATCTGGGAAATAGATTATGTGGGTCCATATCACCCTACCACAACTAAGTAGTTCAAGTACATCCTTACTTCTACCAACTTATTTTCCAAATGGGATGATCCAATACCCCTCAAGAAAGTAGGGATAAATAATATCATCAAATTTGTGAAGTCTCATATCATCACCTTGTTCGAGGTCCCTCACACAATATTGATGGACAATGGCACCAACTTCTATTGTATGTAGTTGAAATTGTACCAAGAGTAAAATATCGAGTCCAATAACTCATCTCACTATCATGAAGAAAAAAATGGATGTATAGAGTCATTCAATAAGACTTTTTAAAATATACTATAGGAGATGGTGAAAAAGGAAAAAACTCTTCGCCAGAAAAGATCATCTATGTTTTATGGGCCTACCGTACCACCACACATACTACTACAAAGGAAACACTACATTCATTGTTGTATGGTATCATTGTAGTATTACCCATATAATTTTATTTTATATCGCTCTAAATAGCCATTTTTTGGATATCTCTTAGATGATGAGAAGTAGAAAAAGTGGCTAGATGAATTGGGGTCGATCGATGAGAATAGGTTGCGTACATTTAAAAACCTTGAAATATATCAGAACTGGATCACATGAGCCTTTAATATAAAGGTTCTCCTCTGTTCATTTCTCTAAGTAGAATTGGTATTGGTTTTCAAAACCCCAATGATACCATGGAAGAAATCCCCAAATATGGAACCTAAATATGGGGGGCCTTACATTATACATAAGTTATATCATAATGGAACCTACTAATTCGCCACCATGGATGGATATAATGTTACACCACACACAAATGCAATATTTATCAATAAATACTTCACATAGCTATCATCAAGCATAGATCATCCCGGTTACATGAAATTAAATTGTATGAGGATGTCCTGACCACATCATATTAAATTATAGTGATATTTCCTTACTATATAATGTTAAACTGCATGGATGAAGTCCTCATTGCATGATATTAAAATACATAGAAAATATCATATCACTAATGAATCACCTCACATTATCCAGATCTGTGTGAAGGAAGGATGAAATTTCCCCATCCCCATGTGAGAGTTATCTCCAAAAAGAAAATATCTCCCTACAATAACTACGTGTGGATTGATTCCTACAATTATAGAATATATAGTGATGCTTGAATCTCTTTTCTTGGTCCCATCAACAACATTTATTTTCCTTCATGTCG
The DNA here is from genome assembly GCA_963277665.1 of Viscum album. Classification (NCBI taxonomy): domain Eukaryota; kingdom Viridiplantae; phylum Streptophyta; class Magnoliopsida; order Santalales; family Viscaceae; genus Viscum; species Viscum album. Next base: position 394,472,689 of record OY728158.1, read on the forward strand.
GGTGACCCATTTCTTTTCTACATGACATTAAACTATATAGATTATGCCCTCTCTATATGACATTAAATTGAACAGGTATTTAGAACTATGTATGGATTTATTCCTACTATCCTAGGATATGTAGTGACACTCGGACCTCTATTCTTCATCCCAACGATAGGACTACCTTCCTTTCATATTGGGTAATCAATGTCTTTACTGTAATATGTTAAACTACATAGCTAATTTTATTTTCCATGTGATGTTAAACTACATGTGCTTTTTATAACTATGTATGGTTTGATTCTCATTTTCAATGAGATACATTGGGAAACCTTGATCCTATATCTTGGTTTATCCACCACATGATATAAAACTCCCATGTATTATCCTTAATTGCCTCTTCATAGTGACTGGAACTCTTTCCATTCCTTATTTCTCACACCAAGCATAGATCATGTGAGCTTATAAAATTTATTAAGGGCTTACCTGCTCAAAAAAGGCATAGAATCTTGTGATAGGATCATCATGGTCCTGAATTCATGACCATCAAAGGAATACCATGATTCCTCGCCAAATGAAATTGAACTGCATAGTTGATGTCAATTTTCAAACAAAAAACTGTACATTCCTATGGACCTAGCCCTAGAGGACTAGAATTATTGTTATTGGCCTTGTACCACACCTCCATTCAAGAACTACATGTAACTTGATTCTTGACATCATAGGATATGTCATGATGCATGTATATTCAATAATGGGTCTAGTCACAACAAATATAAAAATTCCCACTCTCCACATATAGTCCAGACTTGCACAATAAATTAATTACTTGAGAATTATGTTTGTATTGATTCTTATTACCATATGATACATAGTGACTCCAAAATTTCCCTTCTTGAGTCAAGCCACAATTCCCCTTTTCATGTTGGGAATCCCACATCCATATCACATGATGTTAAACTACACAATTCCTCAAGAACTATTTGTTTCTTGATTCCTGTTATCACATGATGCATATTGACACCTAGAACTCCAATCCTAGGCCTAAATACAATAATAAATAGAATCAATGTCCACCTCTACGTATGGGTTATACTGAAGGTTTTGGGTGTAGCAAAAGTGTGGTTGGGACGGAAACCAACTTTTATTTTCACCATGATCAATGATTATTCCGGGATCAATATGACGATGAATTATAGTCTCCGTGAAATATAATCAAAGATTTAGATAATGAAGGAAGAGGCCCAAAACCTTTAGATAGGATCTTTCACATCATGTTTATAATTATTTTAATTAATTTTATTAAGAAAATAATACAGAGATCTTCGGTATTTTCTTCGTTGATGATGTTGATCATTTGTAATGACCCATTAGGATTCTCTTATTGTGCTTGTAAGGATCCAAACTAGAATCCCTCTAGCGGTGATCCACATGTGCTTTGATGGCCTCCAATTGACATCGGTCGTTCTCCAGGGGCTAGCGTAGTGAAGCGAGTGTCTTGTGTCGGTCGTTCTTGATCACTTGTTCTTTGGCCTTGAAGAACATCTCTCGTTCTTGAGAGGGGTGAGAAAAGGATTAGAGAGAGAAATTTTTTAGATCAACAATTCTCAATTCATCAGGTATGTGGTTAGGTACCTGGAACAATAAACGTATGTGTCTATTTGTTGACATGGGGCTTCAGTTACAATATTTAATTACATAACATCAATTAAATACATTCATAACCTTAGAGAAAACCCATGCTATTAAGAATAATACCGCGTCATTATTTATGGTGCACCAACTTGCACAAAACAAAATTATAAATAAAATTTTGTGTCACAAAATAATAGCATCGTTATTTTAATTTGTGCCAACTAGTTAAATAATTATTTATCATCTTGCAAATAATTATTTTACTACTAGACCGGTCTTGGTCCTCTCAAACTCCAATTCCATTTATTGAACACCCAAATAAATAAATAAATAAATTATTCTCTTAAATAAATATTTTATTTAAAAACGAGTATATAAATATTTATTAAATGTTCAATAAAATAAATAAATATATTTCACCCACAATCCAATGAATAAATATTTATTTAATTTATGCAATCATTTTAACTTGAATAAAATTATTCCACTATCTTGATAATAATATTTATTAATTAAATTTAAATAGAATTTAACTGAGACCACCAGAAACACTTAGTTGTGACCCTATAGGATCCTTTCTCGTTGGCATTAGGCATGCTTTCCTAATGTCCAAGAGTATTTTCTAGCAACGGGTCAAGGAACCCAAGAGAAATAACTTAAATTCGCAACAATGACATCCACATATGAATTCTCACTGTGTAATATAATCTTTCTTGCAATATCTCATCAAGCAAGTTGCATGATAGTTTCATCAACTTTTATTCTTGATACGTCGTTATTTGACTACCTGAAATAAACTCATCATTATACTATGGCCATAGAATTTTTTCCGACGGTTCTATTTCAATCAAAGGGTCGAGATATCAACTTCCATAAATGGAAGGGATAAATCCTTCCTCGACTTATCCATTAATAACATGCCACTCGTGATGTAACCAACATACTCTACTTCCCGCCAACTGTCTGCGTGATAGTCTTCGTCAGTAAATAAAATTGTGTGAGTCATGTCACCTATTAATAATAATCTTAAAGTCTAAGTATAATTACACATTCTCATAGATATAAATATCCGATGACACCAAATCATGTGGAATTCTTACTGGCAGGTCTATTCTTATAATATCCTGTCTTGGAGATTACCAAGTGAAAACTTCATGAGAGGAAGCCTCATCTACTTACAAGTACTCACACCTGACGGTCTGTATGCTATGTGTCCTACCATAGTATTTAATCCAACCATAGAACTAAATTTAAGAATATTGTTATAACATTTCAAGGTTCTCATCATAGCGGGGAACTACCATGACCTTATCAGTGAAACAAATACTCTAGGACATTATTACATCATAGTCATACAGAAAAATGAACAATATGTAATAATATGTTTTATATTTAAATACATTAAATTTCCATGTAATCAAATTACAACCAGTTGGTTCTAGGACAACAACTCTTACAAACTCCAACTTGGACTAGAGCTAACTACCTACAAATTTCAGTCTGCTAGACCTCACATGGTGATCATGGTTATACTGAGTCAAGGATTTAGTCAAGGGGTCCCCCGCATTTTCTTCCATGGAAATACTACTCATTACAACTTCACCTCTCTAAGAAAAATCCCTCAAGGGATGATACTTCTAAAGTATGTTCTTCGTCTGCTGATGTGACCTTGGTTATTTTGTGAGAGCAACCGCTATAGTGTTATCACTGTACAGTTTGATGGGATCTTTACTTATAGGTGTCACATCCAGATCCTAGACTAATATTTTCATCCAAACTTCTTCTTTAGTTGACTCAGAAGCTGTGATATGCTTGGAATCTGCTGTCGAATCTGCAACCACGCTCTACTTTGAGCTCTTCCATATCACTGCACCTCCATTCAAAGTGAAGATGTATCCTATTTGTGACTTCATGTCATCTTGATCAGTCTTGAAACTAGCATATTCATATCCTCTGATGACTATCTCCTAATATCCTCTATAAACCAAGAATATATCCTTAGTACACCTCAGATACTTTAGGATAGTCTTGACTACCATGCAATGGCGGTCACTTGGGTTAGATTGATATCTACCTACCACACTCAATGCATAGGCGACATCCAGCCTGGTACATAGCATGGAATACATTACCGACCCAATCGCTGATGTGTATAAATTCCTTTCCATTATATTTCTTTCCTCATGTGTCTGAGGACACATTTTCTTGGAAAGATGAATTCCATGTGATGCTGGCAACAATCCCCTCTTGGATTGTTCCATATTGAATCTCTTTAGTATCTTATAAATGTATGTACTTTAACTTAGGCCCAAATATCTCTTGGATATATCACAATGGATCTTGATCCCAATAATATATGATGTCTCACCCAAGTCCTTCATGTATAAGCATTGATTCAACAATTCCTTAATAGACTGTAAGACTGGTATCTCATTTCCAATAAGTAATATGTTATCAACATATACTATTAGGAAAACAGTTGCACTCCCACTAAACCATTTTTAGAAACAAGGCTCACATTAATTCTTGATAAAACCAAATTTCATTATGGCTTCATCAAAATGAATTTTCTATGACCTGGATGATTTTCTTAATCCATAAATGGATTTATAAAATCTCCACACCTTATTGGAATCCTTTGGAGTTATAAACCCTTTAGGTTGTGTCATGTAGACATCTTCTTGAAGGTTATAATTAAGGAGGATGTTTTGACATCCATTTTCCAAAACTCATAGTCATGGTAAGAAGTAATGGAAAATATAATTATGATGGATTTCAGCATTGCAACTGGTGAAAAGGTTTCATTGTAGTCAATGCCTTGACGTTGTTTGAACCCTTTTGAAACCAGTCATGCCTTATAGGTGCTGACATGTCCTTCCATGTCTAGTTTCTTCTTTAATACCCATTTGAAACCAATAGGATTTACATCAACTAAATGATCTACCAAAATCCAGACTTTGTTTTGGTACATGGAATCCATTTTAGAATTCATTGATTCTTGCCACTTGGAATTTTTTTTGCCACTTGCTACTTCCTTGTAGGTTAAAGGATCATTATTATCAACTAATAATGAGTCAATATCCTCAGTAACTAGAAAACCATACTTTTCCAGTTATCTAACCTCTCTTGTACTCCTACACAACTCTTGTGTCTTTGGAACAGATCTTTCTTCCACAGGGTTTTGTGGAATCTGTTCATGTACAAAATCTTGTGTACCATGAGCCTCAACTTCATTGAAGTCTATCTCTCTCCCACTATCTCTTTTGGATATGTGATCCATCTAAAGGAATATGGCGTTTCTTTCCACTATAACCTTTTTGTTTTAGGGGTTGTATAGGTAATATACCCTTGTTTCCTTGGGGTATCCTATTAAGGTACACTTTGTACCGCGGGTTGCAATTTTGTTACCTGAAGAGTCCTTAACAAATTCATCACTTCCCCACACTTGTAAATTCAATAATATGGATTTCTTTCCACTCCAGAACTCATATGGAATACCATTTATCAATTTAGTTGGTACTTGGTTTAGTATTTGCACAACTGTTTGTAATGAATATCCCCAAAAGGATAATGGAAGACTTGCATGAATCGTTATTGATCTCACCATGTCCAAAAGGATGTGGTTCCTCCTTTCGCTCACACCATTCCACTGAGGCGTGTATGGAGGAGTGACTTGTGATAGGATTTCAAACTCCTGTAAGTAATCAATGAATTCTTGATTAAGATATTCTCCACCTTGGTCTGAGTAGAGTTTCTTAATCTTCTTACCAAGCTGGTTCTCAACTTCATTCTTGTATTCTTTGAACTTATCAAAATAATCTAACTTATACCACATTAATTAGATATATCCATATCTACTAAAACCATTAGTAAATGTTATGAATTATGATTACCCTCGCCTTGATTCAACTAGAAATAGTCCACACACATTGGTATAAACCAATTCAAGAAGTTATTTATCCCTTTGACCTTTCCCACTAAATGGTGATTTGGCCATTGTTCCTTGTAAACATGCATGACATACACCAAGTCGTTTTAGTTTGAAAGAATCTAAATAACCATCTTGATGTAACTTTATCAAGAATTTCTTATTTACATGACCAAGATGATGATTCCAAAGTTGGGTGTGGTATGATTCATGTGAAGTATCTTTGTTATCGGTTTCCATTACATGGTTTATGTAATCCAACATGTAAAGACCGTTGTATAAATGTGCCCTACCAAAAAAATGATATATTTGTAAAAGAAGAAACATTAATTTCCAAGATTGAAAAAAAATCCATTTGTATCTAATATGGATACATAAATAATATTTTTAGTAACAGACAGTACATAATAACAACACTTTAACACCAAGATGATCCCAGTTGGAAATGTGAGGTGGTAGCCCCCGATATCTATAGCAGCAAGTCTGGCTCCATTGGCTGCTTATAGATCTACCTCCCCTCAGTCAATCTTCTTAAATCTACTTGGTTACTATATTTGGATACATATGTGGGCACCGTAAGCTATATATAATACCCAATTTGTAGAAACATATAGATTGCATTTGATAACAAACACACTTGAAGCTTCCCCTTGCTTCTTAGGTTGGGTGCAGTTCTTATCCCGATGGCCCTTCTTTCCACATGCGAAACAAACTACTTCATGTTCCCTTGGCTCCCCTTTGATCTTACTTTTCTTGGAAGGTCATGAAGAAGCTTTGGGCTTAAATCTATTTTCCTTCCCTTTCCTCTTATTCACCATAAGGATAGAAGGCTTTTCACGCTTCATATCTTTGTCCACTTGGAGATTGAGGATAATAAGATCATATAGAGACTTCTCATTGTTTTTTATATTGAAATTGACAACAAAGTTAGAGAAGCTCTGAGGGAGTGATGCGAGAATGAGATCGGTGCCCAGTTCTTCGGGGAGTTTAAGTCCTAGAAGCTCCAGGCGCTCAATGTAGCTAATGAGCTTGAATACATGATTCCCAGCTAGGGAACCTTCTCCAAGATTACTCTGAAAGAGTGCCTTAGAGATCTCAAACCTTTCCTATCTTGCTCTCTCCTGGTAAAGACCACATAGGTTCTCAATTATTCTATAAGAATCCATGTTTTCATGAGACTTCATGAGCTCACTCGATATTTATGATAGCATAAAACATCAAATATTGACCACATCATTCATATGTTTCTCATATACTAGGAAATCCACATCACTCGCCTCTTTGGCAGGCGGATCAAGTAATGTTGACTCCAGTACATAAGACTTTTGTTCATGGCATAGGATAACCCAAAGGCATCTAAACCAATCCTGGAAGTTACTACTAGTGAGGATGTTTTCTTTATCTATAATTGATTGTAGGGATAGTGTGGTTGAAAATATTTTTTTTTTATTCTACAATTAAAAGATCAAATCATTAGTACTTTATTGATTACATTTTATTATAAATAATAAATTTTTATTATGTCTCCCACAATTTTATTAAGTCCCAATGGTCCTCACCATTGAACAATGAATGTCCAGTTTCCATGAAATTCTAGTGGAAAGGATCAATATTCCCCTTCACATAACCCCAACAAGAGTTGGTCAAGCTATTAGAAGGTATTTAGGTAGGCATGTCTTTGCCAACTGCAGGCTTGCAGCTCCTTGATCTGTTGAATGGACTCCCCAATCCTAAAATCATGAATTTAGATTTCCTCAACTCTTATCCCCAATATTACACCAATTCTAGAAAGGGATACTCATCTTGATTTAATATGGTTAAGTCAACCCAAATCCTTTCATAAAGGCTTCCTGTATAAAAGTAAGTGTCCCAACAAGGGTTGGTCAAACACATAGTTTTGTTGAGTTTTTTCTTTGATCAAGTAATGTAATGCTTAGTCTGACTTAATATTTTATTTGAGGGATTTTTATCTCTTATGTATGAATTTCTTATTATAATTATCATGTGCTTGTTAATATTAAGTGGGACTTAATTAATTGATTAACCATGTCTTTATAATATTTATGCATAAGTCTGTTTTATTTTAGTTCTATCTTGCATGCTTGTTTAATTCATTAGTTATGTGATCGTGACAACACATTCATAATGATAAACCATGCAACTAACATAAAAAAATAAAGAGAATGATCATGATATTTTTTAATGTTAGTTTATCTAGCAATTGATAAACTAACCCTGACCTAGGGGAGAAACATCTTGAACATTTTGGGTTTGTGTTTACAGATTTCCACCTGTCCACCTCTGTATCTCCTGGGATTGGATTTGTCTTAGCTCCAGCTTGAACCTCCTCCACTATCTTGGGAGTTCCATCCATTAAATATGCCCTTTTTTAACTCACATATAGGTGAGGGGTAAAAAATAGTTTTACATAAAAGAAACCATGAGCACGCAGGCCCTACATATTAATGACGAGAAGGCTTGTAAGCCAGAAAATTTAATTTAAATAAATAAATTAAAAGAAATCATCCACATACAAATGCCTTACTCTAGATCATGATCATCTATACATGAAATGATATTTATTCATAAATAAAACTATCATTAAATTCTTTAATCATTCTTGTTTAAGATAAATCACACTCGAATCAATTAATTATAATATTTAATTAATAAATCCTTTTATCTTAAAATATTTTATGAATTTTCTTGAGATTATCATCCATCATAATTTTAAACAAATAAATTCATTTAAAATTATCTTTTTACGTAACTTGAACCTTAGAGGAAACCTGGTGAATTCTTATTCATAACTACCTAATGAGTAGAAATGAACATTACGCAGATGTGAAATTAAACACATATATATAAAACACCTGTCACATGTTGTGCCTTAGCTTTATTCCTGCACAATGGTACACATATTAAGGCTTTGTATAATATAATAATAAATCTTAATAAATTTACGTAATTTGGATGAGTACATGTCATGTAGTTCCAATTACATGGCGTATACTATTTTTCACCATCCATCCGAAATACATGCCTGGGGAAATGGAATGTGAGTGTACTTTAGAAATATTTGGAGTACACGGAAAGTTCAGTGGGCCACATGCTATGTAGTATCTGTATAACACGGTTTCGAGCCAGACAAGCCATGTACAGGGTACACAGTCCAACCCTAACCTGAAGGGACTACACACTGTGTCCAGTGGACTACATAGAATGTAATTTGGAAACCGTGTTCCACCTATTATTGTTCAACACACAGAGTCATTTAAGACTTATAAAGCCTCCAAAACACGGCTTGGTTTGGTGGTCTGGTCTGATGCATTGAATATTGACTACATCGTGAGTACTGGTGAACACACACCATGTGTTTTGGTGTTGTATATCTAGGAATATTTGGCACCATGGGATGATATCCTCTATTTTATTTTAATCAAAATTAAAAGAAAAGACTGTTTCTGTATGGTGACCAAGAAATGAAAGAGGAGGAATAGATCTTGAGATTTAGATTTTTAGAATGATTCTCTTAAATTGAAACAACTAAATTATTAAATGTGTAATTCATCAATAAAATATTTAAATAATCATAAACTATGATGTAACCGCTCTGATACCACTTGAAGGTTCGGGGCACAGCAGAAGCGTAGTTGGGAAAGAACCCAAATTTGATTTTTACTATGATCAATGATTATTCTGGGATCAATACGATGATGAATGCCAGTCTCCATGGAATACAACCAAATATTTAGATAAATAAAGAAGAGGCCCCAAACCTTTAGAGAGGATATTTCACATCATGTTTATAATTAATTTAATTAATTCCATAAAGAAAATAATACCTAGATCTTTGGTATTTTCTTTGTTTATGATGTTGGTAGTTTGAAATGACCATTCAGTATTATCTTATTTTGATTGTAAGGATCCAAAGTAAAATCACTCTAGCGGTGATCCACACATGCTCTGATGGCCTCCAATCAAAACCGATCATTCTTCAGGGGTTAGCACGGTGAAGCAAGTGTCTTGTGTCATTAATTCTTGATAGTTTTTTCTTCATCCTTGAATAATGTATCTCATTCTTGAGAGGGGTGAGAAGAGGATTCGAGAGATAAATTATTTAGTTCAATAATTCTCAATTCACCAAGAGTGTGGTTTGGTACCTGGAATGATAGACGTACATGTCTATTTATTTACATGGGGCTTCAGTTATAATATTTAATTACATAATAGTAATTAAATACATTCATAACCTTAGAGAAAACCCATGATATTAATAATAATACAGTTTCATTATTTATGGTGTTCCAACTTTTTCAAAATGGGATTATAAATAAAATTCTGCATCACAAAATAATAGCAGTGTTATTTAAATTTGTGCCAACTAGTTAAATAATTATTTATCATCTTGAAAATAATTATTTTACTACCAGACTGGCCTTATTCCTCTCAAACTCCACTTATATTTATTGAACACCTAGATAAATAAATTAAAAAATTATTCTCTTAAATAAATATTTTATTTACAAACTAGTAAATAAATATATATTAAATGTTCAATAAAATAAATAAATATATTTTACCCACAATCTGATGGATAAATATATATTTAATTTATGCATTCATTTTAACTTGAATAAAATTATTCCACTGTCTTGAGAATAATATTTATTAATTAAATTCAAATATATTTTAACTGAGACCACCAGAAACACTTAGTGTGTGACCCTATATGATTATTTCTCATTGGTATTAGGTAGACTTACCTAAAGTCCAAGAGTACTATCTAGAAATGGACCAAGGAACCCAAGAAAAGAACCTAAATTTGTAAAAAAAATCCACATATGAATGATCACTATGTAATATAATCACTTTTTCGCAATATCTCATCAAATAGGTTTCATGATAGTGTCATCAACTTTTATGCTTGATACGTCATTCTTTGACTACCTGAAATAAACTCATCGTTATACCATGGTCATCGAATTTCATGCTACGGTTCTATTTCAATCAAAGGGTAGAGATATCAACTTCCATAAATGAATGGGACAAATCCTTCCTCGACTTATTCATTAATAACATGCCACTCGTGACGCACCCAATGTACGATACTTCCCGCAAATTGTATGTGTGACCGTTTTCTTTAGTAAATCAAAGTGTTCAATTCATGACACGTATTAATTATAATCTTAAAGTATAAGGATCATTACACATGCTCGCAGATATAAATATCTGATGACACCAAAACATGCAGAATTCCTACTGGTGGTTTTGTTCTCATAATCTCTTATCTTTAAGATTACCAAGTGTGAACTTCATGAGAGGAAGTCTCATCTACTAACGAGTAATCACACCTGACGGTCTGTATGTTATGTGTCTGTAGCGGCCCGAAGCCTGACGTACATGGACATTACATTACATTTGCGGAATACTTAGTACATTACAAAAACACACACACAAGGACCGTAATAGTTTAGTGTCTTTGGAAACTCGGACTATAATCTTCTAATCGTGGTGAAAGATCTTCAACATCTCCCACAAAGATCTTCCTTTTTTTTTACCTAAAACCTTTCTTTATATCCTGGGGAAAAGAAGACATAAAAGGGTGAGCTCAAATGCTCAGTAAGGGTAAACAAAGGAAATATCAATCACATAATTTTCATAAGAACATAACATTTTTGGAAATCTTAACCTGCAAAAGAGAGCATAATTTCATAACATGGGATAAATCATAGTAGTGAAATGAAATCATAACTTAAAACATTACTCATTGTGGCATACACACATAATCATAGAGAATCATTTCTTGTTAGTCAAGACTCATTGCAAAGACTATCTTAGTGGACAAAGTCCCTTTCTGAATCGAGTAATCCTTGTTTCAGTCCTGTTTCACTGAACCGGTATAACCTACCATTCCAGCCATGTCTATCTCATGAGATATAAAATCTTTACCCAATGCATTGGAGGGAGATATAGCTCCCACACATCTCATAATGAATCCTTTCTTATGTGTGCCACAAAATCATAAATCATACATCATTGCATAACCCATGTAATAAAAATGGAATTCTTAAACAACATGACATCATAAAACCATTCATATAAGATAAAGGAATTCATAAACATAATTCCATCACAACATAGTCAAATCAATGTAATAATAGGGATAAAAACAGAACCCTTTATTATCTTAGATGGAAAATAATTTTGATAAAACACTTGAACTCCATTCTTGAGGAAAATATCCTTTCTTCTTCAAAAACATTTTTTTCTTTCATAACATGTCATAAAACTTTAAAATAAAAGAAATTGATTAAAAATAAACTTGAAAACTTATAGAGGAAGATTCTTGGAAATACTGTTTTAAAAATCCATTCTTGCCGTATAAGTTAAAAAAAACATTCTTCGTACTTTTGTCGGAAAAGTCAAAAAGTACCTCGTACGAAAAACGAAAAAAGATTCCTTTCATATCCTTTACTAAAAACTCATAGAAGGGTAAAATTGGATTTAAACAATTGTAGGTGGATGGAAATAATATTACATATTGAGGGAACATGGATGTGGATGATAAAATACACCCCAGTAAATACTTACGAATAAACAATCTCGGATAAAAATGAGATTGTGATATTTCCCTTACCTTATGTCCGACTTGCTTTGTAAGTGTCCAAACCTCCTGTATAATGATTTAAATCATGTTATTGACTTATTCCAGAATCATATTCATTGTTATGATATCATATATGTTTCACTTATGACATTATATTACCCGTTCTTTTGTAAATTCCATGTTAAAGTAGCGTTTTGGGTAAAATCGTTTCATTTATCTTAGGTGTTTTGACTTGTTGTTCTTGACATCACTATTACTTATATCATGATTTACTTACTTCCAGAATATAAAATATGATTTATATATCATATATATTCAGTATATATATATATATAATAGATAGATAAATAAAATGAAAAACACCGTTCATGGAGACGGTAGTCCGTACGTATGCATGAACGCTGTTTTACTTTCCTTATTGTCTTGAAATGGAAGTAAGTAGATGAAATACATATATATATACATAAATCCAGTAGCTTTATAATGTCATATATTTCATTATTATTTCTTATATATACTTTATAATCATTCTTAAATGGTTAACATGGAGAATGAATCTCATCGCGTCGTGGAGACGGTAGTCCGTACGTACGCACGAGCGATGATATCATTTCCATAAATATTGAACTGAATTGGAGTGGATTATACAATATATCAGAATCAATATGATGTTGTAATAACTATGTATAGTTATTCTTTACACCATTATACCCATCCGTGTAAGGTGGTGGTGGAAAATAGATTACACCACGGCGTGGAGACGGTATTCCGTACGTACGCACGCGCAGTGATTTCTTTTTCCATAGGATGGATAGATGGTGAAATAGGTTTGTTTCATAATTATAATAACATATCAGTATATTAGTGATACTGATGTTATTACTTCATAATGAAACAACCTAAGAAGAAGAAGTGGAAGAAGAAATAAAGATGAAAGAATTGGTAACGGTAATTACCTCTTCTTTGAAGCGCCTTTTGGAGACCTCTTCTTAGGGCGCTAGAATTGGTCTTTGAGGAAGACCAGAACCTCTAGGATGTTGCTAGGGAAGTGGAGAAGGGATTTTGGCAGGGGTTGTCCGAGCTTGAGTGCTCAAATTGGTGTGAGGAGGAGGGGGAGGAGGTGTCCTTTTATAGGGGAGGAGAGGGGCACCTTAGGAATATCTCAAAATATTATTTTATATTAAAGTCAAAATCGGTTTATAATGGTTCCAAAGGGTATTATTTCGAAGCTAAAGTGGGTATGGGTCGAAATCCTATCAACCAATAGGATTTAGACATGTTTAGGGTATTATTTTAACCTTATCAATTAGATTTAACTCTAAGTTAAATAATTTAACTTTTACCGTGTCTTTTTGTTTTCTTTCACTATATGGTTAATAAACTTACTATAACATGCCAAACGAACCCCAAATTGTATATTATTAATACATATATCCTTATCTAAGTCATTTGGCCGAACCTTAGATTTTTAGGAATAAAATATCAATTAATAATATAATATTTGATTTAAAAACTATTTTGTGTCAATTTTGACACTATTTGATATATGATTTTTGTGAAAGTCATAACAGAATTATATGTTCAAACCAAGTTGATTAAATCAACACTAATATATCATAGTAACCTAGAAAATTAGTGTAATTCATAAAAAGTCTTAAATTACATTTATTTTGGTATTTATATTATCAATTATGTCAATATTTCATTAATAAGATAATTACTGTATCATCTTTGTGTCATAAATAAATTACATTATTTGATGTCTAAAAATTACAAATAAAATACCATCATGTAGGAAATCTTTTTATCTTTCTAATGAATATTTATAGTCGAATTTATCTTATGTATAACCCCATATTAAAAATGATTTACTTATTAAACTTTGATTTTAACTATTTTAACCCTTCTTTAAATAAATTAATAATAAATGTCCTAATCTAATCCAAGTGGGCCTAAATGGTCATATTTTATTCCTAAGTTTATTTTTGGTCGAAATACACTTGTCCAATAGGATTAGGACATGTGTTAGGGTAATATTAATATCATTTTTACCCTTAATTACCCTATTTACCTTTAACCGTGGTAAAAAAAAGTAAAAAGTTACTATTCACCAAAAATTATTTTCATCTCATTGAACCACATTTTAGTCCTTGATATTAACCGTGTCTCTCGGATTTTCGAAATTCCATTCACAGAAGCGGTAAAATTAAGTTTTATGCAAAATTCAGTTTTTAACCTACCACTTAGTGGTTTCACTATTCATCAAAAATTGATGTTTTTCAGAACAATGCCAAAATTTCATCCCAAGCTATATTTCATATTCCGAATTCAAAAATGAAGTCTATTTTACCAAATTCATAACATAAAAGTTGAATTAATTAATTTTATAATTAAATCCCGCTGTTAAAACAAATAGCGTGTTTTTAAGAAACAATATCTATCAAAAGATTGACACTTGTTTATGTCTAGTTTAAATGTGAAATTACATCCAATGACCAACATTGTATTAAATTGTAAAAATATATTCTAAATATACTTTAAAACCACTCAAATTAATAATTTATCACTATTAATTATTTCGATTAAAAAAGTTGTTTTTTAATTATAATTTAGTAATTTTCACTATTCATCAGAATATGAAAGTTATCCGAAAAGTACCAAAATTTCACCTTAGGCTAAATTCGATACTCTGAATCCAAAAATGAAGTCCATTTTGAGAGTTAAAATTTCTAAAATTTAAAAAGTGGTTATTACTATTCAGAACGGCTAGTTTTAATAATATTTTAATAGCATATCATTGTTTCGTGAAACTCAGGATTACGTACCACACACGCTATCGAGGAAGGTTGCGATTGCGTGTAATGCAAGGCAAGTCAAGGATGCGTGTTGTGCAAGCTCCTTTTGGTGTAGCGTATAACACAAGACATTAGTAAAATAAAAAAAATATTTTTCATAAAATCTCGGGCTGTTACATTCTACCCCCCTTAAAATGAATTTCGCCCTCGAAATTCGTCGGGGTTATAAATGGTTTACTATTTGAAAGTTTCTTTAATAGAAACCCACATCGTAAAAAGGAATATCAAAACCAATCTTTAAAAACAAAAGTATGAAACGTAACGGTTACCCAAATAAACTAATCATTGGGTTTCCACATAGGTGAAAATATGGATATGGAAGAGAAATCTAACCATCATGTTCTGATGGAGAGTGGTAGAGAACATGGCTATGGAAAAGCCAGTAATCACAAATCCATAAATTTGTGACGATCTAAGGTACCATCTGATTCATCAGGTATAAGAGAACTAGGACAACATTTTTGGTTTTCAAGATCATTTCCCTAAAGTTAAAGAATTTGAATTAGAATAAATACTTACTTTATTTTGGTACAATCTCACTGTTGTTCGTGCCTTTAACAATTTCCACTTCATCTCTTAAATAAATGAAGTTGAATTTGTTATTCGTGAAGTGTTAGCAGATCATGTGATAGAATGACGGGTCATTCCATCTGTCTCAAACAAAAGGTTAGCAAAAATTATATACATAAGTCGATCTATAGTGAGATTAATCACATATGGTTCCTAAAATGGGCTTATACTTCATATATCATACTGCTTAATATAATAAAACTAGTTTCTACTAAACAGGGACTTCCTGTAGGTCAGTGGTAGGCGATAAAGGCCAGTTGCACTTCGGTTGTGGGTTCGATTCCTACAGCCTTGTCCGAAGCGATGGGCTGTCGCCCGTCCTGCAGGTTGTCCTTTTTCTAAAACTACATCACTATAACATCCCATCAATATTATCGAAAATCTTCTATCCTTAAACAATACTAACTTATGTTCAACATAATCCAGTCTAATCTTTAGGCTTATACATAATACTGCAGTCCACTCTCATAATATAGTGACAACGATTACCAGAGATTTAATACTGTCGTTGATCCCCACATATCATAAGATATGTCTTGTTGGTCACATTCCAAACACTCAAAGTCCTTATTCGTGTATTCTCTTGAATACCTTAGTGAAAACATGAGTGCAGTTAAAAGTTAACACTTTCCACATACCAAAATCCCCAAAATTCTATATTCTCAAACCATGATATCACTTAGTCCTTATATCAATCATGAGCTCATGAATACTGTCAAATATTTCATTTTCTTATTTTCCCTTCATTATGCGCATATCATCTTTTTTCCAAAAATACCTCAATCACTTCGAATACCACATTAGAGCAATACATAAATATTCCAATACACCATAAAAGTACCTCAACAACATTATTCTTGAATACCAATACATAAACACTTCAGTCCATCCACTTCAATGACTGTCCTGGAATAAGTCCTTCCTTGATTTAGAAGTAACTTTTTAGGTCAGGGCATTGAGTTGGGTAATGCCCATGTTCTCCACAAATAAGACATTGAACTCCATAACAGTCTGTCACTCTATGACCCTTTTCTCCACACAGATAACATCGGTCCCTCCATTTGAGGTATTCCTCAAGGTTCTTCTTCCCTTCTTTAGAAATCTCAATCTTCCTTTCTTTATGCTCCTCAACATGCGAACATGCATAATAGTCTATCTTCCTCTTCTTTGAAGAATTAGGCATTCCACTAAATTTCACCTTGTTAATCATATATCGCGATGATTGATTCGGCATAATCACAACATCTTTCTCTCTAGGCATTACACAATTTTGTTTCTCATAGTCACCAATTTGTCCATTGGATTCAATGTTAACCGAATTCCTTCTGGTTCCCTCCATTAACTAAAACACAAAAAGAATCTTGTGAGAGGCAAAAATCATGCTAGGGAAAACAACATAATAAAGGGTTAGTACCCTCAATATCTAACATCTTAGGTTAAATTCGAAGATCGTTAGCGCAATTCTAGGACTATAACCTATACGTATACTTAACCTTAGAGACATCCCTAGACATACCTTAGAAATATCTCTAGGGATCTCACTAACGTTTTCGCATCCTAGTTTCCAAAGGTTGACTAAACCTTTCCTCTGATACCAACTGTAGCGGCCCGAAGCCTGACGTACATGGACATTACATTACATTTGTGGAATACTTAGTACATTACAAAAACACACACACAAGGACCGTAATAGTTTAGTGTCTTTGGAAACTCGGACTATAATCTTCTAATCGTGGTGAAAGATCTTCAACATCTCCCATAAAGATCTTCCTCTTTTTTTACCTAAAACCTTTATTTATATCCTGGGGAAAAGAAGACATAAAAGGGTGAGCTCAAATGCTCAGTAAGGGTAAACAAAGGAAATATCAATCACATAATTTTCATAAGAACATAACATTTTTGGAAATCTTAACCTGCAAAAGAGAGCATAATTTCATAACATGGGATAAATCATAGTAGTGAAATGAAATCATAACTTAAAACATTACTCATTGTGGAATACACACATAATCATAGAGAATCATTTCTTGTTAGTCAAGACTCATTGCCAAGACTATCTTAGTGGACAAAGTCCCTTTCTGAATCGAGTAATCCTCGTTTCAGTCCTGTTTCACTGAACCGGTATAACCTACCATTCCAGCCATGTCTATCTCATGAGATATAAAATCTTTACCCAATGCATTGGAGGGAGATATAGCTCCCACACATCTCATAATGAATCCTTTCTTATGTGTGCCACAAAATCATAAATCATACATCATTGTATAACCCATGTAATAAAAATGGAATTCTTAAACAACATGACATCATAAAACCATTCATATAAGATAAAGGAATTCATAAACATAATTCCATCACAACATAGTCAAATCAATGTAATAATAGGGATAAAAACAGAACCCTTTATTATCTTAGATGGAAAATAATTTTGATAAAACACTTGAACTCCATTCTTGAGGAAAATATCCTTTCTTCTTCAAAAACATTTTTTTCTTTCATAACATGTCATAAAACTTTAAAATAAAAGAAATTGATTAAAAATAAACTTGAAAACTTATAGAGGAAGATTCTTGGAAATACTGTTTTAAAAATCCATTCTTGCCGTATAAGTTAAAAAAACATTCTTCGTACTTTTGTCGGAAAAGTCAAAAAGTACCTCGTACGAAAAACGAAAAAAGATTCCTTTCATATCCTTTACTAAAAACTCATAGAAGGGTAAAATTGGATTTAAACAATTGTAGGTGGATGGAAATAATATTACATATTGAGGGAACATGGATGTGGATGATAAAATACACCCCAGTAAATACTTACGAATAAACAATCTCGGATAAAAATGAGATTGTGATATTTCCCTTACCTTATGTCCGACTTGCTTTGTAAGTGTCCAAACCTCCTGTATAATGATTTAAATCATGTTATTGACTTATTCCAGAATCATATTCATTGTTATGATATCATATATGTTTCACTTATGACATTATATTACCCGTTCTTTTGTAAATTCCATGTTAAAGTAGCGTTTTGGGTAAAATCGTTTCATTTATCTTAGGTGTTTTGACTTGTTGTTCTTGACATCACTATTACTTATATCATGATTTACTTACTTCCAGAATATAAAATATGATTTATATATCATATATATTCAGTATATATATATATATAATAGATAGATAAATAAAATGAAAAACACCGTTCATGGAGACGGTAGTCCGTACGTACGCATGAACGCTGTTTTACTTTCCTTATTGTCTTGAAATGGAAGTAAGTAGATAAAATACATATATATATACATAAATACAGTAGCTTTATAATGTCATATATTTCATTATTATTTCTTATATATACTTTATAATCATTCTTAAATGGTTAACATGGAGAATGAATCTCATCGCGTCGTGGAGACGGTAGTCCGTACGTACGCACGAGCGATGATATCATTTCCATAAATATTGAACTGAATTGGAGTGGATTATACAATATATCAGAATCAATATGATGTTGTAATAACTATGTATAGTTATTCTTTACACCATTATACCCATCCGTGTAAGGTGGTGGTGGAAAATAGATTACACCACGGCGTGGAGACGGTATTCCGTACGTACGCACGCGCAGTGATTTCTTTTTCCATAGGATGGATAGATGGTGAAATAGGTTTGTTTCATAATTATAATAACATATCAGTATATGAGTGATACTGATGTTATTACTTCATAATGAAACAACCTAAGAAGAAGAAGTGGAAGAAGAAATAAAGATGAAAGAATTGGTAACGGTAATTACCTCTTCTTTGAAGCGCCTTTTGGAGACCTCTTCTTAGGGCACTAGAATTGGTCTTTGAGGAAGACCAGAACCTCTAGGATGTTGCTAGGGAAGTGGAGAAGGGATTTTGGCAGGGTTTGTCCGAGCTTGAGTGCTCAAATTGGTGTGAGGAGGAGGGGGAGGAGGTGTCCTTTTATAGGGGAGGAGAGGGGCACCTTAGGAATATCTCAAAATATTATTTTATATTAAAGTCAAAATCGGTTTATAATGGTTCCAAAGGGTCTTATTTCGAAGCTAAAGTGGGTATGGGTCGAAATCCTATCAACCAATAGGATTTAGACATGTTTAGGGTATTATTTTAACCTTATCAATTAGATTTAACTCTAAGTTAAATAATTTAACTTTTACCGTGTCTTTTTGTTTTCTTTCACTATATGGTTAATAAACTTACTATAACATGCCAAACGAACCCCAAATTGTATATTATTAATACATATATCCTTATCTAAGTCATTTGGCCGAACCTTAGATTTTTAGGAATAAAATATCAATTAATAATATAATATTTGATTTAAAAACTATTTTGTGTCAATTTTGACACTATTTGATATATGATTTTTGTGAAAGTCATAACAGAATTATATGTTCGAACCAAGTTGATTAAATCAACACTAATATATCATAGTAACCTAGAAAATTAGTGTAATTCATAAAAAGTCTTAAATTACATTTATTTTGGTATTTATATTATCAATTATGTCAATATTTCATTAATAAGATAATTACTGCATCATCTTTGTGTCATAAATAAATTACATTATTTGATGTCTAAAAATTACAAATAAAATACCATCATGTAGGAAATCTTTTTATCTTTCTAATGAATATTTATAGTCGAATTTATCTTATGTATAACCCCATATTAAAAATGATTTACTTATTAAACTTTGATTTTAACTATTTTAACCCTTCTTTAAATAAATTAATAATAAATGTCCTAATCTAATCCAAGTGGGCCTAAATGGTCATATTTTATTCCTAAGTTTATTTTTGGTCGAAATACACTTGTCCAATAGGATTAGGACATGTGTTAGGGTAATATTAATATCATTTTTACCCTTAATTACCCTATTTACCTTTAACCGTGGTAAAAAAAAGTAAAAAGTTACTATTCACCAAAAATTATTTTCATCTCATTGAACCACATTTTAGTCCTTGATATTAACCGTGTCTCTCGGATTTTCGAAATTCCATTCACAGAAGCGGTAAAATTAAGTTTTATGCAAAATTCAGTTTTTAACCTACCACTTAGTGGTTTCACTATTCATCAAAAATTGATGTTTTTCAGAACAATGCCAAAATTTCATCCCAAGCTATATTTCATATTCCGAATTCAAAAATGAAGTCTATTTTACCAAATTCATAACATAAAAGTTGAATTAATTAATTTTATAATTAAATCCCGCTGTTAAAACAAATAGCGTGTTTTTAAGAAACAATATCTATCAAAAGATTGACACTTGTTTATGTCTAGTTTAAATGTGAAATTACATCCAATGACCAACATTGTATTAAATTGTAAAAATATATTCTAAATATACTTTAAAACCACTCAAATTAATAATTTATCACTATTAATTATTTCGATTAAAAAAGTTGTTTTTTAATTATAATTTAGTAATTTTCACTATTCATCAGAATATGAAAGTTATCCGAAAAGTACCAAAATTTCACCTTAGGCTAAATTCGATACTCTGAATCCAAAAATGAAGTCCATTTTGAGAGTTAAAATTTCTAAAATTTAAAAAGTGGTTATTACTATTCAGAACGGCTAGTTTTAATAATATTTTAATAGCATATCATTGTTTCGTGAAACTCAGGATTACGTACCACACACGCTATCGAGGAAGGTTGCGATTGCGTGTAATGCAAGGCAAGTCAAGGATGCGTGTTGTGCAAGCTCCTTTTGGTGTAGCGTATAACACAAGACATTAGTAAAATAAAAAAAATATTTTTCATAAAATCTCGGGCTGTTACATTCTACCCCCCTTAAAATGAATTTCGCCCTCGAAATTCGTCGGGGTTATAAATGGTTTACTATTTGAAAGTTTCTTTAATAGAAACCCACATCGTAAAAAGGAATATCAAAACCAATCTTTAAAAACAAAAGTATGAAACGTAACGGTTACCCAAATAAACTAATCATTGGGTTTCCACATAGGTGAAAATATGGATATGGAAGAGAAATCTAACCATCATGTTCTGATGGAGAGTGGTAGAGAACATGGCTATGGAAAAGCCAGTAATCACAAATCCATAAATTTGTGACGATCTAACGTACCATCTGATTCATCAGGTATAAGAGAACTAGGACAACATTTTTGGTTTTCAAGATCATTTCCCTAAAGTTAAAGAATTTGAATTAGAATAAATACTTACTTTATTTTGGTACAATCTCACTGTTGTTCGTGCCTTTAACAATTTCCACTTCATCTCTTAAATAAATGAAGTTGAATTTGTTATTCGTGAAGTGTTAGCAGATCATGTGATAGAATGACGGGTCATTCCATCTGTCTCAAACAAAAGGTTAGCAAAAATTATATACATAAGTCGATCTATAGTGAGATTAATCACATATGGTTCCTAAAATGGGCTTATACTTCATATATCATACTGCTTAATATAATAAAACTAGTTTCTACTAAACAGGGACTTCCTGTAGGTCAGTGGTAGGCGATAAAGGCCAGTTGCACTTCGGTTGTGGGTTCGATTCCTACAGCCTTGTCCGAAGCGATGGGCTGTCGCCCGTCCTGCAGGTTGTCCTTTTTCTAAAACTACATCACTATAACATCCCATCAATATTATCGAAAATCTTCTATCCTTAAACAATACTAACTTATGTTCAACATAATCCAGTCTAATCTTTAGGCTTATACATAATACTGCAGTCCACTCTCATAATATAGTGACAACGATTACCAGAGATTTAATACTGTCGTTGATCCCCACATATCATAAGATATGTCTTGTTGGTCACATTCCAAACACTCAAAGTCCTTATTCGTGTATTCTCTTGAATACCTTAGTGAAAACATGAGTGCAGTTAAAAGTTAACACTTTCCACATACCAAAATCCTCAAAATTCTATATTCTCAAACCATGATATCACTTAGTCCTTATATCAATCATGAGCTCATGAATACTGTCAAATATTTCATTTTCTTATTTTCCCTTCATTATGCGCATATCATCTTTTTTCCAAAAATACCTCAATCACTTCGAATACCACATTAGAGCAATACATAAATATTCCAATACACCATAAAAGTACCTCAACAACATTATTCTTGAATACCAATACATAAACACTTCAGTCCATCCACTTCAATGACTGTCCTGGAATAAGTCCTTCCTTGATTTAGAAGTAACTTTTTAGGTCAGGGCATTGAGTTGGGTAATGCCCATGTTCTCCACAGATAAGACATTGAACTCCATAACAGTCTGTCACTCTATGACCCTTTTCTCCACACAGATAACATCGGTCCCTCCATTTGAGGTATTCCTCAAGGTTCTTCTTCCCTTCTTTAGAAATCTCAATCTTCCTTTCTTTATGCTCCTCAACATGCGAACATGCATAATAGTCTATCTTCCTCTTCTTTGAAGAATTAGGCATTCCACTAAATTTCACCTTGTTAATCATATATCGCGATGATTGATTCGGCATAATCACAACATCTTTCTCTCTAGGCATTACACAATTTTGTTTCTCATAGTCACCAATTTGTCCATTGGATTCAATGTTAACCGAATTCCTTCTGGTTCCCTCCATTAACTAAAACACAAAAAGAATCTTGTGAGAGGCAAAAATCATGCTAGGGAAAACAACATAATAAAGGGTTAGTACCCTCAATATCTAACATCTTAGGTTAAATTCGAAGATCGTTAGCGCAATTCTAGGACTATAACCTATACGTATACTTAACCTTAGAGACATCCCTAGACATACCTTAGAAATATCTCTAGGGATCTCACTAACGTTTTCGCATCCTAGTTTCCAAAGGTTGACTAAACCTTTCCTCTGATACCAACTGTAGCGGCCCGAAGCCTGACGTACATGGACATTACATTACATTTGTGGAATACTTAGTACATTACAAAAACACACACACAAGGACCGTAATAGTTTAGTGTCTTTGGAAACTCGGACTATAATCTTCTAATCGTGGTGAAAGATCTTCAACATCTCCCATAAAGATCTTCCTCTTTTTTTACCTAAAACCTTTATTTATATCCTGGGGAAAAGAAGACATAAAAGGGTGAGCTCAAATGCTCAGTAAGGGTAAACAAAGGAAATATCAATCACATAATTTTCATAAGAACATAACATTTTTGGAAATCTTAACCTGCAAAAGAGAGCATAATTTCATAACATGGGATAAATCATAGTAGTGAAATGAAATCATAACTTAAAACATTACTCATTGTGGAATACACACATAATCATAGAGAATCATTTCTTGTTAGTCAAGACTCATTGCCAAGACTATCTTAGTGGACAAAGTCCCTTTCTGAATCGAGTAATCCTCGTTTCAGTCCTGTTTCACTGAACCGGTATAACCTACCATTCCAGCCATGTCTATCTCATGAGATATAAAATCTTTACCCAATGCATTGGAGGGAGATATAGCTCCCACACATCTCATAATGAATCCTTTCTTATGTGTGCCACAAAATCATAAATCATACATCATTGTATAACCCATGTAATAAAAATGGAATTCTTAAACAACATGACATCATAAAACCATTCATATAAGATAAAGGAATTCATAAACATAATTCCATCACAACATAGTCAAATCAATGTAATAATAGGTATAAAAACAGAACCCTTTATTATCTTAGATGGAAAATAATTTTGATAAAACACTTGAACTCCATTCTTGAGGAAAATATCCTTTCTTCTTCAAAAACATTTTTTTCTTTCATAACATGTCATAAAACTTTAAAATAAAAGAAATTGATTAAAAATAAACTTGAAAACTTATAGAGGAAGATTCTTGGAAATACTGTTTTAAAAATCCATTCTTGCCGTATAAGTTAAAAAAAACATTCTTCGTACTTTTGTCGGAAAAGTCAAAAAGTACCTCGTACGAAAAACGAAAAAAGATTCCTTTCATATCCTTTACTAAAAACTCATAGAAGGGTAAAATTGGATTTAAACAATTGTAGGTGGATGGAAATAATATTACATATTGAGGGAACATGGATGTGGATGATAAAATACACCCCAGTAAATACTTACGAATAAACAATCTCGGATAAAAATGAGATTGTGATATTTCCCTTACCTTATGTCCGACTTGCTTTGTAAGTGTCCAAACCTCCTGTATAATGATTTAAATCATGTTATTGACTTATTCCAGAATCATATTCATTGTTATGATATCATATATGGTTCACTTATGACATTATATTACCCGTTCTTTTGTAAATTCCATGTTAAAGTAGCGTTTTGGGTAAAATCGTTTCATTTATCTTAGGTGTTTTGACTTGTTGTTCTTGACATCACTATTACTTATATCATGATTTAATTACTTCCAGAATATAAAATATGATTTATATATCATATATATTCAGTATATATATATATATAATAGATAGATAAATAAAATGAAAAACACCGTTCATGGAGACGGTAGTCCGTACGTACGCATGAACGCTGTTTTACTTTCCTTATTGTCTTGAAATGGAAGTAAGTAGATGAAATACATATATATATACATAAATCCAGTAGCTTTATAATGTCATATATTTCATTATTATTTCTTATATATACTTTATAATCATTCTTAAATGGTTAACATGGAGAATGAATCTCATCGCGTCGTGGAGACGGTAGTCCGTACGTACGCACGAGCGATGATATCATTTCCATAAATATTGAACTGAATTGGAGTGGATTATACAATATATCAGAATCAATATGATGTTGTAATAACTATGTATAGTTATTCTTTACACCATTATACCCATCCGTGTAAGGTGGTGGTGGAAAATAGATTACACCACGGCGTGGAGACGGTATTCCGTACGTACGCACGCGCAGTGATTTCTTTTTCCATAGGATGGATAGATGGTGAAATAGGTTTGTTTCATAATTATAATAACATATCAGTATATGAGTGATACTGATGTTATTACTTCATAATGAAACAACCTAAGAAGAAGAAGTGGAAGAAGAAATAAAGATGAAAGAATTGGTAACGGTAATTACCTCTTCTTTGAAGCGCCTTTTGGAGACCTCTTCTTAGGGCACTAGAATTGGTCTTTGAGGAAGACCAGAACCTCTAGGATGTTACTAGGGAAGTGGAGAAGGGATTTTGTCAGGGGTTGTCCGAGCTTGAATGCTCAAATTGGTGTGAGGAGGAGGGGGAGGAGGTGTCCTTTTATAGGGGAGGAGAGGGGCACCTTAGGAATATCTCAAAATATTATTTTATATTAAAGTCAAAATCGGTTTATAATGGTTCCAAAGGGTCTTATTTCGAAGCTAAAGTGGGGATGGGTCGAAATCCTATCAACCAATAGGATTTAGACATGTTTAGGGTATTATTTTAACCTTATCAATTAGATTTAACTCTAAGTTAAATAATTTAACTTTTACCGTGTCTTTTTGTTTTCTTTCACTATATGGTTAATAAACTTACTATAACATGCCAAACGAACCCCAAATTGTATATTATTAATACATATATTCTTATCTAAGTCATTTGGCCGAACCTTAGATTTTTAGGAATAAAATATCAATTAATAATATAATATTTGATTTAAAAACTATTTTGTGTCAATTTTGACACTATTTGATATATGATTTTTGTGAAAGTCATAACAGAATTATATGTTCGAACCAAGTTGATTAAATCAACACTAATATATCATAGTAACCTAGAAAATTAGTGTAATTCATAAAAAGTCTTAAATTACATTTATTTTGGTATTTATATTATCAATTATGTCAATATTTCATTAATAAGATAATTACTGCATCATCTTTGTGTCATAAATAAATTACATTATTTGATGTCTAAAAATTACAAATAAAATACCATAATGTAGGAAATCTTTTTATCTTTCTAATGAATATTTATAGTCGAATTTATCTTATGTATAACCCCATATTAAAAATGATTTACTTATTAAACTTTGATTTTAACTATTTTAACCCTTCTTTAAATAAATTAATAATAAATGTCCTAATCTAATCCAAGTGGGCCTAAATGGTCATATTTTATTCCTAAGTTTATTTTTGGTCGAAATACACTTGTCCAATAGGATTAGGACATGTGTTAGGGTAATATTAATATCATTTTTACCCTTAATTACCCTATTTACCTTTAACCGTGGTAAAAGAAAGTAAAAAGTTACTATTCACCAAAAATTATTTTCATCTCATTGAACCACATTTTCGTCCTTGATATTAACCGTGTCTCTCGGATTTTCGAAATTCCATTCACAGAAGCGGTAAAATTAAGTTTTATGCAAAATTCAGTTTTTAACCTACCACTTAGTGGTTTCACTATTCATCAAAAATTGATGTTTTTCAGAACAATGCCAAAATTTCATCCCAAGCTATATTTCATATTCCGAATTCAAAAATGAAGTCTATTTTACCAAATTCATAACATAAAAGTTGAATTAATTAATTTTATAATTAAATCCTGCTGTTAAAACAAATAGCGTGTTTTTAAGAAACAATATCTATCAAAAAATTGACACTTGTTTATGTCTAGTTTAAATGTGAAATTACATCCAATGACCAACATTGTATTAAATTGTAAAAATATATTCTAAATATACTTTAAAACCACTCAAATTAATAATTTATCACTATTAATTATTTCGATTAAAAAAGTTGTTTTTTAATTATAATTTAGTAATTTTCACTATTCATCAGAATATGAAAGTTATCCGAAAAGTACCAAAATTTCACCTTAGGCTAAATTCGATACTCTGAATCCAAAAATGAAGTCCATTTTGAGAGTTAAAATTTCTAAAATTTAAAAAGTGGTTATTACTATTCAGAACGGCTAGTTTTAATAATATTTTAATAGCATATCATTGTTTCGTGAAACTCAGGATTACGTACCACACACGCTATCGAGGAAGATTGCGATTGCGTGTAATGCAAGGCAAGTCAAGGATGCGTGTTGTGCAAGCTCCTTTTGGTGTAGCGTATAACACAAGACATTAGTAAAATAAAAAAAAATATTTTTCATAAAATCTCGGGCTGTTACAGTGTCCCATAATAATATGTCATCCAATCGTAGAACTAAATTTAAGAATATTGTTATATCATTTCAAGGTTCTCATCATAGTAGGGAACTACCATGACCTAATCTATGTAACAAATACTTTGTAACATTATTACATCATAGTCATGCATATAACAACCCTAGTTTTATTAAACACTTGAACATGATTTATTACATAAAATATTCACTTGATACAACATATAACATCTAGAGGTCTAGTGTATTTGGGTCTTACTAACATTATATAATAACTTAAAACATGAAACACAACATCTTTATTGAAAACTTCCTTTACATGACCACCACACTCCCTCGTACTTAGCATTGCATGGGGTAACCTGAGGACATGCATAAGAAAAGGGTGATCTATAAAGCCTAGTAAGGGAGTAAACAAGGAATAACATGAATAATATAGTACATGTTAGGCAATAGTAATATCAATGGATTATAAGAGAAACATGAACATAAAGTCATGATATAACATGATTATCATAACATGGAAATGTGGCAACAACACTTAACATGGTATTAGCATGATCCAAGGATCATTACACGTGGATCATGATTAAACCCTCATTGAACTTGACGTATCATGATACTAATATTTACCCAATGCATTGGAGCTCTATCAGGGCACACCCTTCTTAAAACATTTCATTGCATGCATAAGTGTGCCACATGGAATCATTAAAGATCATCATTTATTCCAAAATAATAAGGAATGTTGAATTCGTACATGAAACTCTATAATCTATAAGTAAACATGCATAAATTTTAATACCCTTGATAGATAAATGATCATGGTATTCACGACACAATGACTTTGGCTTGGAAAATCGCGGTGCAATTTCGGCAGCATAACGGTGTGACATAAGAATTCATAAAAATGGTTGATGAGAGATAAAGGGGTGTATCATCATATATACATGAAATGGAAATTACGTGAGTCATATAGATACATTTCCCAACATAAGTAGTGTAATTTTATATTCATAATACAAAATAATTGCCTGAATGTAAATGAGGAGAGATAAATCCTAACAGAATTTCGTCATGGTAACGGGTGTACATGGGAGGAATTAATGAGAGATAAAGGGTTCTCTAATCAATAAAACATAAATAGGAAAGTATGAGTGATGTGAGAAATTATACCCCACTATTTTAAATTGAAAATAAAAGGGCATAACAACATAAAGAAAATTGAACAAAAATAATAAAGGAAGAAATCTCTTACTTGGAAGTGTGATCTCAAAGGCTTGGGAGAGGCTTGAGAGGGGATTATTTGAAGCTTGGGGAACCTTGGGAGGATTCTAGAGATATAATGGAAGGTCTTGGTTGAGCTCCAAAGTCTTTGAGTGAAGAGGCAGTGGGAGCTTGCGTGGGTTTATATAGGAAAAGAGAGGGAATTCTTTATTATTTAGGTTTTGGGCACCAAACATTAAACTAATCAAAACAATAAAACAACCCATGGTTTTTTCCAAAGTGGAGTGTAAAACATTATTTTATAAGGACAATGACCTAAAATCTTAAAATATTAGGATTTCTTATGTGGAGGTCAGTCACACTCTCAAGGAAATAATTTTAAAGAGATAAAATGTTTTATAAGTCTTGGAGGGTCCACTAAAGCTTTGTAAAGTAAATAAAACAAACCTAAAATCACATTATTTTAATGTTAAAACATATATTGGCTGAACATAATTTTTATAGTATTTTATTACATCACTATTGGGTCAATATGATGTCATAAAACACATTATATAATTAAACAGTATTTAATTTTTACCCAAAAAATGACTATCTTAGAAAATTATGAAAAATATTACGTTGGATAATTTCAATATCCTATTTTAAAAAAAATCATTTTATCTAAATAATTTTCTAAATATGTGCATTTTTAATTTTAAAATAACAACCGTCATTTATAAAAAAATCATGGGTATTGACAAAAAACAGCTTTCAAACCTTAATAAAAATCACAATTGTATTCATAAAAATTATATGATCATTTATATCTAATAAAAATTGATTTATTAATAATATTTTATTAAAATATTATTTAATTTAAAAATCCATTAATTCATCAAAATATATTTCTTAATTGAATATTAAAAAAAATACTATTTTCACTTTAAAAACTATTTACAAAGTAATAATAATAAAATGAATGTATATTATTTTTTATATACAAAAATAATGCACATAATAATATTACTAAGGTATTATTACATAAACCCTTATAGAACCCTCATAATACCTAAGGATAAGGTGTGTGATGGTGACAGACTCTTTGGGTGGCTTGGATAACATCGCTCGGGTGGTAATCTCTATCAAATCTCACTTCTCCTGTAGGCGGTTCTATTCGAGCTTAACGTGTTGACGATCGACTTGGGCTTGGTCTAAAGAAAATCCCAATAACACCACCTCCTTTAAAATCGATGTTAAATGAGATTATTATGGAGCAATTCTACTGCATGAGGTCATCGCTTCCTTTTTCTAAGTAAATTGGATTTGTTAAAGCCTTATATTTATACTAATCATGTGATCACTGTTTAATGGTTATATTAGTGAAGGTCGGAATTCTTGATGGTATTTTAAAGTCCAAAAATATAAAACCAAATAATTTAATATGTTATATAATCATTTTACATAATAATACATTTAATTAGATCAAGAATAATTTTCATTGATAAAAGTTTGGGTCCTTACAATATTCCCCCCTTAAGAAATTTTTCCCTAGAAGTTTCATGTTCCTACACTAAAACAAATGCGGGTAACTATGCTTCATCACTTCCTCCAATTCTCATGTTTCCTCTTCAAACATGTGGTTTCTCAACAATACCTTAACGAGGGGCATTGTTTTATTTCGTATAAATGTTTCTCTACGATCTAAGATCATCACTGACTTCTCTTCATAGGATAGGTCATTCTCTAAAGGCGCCACCTCTTGATTGAGTAAATATGATGGGTCAGGTATGTAATTCCTCAAGAGTGATGCATGGAACTCATCATGTAATTTATATAGGTTTGTTGGGAGTTCTAGTCAATAGGCCACTTCTCCAATGTGATCAAGGATCTCAAAAGGGCCAATGTACCTTGGACTAATCTTTCCCTTCTTCCCAAATCTCATAACTCTCTTCCATGGTGATATATGGAGAAATACTATGTATCTGACATCAAACTCTAGGTCCCATTGACAATTATCAACATAGCTCTTTTGTGGACTTTGAGCAGCTTTAATGTGTTGCTGGATAGTCTTAACCTTCTCCACCATTTCTTTGACCATTTTCAAACCTAGGAGTTTTATCTCCCCAACTTCATCTCAATATAATGGTTTTATGAACCTCTTCCCACACAGGGATTCATAAGGATCCATTTGGATGATTGAGTGGAAATTATTGTTGTATGAGAACTCAAAAAGAGAGATATGTTGATCCCATTCTCCTTTGAATTCCATTGAGAATGCTCTAAACATGTCCTCAAGTGTTTGGATAGTCTGCTTAGATTGACCATCTGTTTGAGGATGATAAGTCATACTGAATTTCATCTCAGTATCTAGAGAATGTTGAAGACTCTTCCAAAACATAGAGGTGAATCTTGGATCTCAATCAGATATAATAGATTGTGGTAATTCATGCATCCTTACCACATATGTTATTATATATGTGCTAGTTTATCCAGTGATAAATCCTCTCGAATTGAAATGAAGTGTGTAGTCTTTATAAGAAAATCCACAATAACCCAAATAGCCTTATTTCCTTTGAATATATTTGGAAGTCCAGTGACAATGTCCATGGTGATATTCTCCCATTTCCATGCTAGTATGGGTAATGGTTGCATCATCCCTTTAGACTTCTTCCTCTCAGCCTTCACTTACTGACATACCAGGCACTTTGATATATACTCAGCAATCTCCTTCTTCATGTAATCCCACTAGTAATACTCTCAGAGATCTCAATACAACTTTGTGTTTATTGGGTGAAAGGAGAAATTTGAACTATTTTCATCATCAAAACGCTCATTCTTTAACTCTAGATTCGATGGAACACATAGTCTTGACCCAAATATCAAAATTCCTTCTTCATTAACATTTAACTCCAAGGATTTCCCTTTTCTGATAGTTTAAACCTTCTTCTTAATTCCCATATCATCTTTTTAAGAATACTTTAACCTTTCCAAAAGAGATGGTTGAGAAATAATTTATGAAAGGATTGATGATGTTCCCTTATTTATGATTCTCATTTCCATCTTCATCAAATATAAGAAGATTGGATCCTTTTAAATTCTTGTCAATGATATAATTGATGGGTCCTTTCTACTTAGATCATCCACCACCTTTTTCACGTTCTCAGGGTGGTAACGGATTGAGCAGTCATAGTCTTTGATTAGCTCTAACCATATTCGTTGGTGCATGTTTAACTTCTTCTGCATGAATATATACTTGAGGCTTTTATGGTCCGTATATATTTCACACTTCTCCCCCAAAGAGGTAATGCCACCAAATTTTAAAAGTGAATATCACTGCATCCAACTCCAGATCATGTGTTGGATATTTATTCTCATGAACTTTCAATTTCCTTGAAGCATAGGCAACGAATTTTTTATTCTACATCAACACACGACCCAGGCCCTTCTTCGAAGCATCACTAAATAGCCCAAAAATTTCTCTACACGTGGGTAATGTGAGAACGGGAGCAGTGATAATCCTCCTTTTCAAATCCTTGAATATTTCTTCACATTCATCACTCCAAAAAAACTTGACTCCCTTTTGAGTTATCTTGGTAAGAGGGTTGGAAAATCATGAGAAATTTCTCAAAAATCGACGATAATATCCAGCTAACCCCAGGAATCTACGGATATCCGTTAACGATGTCGGCCTCAAAAATCCCTCAATTGCAACTACCTTGGAGGGATCCACAGATATCCAATTTCTTGTGATGATATGACCTAAGAATGATACTTCTTTCAACCATAGCTCACACTTGTTATACTTTTCATAGAGCTTATCCTTTCTCAAGGTCTCTAGTACAATTCTTAGATTCTCCTCATGATCCTCCTTGGTTTTGGAGTATATTATAATATTATCTATAAATACTACCAAAAAATTTTCAAGGTAATTTCTAAAGACTCTATTCATCAAATCCATGAAGATTTTTGGAGCATTATTAAGTCCAAAAGGCATTAATATGAATTCATAGTGCATGTACCTTATACAAAAAGAAGTCTTAGAGATATCCTCCTTCTTCACCCTTACTTGGTAATATCCCGACCACAAATCCACCTTGGAGAAGTATTGTGCTCCACGTAGATGATTGAACAAGTCAGCAATTTAGGGTAGAGGATACTTGTTCTTTATCATGATTTTTTTGAGCTCATGATAATTAATGCAAAGGCATATTTACCCACCCTTATTCTTGATGAAGAGGACTGGTGCACCCCATGGTGAATCACTTGGGTGTATAAACCCTTTATCTAAATTCCCCTATAGTTGTTTCTTCAGCTCCTCAAGTTCCACAATAGCCATTCTATATGGAGTCTTGGATATTGGCAATGCCCTAGATATAAGATCAATTGAGAATTCAACATCTCTTATAGGAGGAAGACCAAGAAATTCCTTGAGAAACACTTCAGCAAATTCCCTCACAATAGGCATGTCTTCAAGGATGGTTGCTTCCTTGGACTCAATCATCTGAGCCATGTACACGTGATCATAGAGCAGTAATATCCACACATAAGATGATGGTTCTAAATAAGATTCATCTTCCTCCTTGAACTTGTATATAATCGTAGTTTGATTCTCTATATAGAGAGTGATTTCCCTCTCACGGAAATTTATGTTGGCTCTATATAAGGAAATCCAATCCATGCCGATAATTGCATCAAATTCCACCAGAGGGAGTATGATGAGGTTATCTCAGAAGTTCAATCCAAAATTTACGATAGGGGATGAGTTATATTCATGGGATGCAATGATTTCTCAATTTTCCATACTCATCGACATCTTTACTTCCATGATTTTTGGTGGTGTTGGGATTGTTCTAATAAAATTTTGGGATACAAAATAATGCATAGAAATAAAATAAAAAATTATATTCTCTATTCTTGAATGAATAACTAGCATACCTTTCACCACTTTGTTTTCAGGGTTCACTTCCGTGGTAGTGATGAAAAATCTCACCCTTTATTCCTTGGAGGTTGTTGGTTGCCTCTGAAAACCCTTGTCTTAGGGCACTAATTTTCAAGGTTCTATGGTTCTTTGTAGTTGAAGTAATGAACAATGCATTGAGATTTTAACGGAGCATCCCTCTCCTCTATCACATCCATGGGTTTTTCTTTTTGATGGTTAATGGCTAGGTTACCCTATCTTCCACACCTAAATCATTTCCTCATCCCCTTCAGACAATTTATGGGGTGCTTTTTTCTGCACCTTTGGAAAGTGGGGTGCTGGATTTTCTTAGCACCATTGGATTTATCCATCAGACCGCTAGAATTGAATTCCACCTTATGCTTCTTTTCCCCATGATACCACTAAGATTCACTGATCTCCATTTTGACTTTGAGGGCACATCATAAAATTTACTCATAGCTATCGAAGTCACGGATCGCCAGGGATTTCCATAGGCTAGGTTTTAGCCCACTAAAGAAGCAGTCAACCTTGCATTTTGGGGTGACGAAAAATACAGAGGCATATCATGAAAGCCTTGTAAATTTTTCCTCATACTCTCCAATATATTCTTCGTCTTTTTTCTTGAGGGAAAGGAATTCTTTCCATCTTAAGTCGGAGGGTTCGCGGAAAATACGTATCGAAAAACATCTTCCGGAAATCCTTCCATTCCAATTCCTCGATATCCTCCTCAGGCTTGGTATTTTTTATCAATGTCCACCATTTATCATCTTCACCCTCTATACAATAAGGATACATAAGAACCTTCTCCTTTTTGGAACATTTAAGTATGGAGAAGATATTTTCAATGGAGTTGATCTATTGCTCGATGATTGAGGGATCAGATGATCTATTAAAAGTAGGAGGTCATTGTCTAATGAATCTCTTGATTGAAACTTTTTATTTCTTAGGGGGGTTGAACATTCCTCTTGACCCATGTATCTATTCAAATATTGAGTTAACTAAGAAAGTATTATTACAAACTTCATGATTCCCGCTCCCATTGTATTGGGCATCTCATTAGAACAGTCATCACATTTATCTTCACATCAATTGTTAGCCTGAGTCCTCCTAGT
The DNA here is from genome assembly GCA_963277665.1 of Viscum album. Taxonomy (NCBI): domain Eukaryota; kingdom Viridiplantae; phylum Streptophyta; class Magnoliopsida; order Santalales; family Viscaceae; genus Viscum; species Viscum album. Next base: position 394,507,582 of record OY728158.1, read on the forward strand.
ATAGGAAATTGGTTGGAATAAAAGGAATGTTAGGGGTAACACATAAAAATTAATACAAATACAAAAAACATATGACTTATAAATTACTTTTATTTTCTTAACTTATGAATCTATAGGATTCAATCTATGTTATCCATGATCTAATTCCCAAAATTTATTCTTAGTGGCATTTTTTCCCTTAACAATGGTTCATACTAAGCTTTTGAATTTACCAAAACATATCCCCTGGGAGTTTCATAACCAAGAGTGCAGCAAGGCCCGTTTTTGTGTACTAGGATATCTTGGGTCCAACCCAAAACTCCTTGTCAAAGTTTTCACTCCTAGGTACATATGTGCTTGAGCCTCCTCTACCTTCTCGTATCCATATAGGGATGTGTTTTCTTGATAAACCGCTTACTAAATTATCACCAAAATTTAGGTATTTATTTATTATACTTATTCTTATATCTAAGTATTCACTAAGTATTTCTAATCCTAATCCCAAAAATAAGTAAACATATCCTCTGATACCAACTATAATAACCCTGGTTTTATTACACACTTAAACAAGATTTATTACATAAGATATTCACTTGATACAACATAGAATATTGAGAGTTATAGTGTCTTTGGGGATTAAGAACATTACATAATGACTTGAAACATGAAACACAACATCTTTATTGAAAACTTCCTTTACATGACCACTACACTCCCTCAGACTTAGCATTGCATGGGGTAACCTAAGGACATGCATAAGAAAAGGGTGATCTATAAAGACTAGTAAGGAATTAAACATGGAATAACATGAAGAACACTTTACATGTTATTAAATAGTAATATCAATTGATAATAAGATAAACATGAACATAAAGTCATGATATAACATGATTATCATAACATGGAAATGTGGCAACAACACTTAACATGGTATTAGCATGAGCCAAGGATCATTTCACATGGAGCATGAGTAAAACCTCATTGCACTTGAATTAGCATGAGTAAACCCTCATTTCACTTGACGTATCATGATACTAATATTTACCCAATGCATTGGAGTGCTATTAGGGAACACCCTTATTAAAACATTTCATTTCATGCATAAGTGTGCCACATGGATCATACAACATGGAATCAATAAAGATCATCATTTATTCCACAATAATTTAATGTGGAATTCATACATGAAACTCTATAATCAATAAGTAAATGTTCATAAATGTGAATACCCTTTATAGATAAATGGGCATGGTATTCACAACACAATAACTTTGTCTTGGAAAATCGCGGTGCAATTTCAGTAGCATAACAACGTGACATAAGAATTCATAAAAATGGTGGATGAGAGAGAAAGGGGTGTCTCATAATATATACATGAAATTTAAAGTAAGGGGTTCATATAGATACATTTCCCAACATAATTAATGTAATTTTAGATTCATAATACAAAATAATTTTTTGAATGTAAATGAGGAGAGAGGAATTCCTTACGGAATTTCAGCATGGTAAAAGGTGTACATGGGAGGAATTAATGAGAGATAAAAATGAATATCATAATTCCAAAATAAAGAGGGAAGTATGTGGTAGGTGAATAATCATACCCCAACATTTTTAATTGAAAATAAAATGGCATAACAACTTAAATAAAATTGGATAAAAATGATAACGGAAGAAATCCCTTACTTAGAAGTGTGATTCCAAAGTCTTTGGAGAGGCTTGAGAGAGGATTATTGGGAGATTGGGGAGAATTGGGACGATTATAGAGAGAGTAGGTCATTTATTGGTCGATATAAAAATGATTTTATTGAAGAGTAAGTGGTATCTTGATTGGTCTTATATAGGAAAAGAGAGGGAATTCTTTATTATTTAGGTTTTGGGCGCCACACATTAAACTAATCAAAACCACAAACCAACCCATGGTTTTTGCCCATGGTTTTTTCCCAAGGTGAGTGGAAAATATTATTTTATAAATACAATAGAATAACTACTTAAAATATTAGTCTTTATTATGTAGAGGTGAGTCACACTCTCAAGAAAATCATTTTCAAAAGATAAAATGTTTTATAAGTCTTGGAGGGTCCACTAAAGCCTTGTAAAATAAATCAAATAAACCAAAAATCACATTATTTTAATTTTATAACATATATTGGCCGAACATAATGTTTATAATATTTTGTTACATCACTATTGGGTCATTATGATGTAATAAAACACATTATATAATTAAACGGTATTTAATTTTTACCCAAAAATTCGACTGTCTCAGAAAATTATAAAAAATTCACCGATGGATAATTTAGATATCCTGATTCAAAAAATAATATTTATTTTATCTAAATAATTTTCTAAATATGTGAATTTTTACTTTTAAAATAAAAACCGGCATTTATCAAAAATTCATGGGTTTTGACAAAAATGACTTTCAAACCTTAATAAAAATCACAATTGTATTCATAAAAATTATATGATAATTTATATCTAATAAAAATTAATTTAGTATTAATATTTTACTAAAATATTATTTAATTCAAAAATAAATTAATTTATCAAAATACGTTTCTTAATTGAATATTAAATAAAAAATTTATTTTCACTTTAAAAACTATTTACAAATTAATAATAATAAAACGAATGTATATTCTTTATTATATACAAAAATAATTCAAATAATCATTTTGCCAAGGTTTTGTTACATAACCCCTTATAACACCTACATAATACTGAAGGGTAAGGTGTGGTATGGTGATAGACTCTTGGGGTGGCTTGGATAACATCGCTCGGGTGGTAATCTTTATCAACTTCCACTTCTCCCGTAAGTGGTTCCATTCGAGCTTAACATATTGAAGCTCATCTTGGGCTTGGTCAAGATCTAATCCCAATGATGAAACCTTCTTTCCAATCTCAGACAAATGGGATTAATATGGAGCAATTCTACTAGATGAGGCCATCGCTTCCTTTTTCTGAGTAAATTGGATTTTTTTAAAGCCTTATATTTATACTAATAATTTGATCACTGTTTAATGGATATATTAGAAATGGTAACAACTCTTGACTATATTTTAAAATCCAAAAACATAAAAGAAAATAATTTCATATGTTATATAACCATTTTACATAATAAGACATTTAATTAGATCAATTGGAATTTTTATTGATAAAATTTAGGGTCGTTATAATGAAGAACAATGAACAATATGTAATAAGATGTTTAATATTTAAATACATTAAATGTCCATGTAATCAAAGTAAAAACAGTTGGTTCTAGGACACCAAATCTTATACAAACATGCACAGATAGTTTCTCATTCAAGAACTACATTTTTCTTTATTTTTATTACCAAATGATATGTAGTGATACATAGATTTATATCCTTTGGTCAAGCCACAATTTCCCTTTTCACATCCGGATACCCACATCCTTGTCGCATGATGTTAAATTGCATGGTTCCTCAAGAAATATGTGTATATTGATTACTATTATCACAATATACATATTGACACCTATATCTACAATCCTAGGCCCATCTATAACAACAAATAAAACAAATTCACCCCAACTATATAGTGGATGAATCACACAAGATCATTTTTCCTATGTACAAGCTAGATCTATGTATGGATTTCTTGTGTGTGGAATATGTCATGAAAAAAAATCAAATTAGTTCACACATCCTTACCACATACTGTTAAACTAAAAGGAAAATGTCTTAGTCACATTACATTAAAACTGCACAACAAAAACATCCTTACCATATGAAGATAAACTACACAAAAATTTTCCTTACTGCATGACATTAAACTGTATGAAGAACATCCCCACTATATAAAAATAAATTATGCAGTATATCATCCATTTTTATCCCATATAAAAGAACCAAAATATCCTTACCTTGGTCATCCAGAGTACAGAGTGCATCTTATATACTTTAAATCACTTCCATCCATAAATCATACTTCATGTCTCTAGTTCCTCGGGTTTCCAAAACCTTCCATGGCCCTTGTAAAAGATATATGGCTTCAAGGGACCCTTTTTTTGACTAGGAATGTATTCCTATGGATCTTTCATATTCACCTATGGTTGTCAACCAAATGTGTCACTCTAAAAAATGGGATTTTTGACCCTTGTGAGTCCTGACATCTCCATAGAAGAACTCAAAACCTTAGTGTGATATGAACTATTCCCAGTATGATTGTCCCATATCATTACTCATGATCTTAGAACCTCGATCCATTATTTACAACATTCATATATCATAGTTAGAAGGATTTGGGGGTACTCATGACCCTAGGTATCATAATTAGGATTGTGTGTATCACCCCCATATAGTTATATATGCATCATGGCCTTAAACTCCTTGAACTTTTGTTAAAGTTGTATGACCTTAAACTTTATCCTATAATGTTCCAAATTGCAAGACCTTAAACTTCCAGTGAAAGTGAAAAAAAATCTGTCATTTGAAAACCCACAAAGGGATCCCTGGGAAAAATTTAAGTCTTCTCTCTCTAAAATTTTCATCTCTAAAGTTTAGGAAAAAACTAGGGTGAAAATAAATCAGACATAAAGATCATAGGTTCTACTTTGTATCCCTAATAAAATCCATGCTATGATTGCTGGACCCCTTGGTTTAGGAAAAAGTTAGAGTAATGATTTTTCACATATCCTAGCCATGAGAATATATTCACTAGGTGGTGACATGACTTTTAGGGTGTTCTAACCCTTCTTTTATATTACACTTTCCATAAATAACTCTTCATGATTTGAGTACCTCGGATCCCCACAACCTTCCATGTCCCTTTGAAAGGATACCCGTCTTTGAGGGACCCTTTGTTTGACTATTATTGTATGATTATGGCTCCTGTATATGCACCTATGGTTGTCAACCAAATGCATCACTTTGTAAAAAGGACTTTCCAATCCTCATGATCCATGACATTACTACAGAATAAACCAATACCTCAACAAATTTTGGTTCATTCCTGATATGATCGTCCCATATCATCCTAAACTTTTTATGTACCACATCTTATGATTCTAAACCATTGGGTGTAGGGATCAATCTTCACAATTAAAAGCTAAACTACCCTAGGGCGTCGTAACCCTTCCTAGATAGATTTCCTCCCATACCCAACCTCATCATCTGGATGTTTGAGTCTTCACAAATATTTCATGGACCTTGGAAAGAAGTGGATATCATATTTTCTTTGCCATGCTATCAATGCATAAGGTCTCTAAGCTACCAACTAAAGTCATATCCTCCTTTCTAAAAAAGAGCCTCAATCCTTGTGATCCTTAGAAACATCACAGTGGAACTTGGTACCTCAGAGTGTTATGGGTCATCCTCGGAATGTCTTCCCCATGTCATATTCATGGAATATAACTTTTGGGTTATGATTTACATCACCCATACTCCAACTATCCATATGGAACTACCATCCTTATTATTTCTCCATCAACTGATATTACCCCCATAAAACTTACATGACCCTTATAAAAGAGTGGAGGTACCTCTAATTGTAAATGATATCGATGAATAAGGGCTTTGACATATCAACTAGAGGTATATCCTCCTCATAGGAAAGGAGCTCTGATCCTCATGAGCCTCAAAAACACCATGGAAGAGCCCAACATCTTATTATTTTTTTGTTCATTTCTAGAATTTCTTCACCATACCCCTTGAACATTGATCATATACGAGCTAAAAGACCCTAAAATACAGTTCTAGAAGGTCCGAGATAAAATACCCTAAACTAAATCAATGGAAGGTCCAAGCTAAATGACCATAAACTATAGTTATATAAGTTATGAGCTAAGAGATCCAAAACTATAGTGATAGAATGTCTAAGATAAAATACCATAAGCTACAGTGATAAAAGTTCAAAGTTAAAAAAAACCCTAAACTACAGTGATTGAAGGTCCAAGCTAAAAGTCCCTAAACTACAGTAATAGAAGGTATAAGCTAAAAGACCCTAAACTATTGTAATGGAAGGTCCAAGCTAAAAGGCACTAAACTACAATGATATAATTTTAGAGCTAAAACACCCTAAACTACAGTGATAGAAGGTTCTTGCTAAAATACCCTAAACTACCATGATAGAAGGTCTGATTTAAAAGATCCTAAACTATAGAGATATAAGGTCTGAGCTAAAAGACCCAAAACTAAAGTGATAGAAGGTCTGAGATAAAATACCCTAAACTATAGCCCATCAATGATTTAGTTTGTAAGAGATTGTATAGCCCACTATATGGCCTTAGTGAATATCAAGATACTCTCACCAAGAATATAGATTTTATAAAAAGATAGACCACTCTCCCTTTGAGACATTTATTCTACCAATTTATCCTTTTTCAATTCATGTGGTCTCAAGATAACTAGAACAGATATATCAATGAAGAATCTCATGTTGAACAGACTTCTTGATCATTTCTCAAGAAGAACCTGTTAGAATTTCGACATTCAATTCCAAGAATTCATGATTACTTGATATTATTCAAGGGATAGGTATCATTGTTTATTCATACAATATCATAGTAGTGAAATGTCATGTATATCATGAATAGAAGAAAAACTAAATAGAAACAAATATGGTTCAAGAAAATTCATTCAATAATAGTGTGAAAAAATAAGTAATCTCCACATTTTATAGTCTCTCTAATAATATAAAAAAAACAGAGTACATATAATTACAATAAGATTCATTCTACTGAACTGGACAAGTCGACAAGAGTCTAGAGGGAAGCATTGATTGAATGTTGCAGTTCTTCTCACCCTATCTCTTTTGATTTTTCACCAGGGTAGAGAGTCTCAACTAAAGTAGTCATCTCGTCAACTCTATTTTGAGAATTTTCCAATGTGGATGATGGTGTTGAAAGTCCAGACCTCAAGGAAGCTATGATTTCCTCACATATCCATATTTGTGTGGTCGAGGAATCCATCAAGTCTTGTATTTTAGATATCAACTAGAGACCCTTCTCTAATTCCACTGACACATCCTTCATATTCTCATTAAGGTGAGCCTCTCCTGAAAAATTGTGCAAGTCCCTCTCATTAGTGTCCAAATATCTCTTAGTCAAGATGATTTGCTTAATGATTTCATACATTGGTTTTCAATCAAACCCACCTAGCCCTCAAGTTATAAAATAACCGATGAAGGAATTCCCATTGGTTATAAAATGCTTCAAAATGAGTCTCAGTAATCAAGGCATGAATCTGTTTCCAGATCATCCTATGTTGTTTCTAATCTTATGTGACTAGTGAAGCAGGTGTTCCAAAAAGAGGAATATATGGCTGATACATCTATACTTAAACAAATACACCATGTGTTGGTTATGTATAAGGGCTTATTTCCTCAACATATTCACTCCCACTATCGAGATAATTGTTACCAGGATGAGGGTTCTTCCTTGAAATATTTCTCAAATATTCAATCAACTCCATCGTTGCCACTGATAGAGAGTTTGGTGAGTTAAATGGAATGTCCACATAATAAATCATCCATTTTAGTATACTATCTGGATAAGCTGCTACCCAAGCATGAGCATAATCCTTGGTAAGGAAGGTAGTACCATCAGTAGGCAGAAGAATGATATCAGCATCAGTATCTTCATGTTTCAGCATCATCAAAAATTGGAGGATGATCCTAGGGTGTATCTCTCCTTGTACACCTACCAAAGGATGAGGGGGGACCCTTTGGGTATATCAAAATTGATGAGAAAACTGATAATTCATATATGGATTGTAGATGATCATATTTTCCAACCTATCTATAGGAACCCCATCCCAAAATGAAATCTTTCATGACCTTTAGTTGAGTGAGCCACTGTAGTTATCAATAATCATCCCAAACAGTGCATGGTAGGGGTGAATCAAAGCTATTAGATTGGATCAACACATATCTAACCTCATCAGATATCAATGACATATCCCAAACCCTAGATATATTCAGAAGTTGGGAGAAGATAAGGCATCAGGTATCCTAGTGGCATTATAGTGTTCATAAAAATGGAAATTCTCCCCTATCCAACCAAAAAAACTGGAAAGGACCATTGATCTTGTAGTGGATTCTACCTTGATAAATGTGGCCTAGGAGTTGTTACAGGTTTTAAAGGATTTTCACATCCAAAATAAGACAATATACTTCCACTAATTGCACCGCCATTTCCATCATGCTGATATGAATCCTTGAACATGCATCTCTCTCTGGGAAATGTCATCTATTCAAAAACATTTCCATAAATCCTTGTATCCTAACACTAGGAAAGATATTTTAGTTAACTAAAAATCCCCATGAATTATATTCCCAAACTTCTAAAATGGACCAATACAAGTGAGCACTATCATGAATTTTCTGGGAAAAGAATTAATGGGGGTGTATAGTAGTTATCCTGAATCTATTTCAGCAAAGAAAAATGTTAATCCCATCCTTGAAGGAGATAAGTGAGCTCATAGTCAACTCCTTTCTCATATTATCCTTCACAATGATGACAATGTCCCTTTCCATAACTGGAGTCTATAAAGGGTCATTAAATACATTTTCAATAGAGAGGAACTCATCATACATCTCTCCAATAGGGGGGATCCCACCCAGTTGGTAGATGACTCATACACTGATTCCCACCTCACTGTTAGATAGATGAAATGAGTTGGTGCCAGCACACCATTGGATGATCATTTCTCGAATAATATTGGGATATCAGTAAACAATGAATTAGGAAATCAATATTGCCTCATAAAGATGGACCCTATATTACTGATCAGCAAACTCTATACAGCTTTTCCTAACCCAGAAGATCTATGCCCATTCATCAAAGAAATTACCACTAGTATGAAGATCCCAATTCAAGATCCATCCACCACCTAGGTTGTTCAAAGAAGATGAAAATATAATTTAGTAATTCTGAACAATAGGTTGGTGAGTGAAATCATATCCATCCAGACTCAAGGGATATTTTTCCATCATATAAGACAAACCATGAGGTTGAGTTGTGACAAGATGGCCTTCCTAGAAAATTGTTATCTGAATATACTGAGAATAAGTTAACACCTAGTGATATTAATGATTGAATACCGAAGGATAGATGAAAACATCGTCTAGAAAACCGAACTTGTATAGAGGAATTCAGTGAGATAGAGGATAATCCTGAAATTCAAATGAGTGGAATCTCTTCAGGATCTTATTATCAGAATACATGTGACATCAGGGGTCAGCATTGTGGTTTATAGAAATCATGGCCTATTGATTGGCCATAGAAAAGGATCCTTAGAATGAACTGTAATCCATCTAAATAAATATAAGTTTCATATGTCAGATAGATAAAATTAAATCTTTTCAAATAAAATTCATAATCCATTAGAATCATGTTTATCACATGAATCAACAAATGCATTCAAGAATTTTATAAAGGAATTAGTAATTTACAGACCCCTGAAGATCTTGTGGGTTTCATAAACCCGCAGGGCATTGTGCAACTGCATAACCCCTCAAAGACTCGTGATTTTGTGACTCAGACATGGTCACACGATCCATGTGATAGTCAAATGATTATGCAACCGAGATTGAAGATCCTAATAAACCCTCAAAATGATCATGAATCCTCATGGATAAAGTTCAAAAAATTACCAAATTATATTTTTTAAATTATTTGAAGTGGGAATCTGACCAAAAGTGTTCTTGAGGAATAGTTCTTCCGGAACGAGCTCATGGTGGGGTCTCACAATCTGGTCTTGTGGAATGATCTAGAAATAAGGGCACATGATAGAAGTAGGGTTGGATCTATGGAGTGATTAGTAGTCTGTGAGTGAATCAATCACCCATACCCTATTTATAGGCATCCCGTGGGATGAAAAATGTCACCCGACAGACCAAGCATCGCTTAAGATTCTGATTCACGACAACACCAAAGACTCATTCAAGCATTTACTTTCCTTATAATTGAGTCTTATCCCCATAGGAATTTCTCCTAAGGTGGAATTTTTTGGCGCCTACCAAATAAGCATCAAAAAATTCACAAAATAAGAAATACCTAAATATGGGTATTTTTTAAACCACAAATCAAAGGAAGAGGAATGTGTCCATGATTTCACAGATCTTGTGAACCCCCATGATACACATGATCACATGACCAATAGTCATGAGATACATACAATCTCATGAACCCCCTTCTGACAAAACCTTATTCTATTGAGAAGGCACCCCATAAAATCAGTGATCACATAGAGGCTGCCAGTCAAGAACCCCTAATACATGGGGATTGTCAATCGGTGGGAACTTGAAAACCCATCCAAAAATCCTTTGAAAATAGTATGAAAATTTCCAAAAGGTGGAGGCCTCTTTTGGTTGTAAAAATCATGTGATGGATCATCAATGGGGAGAATTATTTTCCTCAACAATATTCAATCAAACTCACAATATTCTCAGCCTTTGTAAAATAAACAAAGTAAATAAAGGTAGTGGAGGAAGAAGCCTCTTGTGGTTGTAAAACATACCACTATGCACCCTTGATGGTCCTCAAGAAACTTCATGACACCAGCTATGTATCCACCTCATCTTTCTAAAGCCCATTGTCATGTCATCCTCATCATGAAAAGGGCCTCAGGTATGTCCAAGAGGCCTCGAGATCTCCCTTTGGATTCTCTAATAAAAACAGATGGAGTTTTCCATGAAATTCCCATGAATATCCATAGGACCATTGTTAGTCACATGATGCATTACCCATAAGAAGAATACTTTTATTCAAAAATTATAAAACAATATAGTGTGATCCCCAATTTTTTTCAAATAAAACAAAGTAAATAAATAAGGTAAAAGTGGGATCCTCTCACAATTATAAAACTTATATAACATGATAAGTTTGTCTAAAGCACGGTATCACAAGACTTCTTGACAATCCAGCCTAATACCAAAAAGGCCCTTTGACAATCTATCCTTATCTCACCAAAATTCCTAGACAAGCTACCTGAGATCATGCAAAAGCATTTCGATAGGCACCCTAATCTCATGAAGTCACTTGGACAAGTTAATATGAAAAAATAGAAGTCCTTTGGAATTAATGCATTATTAAAAAAGTCCCCATTAATTGGAAATAATCTAATAAAGGAGTTTTTGATGGGATGCGCTTGCATTCGATGAAAATTAGGCAATACCCCCAGGGTGATCCATGATAGGAACTCATGAAGACGCATGATGTTGAATCCCTCCTCTAGCTCCAACCTATATTTAATTGATAATATCCACTCAAAGTGGTGGACAACCATCATGAAAAGGACTATAAATCCCCCACCCCAACATCAATTAAGGGGCTATACTTTTTGCACCTAGTTGAACTGGAATACCCAAGCACCAAAGCAGATTTCTCGGAGTAGCTAATCTCATGACTGGGAAGTTTTTAATTAGGTAAGATACTGTAGAATAATTGGATTGATCATATATAATACATAAAGAACTTCATGTGATAACTCAAATATCACATGAATGAATTCTAGCATGACACATAAATAACATTCCACACATATGCTAAATAACATGTGACTTGACACAAGATAAAATTGAAGAAAGATAAAGAATTTGAACTATAAAGTCCAAAACAAAGACTAAGGGATAAAGACTTTAGAAAATAACATATAAATTGATCCTCATGCACTTTTTGTGAACCACACAGGACACACGACAACACTAGTAAATGTCTCCCAAATCACACAATGCTCATTCGGTATACTATTTGGGTCAGGTGAGGTCCTATGGATATGTCAAGCAAGTCGCATGGTGTCCCTCAGGCATGACTTTCCAAGTCTTGTGAAACCCTCCAATCTCTCCATCCAAGGCTCATGATTTCCATAAAATGTGCCACAAAACTCATATAGTGGAACAATTCATGTTAGTTAAGTCCCACGATAGCACCCAAGCATGTTGACTAGATCACACGACACCCTCCTAGGATGCTAGACAGGTCTCATGATTCCCTCCAGACATGTCATCTAGGATATGAGACACCATCCAAGATATTTCACACTAACTCTTGCCATGCCCTCCAAGAATGTCAGTCATATCTCATGATGACAACAAGTCAAGTTAGTGGACCATGTGACACCCTCTAGGAAATCCATCCAAAATTATGTGATGGATTCTTGGATTAACTATCCAGGTCTTGCAATATCCTCTAGACAAGTCAGTCTTCATCATGTGACAACCTTCGTACATACCATCTAGATTATGTAAAGTCCTCTGAATAATTCAACTAGACCATATAATGGTCTTTGGACATGTCTAGCTGACATCCTCTAATATGTCAAGCAGCCAATTAAGGCATGTGGAGCGGACAATCAATTCATTTCAAGAAATAAAGTATACCAAGTCTATAGGGTATCCTGGGGTTTGATAATTTTTCCACCATCGGTGTGCAATCCTCAACCAAAGGGTAATGTCAGTGAGTAATCCTCAATCAAGGGAACTATGAGGACTCTAATTTATTCCATAAACAGGATACATAAGATTCATTTATGAGGTTAGAGCTCTATATTAACCAACCAAAGGGCTATCCTAATGCATAAGTCCCACATCCATAAGTAGTGAGACTAATAATTTTATATACCCTTTTTATCACATTGAGAATAGATCACATGATCTTAGGGAGTTGTAATAATCATATCATTTTCATTGTAAGCATCTATAAATATAAGGGCAACCTTAGTGTGTAATCCCTGACCGACAGCATAATATGATATGTATCGTATATAAGGGAAATGTTAGTGTGTAATCCCCAATCAAGGGAACTATAAGGACTCTGATTCCTACCATAACCAGGATAAATAGGATGCCTCTTTGAGGCTCGATCTCTATATTAACCATCCAAAGGGCAGTCCCAATGAATAATTCATGCTTCCATAAGAAGTTAGACTGGTCATTTTCTATACCTTTTTTATCACACTGATCATAGATCACATGGGATTAGGTAGTTACAATAATCATATCATCTTCATTGAAAGCCTCTAAAAAGGAAAGGGAAACCTCAGTGTGTAAGCCCCAACCAGTGGTATAATATGATATATACTGCATATAATGTAAATGTATGTATGTAATCCCCAACCAATTGAACTATGAGAACTATAATTCCTATAATAACCAATATATTTAAGACGTCATCCTGAGTCCAAATCTCAAATAAGAATCCATTTCTATGTAATCCCCATGTCTCCAACATTTTGACCATCAGGACCCAATCATTCCCATGGGTTGATCACTCTATCTCACCACTCAGTGGACTGAGAAATCAACTAAACTTTGATGAATCTAATTCCTATCATAACCAAGATATATAGGATTCCTATTTGAGGCCCAATATCTATATTAACATATAAGGGTTGTCCTAGTACACAATTCATGCATCCATGTGGAATGAGGCTGATCACTTTCTATCCCTTATTTCTCACACTAATCATATATCAAGTGAGATTAGGGAGTCACAATGAACACATTATTGACATCATGAATCTCCACTATCTAATAAAGTCTCAGTTTTTAATCCCTAATGAGTTTCACGATATAAATATCCCTCATATAAGGGAATATACCTTGGGTCCAATCCTGAGGGCCTGATATAACAAATATAACTCTGATTTATTCTATAACCAGGATAAGTAGGATGTATCCTTGAGACTCAAGCTCAAATATTGGGTGCCTATATTCCCACACATATTTCATTACCATATGATGTTAAACAGAATGGTTTTAACTAACTACAGGGGTTTTGATTCCTATAATAATCAGGATATATAGATGCCACATAATGGGTCAATCCCCTCCTCGGAATATTAACCACCTCCCTATATGGAAAAACATTCTAAAGTGATCAGCTATATGGCTTAAGAATCTAAGTAGCAATTCATTACTTTCAAACAGATGAAGAACCTAGGATACATACAGATGGATTCAAAAATGATATTCCCCTTTCTTTTGTATATAGAAGAGACTTAACCTATATTGTTTATTAGGGTAACTGATCCCACATCAAGATTAGAAAGAGATTCTTGAACATATCATAAACCTATCATAGAGTCCCTAAGTATGCAAAAAAATATCCCTAAAGGGGTGTGATGAGCCTGACCTCCCATCATCTTGATCAATGCGAGCCCCTAAGTGTTAGTGTGTATGAAACTCCAATATAAAACCTTCCTTTAGAAAGAAAGTTTGTACCCATTTATGGATGAGGGAACCATTATTAATTTTCACTAAGAATGAAAATAGTGACCAGATGTTAGTAATTGTGTAAGAAATGAACCCATCACAATCAATAATCGGTCCAAACCAAATCCACCTCGATAGGGATTCAAGGTCATATCTTCTCCATTTAAAAAAAAGCATGTTACATACTCAAAACCAAGAAAAAAAATATTTCATTATCTTGATAATTTAGTTAAAATATCATTAATTTATTTAATATTCTTATGAATTTACCCCACATCAATTTTCCACATGGTGTGTCCACTATGATTGGAAGTTCTTGTTTTCAATTTAAAAGTGACATTTTAGTTCAAAACATGCATCATATACTCAAAACCATGAAAAAAACTTGATTTTTAAGATACTTTAGAAAAATCCTATTATTCATTTTTTGAATTTTAGGAAGTAACATCATATCAATTTGATAAACAGTGTGGTCATATGACTAAAAATATTTGTTTTCATTTAAAAGTGACATTTTGGTTCAAAACACATGTCACATAATCAGAAAAATAAAAACACACTTATAATACCTTGATAATATTAGAAAACTATCCATGGTTTATTTTTGATGTGTAGGAATTGACTTAATCTTAATCTTACACATGGTGTGTCTGGTATAACTGAAAGCATGTGTTTTCATTTAAAAGTGACATTTTAGTCAAAATATGTGTCACATACTGAAAGCCTATAAAACACACTCAGATAGTCTTTATACTTTAGGTAAAATGTTGAAAATTAATTTCTGACGTGTACAAATTAACCTCATATAAATTTGATGTGTGTATCCAATACAAAAAAAAGTTTTTGTTTCCACTTAAAAGTAAAATTTTAGTTTAAAATTATTGTCAAAAACTCAAAACTGAGCAAACATTCTTGGATTTTCATGATACTTAAAAAATGGACAATTCTTCATTTTTGACTTATAGTAAGTAACTACATATCATTCCAATTGAAATTTATTGTTTATTATATAAAATTACAATTATAGTTTTTTTTATTTTATTACGTACTATTACTAAAATAAGCATTAGTTTATTATAGACATGTGCTTATTTTATATGAGGTTGGGTTGATCATTGGATAAGGCCTCTTATGATTGTTTTGTTTTTGTATTGGTTGTAATTATTTTTGTTTGTAAGTGAATTTTAAATCAAAGTAATTATATCGGACTGAAATTATTTAATGTAATGTTTTTATTAAAATAATGGTTCAAAATAAATATATTATCTATTATATATAAGTTTTAAATTGATTCAATTTAAATTGTTTTTTATTAGCTTCTACAGAGTGATATATATGTAGTTTATATCACTCTATAATAGATGATAATGAATTTTATCAGTGCTAGGTGTAGAACTGATAAAGGACCCTTTTAAAAGTATTAAAGTTATCATTGATAAAGATATAATTTTTCAATGCTAAAAAATATTCTAATAAAGGAATATTTTATCAGTGTTACAAGACACACTGGTAAAGGCCCCCTTTATCCATGCTTTTTTAGCATTGATAAAAGATATATTTATCCCATATTTTTTAGCACTAATAAAAGTGTCTATCTTTTATCATCAATCATAACATCAACACTTTTAATCATGGATAAAAGTGATTTCTATCCCTTTTAAAGGAATTATCTATAGCGGTTATTGAAAAAAAACAATCTTTCCATAATAACCTTATAAGTACAACCACTCAATCATCAATGCGAGATATTTTATCTTTAAAAAGATATAATACATCAATTTTTTTAGAAAATCTATTCCCCATGTATTTCAATGCACCCCCCCCCTCCTATATATTATCCATATATCCATTATTTTACCATATTTCATGGATTTTCCTTATCTTCAATATCAAAAGATTTTTTTAATTCATTTTCCTAATCAGTTATGGCAGTAGGACTAATATCAAACTTCTTCACTTTATCAATATATTTTTAGCCTCCTTGTATTAATGTTTATTAAATAAACTTAATTTGTCCACTGTGGGAAATAAGGTACTTAAATTATTATTATTTTTTCCTTTAGTCTTCTCTCTGTTTCTTGAAAATGTAGAGTTTCTTTATGGCCATTAAATTTTAACTGTATATTTGAAACCTCATGTATAGAACATTTATTTTTCAGGAAAAAATATTTAATGTAGTCACAATATGTTAATTACTAACAATAGTATTTTCATCATCATGCATGGATAAGGGATTTCCTAAAACAAAAATACTCAAATCCATATAATAAATTCATTAACCCTCACCTCACTAACTAAAGCTAAAATTTGTAAGTTGCCTCTCTCATGAGCCCCAATACTACATTTCATAGTTATATCAAACAAAACCTTATCATTTAAATCCTCTATCCAAATTGTAAAAGTTATATTATATAAAATTTATATTAATAATATAAAAGTTATATTGTGTGTGTAATTAGATGTAATAATAATTCATATAATAAATCATACATATAATCTGATGTATATATATAATTAAATTTAAATATAATAATATATGTAATTAAAAATAATAAGATTAAATTTAGAAATGATTATAACTACTTATATGAAGTAATAATAACATTAATAATCTAAACTAATGAAAATATAAATACTAGAAATGATATTAGTAGTAACAAAAACTATAATTAATGTTAATATAAATTAAATATATTTGTGAAAATATTATAACATATTAATAATAATTTGCATAGATCTAAGAGGGGATAAAAATGGTTATAAATAAAATACCCACATGCACCTGTAATAATAAACTCAGGGCGACTCAAACCTAATACATCCCTAAGGCCACCCAAGGATTCAACAACTACCTCATGTCATGAGGGAACCTAGCAGTAGCAATAGTGGTAGTAATATGTTAAATGAAATGTTATCTATATTTTAAATAAGTTAAAATAAATAATAATAATATTTGTATAAATATAATATCTCATAATAATCTAAAACAAATATAAAATTAATTAAAAACATAAAAATATATAAAAAATAAAAAACTAAATAAAGTAACTTTAAAACCGAAATATAGTTAAACTAAGATAATTAAAATTATAATGAAAATATATAAAAAGGTTAAGAAAATTTATGTGCAGCAGATCACATTAAGCTTCCTAAATTTTTAATCACTTATCACATTAGATGACCTTTTCTGGTGGACATATTTTAGATGACTATTTCTCTACATACTCACTCTAGATGACCATTTCTTAGTTTCCCTTCATAGATAGTTATTCTAGATTATCTTTTTATATAATGGTTACCAACATCATTTTCTAAGTAATATTTCTTATGTTCTGATTGGATAGTGTGAGAACCATTTTCCAGCTAAGACTTAGAACTTTTAGAAGGATCAATTATGTAAGAACAATAAAAAATTAGAGGGAAATACTAATGTAGTGGAACCAAGGTCTAGAAGTATAGAATCATGGTGTAATGGATGTTGTAAATCATAACTAGACTCCAATAGGTGGAGGCTATGTAAGATTTAACCAATTCTTATGTAAGAGTAATCAGGAAGATTCAAAGGATGCATAATATTAATCTAATAGACTATATAAAATTAAATTGGAAAAAGGATTCAAATATCACACCATTTACTAGAATAAGGAGTTAATTTAGTGGTTTTCTTTGACCAATCATAAGGATATCTCGAAAGATCAGATCCATAGGGAATGTTCTCCACAAATATCTGAAGTCGGTGGAAAATTACTGACTGGATGGATACTATAGACTTTGTCCATAAATACTTAGATCTTGGTTATTTTTCATGAGATTTTTTATTATTTTAATCATCTTCTATTTATCAATAGTAAAATTTTATAATGTCCCCCCTATAGTGTAAGACTTATTCTAAACCACATAAATCATTTATGTTATTTTTTTATTTTTTCTTTTATAGTTATCTTTTAGAATTTCATATATGGTGTATGATGGACTTCTGGTGTGTTTATGGGTGATTTCTCTTCTTAGATATAGATAAATAATTGTGCAGGTATGTTTTTATTTGATATTTTTGAACTTTATTTATTATTATAGAAGTTCTAAAGGTAGATTTTGTTTTAGGAGGTTCTGGACCTAAAATGTGGTATCAAAGTATAGTATCATATCTTAGTACATCCAAACACTATCCAAGGTGTTCCAAAGATCATTTTAGTTTAATTATTCTACCCTCAACTTTGTAAGAGAATTATAGTAAATAGTTCTTAATATCTCTTATGTTTTTCATATTTAGTGGAAATTCATTGATTTTATAAGGGTGGTGTTGGATGAGTGTAAGGTCCGAATTGAAAAGTTTAATGGGAAAAAATTAGATTCTTGATTATTTAGATAGAGTATTTTAAAATTTATGAGGATCTAAATCATCCATTTATGTGTGTTAAAACTAAATCAATTGAAAAGGAGGAATGGGAAAGGATGGATAGAAAATCATTAGGATTTATCCAGATGTCACTAGATCAAAAAAATTCCCATAACATCCATGTAGTGAAGATAGTTATAGAGCTTATGAAGAATCTTACTAATGTGTATAAAAATCTAACTACAATGAACAAAGTCTTTATATCCTAGAGGTTATTCAACATGATAATATCATAGGTAAATCTGGTGGATGATCATGTCAATTAAATCAACATAATTCAAATCTAGTTGGAATAGGTAAAGGTAAAGTTCATAGATTCAAAGTGGGTGCTTCTTTTTCTTCCATCACCCCTAGAATCTTCGGATGTGACAGTTACCATGGTAATTAAATATATCAGTAAGAGTGACTTAGTGTTTAAAAAAATTAAATCTAATTCTGAATTAAGAGATTCTGAGGAAGGGGGTTGAGGATTATATCAAAAATACCTACAGTGTAGAAGTTAGAGGATATCCAGTTGCATGAAATGGTCACTAGAAAAGGAAAGGAATAAGAAGTATATGATGGATAAGTTTGATTAAAGTTCATCTCATATGTTGGAATTATGGGAATAAAGTTCATAAGAATAAGTATTTCAATGAGTGAAGAGTTAATTTAAAAATACTTTCTTCTAGAATCGTATCTATAAATCTTATTTGGAAGACACCTGTAATTTTTTTTGATTTTCATCAATCTACTTGAGTCTTAGATTATAGACTCTAGGGATTATTTTCACTCTAAATTTTATAGAAGTATTATGAAGAACTATACTTCTAGAGGATTTAGAAATTTGTATCTTATAGATGATGAAACTCTCAAGATAATGGGAAAGGGTGGCACTACCATTTGGAATCCAAATAAAATATTATTATAATAATAAGAAGTAAGACACATACCAAGGTTTAGGAAGAATTTTATTTCGGTAAGAAAACTTGATGATGTGGGTTTATGTGCCACATTTTTTGTTAGAACATGGAAATTTACATGTGATTCTATGGTTCTGGTCAAAGGAGTGAAGGACGGAACATTGTACCTGATGAAAGTTCTAGAAAGTGACATAGATTTTTGGAAAAATATTATTAATATAAAAAGTTTTGGAATTAATGTCTTGGTCACTCAAGTGAGAAATGTATTAAATTCATAGCTACTAAAGGTATATTGAAACTTGGTGTCCTGAATTATATACCACGTAAAGAGTGTATTGTTAGGAAGTAGTGAAAGGATTCTTTCCATGTAGAAGGTAAAGGACACAAGTATTAGAAGTTATAACTTTTCAATACACACATATAGATTCCTACTCCAGTATATCCTCATATAGCTTTACTATACTATATTACCTTTATCTACTATGAAACCCAAAAGGTGTGTGTGTTCTTTCATAATAATAAGTCAAAAAATTTCAAAATGTTTATTTGATAGAGAGAAATGGTAAATGGAGACTAGATGTAAACTAAGATATTTGAGGATTTAAAATTGTTAAGAATATAATGGAAGGGAGTTATAAAGTTTCTATTGGTAAAAGGGCATATTGTTTGAGTAGATTATACAAAGAACTCTAAAGTAAACCAAATTTTTATAGAGGATGATTAAAACTTTAGTATAGAAGGAAAAGAACATGTGGTTGCATGCCAGTTTTCCAAAGGAGTTTTGGGTAGGGGATATAAATTGTGATACCTATCTAGTGAACATAATAATTTATTCTTTATTGGTTTGGGAACATTTGGAGGATTTTTTTATTATAAATAAGATTGATATTTCCAATCATAGAGCCTTTATATAAATCAACTACATCCATTTTGATGATATGAAAAGTAAAAATTTAGGGTCTATGTCCCAATAATATTTTGTTTTAGGGTATATATAAGAAGTGTAACATCCCAAATCAAATCACTGAGTCCAATCCAAAATACCACATAGCCGCAGGCATGCCTCCCTATATGTCAGAGGTTTTCGAATAGAAGTAAGGGTATTGTGTGGGACCAGGGGGAGACAATATCCTTAATCAAAGTTCACAATATCAATAAATAACCCAATATGTAAATAGTATACAATAAAAGTATGTGGAAACCAATAACATACCATCTATATAAATGTATGTGGAAAAATAGAATCAAACCTGAGTATAAGGCACTAATATCCCATTGGGATGATCAAATATATAAATAAGAAAATAAAAAGGTACAAGAGGCTTTGATCTCACTCTAAGACACACCTCATCCAGGTATCCAAACTCATAGTGGGATATCCCTCTAGATGATCAAAATAGGCCTCATTCTAACCTATAATTATAATAAGTGAGGTATTCTCAGGTACCAAAATTCCATGGCCTCCCAATAAAGGTGTGAGTATAACTCAGTAGAACGCCACCAATGTGGTCTAGTACCGACTAGTAATATACAGTGTATGTGATTTTGGTAAGATCAATAAAAATTTATCATGAAATATATAAATTCTCAACATAGAATGATATCACCAAGAACACACAAGAATTGAAAAAACATGTGTCGAATGATCATGTGATTACCAAGCCACCATGAACCCTTGTTCGTACCTACATTGGATCCATGTTATAAGGATATTAAAAAGGATATTGAATTAACCAAGAGTAAGTCATAACAATGAATCTAGTCTCAAAGCTTCTCAATATACATATAGGATCTATGCCACTAGTTCAGGACACATAGAGCATCATACCTTATTTCTATCTATAGAAATACAGGGACTAGCTATATAAGTTTGCTATCACTACAATATCATTCCATTTTTCTTTCTCTTGCTTCATATCACATAGACCATCATTCCCCCACTTTTTACTCTTATGTATGATCACATATGATTGTCATACCCCCAGGTCAATCCACTAAATATTATTATGCCACCATCATCTATCTTGGTCTCATCATCACATTAGATCTAGTATCTGAACATGATTCCACTCTAAGATTTATGATCCATGACAAGTTTACCTATTTCTTAGGTACCATAGACATAACAACCTCATTATAGCATATACCATACATATTGTAAGGAAACAATAACATCATATTAATCGCACATATCCAATTTCATATCATAATAAACATTGTTCTCACATATAGGCATACCATATCACACAATGGGTCTCTATACTATTCATTCACACTCACATATGATCACTATTAATAATGGTCAACATTTTATACCACCATAGTATCACATAAAGGCAACATGGGTAAAACATAAATAGAGCACATCATATCATCAAGATTCATACAGTTACATGTGTGATCAAAAATCAAACATGGTCTTATGGGATCTAGGTATAAAGTAGCACAACAGCACACCCCAAGGTGTCCAAACATAAAAAAATGTCTCCATTGGCTACACGCACATAGACACTATATGACCAATAATAGAATATTGGTCTCACAGGATACAAAATCAGCCAGGCCTCAACCATCGGCGGCCAAGAAATAAGCCAGCACACAAGGTCCAATGTGGACCTTAGCACCGTGTCAAATTATTAGGGATTATTCCTTTAATAAATTAATACTCAAGACTCGTTAATTAATTAATCATTTTTATTATTCATAAATCATTATTAAAATTTGGGTCATTCTACCAAGTGAAAGAACCCCATAATAAATTCCAATAAATGTGTAAAAAACCAAAGGGTAGAGTACATGATGCCACCTACCTCAAGGTTTTCAACATCAAAGTCAAGGTTTTTCATGGAATTGTCACTCGAAACATGTCCATGTATTCATCATCTCAATATTCCCTCCAAGGGTTCCAAAAACTGAATCCAGCTATTTTATTTTGAAAGGAAATAAAATATCACATGTGATAATAAATTTATCTCTCCTGGATAATTTCTAAGTTATCAAATTAATCCAAGGTATGTGATAACCATTTATTCCTAAAAAAATAAATATAATTCCTCGAGATATAAGATTCTATATCTATAATAATCTCAGACAATAATGATAATCATTATTTATCATTTCCTAATAATTTCAAAATTATTTTCATTTAATAATTATTATATCCTTAATATATATAGAGAATAGAAAGAAACATATTAACAGATTATTTCTTAAATAATAATCATAAAACCATATATGATGATAAACCCACTCTTAAGAACATCTCAAGATAAAAAAGAATAATTCCCATTATTATTTTTCTAGGGTTATAGGTTTTTATCATTTAAATAGATCTTATAATTTTTTAATGAAATATTATTAATGATAAATTCACATATCACTCATAAAAAGATACTTGGAATTTATTACCTTAAGATGATTCACCAGACAATAGAATGGATGGAGAGAACTCTTCCATTCCTAGAAACCAAAGGAATAACTCAAAGAAGACTTCATAGATCCTGGATAAAGAAGTTATAGATTTCTTGGATGCAAGGGAATACCTATAAATAAATTCCATAAGGGTTCATTAATTTTATAAATAATAATACCATATATATAATCATATCTCTAAAGCCATAAATTAATTAACAATTTAATTTTTTACTCAAATATTTCTTAAATGTGGAGCATTTAAGTCTTCATAAATATGATTCTCGAACCTTTAATGATTAAAATTATCAATTTCCATAATTTTTAAGCTTTTTTAATAGTAAAAACACATTATAGGGTCAATATGGGGAAGAAGGAATGGAAATTCTGAAAAAAGGGTAAAAAGAATTACCCTTATGTGACATCATAGTGCTGCATAAGGGTAACTTGTTTTACCCATACGTAGTGATAGAAATCCAATACCATTACATGTAATACTCATATATGGGAATTAAACCCTTACATATCATAGAGATTTACCCTTATATAGCCTATTGAAATCCCATTTTACCCTAACGCAACTTGTGGTTACCATTACACATGTCCAAAGATACCTTTAAATAAGTAAGATATACCCTTATGTGAGAATAGATTTTATCTTAATAACCTTTACACAAGAAAAAATTTCCCTTATATATCCAATATTATCCTTATGTATCCATGATTACCCTTACACAGCCAAACTTACCCTTACACAACACACTGGATTTTCAGTTTACCTTTACTCAAGCCTTGTTTTACCTTTACATGGCACCTAAAAGGGATTTTAACCTTACACGGCTCAATGGGAAACCCCTCCACCCTTTTAAAAGGCCTCAAAACCCACTATTTCTCTTATTTAAACCTTTTAAATTAAGGTTTTCCTTTATGTGATAACATAAAACCATAAGGGTGATTTTTATTGGAAAATAAAAATTTCACATAAAAATAATTATAAATTATAAAAAAATGGGTTATAAAAGTGTGGATATTATAATTCAATTCATTTAATGAATTCATGTACCTAAGAAGTTTCTAAAATGGTCCTAATCAACACCCCATTCATATCTAGTATAATGAGATCGATGGAGTTTCGACCCACCACATTCAAATTATCACAAAAACACCAGTCGAAACTTCTTAGTAATCTTCCTATAAAGGTAATTATCTTAAACAACCAACACTCCATGAACCATGGAACATGATTCTTTAAAACTTGTTGGAATTATTTAAAAAGGTTCAAATTAATTTCATTCTATTTTCCCTTCCTTCTGAAATTGATAATTCCCCAACTAAGGTGAAACTCATAATAAAAACCAGTTTCCAATAGTAAAACATCTAAGAGAAAATACTGAAACCTCAAGTAACGACATGTCCAAAACACCTCAAAGATTCCCAAAAGATACAATGCTCTAAATATCCATAAATTATCCAACCATCCAAAATCAAGGAATATAACTGAAAATGTTTCATACCACAGTAAATTACTCAATGGTAACCTAGTATTTTGAACACCGAAACTCACCCCTTGATGAGCTCATTGAATCAACTCCCAACACCTCCATGTGTCTAGTCCATCAAGAATCCACATTATCCTAGCTATTCAAGTATATTTACAAGGCCAATCTAATTACAACTGTAAAGAGATAAAAAAAAGTTTGGTTCAAAAATAATCACTACACTCTCACAAAAAAGATCATCCATTACATTGAGATTGAGCTCTAACCATTAAGGAAAAAATAAGAGAATACCAAGGAATAACAACCTACATGAACGATGTCCTACTTTGACCATAGGAAGACACCCACAGAAGGAAAAAATGAGGGATTTTGAAGGAAAAACCCCAAACATCTAGATATTCTCATCATAAGGATCCATTCTATCCCAAGGAGCACAATGAACCATAAGAGTTTCGAAACCATTCACAACGAAGGATAAAACCATTCAAGATAATACATCAAAAAGGAGTAAAAAGAAGATATCAAGTAAAGTAAACCATCATCATGATCACAATAAAGGTACAAAAGATAAAATCCTTAGTGGAGTAAAATAAATATACAAGACATCCCTAGAGCTAGAAATTCTAAATTCACTTTGTAGAAGTTCTCCCTATTGGTTCACCAACAGTTAGAATCAACCACAAGGCTTTGAATTGTGCATCAATGCACTAATAATCTAAATCCTCATCAGCTTGCACTATTTTTTCTCCCAAATCCAAAGTCCACATATAGTTCCCATCATGATCTATATCCAAGAAAAGCATCATACATTCAACGCAGAACCAAACACTCCTAGGAACAATACACATCAGTCTCTGGAGTCACCATAATTATCCAATGGTCAATATTTCACAGACTACAACCCTTCCAAAAGAGAGTTCATTTCACATGTGACTAGGTTGATGATACCCACAATAGAAGTATCTTTATTATCATATCTTCATTTTAAATATTTCTCTGATCCATTTTCAATATTGTATTTTTTCTCAAAGAAAAAAATGTAAGTATTAAACACTAGGATTCCAACCCTATGATCTTCACTCCAAATGCGTTAGTTTCCAACACCAAGGTTGATCCTGAACTGAAAAAAAAAATTAGTTACCTACCATCACAACTCCAATGGACTCATCCATAGAACTAGAAACATCCTCAATGGTTATCACAACATGTCTCTTTCTCTAAACCATGTCTAACCATCACATGAATGCTCATGCTTCAAGGATTTCCTAGAAAATAATAAAAAACAACTCATTACTCCAACTAAATTATTTTTCCACCAAGTCATATAATACAAGATGGAATAACTTTTTTTAGTTTTCTATATACCATAAGGTAATGACACCACCAAAACCAAGAACTTTCATTTTTTTTGGTCGTAGTGGATACTCAAGAGGGGGTGAATTGAGTACCAATTAAAATTTCTGTTAAAAATATTTCTCTTAAAATCCCCCAATTTAAAAACAAAGTTAAACTATAGAGAATCTATACAGAGTGTAAATGTTCAATCAGTTTCTCAAAGATTGATTAGGTCTCAGTTGACTTAATCTGAGGATTAAATTAACTTTTTAAATTAACTTACTGGTTTACAATAAGTACAAACACTTGCTAATTTAACTATCAAAGTATCTTTAAAATAGTTTTGTATTTAAAAGTAATATCAGCGGATTATGAAATATATGTATATAGTATGATTATGAATTAAACTAAAAAACAGAGTAGAAATAACCAAGAGGTTCAGTCTCAAGACGAGACTTATTCCTCTCAAAAATTTATATAAATTGATCCACACCCTGGATCGGGGGTAAACAATAGTACACTATTGTCCAGGTCCAAATACTTCCACCACAGTTATACGTGGGAAACACAAAAAACAGCACACAAGCTATCCAGGTCTTACTCGACCTCTACCACTATCCACAGTGGGAAACAAAGGGTTATGAAGTTTGAGTGAGGATTTAAGAATCCTCCAGTTTTTCTCAGGAGACAGTGTGTGTGTAAAATAAATAGGGTACACACACTGCTCGAAATGTAAAGATGGAATCACTAAATAAAGTGAGATAGAGAGTTTAGAAAATTTTTAGTTATTGGTAGTGCAGCTTTGGAATCGTTTGATTTGTCTGATAAGCTTCTGAGTCCTTCTTTGGTTTCTGCTCAGAAAACAGAGTGTCGTTTTCTTCCTTGATTTCAGTTTCAACTTAGCAGTCTGAGTGCATTAAGTGTTCTTGGAAGTTCACTAAAGATGCGACTTGTGTTCTCCTTGAAAATGAGTAGCTTCGTGTATGTCCAGAATTCTTGGAGTATGAATGTATACTAGTGAAAAATGCTCCACGTTTGAATGATGTTCAGCTCTTGTATTTTTCACCCGTGTGCCTTCTTTGTTCTTGTATGCTTGTCGTATGCACTACTTCACATTATCTTGTTCCAGCTAGGTCTTTATCTTCCCTTTTATATCTTTCATCTCCGGTAAAAGAATGATTACTTTTTGCATGGGTACTAGGTACGGTTTCCTGACATGGAAACAGAATTCATTAAATAACATTGAATGCATTAAAAACATCAAATGTAACTGTTATCTTAATAAAGAAATAGTATTGAGAGTATAGATTTTGACTGGTTGGTCAATTAGTAGCTCATGTTGGTAAATGTGTACGGCGTACTTTGTATAGCAGGTCCTTCCATCGGTAGCTCTTTGATCTTGCATCGGTTGCTCTGTATACAAGTGACTTCGTTCCATCGGTTGCTCGATGTATCGGTGACTGTACTTATATCGGTATACTTACTCTATCAGTAACTATCTGTGAACTGGCTCTATCGGTAGACTTCTGTCTATCGGTATCTCTTGTATGTCGGTAGCTCTGGTCTGTTTGTCAGTCGGTAGCACGGTAGACTGGTTCTATCGGTAGACTTCCTCATATCAGTAGCTCAGGTTTGTGATTGTCAATACTCGTATCAGTAGGCTTAATCTATTGGTAACTACTAGTAGACATGCACATCGATAGCTCCATTTTTTTCTATCGGTAGACTTGGTATATGCTTACCGGTAGCTCTGTTCATATCAGTAGCTCTGCATATTGGTGACCTTTGTGTATCAGTGACTCTGTCTATCGGTAGACTAGGTCTATTAGTAGACTGAGTACCAGTAGCTCTTTATCAGTATCTATACGTAGACCAGTGACTTATACTTATCTGTTTTTATGAAAAGCATATCCGAATGGATTAGAAGAACTTCAGAACTCATATAAACATAGATAAACATGGATTAACATATCTCAGGGATTTTTTTAATATTATTATCATCTTGATCACAGATTGAAAGAATTAATATATAGAAAAACATTATATTGAGACTATAAAAGTATATGAAAGCAT
Organism: Viscum album; assembly: GCA_963277665.1. Lineage (NCBI taxonomy): Eukaryota > Viridiplantae > Streptophyta > Magnoliopsida > Santalales > Viscaceae > Viscum > Viscum album. The sequence continues at coordinate 394,535,355 of OY728158.1, forward strand.
AATTTGGATTATCAAAACATGTGAGGTCAACACATTTCTTCTCTTAGAAATGGTAACTCTTTGCTATCAAGTTTCACCATGTACTACCCATCTAATGAGTGTTATTTCATGTTGTTTAGAATCCACCCATGATCAACCCTCCTAGTCCTAACCACCTAGGAACTTCACTCTACATCTGATGAGAGTTTCATTCCAAACTAAAAGGTCAGTAAAAACTATATTTTATCATCAATGAAACAAGAATCCAAGCACTGTGTAACCCAGCCTTGTATCATGATTACCATCACTCAAGGTGCCCATAATCTCAGGTGGAAAGGCAACTTTAAATACATTACTTTGAGACTTTCATAAGTTACTTATATACATAGGGTATTTTATTCAATGAAATACACCCTTATGGAACTAACCTTGACTACGCCTTAATAAGGAATATCCTCACTCGGGTTATCATTAAATAGCATGAGACACCAGCTCACTAGTAACCATAGTCACGTTCAATTAAATATAATTTCATTAGATTCTATATGGATTACTCCACATATACTTTAGTTATAACCCTAATCAATCAGACTTATCCATATTCCACTCACATGAGGTTCTTTACTAAGGCCATTACTACCCGACAAAGACCAAACAGGTGCACTGCACCACTCATGCATTGAGGGACTACATCATCGTCACTATCATCAGTGCCATCATCATAATTATAATCACCACTAAGGTGCACCACATCATAGTCTCACATGACCTAAAATCAGATGTGGATACGTATAGAAGTTCAACTAAAATAATTCCATTAATAACTCATATGTGAAACATAGTATAATTCATTGACACCTAAACAGCTGAGTTATCCATTGTCAGTACTATCACACGAAAGTATCTTACATGTCATGAGAAACATATGTGTCAAATATGATACATGTGATTCCTCTTGAAGAAATAGGAAAGATTAAAATTCATATGAAATTATAATAAAAAAACCATGTGTTTCACATGTGGTGAAAACATATGATAATAGCATAAACCAAGAACATAGGTGGTATGCCTTGGTAACCTAGACTTACCTTGGAAATTGTGTTCATGACACACCAGTCCAAATTTCATCCAAAGATCTAGAACATTCATATGCCTCGTATCTACAAACTCCCCAAAATAAGAAAATTAATAAATATTGTCCTCTGATACCATTTTGTAACATCCCAACTCAAATCACCGAGTATGAGATGAAATTCCATATGACCTTAGGTTCACCTCTCCATATGCTAGAGGCTTTTGACTAGCATTGAGGGTCTTGTGTGGAACCATGGGGAGACTATACCCTCAATAAAAGTGCATGATATTACTAAATAACCCAACATGTGAATAATATAAAATCATTATAAGTGGAAACCAATAATATACCAACTCTATGAATATATGAAGAAACAAAAAACTCAAATATGAGTACAAAACACAAATATCCTATAGGGAAAATCGCATACATAAATAAGAAAATATCAAATTACAAGAATCCCTGCTCTCACTCCAAGCCAAAATGCGTCCTAGTGTCCTAACCATAGTGGACTATCTTGATAAATGATCAACTCATGCCTCATACTAACTTATACCTATAATAAGTGAGGGTTTCTCGGGTACCCAAGTGTCATGGCTGCCTGAGCAGGGTGTGAATAAAACTCAATAAGACACCACCAACTTGGTCTAGTACCCAACCAAAAATATACAGTGTATATGCATGTGATAAGATCAACAGAAAGTAATCAGGCAATACATAACATCTCAATATAGAATAATATTACCAAGAATACACAAGTAGTAAATAACCAGATGTTGAACGGTCATGTTCATACCAAGATACTATGAAGTCTCAGATATACCTACTTAGGATTCATGTTGGAATTAAATTTAGAAAGGATATTGAGGTAAACAAGGTAAATTCACAACAATGGATCCATCCTAAAATCTACTCAATATCTATACAGGCCCTTGACCATAGGTTAGTCCACATATACCATCATACCATATCCCCCTATCTAGTTGTAAAGTTCATTAGACTTGAAGTCACACCACACTTGGTCATCATTCCTTATTGTTATCTCTTGGGTCAGGGCACATAGATCATTATTCCCTACTTCTGTCTCTCGAGTCCAATAACATATGATCATCATGCCCCCATTTCAAGACACTCAAGTCCATCATGACCCATCATCTATATCCATCTCATCATCACATCACATGAAATGTATCAACACACTCCCCCTAAAGGGATACCAAGCCACGATGGGTCTACCTATATCTTAGGTACCATGCACAAAACAACATCAACACAACATATACCAAACATATCATAAGGAAAAAGTGTAATCATAATAGTCACACATATCTAGTTTTATAGCACAAAAAACATGTTTCTCACACATAGGCATACCATATCACACAATAAGTCTTTATACTATGCTTTCACACTCTCATGTGATCACTATCAAGCATGGTCAACATGGTATTCCATCACAAGTATCAAATCATAGAAACATTGGTAACATATAAATAGAGCATGGAATATCATCAAGATTCATATAGTTGCACATGTGATCAACCATAAAACATGGTCTTGAAGGATCTAGGTATCAATTAGTACAATAACACACCTCAAGGTGTCTAATAATAAAACATGGGCTCCACACACACATCATGTGATCAATCATCAAAAATAGGTCTCATAGGATACACAACTAGTCAGACCTAATATATTGGTGGCTAGGAAAAAATTCATCACACAAGTTACAACATGTCCCTTGAAACTATATCAATTTATTAATCATGATTCCTTTAATTAATTAATCCCCAAGAATCACTAATTAATTAATCGTTTTTCTTATTCATAACTCATTATGAAAATTAGGGTCCTTCACCCAAGGTGGAAAAAATCATAACACATTCCAATAAATGTGAATAAAACCAAATGGTAAAGTACATGGGACCACCTACCTCAAGGTTATTTATGTTAATGTCAAGATTCATCATGAAATCATCACTAAAAATACATCCATGTATTCGTTGACTCAAAACTTCCAATAAGGATTCCTAAAACTGAATCCAACTTTTTTATTTCCAAAAGAAATAAAATATCTCATGTGAAAGAAAATTATCTCTCATGGATAATTTATACATTATAGAATTTATCCAAGGTATGAGATAACCATTTCTTTCTTAATGAATAATTATAACTCCTCATGTGATAGCATTCTATCTATAGAATAATCTAAGACAAGAATGATAATTTTTCTTTATCATTTCCAAATAATTTCTAGATTATTATCATTTAATAATTATTTTGTATTTAATATTAAGAGGGACTAGGAAGATCCATATTTATATAATATTTCTTATAGAGTAATTACAAAATCACATATGATGAAAAACACCATCTCAAGAACTGCTTGAGATAAACATGAATAATTATCATTATTCTTTTCCATGGTTATGGGTTATCATAATCTAAAGAGCTTTTATCATTTTTTATAGAAATATTTTAAATAATAAATTCACAAATCACTCATGAAAATATTCCAATAATTTATTCCCTTAACATTTCACACCTAATAATGGAAGAGGGAGAGAGAACTCTTCCATTCCTGGAAACCAAAGAAATAACTCAAAGAAGACGTTGTGGATCCTATAAAAAAATTTATAGGATTCCTAAATTTAATGGAAGATCCATAAATAAAGGAAAAAAGGTATTAGATATTTTATAAATAATAATGGTGTGTACAATGTCGTATCTTTAAAGCAATAATTTAATTAGAAATTTAATTTTTATCTTAACTATTTATTAATTGCATAGAGTTTACATATTTATAAATATGAGCCTCAACCCTTTAAGGTGATAAAGAATCAATTAACATAATTTTTAGGCTTTTAAAATATTCAAAGAATGTTATAGGGTTGATATAGGGAATAAGTAAAGGATATTATTAAAATAAGGGTGAAAATAATTACCCTTATGTGACATAATAGCATTGCATAATGGTAACTTGTTTTACCCTCACACGGTGACAGAAATCTACTGAACATAAATTGAATAAACTTATGTGGTATTATTACCCTTATTCAACATAGTGGGTTACCCTTACATAGCCTATAGAAATATTATTTTAACCTTACGTAACTTGTGGTTACCCTCATACAGGTCTAGAGTTACATTTACCTAGTAAATCTCTATCCTTATGTGATTAGTGGGTTTCTCCTTATTACCTTTACACGAGATACAATTAACCTTACATATCCAATATTATTCTTATGAACCATTATTACCCTTACATATCCAAGCATACTCTTACATAGAACATTGTATATTTAGTTTACCATTATGCAATCCATGTTTTACATTTATTCAGTACCTAAAAATGGATTTTACCCTTACAAAACTCAAGGGAAAACTCATCCACCCTTAAAAAGGCCTAAAAACCCACTCTTACCCTTACTTAACCCTTGTAATTCACGGGTTACCTTTACATAGTACCATAAAACCATAATCAGTGGTGTTTTTTATTGAAAAATTAAATGTTCACATAAAAATACTTATAAATTGTAAAAAAATGGGTTATAAAAGTGATGATATTACATGAAAACTTTGGATTTTGAATCTAGGATAATTACTTATGAAAGTTCATACAAAAATAAAATTTTATCTTTGATGGGATATCATATGAAGGATCAAAACCAAGTTGAAGTTATAGATGATATCAAAAAAACATCGCAACATGAGTTTCATTAAAATGGATGTTAAAAAGTTCAAGATTATTTAGGGTGTACATCAATTTTGGAAGCAGAATATAATTTAGAAGAAGTTTTGAAAGTAATTATAATTTTCTTTATGTTTCCACGGATATAAGTTCTAGAAATATCATGGACTATAGAAACTCAGGGTTGATCTCTGGAAAGAAATATTCCAAAATCAGTGGTTATGGAAAGAGTTAAAACACATAGTTGATTATAGATATTTAACATGATTTTATGCTATAAATAGAGATATATAAGTGACCTACACTGCTTTATTTTCATATATGATGGATAAATAAGGAATAAAATAGATTCCTTAAATATCTTCAAGACATTTGGGCTAATAGAATGACCTACTAAGAGGAGATTACTTCATAAAAATAGATTTTATTGAGTAAAGTAGGAAGAATATGGTAGAAAATGGTAAAAGTAAAGGAGTGTATTAAAAGTATTTCAATATATATAAGGATTATATTATTCAAAAAAAAATATTCCAAAAAATAATTTGATGATTTGTATGGTACTCCAAATAATTTTCATGGAAAGTCTTCATATCAAGTTTCTAGATGTTAAAACCTAGTTTTTTCATGGATACTTTGAAGAGGATAATTATATGGAGAAGTCGCAGGGTTTTATGGGAAAACAAAATGATCATCTCATGTTTTGGTTTAAACATAAATTATATAGGCTTAAACAAGTACCTGAGAATTACAGCCATAATTTTAATACCTTCATGTGAAAATAGAAGTTCATATGATGTAATAAAGATCATTTATTTTACTATAATCTATTTCATAATGGGAGAATTTTTATCCTTCATATCTATATGAATGACATGATTTTAATCAGGATGATGAAGGAAATATTGAGGAGCTAAAGTTTAACTTGTCTGAATGTTTAGAGATGAAGGATCTTAGTCAAGAAAAATGGATTTTTGGGATTTAGATTATAATGCGCCTAAATTATAAAACATTATTCCTGAACCATTCTGAAAAAAAAATATTTGGAATTTTTTAGAATGATAAAAGTGAATCATGTTAATACTCTTATGGTTGGAAACATAAAGATGATAAAAAAGAAGGCACCTAGAATGGAAAAAATGATAAGCGTATTGAAAATGTTCTATTTTCATCTAATTCCATAAGCTTTATATATTATATGGTTTTTATGGGGATAGAAATTATAATTGTAGTGAGATTAGTTAGTGGTTTCATGGATAATTCATACATGGAACACTGGTAAGTGTTTAAGTGGATACTATAATATCTCAAAGGTTCCAAAAGTTTTTTAATGTATTTAGAAATGGGTAAACCATTACTAGTGTTTATTTATTCTTACTTTGTTGAATATGAAAACACTAGAAGGAGAAAAACTAGATATTTTCTCACATATAGAGGAAGGTATGTGATTTGGATAATGAAACTTCAACTAGTGGCTTCACTTTCAATAATTGAGGTAGATTATGTTGAAATTTGGAAGCTAGGAAGGATTTTATTTGGTTTAAATGTATATTAATGGATCTCAAAATAAGGTAGTAGGTTGGGATGCTATTATATGATTCACAAAGTATAATCCACTTAACCAAAAATTTGATGCTTCACTCTAGGGAAAGTAATATTTAGTTGAAGTATCACTTTATCAAGAAGTTTTTAGACAACAATGTGTTGGACCTATGAAATTTTTATGGAGTTAATAATTTTAAATGCATATTGACTAAGTTATCTATTTGATGTATTCTAGGATAGTTCTACACTTCAGTAAATATAGGATAACCAGAAACATGTTAGGGGAACTATGTATCTACAAAAGAAGATTTATAAAATAAAGTATTTTCAGATATTTATAGAGGACTTGAAAGTGAAGAGTGAAAAATAATTCTCAAGTGGTAAACTATTAGTATTGGTTGGTATGAGAACCATTTCTTGTATAAGTCTTAAAATTTCCAAAATTATTCATTCTAGAAGCACAATATAGAACTGAAATTTATTGGTAGTATAGCGGTACCAAATTCAATAAGTAGAAAAGAACAACAATAACAAATCAAAACCAATATAAAAGGATAGAGGATATAAAAGTAAAATATCTTTCATGTAAGAGTAATCAAGAAGATTAAAATAAATATTAAGGTTAATCCAATTGGATATATAGGATTAATCTAGAGTATATAATTTAGATCTAGTATTGTTGAATAAAAGAAGGAGTTAATTTGATTGTTTCCTTTGACTAAATGATGGGAATCCTGTGAAGACTAAATCTATAGAGTATGCTCTATGAAAATATTGTAAGGTGGTAGAAATTGGATACTAGATGTATGTTGTGAATTTATTCTATTAATATATGGATTTTTTTCATTTTTTATGAGATTTTTTGTTTTGGTAAAATTTTCTATTTCTTAGTAATAAAAGTTTACATCATTACCCTATGGAGTAGGACTGAGTCTAAACCACGTAAATTCTTCATATTATTATTTTATTTTTTCTTATATCATTATATTTTGGAAGTTATTTTATAGTGTATGGGGGTATTGTAGTACATGGTTGGGGTTTATTTTCTTCTCAGTTTTAGATAAAAAATTACATGAGTTTTTTTGGATTTATTAGTTCCAAACATTATTTCTGATTATTGAAGTTATAGAGGGTTCTTTTATTTTGATAGGTTTTGAACCCAACATTTCAGTAATAATATTTCATATATTCAATTTAAAGAATCTTATTTAAATAAACCTTCTATACATCCTCTTGAAATTCTCATTATAGGTTTCCTTTCCGATGAAACCATTTCCCGATTATTTTTTTCAAATGAACTTTTCCAAAAAAAATATCTCTATTTCAACACCTTCTTCAATCATTGAGATAATCATGATACATTTTCCCTGAAATCTCCAACACCATATATAATTCTTACATGACTTAGCTCGATAGTAATGGTGTATCTATATCTATTAACCATTTGGAATTAGTATAACAAACTATATCTCTCTGTAGTTTATGGAGGAGTTTTAGGGTATTTAGGTAATTAGAATATGAGCTTTTAAAGTTATATCCTATTATTCTTTTTTTACTTTGTTTTAATTTTTTATTATCAATATATGTTGATTCTTATGACTCATATTGGTTTCTATAAATAACTTGTTTTATATTAATCCAATGGTAATGATTTAGGGGATATTCTTTCTACAAAAATAAAAATACAACCAAACCTATTTTTTTTAAAAAAAGTTAATCTTACTCTCATTTTTTAGTTGAGTGGTGATGGATTTACACATCCTCCTCCCCTTGTTATTTCAAAATCATTCTCTTGTGACTAAATTTAGATCTATTATTTTATTTTTATATTTTATATTTTTAAATTTGTGTTTTTTTATAAGAGAAACAATATATTTATCCATAAGGGTGGATGGATGTTAATTTTTGTTATAATCATTATAAATATTTGAATTATTGGAAATACACAAAAATAGGGATATCATATTTTATGATATCCATGATTTGTATCTAATTATTTGGGTATGCAGTTTCTAATATTTTAATATATGATTGGTTTCTACCACAGTGTCTAATATACATGAGATATTTATGTTGAGTTAGAAATTCTATTTCTCACTTTTCCATTCCTTTTATTTTGTAAATCACAAACCCATTATTAAAACCTATTTAATAAATTTTCATGTAGAATGTATTTTTAGTATATTTTTATATAAAACATATTCTTTTACCATACTTAGAATATGTTTTAATGAATTATGAAAATAAACTTATATTTCTTTATTTCGATTATCGTAATGAGTATAGGATTGATAAAACATTGGACTCACCCTTATCAAATTATATGTTATACTTTTTACCATTACTATAATATTTAAAAATTATTAAATATCATATTGACATTGGTACCAATGAGAATCTGAAAAACCCTCATGATGATTATTGTAATGAAAATTATTAGTAATTCCATCAGACTGGCTTAGATTTTATAATCATATTCATAAGACTTAATTCTAATGTAAGAAATAATTTTATACTATGATGGTGTAATCCAATATTCCATCAGACATTCTGTATTTTTAGATAAGTATGAGATATCAATTTCTAGGTGTCCAAGTTGTTGCAACAAACTCAGAGAAAATATGATTTCTAGGAAATAAATATGACCATTGGGGATTCCCATATAAATATTCTATAATTATAAGAGTTTGAAGTTTATAAAATCTTTATGATTAATTTTCAATTTCTCTTTTGTGTGAAATATCTAAAGATTAACAATTTTGAACATATTGTTCCTAAAGTCATTGTAATTGTTTTAGAGTTTTGTCTTTTTAAGGAAACCTTGTCAGGTTGTCTCCTTAATAATTGTTTTGTAATTTCTTCTTGCGTACGATTTTTTGTGATTACGATCAAGGGATTATAGGGATAGGAAGATGGAGAATTCAATCATCTTGATCAAGGGATCATAAGGATAGTGAGATGGATAATCTGATTCACCGGGTTGAGGTATTTCGTAGCTTGGAAGATAGGGTCAATATTTATATCTAGGGCTTTCCTTTCTGATTAATGATAGAATTTCCTATAAGTATACAAAAATAGATACCTTTATCCATGGTTAGTGGCTACCTTACTTGTAAGTATAAAATAGGTGAATTCTTTTTATAATAGTTTTAATTCATTCCTTAATTATGTTTCTATTATATTTATTGTTTCTTTAAAAGTAATTATTTTGATGCATTTATATAAAAGAAAGTGAAACATTTTATTCATCTTTATTTACTATTTTTTTATCATAATTAATCTAATTATGATTATTACACTCTGATTAATTGGATCTATAGTTACTTCAATCTTTTACTATTTAAATTTTATTAACTCTAATTACGATTCTATAACTCTAATATTTCAAAATAAATATTTATTATGATTCTTTACTAATTGGAATAAGGTCCAATACTGTATAAGATTGTTTTAATTAAATAGTTTTGTGAATTTTTTTAGTTTAAACTCTTTTAAACTAATTTTTTTAAAACTAAACTTCACCTCCCCTCTTGTAATGTATCCATCAATAACATATTCTGTAGAGACCCGAAGCTTGACGTACATGGAGATTACATTACTTTTGTGGAATACTTAGTATATAACAAAAACACACACACAAGGATCGTAACAGTTTAGTGTCTTTGGAAACTCGGAATATAATCTTCTAATCGTGGTGAAAGATCTTCAACATCTCCCATAAAGATCTTCCTTTTTTTACCTAAAACCTTTCTTTATATCCTCGGGAAAAGAAAACATAAAAGGGTGAGCTCAAATGCTCAGTAAGGGTAAACAAAAGAAATATCAATCACATCATTTTCATAATAATATAACATTTTGGAAATCTTAACCTACAAAAGAGAGCATAATTTCATAACATGGGATAAATCATAGTAGTGAAATGAAATACCAATAATCATAACTTAAATCATAAAACTTTGTGGCATACACACATAATCATAGAGAATCATATCTTATTAGTCAAGACTCATTTCCAAGACTATCTTAGTGGACAAAGTCCATTTCTGAACCGAGTCACCCTCGTTTCAGTCCTGTTTCACTGAACCGGTATAACCTACCATTCCAGCCATGTCTATCTCATGAGATATAAAATCTTTACCCAATGCATTTTAGGGAGATATAGGTCCCACCCATCTCATAATGATACCATTCTTATGTGTGCCACAAAATAAAAAAAATCATACATCATTGAATAACCCATGTAATAAAAATGGGAATCTTAAACATCATGCCATCATAATCCATATAAGATAAAAGGACATCATAAAAATAATTCCATCATAACATAATCAAATAAATGTAAAAATAGGGATAGAGACAGAACCCTATATTATCTTAGATGGAAAATAATTTTGATAAAACACTTAAACTCTATTCTTGAGGAAAATATCCTTTCTACTTCAAAAACACTTTTCCTTTCTTAACATGTCATATAATTCTAAACTAAAAGAAGTTGATTAAAAATAGACTTTAAAACTTGTAAATAAACCTTCTTGGAAATAATGTTTTAAAAAACCATTCATGTCGTATAAGTTAAAAAAACATTCTTCTCGTACTTTTGTCGGAAAAGTCAAAAAGTACCTCGTACGAAAAACGACAAAAGATTCCTTTCATATCCTTTACTAAAAACTCACTGAAGGGTAAAATTGGATATTAACTATTGTAGAAGTATATTAATATCACATATTGAGGAAAAATGGATGTGGATGATAAAATACACCCCATTAAAATCCGAAGTATAAACAATCTCGGATAAAAATGAGATTGTGACATTTCCCTTACCTTAGGTCTGATTTGCTTCGCAAGTGTCTGAACCTCCTGTATAATGATTTAAATAATGTCATTGACTTATTACATAATCATATTCATTGTTATTATATCATATATGGTTCACTTATGACTTTATATTACCCGTTCTTTTGTAAATTCATGTTAAAGTAGCGTTTTGGGTAAAATCGTCTCATTTGTCGTTCGTGTTTTAAATTGTAATTATTCATATGATTACTTAGATCATGATTATTTAATTACAGAATATAAAACATGATTTATATATATTATATATTCAGAATATACATATATATAATGGATCGATAAATGGAAAGAAATACATCGTTCATGGAGACGGTAGGTTGTACGTACGCATGAACGCTGTTTTCGTTTCCTTATTGAATTGAGTGAAATTAAGTAGATGACATAAATATATATATACATAAATCCAGTAGTATTATTATTTCATATATTTCATGAATACTTATTATATATACTTTATAATCATTCATTAATGGTTATCGTGGAGAATGAATCTCATCGCGTCGTGGAGACGGTAGTCCGTACGTACGCACGAGCGATGATATCGTTCTCATGATCGTTGAATTGTATTGTAGTGTATGTATACTATTTAAGAATAAATATCACTTTACAATAATCATATATAGTTATTATTTACACCATTATACCGATCCAAGTAAGGTGGTGGTGGAAAATAGATTACACCATGGCGTGGAGATGGTATTCCGTACATACGCACGCGCGGTGATTTCATTTTCCGTAGGATGGATAGATGGTGAAATAGGGTTGTTTAATACTTATAATAACATATAAGTATATGAGTGATACTGATTTTATTACTTCATAATGAAACAACCTAAGAAGAAGAAGTGGAAGAAGAAATAAAGTTTAAAGAATCGGAACGGACATTACCTCTTCTTTGAAGTACTTCTTTGAGACCTCCTTTTGGGGAAATAAAATAGGTCTTTGAAGAAGACCATAACCTCTAGGATGTTTCTAGGGAAGTGGAGAGAAGAACTTGGCAGGGTTTGGCCGATCTTGAAGGCTCAAGGTGGTGTGAGGAAGAGGGGTAGGAGGTGCCCTTTTATAAGGGAGGGGAGGGGCACCTTTGGAATAACTAAAACTATTATTTTATTATAAAGTCAAGTTCGGTTTTAAATATCTCAAAATTGAGTTATTTCAAAGATAAGGTGGGTATGGGTCTAAATAATCTCATCCAATAGAATTTAGACAAGTTTAGGTCATTATATTAACCTTATCTTTTAGTTTTAACTCTTAGTTAATTAGATTGACATTTACCATGTCACTTTGTATTTTTATATTATATAGTTAATAAACTTACCATATACATCCAAGCGACCCCCAAGTTGTGTTTTATTAATATATATAACCTTATATAAGTCATTTGGCCGAACCTTAGATTTTTAGGAATAAAATAACTGTTAATAATATAATATTTTTTTTAAAAACTATTTTATGTCAATTTTGACACTATTCAATAGTTGATTTTTTTGAGACTCATAAAAGAATGATTAATTCGACCAAAGTTAATTAAATTAATCCTAACATGTCATATTAACCTATAAAATTAGTTTAATTCATAAAAAGTCTCAAATTATATTTATTTGGGTATTTATAACATCAATTATGTCAATATTTCATTAATAAGATAATTACTGCATCATCGTTATGTCATAAATTAATTAATTTATTTAATGTCTAAAAATTACAAATAAAATACCATTATGTAGGAAATCTTTTTATATTTATAATGAATATTTATAGTCGAATTTATCTTATGTATAACCCCATATTAAAAATTATTTACTTATTAAACTTTGATTTCAACTATTTTAACCCTTCTTTAAATAAATTAATAATAAATGTCCTAATCTAATCCAAGTGGGACTAAATGGTCATATTTTATTCCTAAGGTTGTTTTTGGTCGAATTACACTTGTCCAATAGAATTAGGAGATTTGTTAGGGTAGTAATAATATCATTTGTACCCTTAATTACCCTATTTACTTTTAACCGTGGTAAAAAAAAGTAAAAAGTTACTATTCACCAAAAATTATTTTCATCTCATTGAACCACATTTTACTTACTAACATCAACTGTGTCTCTAGGATTTTTGAAATTCCACTCACAGAAGCGGTAAAATTAAGTTTTATGAAAAAATTCATTTTTTTAACTACCACTTAGTAGTTTCACTATTCATCAAAAAATGAAAGTTTCCATAAAAATACCAAAAATTAGGACTAAGCTATATTTGATATTATGAACTCAAAAATGATGTCTATTTTACCAAATTCAAAACATATTAGTTGCATTAATTAATTTAAAAATTAATTCCCGTCGTCAAAACAAATAGTGTGTTTTTAAGAGATAATAACCATCAAAAGATTGACACTTGTTTATGACTGGTTTAAATGTGAAATTACATCCAATGACCAACATTGTGTTAAATTGTAAAAATATAATCTAAATATACTTTAAAACCACTCAAATTAATAATTTATCACTATTAATTATTTCTATTAAAAAAGTTCTTTTTAATTAAAATTTAGTAATTTTCACTATTCATCAAAATATGAAAGTTATCCGAAAAGTACCAAAATTTCACCCTAAGCTAATTTCGATATTCCGAATCCAAAAATGAAGTCCATTTTGAAAAATAAAATTTAAAAAATTTCAAAAAGTGGTTATTACTATTCATAACGGCTAGTTTTAATAATATTTTAATAGCATATCGTTGTTTAGTGAAACGCGGTATTGCGTACTACACACGCTATCGAGGAAGGTCGTGATTGCATGTAATGCAAGGAAAGTCAAGGATGTGTGTTGTGCAAACTCCTTTTGGTGTAGCTTACAACACAAGACATTAATGAAAAGAATATTTTTCATAAAATCTCGGGGTGTTACATATTCTTTCAATCCTAGTATCAATATTACTCATATATATATATCCAAAAATTCATATCAGAGCAGGATTCCACTGGTCATATACTTTTTGAACTTTTGTATCTTTACTACTGCACGTTTTTTTAATGTTTTCTTATAAAATTTTTGTTTATAAAACTATTATACACTAATGTGTATTATGGAAAAAGAATATCTTTTTTTTATGAAATTAATGAATGTCAGATCCATAGAAAATCTAAATCCTAACAGACCTTCTATTTTAGATGGTGAGGATTATAAATACTAGAGTGGTAGGATAAATATTTTTTTTATTAACACAAGATTTGATAACTTTTTTATGTTAACTTTAGATTACAAAATTTCTGATAAGGAAGTTACTTATTTCACACATCAAGAGAAACGGGAATATAAACTAAAATATAGAGTTATAAATTCCTTTTTATGCTCTATGAAAAGAAGTATTTGCATCCAAATATCATCTTGTGAATATGCCAATAGTATTTGGAAAAAATTGTTAGTAATGTATTTTAAAACTTTATAGGTTATTAAAACCAGAATAACTATGTTAAGAGCTGACTATGAAGAATTTTATTTCCTACTGAGTGAATCTGTTGCAAAGATAAATCATAGGTTCATGACTATTATAAATATTCTACAAGATATTGGTGAGAAAAGTTTTGATGATGAAATTATTATTGACAAAATTATTAATATCATTCCCAATGAGTTTGAATCAAAGTGGAATGTTGTTGATGGGACCATAATGTTAAACAATCTTACTCTTTATGATCTTATTGAAACCCATATGAAATATGAGGGAAGATTAAAAAGAGATGTGTAGAAATAAAAGAAGAAGAATAGAGGAGTTTATTTTTCTTCTAATATTATTCTTATCAAATCTAAAACTCCTAAAAAAGTTGTTAAATCTTCAAGAAAGAAGAAATTCATTTTTCAATCTGATTCTAGTATTTCTGAATAGTCTGAAAATGAGTTGGAGAATCTTGTAAGAAGGATGAATAAGATAGTTGGAGAGAATTATTTCCAATATAGATACAATAAATTTCATAAGTATTGAAATGAAAATAAAGATAAAGTAACTTGTTATGAATGAGATAAAGTTGGACACATCGGGACAAATTGTCCTAAGATAAATAGGAGATATGGGAAAGATATAAATTCATAAAATAATTCCATGAAATATTAAAAATCTAAGAGAAATAATGTTATAAAAACTGATGACACATGGAGTGCCAGTGGAGGTGGTCATTATAAAGATATTTCTAAGAATGAATGTTCCAGACAAAAGAACATAGGTCTTTATGCCAATGCACCTAAAGTAAATCATTGTCACATGGATAAGGTAAGAACTTTTGAGAACCTTATTAATATGTCTCTAAATGAAAACTATCCTAATGAGAAGTATTTTATCTCTTTGGATGAATAATCTTTATCATCTAGTGAATATAATACTTTACCTTATTTTGAATAAGTTTCCCACTTTACTAAATTGTTTGAAAATGAAAATTTTAAAATATAAAAAAAACATTATAATTCTAAGGAAAAAATTATAAATGCTGATTTAAGAATAAATTTTTTTAAAAAAGAAATAACAAATCTTTATAAATATCTTAATAAAGCTAATTATGATGAGGATACTATTTCTAAATATTTAGAAAAAGTAATTTCTAAGAAAAATGTTGGAACCATGGTCGTTCTATGTTGGAGTTGGAGTATAATTTGTGTTTATTGTCAATCCTCATTAGAATTTCAGGAATTTTTCTAGTAAAGGGATCATACAATTCAGGCAGGCAACAGTATTGAAGGTGGCATTGTTTCCCAGTGTTTTCCAAATTTTTGGGTCCCAAAATTATAATATGGAGAAAAGTGATTTTGGAAAAGGGAGTTACGCACAAGATTGAAGGGTGTTTAGAAACTTGTGTGCAAGGCTTAATTTGGGATTAGTGCATCAAAATATGGAAAAGGAAAAAAGTGTGTGCAAGTCTTAAATGTGCACAGAAGATGAGGTTGCGTGGAAGAATATTATGTGCCCAATGTGACGTCAAAAGGGCTTTTGCACGCTCAGGAAGAATCTTGCGTGCACCGACAAAGAAGCATCAGAAACTTGCAAATAGGTTCATCGAGGCCTATAAATAGGTGGCTACCCTGTGAAAGACTTGATAATTTTCCAATGAAAATTTGGTTTCTTTGATGTGTGAAATATTTTCGTGCGAAAGAATTACAGAGAACTAATCTTGAGCGCAAGGTGTTACTTTTTTCTAAAAAGACCAAGTGAACCCTTTTGTGTAGTTGCGTGAAAGATAAGTTTTGTGTGGAAAGTAGGGGTTGTGTAAAAGTCATCTTTCATGAAAATTCCCAAATCTTGCACGCATTTTAAGGTATTTCACGCAAGTGTGGTGTTATTCTTCTGAAAAGCTTTTGAATATCTCTTTTGTGTGATCAGTTCCTTTAAGTGCATCAATTCAGTACTTCAATGAAAGTAGTGTCTTGTGATGAACAGAGACAAAGACTTCAATGAAAATCTATTAAAGCGACCTTCAAGTTGATAAACTGAGTTAGACTTCTCTCAAGGTAGTAATCTAGGGGGAGTTTACGGAAGTTATCTGAGTGACGCAGTGAGCTATCCCTAAACTATTGTAAAGGTAGTGTGACTGGCATAGAGTAAATATGATCAAACCTTGTAATCTATAAACAAGTGAATATTATTAGATTTAGGTACGACCTACACACTGTCGTCATATACTCCTTAGACGTAGCCCTTTTTTGTGAACCAAGTAAAAGTATTGTGCCATCTCCTTACTTTCTTTTGACTGAAAGATTTAACAAGTTTCTACCAACGTGGGAACAAGATCTACAACTTCAAAAAGAAAAATTTGACACCCTGATTCACCCCACCCCTCTTAGGGTGTTTCGAGGTCCTTCATGTGGTATCATAGAGAGTTTTTTTTTGTTTGATCTATCTTATACTGTTATAGAGAATTCAGCCACTGTTAGGGGAGCCCCCCTCTTTGATGGAATTAATTTTAAAATATTGAAGAAAAGAATGAGATATCATCTAATATCTCTTGGAATGGAAGTCATGTTTTCTACTTTGTAAGGAATATGTGTCCATAATCTAATAGGGCTGGCTATGACTGATGCAGACAGGAGAATTCTCAATGCAGATGCTAAAGTATAGAATTCTCTCACCGTAGCCCTTTATGATCAGATCTATCTAGAGGTAATGAGTTTCACCTCATCAAATTCCATGTGGGATAAACTTGAAAATATTTATTAAGGAGATATAAAAGTAAAGTAGGTGAAATTATAGGTCCTTCACAATAGGTTTGATGATCTGAAGATTCATATTGATGAGAATGCAGACTCCTACTTCAATCTAATTACTGAAGTGGTTAGAGCAATTCAAGGTCTAGGTTAAAAAATAAAAGAATTTGATATTTTCAAGAAGATATTGAGAAGACTTACACCCATGTACAATGAAAAGGTTTTATCCCCTGAGGAAATATATCTTTCCAAAATTTCTCTGGATGATCTGCTAAGCAGCCTGGTGGTATATGAAATGAGAGTCAAGCTAGAAGATGCTACGACTCAAGTGAGCAAGGAAATGGAATTCAAATCCATAGAAAACTGAAAATCTCAAAATATAGTAGTGGTCAAGATGACGAATAAAAAAATTCTCTCTCTCATTGCCAAGAAGTTCTATAATGGAAAATGTAAATTTAAAGGAAAGTTACCTCTAGCTTGATTTCATTTTGGAAAAGTTGGGCACATTTCCTCCCAGTGCTCAAGAAAGATTAAAGATGAAGAAATTGAAGGTGAACACATTGAGAAGCCTCATAGAAGGTTTTTCAAAAATGGATACTTCAAATCTATAAATAAAGTACAAAAGAATATTGTTGTCTATGAATAAGAATATGATGATAATGAATTATGTGAAGAATAACAACCATGATTTAAAACTGGAAACCATGCCTCCATGATGGCTACCATTGAAAAGTCAGAACCATTTGAAAACTAATTCCAATCCCAAGTTACAACTTAAAGAAGGTTTTGGTAATCATGAAAATAAGCGTAAAAGATACAATGAGTAGAAAGAAATAGTGGAAGAATTGTCATAATATGTTGATCATCTTGAAGTTGAAATTGAACAACTAGAAGAACTGGTGAAAGTACAGCAATCAATCCTTTAAAGAACATATGATGTAGTGGAACTAAAGCTCATAATCGAATAACAATAAAAGGTCATCAATGACCTTACCTAGAGATTGGAATATAATTCCAAAACTATTGAGGGACTTGAAGAATAAATTTTTACTCTTAGGAGTATGATCAAAAGTGAATCATGTTCAAAAGAAGAAAAGAAGAAAATACAATTTGGTATATTCTCATATGCTGAGCTACTAGAGAGATAAAAATGAGAGTCTGATGGATTTGAAAATATTTTGAGTGATCAAAGACCCGCATGCATGGGAAAAATTGGAATCAGTTGTGATGTTGAAACTTCAAATCCTATAAATAAAGTGGACCAGAATAAAGGTAATATGAAAGTTTATCATGTTGTAAAATCACCATAAGTGATGAAAAAGAGACCCTTAAATCAAACTGAAAGGATCACATAATACTATCCTTAAACTTTCAGGAATAACATGCAGTCAAAAAAATTTCCCAAAGAAGAATGCATGAAGAAAAATAGAAGTGAGAAGACATTTACTCTCATGAAGTTTCATTTCTGTGGATATTTGAGTCATACTATGTCATATTATGAAGAGAAAAATATCTATCTAAATGGGGCAGAGCTAGGAGTTCAACAGAGAAGAACAAATTCATATGCTACTACTTATATAAGAAACAATTTATATGGATATTTTTTTCGTTGTTCTAACTTTGGCCATAAATACATTTATTGTAGGAAGAAAAGTGACATGGAAACCTCATACCAAATTCCGAGACAAGTCAAATATCATCAACAAGATAGTGTTTCTTTTTAAAATATTATTTCTCTTCTGAAATAATATTTTGACTATGAATAACCCATGTACATGGAAGAGAGAATTGAAAGGCCATAAGAGCCCTACACTCAATTGAATATCTCATGGAAAGAAAAAAATAAAATTGATAAATCTAACCTTACAAAGGTATCCCTCAAATCTACAAAAAGAAACAGCACCTAGATTCTTAATAGTGGTTGTTCATCTCATATGACAGGTAATGAAGACTTGTTAAAGAATTTCAAGATGAGGGTTGATGGAACAGTACAGTTTGGTAATGATGGAGCTCTGAAAATCAAAGGAATTGTAAGTACTGAACCATCTAATGGAGAGCTAAATAAAACTGAACTCCTTTATGTGGATGGCCTACGTCATAATCTCCTTAGTGTGATTCAACTCTATGACTCGGGACTTATAGTTATTTACAATCATAAAGGTTTCACTATCAAGGGAAAGATAGGAAATTCACTTATAAAAGGATGTAGAATAGAAGAAAACATGTATTTGGTTGATAGTAAAGAAAACATTTGCTACATGACTTTTGAAGAAGAAAATAACATATGGAATTGGAGACTAGGGAACATCAATCAATAAGAGATGGAGAATATATAAAAACTGAATATTGTTATAGATATTCCCACTTTGAAGTGTAAACTTAAAAATTCTTATGATTCATGCATTTGGGGGAAGCTGGTATGCAGTTCATATCGTCCAAAGAATAAAAGAGAATCTCATCTTCTTTATCTCATTCATACAGATGTATGTGTCTTGATAAATGTTTCTGGAACTCATGGATAAAGGTACTTTTTCCTTTTCATAAATTATTATAGTATAATGGAATGTGTAATGGTTATACACAGGAAACGAAAAGTGCTTGACTGCATGAAAAAATATCATTTAATCAATGAGAAATATATTGGATGAATAATCAAATTGTTGTGATCTGACAATGGAGGGGAATATACATCCATTGAATTTGAAAATTACTTCGAGAAGTATGGGATACAACACAAGGTAGCTTGTGATATTTCCACAACAAAATGTATTTGTTGAGAGCAAGAATCAATAGGTCAACAAAATGGAAATAACTATGTTGATTGAGAGTTGTATTCCTCAACATTACTATAAATAGGTCATTCAAGCCGCAGTGTATATTCAAAATCGTAAAGGGATTTATATGGGTGAGAATAAGACACCATATGAATTATGGAATGGAAAGAAGACCTATTTGAAATACTTTTGTGTTTTTTGAAGTAAATGTTTCATCAGAAACAAAGAAGGAAATCAAGGGAAGTATCGTGACAATGCAGACGAAGAAATTTTCCTTGGATACTCAATGAACAGCAAAGACTACGAGTGTTTCAACAAGCACCTGGGAAGGATTTTGGAAAGCAGTGATGTTAAGATCATTGAAGAGAAACCCGCAAATGATTTGAGGAATTCATATGCTAATGTGATAGAAGATGAGGAATAAATTGGACGTGGATAAAATGCAAATACAGAAATTGAGGAAGGTGTAAAAAATTCTCCGGAGTAGCATCATGATGTTGACTCAAAATAATAATATGAAGAGGAAACCATGGTTGAGGAGAATTTGGTTGAATCTCAAAGGAGAAATTAAAGGGCATAGATTGATCAGTCCAATATTAACAGGGATCAAAATGCACCTACACAGACAAGGAGAATGAGAAATAATGCACAATCTGAATTTCTATCCATTGTGGAACCATCCTAATTTGAAGAAGTGTCTAAGGATGAGTCTTGGGTGAAATCAATGAATGAAGAGACCCAAAGGTCACAATGTTATTGGTACGAAGTGGATTTTCAAGAACAAATTTGACGAGCATGGAAATGTGATCAGAAAAAAGGCGTGCTTGGTCTATAAATGATATTCACAAATTGAAGGTGTTGATGTTGAGGATACATTTTCTCCAGTAGTAATACTGGAGTCAATCAGGCTGTTTATTTCCATGGAAATCCAAAGAGAATATAAAGTGTATCAAATGGAAAACAAGACATCATTCTTAAATGGAGTCTTGGAAGAAGAAGTATACATTGAACAACCCATGGGGTTCTTTCCTGGTAATGATGAAATGAAGGTTTGAAAACTAAATAAGGCCCTCTATGGTTTAAATTAGGCAATGTGAGCATGGTATTCCCATCAAAATTCCTATCTCAAGAAGCTGGAATTCAAAATAGGAGGAGTAGATCACAATATCTATGTGAATAATTCTCATAAAGATTAGTTCATGGTTCTAGTTTATGTGAATGATATTATATTTGGTAGTAGCAGAAAGGGATCAGTTGAATAATTTTCTAATCAAATCAATTAAAATTTTTAAATGTCTACGATTGGAGAACTCACATACTTCTTAAAGATGTGGGTGATTTAGTAGAAGGATTACACTTTCATTTCTCAATAAAATTATGCAAAAGAGATGTTGAAGAAATTTAATATGAAAGATTCCAAACCAATGGGGAATCTGATTTTAGTTGAAAAAAACTCATAATGCATGAGGATGGGATTTCTGTGAATCCCACAATGTATAGAAGAATCATTGGAATCTTATTGTACCTGACAGCGACACAGCCGAATATTGTATTTACAGCATGTTTAGCGACCCACTTTCAAAGTAAGACAAAGGAAGAACATATAGAGGATGTTAAATGAATCATAAGGTACATTCAAGGTACCCAAAATTATATCTTATTCTTTACTGCAGAAAAAGATAATGAATTATATTCATTTTTAGATGCTGACTGGGTTGGGGATGTAGTGGACAGAAAATCCACCAATGGTGGAGATTTCTATATTGGAAAGAAATGTGTGGTCTAGTTGAGCAAGAAACAGAAGAGTACTTCTCTTTATACTATTTAATATGAATATATATCTGATATAAAGGCGTTCACTTAGTAACTCTGGATGAAGCAACAACTAACTGACATAGGTGTTGAGGTAAAACAACCAATAGTGACTTACTGTGATAACAAGAGCGCAATTGATCTTACGAAGAATCATGTTCATCATTCTTGTATAAAATATGTTGAAATAAAATATGACTTCATCAAGGAAAAGGTTGAATAAGGCGTAATCAACATGGAACATGTGGGAACAGATGAGCAAGTGACTGACAGTATGACCAAGCTGTTGTCAATGGCTGTTTTTGAGAAACATCAGTTGAAACTCGGTGTTCAGCCACCTCCTAGTGCATGAGGAGGCTATTATTTTTTCCTCTCCTTAGTTTTTTTAACTATATTTAATCTTTTTGTGGAAGTGATGTAGGTTTATGGGGGATATACTATCTTTGGGGTGTGTTTTGAGCTATACAATGAATAAATACTAGTTTTTGGGTTTATTGCCAATGGGGGAGAGGGAATAAATTCAACACATGTATTGATTCTATGACATAATGATAATTCGGTGTTAGTAGGATAAGGAATAAATTCTGGACATGTAATGATTCTATGACCCATTCAACACATGTATTGATTCTATGACACGATGAGAATTTGATGTTAGGAGGAGAAGGAATAAATTTAGGACATTTAATGCTTCTGTGACACAGTAAGATAATATATTAGACATCATTAAGAATTCCAAAACACGATAACCCAATTCAAGCTTCCCATTTTGTTTTATACACCGAGAATTACTCATGTAGACTTAGAGTGTTGGCTAAGTTGATTCTTACATATCATGTTTTGATATTGGCTGGTGCTCTATTAAACTTATCTGGAGATTGCCAACAAACCCATAGGGGTATATTGTTGGAACCATGGTCGTTCTATGCTGGAATTGGAGTATGGTTTGTGTTTATTTTCAATCCTCATTATAATTTTATGAATTTTTCTAGGAAAGGGATCATACAGTTCAGGTGGGAAATAATATTGAAGGTGGCATCGTTTCCCAATGTTTGCCAAATTTTTGGGTCCAAAAATTAGAATATGGAGAAAAGTGTTTTTGGAAAAGGGAGTTGTGTGTAATATTGGAGGGTGTTTAGAAACTTGTACACAATTCTTAATTTGGGATCTGTGCATCAAAATATGGCAAAGGAAAAAAGTGTGCGCAAGTCTTAAATGTGTGTGAAAGATGAGGTTGTGCGGAAGAATCTTACGCACCCAATGCGACGTCAAAAGGGGTTTTGCACACTCATGAAGAATCTTGCACGCACCAACAAAGATGCATCAGAAACTTGTGTGCAGATTCATAAAGTCCTATAAATAGGTGGCTACACGATAAAATATTAAAGAATTTTCTAATGAAAATCTGGTTGCTCTGATGCGTGAAAGATTTTCTCACAAAATAATTATAGAGAGTTAATCTTACAAGAAAGGTGTTCCTTTAGTCTGAAAAGACCAAGTGAACCCTTTGGTGTAGTTTTGGGAAAGATAAGGTTTGTGTGGAAAGTAGGGGAATCATTAAATTCATCTTTTTCAATAATTCCCAAATCTTGCACGCAAGTTGAAGTATTGCGTGTAAGTGTGGTTTTATGCTTCCGATAGGATTTTGAATATCTGGTTTGTGTAATAATTTCCTTCAAGTGAATAAATTCAGGACTTCGATTCAAGAAATGTCTCATGCTGAATAGAGTCAAATACTTCAATGAAAATTAATTAAAGCGACCTTCAAGTCGATAAACTGAGTTAGACTTCTCTCAATGTAGTGAGTTAGGGGGAGTTGACGGAACTGATCTCAGGGATGTAGTGAGATATCCCTAAACTATTCTAAAGGTAGTGTGCCTAGAACATAGTGACTGTAAATGAACCTTGTAATATATATACTAGTGAATATTATTGGATTTAGGTACAACTGACACACTGTCAGCATATACTCCTTGGATGTATCCCTTTGCTGTGAACCAAGTAAAAGTGTTGTGTCATCTCCTTACTTTATTTTGACTGATAGATTTACCAAGTTTCTACCAATGTTTGAATAAGATCCACAACTTTAAAAAGAAAAATTTGACACCTTGATTCACCTCTCCCCTCTCAGGGTGTTCCGAGGTCCTTCAAAAATTTCTTTACAAACTAGTTTTGATAATCTTAATTCCAAAACTACTACTGGTGATGATAATAATTTAGATGTAAAACTAAAATATGAAATATATTCTTTGAATAAACTTTTTTCAAACTTTACTACTGGTAGATAAAACTTTTATAAAAGGTATAAAAAAATTCCTCATGGGAATAGTTTCAAAATGGGGTTTTCTGATAAAAACCCTATTTTAGTAACATTTTATTTATTCCTAAAATTGGTCCATTTTTTACAAAATGTCAAAGTGGTGGACATTGGAAAAAGAATTGTTACTTAAATAAATTTTAATCCCTAGGTTTCCATTAGTTATATTTTTATAAACAAATATGATTCCAAAAAAAATTATAACATTACTGAAACCTAAGAAGGTTTGGGTGCTGAAAGTCTTATGTTTTTTGTAGGAAAACAAAGAAAGTACCAACAAAAAGAATACATGGTACATGGATAGTGTTTTCTCTAGGAATATGATGAGTAAAAAATATTTTTTAGAAAATATTATCAAGATTAAAGGTGGAGAAGTTTCTTTTGAAGATAATGCTCAAGGAGAGATTATCAGAATAGGTAACATTATTCAGGTTGGTAAAACTTTAATTTCAAATTTTTTGCTCATTAAAGGTATTAAGCACAAACTTATAAGTATAAGTCAATTATGTGATGAATCTTACATAGTGAACTTTAATAATGATAAGTTTTTAGTACATAGTTCCAATAATGAATTTATTCTTTCTACCAATCGGTATGAGAATGTTTATAGACTTAAATTAGAAGACCTGAAGAGACAAGAATTACATTTCCTAAGTATAGTGGAAGACCAATCATTGTTATGGTATATAAGGTTAGTAAACTATAACCTTAGAAACTTATCCAAGTTTACTAAGAAAATACTTGTTAAGGATCCACTAGAACATAGGTTTGATTCTTCAAAATTTTATAACCCATGTCAATATGGTAGGCAATATAAGTCAATTTTTAAATCTATTAGTAAAGTCTCAACATCTAATGATTTATAGTTAGTGCACATGGATTTATTTAGTCCTACAAAAACTGGGAGTATTTGATGAAAATACTATATATATGTATTAGTTGATGATTACACTAGATACACATGGTTATATTTCCTCACAAATAAATATGAATCTTTTTTTATTTTAAAAATTTTGTATCCAAATTTAAAAAATGAGAAAACCCTTACCTTGATAACTATTCATAGTGATCATGGTGGATCATTTTTAAATTCGAATTTTGATAATTTTTGTAGTAATAAAGGTATAGAAAATAACTTTTAATCTCCTAGAAACCATTAGAAAAATGGTGTCCTTAAATGAAGAAATTGAATTATTTAAAAAATAACAAGAACCATGGTGAGTGAATACTCAATTTCTAAACATTTTTGGGTTGAAGTAGTTAGTACTTCCTTCTATACTATAAATTGAGTTTTAATTAGAACTTTTCTTCATAAAAATCTTTGTGAGTTGTAGACTAATAGAAAACCAAAAGTTTCTTACTTCATAGTTTTTGGTTGTAAATTACTCATCTTGAATATGAAAGATAACATACATAAATTTTCACCCAAATACTATGAAGGGCTATTTTTAGGTTATTCCACTACTTTTGAGGCATATATAGTTTTTAATAAAAATTCCTATATTGTTGAGGAAACAGTACATGTTAGGTTTGATGAAACCAACACGTTTATTTTTAAACAACCTTATCCTACATCCAAGTATGTTATTGAAAAAACTAGTTTTCAAACTTTGTTAGAAACTTCTTCTCATAAGGATGTAACTCAAGAAATTTTTCTAAAATTATTCCTCAAGAATATTTTATACCTTATGTTGAAGAACAAAATTTTCAAATCATAATAAGTCATTTGTTTCTTAGGAATCATCCTAGTGGTAGTACCATTGGTGATGTTGATCAACTAGTTAGGAATATAATTTCCTTAAGGAATGAAATAGAACATCTAGCTTTACTTTACCAATTTGAACCAAATAAACTTGATGAGTTTTTAGGTGATGAGTATTGTATTAAGGTTATATAGGATAAACTAAATGAATTTTAAATAAACAAATTCTAGACCTTTATTGAATGACCTAAAGAAACTTCTATAATTTGAGTAAAATTGGTTTTTAGAAACAAATGTGATAAAAATGTAATTTTTATTAGAAATAAATATAGAATTGTTGATAAAGGTTATAATATTAAGGACCCCAGAACACCCTGAGAGGGGAGGGGTGAATCAGGTTGTCAAATTTTTCTTTTAAACTGGTGGATATTATTCCCATATTGGTAGGAACCTATTAAACATGTGTGAAGAGGAAGTGCAGAAAATAAACAATCACATGCAAAGAAATGACACAACAATTTTACTTGGTTCACCATCTAAGGAGAATATGCCAACAATGTGTCAGTGATACCAAAACCACTCATCTTCACAAGTTTCTAAATATAAGGGTTTTGCATAGTCACTATATGCTTGGTGAACTTCTTTTATAAGGTTTTTGGGATAGCACACTGTGTCCCTCGGATCACTTCAGCTGACTCCCCCTTCCTCACTGTGTTGGAAGAGTATTCAATTATTTTATTAACTTGAAGGTCACTTCAATGGTTTATCATTAAATTTTTCATCCTCAAATTGAAATGGATGTTATTTTGAAGTCTTATTATCACCCAAAGATGTGACTTAATTTCCCGCACTCTGATAGGTTATGGTAATTAATTTTGAAAAATGATTTGGTTAATTTTTAATATTTTTTGGGTGTTCTTTATACCACTTTACCTCCTATTCATACTAAGTAGTAGGTACGGTTTTTAGATCACATCTTCTGCATACCACTGTTGTTTCCACGTACTGTTCAACTCCTTCGTGAACCACCCAGATCCACGGACTGCCTTACTCTGCATATTTCTCAGCTCCTCTATGTACCATCCTTCTCTGCATATTACCTCACTCTTTCACGTACTATAAGATCTTCCTTCATGAACTACACTCTATTTCGCGTACATTTTCCTTATGCAGATGGTTCTCTCCACGTACTATCTTCTTTTTCGAAAACCACTTCATACTTCATTGGATTTCATCCCGAAATTTTAATCTTCAATCCCTCTCCTTAATGAAGGGTATTACTGCTTCTTAAATAAAAACATAATCTAAAAATTATTCTAATCCAATTTACCCAAATTTTTAGTGTGGGAAAATATTTACCATATAGTGTACTTCATATGTGTAATATTATCCTCCACCGCGTACTTCTCCTGTTTCGCGAACCACAGCAATCCTATAAACCTTCAAAATTCTGTAAACTACACGCCTTCACCGTGAACTGTCACTACAAATCTTTTTCTGTGCACCGCTCCACATACCGTTCTCACTTCCAGGTACGCGGCCATGAACCATTCTTGGAACATGGTATGTGGTCCATGTTTTGAGGTATGTGGTTCCCTTATTTTTCTGATTTTATTTTTTATTTCACATACCATTCACTACTATATGAAAAACCTTTGGTTTCCAACACCAAACTCCCAATTTTCAGGCCCAAATATTTGGAAAACACTAGGAAACTGTGCCACCTTCAGTATTTCTTATGGATTGAACTGTATGATCCATTTCCTTACAAACTGCCTGATCATCCATTAGAGGATTGACAACAAAAACAAACCATACTCTATTTGTAGAAAAGAACAGCCTTGGTTCCAAAAATCTCCCCCTTTGGGTTTGTTATCAATCTTTAGATAAATTCAATAGAACATTAGCCACTATCAAAACCTGAGATGCAAGAATCAACTCATCCAGCACTCTAAGTCTATGTGAGAAATGATCATTGTAGAAGACAAGAGGGAAGACATAAATTGTGTTCTTGTGTGTTCTAATGAACACTCTAACTGTCTACTTATGACACAAAATTGTTTTTGTGTGTTCGAATGAACACTATAACTACCTCCTTATAACATAAAATTGTTTTCTCCCTTCACATTATTTCTATTGAAGTTGTCCATTCTCTTGCAACCAGCCTAAAACCATAACATTTCATTGTCAACCTCCACATTTTCACATTGAATTTAGCCATTTCTCCCCCATTATAAATAAAACAAAAGACTAATATTATAACATTTTAGATATTAGAATATACTCCCCTTTAATCATATCTCCCCCATAAATCTTCAACACTTCCAAAAATAGATTAACATAGTTAAAAAAATTGGGTAGAGGGGAATTTCATAATCTTTTTATGAACTGGGAGGTGGATGAACACTCAGGTTCAAATAATGTTTCTCAAACACAGCCACTAATAGTAGCTTGGTCGGGATATCAACCACATGCTCATTAGTCCCCACATGATCCATTTTAATCAATACTTATTCAACTTTTTCCTTGATGAAGTGATATATGATTTCAATATGTTTCATACGAGAATGATGAACAGGGTTCTTTGTAAGATCAATTGCGTTATTCTTATCACTGTAAATCACTATTGGTTGTTTCAGCTCATCAATAATTCCAGTTAGTTGTTGATTCATCCAAATTAACTGAGTGCATACCTTGGTAGAAGATATATATTCAGCTTCAGCAGTACTAAGAGAAGTACATTCTTGTTTCTTGCTTAACCAGCCCACACATTTCTTCCCAATATAGAATGCTCCACCACTAGTATACTTTCTATCCACTACATCTTCAGTCTATTCAGCATCATAAAAAGTATATAGTTTACTATATCTTCCTGCAACAAAGTATATCCCTTAATTATGTGTACCTTGAATTTATCTCATGATTCTTTTCACTACCTCCATATGTTCTTCCTTTCGATTACTCTGAAAGTGGTCTGTAAGTCAAGTTACAAAGATAATTTCTGGTCATGTTTCTGTTAGGTACAGTAGGCTCCCAATGATTCCTCTGTACATTGTGGGATCCAAAGAAGTCCCTTTCTCATGATTCATGAGCTTTGTTCCAACTGCAATCAGAGTCGACATTGGTTTGGAATCATGTATATTGAATTTATTCAGTATATCCCTTGCATACTTTTCCTAAAAATGAATGTGCAAACCTTATTCTGAATCACCTACAACCCTAAAAATTATGTGAGTTCACCAATCATAGAAATTTCAAATTTTTATTTCATATGATTGGAAAATTTATCCACTGATCCATTCCTATTTTCCACCTAAAATAATATCATCCATGAATACTAATGCCATGAACTGATCCTTTTGAGAATTCTTCACATAGATATTGTGATCCACTCCTCCTATTTTAAACTAATGCTTTCTCCGATAAGATTCCAACCGAGATTACCACGCCCATGGTGCCTATTTTAGGCCATAGATAGATTTATTTAATCTTCAAACCTTCAGTTCATCATTTCCAATAAAGAACCACATGGGTTGTTCAATGTAGACTTATTCTTATAAAATTATATTTAATAATTTTTTCTTAACGTCCATTTGATAAATTTTATAACCTCTTTGAATTTCCATATAAAGAAATAGTCGGATTGACTCCAGTATCACTACTGGAGAAAATGTATCTTCAATATCAACACCTTCTATTTTGGAAGATCCCTTAAAGACCAAGTTATCCTTATTTATGATCACATTTCCATTCTCGTCAAATTTGTTCTTGAAAATTCACTTCATACCAATCACATTGTGACCTTTGGGTCTTTTGAAAATATCCCAAGTCTGATTAATGTTAATCTGATCTAACTCTTCATTCATTGCTTTTACCCATGACTCATCCTTTGTAGTCTCTTTAAATGAGGATGGTTCCACAACTGATAGAAATGTTAATTGAGCATTATTCCTCATTATATTTGTCTGTGTAGGTGTATTCTGGTCCCCAATTATGTTGGACTTATCAATATCTGCTCTTCAATTTATCTTTTGGGGTTTGACCAAATTCTCTCTAGCTATGGATTCCTCTTCTAATTCTTCTTCTGAGTCAATGTCATGATTTGACTCCTGAGAGTTTTGTACATCTTCCTCTACCTCAATATTAGCATTTGTTCCATGTTCACATTCTTTCTAATATTTTATCACATCATCATAATAATTACTTAAATCATTCATGTTTTTCTCTTCAATGATCTTAACATCACTTATTTACAAAATTATTCCCATGCTCTTATTGAAACACTTGTAGGCTTTGTTGTTCATTAAGTATCCAAGAAATATTCCTTCATCTGTATTATCACCATACTTCCCTTGATTTCCTTATTTGTTTCGGATGAAACATTTTCTTCTGAAAACACAAAAATATTTCAAGGAGAGATTCCTTCCATTCCACAATTAATATGGTGTTTTTATATCACCCATATATAGCCCTGTTTGGTTATGAATATACACTACAGATTGAACGGCCTCTTTCCAGTAATGTCAAGGAATACGACTTTCGATCAGCATAGTTCTAGCCATGTTATTTACTTGTCAATTCATGCACTCAACAATTCTATTTTTATGTGGAGTACTCATAGCAGCCACATCATGTTGTATCCCATGCTTCTTTAGGTAATTTTTAAATTCAATGGATGTGTATTCCCCCCCATTGTCATACCACAAGACTTTAAACTTTCATCAAGTACCATTCTTGGTGATTCATCGATAGGTTTTCATGAAATCAAGCACTTGTCACTGTATAATGATCACACATTTCATTATACTGTAATCATATATGAGAAGAACAAATTACCTTTCTCCATGTGTTCCAACAACATTTATTGGGCCACATATGTCTGTATGGATGAGGTCTAGGAGATTATATGCTCTTCTCTTCTTTGTCCGTTAGGAACTACATACCAGTTTCCCTCACATGAAATCATCATATTTCTTTTCTTTTTCGCACTTTAGATTAAGGATATCCATGATTATCTTCATATTAGATATATTTTCCATGTCCTTCTGGTTGATTTTCCCCAATATCTAATGCCACAAGTTATTTTCCTCTCCAACTATTGGTAGAAAATTATCTATTTTCTTTCAACCTGATATAGGTTGTCTTCTATTCTACAGCCTTTCATGAGAGAATTTCTCATCTTTCCTCTTATAGTACATCCATTCTGATTAAATGTCACAATAATACCTGAGTTACAGAGTTGACTCACACTAAGAAGATTGTGATGCAGACAGTCCACATAAAGGACTTCATTTTTCTTTGTCTCTCCATTAGCTAGCTCAGTACTTCCACTTCCTTCTATCTTCAAGGTGCCATCATTACCGAACCTCAATGTTCCATCAACATTTTTTGTTGACATTCGTTAATAGTTCTACATTACCCATCATGTGGGATGAATATCCACTATCAAGAATCTAGGTTCTGTTTTTCTTTGTAGCTTTGAGGGCTAATTCTTCAAGATTGGATTTTTCAATTTTCCTCTTTTCATTCCATGAGATATTGGATTGAGTGTAGGACACTGATGGCCTTTTAATTTTATCTTCTATGTACATGGGTTCTTCATATTCAAATTCTTATTATAGAGTAGAAAACCTATTTGAAATAGTAACACTATCTGGTTGATGAGTATTGAATCATCTCTAAGAATTGAAATAATTGTTCCTGTCATACCTCTACCTACAATACATAGATTTATGGCCAAAGTTATAACACTGAAAACAATATCCATATAAATTATTTCTTCTATAAGAAGTTGGATATGAATATGTTCTTATTTTTTGAACTCATAACTCTTCCCCATTCAAATAGATCCTTGTCTCTTCGCAGTATGACATGGTATGGCCTAGATAGCCACAAAACTGACACTTCATGATAGGAAATGTCTTCCCACTTTTATTTCTCCTCATTCCTTCTTCCTTGGGAAAATAGTTTTACTGCCTATAATTTTCTGTAAACTTGAGGATAATCTTCGGTTTTCCTTTAATTTTGATTTAAGAGTTTCTTTTTCATCAATTTTAGTAGCTTTTCAACATGATCAACTTTCATCTTGACTTTATTCTAGTTCACTTTATTTATAGAATTTGAGGTTTTAGTATCACAACCAATTCCACTATTTCCCATGGATGTGGGTCTTTGATCGCTCAAGATATTTTCAACTCCATTAGAACTATATTTTTCTCTCTCTAGCAGCTCATCATTTGAGAACCTTCTAAATTATATTTTCTTCTTTACTTATTTTTAAATTAATTCACTTTCAAGTTTACTTCTCATAGTAACAACTTATTCTTCAAGTCCCTAAATGGTCTTGGAATTCTCCTCCAGTCTCGAGGTAAGGTCATTGATGACATTTTCTTGTTCATAAATTCTAAGTTTTAGTTCCAAAACATCATTAGTGCTTTCAAGGATTTATGATTGTACTTTAACCAGTTCTTCTAGTCATTCAATTTCCACTTCTAATTGATCAATATATTCTGATGATTCCTTCACCATTGCTTTCCATTTATTACATCTCTTACATTTATTCTCAAGATTACCAAAATAATCCTACAGTTTCAACTTGGGATTGACATTAGTAGTCAACTAATTATCTATATCTTTATATTCCAATGGTTCTGACTTTTCAATGGTATCCATCATGGAGGCATGGTTTCAAGTCTTAAATTCTAGTTCTTATTCCTCACAGAATTCAATATCATCATCTTCCTCCTCATAGACAAAACTCTTCTTCTGTAATCTCTTTGAAAATTTTAAGTTTACCTTTTTAAGAATCTTTTCTAAGGCTTCTCCATGCTTTCAACTTCTCTCTCTTTATCATCAAATTTTTTTGATCACTAAGAGGAAATGTTCCCAACTCTTCTACATCGAAAATAAGCCAGGGGTAGCTAGCCTTCAAATTTCCATGTTCCATTCTTGAGCTTCTTGGAAATGAGAGAAATAGTTTGGTTTTCCTCATCATAATCATCATCTCTATCTCCTGAAACTTTTATGTTTTCCATGTATTTGAATGTCATTTCCTTTCTCACATGAGTCGTAGATTCTTCTGGTTTGATTCTCATTTCATATGTCGATAGATTTCTCCGTAGATCATCCACTGAGTGTTTGGAGAGAAATATTTCCTAAAGGGATGACACCATTGCATTGTAAATGGGTGTAAGTCTTCTCAAGATTTTATTTACTATTTCAATGTCTTCGATTTCTTCTCCTAGACCTCAGATTGATCCGAAAACTTAAGTAATTTTATTTAAAAAGGATTCTTCATTCTCATCAGGGTGTATATTCATATCATCAAACATGTTGTGTAGTACTTGAAGTTTTGCCTCCTTCACATTGATATCTCCATCATAAATATTATCCAGTTTATCCCATATTAACTTGGTAGATGTGAAACTCATTACCGTTAGATAAATCTAATAAAAAAGGAATATAGTGAGAGTATTCTATGCTTTTGCATTAGCATCAAGAAATTTCATGTCTGTATTTGTCATTGATAGTCCTATAGGATCAGTGACTTGTATTCCCTATGTAGTAGAAAATAATACTTCCATTCCAAGAGATATTAGGTGAGATCTCATCCTATTTTTTCATATCTGAAAATTAATTCCATTGAAGAGGGAAACTCCCCTATCATTGAATGGATTCTCCATGATAGCAGAAGACAGATTCAACACTAGCAACCTTCACCCTTTGGTACCACTAGAAGGACCCCAGAACACCCTAAGAGGGGAGGGTGAATCAAGGTGTCAACTTTTTCTTTTAAATTGATAGATATTGTTCTCACTTTGGTAGGAACCTTTTAAACTAGTCTGAACAGTAAGTGAAGAAAATAAACAATCACATGCAAAGCAATGACACTACAATTTTACTTGGTTCACCACTAAGGGTTACATTCAAGAAGCATATTCCAATAGTGTGTTGGTCATACCAAAACCACTCATTTTCAAAATTTGTAGAATATAAGAGTTTTGCACAGTCACTATATGCCAGGTGCACTACCTTTACAAGGTTTTAGGGAGGGCACATTGTGTACCTCGGATCACTTCCATTGACTCCCCCTTGCTCACTGTGTTAGAATAATATTCACTGAATTTATCAACTTGAAGGCATATTTAATGGGTTATCATTAAATCTTGCATCCAAAACTATAAATGGATGCCCTGTTGAAGTCTCATTACCACCCACAGATGTAACTTAATTTCCCGCACTCTGATAGGTTATGGTAATTAATTTAGAAAAATGAATTGGTTAATTTTGAAGATTCCTTGGGTGTTATGCATACCACTTTACCTCCTCCTCATACTCACTAGTGGGTGTGGTTCGCGGATCACCTCCTCCACATACCAATGTTGTTTCAGTGTATCATCCAGATCCTTCTTGAACTGCCCTGATCCGCAGACTTCCTTACTCTACGTACTGCTCAGATCCTATGCATACCATCCTACTTCATGTAATGCCTTGCTCTACCATGTACTGTAAGATATTAATTCATAAAATGCACTCTCTTTTGTGGAATTTTTCCTTATGTGGATGTTTCTCTTCGTGTATTGTATTCTCCTCCACGAACCACTTCAGACTTCACCGTATTTCTTCCCAAAATTTTAATCTTCAATCCCTCTCCTTAACAAAGTGGATTGTTGATCCTTAAATAGGCACATACTCTACAAATTTCACTAATCCTATTTGCCCAAATTTTCAATGTGGGACAATCTTTACCATATATTGTACTCTCTTTTTGTACTGTTAGCATCCACTATGTACCGCTCCTATTTGGAGAACCGTAGAAATCCTGTGAACCTTCAGCATTTTGCGTACCGCACACCTTCACTATAAACTGTTACTGAAAACCATTTTTTTCACCACTCCATGTACCATCCCCGTAGCCAGATACGTGGTTGCAAACCATTCCTGAAACATGGTACATGATCCATGTTCCGAGGTATGTGGTTCCCTTATTTTTCTGATTTTATTTTTCTTTTTGCATACCATTCACTCCTATGTATAAACCTGTGTTTTCCAACACCAAACTCCTAATTTTGAGACCCAAAAATTTGGAAAACACTGGGAAACTACGTCACCTTCAATACTGCTTATGACTTGAACTATAAGATCTATTTCTTTATAAATTGTCTGATCATCCATTAGAGGATTGAAAACAAACACAAACCATATACCATTTTTAGAAAAGAACAGCCTTGATTCCAACATAATCAATAAGAAGGAATATCCTATAAAGAAACTGATGCACCGGTAGCAATATTAGAATCTATTTGTATTCTATTAGACTTTGCAGTATTCTTTAATTTCAAAATTTTTCAAATTTATGTAAAGTGTGATTTTCTTAATGGACATAT
This sequence comes from Viscum album, assembly GCA_963277665.1. Lineage (NCBI taxonomy): Eukaryota > Viridiplantae > Streptophyta > Magnoliopsida > Santalales > Viscaceae > Viscum > Viscum album. Next base: position 394,570,666 of record OY728158.1, read on the forward strand.
TCAAGAGGAATTTTATGTAGAACAACCCCTTGGTATTGAAAATACAAAACATCCTAAATACATATGTAAACTTACCAAATCTTTATATGGACTTAAAAATCCCTTAGATCCTGGTATGATCGGTTAATAATATTTTTGTTACAAAAAATCTTTGTTAATGGAGCTAAGGATCCAAAACTTTTTATAAAATAAGTTAACAAAAATATTATGATTGTTCAAATATATTTTGATGACATTATATTTGGATAAACTTGAAAAACTTTAATAGATTCCTTTGTAGATATTATGAAATCTGAGTTTGAGATGAGTATGATGGGTGAGTTAACATTTTTCCTTGGCTTTCAAATATCACAAAAATAATAAGGAACATATATATATAAACATAAGTATATCAAAGAACTTATTAAAAAAAATTTCATGACAATACTAAAAGTATTAGTACTCCTATAGGTGCCTAAAATATTATATATCTTGATGAGGTTGGGAAACTAATTGATAAAAATACTTGTAGAGGTATGATAAAAAGTTTACTATACATAAATTTTAGTTGTCTATAATTATTGTTTTTTAAATGCTTATGTGAAAGATACCAAGATAATCCAAAAGAGTCCCATTTGAAATCAGTAAAACGAATTTTTCATTATCTTAGTGGAATTATGGATTTGGGACTTTTTTATTTCTTTTGAAATGTTTTTGAACTAAAATGTCTTTCGGATGCTTACTTTGGTGGTTATAGAATGGATAGAAAAAATACTTTTGAAACATGTTATTTATTAGGATATTCATTAGTTTCTTATTCATGTAATAAAAATACTTAGTGGCACTTTCCACTACTAAACCTGGATATGTAGCATATGGATGTTGTTGTGCTCAAGTGTTATGGTTGCAACACACACTCATAAACTATGGCTTGAGTTTTAATAAAACTCAAATACTTTGTGATAATACTAGAGTCATTTACCTAATAAAAAATCTATCATATCACTCACATTCTAAGAACATAGATATAAGTCACCATTTCCTTAGGGATAACACACTAAAAGAAGATATCATTTTAAAATTTATCAGGACACGAGAACAACTTGCTGATATTTTTACAAAACCTCTTTATTTCGATAGATTTGAATACATTAAATTGAAGTTAGGAATGATCAATGTAAAATTATCTTTCATATCGAATTATTTTTTATCCATATCCTTATATTAAGATAATACTTTTAATAGGAATAGTATTTTTTTTTTCAAAAACTATTTTTTTAACTTAAAATTTTTATTGTATTCAGTTTTTCGGTCTCAGAAAATATAATACAATTTTATTAACTCAATTTTTTATAAGTTTTCATATTTAAAAAATATTGTAATAAGTTCTTATATTTAAAACTAATATAATCAGTTTCTCTAATAAAAATTTCATAATTAGTTTTCTCTAAAAACTATTATGTTTATAACTTTTCTATTGAATATTTTATAATCAAAACTATCATAATTAGTACAAACTAATAATATCAAGTTTTTTATACCATTTGATATTTTCACTCTGAAAGGTATGCTCCTAAGTTTTATATTTTTTCACTATGTTATTATGACTAATTCATTTATTATTTTTGTTACTATTTGTTTTATAAAAAAATTTAAATACTTTTGTTAAAAAAATTATTAATCGTATTCAACCCTAATATGATTATATTTTTAGAAAACCTATAGAGTTAAAAAAAATATTTCAAATATTTCTCAAGATGTTTTTCAAACATTAGATCAGAAGAGTTTTAATATAACCATTGGATATGTTCTGGAAGTCCAAAAATCCCCTGAGTTCTTATATAAAGGAGGGACCCCCCCTCGTGTCCCACATCAGTTGGACACATCTCTTTTCAATGAGTTACTACTTTTCTAAAGTATCCTAGTCTAAGAAATCTATTACCTTCATATCAATATCAATATGGTGGAATCTTTTGAAGATTAAAATGATTGTTTTACTTTTAGATAAATTTAGTAGAAAGAGACTTTTATGAAAAATATGATTCTTCTCTAAAAAATATCATTAAGTTTCAAGCATGGGAATCTATTTGTGTTTAGAATTTGAAAAAAGGATCTGATATCTTATACCTTGATCTTGTTAGAAGATTTTATACTTCCATAAAAAATTTCAAAGAATAATTAATTGAAAAATTTTCTTTCATTATGAATGATGCGAGATATAAGGTATCTTATAGGAAGGCTAGGAGTATGATCAGAATACCCTCAGAAGGGGATTAATTTTGGACTTCTCACAAAATTCTTGATGATCTTGGTAATTTTATTATAAATAAAGAATAAGATTATTTATTTTATCATTATGAAAAATTTTAGAAATTTTTCCATATTACACCAAATAATCATGTAATCACCCTATGGATGCAAGGGTTTTTGATCCCAAGGAAGGGAGATCTATATATACTTAAGGTGTCTGATGTTTTCATTTTGGATTATTTAATGAATATGAGGAAGATAAATCTTATCAAATTTATCTTTATTTCCATGAAAAACAGGAATTCTAAAGCTATTAAGTCAAATATCATCAAGTTTTTATCTTTGTTAAGAAAATTACTGGTTAAATACATGAACTTTTTCAAGCCTATGATTAAATCAAGTCTACTGAAAATATAGATTTTTATATCAGTGATGATACAATAAAGAGGATGAGATTTTTTTTGATGAAGAATAAAATATGTTTATTGATAAATATGGTTCTACTACTTTGGAAGCAGAACCTTCAAGAAAAGATGAGTAGGGTGATCATCAAAATAAAAGGAAAAAGGATATTTCTCCACCTAAGAAATTAAAAAAACAAAAGAAATTCCCTGATTAGAAAAGGGATGAGTGGATAAGGAATAAAACTAAGAGGAAACCATAGGATCCAATTATTATAATAGACCTTGAAAAGGCTATGAATTTAAGTATTCACGATTTTGGATCCTTGCAAGAATAAATAAAAAATAGGAAGTTAACAGAAGCTCAAATCTATGAAAATATTTTAATGGATATTGAGAGAGCTTCTGAGAAGGTTGACTTACCTTTAACTCATGTCATTAAAGAATATCTAGATGTTGTATTATCTTTCAAAGAAACTGTATTTGTCCATGCTGATGTTCCTTTAGAGGCTGATAAAGGAAAGGGTAAAGTTCTTAATGAATAATCGGTACTTGTAGTTCAAGATGGTCCATCAGAATCAGTACCAATTGAGAAAGAATATTTAAGAAAAGAGGCATAGATCTAGGAATATTTTATTAAATAAATGGATGAAGAAGTTATTGGAATTGATAAAATAGGTAAATATAGAGGAGAAGAAGAAGAAGGTAGTGAATACAAATAAATAGAAGAGTGTGTTGAAGAAAAAGAAGAAGATGGGAATCAGAAAGATGATGAAGATGAGAATCATAAAGATGATGGAGATTAGAATAAGGTACCTGATGAAGATGATGATAATGGTTATAATGAAGATGATATGGATGAAAATAAATAAGGAAATGAAAATTTTGATGAGAAGGAAACTCAGTCTGATAAATTTTCATTGAAATCATCGGAAGCATCATCATTGGAATTGCCTTACAAAGTTGATCAAAAATAAAAATATCAAAGTTATAAAAATGAAGAATCATCAAAAGAAAAATCTCAAATATCATCTAAGAAAGATCAGGTTGAATATAATTTAAAGGAAGAGAATGATAAAGTTGACATTGATGATGGGTAAATAATTGAACTATCTAAAAATAAGGACATTAGTAGAAAAAGTTTCTAAAAAAATTTATAAAGGTAAATGAAAGGAAGATAAAATTCGAACCAATCATGATAAACTCCCTAAAATTGATCAAGATGAATCGAATTCTGTTAACACCCTAACTTATTAAGTAGTTTACTATATCATTCAATATTTGAAGAGAATCAAAGGAATAATTTAATATTTTTCATGAATTGAATCCAGATGAGAAATGATTCATGAAATCCTTGATCAAAAATCAAAATCACTGAAGATGATAACATAAAGGGTCAATCGGAATAAGGTAGATTTGAAAGTTTTACAAGAAAGTTATCAAGTATATAATAATGCATGCAATAAAGCTGTAAAGTGGTATCATAAAATAAATTCCTATATCAAGTTATATGATGATCATTTTAAATATTTAAATAATTTTTTCAAATACTATGATGAATTATATAACCATTTTATAAAATATGTATAAAAAAGAGTGAATTTTGTGGAATATTTCAAAGGTGCAACTAATGATCAGACTGAAAAAATAAAAATTCTAAATTAAAAAATCTAATATATGTAGTAAGAGATAACTAGAAAAAATTCTCATGTAGAGAAATTCAATGTTTTGAAGGATGAAAATAAATAATTATCATAGAAACTTTGTATTCAAGAAGAAAAGGTTTGGTCTCAATATATAAGAATAGAAAAGTTAGAAGAAGACAAAAAAAGATTTCAAGAAAATGAAAACCATTGTGAATTCTTTAATAAAGAAATATTAAATTTTTTCTTTTTTAAGTCTTGTTGTATTTTACAAAAAAACTTTGTATCATTTTATTTTGAATGAACTATCTTTCTCATCCAAATATTATATTTGTATGAATGTTTTCTAATTATGATTAGTTAAATGTTATTTCATATTTATTATGTATGATTAGTTAGTTCATCATATTGTTTCATATTTTGTTTTCCTCACTAACATTTTAGGAAACTCAATAATTTTCCCCATTCTTTTTTAGAATCACAAAGGGGTAGAAATATTCTTTTTGGGGATAAATTTTCTTTTAATGGAGAAGTATTCTTATTTGGAAATAAATTATCCACAAAGGTGGAGTTGTCTCAAAGATAAATATTTATAAGAAAGGGGAAGAATTTTGATAAAGGCAGATATATTTATTTAAGGGGATAAAATGATCCTTGAGGGTATATTTTATCCTAAGGGAGAATTAATCATATTCAACATCCTTCTCTCCATCATATTCAGATGAAATACAAACTCAGGGGTAGTTAAGGTTTTATTAGTTAACTATGAATACAAAGTACTTAAAAGAACATGGATAGTAATTTTTTCAAAGTTATTTTTTATTTAAGTCTTATGGTTTTTTATTTCTAAAAAGGGAGAGATTGTTGAGTCAGAATTTCTATTTATCACTTTTCCATTCCTTTTATTTTTGGAAATCACAAACACCTTCTTAAAATCTATTTACTAACTTTTCATATCTAAAGTGTTTTTAGTATGTTTTTTATAAAACTTATTATTTTACCATACTTAGAATAAGTTTTAATTGATTAAAAAAACAAACTTATGTTTCTTCATTATGATTATCATAATGAGTATAGGATTGATAAAACATCATACTCACTCTTATCAAGTCAAATGTTAGAATTTTTTTCATAACTATCATATTGAAAAATTCTTATACATTGGAATAACATCGGTACCAATGAGAATCGTACTGACCCTCATGATGATTATCATAATGGAAATCATAAGGAAGTCCATCAAACTGACTTAGAGTTTGTAATATTTTTCAGAAGACTTAATTATAATATAAGGAATATTTTTACAATATGATGGTGTAATTCAATATGGAATCATAAATTATATTATTCAAGAGTGTTATGAGCTTTCAAGTTCTAGGTTTCCAAGTCATTGCAACAAACTCAGAGAAAATATGACTGTTGTGAAGGAAATATGACCATTAGGGATTTTTTTATAGATACCTGATCATTCAAGGAGTTTGAAGCTTCTAAAATCTTGGTGATTCATTTGAAATTTCTCTTCTATACTAGATCTTTGAAGATTACCATATAGATACCCAGCCTTTCTTACATTACTATTACATCATTTCAAATATAAACAACATAATAGTATTACACAAAGAGGATACAAAGGCTTAGTTTCTTGGGAAAACTAGGACCACACATAACAAATACAACATCTAGCATAAACATTTAATTTCTTCTTCTCTAGCTTCTTATTGGAACTTGTCCTCTCCTTAGTACATGTAGCCACCTGCGGATATACATCAAAAGGGGTGAACTAGAAGCACATTAAGAGGATAGATAATAAAAATATATCATGGGGTGAGCATAATCATAACATAGGCAAAATATCATGAACATGATAGGAGCATAAATAAAAAAACTTGAAATGTGGCAATGCATAAAAATGAAACATCATGTCTTAGTGGTTAACTACCACACATACTTGTGAACCAAGCTAGCATCTTGTTCACACATCATTTCACATTTACTCATGAGATTCATCACTTTACCCAATTCATTGTAGCACTGTATAATTCTGGGCGCACCCGTCACATTGAAACATTCATATTGCGCTATATAATTCCGGGTGCACCTGTCACATCATAACATTATCATCATCATGCTTGCCACATAGAACACATATATAAAATGTACATAACTAACCCATGGAATTGAATGGGTTTCATCTCATAATAAAACATTCATAGGCTTTGGGTTCCCAAAAGAAGGGGGAATAACATACATGTTACAAGAACTGTCCACTTTGAGTGAGAAGTAAAAGGGGTGTTCTTAAAAGAGGAGTTCTTTTGGAAAACATTTGGTTTGACATAAAAACCAGTGAAAAACATGTATATCTCAGAAAATTAAAGACAATGATGAACAAATTATCTTTAAGGAGTGACCATATCAAAAATGGAGTGAAAGAGGTAGAACCCAAAGGATGAAAGTTGGGTTCGAGAATTTCCCCTTACCTTGTACCCGAATGTTTCCTTCTCTTTAATGTCCTACATAATGACATTATATTCATTAATTAGAAATCCAGAACCATTTTTACATTAATAGGGTTCATTCCGGTTTCATTATGTCATATTATTTTCCTTTGGATGACTTATAGTGTTTAAAAACATTGTTCGTAGATGTTCGTTTTTATGGTTTTTCTTGGGTGGTTCACTTGTATTCTTAAATTGAAGTTCGGGTAGATCATGAGTAAACATCCAGAAATGATATTACATGTTATTAATAATATTACAGTAGTTTTAATGATCTTATAATTAATAAAATTATATCCATGTGGATGAATCATTAGATAAGAATTATATGATGGTTATTTGGGTCAATTTGGGCGGTTTTTGGATCACAACAAACTTGTTTTAACTTATCACTTAGTAATATGGCCATAGGTTATTTCCAGAACTTTAAATAGAACATAATACACATAAAATATTCTGGTTCACCATAAAAATGGTTTCATTACTAGATCTGAAAGTATAAATGGAAGAAAAAATCATGTCATTCTTGAAGGTGAAAAATTAACACCTCATGAACAACGTTCTCTTTAATAAAATAAAAGGAAGAGGGAAAGGGGGCTGTATGATATAATATCCCACTAGAATAATAAAATTACATTATATGTATAATAATGGATTTAAAATACAATTTGGATGAAGATAGGTGGGTAGAGATCAAGAAATGAACTTGAACTTGAAAGGAAATTAAAGGAGAAGAGGGAGGGAAATTACCTCTTGAATCCTTCTCTTGAGAACCTCATTAAGGGCCTAAGCTTGGTCTTTTGATGAGACCAGAAGCTCTTGGACATGGGGGAGGGTCTAGGGAAGGTGTTTGGGCAGAGTTTAGAGAAGTCTTGGGGCTTGAGAGGTGTGAGGAAATGAGGATGTGAAGGGTGGATTTTATAGTGGAGGGGAGAGGGGTTTCCTTAATATAAAATTCATTAGTTTATTATTTCCCCACAAGACAAGGAATAGTGAGTCTTGCACTACTACAAATACGGTCTTTATCAGTGCTAAAAATGTCCTTTATCAGCACTAGAAAAAGCACTGATAAAGTCGGCGAAGATAAAGAGGGGTTCCCCTTTATCAGCACTCCGAAAAGCACTGATAAAGACCCCTTTTATCAGCGCTAAAAAAAGCGCTGATAAAAGGGGTCTTTTATCAGCGCTAAAACAAAGCACTGATAAAAGGGTCCTTTATCAGCGCTTTGTTTTAGCACTGATAAAATACCCCTATATTAGCGCTTACTTTATCAGCGCTTTCATTTTAGTGTTGATAAAGGACCACTTTTGTCAACGTTTTATTAAAAGCACTGATAAAAGGTAAAAAAATTTAAAAAATTAAAAAAAATTAAAAAAAATAATTTTTTTAAAAACAATACTGCCAATCGGGGGGCTTTTATAGCGCTTGATCCCCCCCCCCTTTTACAGTGCTTTTCTACCCCTGTACAGGACCCCACGCACCCCCTTCACCCTTTAACAGTGTTTGCTACTATATTCCCCCATGCGTGCGCGCCCCTGGCTCCATTAGGATATGAACTCGAGACCTCCCCCCTGCGCGCCTAAGCCTTTACCACTACTCTATTTTGATTTGTCTTCCAATTCATGATATCTATATATATATATATATATATTTAGTTATATTTATTTGTATAGTAATATATATTTATATTAATATATATATAGTTATATTAATATATATATATATAGTTATATTAATATATATCTATATATATATATATATATATTTAGATATATTTATTCGTATAGTAATATATATTTATATTAATATATATATAGTTATATTAATATATATATATATAGTTATATTAATATATATATAGTGATATTAATATATATATTTATAGTGATATTAATATATATATTTATAGTAATACTAATATATATATATGTGTAGTTATATTAATATATATATAGTTATTAGATTAATATATATATAGTTAGATTAATATATATATATAGTTAGATTAATATATAGGTATACAAATATTCATATATTTTTATTTTAAATAAAATATATGTTAGTTATTATTTAGATAAAGATAATATATTTTATATGTAAATATATTTTATTATTTATATTTATAAATTTTTAGGTGTGAATATATAAAAAATATGAATATATTGTTATATATTTGATTATAAATAGCAGTGCATTATAAAAAATGATGAAATTTCAAAGACATAATATCAATATGAATGTAATACCTTGGAATAAATTCATACCCCACCAAAAAAATCCAATAATACCCCCTTAAACGAGGCTGAAAATCCACAAAATGTTAAAAAATCGGGGTACCCCGACTAAAAACTCAGTTTTAGAGGCCTTCTGGGCCTCTTTTGGCCTCTAACATCCCTTGACTGGGCTCATCCTTAGTTTTAATGACATAGATCTCGTCGCAGGCTTCGATTTGATATGTGGTAGAGCTCAAACGGACACTCGGATCAAAAGTTATGGCCATTTGAAGTTTGAGTTGTGTTTTCAACATATTTTGGAACTTTTTTAATTTTTTTAATTTTTGTAGTCTTCAAATTGTTATTAAATTACGATTACTCCATAATAATTTGCAAATTATTAATTAAAAATATTTTTTTAATTTTTTAAGAAGCTATTTTCACTAAATATCTTATATATTAAGTATATTAAGTGTAAATGTACATTTATACTTATCTAAAATATATTTAAAAATTATATATTATATTTATATACCAATATAACTATATTTATATATTAATATATTAATTTTTTTTTAAAAAAAAAAATTGAAGTCGACCCTTTATCAGTGCTTTTAAAAAAAGCGCTGATAAAGGCCCCCCCTTTATCAGCGCTACTAAACAAGCGCTGATAAAGGTGGTCCCTTTATCAGTGCTAATAAACGGGTGCTTTTATCAGAACTTTTTTTAGCACTGATAAAGGCACCCTTTATCAGTGCTTTTTTGAGCGCTGATAAAGGCACCCCCCTTTATCAGCGCTTTTTCATTAGCGCTGATAAAGGGGGGGCGCTGCGAAAAACTGTTTTTGTGGTAGTGTTGAATGACCAAGAATAGTAATTTTATAATGTAATCCCAAACCAAGTGGGCTTACCTCACCAAAACATCACACATGACCCTATAATTAGCTTATTTAGCTTATTTTGTAAATTACAGTATTTCACTATTCATCAAAAATTCAAGTATCTCAGAAAAATACCAAAAAATTTACCCCAACCATTTTTCGACATGTAGAATCCAAAAATGAAGTCCATTTTTCAAAAATAATTTTCTAAATATTATTAATTTAATATTTAAATAAAATAATAATTTACTTAAAAAAACAGTTTTTAAGATTAAAACTGATTTTATGGTGCTTTCATAAATTACGTAGGGTCTTATAAAATTATCTAGAAACTATAATACATTGATTAAATAATTTATGAATACATTTTAGGGAGGAAATATTCTTTTAAATTAATTAATTAATTATAATTAATTATTTAAGACTTACAAAATACCAAAACGTTTACTAAGGTCAAATTGTCACTTTCTAATATGTCTAAATTTTATTTTATTATTCATAGGTAATGTTACTCTTATGTTGGATGATTTACTATTCATAAGGGTCATATTACTATTCATAAGGGTATGTTACTATTCCTAAGGGTACATTACTATTCACTAAAAATTATTTTTGTTTCATTAGACTCCAAAAATCATCTTGAACACAACCGTGTATGTCAGATTTTCAAAATTCCTAACACAGAAGTGACAAACTTATGTTTAAAGGTCACTTATCACTTAATAGTTCATTATGTTGTGATTTCATGTTATTTTATGACATAAATATAAGAAGTGAATTTCCATTAAAAAACATTGGGTCGTTACATACCAAGCATGAACATATTGTTTCTAAAGTCTTTTTAATTGTTTTATAGTTTTTTATTATTAAGAAAACCTTGTTAGGTTGTCTCCTTAAGAATTTTTTTAATTTCTTAATGTGTCCAATTATTGTGATTAGGATCGAGGGCTTCTGGGGATAGGAAGATAGAGAATCTGATCATCTTGATCAAGGGCTCATGAGGATAGTAAGACAAAGATTCGAATCCATCGGATTGTGGGATTTTGTGGCTAGGAAGATAGCGCTAATCTTCGTATCGAGGGTTTTCCTTGCTGAGGAAACACATACTTTATTGTAAGTATAAAATAAGGGATACATTTAGCCAAGGTTAGTGTCTACCTTACTCTTAAGTATAAAATAGGTGTATTCTTTTAATAATATCTATAAGTCATTCTTACATTTCATTGTTATGGTATTTCTTGTTTCTTTACAGGTAACTTTTTTTATACATTTATATAAAAGAAAGTAAAACATCATATTCATCTTTCTTTACTATTTATTTTATCATAATTACTCTGATTAAAATTCTTATGCTCTTATTAATCAAATCTATAGTGACTCTAATATTTTATTGTTTAAATCGTATTGAATATAATTAAAATTCTATAACTATGATATATCTAAATCAATCTTTGATTGTGATACTTTATTAATTAAACTGAGGGCCAAGACTGAATCTGGTTTTTTTACTTAAAGATGTTTTTGAATTTTTTTAGTTTAAGATATTCTAAACTAATGTTTTAAAACTAAAATTCACCCCCTATTGTAATAGAGTCATCAAGAACATGTTATTTTGGTCCTAATATCAATATAACTCATACTAATATCCAACAATTTGATCTTGTATACATGCTTTCTTGCACATCTTCCCATTTGGTTACTTCATTTATGAATCAATGAGATTGATTCATTTATAATCATACATGTAGAGAATATTCATTTGAATCATTCAAACAGTAATATAAACACCAATAGATAGTAACATGTGTCAACTAACATGAGATGGAATCCAAGTATCTGATGCTTTGGCTCTATTTATTTAATGAAGAGAGTCTATATGAAGGGACGGGATCACCAGTTGATATGGGGTGTGATGCATGAATTCCATATCTAAATCTCTCTTCATCCCTAATCACTATTTTTATTTTAAAAGAATTCATTATCACCCCGTTGGTGATTTGGGGTCCTCTCATTATGAACAAGTATCCAAGGTTAGTGTAATTCTCTCAGAGGCAGAACTCTTTTGGCTATTTTTTTGTGATCCTTATCTAGTGTACTCCATCAAAGAGTAAAATATAGATATTTCAATAGTAAACATATGCCTTTATTTTATGTTCTTTATATACAAGTTGATTTGGTTAATGATAGATTGGGAATTAAATGGGTTTTCTTCCATTTCCAAAATCATTAGATAAACTCTAAATCCCATCAGTGATAACAAAGTCACCTTCATAAATGATTTAACGTGTTTTTATATTTATTTTTAAAATAAAATTCATATTATAAGGTATTTGGGTCCATTTAATAGCATAAGATATAAAGTATTACTTCTTTTTTCTTATCCATAGTGTACAATTGTCTTATATTGTAAGATATTATATGCTTAAAAACCTAAGTTTTTGTACTATGTTGTAATACATGACATGAGATATCATTGGCTATGATTAAATTTCATGTTTCACTAAAGAAATCATCATGTCGTATCAGTGATATCGAGGATATCATAAAATATGACTAGAACCTAAAGACATCACCTATCACAATATATGATTTGATATGTAAGAGTAATGCATGGTTACCTTTATGTATTAGTCGTTACTTATGATTGATAATTCCCATAATAAATCATGACTTATGACATTTCATAAAATATTTAAAATTAAATATTTTTATTTAATTGTTTATAGTTTATAAAACTTTTATAAATAATAAGTGTTAATAATTCTAAATATAATATTTTCATGCCTAAATTAAATATTAAATGGTCATATTTATATCTTCTATTTGGAAAATAAATAAAGTTTATATTTACTTGCTTATTCATTTTGAATAATCATGTTTATAAAATGTTTGTAAAACGTAGATATTATATATTATTTAATTTAGGTTATAAATTACTTATTATAAATTTCTATGTCCTACATTATATGCTAGGTATGACAATATAAAATTTAGTTTTTATCTACCTTAGCCTCAGTTTGTAATTAAATTTATTCACTAAAAGTTAGTTATTGAATATATTTTATACATATTATTTTTTATAGTTATGATGAATCAGATTCTCTCTTGAGTATAGTATTCATGGGTAAAGGGACTTTGGGTTAGACTTTTCATTGGCCTAGAGACTTAAGCCTTGTTCTAAAAAGGTGAGGGTTGGCTATCTGTACCTCCAAGATTATTCGAGTAGAGATTATCAATTTCATATAATTTTAAATATTTACATGAAAATTTCATATACCATATGTATATGATGTATTTGGATATGTATTAATATGTTTGGATTTTTAGTGAGTAACAAAAACTATGGGTTGTGTAAAGACCTACACATTAATATGATGTGAACATATTAATTTGGTGCTTGGAATATAATTTATAAAACTAGATCATTAGAAAAATTCATACATAAATGAATAAAACATGAGATAATGAGGATTTCATAAGATATAGTAGTTATGGATTTAATATGCATATAATGTATACTAAATTAGTGATACTTTTTAAAGAAACCCCCTAAAATACTATGTGTGAGATTCCTTCTAAAGAAAACACATTCCAAGAACTCAGTTATCCAACCAAGTAGGTTCATAAGAAAACAGGGTACCCATTAATAATATTTTTCAAGACATGGTGGATGTGGGTAACCCTAAGAGTTAGGTAACCACATCCTGTTGTGAATTTTAGGTAACACTAAGCTCAAAAACTCGATGAGTTAATATAACAAAGGAATAAAGTTAAGTTTTTATCTATATGATGGATTCTAAAAAAGATTAATCCACTCAACTATCAAAGACTCATATGTGATATGATCATAATGTTATCCTACCAAAATAATTAAAGTGATCAGATTCATTCCAGAGAAGGTTCATTACATAGTCAAATATGGATCTTGGATCACTAAATAAATATGATGTATAGGGTCATTGTTTTTAGTGGGAGTACTTTCATTAAAATTCCTTTATGAATATATATAAAACACGATACTCATTCATAGATATGTATTTTATGTATTTTATGGAATCCATCATGTATATCATTTCGTGATGTCTTATAGGTATGAACTGTAAATTATTTCTAGATTTGAATCTATGTTTGAGATGTTTTCTCAAAGAGAACCATTCCAAGAATTTTAATATGAATATTATAGAGACTAATTTCTCTAACTCTAACTCATGGGTATTATATACTAGGTGTGTATCACACGTTTGTGTTTATAATCACAGAATTAAATACAAGAGATAATTGAAGAAGGGTAAAGTAGATCTTTTTGTTAGCAATGGAGTAAGAGATTATATATTAGAAGTTGACATGTATGATTTAATTCTACCGGATGGATTAGTTCTAGATTAGAGAACTGTTATTATACACCCACCAAAAACAAAAAAAAATCAATATAATTCTTGGATAATGATGAATTTTCATTCATTATTAAGAATAAGAGTTTTTTTATATATAAAAGAAATTTTTTATAGAATTAGGAACATGGTAAATGGTTTTTAAATTCTAGATATGGATAATACTTTATATAATATTTATAATAATAAGATCAAGGTTTATTATAACCCCACCTACCTTTATCATTGTTTCCATGTACATATAAATGACAATCACATCCAAAGACTCTATAGAGATGGATTGTTGGATTCATTCAATTATGAGTCATCTAAAACATGTGAATCTTGTTTATTATGTAAGATAACCAAATCACCTTTTAGTAGAAATGGTAAATGTTCTATTTGATTGTTTGATCTTATACATAGTGATGTATGTGAACCATTGAGTTCCCAAGAAAGTTGTGGGTATAGGTACATTGTAACCTTTACTGGTGGATTTAGTATGTATGGTTATTTGTTTCTAATGAGTCGTAAGTATGAAATTTTTTAAAAGTTTAGATTTTTAGAATTAAGTATAGAATAAAATAAGAAAGGGTACTATGATTCTCTAATCAGATCAAGGTGATGAATACTTAATCTAGGAATTCACTAATCATCTGAGATATTGAAGAGATATTCCACAAATCACCCCTCCTGGAACACCACGGTGGAATGGGGTATATGAGGGAAGTAATCTTACCCTATTATACATGGTTTAATAAATTATGAGTTAGTTTTACCTTACTACTTCATTCAAGGGATATACTTTATAAATTGTTGCTTTCCTACTTAACTGCATTCTATCTAAATAAGTAATAAAGACACTATATGAGATATGAACTAAGAAACATATCAATATGTATTTTATGAGTATTTGGGGTTGTGAATCGTATGTATGATATTTATCTTCTTGAAAACTATACCTTAAATAATAATAATGATTATTTATTAGTTATATCAAAGAAACAAAGGGATATTATTTCTATACTACTACTGAACACAAAGTATCTATGGATTGAAATGATTTTTTCATTGGTAAGGATCACAAGATTCAAGGAGGAAATTGGGAGTAACATTGAACTTGGATAAGTATAATACAAACAAATAGGAAGTGTTATTGAGATATATATTGATCGTGTTCCATTAATATTTTAGGAAGATTAACTAACTCTGGTTATACAATAACCTAGAAGGTTTGGTAGGATTCATCAAGATATCAAGATACATGTATTTATTATGGAAAATGGTGATAAATTAATTTTGATAAGTGATAAACCTACTACCTATAGAGCTCCCATTAAGAGTTATGATTCTGATAGATGGTTAGAATCCATGAAATCTGAAATAGACTCCATATACCCTAACTATGTTTGGAACTTGGTGAATGAACTTGAAGGAGTATGACCCATAGGGTAAAATTTGGATTTATAAAAGAAAATTAACATGCATAATAGATATTATACATATAAATCATGCCTTCTAGTAAAGGGTTATAAATAAATTCATGGTATTGACTATTAAGAGACCATTTCACCTAATATGATGATAAATTCTATGCAGACATTTATTTCCATATAAGATCATTATAATCATGAGATATATAAAATGGATGTCAAAAACTTTTTCCTTAACTATAATTTAGTCAAGGTCATTTATATGATAAAAACTAAAGTTTTTTTAGTTCAAAATGAGTCTACCAAGGTTTGTAAGGTACAAAAATCCATTATGGATTGAATCAAGCTTCTCAGAGTTAGGATATCCAGTTTGATGATATAACAAAATAGTTTGGTTTCATCAAGAATGTGGATGAATCTTGTGTATACAAATGGATCAGTGGGTGTGTGGTGGTATTTTTGATATTTTATCTTGATTACATACTGGTGATATCTATAATTCATGCATATATTTTTTATTGTTTTATTTAATTAAATTGTGAATTTAATTGTTGATTTTTCTCTATTATTCTTCACTTTATTAAATTTATGGGTGTAAAATTTTAAATTAATTTTAGAAAAATAAAATAAAAAATATTTAATTGTTTATATTTTCAAATTAAAATTTTACATAGAGAAAATGGTTGATTTTAGGTTGGAATTTGGAAAAGGGATTTTGAAGAGTTTTACCAAAAATTTAGTTAATGCAAGGTTAGACCTCAAACTAAGGATAATACACATATCCACACTCATGGGGTAGTTGGAAAAGCCCCTGGGGAAGGATATATAAGCATGGAAATATCCTATTCAGGTAGAAATAGTGGAGTGTGGGTGTGCATATGTAAAGTTCCTAAGATAGTGGGAGAAACGGTCAAGCATATCACACAAAGGTGAACATGATCATGAATGGGAATAAAGTGGATATTCTCTTATGTGTGGGTCAATGTGGGAGGATAATGGGAGTCCACTGGATAACATTCAAGGTTGTTCTTCCAAATATAATACATGTTGAGTATTATTTAAGAGTGCCCTCCTGGAAGATTCTCTTATGTGGGATGGCCAAATTTGGGATATTGTTCATCATTAACTAAAAAAATTGTGTTTCAGCATGCTCCCACATCACTCCACCTCATACACTCTACATCGATATCTACCTCATCTCCGACCATCATATACACCACTTATACTATCAAAGAACCCCATTACCACCCTGGTGGGACTTGATGTCTATAATGCATGTATATATTTTTTATTGTTTAATTTAATTAAGTTGTGAATTTAATTTCTAATTTTTCCCTATTATTAATTTCTTTATTTAATTTTTGTGTAATAAAATTTTTAAATAATTTTTGGAAAAAATAAAAAGAAAATATTTAATTCTTTATAAATTCTAAGTAATATTTTTCTTAAAAAAATGATTGTTTATAGGATAGAATTTGGAAAATGGACTTTAATTAGTTTTGATAAAAAATCCAATGAAAGGTCAGACATCAACCTAAGGATAAGTTGTTTGGATACCATCATGGGGTAGCCATACCATCCCCTAGGGAAGGCCATCCAAGAATGAAAATCCCCAGTGTAGATATTTATAGTGGTGTGTGGGTGTGCATTAGTGAAGAGATTGATACAATAGGAGTAGCAGTCAAGCATGTCTCACACAGGTGCACGCAGGCATGCACAGAAACATGGTGGATATCCTCTTATACGAGGGTTATCATGATAGTCTGATAGGAGTCCACTAACTCTCGTTCAGGATTATTCTATCTAATAGAATCCACTCTGAGTGTTATTAAGGAGAACCTTCCTGTAATATTCTCTAATGTGGGATGGATGAACATGGGATAATATTCATCATTAATCAAAACAAGCATGTTTTGGCATTCTACCATGTCACCTTACCTCAAACACTTGATGATACCACCTACCTCATTTCCAACCACTATCATTATTACTGAAATCGCTAGATAACCCCAACTATTGGCCAATGGGATTATCCCCATGTATCTATACCCATGGTTTAGATAAAGTGTGGGTATAGATATTCCACCCAAAGTTATACCCAAAGTTTGAAAAAACTATTGGTATAGGTTGAGCTATACCAATGTTTTTTCAAAAACTGTGGGTATGGATCCTTAAAAAATCTGGATTCCCTTCAGCCTCCCCCTCTCCTCCTCATTCTAAGCCCTAATCTCCCCTCACCTCCTCAGGTGATTCTTCCCCTATCTTATGGGTTTTCTTCCTCCATTTATGGCTTTTTTTCAATATTTGAGAGGTAATCTTTTCTTCCCTCCTCTTATATCTTATCCCCTCACCCAAGTGTTGGTTAGTTGTATTCTCCATAATTAGACCCTAATTTAATGATTTTTTTATTCTTATCTTCTTCAACATCATATTAGTGAGTTTTGAATTTTTCTTCCCTCATGTTGCCTATTATTTTCATTTTTATCTATGCATATGATTCTACTGGATCATGTTAGAATCATTTATATCAATGTATTTTTAAATTTATAGTATAATAGAGATAAAATATAGTCTATTAAATTCCAAAAATTATTGTTTTAATTATAATTTATTTATTTTAAAAAATATCCTAGGTATTCTTATTAATTTAATTTAAATTTGAGATTATTTTGGTGGAATATTTTAGGGATTTATATATTTTTAGTGTTAGGAATCATATTTAAGTTAAATATAAGGGGTAATGTTGGTTTTTATTTTCCTTGATTTATGATATTTAATTATTGAAATTTAATTTTTTATTTATAAACTATGGTTAAACTCTTTATTTGATTGTTTTAACCCAAAAATAAATAATTATATGATGATATACATGATTATAATATTATAAGTAAATATATAATATTTATTTATCTATATAGATTGGTTATTCAGGAATTTAATATTTTATTTATAGTACTTTTCAAGAATGTTTCTTAGAATTCATTATTATGATTTAAACATGAATGAATGATAAAATATTATTTCAAATAATAAAATATTTAGATTTCAAATTTCTAAGAATTTTAAAACCTTTATTATTTATGAATATTTATAGAAGCCTTTGTTAAATGTCATGAAATAATTATATAATTTATAATGGAAAATTTTTTGGATCATATTAGTTTTATAAAACATAGTTTCCATTGATAATTTTTTACATAATAATTTTTTTCTTTAAGAAAACTTTTATGGTTTGAACCATAGTTTCACCTATTTTGATTAACTAATGAGTATAACTTAGTTATTTATTAAGAATTATTCCTTAGTTCATTTATCGTGTATTGTATAGTTATCCATTTATTTAAACTACACGTTAAATGACATAAAACCCATCTAACCACACTTTACCTTAATTGAGAGGTTTCATTAGTGGTGAAGTAATTGATGGGTTTCATAAAGTGGGATGAAATGGATTAAATATTTAATATTGATGTATCTTCCCTAAATTAAATACTTATTAAATTGGAATATAACATCATGTAAAATCTATTTTCGTTGTGTTTGAATAATATAAGTAATGTTAACCTTAAATAAAATCCTTTAATGACTAAATGTTGTCCTCAATTATGTTTTCAAATGAGAAGACCTGTATAGATAATAAATACACATTTTTTACTAGTATTCTTTAGTCCTTATTTACTCTAATACATTCACCTTGTTTGAATTTCTATGAGTATGCCTTGGTTTTTTCTTATGATATGCCTTGTTCTTTGTTTGGATGGATCGAAGTATTCTATAATGGCCACTTGCATCATGAATTGTATTCAATTTTATTTCCTATTAGTTTTATTTAATTTACTCTACACTATACTTTTAATTTGTATTTGAATTTGGATATCATTATAATTATAGTTTACATTTTTTACTAGAACATAATTCTTTCCCTATAGTAGAATAGATAGATTTTGGATGTATCGTACTGATCTTATTTCAAACAAGTTTTAAAATAATTTGGATATTTTTTATATTTTTCATTTAACAATGGTTGATATAGAGGTCATATATAGTTTCTATGTTATAATTATGTTAGAAGGCCATTTTTATGCTGGTAAGAAGTCAGATACCATATAAAAAATGTATATTTCAAACAAAAAATTATGTTTGGTATCACAATGTAGAGATGAGACAATATTCTATTATTCATGAAAATAAAGAAAGAGGTGGTATGAATAATTTTACATTTGATCAGTTTCCATTTTTTATCATCACGAGAGAGATAGTATGTTAGTGAAAGAAGGAAATTATATAAATATATATGATGAAAAGACTGAAGATGATGATGTTGAGAGAGTTAAAAATGAATGGATGATTCCAAAACTCTTATATATTAGGAATGTACTCAAATGACAAAGTTATAATTTTTAATGTGGTTATATCATAGAAAACCCACATATGGAATTTATAATACTATCATTGATTATATTATTACCTTTTTAAAGGAATTTATTCTTGATTGTATAGATATTACCTCAAATCATTATATAGAATAGAATTTAATTAAGAATTTTTTTACTATTAAAATTGATGCTTGTTGGAAATATTTCAGTCTATTTTGGGAGGAAATAGTATACCTTGATGAATGTAAGGAATGTGGTACATCTCAATGAAAGGAAAATCCAGATGGAACACCATCTTGTGTGCCACAAAAAATCATGTGGAACTTTCCATTGATTCTCAGGATTCAAAATATATTCATGTCTAGAGAAATATCAACTAATATATTATGGAATGATGGTGATAAAATTAAAGGTAATGATGATTTGGTTCATCCAACATATGGATTATCATGGCAGGAATTTGTTGCACAACATCCTGATTTTTTAGCTGAGGTGTGTAATGTCAAGTTGGGTCTATCCTATGATAGTTTTAATCTATTTGGATAGATACTTACTACTCATAACACGTGGACAATTTTTATTCACATTTATAATATTCATCCATGGATGTGTATAAAAAGCCTTTCACTTTCTTGAGTATGCTAATAGATGGACCTTCAGATCCAATAAATGATAGAGACATCTACTTTAAACCTTTAATAAGAGATTTGAAGTAACTTTAGGATATGGGTGTTTGCAAATTTGATGCTTCTACAAAAAATATATTTCAAATATGTGATACCCTTCTATGGACTATAAATTATTTCCCTAGTTATGCAATAATGGATGGTTGGATCATGAAGTTAAAACTATCATGTCCTATTTTTATAAATAATACATGATAAAAAAGGATTAAATATTGTCTTAATTTCAGTTTCATGGGGCATTGATGATTTTTTCCAATGGATCATCAATACAGGAAGAATCATCAGAGGTTTGATAATACTGTTGACACTAAATATCCACCTCTACATATTTCTAGAACTGATGTGATTAATGTATTGAAATATTTCATTTTTTCATTAGAGAAAGGTCAAATTAAAACTAAAAATAGAAATAATGTTGACACTAAATCCACCTACAATTGGAAAATGAAAAATATATTTTTTGAGTTTATTTATTATTATACCAATTTTTTACACCACTGTTTAGACTTAATGCGCACTAAGAAAACTAGATGTGAAATGTTTCTTTAAATTATTATAAAAATCAAGGGGAATATAAAATATTAATTCTAATCTTGTTGGGACTTATTGGATTAGGGTATTCGACTAGAACTGCATCCTATGTGTATTAGTGAAAACAAATGGAAAGTTATTTATGCTTATTATGTGATGAAACCTTTAGAGAAAAATCAATTTTTAGAAGTATTGGAGAATATCAAGGTTCCTAATGGATATTATAGAAACGTACATAAACAAGTCAACAGAAGGGAGTTGAAACTAAAATCCCTAAAAAATCATGATTATCACATCCTTCTTCATGAATTGATTCCAATATCAATACTTAATTTTCAATATAATAATTTAAGGGTAATAGTGATTCGCTTATGTCATTTTTTTAGAGACATTTTTTCTAAAAGTTTATACAAGTCTTTCTTGATAAAAATGTAGCAAGAGGCACCATTAATTTTTTGTGAGTTGGAAAAAAATTCCTACATCATTTTTCACTTTTATGTTTCATTTAATAGTTAATATTCCAACTAAAACACTTATTGGGGGACTCATTGCATTTTGGTAGATGTATCCTACTGAAAGAAATATGTGCATAATGAAATATTATGTCTGAAACAAGAATCATCTTGAAGGTTCCATTATGATAGGTTATTTAGCTCAAGAATTTATAGATTTTTGTTCAATGTATTTTTTTTATGTGAGAACAATACATAACTGGACAATGAGAAATGAAGATGAGAAATATGGGTAAATTGAGCCCTCATTTCCATCTCTTCCCCAAATATTATTAATTACCTAGTCATATACATTGGCAACATTGATCTTGAAGAGTGGGATATGGTACATCACACAATCTTGTTTAACTATAGTTTTTTCAATGACTATATGAAGTAAGTAATTTTAATATTTATGTTTTATCTCATACTATGTAATTTCACATATACCTTAAACTTTTATTATCATTTTATGTAGTGAACATAAACAAATTATAAATAGAGTTCATTGATTTTTCATTTGAAAAAGAGAGAGGCTTTGCGAAGAAAAAAGTTTTCTGATTTTTTGAAATCAAACGTAGGACCATTACTTTAATTAACCTAAAATATATATATTCATTTAATTATATTATTAATATATATTTTAGGCATTGAGCTTACCTATTGAATTTGTCTCTTAAGAATTAAGAGTTGGATTTTGGTCCTAATTCTTTAGTTCGTGAATGAAAATCTTTAATAATCAATGGGTATAAATTTTTTACAATTTATTGAGTGGTGAAAATGAGAACATAGCATGATGGAGTTATGTTAACTACTACAACAGACTATTATGATAGTACATCAGATAATAGGCCTCAAAATGAAAATGTGTCTTATTATGGACTTGTTGAGAAAATATTATTCTTGGATTACTATACTCATGGTTTAGTCACTATGATGAAATGTAAATGGTTTGATTCAATAACCCAACATGGTACATTTATTGATGACTATTGATTTATAGTTATTTACATGAGTCGATTTCTAGTTACTGATTAACCACATATTTTGGAATTAATGGAAAAAACAATTCTTTTATGTGAAAGATCATCTGAGACCTAATTACGATGTTATTATAGAAATAATACCAAGACATATTTTTCATGATGGTGGGGAAAAAATTGAAACCATTAACACCCCCATTGGTGTTGACCAAAATATTGAATTTGATGAATCAAATTGTTCCATTGTGAGAGTTGATGTTGAACCTGAAGTAGTGGTGGGTAATATCTATAAGAAACCATATATGTTTACCATTCATACAGTTTACCTTGGTGTGGGTTTCTTAGGTTGGTACTACTATAATTACTTTAATTAAATTTTAGTTTGGAATGATATGTTTGTTTAGTATTGTTTGTTTTTTTCATTTAATTGTATTTTTTAAATTCAGAAAACTGAGTTTAAAATGATTTTATAAAAAATGTATAACTTGGTTTAAAATTATAGTTTCTAAAACATGTTATGAATTTTTTTTATGACTTCTTTGACTTTTAAGTTGTATGCATGATTTTTAAAATAAGTTTCCAAAAAAAGTATATTTCATTCTTATATAAATTATAAAAAATATTGAATAAGTTCAAAGGAAGTGATTATTTGATAATGATCGACAAATTCATGAGCTTAGGTTGCCTCATGTGGTTCCATTAGTAAGTATAATAATTAGAATATTTTTCTTCTAAATTACATTTAATGTCATGTTCTTATTCTATATCAAAAAAAATTAGGGAATTACAGTTGAACCAGAGTTGAATTCTGCTCTGCCTACTAGTATGGGTTCAAGTGAGGGTGATCCTAGAGCTAGACGAAGCACACGTCATACCTGTTCTCATCCTAACCCGCGAGCAGACATCACATCTACCACACCTTTCCATCATCCACTTGAGCCTCCAGATATTCTCCGACCCATGCCTCCATCATCTTTTCATTTATCATATTCTCCCCATATGCTTCCTCTAAGGATATTCCCACCTTTTCCATTTCCATATCTTTTGATGTATCCCCAACCCACTACCTATATCCTTCCATGTCTACATTGCCTCCATTTCCTAGTATCCATCTAGGATCAGATAATTTTGTTCCTTCATCTTCCACTATAGTGCACACAGATCACCTGGTGCATGCATTAGAACAAGAACATCCTTCTAAGGATACTAATTTAGGATAGCCCATGAATCCATTAGATCCTAATGAACAGCCTACATCAAGTTTTTGTTTCTATAAGTGTGTCAAATTATATCACATCATTTTTTTCCTATTATATTTTGACTTAGTTATTTTTTTTATTTCATCTTATTCAATGGGATATTCTAGTAGGTGACATGGGAGCACCTGTATACTAGAATCCTAGAATCGCCAACACACAAATAATGGTGTATTACAATTAAGATAGTTAGATTATAAGTAAAATTTTCAGGCAGTGTAGAAGTTTTGTGGAAACTTTATTCAAGTAAAATGATATCATTCTGATGCAACCAGTCACATGGTGGAATATCGATAATGAAATCAAGGACAAAGCATGGGTGGATATATGGGTAAGAAAATGTGTTAAATTTATATCTATATTATTTTTATATTTATATTAATTTACATGTTCATTACAATGTCATTTTAAATTTCCCAACTGTGATGCTGCTAAGGTTTCATGGTTGATGGGTCTTCAGGGGTTATGGTGATCATATAATCATGAGTTATATGTTTTTTGGTGGAGTAGAGTCTATTTATATTTAGAGGGTGTACCAATATTCCTTGATTATACAACAACACAATATCAAGAAATGATCACATATTAAAAGAGTGATGAGTTTAAGGTATTCCCAATATTTAATGGTTTTCATATAAACTTTAATTATTATTAATTTTATTGAATTTTTTTTTAGAATGCATCAGGAACAAACAAAATGAACAAAGATTCAATTATTTATTTTCACACTTTGGGGTGCACTACATTGCCCAAGCATAAAAGGCACCAGGTACTTTAATATAAAAAGAAATAATATCTATATTTATATTGTTAGTTAGATTTTCATGCTGAAATTTAATTTTTCTTATCATTAATCGCTTTAATATAAGGCTAGAAATTCCACTTTAAAATTCCCAAATGGAAAAATGGACAAATTTCCAAATAGCCAAATGGCCTAATGGATAAATAGCCTAATGGCCTAATGGTTAAATGTCAAAATGGCCAAATGTCTTAATGGTCTAATGAACTAATGTCCAAATGGCATAAATGGCTCAATGGACTAATGGCCTAATGGCCAATTGGCCTAATTATCTAATTGTCCTAAATTGGCCTAAACAGCCTACATTACCTAAATGGCCTAAATTTTCCAAAATTGCCTTAATTGGTCCAATTGGTCTAATTGGCCTAATTGGCCTAAATAGCCTAATTTGCCTAAACTGAACAAATAAATGGCCTAATTGGATGAAATTAGTCCTAATGGAATAATTTTCCTAAATTGGCAAAATAAATTGTATAATTGGCCTAATTGGCAAAAATTGGCCAAAATGGCCTAAATGACCAAATTAGGTTAATTGGCCTAAATTGTCCTAAATGGTCTAATTGGACTAAATTGGCCAAATAAATGGACTAATTGGCCTAATTAGACAAAATTATCCTAATTGTACAAATTTACCTAATTAGACCAATTAGCTTAAATGGTCCAATAGAAAATTTAGGCCAATTGGCCTAACAGCCCAATTGGCATAATTTCCCAATTGGGCTAATGGCCCAATTGGCCTAATGGCATAATGGCCCAATTTGCTTAATGGCCTAATGGCCTAACAAATGGATTAAATGTACTAATGGACTAATGTCCTAAGGTCATAATAGACTAATGTCCTAACATCCTAATGGCCAATTTTCCTAACAACCTATCCAATTAGCCAATTACCCAATTGGCCAAATGACCTAATGTCCTAATGGACTAATGGCCACTTGGACTAATGGCCTGATGGACTAATAGCCTAAAGTCCTAACATACAATTGGCCTAAATTTTCCTAATTCATCTGAATGGACTAAATGTCCTAAATTTCCTAAATGGCCTAAATTTGCCTAAATGGCCTAAATTTGCCTAATTAGCATAATTGGCCTAAATTGGCCTAAATGGACTAATTGACAAAAATTGGATAAATTAATGGCCTAATTGGCCTAAATTGGCCTAAATGGCCTAATTTTCCAAAATTGGCAAATTAAATGGCTTAATTGGTCACATTGGCCTGATTGTCCTGATTGGACTCATTGGCCTCATTGGCCTCATTGGCCAAAATTGGACTAAATGGTCAAAATAGCCTAATTGGCCTAAATTTACAAATTTTACAATTGGCCAAATGGATAATTAAGAAATTTTTCTAATAACCTAATCACCTAATGGCCAATTTTCCTAATGTCCTAACAACCTAACGGCCTAATAACCTAATGGCCTAACAACCAATTGGCTTGACAACCTAAATGGACTAACGACCTAAATGGACTAATGGCCTAATTGAAAATTGACCTAACAGCCTAAAAAATGCCCTAAATTACCTAATGGACAAATTTCCTAATTTCTTAATGGACAATTGGACTAACAGACTAATGACCTAATAGAAAATTGGCCAAATGTCCTAATGGCCTAACGGCCTAATGAACAATTTGCCTAAATTCACCTAAATTGGACTAATTGGTCTAATTTTTCTAAATTGGACTAAATGGAGTAAATGGCCTAAATTGCCTAAATAGTGTAAATGGCCTAAATGGCCTAAATTGTATAAATTTTCCTAAATGGCCTAAATTGGCCTAAATTGGCCAAATAAATGGCCTAATTGGTCTAAATTTTTCTAAATTGCCTAATTTTCTAAAATTTGCCTAATAAATGGCCTAATTGACCAAAATTTTCCTAATTAGCCTAATTGTCCTAATTGGACTAATTGGACTAATTGGACTAATTGACCTAAATTACCTAATTGGACTAAATGACCTAATTGGAATAATTAGCCTAATTATCCTAAATAGATTAATTGTCTAATTGGCCAAATGTCTAAATGACCAAATTACCAAACAACCAACCAAATAATGAACCTAATGACCAAATGATCAAAATTACCAAGTGCCCAAATAACCAAATTACATAACATAAATATAATTGGAACTAAATTAACATACAAGAGGAATTAATATCTTACCCATGTTTATCATTCTAATTAGTATGTATTGTTTATGTTATAACACTAGTATTAAATTTTTAATTAAATATATATTTAGATACTTATTCATTTTAGGGATTTATTCAACAAATAAAATGTTAATTCATTATAGATTTATCACTTTTATATTATTAAATAATGAATTATTCTACTAATAAATGTCATTTGTAGAAAGTAAAATTAGGCATCAAAGGTTTTGTGCCTCGAGAAAAATCATTTTTCTCGAGTTGGGAGAAAAAGGATGGAAGTGCTTTAAATGCACAAACATAAGAAATGATTAAAATATTTTTATTGATATTTAAAATTTTGATAAATAGTTAATAATTAAATATCTTGTTTATATTTTCAACATTATACCCTAAAGACCCTTGATGAGAAAAAATATGATAGCTTCGGGCCAAATAATAATTTGAGATAGGTATTAGGTGAGGAGCACCAAGGGAGAGTCCAATGTCAACCTAGGAAAAACATAATATACACTAGGTATTGGCCCTTACCGGGAACCTCTCAAACCTATCATACAACTAAGGTTAAAAACACTCATACAGAAGCAACTGAGGCCAAAAAATATCTTTACTAGATCATGAAATAATTAAACTGGTCACTGAACACATTCTGAAATCTATGTCAGTTATAATTCAATCAATTCCATCAGATGATACTACTAATTTTGATTCATGTATGGAATCAATGTGATCTTTATATGATGACCTAAGTGATTTCAATGAAGGTACTAGTGGCGGTCGAGCTGATGGCGGTGGCAGTGGTGGTGGTGGTGGTGGTGGTGAGGATGATGGTCCTCATCATCATGATCATGATCAATATGATGCTCCAGATGATGTTTTTTATGATGTTGGTGATGAGGATGTCGTTGATGGTGATGAGGATGAGGATGTTGGTGATATAGAAGATATTGATCCCCTATATTTTTTAGTTAGAAGTAAAGAGACATGTGGATTTTGTTTAATGACTTGAATTGATTAGTTTTATGGATTTATATGTATATTATAGTGTTGTAAATGGTCTGAAAATTAATAAAATTAGTTAGTTGAATGCTAAATATAATATATATTTATATATATATATATATTTCATTGAATGTGTAGTGTGGTTTGTATTTTTTTTACATGTTTTGGATGGGCTAGAAGGGTTGTCGCTGTTATGTTGGGATAGGGAGTTATACCCACAGTTCAATGATCCATGGGTAAAATGTGGTTTGGTGGGACAATTTCTTCCCATAGTTTAACTAAACCGTGGGTACTATGAAATTTTCCAAGTCTATACCCATGATTTCTATAGAAACTGTGGGTATAGATATATACCAATGACTCCATTATCCACAGTTCATAAAATCATGGGTATTGGCTATACCCATGATTTTATGGTCTATACCCATAGTTTTAAACTATAGGTGTAGGATATGTTTCTAGAAGTTCACATTCCCAACACTAAAATCTTGGGTTTAGGCCACTCTATATATAAGGAATCCGAGAAACACCATGGGGTGATTTGAAGTTTCGATGACCCACTGATAGGTTCAAGTAAGGATGTAGAATCCATGCATGTAAGAAATTATCCACTGTTAAGGCCTAAGAAAAATAATTTGAGTTCATGGCCTAAATGTACATGCCATGATAATTCAAAAAAAATACAAAATAGAGATTGAAGAATATTTTTCATACCATGAATTTGATACATTGTGTGAATAATAAAAAATCTCATTCATGTGGGGATGAACATACATGTTTCATGCTTTGAACATATTTCAGGATGTGAATGCACAGTCAAAATAAAATAAAAACAAAAATTATTCCACTAAGATTCATGTAGAACTTTGAGAGGTATTGAATCCATGAGTCTTCAAGAAGTATTGGAAAATTTTGAGAAAGATTTATTCTTATGGAAAATATCATTTATAAATTCTTACCCTCTAGGGTTTATATGACTAAAAATATGATGGACTACCACTATAAATATATGTATCAAAATAAATAAGAATCGAAGATTGAACCTATTGTGATGCTGATGGAGAAGGATATATGTTGTGTGGGTATTCTACCGTGATACATTTATATTATTTTAAATCTTCATATCCTATTATGATTAGCATGAGGGGGTAATTTATTTGTGTCAATAAATAAAAATAAAGGGGGTTTGTGTTAGTAGAGATTATTTTTAATCTATTCCATGTCCAGGTTAATGATTTTAACTTCATTCTTATTCTCTTTCTTTTAGTTTGTGCATGACCATTTCTTACATGGATTTGAAAGAAAAATTAAAACATTGATCAATAATATTGATTTTTTTAATAACATTTCATGATTATGGATATTTTCATTTAAATAAGGTGTTGAAACCCCTAATACACTAATAAACTAAAGTAGTTGACCATATGAAAAGGGGAAATAATGGAATTAAAAAAGAAGTAGCAATACCAAGGGATTATTTAGTCTCAAATATGACAAAAATGATTACTAAATAAATTATCAATGTATTTTACTACCACATAAACCCAAAAATCATAAATCTTGGAACATTCTCTCTTATTTTATTTTAAACTAATTTTCTTTCATTCTCATTCTCATTAAATCACTTATAATTCAAAAAATCATCTTAATTCATCTCATGGGTTTGACACTCATATATTAAATTTACTATATTCATTTAATTATTAATAGTTTTGTTTAATTTATTTATAAATTTCTAAATTTGATTTATTCCCATAAAAACTAATGACACCCCACAGGTGATCAATAACTTATCATAAATGATGTATCGATTTTACACTATGTAAAGATGCGGTTGGGAAATGGTTATCTATAAAATACATGGGTGAATAATACTATATACTGGGTATGAATATCTATAGAGATTTATCTAAAAGGTTTCTTGTATTGATTTAAAACATATATATTGGTAAGGTGATAAAGCAGTTTAGAATTGAGAACTCTAAAAAAACTATCTTTAACAGTGCTACATGGAACGAATCATAAGAAGATTCAAGATACTTATAAATAGTTAGGAAGGATGTATATAATTCCATATGTATCCACCATAGTATTTCTCATGTATTCTATGTTTTTTACTCAATATTATGTTTCTTATTCTTTAATAATTACAAGTAGATATCAATATAATTGTGGTGAGAGTCATCATATTGTTTTTAAGAACATATTAATGTAATTGGGAAGAACTAAGAATATATTCTTGGAGTTTGGATGAGAGGATAGTCATTTAATAAGAGGTTAAACTATTCTAGTTTCAAATTCAATAAATATGACATGAAATATCAATATGGTTTTGTGTCTTTCTTAAACGGTGAGCTATTATTTAGAAGTGTTTCAAACAACCCACTATACCAAACTCAAAAATAGAGTCAGAATACATCACTACATTAGATACTGAGAGGTAAGATGTTTGGAACAAGATATTAATTTCTAAATTTGGGGTGGTTCCTAGTATATAAGTATAAATTTTGATTTATTATAACTAAAATAGATGCATTTCTCAGGACAAGGAACCCTGGTCTTTCCAAAGGACTAAACACAACCTTTGTAAATACTATCTCGTTTGAGAGATCATTGAGAGGGGTAATGTAAAGATCTATTAATTGGATACATAGAAGAATTTATTATATCTATTATTAAAACCATTACTATAAAATAAGAATGTGGTTCATTTTGAGTCTCTTAGTATAAGATGAATGAGAGATTATATGTAATGGTTGTGAATTGTATCATTATTTTATAGTAAATGAAATCTATATTCATCATTTATTCATGTGTGTTGAAATTTATATTACATAAACAATGTAATGATAAATACCCTCAAATTATGACTTTGATTTGTCCCTAATCGATGATCATCACATAGTATAATAAGGTGTGATGATGTGTTAAGATTATCATGATTAGTAGACTCATGAGATAATAAGTAGAGGCCTATTATTTAAACTAATATTACAAATTATATCTCATGAAACATCATACAGTCATCAAAATACTCAAGGGTGTATGATTATTATGAATCCTTTTTACCTAAGGTTAGAGAGATACCTTGCATGAGAACATTCATAATTCAAAACCTTTCTTTCATATTCCTTAATAATTATCTAATCATGGTGTGGTTAGGTATGTTTTTTATCATTTCATATATTAGATCTCAAACAAGATAGGATTTTTCCACACATATGATAAGAAAATATATTTGGAACCTAATTGAATTGTACTGAGTAAATACATGGCCATGATTTTTTTATTAACATATGATGGGCCCAGCTACTTGGATGAGGGACATGATATGTGATAAAATTCTAGATGGATGACATGTGATGTATTCATTAATTGAGTCAATAGTTTTTGGAGAATCATGTTTCAATGATGTAATACCTCATGTCCCGATGGGTGTGAATTCTAAAAGAATTTAAACTTTTCAATTAGTGGTAGACTCTTTTTGAAAAGTGGGACTCATATCGGGGTTTAAATATTTTTATACATCCTTAATTATCATTTTTTGAAGTGTTTTTAGGCCTGGTATATGCCTTCAGTGTTAAAAAAGATGTCATATAGGTGGTCAATAGGTCATGATACTAAAAAATAGTAGCTACAAGACATTCATGGTGTGAATGGTCATTTATGCTATGAATTTCATTTTGTGGGGTGAATTAAATATATGAATGTTTGGGTTGGGAGAGGGGTCCCCCTATTTGATAATTTTTCATCATGAACCAAGGGTTCATACCATGAAGTTTTAGACTGAGCTTGGTGAACCCTCTGCCTAGAATGGTTCACGACATGAACCAGGGGTTCACACCATGAATAGTGTCATGGGTGTTTTTTTTAGATATGGTATACTTGGTAACTTACTGATCAGACCTCTCTTTAATTTAGGTATAACTAAGGGTATAGGGAGTCCATTTTTGTTTGGTGATCCCCATCCCCTTCTTCTCCTTTGTTGTCCCTTGAGAGGGGTGATTTTTTGTAGTGAATCTATGATGGTTTAAGATGTTTTTTTCATATTATTATTATATTATTGCTTCATATTTATATCCATTTATTTTGGTTCAATCTCAAGATATGTTTTGATGAAGATTTCACCAAAGCATGGTGAAATATTCTGAGATTGATCTGAATTTTTCTAGGCTCTCATTAAGGATATTCTAAGATGATTTTTTCCTGTTATCTCATGATTTTTTAGTTAAGGTATATTGGTCAGTGAATTTATTTTGAGTTTTTTAGTAAATTAAAATATTTTATCATTTCAATGTTGTGTGTTATATATTTTTCTAGTGTCAAGGGTATACCATGGATTTTCAATAGGTAGTTGGTCATAATGCTAGTCTAGTAAAATCACCTGGTGAATTATAAATAATTGTGAATTTTTAAATTCAATTATTTAATTTTTAATAAATTGTTATAATTACTTGTTTATTAATGATTGGAATGAGTTATGGACTTGTGATGATGAGTGGTGGTGGGTTGAACTAGGACTAGTTGAGGAAAGAGTTATTGGTCTAAGATTAAAAAGAGAAATGACTTGGAAATGAGGTTGGTGGTCCCTATGTGTTTTCCATATAATGCTATAAATTCTATTTATTTGTCATGTAATGTGTGTAGCCTCTCTGTCAAGGTTAACCAACTTTAAAATTAAATAATTCATTTTATAAATAAAATAAAATATATTATTAAATTTTATTGAATGAAAAAAGTGATTGGGTTCATCGTGGGCCCTTAAATATGGGTCAGTTGCCTCAGCCACTAATGAATGTAGGTTAATTACATTTTATTAATCTTATTATGATTTAGGTACCCTAAGGTGTGAGACTCAAATGGATTAAATGAAAATATTTTCCCTTAGTATAGGTGATTTGGTGACCTCTAAGTATAAGGAAGTAATAAAATGGGGTGTTTGGCCCATGCATGCCATGTGAGAACCATATGATACCTTAGAGCCTTTAGGCTAGGTGGGATGGTCATGGGGTGAGTGTTCCTTCCCAAATGAGATTTACAATTACCTAAATGGGTATATCATATGGATATTTATAGGTAGGTTGGGCCTAAGGATGAACCTAGTGATGACCTAAGAATTGAGGTGGTATTTATACCATCTCTCTATATGTGTGATGGTATGACTCTCTTAGTGAGTTTGGTGATGTTGTATGATGACCATGATGAGGTTGAGGGGCATGTTACCCCTACGAGTAATGGGTATTGACAAAAGAGGTAAGGTTGACACTAAGGATACCAAGATAGTTGTATGTTCATGATGTGACCTAGGAGACCCTGATGGGTGCCCCAGTGATATGTTGACTCTAGAGAGGGTTTGTATGGGAATGGGTAATGATGACTTCAAGTGTCACCTTAGAACCTGAATCAAAATTATGTCTGATACTCATGGATTCTTTAGAAACCCTCCTTGTAACTAGCACTTATTCCTGATTACTATATATTTCTCAGGGTTATACCCCTAGGAATCGACAATTATGTCATATAATTATGGATGTATTAGACACACACATTCATTTGATAATTATTCCTAATGTTATGGATTTCTAAGCTTTATTCCCTAGGAATCATCTTGGGTCCTAGTTACTATGGATTTCTTAGGGTTATCCCCTTAGAAATAAATGATGATTTCTAATGATTATTGGATCAGTTAGGATTTCCACCTAGGGATTACGTTAGAGCTTGATGTCTATGGATCACCTATTATTACCTCATGGGTATTGGTGATAATGTTTGATGATAATGGATCACCTTGGATTACCTCTTAGGATTCTACTTAGAGCCTGATTACTATGATCACCTAGGATTAACTCTTATGGATCATATTAGAGCATGATTATTATAATCACTTAGGATTTTTTCTTAGGGATCATCATGGAGCATGGTTACTATGGATTTACTAGGATTACCTCCTAGGGATTAATGATGATGAATGATGATTATGAATCATTTAGGATTACCTACTAGGGATTGGTGATGACACATGATAACTATTGATCACCTAGGATTACCTCATAGGGATCACGGTTATGATTGATACTACGGAATTACATAGGAATTTCTCCTAGGAATTAGACATGGGCTTGATATTGGTTAGAATAGTTGTGAGACATGCTCAGAGACACTTTGGAACTGGACAGATCAGGTTTGGGTCGATCTTAGGTTTCATAGTAGAACCTTAGGATCGACATTGGTTATTTATTTATGCTTTGGTAATGTTTTATTTATTTTATTGAAAAAATAACATGTGTATACAATGTATTTACTATTTATGTATTGATCCATGTTGGTGGTTACCTACTGAGTTATACTCACACCCTGATCGGGTGGCCATGACACTTTGGTACTCGAGTAGACTTCACTGGCTATGGGTTCAGGTTGGGTCAAGTGGGATAGCTCAGATGGTATTGGACATCAAGATGAGATGAGGCTCAAGGGTGGTTGTAGAGACACAAAATAGATTTATTTATTTTATTTTATTATTTTATATTTGATCAGCTCAGTGGGATGCCAGTGAGTCTGCAGGACTCCTTACTTCCACATTCATTTATTATTGATTCATGTTATTTATTATGCATACTCTAATGGATGTTTATTTATTATAATTGTTTAGTTATTTTTATTTATTATTATACACTCTAATATGGTAGTATAGTATCCCCACGGTGCTGCATTAGACCCATGCTTCTAATCAGTAGCCTCTAGAATGTAGGGAGGAACGCCTGAGGTTATGTGGGGACCCAATATGATTACTTTAGAGTAAACCAAGATAGGGACATCATAAAGTGGTATCAGAGAAATTATATGGATGACATCAAAAAGTGTATTAAATTTTTTCCTTATCTTTCTATTTAGGAAGAAATTAGATAAGTGATTTTGGAATGTGTCGGAGCTTATGATAGATATCAGATTGGTGCATCTCAAACACCCTTCTTGGTAGGAAGTCCAGGTTACCAAGGGCTTGGGATTGATGTTCTTGGTTTTTTATGTTATATTTGTATGGTTTTCACCTACTTTGATACACTTTTATTTTGAAATTTATAATTTATGGGTTTTTGGATCTTGGCCTATTAGTAAGAGGAATATTTTCATGTATCATGTTTGGAATATAGGATTCAAATGACATATGCTTGCCTGTGTGTGATTGATTTCACTAGTGATGGAGGCACTACTAAAAAACTAGGTTTATCCAGTGCTGGGGCTTTAATAGCTCTAGATAAAAGTGCTATTAAAGACCCCATTTATCAAGGCTAGAAAAAGCGCTAATAAAGGGGGGTCCTTAACAACACTTTTTCTAGAACTATTAAAGGGGATCTTTAATAGTACTAAAAAAAGTGCTGATAAAGGGACCCCTTTGTTAGTACTTTTTTACAAGCACTAATAAAGTCTCCCAATTTATAGATGTTTGTAAAAAATGATGATAAATTCCCTCCTTTTATAGATGCAAGTAAAAAAGCACTAGTAAAAAAGTAGTTATAAAGGGTATATTTAAAAAAATTCATTAAAAATTTATTAATAAATAAATATATTAATATTAATATAAATATAATACATATATTTTAAATGTGTTTTAGAGAAGGATAAATAAACATTTACACTTAATATATAATTTATTTAGTGAAAAAGGCTTATAAAATAATTAAAATTTTATTTTTAATTTATAATTTGATAATTACTATTGAGTAATAGTCATTTAATAACAATTTGAAGATAATAAACATTAAAAAAATTAATAAAAGATCTAAAATAAGTTGAAAACATTAGTCAAACTTCAAATTACCATAACTTTTGATTCGGGTGTCTATTTGGGATCTATTACATATTAAATCAAAGGTTGCAATGAGCTCTATGCCTTTTCGATTAGGGGGCCCTGGTCACTATTTTTTTAGGTCAAAAGAGGCCCTAAATACCTCCAAAACTAATTTTTTTTAGGGTAACCCAATTCTTAACATTCAATGGAATTTCAACCTCGCTTAAGGGGTAATTTTTTCTTATTTTTAGTGGGGACTGAATTTATTCCTAGGGATTACATTCATATTGATATTATGGTTTTGAAATGTTATCATTTTTCACAATGTAGTTTTATTTATAATTAAATATATGCATATTTTTTATATTTACTTATAATAAACCACTTGTATAAATACATATATCAATATATTTACGTAAAAATGTAATTTTAAATATATAAAATAAATATTTATTATTCATTTTTTAAAGTAAAAAAATTATCCTTTTTTACCTTATAAAATTGAAATAATATGTATATATAATTTTTATATATACATATGTGTGTGTGTTAATAAACATATATATATATATATATATATTCTTATATATATATTCTAATATATATATAAATTAATATTAATATATAATATATTTAAATAAATATAATTGTGTATATATATATATATCATAAATTTCAAAATATATAAAAATAAATAGAAAATTTGTTAAATATAAATAAAACATGCATGGCATAGTGGTAAAGAGCTTCAGTCACATAAGGGAGGTCCAGGGATCAAATATAGGAGCATGCGGGAATTTGGGGTTTCCTTCTAGCACTGAGGAAAGGGGTGGATGCGTGATGGAAGATAGGTAGTGAAAATCACTGAGAAAGGGTGTTGTAAGTGTTGAGAAAGGTGGGTGTCAGGGGTGTGTAAAAAATTAATTTTTTTCCATCTTTTTTTAGCAATATTAAAATCCAACCTTTAACAGTGCTAAAAAGCAATGTTAAAGGCACCCGTTAATAGTGATAAAAAAGTGTTGTTAAAGGGTTCCTTTATCAGAAATTTTTTTAGCACTATTAACCCCCCCCCCCACATCACTCACAATATCCCCACTTTTTAAGTGCTAATAAAACCCCTTAACTAGCATTGTTAAATCCCTGATTTGTTGTACTAAGGGTTCGGTTTTTTAAATTGTATTTAACAACTTATATATATTTTTACCATATAACATGGTGATGTAATTATAATAAATTGGACCATAATATATTTTCTATGATGA
This sequence comes from Viscum album, assembly GCA_963277665.1. NCBI lineage: Eukaryota > Viridiplantae > Streptophyta > Magnoliopsida > Santalales > Viscaceae > Viscum > Viscum album. The sequence goes on from OY728158.1 coordinate 394,607,651, forward strand.
TAGGTTATATAGATCTATGATGGGAACCTCCTTTATAATAGTTATATAGTTCCTCAATGTAAGGGATGTATAATGACCCTAGTAGTCAGTATGGGTATTTGAAAACTTATAAATAGACCCCTTGTGGGTGATTATGATACCGGTTTTGAGATAAAATAGGTTTGGTTATTTAAAGTGTCAACAAAAACCTATATGGTATTTTCTCATAGAGATTCTTGGTGGCATTTTACTTAACCAAACCATATAACTATGGTATACTCAACATGAATTTTAGTAGGGATATTTCATTATATATGGGTGTACCTAGATGAGATTTTGATCCTCAAGGGGTGACTCCCATATATTAAGTCCCAATGAGGATCATCTTGAGATTTTGATTCTCATAGGGTAGTCTCATTTATATATTCTCAGTGAGAATCAATGCCCTATGAGGTAGTGATTTAGCATGTGATGCCTGATATGGATATGTGTAGATGAGACCCTAGAGTGGGTAGTTTAGCTAATGATTTTACTTATTATGATGGGATAATAATAGAGAGGTGTTTTACATGGGTTATGATTTATGTGATATATAATGACCTGTGGCCTAAGTGGTTAGGAAAAATGCCATCGATTTGAGTATTATGATATCAGTGAGTCATGTGCTATTGTTAGGGTGATACAGGATATACGAAGGAAACCTGAGAGAAGTGTTAGATAGGATTGTGAGTTCCTTATAGGTGGGAATCATGGGTGGATGATTCAAGTTATGATATTATTGTGCATGAGGTGCTACTGAGTATATGGTATATGCATAATGATGATTTTATCTTTATGATGTAAAATAGTTAGATTTATTTTGCGTAACAAGGTTTTATTTTAGAGTTTAGGATTGGTTGAGTACTTAACACTGTTGATTTTGGATGTGATTTTGGGATCATGGTGAGATCATAGATGGACACTATAAATTTTGAGAGTAATTTGAGTGGAAAATGATCGTGTGGTAAACCATATCATGGGTGAAATGACTAATCTTGAAGAGGATCATCAAGGGTGCTACTGGTTAAATGAGAGTGACATGTGAGTGGAGTATGATTAGTGGGATAGGTGTGTGATCATAGGTTTGATGGAATTAAAACCATGGGATCATGAGTTAGATTCTAAATTTGGTTGGTACAAGATTGTATGCATGTTATGTTTAGACGATATTGATAGGGTACACACTAGTTATGCATGATACTACTTGAATTGGAAATCAATAGAAATTATATATGGGTTGAGGAACGATGGGATTAATGAGGTGACTGTGGGATTGGTGACCCCAGGTTTTAATGATAATGATAGATTATTACCTTGGTGGTGATAAGGATGTTGGTGTGGTTTCAGGAGTTGATAGTGATAAGCATGGATTAAAGGAGTGACATGAATATGATGATAGATCCTGTTGAGTTTGTTCTTGAGGATTAGTGTGAGGATATTTTTATGGATGGGAGTCCACCAAGGGTTGTTGGAGTGTTTAACCTGCATTATGCATGATTTTTAATAGATTAAAAGGATGACGTTTTTATGAGATGAGAATGGGGATTGGTTGATGCTTTCTATTAGTGCTCGAGTATGATTTGGATGGCCATGTCCAGTAATTTTGTGAGATGATGGATGTAATTTGATATATAGAGATATGAAATCTATGTTGGAAGGGTAATGAGTGTGATGGGACTAGTCATTGGATGGTCTATATAGAATTTTAATTTTGGTGTGTAAATAAAATATGATTTTATTTGGTTCCATATTAAATGTCATATTTGAGGATTAGATACATAGTTGGTTTGAGTGCATGCATTTTCATCAGTCTCAATATTATTTTGATGTTATCCATGTGTGATTAAAATTAGAGGTGCACTAGTGCTCAGGATGAGACCATGATGGCTAGTTTGGTTGGTTGAGGATCCAACCATGGAATAATTTTGGGGGTTGGGTTCAGACTTTGGTGTGGGTTCTTGGATGATCTCAAGATGGATTTTGGAGTAGAGACATTATGATCAGAGGAAGTGATAGCACATTAGTGGGTACAACTAGGTGTTTTCGAAAATCATTAGCCTAAGAAGTTATGACCTATATCTTCATGTATAATTGGTTATAGTGTGTTATAAATTTCATTGGTTACATATTTAGGATATGTAGGGTGTTTTTTTAGGATGATCTAGTGATTTTCAAGTAAAATTCAGTGTATTTGAGCTTGTGTATGGGTGGTAGTGACTCGTCTGATTTGGTTCAAAAATTGAGATAAGGAGTGAAACCAGGGTTTGAATGGTGTTTTTTAAAGGAATTGGGTGCGATGATATAAAGGCCACATCATGAAGGTCATAATATCATTGGAACTATGTTTTAGTAAGTGATTATGATGTTGGGGAGAATTATATCTTGGAATTAGCCTATATGAGTAGATTCCTATTGTGGGGATCACCATGCGAATGTGTAACGACCCAAAGTATTTCAATAGAAAATTCCCTTCTTATATCTATGTCATAAAAACACAAAATAATGAACTACTAAGTGATAAGTGACCTTTAAACATAATTTTTTCACCCCTATGTTTGGAATTTTAAAAATCCGACATACACGGTTGTGTTCAAGATAGTTTTTGGAGTCTAATGAAACAAAAATAATTTTTGGTGAATAGTAACCTACCCTTATGAATAGTAACCTACCCTTATGAATAGTAATATGACCCTTATAAATAGTAAATAAGATTAACATTACCTATGAATAATAAAATAAAATTTAGACATCTTAGAAAGTGACAATTTGACCTTAGTAAATGTTTTTGGTATTTTATAAGTCATAAATAATTAATTATAATTAATTAATTTAAAAGAATATTTATTTTCCTGTAATGTATTCATAAATTATTGAATCAATGTCTAATAGTTTTTAGATAATTTTATAAGACCCTACATAATTTTTGAAAGAACTATAAAATCAGTTTTAATTTTAAAAACTATTTTTTTAAGTAAATTATGATTTTATTTAAATATTAAATTAATAATATTTAGAAAATTATTTTTGAAAAATGGAATTCATTTTTGGATTCTACACGTCGAAAAATGGTTGGGGTAAATTTTTGGGATTTTTCTGAGATACTTGAATTTTTTGTGAATAGTAGAATACATTAATTTACCATATAAATACATTTTAATTAAAACCCACTATTCCTGACATCACAAGTGATGTAAGCACCCAAATCCCGAACTCACATGCCTTTTTTACTATTCTTGGTCATCCAAGACTCACTATTCCTTGTCTTAGGTGAAATTAATAAACTAATCAATTTTATATTAAGGAAACCCCTCTCCCCTCCACTATAAAAGCCACCCTTCACTCCCTCTTTTCCTCACACCTCTCAAGCTCCAAGAATTCTCTAAACTCTGCCCAAACACCTTCCCTAGCCTCTCCCCCACGTCCAAAAGCTGCTGGTCTCATCAAAAGACCAATCCTAGCTTCCTTAAGGAGGTTCTCAAGAGGAGGATTCTAAAGGTAATTTCTCTCCCTCTTCTCCTTTAATTTCCTTTCAAGTTCAAGTTCCTTTCTTGATATCTCCCTACCTATCTTCATACAAATTGTTCTGTAAATCCAGTATTATATATATACTGTAATATTATGATTCTAATGTTATATTATATCACCCCACACCCTTTCCCTCTTCCTTTTATTTTATTAAAGAGAACGTTGTTCATGAGGTGTTAAATTTATCACCTTCAAAAACGACATGTTCTCTTCTTCCATTTCTACCTTAAATCTGGTCATAAAACCATTTTATGGTTTAACCAGAATATTTTATATGTATTATGTTCTATTTTATGTTCTGGAAATAACCTATGGCCATATTACTAAGTGAAAAGTTAAAACAAGTTTGTTGTGATCCAAAAACCGCTCAAATTTACCCAAATAATCTTCATTTAATTATTATCTAATGATTCACCCACATGGATCTAATATAAATCATTATAAAATCATTAAAGCTTCTTTAATATCATTAATAACATTTAATATCAGTTATGGATGTTTACCCATGATCTACCCAAACATAAACTTAAGAATACAAGTGGACCGCTCAAGAAAACCATGAAAATGAACATCCCCGATCAATGTTTTTAAACTCTATAAGTCATCCAAAGGAACATAATATAACATAATGAAACCAGAATGAACCCTATTAATGTAAACATGGTTCTGGATTTCTAATTAATGAATATAATGTCATTATACAGTACATTAAATAGAAGGAGGCATTCGAGTACAAGGTAAGGGGAAATCTCGAACCCATTTTTCTTCCTTCGGGTTCTCCCTCTTTCACTCCATTTTTTATATGGTTACTCCTAAAAGATCATTTGTTCATCATTTCCTTTACTTTTCTGGGATATAAATGTTTGTCACTAGTTTTTATGTCCACCAAAATGTTTTCCAAAAGAACTCTTCTTTCAAGATCTCACCTTTTACCTCTCATTCAAGGTTGATGGTTCTTGTATCAAGTATGTTGTTCCCTCTTTCTTTTGGGAACCCAAATCTTATGAATGTGTTATTATGATATGAAACACATTCCTTTCCATGGTTTATTTATGTACATGTTTGATATGTGTTCTATGTGGAAATCATGATAATGATAATGTTATGATGTGACAGGTGCGCCCGGAATTATATAGCGCAATATGAATGTTTAAATGTGACGGGTGCGCCCGGAATTATATAGCGCTCCAATGCATTGGGTAAAGTGATGAATCTCATGAGTAAATTTGAAATGATGTGTGAAAATGATTCTAGATTTTTTCACAAGTATGTGTGGTAGTTAACCACTAAGACATGATGTTTCATTTTTATGCATTTCCACATTTCAAGTCTTTTACTTATGCTCCTCTCATGTTCATGATCTTTTGCCTATGTTATGATTATGCTCACACCATGATGTATTGTTCTTATCTATCCTCTTACCGGGCTTTTAGATCACCCCTTTTGATGTATATCCTCAGGTGTCTACATGTACTAAGGATAGGAAAAGTGCTACTAAGAATCTATAGAAGAAGAAATTAAATAAATGTTTATGGTTGATGTTGTATTTGTTATGTATGGTCCTAGTTTGCCCAAGACACTAAACCTCTGGATCCTCCATGTGTAATACTATTGTGTTGTTTATCTTTAAAATTATGTAATAGTAATGTAAGAAAAGGTCGGGTCGCTATAGAATGAGGATGATTTGATTGATTAAATTTTGGTGTCTTAGTGTAGATGGGTATGGTTAAGTGTCACCTCAGTGATTCAGTGATGATAAAGAGTGTTGGATTTATTTTTAAGTAATAGTGTTCCTTGTATTTAGAGTTTCACTCCAAGATCTCATTCAACGTTTCAGGGTAGAACATGGTGATTCAATATTAATTGACAAATGTGGAGGGTAAGGATTTTTGATTTAATGGTCAATGAGATATATCATGAATGATAAGTGTTATGGTGGGGATATTGCAATACCCTGTGTCCAGATGAATTTAAAATAAATTTTAAATTCTGACTTGGTGACAGACTCATTTTAAGAAATTAGTCTTGGAATAGGGTTCTAAGCTTTTTACATGTCCTTAAATCTTATTTTTTGGAAGTGGTTTGAGTATAACTGGATTCATTATGTGTTTTAAAGGATGTTAGAGAGTTGTCCATCATACCAGGTTGCTAAAAAATAATAATTGTAGAAAATTCAATATGTGAATGGTCATTCACATAGTGAATGACTTTTTATAGAGTGCATTCAGGTTATGAATGGGTAGGATGGGTGATGGGTCCCCTATTCAAGCATTTCACACCATGAACCAAGGTCTCATGCCATGAAGATTTTTTCTTCCTTGGTGATACCTCTACCATAAATAGTTCATGCCTTGAATGGTGTCCTAGGTATTTTTTGAGTAGGGGTATATTGGTAATTTATCCATTCTCCCCCTCATCAATTTAATTCAATCCAAGGGTAAAAGGAGGCCATTTTTTCCAAGAAATATCCCTCCCATTCCTCTCTTTTATTCCTTCCTTGAGAGGGGTAATTTCAATGGTGAATCCATGATGGTTTAAGGAGTGTTTTTCCTCTTATTCTTCTATTATGGATTCCTCTTTCTAGCCCTTGATTTTGGTTTGGTTTTAAGAAAGGGTTTCATGACAATTTCACTGTAGCATGGTTATGATGACCTAGACCCTAGTAACATGGATTCAATGTATTACTTTATTACATTGTCTAAGATTCAAGGAATCACATCCTGAGGGACTGAATAGTTTAGTAGTCTTGGTAAACTACATATATATATGGTTCCCAAATTACATTTGAAAATAAAAATTACAACATAATTTTTTTTAGAATTACATTATTCTATCTTTCATATCCTTGTATATCAATCATTGTACACTTCATGGATTCCTTAGAAAGGAAGCAAAATAAAGGTGAGCTCAAATTCTTAGTAACGGTTTTAATACAGTGAAAGATATCATGAATCAATAAACATAATAAATATAGAAAGTTAAATAACTAAAAGCCCATGTCTTTTAATCAATAATCTAAGAATTAAATGCATTTAGAGATAATATCATTGTGAAAATCTTATGGATAATATGTTAAGGGATAATCAATATGGAAATGTAAATTACTAAAAACACATGTCATTTAATCAATAAACTGGGAATGAAATATATCCAGAGATAATATCAATATGAAAATATCATGGATAATAAAGAAAATTATCAATAAAGGAAAGGATTAATTATTATACATCTTATCTTAGGCACATGATACCTTTACCGTCAAGACCATTCAAAATATGGTTTAAAACTATAGGTAAAACCTCGTTTAATGCTAAATTACTTATTTCTCTCATGAGACCAATTGTTGCATCAAGGGGATATGTAATATCAGTCCCCACTCATCACTTTAGTTCCAAATCATTCCTTATATATCAAATAATCTATTTAATTTCATGAACAATGTGGCATGTTATCAAATATTCATATTGAGTAAAGAATAAAGATTTTTCAATATTTCCCCAGATAAAAAAATAACTTTCAATATAAAAAACATTTATGTAAATATGATATAATGTTTAACCAATAAACATATCAATGTTAAATAATATGGATATTTAAGAAAAAATTAGTGTCCAATGATCATAGGAAAGTGAATATTTCAAGGGAAAGTTAATGAATACAAAAATAAATCAAGGACGTAAATTTTAATACTATCCTTGGTTAAAATATTCATAAAATATCTAGAGAATGAATAATTATGGTATCAATACAATATATCCTCAGTGGAGTATATGTAAAATAAAGTTTTTTTTATTGATGAATATAAATACAATAAAAATATCATTAGAAACATTCTTAAGGAAAATATACTTTTCATTTTGAAAATAACCTTTTAAAACTAAAAGTTAATAAAACATTTTAAAAATAATATTATTTAAAAATAACATTTTGAAATTATAAAGTATGTTTTAAAACATTTATTGGTCATAATGGTAGGAAATTTTATACATACTGAGTATGTTAAAACAAATATTCCTTTCACATTTTCGATAAAATCCAAACAGTCCTTGTTTTGAAAATACATGATGATTCATTTAAAAAATTAAAAAAGTAAAAATGGGTAAATATATATTTAATAAATCATTTATAAAAAATTTTAAAATATTTTTGAAAATATTTTTTGAAAACATGGTTTTGGAAGAAAATAGATTTCCGACTGAAGAGAGAAATAAAGTCGGGTTTTCTTAAAAACATTTTCTAAATTATTTTAGGAACAAAAGAGTTAAAAAATGAAACTATTACTTGAAAATTTCATGAATAAACCAATTATAATAAAATTTAATGTGTTTATTAGATAATTATTAAATAATTTCCTTCAATGTAAATTCAATTATAAATAATCCTGATTAAAATGAGATTATGAAATAAACCCCTACAAAGACCATAATATTGAAGTGAGGATTAACCAATGAATAAATTATGTGTATAAAATTTAAATACATATAAAACAAGTAAAAATAAAACATAATATAATGAAAATTAATTACACACATAATCTGAAATGTTAAAGATATTGAAGAAGTAATAAAACCCAATGAAAAGAAATTGAGTTGTGAAATTCTTTACCACTTTGTAATTTTTAATTTAATTACCCTTTGATGAAATAATTCAAAGAGAAACTTAAAATACTATTAATTATTAATTAATCATGAAATTATATGTCTAATTGGTAGTATATACACTATATAAAAGAAATTAGGTGCGTAACATTACAATATTCCTCAATGAATATAAATTCATATAGTCCCTTACAATGCTCATAATATTGAAGTGATAATTAATAAAAGAATATATTATGTGTGTAAAATTTAAATAAAAATATAACAATTATAAAAACCAAGATAATAAAAATTAATTATACACATAATCTTATAATATAAAAGGTAAATGAAGAAGTAATATAACCCAATGAAAAGAAATTGAGTTATGAAATTATTTACCACTTGGTAATTTTCATGTAAAATCCATTTTGATGAAATAATTAAAATTAAAACTTAAAATATAATGAATTATTAACTAATCATGATATTACATGTCAAATTGGAAGTATATACACCATATAAAATAAATTGGTGCATACGTACAAATGTGCCTCAATGAAAATAATTTGAGACAGAATCTCTTACCTCATGCTTAATTTTTATTGAACTTTATCTAACCACATGTATAGTGGTTTTAAACATGTTATTAACTTATAATAGAACCATATTAATATTTATAATATCATATATTATCCTTTAATAGCATATTATCACCCATTCTTTAATAATCTTTCATTATTTTCATTATTTTGAGTGTTAATTGCCTTGTTTTCTCATTCATGATTTTTCATGAAAGTTTTAATTATTGTGCATATTTTATAGTTAAATAATCTCAATAATAATAATAATAAAATAATTATAATATTTCTAAAATTTATTATACTTTTAATACCAATAATGAAATATGTTTTTGATAAATGAAGTATGTTATTATCCTGGAGACGGTAGTTCATACGTACACGTGAGTAATGTTTCCATTTTTTAATGATCATTATGGAAAGGATGTAAGTAATATTTTATCTTTAAATAATTATCATAATATAAAAAATTTCATATTATTTCTTTAAATATACTTATATATATCATCCGTGTGGTGTCGTGATGAAAATAGAGTCATGTCGCATCATGAAGGTGGTATCCCACACATACACGAACGATGTTATCATTTTTAAGTGTAAGAAATAAAATGAAATATTATATTTTTAGAATAATAAATATGTAATTAATACCATAATTATGTCATTTATATCATATATATTAATTAATTTTCTTCTTATTACCTTCCATGTAAAGTGTTAGTGAAAAATGAATCACATTGCTTCGTGAGGCGGTAGTCCTCCATACACACAAGTGACGTTATTGTATCCCCTATATAATGGAAAGTAAAAAAAAAATTATATATGATATAATAAATCCATATGTATAATTATGTTATAAATACAATATATATAATTTATATACATAATCATACCCAACCATGATAGGTGTCAATGGAAAAATGAATCACATTGGTTCGTGAGGCGGTAGTCCGTCAAACACACAAATGGTGATTTCCTAACCCATTTAATAGAATTGGATATGGATTTAGGTCATTAAATTAACATAAAAAATATTATTATATTTAATATATTGAGTTTTTTATATCATCATGGTTTTATACTGATTGAAGCAGTTGAAGAAATAAATAAAATAAAAACTATTGTTGAAGAATGTTTCATCTTATTCGGGTAACCTTCCTAGGTTTGCACCAAAAGCATTACTAGATTGGATTTATGATCAAAATAATTATTATATGATTATATTAAGGCTTTTTCAAAGTTATTTTTTCATATATTTGATGAAAAAAGGGTTTGACGTTGTGAATAAGAGAGGTGAGTGGGTTTCCTTTTGTAAGTGGGGTGAGTGGCACACTTGTAATTTTTGAAAAGAAAAAGGTATACCCATGTTTTTCACATTTTAAAAGGTTAAAAAATAGATTATTAATTATAATTATACATTATAGGGTAGAAATATGGTTATAAAATATATTTTATATAATTTTTAGGTCAATTTAACCCTTATCTTTTTAGTTTAACCCCTGGTAAACTCATTTTTGCCTTAACCATGGTAAATAATTTTTACTATTTTTACTATTCATTATGGTCAAAAATAATTTGACCATATTATATAATATAAATTAGTATTATTGAAAATATTTAATCCATTATTCCAAATTTCATTTATATAAGTGACAAAATTTAATTTAAAATTAATCCTGCAAACAGGATGAGAAAACGAGTTTTCAAAGAGAAAATGTTCAGAAGTTTACAAAGTATTTATATTAAAATTCAATATGAAAATTATTAAAATGACCTAAATTGGATTAATAAATATATAATTTAACTAATTTTAATTTAAAAATTTCAAAATATAATTTAAAATTATAAATAATTTAAACGAAAAAGAAGTTTTCAATTAAAATTTAGTATTTTTCATTATTCGTCAAAAAATGAAACATTTTAGAAAAATACCAAAAATTCACCCTAATATAATTTTGATATGATGATTTCAAAATTAAAATTTATTTTTTAAAATAAATTTTTTAAAAGTGGTAAATTTTAATTTAAAATTATGTCTGTAAAGTGTGGCTAAACCATCTTTTAGAAAATATATATATATATATAGTTTTTTAGAAAACATTTCTTTTTCTTTTAAATGATTCTTATTTTATTTATAATCAAAATATAACCATAATATTAAAATTTTAGTTATTAATATTTATACCTACCAATTTAACAACTAGTTTATAATAGTATAGCATATTACGATTCATTTAGACTCGGGGTTACAAATTCCACAAGCTAATAAAGAGATTAAATTTAAAGAAATATATTTCATGGGTTGTTTAAGATCAGTGTTGTGTGTAACATACACTATAAAATAAAATGTTATTATTTTATAATTTTAGGGTATTACATTCTCCCCACCTTAAATAAATTTTTTCCTCATAATTTAAACTTGATTTTTGGAAATCAAGGGTTTTTCATTTGAAATACCGTTATTGAAAACCCACATCATAAAAGCATTAATAAAAAATCCTCTTAATAAGATAAAAAATTAAAGTACGAAGGTCGTATGGAATAAAATATGACTAGGATTATACATAGGAGAACATTGTTGTAAAGTGAAGATATGAACATGGAAGAAAATCATAAATAATTATAGATACTGACAAAGGTCATCGATCACAAGAAAGTGAATGATCAAAGGAAAATTAAGGACCTTAAAACCATAAATATATTATGATTTAAAAGACAATTATTTTAACATGAATGAAGGTGATAGGATAATTTTTTTGTTTCAATATCCTTTCCCTAAATATGAGTAATTATTTTACTATCTAATGATATGAGTAAATATAATTAATTGGTAAATTTTTATTTTATAAGCACAATTTCATCATTTGGTAGTGCTTTGATCAATTTATAATTCAATTCTTACTCCAAGAAATTAATATCCAAAAATTATTTTTTTGTATAAAGAACTAAAATTCACTTTTAATGGATTGTATGATCCATAAACTAGTGATGAGTCTTTCCATATATATCTAACTATTTTCTAAAACCAATATAGTTTGAAAAGGTTATCTAATATAATAGATTAATCTCTAAACCCGAACAATAACACCACTAGTTCATCATTAATACTTATTTGTCAAATTTTTTAACTAAAAATAATGAATTTTAACAAGAAAATCATTTAGGCCAGTGGTAGGTGTTAAACCCTTATCATCCTTTGGTCGTGGGTTCAATCTCTACGGCCTTCAGCGAATACAATAGGTTGTCACCCTTATCCTTTTTCCAAGACCATATTAAAATAATTACTATAACATTTAGTTTAATAACCCATAATTACCTCAACATAAAATATAAGATAAAACCTAAAGGTTACCAATACCTTTAAACTTAATTCCAAAAAAAGTAAGGGAATTATTCCTTAAATGACATTTTCATATACTAAACCAATAGGTTGTATTACCATAAATGTTTTCCAAAAAAATATCTTTAATCTTTATAGACTACCATTACATAAATCCTAAAAAGATTTTTTTTATTAATTTGAACTTATTATCAACCTTAAACTCATAAACCCATGATGGTATCCATAAATCTTAAGTTATTGAATACATATATTCTTAAAATGTAACACAATCCTTAGATGTTTTATGATTATTATAACTAAAATACCATGGGTAAAAATTCTTCTAAAATTTAATTCTTGAATCCCAATACTAAAATAATTCATCCATTTTATTTCCACATAGTTTATTCCTTGGTCTAGGATTTAACCTTTAGAATAGGTCATTGGCTTGGATAATGCCCAGGTTCCCCAAATTTAAGACAACAAACTATAAATAGATCCCTAGGATGAGTTTTATTTCATTTCATCATACTCTTCATTTTTCCTCAACAATTATTTGCTTTATTCCCTTATTTTCCACACATAAATAATTTTTCTATTCCATTGAGACATGTTCATGGGTGTATCCCTCCATATTTATAACAAGATTGAAATCAATCCTTCTTTTCTCCATGATCTCTACGACTCAATCTCTTAGAAAACTCTATCCTTATCTTCTTTGGTGAGTCTGAGAGTTGGTTAAGGTATAGGTTGTTAATCATATATAGGGATAACTAATTAGGAATAATAATGATATCTCTCACTCTTATTATAATCCCATTTGGTTGTTCATAGTCACCACATTTTCCTCTATATTCAATGTTAACCTAATTACTTCTGGTTCCAGCCATTGACTAAAACAAAAAATCATAGTGTGTGAAATAATATTCATAGTGGGAAAAACATATAATCATTTATAGGTTGTTTAAATCATAACACATTATTTTCAATATAAAACACCTTAGGTTTAACCTATGTTATTAATTATCATCATCTACTCAAATCCTTCAAAATTGTTTGTAAAAAAATGTAAATTATCCTAAGAATATCCCCCAAGAGTGTCAAACTAGGTTCATAGTAAGGAACATTATCATGCACTAGTTTATGATCGGGTTAAGATCAATGCACCATTTCCAGATTTATTACCCCTAGGTAACTCTATACCAAAATCACATCCACTTTTAGTATCTAGACAGGGATTTATTACTAGGAAAAACCATATAATCTCTTCCTTACCAAAATGTTAGGATATTCTTCTATATTTATCCTCAATGTCTATCATAGGGTTTCGTTCCCTAATCTATGTTTTCTTAAATATAGTTCCTGAGATTTATATTAAACTTCCTCTGATACCAACTGTAATGACCCCGACCCCATTAACCTAGAGTCTGTGTCTTAATTTATTACATTGGAATAAGATACATGGAATCACATCTCGAAGGACGGAATAGTTTAGTAGTCTTGGTAAACTATATACATACATGATTCCCAAATTACATTTGAAAATGAAAATTATAGAAATTTTTTATAATAACATTATTCCCTCTAGAATATTCATGCATATCAATCATTGTGCACTTTATAGATTCCTAGGAAAGGAAACAAAATAAGGGTGAACTCAAATTATCAGTGAGGGTTAAGTATAGTGGAAACTATCATGAACCAATAAAAATAATCAACATGTCAAGGTAAACAATTGAAAACATATTCCATTTAATCAATTAACTGAGAATTAAATGCATCCGATATAATATCATTGTGAAAACATCATGGATAATATGATAAGGAATAATCAATATGGAAAGGTAAATAACTGAAAAATTGACATTTAATAAATAAAATAAGAATGAAATGCATCCATAGATAATATCATTATGAAAATATAATGGATAATAATAATTTAATTCTTAATAAAGGGAATGATTAATTATTGTAAATCCTATCTCAAGCACATGATACATCTATTGTTAAGACCTTTCACAAGATATTTTAAAACTATAGGTAAAATATCATTTAATGCTAGCTTAATTATTTGTCTCAGGAGACCTACCGATGTATTGGGGGGATATATAATATTGGGCCCCACCCATTTCTGTAAGTCCAAAGAACTCATCATATATTGAATAATTGATTTAATTTCATGAACAATGTGTTTTATCATCAAATAAACATATTTATTAAAGAATACAGATTTGTCAATATTTTCCCAGATAAAAAATATAACTTTCCATGTAAAACACTATATATAAATATGATATATGGTTTAACCAAAAAACATAACCATCATAAATAATATGGATAATTAGGAGGAATTTAATGTCCAATGATCACAGAAAAGTGAATATTTCAGAGGAAAGTTAGAAAATACAAAAATGAATCAAGGAAATGAATTTAAATACTATCTTTGGTCAAAATAATCATAAACAATTCATAAAAATAATAAATATTATATCAATACAATGTATCTCTAATAGAGTATATGTAAAATAAATATTTCTTATCATTGACGAATAGAAATACTATAAAAAGATATTTATAAACATTCTTAAGGAAAAAAATCATTTCCATTTTAAAAATAACTTTTTAAAACTAAAAGTTCGAAAAACATTTTAAAAATAATTTTCTTTAAAAATAATCTTTGAAACTTATAAATGGAGTTTTAAAATAGTGATTGGTTATGATGTTAGGAAATTCTATACATGTCAGGTACATTAAAACAAATATTCCCTTCACATTTTTAGTAAAATAAAAATGAGCCTTATTTTTAAAATGAAATGAATATTCCTTTCAAAAAAATTAAAAATTAAAAATGTGTAAGAAATTTCTTTAATAAATAATTTGTAAATGGGTTAAAAACATTTTTTAGAAAACATGGTTTTGGAAAAAATGGATTTCCAACCGAAGAAAAAAATGAAGTTGGATGTTCTTAAAAAAATATCAATTATTTAAAGTACCAAAGAGTGTAAAAATGGTATTATTACTTGAAAACTTCATGAATAAACAGAAGATATTAAAATTGAATTGTTTTATTATATAATTATCAAATAATTTCCTTTAATGTAAATTTAAGTATAAACAATCCCGATTAAAATGATATTGTGAAATAAACCCTTACAAAGACCATAATATTGAAGTGGGGATTGATTAATGAATAAATTGTGTGTATCAAATATAAATCCATCTAAAAAAGTGTAAATACAGCATAATATAATCAAAAGTAACTACATGCATAATCTTGCAAAGTCAAAGACAATAAAGAAGTAATATAACCCAATGAAAAGAAATTGTGTTATGAAATTCTTTAACACTTGGTAAAGTAAATTCCTCTTGGATGAAATAATTCAAAGTGAAACATAAAATAATGTTAATTATTAATGAATCATTATATTTTATGTAAAATGGGGAGTATATGCACCATATAAAATAAATTAGGTGTGTAACATTACAATATACCTCAATGAAGGGAAATTCATATGAAGTTACTTATAATGATCATAAAATTAAAGTGAGAATTAATAATTGAACATATTATGTGTGTAAAATTTAAATTCGTATATAAAAATTTTATGTAAAACATAATATAATCAAAATTAATTATACACATAATATTATAATATCAATGTCAAATTAAATGTAATGTAACCCAATGAAAAGAAATTGAGTTATGAAATTATTTACCACTTGGTAACTTTCATGTAAAATCCCTTTGGATGAAATAGTTATAATTGATGCTTATAATACCATTAATTTTTAAGGAATCATGATATTACATGTCAAAGTTTCAGTATATACACCATATAAAATAAATTATTGCATACATTCAAATGTGCCTCAATGAAATGAAATTGACACAGAATCCCTTACCTTGTGCTTCCTTTTGGTTAAACATTCTTTAAACTCATTTATAGTAGTTTTATACATATTATTAACTTATAATAGAACCATGTTAATATTTATAATATTATATATTATTCTTTCATAACATCTTATCACCCATTTGTTAATAATATTTTATTATTTTCATTGTTTTGGGTGTTAATTTCCTTGTTTTATCATTCATACTTTGGAATGAAAGTTATGATTCTTGTGAATATTATATAGTTACATAATATAAATAATAAATAATCATGAATTATTATAATTTTTATAAATAAATTATTATTTTAAGACAAATCATGAAATATGTTTTTGAGAAATGAAGTATGTTGCGATCATGGAGATGGTAGGCCGTATATATGCATGAGTAATGTTTCCATTTTCCAATGATCATTATGGAAAGGTGGTATGTCACGACCTGTCCCGGCGGGGCCCGAGCTGCAACTCTCTAAGCCCCCCTCTAATAGGCCAAGGGCTGGTGACTAACACTGAGTAGGCATATCACTAACATGGGAGGCATTGCCTATAAACCTGTACACACACACACACATCTTCAAGCCCACAAAGCTGAAAAGTAAAAACTACTAAAAATAGAAATGCATGCATACACTAAAATCCCAACCAATAGAGTATGACTAGAAAGTAAAGTATAGTAAATGTAAAACCCTGGGCCAAAATTTCAAGCCCACCAAAAGAAATTATTTAACAAAGTCCAACCTATAAGGAAAGGTAATGGGACTGCAATCTGTAGCCACAAGAACACACCTCAGCCTGTCTGATCTCACAGAGCACCGTCCGGTCCTGGTCCACCTAGAA
Source organism: Viscum album (assembly GCA_963277665.1). Taxonomy (NCBI): domain Eukaryota; kingdom Viridiplantae; phylum Streptophyta; class Magnoliopsida; order Santalales; family Viscaceae; genus Viscum; species Viscum album. Next base: position 394,624,405 of record OY728158.1, read on the forward strand.
TCCTATCAAAGGCTCGCTCGTCTGCACAAGACACGACACGTGTGGGCAAAGCCCGTGCAGGGGTGAGTATAACAATATTCAGTAGGACACCCTGAAACCACAAATGAAATACAACAAGGGAAATACCAAAAAGGAAAGATACAGTCAGCTCCACACAGTATATGTCTACATAACATATAACAAGAATATCCAGATATACCCATACACGATCGACCATCACGAAACCACCACTAAGATTGAGCTCGAAGATTCTACTAAGTACGTAACAAGAAGAACACCTCCTAGGTATGAGGAGAGATATATGAAGTACTCATTCCAGAATAACACACTCCAAAAGTACTTGAGAATATGATGCTCAGATGAGGATCACAACCAATAGCCATGGGGTGATTCCAACAACTCTATCTGAGCTAATCCGCTAAGCAGAGGATCAGTGCCCGGGTAAAGTAGGTCGCGTCGATACCAAGAACTCTACTTAGGCTTCCAGGAATGAATAGAGGATCTGGATCTAAGTCTCACAGAGGGGATTCTAACAAATCCATTCAGAAAGTCCTGCTGAAGGGATCACACTCCTGTATATAGTAAATGATACCTGAAACCTTCAGGAGAAAGGCCAAGGGGACGAACCCTAAGGAAACTAGTCCAAGTCACAGAAGGCCACTGGCTCAAGCCATGTAAAACAGGTTACACAGCGTGTAGTATGGTTACACACCATGTTCCTTGACTCCGGGTATTGCTCGTGTAAACGGATCATGTCACCTGTCCAAGCTGTGTAAAACTCAACTACACGGCGTGTAGAAGGATCACTTGTCGTGTTCCCAGACTCCGGGTACTACCCGTGTAAACGAACCGTGTCTGGAATCGAAGTCGTGCAGGAAAGCATATACACGGCATGTAAGTCGAAGCACATGTCATGTTATGTCAACTGGGAAACACCTGTGTACCCTGGCCGTATGCTCGTACACGGTGTCTGTCTGTGTCGCCTGCTTGTATACCAGTACACAGGATATCCTGTGTAGCTATTTGGGTCTTGTCGGGGAAGGGTATACACGGTGTTTCCTTGGTTGTGTACCCAACCCGTGTTCGTGTACTCCCGAAGTACACGTCGGGTGGCCTGCCGATGAACACACACCGTGTAGCCCATACTACACGCTATGTAGTTGGGAAATTTCCAGAATCACTATCTTCCTCCTCGCGCCTTGGATGGATCTCCAGATCTCTATTATGTTGTCTGTTTGCCGCAAAACTCAAGGCGCAGGTTCGTTTCATCATCCTAACGCCGAATCCGGGTGTTTCGGACCTTCAATCGGCTCGACGAACAACATATGATCTTCCGATGAAAAACGTCAAAAAATTCATATCTCTCGATCCACTCCGAATCGTCCACTAAAATCGTTGTCGCAACTCTGGACCATCCTCCCGAGGTTGGATCTACAATCTCGGATCATTGTGCCAACAAATGAATGTGAAACGATCGATTTCCTCTAAGAATGCATAGAACGCACACGAAGAACGCATAGAAACTGGGGAATAAAAGAACAACAATCGAGAGGGATGAACTGCGATCAATGTTCATGTCGATCTTGGTTTGTCACCATTAGAAGGTTGAACGAAACCAAATTTACTCCAAGAATCAAATCCCAAAATCCCCTCAAAAGCCCATCCCACAAATACGATAGATCCATGGGATAATCTGTTCATGGATTAGTCTATATTCGTCGTAGGAATAAAGAACGGGGAATGAAACCAAAACTAAATATCCTACCTGGATCTGCGGCGTTCATTGGCGAAGATCTAGTCGTCGTGTCGTCGTCGCCGGCGAAATTCGTCAAGAACGTCGTCACCGCGTTGGGGGTTTCCTCCAGAGCCTCCAAGGGTTTTAGGGTTATAAGGTCTATAACCCTGGACCCCTACACAAATATCTATTTAAAAAGATAAGATATAATTGCCGCAATAAGATTTAATAAAATATTTTAATTAAATATTTTAATACGGTTACATCCAAAAACCAGATTTCACCACCGGTCTATGCTAGCCGATGTTAGGTCTCTTCTAGGGTAAACCCACTGCTCTGGACACAACAGTGCCCTCGGATTTCCGATCTGAGCACCCGTTCAGGATTTATTATGCTTTTTTAGGAAAACGCCACGCGTGCGTAAATTAAATTATTTAATTTAATTCAAACATTTGTTTCGGGCTCACCGGGCCTCAGAACTGCACGCCGTCTTGAATCCTGGTCTCAAAATAATTCCCACATAATATTAAAATAAAACATGGTAAAATATGATACATTACATCACACCCACCTTAGTGATTTTACGTCCCCGAAAAGCCAAAACAAAGGCTACTCAAAAATATGTGGGTACTGCACATGAATCTGAGCCTCCCGCTCCCACGTGCTCTCCTGTAGATTCTCGTGCTGCCACCGAATATGAACCAAAGGAATAGCTCGCCCATGAAGGATATTCTCCTACCGATCCTTGATCTCCACTGGGTACTCCGCAAAGGTCTCTCCATCATCGATATCTAGCTCAACCCAGTCGATAACGTGTGATGGATCATGCACGTACCTCTGCAGCTGCGACACATGGAAGATGTTGTGTACCCGGTCCATCTGAGGAGGTAGATCCAAGCTGTACACCACCTCTAAAACTCTACTCAGAATCTAAAAAGGGTCGATGAACCTCGGAGATAGCTTGCCTCCTTGGACAAATCTCTACAATCCCCGTCGAGGTGAGACCCGAAGGAACACATGGTCTCCCTCTTCAAACTCCAAGGGCCTTCGTCTCCTGTTGGCATAAGACTTCTGCCGACTCTGTGAAGTCTTCATCCACTCCAGGATGACTTGAACCTTCTCCTTAGTAGCTCTCACCATCTCTGGGCCCATTAGTGATGACTCTCCTGGGTCAGTCCAGTAAATTGGTGACCTGCAAGGTCGCCCATACAAAGCCTCGAATGGTGCCATACCAATAGTGTAATGATAACTGTTGTTATAATAAAAATACACCAGTGGTAGGTGATCCTCCCGTCTATTACTGAAGTTAAGTATGCAAGCTCGTATCATATCCTCTAGAACCTAGATGGTCCGCTCTGTCTGACGATCAGTCTGAGGATGAAATGTTGTGCTCAAGTGTAACTGAGTCCCAAAATCTTCCTGCAATCCTTTCCACAACTGGGACGTGAAACGAGCATCACGATCTGAGACGATCGTGGATGGAACTCCATGAAGTCGAACTATCTCCTGCATGTAGATTCGTCCTAATCTCTCTACCAAACTCTGCTTCTGTATGGCTAGGAAGTGGGCCGACTTGGTGAGTCGATCAACAATCACCCAGTTGGCATCGTGTCCCCTGGACGTACGTGGTAAACCTGACACGAAGTCCATGGATATCCCATCCCACCTCCACTTTGTCACCTCAAGGGGCTGATTCAATCATGTTGGCACCTGGTGCTCAATCTTTACTTGCTGACAAGTAAGGCACCTAGAAACAAACTCTGCCACACTCATATTTATTCCTGGACACCAGAACTAACGTCGGAGGTCTTGGTACATCTTTTTCGTGCCTGGATGCACTTTCAACAGAGATGTATGGAACTCCCTCAGAACCTCATCCCGCAATACCACGGGTACTACTGTGCGCCCTCGGAAAAGAACAACGTGCTCCCCACCTTTTGAATATCCATCAGCAGCAGCATCACCTGCGGATATCTGAGCACGTAGAGTATCACAGCTAGCATCCTTGAGTTGTGCTTCCCTGAATCATTGTAAGAGGGGAGGGGTAACAACCATAGAATGAAGGTAAGCTCCCTCATCTCTATCCATGAAGGATAACTCTAAAGAGGCCAACAGTCTCGTCACCTCATCCAGTAACTGCGAACTAGATTTCTTGCTGAGAGAATCTACCACAACGTTCCCCTTCCCAGGAGTATAAATGATCTCAAAGTTGTAATCCTGGAGGAACTCAAGCCACCGTCTCTATCTCAAATTCATATCCTTATAAGAAAAGGTATATCTGAGACTCTTGTGATCAGAGTAGACAATCAACCGCTCTCCCATCAGGTAGTTCCGCCACATCTTCAACGCAAAGACTACCGCTGCCAACTCAATATCATGGGTCGCGTAGTTCTGCTCGTGTGGCCTCAAATGACATGAGCCATAGGCAATCACTGCTTGCTTCTGCATCAGGACACAACCAAGCTCGATTCTTGATGCATCGCAGAACACTACATACTCGACACCCTCCTCCGGTAATCTCAAGACCGGGGCGCTCGTCAGACTCTGTCTCAACTGCTGAAAAGCTTACTGGCATCTCTCGGTCCACATGAAAGGCTGACCCTTTCAGGTCAAAGCTGTCATGGTTGCTAAAATCCTGGAGAAATCAATAATGAATCTCTGATAGTAGCCTGCCAACCCAAGGAAACTCTGCACCTCCGTCACGCTTTAGGGTGGATCCCATGCTAACACTACCTCTACCTTGGCTAGGTCCACTACTACATCATCTGCTGAGATAACTGTCCTAGAAAGTGGACCTCCTGTATCCAGAATTGACACTTTGAGATTTTCTCATACAACTGGTGCTCTCGGAGTGTATCCAGAACCATCCTTAGGTGCCTCGCATGCTCCTCCTCGGACGCAGAGTACACAAGGATATCATCGATGAAGACCACCATGAACTGATCTAGATAGGGCTGAAAGATCTGGTTCATGAGTCCCATAAACCCTACCGTAGTGTTTGTCATGCCCAAGGGAATTACCAAGTACTCATAGTGACCGTAGCGACATCTAAAAGTCGTCTTTGGTATATACTCATCCCGTAATCGCAACTGGTGATAGCCTGATTGTAGATCAACCTTTGAGAACCATTGTGCCCCTCTTAACTATTCTAAGAGGTCATAGATACTCGGTAGTGGATACTGGTTCTTCACGGTCACCTGATTCAAGCACTGGTAATCCACACACAGCCTCAAGCTCCCATCTTCCTTTTTGGCAAACAACACTGGGGCCACCCAGGGCGAAAAACTGGGTCTCATGAATCCCTTCTTATACAAGTCTTCCAGCTGCACCCTCAGCTCACGAAGCTCTCTAGGAGCCATCCGATATGCTGATGCTGATATCGTTGTCCTCTCGGGTTGCAACTCAATGCAGAAATCTATCTCCTGATGGGGAGGTATACCGGGGACATCCTCCAGAAAGATGTCCTCATACTCAGCCACTACTACTATAAACTGGAAACTCGTAACATCTGCAATGCCAAGGGCTAGGGTAGACAACTGATATAAAATCATTTGTACCTTCCTACGCACGAGTCCATCCTGTGCTGCCTGGGTCTCTTTTTCACCGATAAAGGAGAACCTCATTCCATCACTGCGAACACACCGCACCCTTTTCCTAAAACATTCAATCTGGGCATGAACTGTGGATAGACAATTCATACCAATAATGACACCGTAAGGCCTCGACACTATCACCAAGAGGTTCCAACTGAAACTCGCGCCTCCAAGGGTCAGGTCACACTGTCTGCAAAGGTGTGTGATCTCTGAATCTTCTCCAGTCGGTTTTTCTAAGCATAAGGGTCGAGTCAACAGCTCAACTGGAATCTCAAGGTCTTGAACAAGATAAGAGTCCAGAAAAGAATGACTAGCACCTGTGTCTATCAGTACGGCAGCCAAAGTAGAAAAGACACAGATTGTACCTCTAATCATTCCGGGAGTACCTGGGTCATAAGCCTCTACTGCCTGTTGTTGTCCCTGCCTCTGTCCACCAGCTCCCTGAGCCTGGGGTGGACCTCCCAGGGGTGTTGGTGGAAAAAGGTCAAAACACCGACCACCTCTAGCTACTCTCCCAGCTCCTCTACCACATATTCTGCCCCGCAGATCTGTCTGCTCCACACGTTGCCTCTTCCTCGGTGGTCCATCCACTGCTCTCGTGTCAGTAGTACGGCGGGTCAGATAATCTTGGGCGAGATTTCCCCTACCATCGCATGAGTAACATCATCTCTCTCAAAACTGGCTGGATGCGCCCTGCAAACCCTGTACGGTAGATCCCCTGTCTTGGGATCTCCTCTGGAAATGTCTCCCATGCCTGGGTCCCTCACGTCGGCTCCCTGTTGTTGAGGTCTCTGCTCTAGCTCGCTCACCACTGACAATTGTCGGCTGTCTCTGCTCTGCCAAGAAGCTCTCGACCACCAAATCCCGCTCGAGCACCCCAGCATAAGTAGGTATTCTCATAGGGATGATGCTAGCTTGGATATCTCTGCGCAAGCCCTGCTCAAAAGTCTGAGCTCTAAAGTACTGATCCCTGACCATATCCATCGAGTACTGAGAGAGGTCAGTAAACCTAGATGAATATTCATACATCGTAATGTTTCCCTGTTGAAGCTAAAGAAGATCCTATATACGTACTACTCTTAGGGTAACCGGTGAAAACTCCTCTCTAAATAGATACTCAAACCCTGACCATACAAGATTCGCCTCATCGTGATTCTGGAGAACCAAACTCCACCATTGCCCTGACGAGCCCTGCAGAAGGCTCACCACCAGGATCACCATCTGGTCTACTGGTATCCTGAATAAATGGAAGACTCTAGTCACTGCCTCAAGCAAATCTTCTACTGCGTGAGGGTCAGGCTCACCTCGAAACCTGAGGGGTCTCTATCTCTGAAACTCGTGGAGTGCACTCAGCATGTGCTCCTCCTCTACTGGTACAGCAAGAACTAAACAATGCTCCACAGGTGGTTGAATAAATGGAACACCACCCGAAGGTAAAACTAGGGGATCTGGTCCCTGTACTGAAGCTTCATCACTGAGGGGTTCATCCTCATGATCGAGCTGCTGGATCCTAGCGGGTGCGCGTCGTGGAGGCATCCTGTAAAGAAACAAGATGTATCTCAGTTAGTGAGTATATCTGAAGAGATGACTCAAGAAGGACATGGAAACCACAACCCATTACTATATGATGCATGTACCATTATTTTCCCCTGCAACTAGTGTTCTCGTGTTTTGAGTTGAAAATCAAGTTATCAGAGTCCTAGTGTATGGATACGTCAGCCGCCCGCCCCAACAATAGGGTCCCTGGCTTGAAAGCCGAACTTGAAACACTTAACACTGTTTCCCCAAACCAACTCACAGACTCTTGGTCCTAAGGTAGAACCGACCACCTCTGATTCCACTCTGTCACGACCCGTCCCAGTGGGGCCCAAGCCGTAACTCCCCAAGCCCGCCTCCAATAGGCCAGGAGCTGGTGACTAGCACTGAGTAGGCATATCACTAACATGGGAGGCATTTCCTATAAACCTTTACACACACACACACATATCCAAGCCCAAAAATATGAAAAGTAAAAACTACTAAAAATAGAAATTCATGCATACACTAAAATCCCAACCAACAGAGTACGATAGGAAAGTAAAGTACAGTAATTGTAAAACCCTGGCCCAAAAGTACAAGCCCACAAAACAAAGTCTGTAACAAAGTCCAACCTGTAAGGAAAGGTACTAGGACTGCAATCTGTAGCCGTAGGAACACACCTCGACCTGTCTGATCTCACTGAGCACCATCCAGTCCTGGTCCACCTAGAATCCTATCAAAGTCTTACTCGTCTACACAAGACACGACACGTGCGGGCAAATCCCATGCAAGGGTGAGTATAAAAATAACTAGTAGAACACCTCGAAACCACAAAGGAAATACAAAAAGGGAAATACCACAAAGAAAAGATACGGTCAGCTCCACATAGTATATGCCTACAGAACAAATAACAAGAATATCTGGATATACTCATACACAATTGACCATCGTGAAACCACCACTAAGATCCAGCTCGAAGATTCCACTAAGCATGTAACAAGGAGAACACACTCCTAGGTATGAGGAGAGAGATACAAAGTACTCATTCAGAGAGAACACACTCAACAAGTACTTGAGAATATGATTCTCAGATGAGGATCACAACCAATAGCCATGGGGTGATTCCAACAACTCAGTCTGAGCTAATCCGCTAAGCAGAGGATCGACACCCGGCTAAAGTAGGTCACATCGATACCAAGAACTCTACTTAGGGTTCCAGGAATGAATAGAGGATCCGACTCTAATTATCACATAGAGGATTCCAACAACACTATTCAGGAAGTCCTGTTGAAGGGATCATACTCCTATACATAGGAAATGATACCGGAAACCTTCAAGAGAAAGGCCAAGGGGACGAACCCTAAGGAAACTAGTCCAAGTCACATAAGGCCACAGGCTCAAGCCATGTAAAACAGGTTACATGGCGTGTAGTATGGTTACACGCCGTGTTCCTTGACTCCGGGTACTGCCCGTGTAAACGGCCCGTGTCACCTGTCCAAGCTGTGTAAAACTCAACTACACGGCGTGTAGAAGGATCACACGCCATGTTCCCTGACTCCGGGTACTACCTGTGTAAACGGCCCTTGTCTAGAATCGAATTCATGCAGGAAAGCATATACACAGCATGTAAGTCAAAGCACACGTCGTGTTATGTCAACTGGGAAACACCCGTGTACCCTGGCCGCATGCCTGTACACGGTGTATGTCTGTGTTGTATGCCCGTGTACCAGTACACAAGGTATCCCGTGTAGCTGGTCGGGTCTGGTCGGGGAAGGGTATACATGTCGTTTCCTTGGCCGTGTACCCAACCTATGTCCGTGTACTCCCGGAGTACACGACGGGTGGCCCGCCGACGAACACATGCCGTGTAGCCCATACTACATACCATGTAGTCGAGAAATTTCCAAAATCATTGTCTTCCTCCTCGCACCTCGGCCGGATCTCCATATCTCGATTCTATCATTCTTTTGCCGCAAAAATCAAGGCACTGGTTTGTTTTATCATCCTAACACTGAATCCTGGTGTTTCAGACCTTCAATCGTCTTGACGAACAACATATGATCTTCTGATGAAAAACACCCAAAAATTCATATCTCTCAATCCGCTCTGAATCGCCTACCGAAATCGTCTTCGCATCTCTGGACCATCCTCCCGAGGTTGGATCAACAATCTCGGATCATTGCGCCAACAAACAAATGTGCAACGATCGATTTCCTCCAAGAACGCGTAGAACACACATTAAGAACGCATAGAAACCAGGGAATAAAAGCACCACAATCGAGAGGGAAGAACCTCGGTCGATATTCATGTTGATCTTGGTTCGTCACCGTTAGAAGTTTTAACGAAACCAAATTTACTCCAAGAATCAAATCCCAAAATCCCCGCAAAAGCACATCCCACAAATACGATCGATTTGCGGGCTAATCTATTCATGGATTAGTCTACGTTCGTTGTAGGAATCAATAAAGGGGAAGGAAACCAAAACCAAACATCCTACCAAGATCCATGGCATTCGTTGGCAAAGATCTGGTCGTTGCGTCGTCGTCGCCGGCGAAATTCGTCAAGAACGTTGTCGCTGCGTTGGGGGTTTCCTCCAGAGCCTCCAAGGTTTTCAGGGTTATGAGTTCTATAACCCTGGACCCCTTCACAAATATCTATTTAAAAAGATAAGAGATAATTTCTACAACAAGATTTAATAAAATATTTTAATTAAATATTTTATTACGGTTATGTCCAAAAACCAAATTTCACCACCGGTCTGCGCCAGCTGATGTTAGGTCTCTTATAGGGTAAACCTACTGATCTGGACACAACGGTTCCCTCAGATTTCCGATTCGAGTACCTGTTCAGGATTTATTCTACTTTTTCAGGAAAACCCCATGCAAACGTAAATTAAATTATTTAATTTAATTCAAAAATTTGTTCCGGGATCACCGGGCCTCATAACTCCACGTCATCTTGAAGCCTGGTCTCGAAATAATTCCCACATAATATTAAAATAAAACATGGTAAAATCCGAGACATTACATGGTAAGTAATAATTTATCTTTAAATAATTATAATAATATCATAAATACCATATTATTTCTTAAAACATACTTATATATATCATCCATGTGGTGTGGTGACAAAAAGAGAGTCACATCGCTTTGTGAAGGTGGTAGTCCACAAATACACAAACGATGTTGTCATTTTTTAGTGTAAGAGTTAAAATGATATATTATATTTTAATAATGATAAATATGTCATTAATATCATAATAATTTAATTTATATCAAATATATTCATTAATTTTATCCTTATTACCTTTAATGTAAAGTGTTAGTGAAAAATGATTCACTTTTCTTCGTGAGGCGGTTGTTTGTCGTTCACACGAGCGACGTTATCATATCCCCTATAGTATAGAAATTAAAGAATTAATATATGATATAATGACTCAATAGGTATAATTATTTTTTAAATATCATATTTATACTTTATATCCATCATCAAACCCAATTGTGAGAGCTGGTAATAGAAAAACGAATGACATCGGTTCATGAGGCGGTAGTCCACCATACACATGAATGATGATTTTATAACCCATTTTATGGAATTGTAGGTGGATGTAGGTCATTAACTTAAAATAAAAACATGTAATTATATATAATATACTCAGGTTATTATATCAGTATTTTTTAATAATATTTTAATGAGGTGGAGGAAGAAATAAAATAAAAATGTTTGCTGAAGAACGTTACCTCTTCTTCAATTAATCTCCTTAGGTTTGCACCAAAAAAATTCATAGGTTGGATTTATGAACAAAATAATGCTTCTAAAATGATATTAGATATGTTTTTAAGTTATTTTTTATGTATTTTTTGAACTAAAAGAGTTTTAAGTAATGAAGAACATATGATAGGGGTGTCCTTTTATAAGTGACATCAGTGGCACACTTGTAATTTTTGAAAAGAAAAAGGTGTACCCATGTTTTTCACATGAAAAAAGGGTCAAAAATGAATTTATATAGAGAATTATATATTATAGGGTATAAATATGATCAAAAAATATATTTTATATAAGTTTATAAGTTAATTTAACACTTATCCTTTTAGTTTAACTCCCCAGTAAACCCATTTTTACCTTAATGATAGTAAATAATTTTTACTATTTTTACAATTAATTATGGTAAAAAATTATTTAAAATTATTATATAACATAAATTATTTTTATTCCAAATATTAAATACATTTTTCAAATTCCATTCATATAATTGGTAAAATTAAATTTAAAATTAATCCTGCAGACGCGGCATGAAAGCGGGTTTTCAAAGAGAAAATGTTCAAAAGTTTGAAAAAAAATTATATAAAAATTCAATATGAAAATGATTCTAATGACATAAATTGGAATAATATATATATATATACATATAATTAAAATTATTTTACTTTAAAATCAATTCAAAATATAATTTAATATTATAAATAATTTAAACGAAAAGGTGGTTTTAAATTAAAATTTAATATTTTTCACAATTCATAAAAAATGAAAAATTCTAGTAAAATCCCACAAAATAACACTAATATAATTTTGATATTATGATTTTAAAAATTAATTATATTTTTTCAAATAAATGTTATTAAAGTGGTAAAAATTAATTTTAAATTATGTGTACAAAAGCATGACTAAACCGTCTTTTAGAAAAAATATAATTTTTCAGAAAATATTTTCTTATTTCAAATGATTATTATTTAATTTCAAATAAATAGATAACCATAATATTAATATTTTAGTTATTACTATTCATACCCACTAATATAATGTCTAGGTTATAATTGTGTGTCATATTACGGTTCATTTAAAATATGGGTTGTGTGCTCCGCAAGTTATTGAAGAGATTAATTTTAAAGAAATATATTTCATGGGATATTTAAGATTGGTATTTTGTGCCACATATTCCATTTAATACAATGTTATTATTTTATAATTTCAAGGTGTTACAATGGTAAAATAATCTGATATTTATGGTGATTTTTCTCGGATCTTGTTGAGGATGTCTTGTGATTATGTTTGCACGTCGTTGCACATTATTTCAATTTAGGTATGTTTCCTAATGAATTTATATAATTTTTTTAAGTAAATTTAATTATTTTGAAAATTTAATTGGTGTTTCTTATTAAGTTTTTTTTGAAAATTGGTTTTGGTGGTGTACCGTGGATTTTTTTTTTGGATGGTTGCTCGTGATCCCGATGCAGCAGAAGCACCCAGTGAGTTTTAGATGATTATGATTATTTAAATTAAATTGTTTAATTAATTATAAAATCTCATAATTAATATTTTAGTGATGATTGTAATGAGTTAATACTTTAAGATAATGTTCAGTGGTCAATTGGACTTGGAGGAGCTCGAGTGAGAGTTGTCGAGCTACACTTAAAAGGAAAAATGCATTGGAAATGAGGTAAGTGGACCCTATGCATTTTACTTATAGTACTATGCATTTTTTTATGTAACATGTGATTTTTATAGTCTCTCCATCAAGGAAGGTCAACCTTTTAAATTAAATAATTCATTTTATAAATGAAAAAAATGTTTTTTTAAATACCATCGAATGAACAAAGTGACCAACATCACTATGGGCCCTCATATACGGGTTGATTTCCTCTCACGCTGATGGTCGAGGCTTGATTATATTTTATTGATCACCTTATGGTGTATGTACCCTAAGGTGTGAGACTTAAATTGATTAATAGAATGTAGTGGCCCTTATTATAGGTTTCTTTGTGACCTTTGAGTGGAGGTTAGTAATGAAATGGGATGTTTGGCCTATGTAGGCTATATAAGAACCTTGGGTTTCCTTAGATCCTTTAGGCTAGTTGGGATGAATGCGGGGTGAGTTTTCCTCCCCCAGTAAGAATTTTTATTACCTATGTGGGTAAACCCTAGGGAAATATATAATTAAATTGGGCCTGAGGACTGACCTAGTGATGGCATGGGTATTGATATGGGATTTATGCCATCTCTCTAGAGGGGTGTCAGTATGACTTTCCTAGTGAGGTCAGTGAGTTCGTATGATGACCATGATGTGGTTTAGGGACTTGTTACCCCTATGAGTGATGGGTGATAACCTAAGAGGTAAGTTTGATACCAATGAACCTGATATGGGTGTTTTTTCATGATGTTGCCAAGGGGGAATCGATGAGTGGCCCTATGATATGTTGACCTTAGAGAGGGTTCATACAGGAATGGGTGGTAATGATTTCGTGTGTCACCATAGAACATGAATCAATATTATGCCTGATACTCATGTATTCCTTAGACATTCTCCTTAGATCTTTTATTTATTCCTAATTATTATGGATTTCTTAGGTTTATCCCCTTAGGAATCAAAGATTATTCCTTATACTTATAGAATCCTTGGAGATTCTCCTTGGTTTTGGTAGTTATGCATGATTATATGGATTTATTAGGGTCATCCCCCTGGGAATCAGAATGGATCTTGAATATTATGGATGTTCTAGAGTAATCCACTAGGAATTGGCAATGGTGGATGATGGTTATTGGATATCCTAGGATTACATCCTAGGGATCGTCTTGAATCCTGATGATTATGGATCACTTAGGATTGCCTAATAGGGATCGATGATGATTCCTAATGATTATAATCACCTAAGATTGCCTCATAGGGATAAAAATGGTGCTTGATTACTATAATCACCTAATATTACCTTTTAGAGATTGGCATGGAGCCTAAATACTATAATCACCTAGGATTATGTCCTATGGATCATCTTAGGGCCTAATGACTATGGATCACTAAGTATTACCTTTTGGGGATCAAGGATAATGCTTCATGACTACTAGATCACCTAGGATTACCTCCTAAGGATCAGAGGTGATTCCTGATGACTATTAATCAACTAGGATTTCCTCCTAAGGATCACTATTAGGCTTTATAATACTTGATTACTTTGGAATTTCTCCAAGTAATCAGAAATGGGCCTGATATTGGTTGGCACTATTATGTGATGTGTTCAAAGACACTTTAGCACTAGCTGAAGAAGGTTTGGTTCAACCTTGGATTTCATATTAGAACCCAAGGATCAATAGTGGTTATTTATTTATTCTTCCATGTTATTATATTTATTATGTTGATAATATCACATGTGTATACACTACATTTATTGGGTATCTAGGATACCACATTGGGGGTGTCCTAATAAGTTGTAATCACATATTTATCAGGTGGACATGGCACATGGGTACCCAAAAAGACTTCATTTGATGCAGATTCATGTTGAGAAGAGGCCTGAAGTTGCTTGATCGAGTGGGATAGCTCAAATATTTAGTGATTGGGGTGAGGTGAGGCTCGAGGATGGTGTTACTCAATACATATTTATTTAATTTAATTTATTCTTGCATATGAAATCATCTTGGTGGGTAGCCAGTGAGTCTATAATGATTATTACTTTTACATTTATTTATTATTGATTACTATTATTGATTATGTGTACTCTGATGGATTTTTATTTATTATAGATGTTTAGTTATATTTATCTATTATTTTTCACTTTGATATGGGGATATAGTCTCCTCACAGCACTACCTTAGACCCCCATTGATAGTCGGTGGCCTATGGAGTACTCGAAGGTGATATTGAGGTCACATGGATACCCTATCTAGTTATTGTAGAGTGAACAAAGATAGGGATATCACATGTGATATGGCCTATACTATATTGACATGTTCAATGTCTAGTGGTTATTCGATTTCATGGATAAAGGGATTATATAGTTATAGATAAGATTTATATATTATAACTTATAGAGGACATGCTTATATGGAGATATGAGTACATTTGATTGAGATCACACCAGTCCCATTTATAGCATGAGTAGAACTGATTATTTTCTAGGGACTACTCTATTCTTAAATTAATAAAATCAGGATTTTGTATTTTTTTTATTGTTTAAAATGATAACAAGCTCACACAGTTAGGCACTGAGATAAGGATTAAGTTTTGGACAAGGTGTTTTTTCCAAACTAAAGAGAGTTTTGATAAGTCGTATCCAAAAGAATTTTATATGGATTAACAGAGTTGTGAAGTTTTTTATAATTTCCTTATGATATTTTTATGTAATTAGAAGATTGATGAAAATGAAAAAAAATAGATATCATATTTTATGATATCAATGAATTGTATTCGGTGATTTGGGAATGAATTTTATTAGATCATAAGATACTATTGATTTTTATTATAGTTTATAATAGACATGTGATATGTGATATCACTTGAATGTGTTTTACCACATCTTCCCAATCAATTTTTCCAATTTTTGATTAATGAGGTTGATTAATTTATATCTATTTGAGAATAGTTCATTCATTTGAATCATTTAAATGGTAATATAAATTCCAATAGGTTGTAACATATATCATCTACCATTTCATGGTAATTGATGCTCTGACTCACTTCATTTAGTGAAGAGGGTCAATATAAAGGGATGGTATCCCCCTATTGATATGGAGTGTGATGCATGAAATCAAAAACCAAAGCTAACTTCATCCCTGATCACCATTTTTCTTTGAAAAAAATTCACTAACACCCCTTTGGTGATTATAGGTCTTCTTATTGTGAAGGAGGGTCCAAGGCTAGTGTAATTGCCTTAGAGGTAAGAGTATTTCAGCTATTTTTTAGTGATACTTATCTTGCATACTCCATTTAAGAGTAAAATATAGAGAATTTTACAGTAAAGGTATTTCTATATTTTATGTTCTTCATATACATATTTAGTCAATTGATGATAGATTGAGCATTACAAGGGTTTTCTTCTACTTTTAACATCATTAGATGATTTATAAATCTCATCACAAATAACCATATTTTTTAGTTATTATTTTTATAACCAAATACAATAAAAAATTTACTTTTTCAGTTTTGTTTATAAATATATTATAATCATTTAGTGTTTTTTTAATTTGGTTATTGATAAGAAATCCAATAAATCATCAAATTGTAAAACTTAAATGGGATAATTTAATTACCTAATATAAACCTAAGGTCAAGAGTAATCAAACTAAGACTTGTTTTTTATTGAAATTAATTGAGGATAAATGAAATCACTAAATTATAAACGAATCATTATATATTATAAATAAAATAACTTGTTTTAAAATGAATTTAAAATTATAAATTAATATATTTTATTTTCCAAATGATTGTAACAAATATTTCACATGTGCATTCGCACAAGATGAAGGTGTTTTTGAAAAAACAACAAACTATATATTTAAAAATAAATAATAGTATGATTTTTGGGGGGGATAAAGGAAAAATTGTGTTTTAATTAACATGGGTATAAAAATAAAAATAAAACTATTTATTAATAAAATAGTGGGTATATTTAAATTATGTTATCACAAAAAAAATATCTTTATATCATACAAATCAATAACATATTTCATTGTGACATGTGATGGGATTTTGGGTGTTTCTAAAATGAACTTGGTAGTGTAAAACCCCATAATATATCCTATTCTATCTTCAATCGATTCAGCATGCATGAAATGAAGAACATAAAATGAGAGTACCTTTTTCACTATGAGTTTTATATTTTACTCTTTGGCACAATATTCTTAATGGGGATCACTGTATAGGTAGCCAAATGACTCCCACCTCTAAGGGATTACACCATCCTTTAGATCCTCATTCACAATAAGAGGATCATATAATCTCTCATGGTGTGTGATCACCTTCTTCATGTAGACAAAGGGAGAACTGGGAATGTGAAGAAAGTCTTATCTTAGCTTACATGCATTGAGGGTACCATCAATGAGTAGTAACACATACCTTTTAGAAACTATATTTAATTAATGAAGTGATTCAAAGAATTTGGAGCATTGGATACCATCTAATTTTATTCATTGCATGTTACTTCCCATCAATGAACTTTTCTAATCATTTTAACACTTTAAAAAATTATTTATATTTAGGCAATAGGCAATTAACATTTTTTATTTATTTTGAAAAACCACCATACAGAAAACCCAAAAAGAGAAACCTCATGGAGGTCTAAAGTAATGTAAACCCAAAGCATCATTGACAATAAAATTCATCCCCTCCTTTGGGAAAGAACCTAAGTAAAAGAAAGAAAACATACTTTGATTTGATGATGCCAGAGATGCCAAGAAGTCTGCAACCATGTTCCCCTCCCGCCATGTATAAGAGACCTTCATGCGGTTACCCATGAGAAATTTTCACTATCTTATAGTATATACAATGCTCCATGGGATACTACCCTTTCCCATCAAATCATTGTAAAAAACCATGGAGTCCATCTCCACCATTCTAAGATCGATCTATCTTTGCCTACATACCTCCAGCCCGGTCTCCATGGCCCTTGCCTCTACCTGTAGGACATCGCCTCTTCCATAGGAAGCAGCAAACGCTGAAATGACTGATCTCGTCTGATCTCTCACAACTCCTCCCCCTCGCATCTCCCCCATGACAAGCAACCCATCTGTGTTAAGCTTAAAACCCTGACCTGTCGGATTCCATCGAACCCACCTTACCTACGCTGAAGAATCCACTCGGTTGAATGAACTTATTGGAAGAAGTTACAATGATTCATGCATGTGATATCATATATTTCATTCCTTATCATACACTATAATGATGTCTAATTGTAGGCTATGATATAAGAATCTATTAGCCTATACCACCAGTAAAGATTCATAGGTATCATAAAATAAAATATACCTAATTTTAGTGCATCTCCAATAATAATCCACTTGTACTAAAATCCTATAAGGGCTTTATGAAAAACATCAAACCTCTTTTTGAATATATCCAAAAATCTATTGGATATGGTTCATCAAAGTCTCTTTATTTTGGATTTAATACTATGTCTAAAATTTAATCCTTATTTTAAGGTCTAACTATATAACCCCATTACCCTTAACAGTGCTAAAAAAAATATGAAATAAAAATTTTGTAAATGTAAGAAATGAGTATCCTCTAGAAAAATATCAGTTCTACTCAATATAATATCGATTAAACATACTCATGTATCTATATAAACATGACCGCCGCATGATATATCATATTCATCACATGTATACATATATAATACCTCTATCCATGAGATATATTGAAAAATAGACATGGAACATTTCAATCTAGTATATACCATCTCAACCATTCATGATTCTATAAAATAAATTGTTTAGGTTGTAGAATACATCACATGTCATTAATCTAATAGATAATAACATTACATGTCCCTCATCAAGTAATTAATTACATCATATGTGACTTAGATAAGCATGTCCATGCATTTCCTTGATCTAATTCAATCACGGGACTAAATGTAGGATCTCATCATACAAGTGGAAAAATCTCTTCTTAGTTGAGATCCAATCGATGACATGATCAACAACATACCCAACAGTCACTGATTAGATAAGCCTTAAGGATTTCATAAAAATTATATTAAAATATGAAGTTTCTCAAGTTAGGTATCTTTCCAACCTCTAGTAATTGTAATTAATAATAAATATACACCCATGTATTGATGAATATATAACATTCCATGAGATATACTTTGGAAGGTCATTCCAAGTAATAATTCTTGATTTATTACCTCATAAGTCTATTCTTCATATCTCATATACAACTCTATGTATCTAGTGTAAGATTCTACTCATGCTAACCTTAACATATCATTACAACCCATAATTCTATATAATAACTATTTATTAGGGAAAACTCAAAGTAATACTTTGAGGGGATATTATCACTCCACTATTCATGTAAAATAGATTGAAATGCACATGGATGAATGATAAATATAGATTTCCTTTATTATAAAGTAATGATACATTTAAAACCATTAAATTTAATATATTATGTATTATATATAAATATATTCAATATGGACCTCATGATTCTATTGATATAATGGATTCATCAAAGAATTCACTATATAGTCATATGTACCCACCCATCAGATCCTAACATCACCCCTCTCAATGATCTGTCATATGAGATGGTATTTTTGAAGGATTTGTTTGGTTATTTGGTGAGATTGAGGTTCCTTTACCTGATAAATGGATCTATTATTTTCATAGTAATGCTTGATTGCTCCCTCAAAGCTATGAACCACCCCAAGTTTAGAAATAAACTTCCTGATCCAGAAAACCTCCTTCATGACATCTGATGTAGCGATGTACTCTACCAATATTATTGATTTCTCTAGTAGGTCCTATTTATAAATATTACAAATAATAATTACATCATTCAATAAAAACATGAAACCATATTTAGATCTCATGTCATATTTATTAGATTAGAAACTAGCATCAGTATAACCCATTCCACAAAGATCGTTCTCTCCTCCAAAGACCAAGAACATATTATCAATTATTATTATGCACTTAATGATGTTCGTAACAACATATAGGTAGCTCTTAATAAAATTATATTGGTATAAACTTGTTATTATAATATTATAAGTAACATTGGGTTGAATACATATCATGGAATACATGATAGATCCTATGGATAATGCTTAGGGAATTATATCCCTCCTTTCTAACTCTTTATAATGATCTCAAATCTTATTTATATTTTTTCCATGTAACACTGGTAAAGAATCCATTTTGTAGTTATCCATGATAAATTGCTTTATCAATTTACCATTGTATGTTATTTTAATCATTCCAAGAAATCTTTTAAATCTATATCTATAGACATTCATATTGATTATGTAGGCTATTTCACCCATGTATTTCATAGAGAATAATTTTCCTAACTGCATATTTATATAGTGTAAATTTGGGATTTCATTTTCAATAAGTAGTGTATCATCAATATATAATATCAAAAACACTAAAAAATTCCCTATAATCCACTTATATCAACAAAAAACTGTGTTTTTAATGAAACCAAACCCTTTAATCACATCATCAATTGGATATTACAACTTTGAAAAGTTTACTTCAATCCATAAATAGACCATTGTAACTTTTATACCTTAGCATACTCATTTAGCACTTTAAAACCTTTGGGTTTTATCATATACACATGTATAAATTACCATTAAGGAAAAATGACTTGACATGCATTTTATATATCTCATAATCAAAATAAGTTTTTGTGGCAAGAAATATCCAAATTTACTTATCATCATAATAGGTGAAAAAGTTTTTTATAGAGAATACCATGGATTTTTTTTATAACCTTTTACCACCAGACATTTTTATAGGAAAACACTCTACCATCCATGTCGGTTTTCATTTATAAAACCCACTTGAACCCTATGATTCTCACCCTATTGAGTCAATTACTTCATTACATAATTTATTTTGAAAATATCAATATAATTAAGTATAAATTTGATTTATCTTGAATATGGTTTTAGTTTTTTTTTATTTATAGGATGAAAATATGATGAATTTAAGTTTAATTTGTAGTGCATGAAAACCCAATGAACTAAAGTTATATGAATGATTGTTTTTACTAGTTGTTAGAGAACTGTAGTGGTGTTTTTTGATGTCATTAGAAGATGCAGACTAATATTGAGTATTTTAGAAGATAGAGTTACTAATTTTATTTCATTATAACCAAACCTAAAGTTTATGGAATCTAACCATTGAAGAATCATATATAAATAGTATTTATCATTTTAAAGAACATAAGAATTAAGTACAAGTTATGCATGAGATTCCTCTAAAAATGAGGCTTGTCATTTTGGGGATTTCAAAGTATTTTTTGTTGAGTTCACTTCTAATTGTAGTATTTTTTTTATTTCTATGTGTTTTTTTCTTAGAGAATATACTTTTTAGAATTTTTTTTAATTTCTCTAAGTTCTATTATTGTAATCGTTAATCTTCCAATCATTGTATTAAGGAATTTATGGTGTTTGAAAGTGGGATTTTTTTATCATGTTGATTAAGGGGATTTTGAGGTTAGCAAGTAGGATATTTCTATTAGTTTGACAATGAGATTTTGGGGAAAATAATTAGTTGTTTACTATGGTTCAAAGAAGATTCCAATGTTTTAATCTTGGTTTTTATCTCATTTCTTTTAATGAATTTTATTCTTGGAAGGGGATACCTAGAGTTAGGTTAAAGACTCATGTGTTTTATTAGGTTAAACCAAATACCTTTGTGATTGGAGGGTGTTCATTTAATAATATCCTTTAAAGGAGTGATAATTTTTTTAACCAATACTCTACATTTTTTTCAATTCCCATTTTTCTTACAAGTTTTTTTTCTCGCTTTATTTTCACTAATTTAACATCGGTTTTACCAATTATCTAGTTTTTTCTTCTTTTAATAACTCTGATATGTGAGTCTATTGGGATTTCAAACATTCCATTAATTGAATACTTGAGTGGGGTTTAACTGTTGAGGTTTTTTTATTATTATATTTCACCCCCTGTAGATTTAAATTACTTGTTTATCTAGGATGAAATTTGATATCAAAGAAGTTCCTTATGTTTGAGAAAAAACTATCTTTAGTTAATTTATCAAAATTTCATTTCTCAATTTCCTTATGCTAATCACATAGTAAGGAAAGGTTTTATTTTATAGAAACACTTCCAATTTTAAAGTTGTATAATCTTAATCCTAGTCAGACACTAATTTTTGGTGGTGTAGACTATGAATATTGGTGAAATTAGATGAATAATTTTTGTTATGAATATTAGCATAGATCATTTTCTTAGTATGATTTTATATTTTAAAATTTAAAAGAAGGTGATTTATGCTTTAAGTCATGATGAGAGGCTAGAATATTAAGAAAATTATAAAGTTGGTAATACTTTTTTATGTTATATGAATCATAGTATATATAGTCAAATTTACTCATTTGAAATAGATAATGGTATATTAAAGAAGTTGGAAATCACTCATTTAATAACTTCTAAAGTTTTTAAAAATCATTGAGAAATGTTCAGGGATCATTATTAGGCTTTTGATTTTCAACCTGGTGAGTATGTAGTGAAAATGAATCATAGGTGTATAATATTTGTAAATGGGATTCAATCTCTTAGAGATAAGTAATTAACTAATGATCAACTAATGGATAAACTAATTGATATACTTATAAAGGAGTGGGAATCTGAGTGATTTATTGTACATGACACCAATCACCTTGTGAATTTTAATCTTGGTGTCCTTATTCATACTCTAAAATAGTATGAAAATAATTTGAAAATAGATTAAAAAATAGAAAATAAATAATGGATTAGCTTTTTTCTTCTACTTACAATAATGTTAATTCTATAACTAATGTTCCTATTACAATTTCAAATAACAAATGCAAGTATCATTCATATTAAAGTAATTCTAATTATAGTGGTAATGAACTTAATAAACTTTAAATATGGATGAATAAGATAGTTATTAAGAACTTATCTTATGATTATAGAGGGTTAGAAGTAAAATCATGAAAATAAATATCATTCTAAGATGATATGATATGAATGAAAAATAATAATCATATTAGACTATATTGTAAAATATTTAAGAGGAAGGAATGTAAAACTAAAATATCTTATAAGATTAAAGTAATTAATATCTTAAAATACATGGATACACAGAGTGAAAGTGGTGGAGACACCACTTTTAATGGTTATTTGGAAGATAGTGATGAGAGTTATAATATTTTTGGATTCTATAAAAATATTTATAAGAGTGAGAAAATTTCTCATGTCTAATGTAACTATTTAATTCATTGGTAATTTAACTCTTCTAATATTTCTAGTTCTTAAAATAATGAATATAGTTTAACTTCATCAAAATATGAGAGTTTAACATCATCAGAAGATGAAAAATACACTCTATCCGGAGATTAGGAAGATATTCCTACATTTGAAGAAATGACTATATATGTAACTCTTATTGAAAGGAAAAAATATAAAGTTATCGAAAGACTATGATTTTGTTAAGGCGTAAATTTCTAAATAAAATGGTATAATTCCAAAAATTAATTCCAAGATATCTAAAATTTCATTGAAATTAGATTCCAAATATAGTTCTAGTTCAATATCTAAGTATCAAAATTTGGTTATAAAACTAAAATATAATGACATTATTTTAAATAATATTTTTTCTAACTTTAATTCTATTGGGGAGAATTTTGATAATTTGTATAAATAGTTGAAACCATTAAGAACATATTCAGGAATAGCTTATATTTTTGATAGATCCTATTTTTAGTAAAATTATTTTATTCATAAAAGTGAACCATTTTGTATTAAATTTCAAAGTGTAAGTGACTAGAAAATTCATTATTCCTTAAAAGGAGTTCAATCCTTTGTTTTTTATAAATATTTTATTTCTTAATAGCTTGTAGTTATTTAATAAATGAGAGTTTGATAGATGTGGGTTCCTAAAGTTTTATTTTCTAATGTAACTAGACCCAAGAAATCTTCGGTACCAAGAACATTATTTTATTAAATTCACAAAAAAATGATGAGTACCAGTATCTAGAATAAGTGTTGCATGGATAGTGGTTTTTCTCTAAACATGAAAATATTCTAGTATAATTCCAAAACTTGAAAAGTTTGAATAGTGGATGAGTCTCTTTTAGAGATAATGTGTAGGGTGAAATCATCAAAAAAATGATGTTTCTTTTGTTAGTAAAAATATAATTTCTAATTTTTTCCATGATTTAGGACTTAAGATCAACCTTATAAAAATTAGTCAATTATTAAATCTAGGTTTCCTTTTAAACATTGGGAATGAAATATTTAATATTCAAAGTTCAGAAGGAAATTTTATTTGATCCATCAATAGACATGATAATGTTTATTCATTTGACTTAAAAGACCATAGAAATTATAATATAACTCATTTAAGTGAAACCAAAGATTTTTATTGTATTTATAATAGAATACTGAGATAATGAAATGTTATATTTTAAGATAAACTTTTTAATCACATGAAAGGGATCTTCTATAAATTAAGATTGAATTTTCTAGAATTTGTGATCCTTTTAAATTTGGTAAGAAAATAGAACTATATTTAAACATACTGGTAAATTATTAACTTATATAGATTTATAGTTATTATGCATGGAATTATTTTTTACTACACATACTACGATAATCTAGGAGAAACATTATGTGTATGTATAGGCTAATGATTATACTACATTTACTTGGACCTATTTTATATCAAGAAAATCCAAATATTTTATTTGTTTTAAAATATTTCATGTCTTTGTTAAAAAAAAAGAAAAATCTACCTTTGATTAATTTATAGAGTGATCATGGTAGTGAGTTTATAAAATTTTAGTTTGACACTTTTTTGGTAAGAAAGGTATTACTCCTTACTTCTCAACACCAAGAACACTACAAAAAACGGTGTGTTTGAATAATTAAATAGAATTATTCAAGAGATTACCCAAACTTTATTGAGTAAAAATTATATTAATAAATATTTGTGGGTTGAATTAGTGAATACTTAATATTATACTATAAATCATTTTTTACTTCTACCTTTACTTAATAGAACTCCTTATGAGTTATGGACTAAAATAAAACTAGAAATTTTATACTTCAGATTCATTAGGTGTAAATTGTTCATTATAAATACTAAATATCACCTTAATAAATTTGATTTAAAGGTTAATGAAGTAATTTTTATTAGTTATTATATAACTATAAAGGCCTATATAGTTTTTAATAAAATAACTAATGTTTTTGAGTAAATAGTTCATGTAAAATTTTATGAAACGTATCCTTTTATGTTTCTAAAATGGTCAAAATTTAATCCTTTGTATGGAGGTTTTGAAATTTATTTTGTTAATTTACTAAAACATAAACAAAAAAACTAGCAGTACATCCTTTTAAAGTTATACCAATTGAACTCAAATTCTAGAATCAATTTAAATGAAATAAGTGCAACCAACTTTTGAGTAACAACATTCCATTTTACTTAAAAACCAATAGATCTTAAGGAATTATCCCATTAATAATATTATTAGTGGTGTATATTAACTAGTCAAAACATATATCTACTTAATAAATTAATGTAATAATCATGCATTCTTATCTTAATTTGAACCTAAAATGGTATATTATGCTTTGGGTGATGAAATTTGGATAAGGGATACACAAGAAGATCTTAATCAATTTTAATTGAACAAATTTTGGACTTTATTTTAACATCTTAAAGAAATTTTAGTGATGGGAGTAAAATGGGTTTTTAGAAATAAATGTGATAAAAATTGAATAAATGTAAGGAATAAAGCAAGGATTGTTGTTAAGGGTTATTTTCAAAAATAATTCATAGATTATGGAGAGACTTTTTCACTAGTAGCTAGACTTGAATCTATCTAAATCCTATTATCCTTCATATCATATCTGAATTTTAATTTATTCCAAAAGGATATTAAATGTTCTTTTCTTAATGGATATTTTCAAAAGGAGTTTTACATTGAACAACCCTCTTGTTCTGAATATATTAAATTTTATAACACATATAAAAACTTTCCAAATCTCTCTATAACCTTAAAAAGTTCCAAGATTTTGGTATGAGAGGCTAACTATATTTTTACTTTAAAATAATTTTTTTTAGGGAAATACAGATCCAATAATTTTTATCAATAATTTTTTAAAGATTGCATCAATGTTAAAATTTATGTCAAATCCATTATTTTTTTCAAATCAAAAATTTCTTTCTGATTGTTTTTCAAAACTTGTGAAAATTAAGTTTGAAATGATCATGACGGATGCACTTAAATTTTTCCTTAGTTTTCAAACTTCTCAAAAACTAGAATGAAGTATTTTAATTCAATATAAATATATTATATATTTATAAAAACATTTTTTATTTGAAAATTATTCAAATAAAATTACTCTGTTAGTAACTTCTATTAAACCTGGCCTTGATGAGTCTAGGAAACTGATTGATCCAAAATTTTATAGAGGTGTGATCAGAGGTTTATTATACATAATAATTAGTCAACTGGACATTATGATTTTAGTATTTTGTGTGTTTGATTTCAAGAA
Source organism: Viscum album (assembly GCA_963277665.1). Taxonomy (NCBI): domain Eukaryota; kingdom Viridiplantae; phylum Streptophyta; class Magnoliopsida; order Santalales; family Viscaceae; genus Viscum; species Viscum album. The sequence continues at coordinate 394,650,249 of OY728158.1, forward strand.
AATTTAAAGGAATCCCATTTAAAAGTGGTTAATTATTGTAACTCTAAAATTTATGTGACACTTTGGAATATTTCAAATATTGTTTTTAGAGTAAAGCATAGAGTCAGCATAGAGTTTTGAGCCTAGTGGAATCTCGGTGTTGATATAATAAAAATATTAAATATAATATATCATGTATGAATAGTTTTTATGAAATAATAGAATATCCCTTAAATATATTCTTATCTAAGAAAATCGATACCACCATTAAATCCATAACATGGGTTTTACCCTAGATAGTGTATAAGTCTTTTCGGCATCAAGCATTTCAGCACAGTGAAATTACTAGCGGAACATTAGATAAAATGAATGAATTAAATTAATTAATTAATTAATTATATAATAAATTTTTTATCCTAGAAGTGTGCCTATATAATACTCATTATATAAAAACTCTATGGTTAGTTTCATAACCTTGGTAGATTGAGAGTATTGAGAGCACCATCATTAAGAGTCATGTCACAGAGAGAATCAATGATGAATGAATATGGAGAATTTATGATCCAATGATGAATTTAGTATATCTCATCAATGACATAAATTTGGATATATCATTTTCCAACAATCAATCCAAACCTAAGGTAGGACGTTTTTTTTTTATTTATCCCATACTTGATTTTTCCATGATGAACATTATAATAACCCACATCTAAACTAGTTGAGTTTTTCAGTGGGAATTTGAAGTTATCCATTTGTGGATAGGTCATTTTGAAATATACGAATCATAACATGGTTCTAAGGGTTTAAAATTCCATAAAAAGTGTTTTTGTATGTGCTTCATGTTTTGGTGGAAGTCACGAGGGTTCAAGTGAACACTGGAGGAGAAAAAAACAAGATGAGCTACTGAAATCATCCACGGGAGTCCATTCATGTCATGAATATTATTCATGATGTGAATTCTTTTTATGGAATGTGGCCAAATCAAATAAAGACAAGAGAAATAGGATCATTGGGTAGAGCCCAAATTTTTACAGCATGAAACATGGTGTCACACTGTGATACTAATTGTCCAGGCCCAATAAGCCCTCTTTCCCATGTATTTCAAGATGTGAAACTTGTTTCCACATTTTAAACCTTCCCTGATCATTTTTTGAACATTTTCAAGTGACAATATTGATTTGTAAACTCTTATAATTGATCCCCTTTTAACCCCTTATGAAAAAGTGGTAGAAAAAGGATATCTTTTCTTTAGGGTGCCCTTATGATCTCATCTCTTCACTGATTGAGGCGTCGTAGGTTGCAATGGATTCCTATTTATGAGTTCCAACTTCTACAATCCCTTTATATCTCTCTCACTTAGAGTTTCTCATATTGATGGATTGTTTTCATTTTAGAAATCAGATAGTGAATGCACCATATCTCAATATATCTATCAATGGATGGTGAGATCTTGGATCTTCTTGTTGAGAGGGTAGCCCACATTGATAAACATGTCCCATTGAAGGGAGATCTGATAAAGGCATGTCATTTGGTTTCTCTTTTCAAGTTTCCAATTTAATTATATTAAATTGGTTGTTGTTTCATTACCACGTGATATGAATTTTTCCCGATTCAGTGTCAGATGATCATATAGGACCTTCTAAGGGTGGTTAGTCATTATTCCAACTAGGAAACGTGGTTCAGTAAGTATTTCGGCATGTGTTATCTCTTTCCATTGGGTAAAAGTTTCCTTGATATAATTTAATTATTTATAATATATTTATAATTAATTAATTTTAATGTTTTGGAATGATACTGGAACCTATATAATTTAAGGTTGGGCTGATTGGACTTTAGAAGCATAGAAAAGGTTGTTGGAATTTTATTGGATTTGGGTTAACTCTATTTGAGATAGGTGGTATAGAATAACTACCTTTTTATATTTAATTTTGTTATAATATATGAAATATGTGCGATCATATTGGAATGAAATTTGTGTAACTAAATGAAATTATTGACTACTTCCATGATGATAATTCATATGTTTAGACCTCCCATGGACCTCATCAGGTCCTTGGAATTGAGACTTAGACTTACAGCCAATCAAGGGGTGTGCCAACCCTAGACACAAGGTTGGGTTTTGAGTAGAATAAACCTATATCCCATTGATTAAATGGATGTTAGTTGTGATGATTTTTTTATTATCATGATAATGAATAACCTATCTTAAAAGTGGAATTTTGGCATGTAATTAAGAAATGGTATTTGTGCTTCAATGATAAGTTAAGTGGTAATAGTTGTAATTATTTTGAAAATTGATAACTTGGTGTAATTTGATACTTTACTTTTTAAATGGTAACTAGTTATTCTAACCACCTTGGCATAACATGTGAAATTAGGTGATATCTTGGAATAGGATCACATGGATTAAATCAATTCATTATCATGTCAACTACTTTTAGACCAAAATGATAAATGAACAGAATTAGTTCCAATTATTATAATAATTAAAAACCTGATTTTTTGGAATGTATATGGATAAGATAAATTTTAATTGGTTTAATAAACCATTATGTATTGTGATTATATGCTCGATATGCTTGGTGATTATCCATGCATTTTGTTTTCTATCGTTGTCTTGGATTGACTCTTTTATGATTAATGCCCGAGATCGGGTTGTCATTTTATTATTTTAGATTATTGACCATCATGAAATGAACTTATGATGGGTTATTGTGGGAAATATATGTGACTAAAAAGGGAAAGGTGTATGGTTATGTTCCCGCCTGAGGGAAGGTGCATGGGTCACAGATCACCTGAGGGAAAGATATATGGGATATGAACCACCTGAGGGTAAGTTGAATAGTCAATATATTCTTGAGGATGAGATTCTTGAATGTGCATGTGTTCAGTTCTTGAGAGAATAATATGTGAAGCCTAAGGTCAAGGAAAATGGTTAAGTTCCCACCTTAGGGAAATATGTATGGGTCACAGACCGCCTGAGGGTAGGATGCATGGATTACAAACCGCCTGAGGGTAAGTTGCATGGTCATTAGATGCCTGAAGGCAACAAGTATGATTATACTATATGCCTAAGGGAGAGATTATTGATGGACTAAGGGAATGGACTACTTGTTCATGATATATTATGTGTGATTTTTCCTAAAAAGGAGAATCTTTCACCGATATATGGTAATATTCCCTAATATAGGAGGATCCACTACTTGATAGAGATGTCTAGAATCGTTCCAAAGCAGGTGGTTATAATCTTGATTAACTTGGTTCTATGACATGCTTAGAGAAATCTAGAAATTTTTTTATGTAGGTTTGGATGACCCCAGGTGTCAACCCATAAATCAAGGGTCAATGGGTTTATTTTATATGTAGTATTAATTTTATTTAATTAATACTCATTTCTATCAATTATCACATGCACTATATACTCAGACTAGATTTTTTTTAGATACATTTGGTGGTATCCTACTAAGTTTTAATCACACCCTTCTTAGGAAACCATTTAACATGGATACCTTATAATATCTTATATTTTTTTTCAGGTACAAGTTAGGTTGAGGCTCAGGATAGCATGGTTGAGCAGGATAGCTCAAACACTACCAGGGGATGGATGAGGTTCATATTAGTGATGTATTTAATTATTTATTTTTATTTATTTATTTTATTCTATAATGCATCTATTAGTAGCTAAGTGGGTGGATTATTTTATGTTTTATCATGGTTTTTTGGGCCTTAACACATTCATGTATTATTATTGGATGTTTATTTATTTCCATGTACTCTGATTATTCACTATTATGGATGATTTTTTATTACTATTTTATTATTTCACACTCTGATAAAGGGTTTATAGTCTCCCAATAGTACCATATTAGACCCCCACTACTAGTTATAATCCTCTGTTGTATTGGGACACATGCTTGAGGTCATGTGGTGAATTGGTCCAGCTACTAGTTATAGAGTGATTTGGGTGGAATGTTACAAAGTGGTATCAGAGGATTATTTTCTTTTGCCTTTCAATATTTGGTTCCAGTAGACTGGAGATTTAGGAATGTGTCAAATCCTATTATAGACATCAGGCTAGTACATCGAGAACACTTATTTTGATATGAATTCTAGGTTACCAGGGTGTGGTGATGTTGTTCTAGTTTGTGTTGTTATAGTTGTATTTTATTTCCACCTTGGGTGATGCACATGTAGTTTGGTTTTTTTGATTTATTATGTATATTTTTCACTTGGACCATTGGAAAGAGTCCAATGAGTTGATTTTGAATCTTGAACTACATAGCTAAGAGGTGTCTCATTTATCATATCAAGCACATAGGATCAACGTAACATATAGCCCTACTAGTGAGTGATTTCATTGATGATATAGGTGTGTTTTATTAAAGCATCCACAAATACTCATATGGAATTTTTCATATAAGTACTTAGTGTAATTCTACTCAGTTGGTCCAAATTCTATATATATTCTATCTGATGGAAGGTTATGTGGATCTATAGTGAGATGCTCAATGATGAGTATTATGACTCAATCCTCTTGCATAGGAGGTACAGTGGGCCTAATAAGGCCGGTGTGGCACATGGTACCTATACTTTGGACCCCTTGTGAGTGGTTTCTGTTTAGTTTTGGTTACATGGTCTAGTCCTCTAGGGAGCAGTATGATGTGAAGGTGCTCTAAGAGTATAGGTTCCCTATTTGTGGGTGGTTATTTAGGATTTTTATGCCTTTGTTTTTTATACATTGAATATAGGCATCTTGACATGTTGATTTCATGTGATGTTGGGATGGGAGCTTGTTTAATGCCATGCGTGTTATGACCTTATGAGAGGATGGATTATAGAATAGGTGGTCATACCTAATGGATTTATTAATAATTGACTTGTAAGGATATATAGGAGACATGGACTCCCTTAGTTTGGATTTTCACCCAAGTGGGTCAGTGTTTTTGGTTTTTTTATGGTGACCCATTAGATGGATAACTTTGATGTTGTGGAAGTTTTGTCTTGTGAAACCAATACACAGGAAGTTATTAGGGGTTTTGGTGATGATAACCTTTCATGTTGGTGATATAGGAATCAAATTATGGTCCTAATGATAGGACCAGGGTGATATCTAGTCTTGTGGGAAGAACACACTTGGGTATCATAGTCAAAGCGCAGATAGATGCTCATGACTAGAGCGACGTCTGGTGATGGCCAAGCATGTGGATGATCTTTACATGCCATTTTCTAAGTATGAAAACATAGTATTCTATAAAAACATTGTGAGTCTAGCATTCATGTGACTATACATGGCATGGATAAGGTTTCGGGTTTTAAAAAGTAGTTTTAAGAGAGATTTTGGCACGTTTAGGCTGGTGGACAATGAAGCATGGTCAGCTATTTGAATGGGTGTTCATGCCTAGTTCTAGTGATAAATAACTTATTGTATTTTGATTTAGGTTTGGTGAATGTTTGTTGTATGTTGTGTGAACCATTAGTTTCTAATGATAATATAATGGTTATCATGTGTTGGGGATGAGTGATGCCACCTAGGTTATGTTAATGGGTGGCTCAAGAGAGAACACCTATTATTTTTAGTGAAATCAATGTGATGTGTTCCGATAATGGAGAGAATGTTGGTTTTGGGTTGGTATAATGAATCAGTTGTGTTTCTATAAAAAATTGTTTAGGTCATGGTGGAGTAAATTGAGCGGTGTGGTGGTGATAGTGTCGCATCATACTATCATTCATGGATACATGGCAGAGAGTTGTGAAGAATTAGTTATTTTTGGATAATGGGTCCCTATTGAATTATGGAATCAAGATATTAGTGAGATTCTTGTGGGTAAGGAGGCCCAATACCCTCTAATTAGTTTAGAATGTCCCTACAGTGATAGGTGACATTGAAAATTAATGAGTTTATGATGGTAATCATTGATGAAATCTTATTGTATTCCTAATTTAAAGAAAATCATTCCAAATATCTTGAAATCATTCAGAGTATACTGAGAGGGTTTTTTCTATACACCTAGATACTTAAATGTATTTATGGTTGGATGAAAGGACACCTTTTTGTTGTGCTCGTAGAGTGGTAAATTCATGTGGTGGGTAGACCACCATAGGATTTTAGGGGATAACCCTCATTTGATAAGGGTCACTAGGATAGTTGGACCAGTAATTGGATGGTTGAGGTGGCATTTAGACACTGATGATAAATAAATTCCAAGTTATATAGTCTCATGAAAACACCAGATTGGAAATTTAGATGAGACACAGGATGGATTCTGTGCATCAACATTAGTTTCGAAATGTTTTGGTGTGTTCATAAGGTGATTCATGGGGTGACCCCATTTCATGACATGTTCAGTGGGTTAATCCATAATTTGTGACTTGGTTCATGGGGTGAACCAATTCTTTTAATTTATTCAAAGGGTGTATCCCTATTTTGTGACATGTTTTAGGGGTGAAACATGCAATGGGATATTTTGTGACATGTTTTAGGGGGTGAACCATGTGATGAAAATTGTTGATGGTGTTTTTTGGGGTGAAATACCTAGAAAAGCTAGGGAAGTTGATACCATGTAGAAGGAACACCATTCCAGGTATAATGATAGTATTCCAAGTCTTAGTCGGGACCTTCTGAGGAGAGGTTGTCTTAAACAGGCCTTGTGCATATTCAATGAATACTTGATTGTTTTTTGGGGAATCGGAGACAAGAAAATGGTACCAAGTATAGCGGGTGTTACATTCATGATGGGGTGTGGTGAGATGGAAATAGTGTTGAGCATGTCTTTGTACCGCTATGGATGTGTTTTGATACATGACCTCGATAGTGTGGAATGTCATGGGTTGGAATAGGTCGTGAAAAGTTGTGTTCTATGGTGGTAAGCACCATGAACCAACTGATGAAATAGTGGTGGTTTGGAATAGATTAGTATTAGGAAACACTATCTATGGGTTCGTTAATGGATATGAAAAGTGTCTCAGGTGTTGGTGGATAATTTGACTCATGTTTAGAGTTTCATAATAGAATCTATTTTGTCATTCTGGGGTAGAACATGGGGAACTAATCTTGGTTAAGTGACTCAGGTGGGTTGGGTTCATCTAGTAAATGCATCTTGAGGCTTCTCGAGGATGATAAGTTTTATGGTGGGGTGGTTGTAAGAACCCGTGTCTAACTCGGTTGATTTTCTAAATGGTAATTTTAATTTCTCCATTAGTTTTGGATGATCATATAGGACCTTCCAAGGGTGGTTGGTCAATATTATGACTAGGTGATGTGGTTTGGTAAGTCTTTCGACATGTGTTGTCTCTCTTAGTTGGGTGAAATGTTCATTTATATAATTTAATTAATTATAATATAGTTATAATTAATTAATTTTAATTATTTGTCATGAGATAGTAATCTTAGGTGTTTAAGGGAGGGTTGATTGGACTTGGGAAATGCAGACAATGTCATTGGAACTTTATTGGCTTGGAGTTAACTCTTTTTTATGTAAGTGTTCTAGAAAAACACCCTTTTTATGTATTTCATTTTGTTAGAGTATATGAAATATATGTGATCACCTCAGAAAACCATTCATGAAACCAAATGAAATTGGTGACCAATTCCATGATGAGAATTTATATGCTTAGTTCTCCCATGAACCCTATTGGGTCCTTGGCATTTAGAATTGGACTTGCGGCCACCTATGGGGTGTTCCAACCCTTGTCACTAGGTTGGGTTTTGAGCATAATAAACCTATATACCCTTGATTAAATGGATGGTTGGTATGGTTATTGTGTTTATTTGCATAAGAGTGAATAACATGGCTTAAAATTGGTATTTCCACATGTAATTGGGAAATGGTAATTTTGATTCAATGATATGTGAAGTGGTAATAATTATAATTTTTGTGAAAATTTATAACTTGGTGTAATTTTATACTTTACTTTTTAAATGATAACTTGTTGTTTTTACCACCTTGGTATAACATGTGAAATGAGTTGATCTCTTGTAATAGGATCACATGGATTAAATTAATTAATTATCATGTCAATGTCTTTTGATCCAAAATGATAAATGAATGGAATTAATTCCAATTATCATTACAATTGGAAACCTACCTTTGTGGAATGTATCTAGCTAATATAAAATGTAATTGGTTGAATCAAACATTATAGATTATGATGATATGCTTGATATGCTTGGTTGTTAGCCATGCATTTTGTTTTCTAGCCTTATCTTGGATTGACTCTACTATGATTGATGCCTAAGGGATGGTTAACATTTTTTTATTTGAGATTATTGACTTTCATGACATTTACATGTGATGGGTGCCTGTGAGCACTATATGTGATGCCCAAGGGAAATGTTCATGGTTACATTCCCACCTGAGTGAAAGCTTCATAGGTCATGGACTTCCTGAGGGTAAGATTTATGGGGTACAAACCACCTGAGGGTAAGTTGCACAGTCACTAGATTCCCGAGGGAGATATTCTTATATGTTCTTGTGTTCGGTGCTTGAGACAGCCATATATGACACCTGAAGGAAAGTTTAATGGTTACATTCCCACCTGAGGGCAAGTTTCATGGGTCACATACCACTTGAGTGAAAGATGCATGGGATACGAACCTCTTGAGGGTAAGTTGCACATTCACTGGATGCCTGATGGCAAGGAGTGTGATTATAAAAAATTCTTGAGGGTGGTATTCTTGATGGACTTAGATAAGGAAATACTTGTTCATGATACATTATGTGTGATTCATCCTGGGTAGGAGAATCTTCTAATAACATGGGGTGATTTGTCTAGATTTAGGTTGATTCACCACTTGACAAATATATCCAACATCATGCCAATATAGGTGGTTATGATCATGATTGAATTGTTTTTATGATGTGCTCAGAGATATCTAGAAATTTGCCGAAGAAGGTTTGGATAACCTTGGGTGTCAACCCATAACTCTAGGGTTAATGAGTTTATTTTATGTGCAGTATTAATTTTATTAAATTAATACCCATGTCTATCACTTATCACATCGACTATATACTCACGCTGGATTTTTTTAGACACTATTGGTAGTGTCCTATAGTGTTTTACTCATACCTTTCTAGGGATACCATTACACTTGGGTACCCAAGAAGCTCTTACATGTTTATTGTAATAATGGCTTGGGATGAGGCCTTGGATAGCATGGTTGAGTATGATAGATCAGATGATATTAGGAGAATGGATGAAGTTCACCTCAATGATGTATTTGAGCCTTTATTTTTCTTTATTTGTTTTATTCAAGAATGTATCTATGATTGGACTGGTGGGTGTATTGTTGTATGTTTCATCATGGCTGTTCGGGCCTTACCGAATTCATGTATTATTATTGAATGTTTATTTCTTTCCATGTACTCTAATTATTTAATATTGTGGATGATTTTTTGTTATTTTTTTTATTATTACACACTCTGATATAGGGGGTATATTCTCCCCATAGTACTATATTAGACCCCTGCTATTAGTCGGAAGCCTCTATCATACGAGGAGGCATGCCTAAGTTCATGTGGTGAACTATTCCTGCTACATATTATAAAGTGAACTTGGGAAGGAAATTACAAACATGAATTAATTATTTATATTTTAAATCATGGATTGATATTTTTAAATCTTTGTTGGTTACTTAACTTCATAGAATTAGGAATTTGAGATTTTTTTTGTATTTGATGTTTTGAGTATCCTTCCTCATTATTTGGTTCTCATTGATGATGGTAAAACAAACAACAACCAACAGTATTTCTCAATTTTTTCTTTTTTGTATTTCTCCCCCTAATATTATTTTATCATTGGTATTTCATTTGATCAATGATATAAAATTTACTAGGAACCTGATTTGATGCTTGGTTCTCAGGATCTGCAAATAGTTGTTGTAGTATCAACATCATGAAGTTTGGAAATGGAGGATTGTCGATGATAATGAGGGAAGCCTAATGGAGGATTAGAGGTTTCTAGCCACTAGAGACATTATAGGTTTGGTCTACATGATTTTGGACATTGTGGATAATAATTTAAAAGGATGATGAGGAGATGGAAACATGAATGAGACATGTAAACAGATTGTAATTTCTATAAAATTCTAATATACATGGTATGTAGTCCGAAAGAATACACATCGTGTTGGACCCTCTATATGAAAACTATGTTTTACACTAGGATTCAAATATCACACACCATATAAAGGACCCACATGTCGTGTGACCCTTATCCAACTATCTCGATGTGTATAAGGGGTATGCGCTTAGTAATCCATGTGACCTCACATGCCATGTGTGTTGGGGAACACCCAGTATACTTTGTAAAGTACAAGGGCATAGATATAAAATACACTTCTGTGTAGAAGCTCAATCTATTCATTTTATATATAATAACATCACATCATGTATCTACAATAACATGACGTGTGATATGTAAGGACATGGGAAGTACCATAATTTATGAGACACATAGTGTTCCCTAATGGAACACACCATGTAAATCCCCTAGAATCTCCTACCTTGCATATATTTTTATTTTGGAATCATTTTTGGGCTCATGATTATCCCATTATGAGTATATTTCTACGTAGGATGTAATGGGGGCCTTTATTTAGGCAACAGAGACATGAAGTGGGTTGATACTAGAGGGACACTTCTTCCAGTGATGCTTAGCCTATGGTAGTATTCGAGTTTAATCTTTAGAGTGATTTTGGGGATCGATACTCCTCTGACTCACCAATACATGGTTCCCCCATATCCAATATACATATAGATTCAGCACTCCACCACACTATAGAGTGTGTAGTTCCTCTATCTATAGAGTGGTACTTCCCCATCATGAAGCTTCAACGGGGAGTGAGTCCTCCATTGGAGATAGTGTTCCCTAAACTGTGGAGCGCATTAGTGAGGAGGGGGAACTCCACCCTAATTCATGTGAGGTCACACATAGTGAATCAACATCTTTTTTCTTCCGATGAGATGTATCCTGATGATTATAACCTCTTAGATGAGTTCAATTAGTATAGAGAGACCTGATGAGTGGGTTTTATTGGATGAATGTTACCTTGGAGTCTCAAGTAGTATCCCTTGTTTGGAAATAAGGGAAAACCTCACCTTGATACTTAGATTCTTATTTTAAGAATATCCAGGTTATCTTATTAATTCCCCCTTACTGTTGATTTAGAGTTTACTACCTCTAATGCTTTGTGTTTATCCATTTTGAGGTATCATACTAGGTATGTTTATATTCACCTCTGCATGGGCTCTACCTGCATGTGTCATGTCTTATACAGATGGTAGGCCTTTTGATGGATTCTTAGTTAGACTAGGATCATTTGGAGCTTATTTGTACTAGATAGTTCATAGACGGATCCTAGAGTTTTAGTTTGGTATAAATCCCCCCCCCCACTGCCTTTATAGCAATTTGAACTCCTTTATAGTATCAGTGGGATTGTATTTGGACCTTTTACTTTTATCATACTCTATTGTGGGACAAGATGTTATGCATGAATTATAGTATCATTTTTTTATCTTTTCCTCATTATACTAGTTTTTAGAGATGTCTGTGTGTCTATAGGTACTTTAGGATAAGGTCTCCCATGTGTGTGATATTCTCACTCAGTGTTAATCACCAGCCCATGGGCTATTGTAGGTAGGCTTGGGATGTCACTGTCATCTTACTATCAGACATGTGGGGTTCAATTGGTTATTTTGTGATAGAGTGGTATCAAAGGAGGTCATATTAGTACTAGAGTTTAGTGATAGTCTAGCTGTGATGATTTGGCTTGGGAAATAGGGAAAAAGTGTTAAAGTGAGTTGAGTTCAGACCTCAATCTAGGGAACCTAGTGATAGTGTGGTAGTCGTCATATCCATTCACTAAGACTATAATAACCTACATTTTGATTCAATATATGTAGGCATCGGTCATAGGGAAAATAATGGTTCATATATCATATAGTAATGGTTTGTGATTTCCATGACCTTCTTGAGTCAGCTTTCAATATATTCTCTTAGACAGTGGTATATCTTGGTAAATCCAAAAAAAATCACCATGTAGATATCCAGTGGGGGATAATATAGTAGGATCATAATGATTACCCACCTAGAAATTAGTCCTCAGTGTTGGGACCTAATCTTGGGATGAACCCTCTAAGTGGATAGCAATTGATTCCTCCACCCATTGAGCAGTATTCCAAAACACTTCTGATGGTTCAGGTGGATGATTCACTTTATGTTGAGTATTAGTTAGTCCCTATAGTACTAGAAGATGATGCACATGGAATTACTGTGATTTAAAAGTTTCAGAAATAGAGACCACTCAATTTTCAAGGTGAGCCATACCCCAGGTGGTAAATAACTATATCGAGTCTATGACAAGAGTATTATTCCTCATCCCTAACGATGGTCCTAGAAGAGATCCTTATTTAGGGAAATTTGAGGTGTTTATGGTGCCTTTTCCTTGTGTTTTATGGTGTGGATATAAGTATGAAAAGAATATAGAAACTTACCCTACTAATACACGTTCTCTTGTGACATGTTTTAAAATTGTGTGGGTGAGTCAGTGTCGTACAAAGAGGATAGTATCAAGGTGTTGTGGATTATTTCCTTTTACTTGTATTTTTTAGTCTATTTTGGATGTGTTAAGGTGTTGGAGAAAACCTTGGTTGTTGAGAAAAATAAGGCAAGGGCATGTAAATTTATAGGAAGTAGAGGCTTATGGACCAAAGGATCTAAGTATGATCTAAGGTTTGATCTATGTCTTATCTACTTCATCTATAGTTTTGGTAGACAAAGGTGCAATCCACTTGTTCCTTACTACATCCCATGTTTGAGACTTGGAGTTTCTGGTGGATCCCTTATCTTAACCCTTACATTTAGAGACTCCTACTGAGGATGTTTCAACAGTTGTAATTCCCTTCTGGAAGTGTTAATTGACTTTTAGATGGGAGTTCTTCATGTGGGATCTCTTCATAGTGACGATGAGTCCCTACAATGTTTTTCTCAGTATAGACTAGTTGTTTTATGTCCATGCCTAGTATGACTATAACTAGTGAGTTTTCTAGTGTTTCTAGGTTTTTTGGATAGAATTTCACTTCTTTTGTGAATAGGAATCTCAGGAAGAGCTGGATATAATTGTACACAAGAGGGTATATCTTATTTATCATCTACTGGTTAGTATGGCCCTTGGGGAGGCAGACGCGGTGAGATTTTGGTTCCCTATAGTGGTGGAGGAGGATGAGGATATTTTCCCTGAGGACGTACCAAGATTACCTCTTCATGGAGAGATAAAATTCTACATAGGCATGCACCTATGGATGACTCTAATATTTATAACAGTATATTCGACAACCCCTATAGAGATGTTGGAGATGGAGGCATGCTTAGAGGATTTGTAGAGGAAATGCTTAGTTAGAAATGGTGTGTCCCATTTGGGTTAGCCCTAATATTTTTTATCAATATGGAATATGGGAGATTGAGGTTATGTGTGGATTATAATTATCTGGCCAGGTGACTATCAAGATTAATTATCCACTTATAATAATTAACTTCCCCTACAAATATATGGAAGGGGTGTGATGGCTCTCTAAGATTTAACATGGGTTGAGTTATTACCAGCTCCAAGTTTGAGAGGAGGATATATCAAAGATGACTTTTTAGGGACACTACAGTCATTTTGACTATTTGGTGATACCCTTTAGCATGAAAAATTACCAACAATTTTCTTGGGTTGTATGAACCATATCTTTCATCTTATCTTATACCAGTTCATGGTGGTCTTTTTAAATGACATCATTATATACTTAGCATCTAATAAGGAGTACACAAGACATTTAAGTATGGTCCTAGACATACTATAGGAGCACTATATTTAAGGGAATATCTAAAAGTTTTAGTTCTATATTTGAGAGTTCCACTTCCTAGGACATTTCATCTCAAAAGAGGGAGTAGAAGTAGAACCAACAAATAACGAGGTAGTGCTAACTTAGGATCCAACCAAGAGCATGACCAATGTGCAGAGCTTCCTTGGGTTGGAAATCTATTATCAATAATTATTGACTAATTACTCTAGGATCATGGAACCTATAAATACTTTGACCCAAAACGTTAATCCTTTCATATGGACAAAGAAGTGTCAATGGGATTTTTAGGAGATATGGAAAAGGTTGAAGATCGCCCCATCTTGAGAATTATAGAGGATGGTGTTGAGTACGTGGTGTTTTGTGATTTCTTCATAGCTGGGCTTGGATGAATTTCTATGTAGATGTTGGTGATGTTTTCTTATGATACATGATAGATGATACCCTATGAGAAAATTTTCATGACCCCTGGTTTGAATCTAGTAGAAATATTTTTTCCCTAATGTCATCGAGATATTATCTTATGGGAGAACATCTCATCATCTATTCTAAAAATAATAGCCTCAATATTATATTCTCATAGAAATATTATAACCTGGGTTATAATCCTTAGTTTGAGTTCCTATAGGACTATTATTTTGAGATATTCTATGTTATAAAAAAATGGAATGTGGTGGAAGATTATCTCAGTAGTAAATTATTTTCGCAGTTGTTGTATGTGGAGACAAGGCAGTTGGACTCTTTTCAGTTGACCCTTGTGGAAGATAGTAGATTGATGTATCTTCAGTTGATGGTTTTAACCCCACAACTTCTTTAGTGTGTCATGGAATTATAGTTTGGATATAATGATTGTGAGGTATTTTGAGACCATATATCCATAAGATATGATTCTGATGGATTTTTTTGAGTTGGTGAGTATTCCATTATTTTACGAGGATAGATGATGGTAATGGTTATGCTGTGAGAGGTGGTGTTGAAGTAGTTTCATGAATTCCCCTTAGTGGCACGCCACATAGTGGAAAAAATGTACCATGACCTTTATAGTTAGTTTTTATATCTAGGGATGAATCGTAGTGTAGATGAGTTTACCTCTTGGTGCCTCACTTTTTATTAGGTGGAGGTCGATCATTAGGTACTAGTAGGTTTTTTCTAACCCTTTGAGGTTTAGTGGGATAGTATCTTCATGGGTTTCATAGTGGGACTTTCATGATCATACTGAGGTCATGACTCTATTTGTGTGATCATAGAATGACTCACCAAGTCTGGAAACTTCCTAGCCATTAGATAGTTGAGTGAAGTAGGGATTTTGGGACTCTTGTATGTGTAGAAGATAATGATTCTTCATGAAGTTCCATAGAAAATTACTTCATTCTATTACACACATTTAATTTCCTAATTGTGTAGAGGATTATAGGAAGTTTTGGGGGCTTAATTGTGGTTGAGCACAATATTACACCCCTAGATAGATGGTCAAATAGATTAGACCATTCAAGTTTAGGAGGACATGCTTCAGGATTGTGTGTTGGATTTTGGCTATAGTTAGGAGGATCATCTACCCATGGTGGATTTTTTGTATAACTGTAGTTACCATTCCATCATCAGTATGGAAATAATCAAGGACTTTTATGAGAGACCCTGCAGTTACCATTGTGTTGGGCTGAGCCAGTGGAGACATTGTTTTTTGGTCTATAGTTATTGAAAGAGATGATATAAAAGGTGTGTATCGTCTAGGAGTGGATGATGACTACCCAAATCCATCAAAATTATTATGAATACTAATGAAGGATTCCTTTGGAGTATGAAAAGGGAGACCATGTGTTCCAGAATTCATGACCTCAACAACATTAATAGATATTTGGTCGAGGTAGTAAGTTATCTCCTAGGTTCATTGACCCTTTCCAAATAAAGAATAGGGTTGTAAAGGTGGAAAATCACTTATCCCTACCACCATTTAGACTTGGTGCACTATCATGGAGATTATAAAATAAATTAATTACTTAAGTATATTATAGTGGTTAAACTTAGGTAGTCTCTAAAATAAAAGTGCACACAAAGCTTTTTTTTATTTTTAGTTGTTTGAGAAAAAATGGTTTTAATTTGGTTTGATAAATTAATATTTATCAATAAATTCCTCTCTCTCCCTTTTATATATGTTCTTAGTGAGAATATACCTAAATGAAACCTTAGTTTTGTCTACCCTCCTTCCTATGTGTATGAGTGTTTCATTGGTTTCTCTTGGTTAATTAGGGCAATCCCTGACCAAGTATTGTTATTCCCTAATTACCAATAGTACCCATCACAATTCTGAATTCATGCCAACAATCATTAATAATTAACTACCTAACCCAAGATTATTCCAATGTATATATATTAGGATTGAGTGGGGGAGATTTGGGATCATTTTCCAAGGCAATTGAAATTAATATAATCAAAAACTAGCATATCCATATTCGTTATTCAAACTATAAATCAATAATTAAAACCAAATAAAAGAAGAAATAAAGGGTTTAATAAAATTATGAATATAAACCCAAGAATTAAAAATTGGTCTAGACTTCCCTTTTTTGATCACTCAAAAAAATAACCCTCCATGGATGGGGTAATCAAGTTAATGTGGGAGTAAGAAGGAATCACAAGAATGATGAATGAACAATCACTCCATATGTGGTTTTGTGGCCCTCAATTTATAGAATTTTATTTATCCATAGTTTATCCTTTGGTTATAAATCAAATTTGAAGTCCCCCTTTTCTGTGTGCATAAGTCTGTAGTCAAATAAATCAAGATCCCTTGAAATACTGCAAGTTTGAGTCACTTATTTTTTCCTTCTGATTATGGGTTTATGACATAAAATATGGTTTTAGATTTTAAAAAGGTGTAGTTACACTTATGAAATCTAACTTCTCAATAAACTTATATCATAATAAATTTTTTTACATTGTAAATATATTCTCTATCATAAATCTTATGTTGTAAATGAATTTTATGACATAAATGCCTTTTGTAAAGAGAAAATTTAAAAATCAGTGTATCCCTCCCTCTAAATATTTATTACATGAATGATTTTTATAACATTAGTTATCTCTATACATATTTTTGAAAATATTTTTAGCTTCAGTTAATGTTATGGGTTCTAGCACCAAAATTTTGGTGTTGCACTTTCCAAATTCAACTCCTTTTGTTTGTTTTTAGTCAGACATCATATCTTATAATAAATCATGATAAAAATAAAATTGTGGTAGTATTAGTTAATTAATTTGTAAAAACAATGAATTTTATATCCAAATATACATGCATAAAATGGTTCTATCTTTCACAATGACTTCCATGTGTTGCAGTTAAGAAGATATGTGCATGACCCATCACATGTTATCAACTAGGGAGAGTTGGAAAATGAGGATGGATATGCCTTCATAGAGTACCCAGTAGAAATAGAGGATTGGTAGGATATAAACCTTATTGGGTGATTAGTTACCAAGGTGTGTGTTTGATGGCAACACAGGAACCTCTAGGAGAGATCATGGGAGTGGAAGAACCAAATGCAAGCTCAGTGTCCTCACATGTCTGGGTAGGTTTTCACTTTTTTGGATGAAAGGCCTAGAAAGTTGGGATAATGTAGTCACTATAAATTTTTTATGAAACTTTGGAATATTTCAAATAATATGTTTGTAGTTAGGTGCGGAGTTGCTATGGAGTTCTGAGCCCCATGGAATCTTGGTGATGATATATTAAAAATATTAAATATGATATATCATGCATGCATAGTTTTTTAGAAATAATGGAGTAAGTATTAAATAGTTTCTTAAATGGGAAAATTGAGACCACCATTAAATCTAAAACATGGGTTTTAAACTGTGTGGGGTATAAGTCTTGTCAACATCAGGCATTTTGGTATAGTTAAATTTCTAGAAAGACATTAGATAAAAAAATGAATTAATTTAATTTATTTATTTATTATATAATAAATGTTTTAACCTAGAAACATGCCTATATTATTCTTTTTTGGTAAAATATCCATGGTTAGTCACATAACCTTGGGATATTGAGAGGATTGAGAGCGTCGTCATTAAGAGTGATGTTACAGGGAGAATTGATGATAAACAAATGTGGAGAATTAAGGAGGCAATGATGAACATAGAAGATATCATCAATGACATCAATGTAGATATATCCTTCTCTAATGATCGATCCAAGCCTAAGGTGTGGAATTTTTTTAGGATTAAACCCGTTCTTTATTATTTCATGAATAATGTGAATTTATTATTTGTAAATTAATTCATGGATCAAGATTATTTAATTTTCATTGGTTATTTCTCTTCCTATAATTAGGAACTTGAGATTTGATTTTTTTTTTTAATTTGATTTTTTGACAATGATTTTTTGTTCTTTGGTTCTCATCGATGATGGTGAAATAAAAAACAACAAACATTCACTCTCACTTTTGTGTTCTATAGAATTATCCCTATATTCTTCATTTATAATAGTTATTTCATTTGACAGGTGATTTTACTTTATCTGAGAACTTGATTTGATGCATGATTCTTGATATATGTGAATCCTTGTTGTAGCATCAATAATGTGGAGTTTGGAAATAAAGTATTTTTTATGATGATGATAATGGATACCTGATGATATATTAGAGATTTCCATCCATAGGAAACATTATAGGTTCGATCAACATGATTCTAGATGTTATATCCTAGCATCAAGGAATATGAGGAGTCAATGATGTCATGAGCGATTCATATGAAAAAACTAAAATTTCTATAAAATTATGATATACACAGTGTTTATTTTAGAAGAACACAAACCATGTGAGCCCCTCTATATGGAAATTAGGTTTTGCATGGAGAGTTAAATATCACATTCCATGTGAGGGTCCCACATACTATGTGACCCTTATCTGACCATCTCAGTGTGTACATGGTGTACCTAATAATCCATGTGACCCCACACATTGTGTGTGTCAGGGCACACCCTGTGTACTTTGTAAAGCACATGGTCATGAAAAAGAAACACACACTCGAGTGGCGGCCTAATCTCTACACATTGTGTATAATAACAACATGTTGTGTATCTAGAGGAAAATGTCATGTGAGATATAAGTACACGAGTAGTACTAGACTTTTTGAGACATGTCATGTGCCCTAGTGGGACACATCGTTTCGATCCCTTGGAATATCCTACCTTGCATATCTCTTTCTTTGGGAATTGGTTTTGGTCCCATGAGTATCCTATTATGAGTATATTTCATCATAAGACATGATAGAGGCATTTGTTTAAGAAACAGATACATGACATGGGGTGATACAAGTGGAATGCTTTTTCCATTAATGCTTAGCTAATATTAGTGTTCAGGTTTTATCTTCAAAGTGATGTTGGGGGGTCGGTACTCCCCTGACTCACCAGGGAATAAGTTCATCATATCTGATATATAGATAAAGTTAGTACTCTACCAAACTATATATGGTGTGGTTCCTCTATCTACAGAGTGGTACTCCCCTATCATCAAGCTCTGGTAGGTAGCAGGTCCTCCACTAGAGATAGTACTCCCTCAGTTGTGGAGCACAATAGTGAGGATTAGACCCTCTACACTGATTCTTGTGAGTTTTTTCATAGTGAATAGACATTTTGTGGTTTCCAATGAGGTGTGGATCAATGAGTATGACCTCTCAGATGAGTTCCATCATCATGGTGAGACTCAATGAGTGAGTTCTCTTTGATGAATGTTACCATAGAGCCTTGAGCAGTATCCCTTGAATGGTAGTGAGGATAGACCTCACCTCGAGTCTCAGAGTCTTCTTTAGAGAATATCTACGTTATCTTTTTTATTTCTTCTTACTATTGATTCAGAGCTAACTCCATTTAATACTTTTTTGTTTGTTGATTTCAGGGTTTCCTATTGGGTATGTTTATACTCACCCCTACATGGGTTATGCTTACATGTGTCATGTATTATAAAGATTAAAAACCTTTAAATGGAGTCTTAAGTAGACTAGGAGCAGTTGGAGCATAGTTATATTATACAGTCCATAGAAAAATCCTGGATTTTTAGTTTGGTAGCATTCCCCACATATAGAAGGTCAAACTCCTTTACAATATTAGTGGGATTTTATTTGGCCCTTTTAATTTTTTCATACTCTTTTATTATACTCTATTGTGGGACTAGATGTTATGCATGCATTATAATATTATTTTTTTATATTTTTCTCATTTATAATATTGTTTGGATATTTTTTCATGTTTATAGGTACTTTGGGACAAGGCATCCCATGTGAGTGATATTCCTACTCGACACTAGTCGCCAGACCCTAACCTATAGAAGGTGGGCTTGGGGTATCACCCTCGGCTTACTATTAGATAGGCAGGACTCAGTGGGTCAATTTATGAAATTAAGTGTATTTTCCATTATCTTAAAGTTACTTTAAAATATGGATTATTTTATTCTCTCAAAACTAATTTTATACTTAACAGTTACATATATACTAAATTTGGAGGTTATAGGTTAGATAAGAAAAGTACTTCTAGAACATGTTGCTTTATAAGAGAATCTTTACCTTCTTGTTTTATCAATAATCGTAAATCTATAACAATCACTACTACTAAAGTTTAATATATGGTCATTGGAAGTTATTACTCTCAAGTATGGTAGATGAAATATACACTCGTGGATTTTATTTTAAAATTCACTCAAACTCTGATCCTATGTGATCACATGAGTATTATTACTGTATCTATAAACTCATCACATCACTCATGATAAAATCACATCTAAATAAGACATCATTTCCTATGGTATCACATAAAAAAGATATATAACTCTCAATTTTATTATAACTGAATAACAACTTGCTGAAATTTTCACTATACCTTTAAATTCTGATAGATTTGAATATATTAAACATAAGTTAGGTTTGATCAATGTTACACAATCATAGATTCTACTTTTTGTTCAAACTATCTCATGACATTGAAAAACTAATTGAAAAGTGGGGATGGAATTCTTTTTTTAGACTATGTTTTCTAACTCTTTATGTGTGTAACTTTTTTTAAAAAAATTATGTGATAAAAATTTCATTCATTAGAAGTTAGTTGTATTTAAACTTAAAATATTTTAATTTATGTCTTGTAATATCTACTTCATTAAAAATTTATTAAATTTACACATTTTTAATAATATGAATTCCAATATATAATTTGATATAAAATTATTCAATTTCTCTAATATGATATTTTACATATGCTCTTATAAAAAATTATAAAAAAATCGCACTGATATGAAAATCTATATATGATCCAATATAATCTTTACTTATGCTTTGTAAATTATGTTATAATATGAATTTTTACATATTATTTATACATTATCTTTTACTTAGTGCTCTAATAACATCTTATACATTATATAGTATAATATTATTTCTTCAAAACTATAATTTTTCTACTATTTTCTTTGATAAAATATTCAATGTATTCATAAGTTCTATGTTTTGAATTTTTAATTATAAAAAACAATATTTTTAAAACCTTAAGTTCTTGCTCTGATATAAATTATTTTAATTTATTTGAGCATTAACTATATATTTCTAACCTATTATGAAGAGAAATTTTTTTCATAAATTTTTTCACAAGAGTCAACCTTCATACTCCAAAAGATAAGAAAATTTATCTTCAACATTATTTGGAATCATCTTCATAAGAAGAATATCACTCATAGGTATTGAGATATAACTTATAAAAGGTTTAACTATTTTAAATTTATATTATAAAGATATAATTTTTTACTCTCATTTATTATCCAATATTCTGCTCTTACTTTATAAATCTTGAGAACTATTATTTCTATATCTTTTAAAGGGGGGAATCTGCTTAAAAAAATCAATTAATTGTTGGAATTCTATTCTTTGATTTTTCATTCCTATATTTCCTTTGAAAATTATAAAGGAGGGAAATTTTACAAAAAAATATTGGGGGGGTTTGATAAATAAAATTGTTTTATAAAGGTTGATAAATTTGATAAATAATTTTTTTTACAAAGGGAGAGAAATTTGATAAAAAAATAATTTGAAAAATATTATTGTTAAGGGGGAGAAATCTTAGGTGAAGTGAAATTATTATAAGATGACCTAAGTTTTTCTTATATTTCAAAAAGAAAAATATATATGTTCTAATTAAAATATGTGTTTTGAACTAATGATTTTATTCTATGAATGTTATATGAATACTCTGATTGAAAGTGGAGAAATTAATTTCCTTGATTATCCATAGGAAGTATTTTTTTTAATCCAGTAATCTTTTCAATTTTATTTCATATATATTATGATTTTTAAAAAGGGTATATTGGTGATTCAATTAATTATTTTCATTCTTTGTTTTGAATATCAAATTATAATTAAGTATAAAATTTATTTAACTTGAAGATTCTTTTAGTCTCTTTTTCTATACCGGATGAAAATATGATGAACCTAAATCTGGAGAATTTATGGTTAATCTATAGTGAATGAAAATCTAGTGATCTAATATTTCATGTTATATTTCTTTTAATGAATGTTAGAAAACTATATTGGTGTTTTTTGATATCAATATAAGATGTGGGTTGATGTTGGGTCTATCATAAGAAAGATTGTTTTCTTTTTGATTCCATTTAAATTAAACCTAAAGTTTTCAAAATCTGACCATTGAAGCATCATCAATAAATAGAATCCACTACTTCATGGATTGGAATAATGAAGTACAAGTTACATGAGAGATTCCTCTGAAAGAGCCTCTTGTAATTTTGAAGGTTATAATTTCTTGTTTCTAAGTTAAATTTTTATTGAAGTAGTTTTTCTTTATGATTTTTTATACTTAGATAATATATTTGTAAGGATTGTATTATAAATTCTCTAATTTTTCTTATTGTAATTATTGATCTTAAAAAAATTGTGTCAAGGATATTACAGTGTGTGGAAGTTATATTTTTTCCATCATGTTTATCAAGGGTATTCTGGGTCTAGGAAGCTAGATATTCTTTTCAGGCTAATGATGAGATTATGGGGCTAGGAATTTACTACCAACCATGATTTCGAAGAATATTATGTTGGTTGAATCTTGGTGTTTCTAATGTTTCTATTGAGGTATTCCATATTTGGATGGGGATACCTAGATTCAGGTCAAATTCTCATTTTCTAATTTGGGTTAAATAAAATATCTTCTTGATTAGAGAGTGTTCCTTCAATAATATCCTTTAAAGGGGTGTTCAATTTCTTAACAAGTACTCCATATTTTTTTTCAATTTATATTTTTATTGGTTATTATGTTTACACTACTTTTACATTGGTTTACTAATTATCTAATTTTATTTACTTTTACTAGCCCTGATTTGAAATTTTATCATAATTTCACAACTTTCATAAAACTAAATACATGAGTTGACAAGAAATTTATAAGTACATTTTCAACTAAAATTCACCACCTCTTATAGCATTACCTAACTTGTTTATCTGGGACACCATCCATTTCAAACGTATCCACCAGATTACAAAATTTGTCAGTGTACATGGAGTCCATTTCAGATTCCATGGATTTTAACCATGCGATACCCCTATCAATATTGTGGTTTATTTTGTATTACTTTTGGCTATTTTATGTTTTTTAGAGTTTAATTTTGAAATTTGAAAATTTCATAATTTTTTCCATGTTTCATGGTTAAGGGGAAACCATGTGGAATACATTACACTAGGGTCATCCCAATTCATTTTTTTATCACACAATTTGTCTACATGAGTAGCACACGGTTGGGTCCAAACCATGAAAAACCCAATCAAAATCATTTGAGTTTTTTCATGTTTGGGGTGTTGGTTAATATCTTCTGAATGGTTAGGGAAATCATGCAAGTGATCATGTGATAGTACTACATTTTTTAGAAATAGGGTTTTACATATTTAGTGCATAGTTTGGTAAACTATGTGACCAAACTATTTAGATAACCCTCATATATGGGAGTTCATTATAGTGGCTTCTGTATGGTTTGTACATGATTTTCCTAACAATATATCCAAACCATGTGAGTTTCCCAGTTTCTTAAAAACTTGAATTTTCAAAAATTATCCTCTTCAAATTTAAGGCATTTGGCCTTATTTTCTTATCCCTCACATTCAAATAGACTAGGGGTGCATGTGGGTAGATCCTTACCTCCTTATTCATTTTGGTGGCTACCTCCTTTGAATTAATGAGGATTCCTTGAGGTATTATCCCTCCCCTTCTCTCTATATCTTCTCCCATTCCTCTTTATCCTCTATTTTAATTCTCTCATAGACCCTAACAACTATTTGGATTTTGATTAGGATTTTAGATGAGTATAATGATGGGTATTTTATTGTTTAGAGAGTCCCTAGGTTGTTTTATTCTTTGTTAGTGAATTTGTTGTCAAATGTGATGCATTATGGTTTGTTTCCACTTGGAAAAAGTGTGTGTTTCTATGAAATATCAATTATAATTTATGTCATGTGATTATTTTTTTCTTAAAATTATTAATTATAAGGATATATGTCATTATTATACCCATGATGGGTTATAAATGGATTCCAAGTGGTTGCTAACATGGCATGGTAATATTTTCAATGTTTTCTCCTGGAATTGTTTTTTACATCACTTGATGACAAGCTCGGATTCCATAGAAATTCCCAAGAGGTCTTGTAAAATGAGTTTTTGAAATAAGAAGGGTTATTTAACCTCAGTTTGGAATTTTAAAGTGGTGTTTGGCACCAGTGGATTCCCAAAGAAAATATTTTATATTTTTGAAAAGTTTCTGATAAAGAAGGGGAAAAATGTGTCCCATGTTAAATGGTTTTGAGATTTGTAATTATTATGGTGGTTTTAAAATGATTATTAAAGAAAGTGGTTGGTTTTAAAATGGATTTCAAAATTTAACATTATGAATTTGGATTTAAGGGGTGTTCTAAAATGAAAATTCAAGTGGTATGGAGTATCTTGGAATTCTGAGCCTATTTTCATAGGCCCATTTGGAACTTTTAAAATAGATTTTTATAAAACATGAGAGACCCTCAATTTACCCCTTTGTTCTTGATATATAACCTTAATGGATTGTGATCCCTTAGGGGATTTTTTATATTGTGATATCATTATGTGATGCTTTAAATTGGATGTAAAAAGGGTTTGTTCCTTGTAAGCATGTAGAAGGTGATATGAGGGTTTATTTAAGGTTATTTTTCTATCATTGATTTATGTGATGATCATGTGATGAGTATGATTTAATTTTTTTTCTTTCCTCCACCATGAAATTCCATGGGAATCCTAGGAGACTGAGTAGGTATTTGTATTAGTGCAATACCTGGTGTAGATTTTGTTCTAACTAGGGAATGTCTCCTGGTTGGATAAATCTTGTGGTAGCTAGGCACTCCTGAGATAGATTATACTACTTGGTTAGTTAAAAAGGACTACAAGAATGTTGAAAAGTTTTTTAAGGATGATCTAGGGTTCTATGTCACTAGTTTAAATCATGTTACTTGAATCCTAGGGAGTTTCCCATGATTCTTAAAATATTTTTTTGAATGATTTAGGGGATCTTATTCTATGAATTGTTTGTATCCCCTACCATTTTTTGGGAACATGGAACTATTACTTGGTTATTACACTTCTATTATGATTCATTGATATCTGGGTTCCTGATTGTTATTTCATTTCACTTCATTTATGATTTTTGGTTTACTTTCAAATTGATTTCTAAAATGGTTTGGAAAGTGTGGATTTAAATGAAAAGAAATTTTGTTTATAAAAAATGGGTATTTTTAAGAATGTTTTTGGGAAATAAGAATGAAAAAGGGTTTGTTTTTTTTCGTGATTTTAAAATTCCTCTTTCCATAGTGTTAATGAATTTATTTAAATTGTTAGTTCCACTATTTTTATCTAAAATTGGTGGTTGTTTTGTGAAAGTGGTTATAGCATGTTATTTGGTACTTCTTATGCTCACTCATGAAAACCTATATTATAAATTATTTTAAAAATAGAATTTATGAACTATTTTATGAAGGTGACTGCATATACTCCTTGGTGATATCCTACCAGGGATCTTTCACTCACACCCTACATACACACTAGTGTGTGTGTGTTTGTGAGAAACTCCTATGTTTTCTCTTAGGTTCCCATTATTTGATTTCGTTTGTTGTACATTTGTTGGTTCTATGGTTGGATGTGGGATATGGTGAGTGATCATGGGTTATTCAAATGATTTTTTTAGATTTGTTTGAGTTTTTTTTATTTTAGAATGTTTTATCAGTTAATTTGGTCTGGTGTATTTATCTTTTATTCTCGTTCTATTTTCTTTTGTTGTATTTTAGTAGAGTGACCTAGTTGTATTTATTGGATGTATTTTTATTTTATTATTCCATTCTTAGATTATTTATTTTTTTTATTTACTTGTTTATATGATTATATGAGGGTGAAACCATTACCAAGTGTTCATTCTTGGGGCCTATGCATTATTTTATAGCCCATGGGGATCAGGAATGCCCTTTGGGCCTAGTGGCATATCATTTTGGATACTGGTTTGGTGGGTGTCTAGGATGGTTCTTTATAAATGGTATCATGTCCTAGGTTATCAAGAGGGTATAGGTTCCTGAAGCACTCTTGTAATGTCCCCTGATCTGGAACTCTCTCATGTGGCCAAAAAGGGTTGGTTATAGGACCTCAAGCACACCACCCTGTATGCCAGAGGCTATAGACTATCAGAATGGGTGTAAAAAGTATAGTGGGGAGACTATACCCCATGGTATGAAGTGTCATAGCAGTATAAATAAACCATATAAATGAAATAAATCAAAGTATAGACATAGCGGAAACCAACAATAAAAACCAACTGAATAATCCAGTAAATAATAAATGAATAATATAATGATGTACTGTAATGTAAATAAATTTCATGCTTGAAAATATATAAGTAAATGAATATCATGCTCAAATAAGGACTCAAATTTCCCTAGTTCTGAACCCCGTGTTGGTCCTGCCTACAAAATCCAACCAATCCATCAAGCAACAATCAATAGTAGGGTCATTTTCCCTTGTACAAAATTGCATCTACATAATCTACTTAGGTACCAAATGGTGGACCGAATAGGGTGTGATTATAACTCAGTAGGTCGAAACTACTATATCTAAACAAACCATTCTGATAATAAGTGTATGCAATAAATTGATAAACATGTATATTAATTAATTCAACAATTAATAAAATACAACAATAACTTTCTTTAGATCCATTCCAAAATATCTCTGAGAATATATTACAATAATTATAACCACAAACATATAATAATTTTAAAATAAACTGTTTTGGAACCATGTTAGAATATCTTGGAGCATGTCCTACGACCATACTAACCACAACCATATAACCATGGTATAATCACAAAAATTTGAGTCAAATACCTATAAGAATTACAGCATGGACTAGGTTGAGCCCACTCTCTATAATCATTGCAGCATGGTATTGATCTGATCCCACTCAATCTCTGTATTATAGAATATAATTGTGCATGTTCTAGGACCAAGCCTGATATATATGCATTTCATCATGGGACTGATCAGATCCCTCTCTCTATAAGCATTATAGAATATAAGTGTGCATGTGTCATGGCCAAGCCCGATATATAATCATTTCAGCATGGAACATAAGTCCTCTCATAAATTATGCATATCAAAATATCACATCATAAATCTCAATGGTTAATTATGTGAATTACTATTTGTATTTAATATATCACTTTCATTTATATCACAATTAATTAATAGTCAAAATAATAAGTAATAATCCACAACTTAGGGATTCTTATAAAGAAATCACCTAAGGTTACGTATCATGCTAAAAAACTTTAATCCATTATCCAATTCAATTATATTCATGGTTTTCTCACCCAAAGGGTAGCCATAATCCAGGTTAGAAGCCAGTTGAAACTGAAGGAATCCAAGTAATAATCTCATTAATTATTTAATTGATTCAGGTGCACGTTATGTTGGTACAATCATAATATTTCATAAACATGGAAATTATAAAACAAAAGGGTTAAGATTAAACCCCTTGACTTTAACTAATAATCCAACAATGGTTCCAATTACAAACTCCTGATAGGAATAAGGTGCGAATGATCGCAAAGAGGTCCCTAGATAAAAACTGATCAAGATCAAAACCAATAATGCATGCTGCTACAATGGTTAGACAATCAATGGAGAGAAGTAAGAAACTATAAAAAAACTACTTACCAGGGATTGATGGAATTATCGGGACGTCCAGAAGGAAGTTTGGCACTCCAAAATCACCTGGAAGGTTCCCTAGGGTCAAGAGGAGAAGGTTTCAGCGAATTAGAATAAAAACTCAACTACACAACATACTTTAAAATAGCAGGTCGGGGAATTACATGGTGTGTAATTTAGTTACATGTCGTGTAAATATTTTTAATGGAATACACTAAAAAACTTGTTGTCTGGGATTATTTTATTAAAAACACCCCAATATTACATGATGTGTAATCAATTTACATGGCGTGTAAATGTTCTGTAGATGGTTTCTTAGTCCATTTTCCCTTTAAACAACCTAAAATCCCTTTAAATATTCTCAAATTACCAAGAACCTATGAAACACTTGACCCATTTATACTCAGACTCCATTAATTCAGATAAACATACATCTTTTTACTTTAATTCATTTTCCCTAACAAATCTCTCCATACAAATCCTCTCTGGTTTTATCATGTTTCCTCACAACCTAATAATGCATTTATTCAAATGAGAGGTATCCATGAAGGAACATGAACATAAAGGTTTAAATACATGGAGAAACTTACCTATAAGAAAATTTAACAAAAAAACTTAGAGTGAGACATTCCTAAAAAATATGGGGTCTTACAACTCTCATGTTATTTGGGTGTATTATGATAAAATTAACATTAGGATTATAGTTAAGACTTGAGAGGTTGGTCATGAGTGGGTGTATGATCACCATCTTTTGTAACAATACTTGAGTTTTCATGGGTATTTTTTATGATGGAGAATCGGTTTTCCCAACAGTTGATTCCAAGGAGTTGAGTTTTGTGTTATCATTCATGTTGGGTTGACTATTTCCAAACAGTTTCCAACAAGTTTATTCTTGGAACTGAAAACACCTAATAGTTCTATATTTATGAGTACCTACTTTCCAAAGGCAGTTGCTCGCTAGGGAGTTTGTCCAATGATGCATAAGAACTCATATTGGTTGACAGGATGGGAGGTCAGGCTCATCACACCCTTTTGGGGGGAAATTGTTTCCTACTCTGAGACTCTCTTATATATTTAAGATGTGTATGTGAATACTTCATTAATTCCTAAGTATTACATTGTTCACCCTTAAATTAACAATAAATTATTATCATGTATAGAATTTATAATTATCTATATGTATCTTAGTTTATTCATCAATTGAGGTATCTGTATGTATATGAGGTTATCCATCAATGTTATCCTCTTATGCACTAATTATATATTCTTTGGTCATTATTATGATGATTCTGGTTTTCAACCATGTAGTGGGGCACTTTGGAGTGTGTCGTTGTCTAGGGAGATAAGAGTTTTTTTAACATCGATATTGGACCCAGGAAATGGGCTTCCTATGTGTCCTTGTAAAAGGAATCAGAACCCACATAGTTCAGTGCCACTTAATGGGGCACATCATAACTTTTAAGGTCATCTGATAAGGACCAAACCATACAGTTTAGCATCATATGGAAAGGAAATTTAAGAGAAAGGTGCCTAGTCAAAGTTTTCTATGGGACTTATGTTGAGGTGGCCCATGGTAACTAGAATAGATATGGATTCCTAGGTTGAATAAGACTCTATTGGTAATGTTTCTTGGAGATAATAGGGTTGATTTGTGGTGTTGGGTTTAGACCTCAGGGAGGATTCCTACGTATCCCATTTGGTTGGGAATCAAATCCCACGTAGTTCGGTTGTGAGTACCCATGCCTATGAAGGCCCTCAAGGTTGTTTCACAAGGAAGTGTGGACCTTTGAGAGGGTTTGGATTAGGTATTACTCCTAAGGAGGATTCCCTTTGGATAGTTATGATTGGGGATTATAACAAATAGGATGCCCATAGGTTCAATTGGGGATTACACTTATAATGTGCCCAAAGGAGGTGGATCATGTGGATTTTATGATCTTTTCCAAGCTCTAATCCCATGTGATTCATGATCAGTGTGAGAAAAAAAAGGAAGTGGTAGATCTAATAAACCACATGATCTACTTTTCCCTGAGGTCAGATACATTTTCTTGAGGACCCACACCTATGGAGGCCCTTTGAAGGAAGGTGAGAGGAAGATCTAAGAAAGGATTGTCTACCAAAATAATTATCAGAATGTGTGGATGCCATGATTGTATCTAACTTATAAGACCACATGAGTCATACTCGGTGTGATAAATAAAGGGGATTCAAATATCTAGAAAACTGGATGATCCTTTTTCCATTTGGGGAATAGGTTGATGGTATGGGAGAAGAAGAAATGGATTTGATGCACCTGTTCCATCTCCAGTTTCATATCCAATATATTCACATTGGACTGCCCATATGGGTATGAACCAAGAGGTGAAGAAGAGAAAGACTGTAACCTTCCATAATAAAGGCTAGGGGATTTCCCTAAAATTATTTTTTGGGGGAATATAAGAGGATCACATCCCATTCCTCCCCACTTAGAATAAGGGGCTATGGGTATTAGAGACAATGAGGGAAGGGAAAGGCTCAAAATCCCATGTCCAAAACTAGGAGATCCCTAACACTGCCCTAGGTTTGAGGTCCTCATGACTGTGGGAATTCATATCTACATGCACCCTGAGGACCCTACCCTTCAGTTAGGAAAAGTGTGGGACACCTCTAACTTAAGGAATGCATATCCAAATGAGATACATGATGGTTTGTTTCCTTCCATGGTTTTTAAAGTTCATAGGTTTAGGTGGAGGTTTCAATTTGGTTCCTATCAGTCAAGGGAACCAAAAGAAGAGAGTCTATGTCATTGGTGGCTTAGAAGAGGGACTGAGAAGTGGATCATTCAAGGTAGAGGATGGGTGATTCAATAGGGGTCTCACGTGGTGTATGCCTACATGGCATGGGAGTGCTTCAATCATGTAGGCATGCACAAGTTGAGAGTACATCATGCAGGTAGGCTTGTGAGATCTGATAGTATGTCATGCAGGTAGGCCTATACGAGATGAAGGTACTTTGGGTGGTGGTCCACCTAGGAAAAAATACTTGGGAGAGACTTTTCTCAAGTCTCTAAGGGTTTCCACAGGTATTTCTGGATGTGTATCGCATAGGTCCATGGTTAGGGAAGGTGACCTCATGCTATTGTTCATCAACCGTGGGGGAAAGGGTTCATCATGCAGATGGTATGTATTTTAGACCCTGGGAGGACTTTGGTTCCACTACCCACATCAAGAATTTTTTTTCATCCAAATGAAGAGCCACATGGTCCTATTTATAGGAAAATATGGGACCTTTGGTGAAAGGGATATCTTGAACAGGTCTGTCATGTGGTTCAATTACATAGTATGATGCATAGGTCCATTGCACAAGCTGATGCATAGGTACCCTGCGTGCTGACGCTGCTTGGGGGTACCTATGCAGAGAACCTTTTTCGAAGGGGCGTTGCCTTTATCCCTCTTCATTTCTCTCCTTTTCTTCTCTTCAAGGTATTTACCTTTGACACATTTTCATCCATGTGACAAAATAAAGTGTCAATAAAATCCCCCCCTCAGGATTGGATCTAATCAAAAGAAGAGGGTATGGTATTGAGGTAAAGGGATGAAAAGGGTGGATGGATCGCGGAGGTTATCCATGAAGGCCTCCCATTTAGGTTTCCCACACGAGTCATTCGCGTAGCTATGTAGTTCACGCGGGTCTTGCATAGCAGCTCCCATGTCTATAAATAGGGCCAGCAATTTAGCAGACGGTCCTCATGCCTTGGTATCCCTGATCTCACTGTGCTAGTGTTCCACGTAGACCTTTCACTTGAGCTTCTTTACAAAAGAACTATTCACAGAGACAATGTATGAGCCTACCTGAACGATATTTATATGTTTTAAAGAGTGACCAGCACAAGGCCTCTTGGGTAAGGGACCTAAGCAAGATCACTTGTGCGAGAACCTTACATGAGGTCACTTATGTGGGAACCCTGTGCGAACTTATGCAATTTAAAAATTTTCACATTTCCACAATTTTTTTGAAATGAGGGATTATTTCTAATAAAAATATATGTGCTTATTTTCAAGTTTAATGGCCTCTCAGAAGACTATAGTTTCTGATGAACAAGTTGAAAATTACATTGAGGAGATGGTAAAAGTTATAGGGCCTAACTAATATGACACATGTGATACTACTCTACCAGATATGGTGAGACATATAAAGAAGTATCATTATGAGTAACCTAATAGTAATTATCTACCTCTTTAAGGTCATGTTCATCTGAAATAGGTATTCATACCAGAGTCAAATAATTACACTCCTCTTTCATGGTTTCAACACTACAGGAACTTCACTAATACCAACCTTTTAGGCATGGGTTCATACATTAATGTTGGGAGATCATCCATGGTCTATGTCATGAATCACAACCAATGTTCTATGGATTTTAATTTTCACACACCTGAATTAAATTTGTGTTGTTATCCATCCTTCTTCTATGATTACAATAAAGACCAATTGAATAGTTGGAGGAAAGATTGGGATCTCCACCCGGGAGGGGGTGTTAGGCCCAAGTGGATGTGGGTGCACTAGGTGCGCTAGACTGTTACTGAATTTATGACCAATTTGAAAGTAGTTGAAATATATGGATTCATTTGTGTGTCCAAAATATACTTATATAAGAACTCTGAATTCGACCCTGAGATGTTAATCCAATAGATCCCACAAACAAACTCTTTTCACCTGATGCATGGAGAAGTTGGTATCATCTTGTGGGATGTCCACAATATCCACATGGCTCCAATCCTTAAAGATATGTATGATGATTTCATCCCATTGAGGGTTATGTGGGATGATTTTTAAAGGATGAAAACTTTGGCACATTAGCTTTTGAAGATAGCTCAGGACATTAAGAAGGAAGACCCCTGTCTGGGGGGAATATCCATCTCAAAGCATGGATGAGTGATTTCTTGGATCCAAATGGGAAATTCCCCACTTTCAAATTTCCTACGGGGTGTCCCAAGATGGAAAATTGGTACTCTCATAGTAAATTTTATCCCACTTTGGAAAAGTTTAAGTACAACCAATGGGGGTACAAACCCAAGTTCAACGTACCTGCAAAGACATGTCTTGTGGGGTTTTTAGAAATGTGGTTAAGCATCTACCTACTGCATGTCCATGACTCTAATAGTGGTGTGAGGCTAGGTACATTCTTAATTGCGGCCAAGATGGTCGAGAAGAAGCATGTAGGGTTGTAAATCTCTATCCTAGAGAGGATTCATTGATGCCTACTACATATTCACATAGGAAAGATTCTAGGTACTATGGGATGGGTCATAGACCACTTTAGATTCTAAACCATATTAATTGGGGTTTAGGTTCCCAAGGGTTAGTTTCAACCATTTTTTTAAGTTGTTTCTGGTTTTCAACCCCTTTCTATGAAGCCAAGTAAAACCTTTATGAGGATAAACCTATTCAAATAGTTCAATTTCTTCCCATTTGTAGACCCAACTATTGGGAGATTTACTAATGATGGTAAGGCTAGTGATGATCTAAGATCGTACATGATTTCCTTTAGGGATGGTGTACTGGAAACCCGTGTCAATGGTGAGGTTATATGTGAGGTATGTTCTTCATATAGTTTTGTACTCTAATTCAAGTTCCTACAACAAATAAATATATCTCCTATGGTGTAAGTCTGATTATAAAAGCACCCAATGGTATCCCGACACCCATGGATTCTTTTAGATATGAATATGACTTGAGAAGTAATAAACCTACCTCCAGGGGTGCATCCATTATATTGACCTCATAGTATGATGAGGTTGGTATTGCATCATATCCCAAGGGAGTACTAGCAGAGGTTGTACCTTGAATTGGGGATGTTACAACTGTCAGGTGAGAAAAGTGGGGTAAAAATGATCCTCCCCCTCTAGAAATTTTTTCATCTCCCCTAGAGGGTGATTTATCCCCTTAATTAGTTACATATGATGAGTCCCCAAGTTATCCCAAATGAACTTGTACTCGGTTTAATCCACCAGCCAAAACCAAAAGGGCTACGCCAATTTAGGTTGAGCCTAGATGGTCCAGTCTTCATCGTCAAGAAGAGAATCAAACTCCATTTTCCCATCCTTCAAATGTGATAAAGAGAGTTGGAAATCCTGTGAAATCAAATATTATCAAATTAGATTCATGATAGTCTGAAAAATCCTCTAGTTATGTGTGACTAGAGGCAGTCTAATTTTGGCAGGATATGACTTTTGATGCTAAATTCACGTGTCCACTTCTTTATGTTGGGTTGGTAATTCCATAAATATTATATGATTAAGCCCCATCCAACCCTCTATTTGAGTATAATCCAATTGAGGTGGGGATTTATATTCAGGAACTATAGATTCTCATTTATGTAACTGATGATTAGATCCATTCCATGAGACAGGTAGAGGACATGTTGAGACATGGTGCTGATGAAGGGGTTGAACACCCATCTTCCAATGAATGGATTGACTATGTTAGTCCTGGGATATAAATTACCTTTCTCTTGTATCCTATTTTGTTCTTACTTTCTCTTATCTTGAACCAGTTACTATTACTGAGGTAAATTTCATCTTGATTTGTAGCAGGCCAAGGGGAAATCAACTAATATTTCATCACTGAAGTATGGACCAAATGGAATCCCACTCATAACTAATGAATCATCTCCCAAACCGGAAGATATATCCCTAGTACAGAAAAAAAAAATGGAATCGGATATGACAATATAATCTATACTTCCACCTATGATACTTTTTTTAATGTGGTTGGTCCTAGCCATCCTCTATCAAAAAATAAAGAACATTAGAGAATAAAATCCTTGTCTAAGCACCTCATCATCGATGGTAAGTCCCCACAGTATCAATAATCTATGATAAATCCATAAAAAATGTCTAACCCTATTTTTTTAGAATATCCTTCCTTCCCATATCTCACGGGGCTCATAAATGAGCCTATAAGAATTGAGGAGGATGCTTCATACAAGCACAGATTATTACTAGTGAATTGGCTCCCTCAATGGAAGAAGTTTCAAGGGTTGAGGATACATTATATGTTCCTATAACTGCTCCTATCACTTTAGAAAGTGTGAGGATCCTAGTAATGTCAAATGTAAATCATATAGAATCACATGATGACTGTTGAATTTTACTCCTTATGATATTTTAGATTCATCTCATGCACTAGGGGACCCTATGACGACTGATACTGACTCTATGGATGTCTCTAAGGAAGCTGTTCAGGGACTTAGGTCATTAGAAGGGGGTGTTGTATTGGGTCCCAAGCCAAATGTTCTGGGCATCCCCATAAGTGAGACTACCATGAGGCTTAGAACATTAATACAATCCATGAGAAACTTTGACATTAAATTTGAAGAAATTCTAGAATATGTTAATTTTCCCACCTATTTAGAAGAGTTTGGGAAAAATAATAAGGAATTCAATGGATGTGAGAATTTATTTTTTATGTATACAATTTTTATGCCTAATTTTTTTATCATGACTAGTTGAATCGCATAAATTCATCCACGGAGAATATTATTACGGAAGTGTGTGATCATGGTTTCTAAGTTTATCCTACTCCCACTGTTGAGGGGGGACTGACTCAAATGGATCTTGAGATAAGGAGTCTTCCTAAGCCTCCCTTGGGGTGCTCCGAGCAAAACCGGGAGAGCATCCCTAATTAAGAGGTCCCAACTCAAACTGTTGAGGTTGGGGATGTCATAGAGTAATCCATATAATCCACTAACCCATCACTAGGTGTGCATAACCAACTAATTTTATCAACCCATGACTCTTTTATTTTCTATTCTTTTGAGGCTAACAATTTGTATTATCTATTTCTAGTGCCATCAATAGTTGCAGCCAGTCCTAAGGGAGAGGATTATGTGCTGATGCATCCAATACTGGAAAGTGAAGTTGTTAATATCCCAAAGGGAGTGTGGTATGGTTCCTTATTGAGTTCATTAATTCTAGAGTACACTTCTCCCTCTAACAGTGAATCTAAATCAGATTTGGAGATGCATAATACCCTATTCATCGCACGTCATGCGGCTTGGTGGTACATATAGAAAATAATCTATGAGATTCCCTTCTAAGACCTTCCTATATGATTTTGTTAGTTTCCATTCCTATTTAGTATGTTGGGATATGGAAATTTTTATTACCACGTGATTCATTCCACTGTGAAGGAGATCATTCACAAATGGGAACAAGAATACGAGATTCAATATAACCTCATAAAGGTGGAGATTCTTTTCAATATTGATGATATCTGAGTTGAGTTATCCCAAGAGGAGGCCAATCATGATAAGAAGTTAGTGTAATTTAGACAACAGATTAATGAGAAGACCATTGAAATATCACACCTTCAGCAAGAACTTGATTTCGTCCAGGGGATTTCATACAACTTCATCATTCCCTATATGGAGCTCAAACTAAAGGGTTGACTACTATTACAACCATGATGGAGGAAATTCATAGGGATGAGGAGACTAAATCTATTTAGTTTATTGAGATTTGATAGGTTGTTAATGGGGATTAGAAGTCTATTCAACAAATGAAGAGTTATGTTGACTATCTTTTGTAAAGTGTGATGGAGAGACTCTATATTTTGTATGCTCCTTCAATTTTTTTGTCTCATAAATGAAAATAATTTTTTTATAATCATCCATGTCTTCATCCTTATTTTAATTTTGTTATCATAACATAATATTTAACTTGATTTTCATAGAAATACATATTTATGTCTGCTAATCATAACCATAGTGATAGGGATGGGGAGATGTTTAAATTTTTTCTTAAGCCATGTGTCCTAGCAAGTGTTGTTTAACTATTTCTAGGGTCATATAAAAAACCCTATAGACTTTTCATATTTTTTATTATCACCCTATTTTAACCTAAGTCTAATATAAGGAATAATTAGTGATAGAGACTTGGATTTTTCATAGACCATGATTTTCAGGTTTTCATCCTAACAAGTTTTGTGCCTATTTATTTTCATTAATCAATTTTTTCCTAAACCACATAGAGTGTAGGTATAGATATCCGAGACACGAATTTTATCCAGAGCTCCCTTGTGGGTTTTTAATATAGTGAGTACTATGTCTCTTTTTTTTGGTAAGTTTAAATTCATTCGATCCAAACTAATGAGAATGGTGTTTTAGGTTGAATAGATTTGACCATATGTTTTGAAATGATAACCCAAACAACATTTTTTATCCATGAATGTTCTGAAATTATTCAAATACTTAAAGGGGAATTTTGATTCATGGTTTTGTGATTTTTGAATCAAAAACATTATATGAGACAAGTATGTATGGAATGGTCACAAACTGAATTCAAAAGGCAATTCCTATCACAATATTGTTAGGGATTGTGGGAATAGAGGAGGTCTCTCATGTAGATAAAGTTATTTCTGGTTTAAAACCTCATTTTATGGGCTATTGTATGAAAAGACGATTGGTGCATGTTATTTCATAGTAAAATAGTGGAATCCTATGGCTGATGAACATATTTTTAGGCAATTTTATGCATAGACAACTAGGGTATGTTATGATATATTCAAGAAAATGAGTTCTCAGGAATTCAGATATTCTATTATTGATTGATGAAGGAATTTTATAGAGATTCATATTTCTCAAGACCATGATGGGTTATTTTTTCAAGGGAAAATGTTTGAGTATGGAGGGAATATTTATATCTGCATTAGCTATGAATGGGAGACCAGTCTTACATGAATTTAGATTGTGTAATGAGGGGGTTTTTTAAATGAATGATGTCAGGGAGGGTAATTCCTATTTCTGGAAAGGGTTGAAACATCATGAAGTTTAATATTGTGAATCCAGTACATTGACTATGTAGTTTAATGTCTTACAGAGAGGATGTTGATGTACAGTTTAATGCCTTTTGACTAGGACATTATGTTATGTTTTTTAATTTCATACAGTAAGGACATGATTCTATGCAATTTAATGTCATACATTAAGGACATTAGGGGGATATAATTTAAGGTCTTTATCCTTGACTGAAAGGTTAATAATTCTCCTCATTCGTGGTAATTTGACTAGAAATGCGCTATCACATTTAGGTATGAGGAGTGGAATATTGTAAGCTGTAATATGGGGATATCCAGATTTGAAGAGTTGTATGGAGGAAAGGTCTTATAATGATAGAAGAGTTATCTCCTGAGGATGAAGTTACCACTGGTTGAAAAACCCATTTTGTGGGATGCTATGAAAATCCAACTAGGGTGTGTTACAGAATAGTCAAATGGTGGAATCCTTTGGATGAAAAACCCATTTTGTGGGTGACTTTATACATAGACAACTAAGGAATGTTACAGCATAGTCAGGAAAAGGAGTTCTCAAGAATTTCGATATTATATTTCTGATGGTCGAAGGAATTTTATAGATATTTGGATTTCCCAAAACATAGAGTCTGGTTTTATGGAAGTAAAGTACCTGAATATGGAAGGATCATTGCAAGTAAAAATTACCAAAGAATTTTGGGAATATTTTCCCTACATAGGTTTGACACAAACACAGTAAATATGGTTCCCATAGTTTTAGGTCATACAACTAGGGCCATATAATTATGGAAATGATAATTGATACATGGCCTACCAAACCAAGGTCATTATGGTATACTTCATATGTGAGGTGGGAGATTGTAAACCATAATTTTGGGGGTTCTCAAATCAAGAGTAGTAATATGGTACAAGTATGTGAGGGATGTTTGTGGATATACTTTGAATAGTAGGTTCCAACATAATATCATCAAAGATGACTAAGACAAAATAGGCTTCTTCTAAGGGTGAAGTTACTACTGGTTAAAAAAACCATTTTGTGGGCTACTTTATACAAATCCAACTAGGGCATGTTACAGTATAGTCAAAAAGTAGCATCCTTTGGATCAAAATCCCATTTTTGGGCGAATTTATGCATAGACAACTGGGGAATGTTACTGCATAGTTAGTAAAAGGAGTCCTCGGGTATCAGACATTCTATCACTAGAAGCTGGAGAAAGATTATGAAGATCGAAATGTGTCCAAGATTAGAAGTATGACGTGTGGAAGGGATATGTCTGAGAAAAAAGGAAGTACTTGGATTGATTTTAGCCAATAATTTTAGAGTCCCTTGTATATATTTGACTCATATTTAGAAGGTTGAAATCTCGATTTCCTTGGTGTACACCCTAATGAGGGGACCCAAACCAAGAGCTCCTATGTAGATCTTTGTTTGTTTATAATAAAGGGGGGATTTTTATTTTCCCCATGGTTGGGACTAGGACATGAGGCATAGGTGTCACTATGTATCTCATTGGAATGATAATTAAGCCACACATAGTTCTTGAAGTACCATGTAGTTTAAAGTCATGTGGTCAGGACTTTAGTCATGTAGTTTAACATCATACGATAAGGACATCTAGGTATAAGGTGCCTCGATGTGATTATGGTTGGACTAGGGTATAGGACCCGGTCATCACTACGTATCTTATTAGATCAAGAATCAAGATACACATAGTTATAAAATAAAGTCCCCCACACTGATTGAACTCATATGTGGAGGAAAAAGGGGGGGTTTGTTTTCAAATATAGGCTCATGCATAGGGTGAGGATCCATTTTGGATCCTCTTATGTAGATATGACTCATACATAAGAGAGTGGGAGAATTTTCCATATTTTGTTGTGAATGGGCCCATGATTGAAGATCCAAACATCACTATGTATCTCATTGGAATATAAATCAAGCCACATACAGTTCTTGAGAAAATCGTGTAGTTTGTTGTCATGCGATGAGGACATCTTGTCTACCTTTTAAGGTTTTTCATCCAAGACCATGATAGCCTCAATGTGAATTGATATGCCTTAATCATGTAGGGAAATATTTTACCAAAACTCCTAAGCCCATGTGATCTATGCTCGGTGATAGAAACAAGGAGTAGTAAAGGTTTCTTCCATCACATAAAGGTAATAAAAGGTAAGGATATGGGAATTAGATTTTGTAGTGGTTGGACCAGGATGTGAGATCTAGGCATCACTGCATATCTCATCAGAATGAGAATCAGTTCTTACGTAGTTCTGAAATACCATGAATTTTAACGTCATGTGGTGAGAAAAAAGATAAAATGATGTGAAAGAGATGAAATATTGTGACTGGGCCCAAGGATGGAAATTTGGGTGTCACTACGTATCTCATTAGAATGATAATTAAAACACACTTAATTATTAAAATATTTTGAAGTCTATCATCATGAAATGAATACATTTTCCATGAATTTTAACATCTTGAGGTGAGGATGTGGCTCATCCGACATGGAATGGAATATTGTAGCTGGGCCAGGGGATAGGACCTGGGTGTCACTATGTATCTTAATAGAGTAAGAATCAAGCCACATGTAGTTATTGAAGTAATTGTTCCCCACATTGATCAGGTCCCGACGTAGTAAAAATGGGGTTATTATGTTCTCTAAAATGATGGTTGGGCTCAAGATATAAGGTCTATGTATCACTATGTATCTCAATGGAATAAAAATCTAGCCACATGTAGTTCTCGAAAAGATTGTTCAGTTCATTGTCATGTGACAAGGATTTAAACCATGAATTTTTATGTCATGTGGTAAGGATGTGATAATTTTGGGGCTTATGCCTATAAAGGGGTTCCAAGTTCCACTATAGAGTGGAAATGATACAAGTGGTACTTGTGCATGGGATCTTACGGTCCTTTATTCATCATGTCTGGCCAAGAGGGTATCTTGACCTGCTAAGGGGTTAGAGGGATGGGATTGGGACATAAAAACAAGATGGAGGAACATATTTAAGGGACCAAAATGATTGTCTCATCTCATGGTATTTTATGGGTTTCTTAACATTGAATGAGATGAATGTTAACTATGCAGTTTAAGGTCATGCGGTGAGGATGAATGGTGTCTTGTGGTTTGTTCAGATGACTAGGACCATATGTCATGTTGTTTATCATCATGTGATAAGGATGATGATTCCATATAGTTTAATGTCATACAACATGGATGTTATTTCATTCCTTTTAAGGTCATGTGACAAAGACCAACTATGTAGTTTGACATCTTGCGGATGAGAAAAATGTGTTGTGATTACACAGAATATTTATTTAGAAATATCACATTGGTTGGGGTTATAATGATCTCTTCATCTATTGAAATCAAGGAATAAGAACCATTATAGTAGACCTCATGTATGGATTAAGGTCCCTCCCAATTTTTTTCAAACTTTGGAGGCTTGTTTCTTGGTATCATTGGAGTCCTAAATAATAATAGCAGTTCTCCTTAGAGGAATTAATGGTGGAGGACCTTATTATTAAAGACTCGTGCTATCTGATTTTGATAGTCTTCCAAGTGATGCAAGGTGTGAAATCTTTTCTCATTGACCTTCTCCAATTCATCCATTTTTTATGGGATTTCTCATCCATGGATAGTTAGTCACAAATAGCAATATGGAGTGATGGAAACTAAACCTTGTTGGGTAGTATTGCCTCTGTTCCATACATGAGTGAATATAGGGTCACTCGTGTGGAAGTATGGGTTGTATTCAGATAATATCATAAGGCATGAAATATATTTTCAGGATAAGACTTTTTATCTTTATCCACTATCTTCTAGATTATGTTTTATAGGGTCTTGTTGAAAGCCTCTATCTGTCTATTAGCAGCTGCATGATAGTGGGATGAATGGATAGATCTGATATTATACACCTGTTATAGATTTTTCACCTCAGCAGAATATAAATTGGTGCTATTTTCCATTATCATTTTATGAGGGACGCCAAATCTAGAAATGATATTGGCTTTTAGAAGTTGGCAATGCTTTTGGACCTGAATTCTTTGAGGGGTATTACCTCAGCCCATTTGGTGAAGAAATCGGTAGCAGTTAAGATATATTTGAACTACATGGACATGGATGAAGGATATGAACCTAAAACATCCATTCCACATATGGAAAATTTCCATGAGTATTTAGATATATGTATAAATTTTGGTGGTTAATGGATGAAGTTGTCATATACTTGGTAGGAATGACATTTCTTTGTGAATTTTGTGTAATCCTACATCCTCGAAGGACAAAAGTATCCAAGCCTTCATATTTGGTGGGAAAGCTAGATCCCTGGATAGTGGGCACTATAGGATTTGATGTTAACTTAATTCATGACATAAAAGGTCTCTTCTCCATTAATAAATACGAGAATGACTCCATAAAATCCTCATTTATAGAGGAATTTTGGGTGATTTGGTCCATCATAAAGAGTGAAGTTAGTTTCTCACTGGTGGATTTTCTCTTTCCCAGCTCTGACCAATGGAATTAATCTATTTTGGAGGTATTTTTTTATGGGAATCATCCACCTAGTGGTAGGACCATACAGTTCAAGGATAGGGTTAATTTATTTGATCACTTATGTTCTTAATTGAACAAAAGGTGAGATCATTCGACATTGAACAATGGTGATGGTTGTTTCTTCCCAGTTTGGATCTGCTAAATTCATAATTACATTTGATAATGCATCTACTTAAAAATTCTGTGATCGTGGGATGTGATCCAATATTGGCTTAGATGGGAACTCTTCTATCAACCCTTGGATATAGTCAAGTAAGTTAATTATATCTTATTTTATAATAGAATAACCCCAGTTGATATTTTTGATCACCAACCATGAATCACCTTTCACTTTCAAATGGTCCACTATTATTTGGAGTTCCTGTTCTAGACCTTCAATGAGGGCCTGATATTCTACCTCATTGTTAGTACGGTCTTTTGATAATTGGAAGGAGTAAGGCAAGACTGCTTTTTCTAGAGAGATAAGCATGATCCCTAGACTGAGTTTATTGAGCTTAGGGTCTTTAATTCTCCTACATGTTAGGCTCCTAGATGCACTTTCAGAATACATTTCCTGTATTTGGGGGCGCCTAGAATATAGAATATATCGTCATCTAAAAAATTAGTATTTAACAAAATTGTTTCTACAGACAGGTGTTCTACAAGAAAATATTTCAAGGCCTATCCTTTAATTTCTTTTTAAGGAATGAATTTTATATCATACTACTTCAGAATAAACTCCCACCATGATATATTTTCTTTCAGTAAAGAACATTTGAGAATGTATTTGAGTGGGTTATTGCAAAAAACCAAATGTAACTCATGGTGTTGGAGGTAGCACCTCGATTTTTAAACCAAAAATATTAATTCCAAGCATCTTTTATCAATATATAAATAATTATTTTCATCATTTATTGTGGTTAAAATGAGATAATAAAGGTTTTTTCATTCCTAGCATTATTCTTTTGTGTAAGGAATTCACCTAGTGATTACTCCAGGGCCGTCACATATAGAATAAGTGGATTTACCACAATATATGGAATTAATACCGGTGTAATCAAGAGGTATTTATTTAGGTTTTTAAATGATTCATGATAGTCAATGGTCCACTAATATGTCACCCCCTTATTCATTAGTTTGTTTAAGGGCAAACACTTTCCTGCTAGGTTGGATATGAAGCATCAGATATAGGCCAAGTGCCCTTAAAATTCTCTCAACTCTTTAGGGTTTTGATATAGGTAATATTTTCATAATTATTCATATTATTTTTAATGATTTAATCCCTAAAAATTATTCAATTTGAGACAATTTCCATCATTTTAGTATTTTTTATGTTTTTTGGGCTTAATTGTGAAAATTTATTAATTTTGGAAATTTAGCAGTTTTTTGGAGCTTTTGTATTTTGATCATAACTTTTACAATTTTGATTCAATTTAAGTTATTATTTTTTTATGATTACTTTGTTTGTGAGATTAAAGTTTTTATTCTGAACCTAGACCCAATAAAAAATAAAATGTCCCTGAAAAATCAATCAAGTGGAAAAATGTTTTTGGACGATAGAATGAACCCCACCTCAATAATTGAGGAATTTATCAGTATAGAGATCTCCAAATGATTTTATTCCTGATGGATTAGAAATAGTAATCTAGGACTCATTTTCATAATAAATTTCATAGATAATTTTAATCATTAAGGCATCCATTTAATGATCTATAGTGGAGGTGGTTTAAGAGTCTCCTTGGATAGAAAAGGTTTTCTTAAGTAATTCAGGTGTAACATTTTCTAGCTTGTCCAAAGAATATTATATTTGGATATATCATGAAAAATAGGGAGAGGAAAAACTTTTATAAAGTCAAATTCCCAATATTTTTCCATTTATCATGCTAAATAAACTAAAAAATTTGGTGGATATAATCTAGAGGGAAAGTTTTCCACCCCTCAACTGTATAAATACGAGTGTCCACTTCTATTCAAAGGTGTTTAAGAAGGTGAAGGAAGGGATGTGATAGAGAATTGAACCTTTAAGTGTTGTGTATTTTATATTTTTCATTTATTAGTTTCATAATGCTCTCTTATTCCCCATTCAAATCTATTACTTTTCACAGGAAGGGATGAATCTTTTGAGTGATCGAGGAAGGGGGATTTTTCCTTTTATAATGTCGAAGTCTTGCACTTTAATTTAAAACACTCTTTTTCCATTGAATGATTTATATTTTTATTGGTTCCAAGTTCTCTTAATGTGATCTTATTTTGAGTT
The DNA here is from genome assembly GCA_963277665.1 of Viscum album. NCBI lineage: Eukaryota > Viridiplantae > Streptophyta > Magnoliopsida > Santalales > Viscaceae > Viscum > Viscum album. Next base: position 394,694,898 of record OY728158.1, read on the forward strand.
TTTTTGTCATTCATTGTTTATATATTTTTTTAAATATCTTTAACCTCTCTACGCCTAGTGTAGTTTTTCTTGATCGAGCAGATTGTGGTGGATGGTGAGTGTCTAGAGATAATTGGAATGTGTGTGGAATAAATTAATTGTTACTAGATTTCTAAGAAAAAAACTCCTAATTAGTACTTGAATTAGTTGTTTGAGAATTGTTTATGAATTTTCATGCACACAGGAGTGGTTTCCATTGTTTCCTTTAACCAAGGGTGATTGGAAACTTTATTGATGATTATTTCATTTATCATTCAATGGGAAGAGAGGTGGATGATTTTTATGACCATGATGACATTGAAAAAGGTGATACTACCCTAACCCCATCACCCTCTTCATCATTTTGTGTCCAAAATTTATTTTTAATTACATTATTTCTTTTTAAAATCAAAAAATTTCAAAAACTTCCTCCACTTATTTCTCAAATTTTAAGTGATAAACATGATGTTTTGCACTCCTCTATGGATACAACCTTGGTTAACCACTTTACTACATTTTTATCTTAGGAAATATTTGTTTTTGTCACACCCCATGATAAGAATGTGTCAAAACTTGGTTATGTTTCTCAGGTGGTGGTTCCAATGATCATTTTCTTTATTTCTTTCTATGTTCTCTTTAAAATTGCATGATTATAACCAAAAACACTAAACCTTGACCCCTAGATCCTAAAATTAAAAGAACCTTGTTGATTAGACTTAGAAACCTTAATTTTAAATCTGAATTTGAGGAAATTTCTCTTTAAAACTTGATAAAAACTTCAAGTGTTCACTCCGAGCCTGTCATCAGGGCTGGAAATCAGAACCCAACCCTTAAAGACCTGTGTACACCACAATTCCTTAATCAAAACAATCAACTTTCCATACCATAGTTACAAAATGATTTTGAGATAAAACCTAAAATTATTCTATTTCTCCCAATATTTCATAGCTTGGTAGGATAAGACCCAAAAAAACATATTAAATAGTTCACGCATGACTGCTCTACTTTCAGACCTCGAGGAGTAGCTAAGGAGCAGGTAAAGTGGAAGACATTACCATTTTCATTGGAATAAGTTGTCAAAGAATGGTTCTATATATTACAACCAATATATTTTCATGATTGGAATGAATAAGTAAGATGCTTCATACAAAGATTCCTCCCCACCTCCAGAAGCACATTCATTAGAAAAGAAATCTATGCCATTAGACAGTCATCTGAAGAAACCCTTTATGAGTACTGGGAAATATTTAAAAAGATATGTGTCAGCTACCCATATCAAGAAATTTAGGATAATCACTTACTTTTATTATTTTATCAAGGCTTAATGTACAATGAAATAAAAATTTTGGATTCATCATATGGAGGCGCATTAATTGATAAGTCACCAGAAGAATCTGAGGGCTTTATTGAGAATATTTCCTAGAACTTGCAATAATTTGGTACAAGAGGTACTAGCATGGTAGGAATTCATGAGTTGAGAAAATATTATCCATCACCTTTATGGGAATATAATATTGATTAGATAACTAGTATGGTGAGATAAATTTCCCTTAAACAAGTGGGTGGCCAACAAGAACTGGCTAAGGTGTGTGGTTTATGCTCATCACTTGATCATTTCACTTACCAATGTGCTTAAGTATAAGGAATGGAACATTTTGTGGAATCCTTTCAGCTGAGGAAGTTCCAAAAAAATCAAGGATGGATAGAGCCTAACCAAGTTCAATATGGATTTGGAAATCAGAAGAATCAAGCTAGACCCTCATACCAAAACCAATTCAAAAACTAACCCCCATTCCAGCAACAATTCCAAAATCCACCACCATTTCAACAAAAGAAATATTATATACTGTATTTTTACCACTAAAAACAAACTTTCCAAAGACCCTATGAGAATATATTCACTATTTCACAACCTCAAATTAAAATCCAATAGCATATGTTTGATTTTAGGGGATAAAAAATACCTTAAAATATTTTTCCAATAAGTTAAAAATTCTCATGGACTTCCTGACCAAAAATTTAGGGAAAATCCCATCACAAATAGTCCCAAACCCAAAGAATAATTTCAGCATGATAACAATAAGATTTGTAAAATAACTCTCACTAATATCATCCCATTAACTTGAAATAATACTACCTAAGTTGAGGGAGAATGAAGTTGAAAGTTCTGAAAATTCTATGAAAATGCTTTGTGAAGAAGTGAAGAAAGAGGAGGAGAAGGATAGGCTGATGGGTAAGAGACAAGAAAAACCATTTTAAAAGAAAAAAACGGATAATAAATACTTACCCCCAGCATTTCCATCAAGGATGATTGAATCGAAGAGACTGTAATAAGAAATGCTTCAAAAAAGAAATTTTGGACACCTTCCATAAAGTGGAAATTAATATCCCCCTACTTGATGTACTCAAAAAATTTCCAAGTATGCTAAATATTTTAATTATATTTTCACAAAGAATATAATGCTTCAAGGTAATTAAAGTATCAACTTAGGAATAAGTGACTCAGTCCTTATCACACCACAGTTTCCAACCAAATGTCAAGATCTGGGGATGTTATCCATTCCATGCACCATTGGTTCTTTAAATTTATATAATTCTTTTTATGATATAGGTGATTCAATTAATGTATTTCCTCACTCATTATACAATTATTTACATATGGGATAATTAAATCCACAATATTGGTGGTCTAGCTTACAAAAATATCCACAGTTTTTCCAACAGGAGTTATAAAGGATGTCTTTGTGAAATTAAAAGATATTTTATTCCCAGATGACTTCTATGTGATGAATATGGAAGAATATAGAAACCCATCACATTCAAACATCATTTTGGGGAGACATTTCTTGAATATGGCCAAAACCATCATAATTTTCCATGAAGGGACACTCACCATGGAGTTTGGAGATAGCACTATCCAATTCAATATTTTTGAATCCATGAGCACCCATCAGATGATCACTCACTCTTTGCACTCTCCCATAAAGTTGGTACTGAACCCATTTAACAATTAGATATGTTTCATGAATTATTATCCTTAGGAGATAATTTTTCCATTGAAAATATCACTAAACATATGGATTCCCAAAACGCTAGAGATTCTGATTTCATGTGGGAAGAAGAGGTAAAATCCGATTTATTTGATGATTTTTTAAATTATGAAGAAGATGATATGATTTATTTTGTGCAAGAAGTACAGCCTTTGGAAGTGTGTAACCTTATTTTAATTTCATCCCTTGATTAGGCCCTTTATCTGGAATTAAAACCACTCCCCATTGATTTGAAATATGTGTACCTTAAGGAGGGAGAGAATTTACAAGTGAAAATTGCTAATAATCTATCTGAAACCTAAGAAAAATATTTGATTGATATTTTGAGAAAGAATTTACAAGAAATATAGTGTATTTTAGGTGATAACCTAGGAATAAACCTAAAAATATGATCAAATATAATTCTTCTTGAGGAAGATTCCAAACCTATCAAACAGTCCCAAAGGAGGATGAATCCCACCTTGATGGAGGTTGTGAAGAAGGAGATTGAGAATCTATTTGAATATAGGATCATCTATCCCATTTCATATTCACAATGGGGTATCCCCATTCATGTAGTTCCAAAAAAATCTAGCCTGACCACTATGAGGAATGAAAAAAAATTAATTAATACCTATGATAATTTAGAATAGCTAGAGAGTATGCATTGATTTTAGTAATTTGAATCAGGTCACTTGGAAAGATCATTTCCCTATCCCCTTCATTGAACAAATGTTATAGAGATTAATAGGGAGAACTCATTATTGCTTTTTGGATGGATTTTCATGTTATTTTTAGGTACCCATTGCTCCCAATGATCAATAGAAGACAACATTTACTTGTCCCTTCATCACTTTTTCATATAAAATGATTCCATTTAGATTATGTAATTCTCTATGTACATTTCATAGGTGGATGGTAAGTATTATTTTTATCACATTAAAGATTTATTGGAGGTTTTCTTGGATGATTTCATAGTTTTTGGAAATTCTTTTGACCATTGTTTGAAAAATCTAGAAAATTTTTTAAAAAACAACATTGAAAATAATCTTGTTTTAAATTTTGAAAAGCATTGTTTCATGGTTGATAGAGGAATTTTTCTTGGTCATGTAATTTAAAAAAAAGGAATTTAAGTGGATAAATCAAAAATTTAAGTGAAAAATTCATTTCCTAACTCAACTTGTGTGAAACATGTTAGAAAAATTTTAAGACATAAAGGATTCTATAGAAGGTTTATCAAATATTTCAGTAATATTTCTCTCTCTCTCGCTATATTTCTTTTGAAAGAGGATAATTTTTATTTTAATGGTGCGTATAGGTAATCCTTTGATGAGTTTAAGAGAAGATTGATCACACCACCAGTGATGCAACCACCAAATTGGGAAGAACCATTTGAGCTACTTTGTGCAGCTTCCAACCAAGAAGTTGGAGCGGTACTTTCTCTGTGAATTGAGGGTAGTCCAAAAGTCATTTCCTATGACTATAGAACCTTATATGAATCTCAATTTAATTACACAACCACAAAAAAATATGTTTTATCAATTGTCTTTTCTTTAGAAATATTTTGATCATATCTTCTTAGAACTAAAGTCACTATGTTTTCTAATCATGCAGTTCTTAGGTACTTGATGAAGAAGGATGAAGTTAAACTAAGTCTAGTGAGATGGATGTTACTATTATAGGAGTTCAGCATAGAAATCAAATACAAGAATGGATTTGAGAACCAAGTTTATGATCACTTAAGTATACTTTCCAACACTATTGAATCTAAAATAAAGAACCAATAAATGATCACCTTCCCAAAGAACAATTATACTTGATTGAAGGAAATGTGCCTTAGTATGAGGACATGGTCAATTATCTGGTAACATCTTAGGTCCCGTCTCATTTTAATTCCCACCAAATTCAAAAACTGAAATCTGAATCAAGATATTATATTTGAGATGATCCATTTCTTTAGAATATTTTCAATGACTAAGTGATAAGTAGATTCTTTCCTGAGAGTGAAATTGGTTTTGTCTTTGAGTTTTGTCAAACTTCAGCTTTTGGAGGCCACTTTTGACCTCAAATGATAGCAAGGAAGGTTTTAGAATTTGGAATTTATTGGCCTACCCATTTCAAATATGCTCATGAATTTTGAAAAAGGTGTGATAAATGAAAGTTTTTTTTGAAATATTTCAAAGAGATAAAAAAATCCCTAAAAGAAACTTATTTTTTGTGAAAATTTTAAAGTTTAGAGGATAAATTTTATGGTACCTTTTCTAATTTCATTTGTAAATTATTATATATTTCTTTCATTTGATTATATTTCAAAATGGGTTCAAGAAATATCCACCACAGCTGACGATGCAAAAGTTATTTGTGATTTTCATGGATAACATATTTTGTAGGTTTGGAGTTTCTAGATCCATCATCAATGACCAAGGGACTCACTTTTGTAATATGAAAATAGAGGCTTTACTGAATAAGTATAGGGTGCATTATAAAACATCAAATCCCTATAATCCACAGACTAATGGTCAAGATGAAGTTTCCAATGATGAAATCAAAAGAATTTTGGAAAATACTATTAAACAAAACATTAAGGATTGGATCCAAAGGTTGGAAGATGCATTATGGTCTTATAGGATAGCCTATAAAACCTCTATTATAATGATTCCATATAGGTTTATTTATGTAAAAGTTTCTATCTGCCTATAGAATTGGAGTATAAAGCATATTGGGATATGAGAAAGATGAATTTGGATCTTGAAAGTGCTAGGAAAGAGAGGAGATTATAGTTCAGGAACTAGATAAAATTAGAAGGGAAGCTTTTTAAAATACTAGGATTTAAAAATAGAGAAAAAGAGTGCCTCATGACAAGCTGATCCAATTTAAAGACTTCCATCCTAGATACAAAGTGTTGTTATTCAACTCAAGACTCAAGCTAATGCTAGGTAAACTTTGTTTTAGATGGGAAGGTCTATTTATAGTTACTCATGTATATCCTTTTGGTATTTTGCAGATTGTGAAGGATGTAGAGTAGGATACATTTATTTTTAATGGACACATACTGAAGAAATTCCATGGGAACATTGCATCAAATCCAGTGGAGGAGATCACACTCCTCCAACCTATTTATCAATAAAATCCATCGGTTCATACCTATCCTTTACACATGATTACTTTCTATGATTCTTTTAAAATCTGATTACATGTTAAATCCATTTGAATTCATTGTGGACACTATATCATTTAAGTGTGGAGGAGGTAACCTTTGTAGTTTAGGTTTTTCTAATTTTTGATTTTTTTTTCAATTTTCTAAAAATAATAATAATAAATTTGTATTTTTTTCGAATTTGTGTGTGTTTATTTTTCATTTTTTATGTGTTTTTGAAACTTTTTAGCTGAAATTATTATCATTTCAATTTTTTAAACCCATTTCAATGATTGAAATAATTCACTCCATGAAACTGAGCTTAAATGAATGTTGAAAATGACTTTTTTTCAAGTTTAAATCTTTTGAAATTTCATGAAAAGTACTATGATTTTTGAATCTCATGCCACATATCACTGTCTTTATCTTTGAAATCACTTTACTATGAGGATTGTAAACCATTTTTTCATATTCTTTTCATTATAGTCATTTCTTGAGAGAACCAAACCATGGTTTCTTTAATAGTAATTTGATTTATTACTATCAAAATTTGAGGGTTTGAGGTACTTGTGTTTTAAATGATTGAAGTATTTATTTGGTTTTAAATCCCATTTTCATTAAAATGATTTTTATTCTAGTATACCTTGTACATTTAATCCTTTTATTCATTATAATACATGAAAAAACTATTAGGTTATCCACATTACAAGCCATTTTTTCCTGTCCAACCTACTCTTGAAGTGAGATTGCATGATCTAGTTGAACTTAAGTATGAGGGGAAGTTGTCTTGTGTTTATCTCCCTCATTTAGCGATAATTTTGGTGGAAAATAAAATGTTTAAGAGATTATTTTTCTACTAAAAAATTCATTATATTTAAAATTTTTTCTTTTATGGACCTTTGATGATAAAAGAATTTATGCCTTTCTAGAGCTTCGAAAGGATAATGAGAGTTGTTCCTGTCTGGAGCTTTCAAGAAAAATTATGCTTAAGAATATTGAAATTTTGGCTGTTGAAATTTTTAATTGTGTGTGATTTCCTTGAGTTTTCATGATGATTGAGATTATTTTCTACTATGGGGAGTGAGGAAGATACCATACTTGAGTGAAAATTAGAATCTTTCAATTTTACTTCAAAAAGATCCAAAACCTCCTCATTCGACCTTAGACTTTTTTTTTTTGAAATCTAAATCCCACCAACTGAAAGCCACAAAACAACCCTAAAAAGTATTCATAATAAACACATTTCTTTTACTTACATCAGGTGTATATGTAGAAATTTACCAAGCCTATGGTGACTCTTGCATGAGTTTGGATGAGAAAATCCTTATTGAAAATTAACATTTGTGAGATGAGAGAAAATTCATGTGTGATAAGTGTTTTGTGTGCATGGGAGGATAAATTAAGTGGAAATATATTGAATTATCTGAATGGATAACTTTACATAATTATTTTTTATGAGTCGTTATATCTTTTTTTCTTGGTTTGGAATTGGTGGATCTCATGGGTATGTGTTTTAAATTTTCTTTGATTTGATTTTGATGTTGACTTGTCCAAGATTCTAAGTGATAAGTGTGGGGAAATTGATAGAGATAATATTTTCATAATTATTCATATGTTTTTCAATGATTTAATCTCTTATAATTAATCAATTTTACCTGATTTTTATAATTTTATTATTTTTTGTGAATTTTGGACTCAATTGTGGAAATTCCTTAATTATATAAATTTAGTAGTTTTCTATAGCTTTAGTATTTCGATCATAACTTTTACAATTTTGATTCAATTTAAGTGATTATTTTTTTAGGATTAATTTTTTCATTAGCATCAACTTTGTCTTCTTGACCTAGACAAAATTCAAAATACAATGGCCCAAAAATCAATAAAGTGGGAAAATGTTTCTAGCTGATAGAATGGACCCCAACTTAGTAATTGAGGAATATCTTGGTCTAGAGATATTAAAATTAGTTTATTCATACTAGATTAGAAATAGGAATCCAATACTCATTTTCATAATAAATTTCATGGAGAATTTTGATCATTAAGGCATCAATTTAATATGCCAAAGTGGGGGGATTTGAAGAGTATACTCGGATAGAAAAAGTTTTCTTTAGTAATTCGAGAATAAATTTTTTCAACACTTGTTCAAAGAAACTGATATTTAAAGGTATAATGAAAAATAGATACAATGACAACTTTTACGAAGATATATTTCCTATATTTGACTATTTATCATTCAAAATAAACTAAAACATTCAGTGGATGGAATCTGGAGGGAAGATTTTCCACCCCTCAACCCTATAAATATGAGTGTCCACTTACATTCAAAGGTGTTGAAGATGGTGAAGGATGGATTATACTAGAGAATTTTAACCTTTAAGTTATATTTATTCTCTCATTTTATTTTATTAGTTTCACAACTCTCTCTTATTCCTCATTCAACTTTATTACCCTTCGCATGGAGGGTTAAATCTTTTGAGTGATCAGGGAAGGGGGAGTTTTCATTTTGTAATGTCAGAGTCTTTCACATTAATTTAAAACTCACTTTTTCTATTGAATGGTTTTTATTTTTAGTGGTGACCATTTATCTTAATGTGATTGTATTTTGAGTTTTGGTGTCATTTATTTTTTATATCTTTGATTGAAGATTTTTAAACTCCCTCCGCCTAGTGTAGTTTTTCTCAGTCGAGCAGATTATGTTAAATGGTGAGTGTCTAGAAATTGTTGGCATGTGTGTGGAATAAGTGAATTGTTTCTGGATTTATAAGGAGAAAAAATTACCAATCGGGACCTGCCTTGGTTTTTGGGGAATGGTTTATGAATTTTCATGCATACAAGAGTGGTTTTCTTTGTTTCCTTTAACCAAGGGTGATTGACAACTCGATCGAGGAGTCTTTCATTTATCATTCAATAGGAAGATATGGGTAATGATTTTTACGGACATTATGACATTTCAAAATGAGATACTACCCTGGCCCCATCACTCTCTTAATCAATTTGTGCCCAAAATTTATTTTTAATTGCTTTATTTCTTTTAAAAATTAAACAATTTCAAAACAACCTCCACTTCTTTCTCAAATTTCAAGTGAAAACATTATTATTGTGCACTCATCTTTAAAGATAACCTTGGTTAACCACTTTACTTCATTTTTAACTTAGTAAATATTTGTTTTTATTACACCCCATGATAAGAATGTGTCAATTTTTTTGGAGGTGGAATGATAAGGATGGATTGTGTTTTCTTAGGACCAACTTTGATATTGTGATGGCATATGATGAGGCTGATAAACTTTTCTAAGGTTACTTAAAAAGAAAATTTTAAGGGTTTAATCTTTAAAATATGTTTTTTTAGCTTTTTGAATATGGTTTCTAGGTCATTCGGGTGGTCAGAACGTTGTCAGGACTTAACCACTAGATTGTCAACATAGTATTTAACAAACTTCCCTAAAAAGGGTTTGAAGATGTGATGCATGGCACATTGGTATATGGCATCGACATTATTTAAGACAAAGGGCATTACCTGATAGTAGAATACTCCCTAGGGAGCATTAAGGTAATGGGATTTTTATCTTATGGGTCTATATGAATTTGGTTGTACCCTGAATATCCATCCATGAAGGAGAGGGCTTGATAACCAATTGTCGCATCAATTGGTAGTTCTGTGATTGGAACCAAGAAGTCGTATTTCAGATAGTGCCAATTGAGATATATGAAGTCAATGAAAACCCTAATTTTCCCATTTTTTCTTCTTTAATGGGATGACATTTTCTATTAATTCATCTTGGATGAGTTTGTCCACTTTAGCCTCAATCTTGGAAGTGTGAGTCAAGTGTGTCATTTTGGTTGTCTGTTTGTATCCTTGGTGGTCTTCTAACAAGCCCAATTTGTGGGTGTCCAACTTGATATCAATGTCTAGAATCACTATGTAATTACAGGTGAACTCATCTCGATGTTTCTTTAGGAAATAGGTATATACCTCTTGTTCTTCATAATTCATGTTTGTACCGATCAAAGTGGGTCATGGATCTTAATTTGTACCCAGATTTATTTCTCTGAGTTCGTCAACCATGGTAGAGACACCTTTCTCAAATGCTGGAGGGTGTCCCTAAGGTATTCCTCCTCTTCCTCTCCCTCCCTCATTACTTCTTCCTACTCTACCTGGGAAGTAGGTGATGAAGCAAGTTTCTCTGAGTTAGGGTAGGAGTCGATATTTGGACATTCAGAAGATGAAGCAACTATTTCCAGATCGATTGATGGTGTGGGTCCTTTTTAAAGATCTGAAGGGGAGATGAGGGACTAATAATGATCATTTTCATTTTCTCCCATTGACATGATAACTTATTCCAACCTATCTAATTAAACAGGTATTTTTTGAAGCTTGAGGGATGGAATGGATACATTTTCATCCATGATTTAATTATTTATCAAAGATTTTACAACTTATCCAATGTTGTTAGGCTCATTTTACATGACTGAAATCACAAAACTCACTAACTGTGTGCTTGAATTTAGGCTCAGACCTTCGATTTGATTGATGGGTAGAAAATAATCTGTATCGAGCTACTTGAAAGGATTGTATTGGATCATCTCTAGACAATTCAGGGCATTTATTCGAGTGACATTTTCAATCACTGATTGTTTCCCATTCCTCTGGTATAATCTCATGTCAATATACTATGACTCAAGGTATTTTAATGGGGATTTTTCACCATTAAATGTCCCAATATGACCATCAATACAATATTTGAGGCATTGGTGGTATGATGAGGGGATAACTGTATGATGATGTAGCCAAGGTATTCCCAGCTGAACATTGAAGGTTATATCCTACCAGACAACCATGAATTCTAAGTCAGACATGAGATCCCTAAACCGAGTTCTGAGTTTGATTTCACTAAGAGGATTTTTCTCATTCTTTTCATAAACCTGTAACATTAGAGTAGAGGGGGACAAGTGAGATTCATTGAAACCTAGTTTATGAAATGTTCATATTGGAATGAGGTTGACTTCTAATCTATTTTCAATGAAATCTCATCAAATATCAATTTCATTTATCTTGTCGGATATATATATAAGGTTCTAATGTGTCCCTATATGATGGAATCCTCATATTGGTCTGTGAAAGAGATGATTGTGTGACATTCTACTAGATCATTCTCTGCACGGTACACTTTGGTAGCATCAACCTCATCTTTAAATTCCTAAGGTCTTTATAAGGCCTCTATGAGTGCTTCTCAGAGGTCATTTTATAGACTCATAGCATCTAGGATTGAAAACTTGGCTGATACTAGGGGTAATTACTTCAAAACATCATACTTACGGTCCAAAGTTCTATGATTACTGACATGGTGATGCTCATTTCTAGGTGATTTAAGAGTTGAAGTACTTGATGTGGACAGATCATCCCTCGATATAGGAGCTAAAGGTGATTGTGTTGCTGATGGATTAAGTCGACTAGGTATGCCTACAAGCTAAGGTTTATTAGTTGATGATTTACCCTCTAGATAATATTCTAGTATGATCATGTTAGGGTAGACCCTATCATGTGTGGGGTAACTTCCTTTCTCCTTCTTATATTTTTAGAGAGCTCTCCCATGTGTTTTGGCCACATAGATGGTTTGAGTAGGGACGTGGTTAGAGTAGTGAGTCTTGGAACGACCATATCCTCCCCTATATCCTCAACTTTGATGACCTCTCCCCCCAGTTCCCCAATCATGTGTATTGAATTCGGGTTCATGATCATGATCATAATCAGATAAGGGACCCATTAAGTGAATAACATTAATGAAACCAAAGATAAACTCCTCATCTGATGGAGATTCCGTCTGGCAGGTCGACTCTTATTGTACCATTCGGCAGGGCGGTGTCTATGATTTTGGGAATGCAAGAATAAAGTTTTCTAAAGTTAAAGACAACTTTAGCTTTGGAATAGGCTCATCATTATGCATTTTATTTGTACTCTTCTAACCATGTCACTTTTTCAAAGATTGGATTTCAGAGGAATGAGCTGTCAATAGAGTCATTTGTGTTTTAGTGGAAGCGGTTAAAGGAATAATTGGTTGTTTAAACTATGTTTAGGGGATATAATGAGTCTGGTTGATCATTTTTCTAACCATCCAGTTACTAAACTTCTACGTACTGTTGTTTTTAACTTCCTAACATTCATTTTCCTCCTCCAGATCGGTGGTAGAGACGCATGCTACTTGAGTAGGTGGTCTTCCTAGCTTTACTTTTCTGGAGTCCACCATCTTTTTTAGGATGTATTTGAAAATAAAACACTCTTTGATGTTGTTCACAAGTACTTTATGGAAGGTTAAATAGTTTGGTAGATCTTTCTCACTATCTTTGTTGGGTTTCTTGGTATTTTACAACTTGATTAAGTTGTTTTCTATTGTCGAGATGGAGTAGTCGGGGACTTGGTCACTCTGAAAAGAATAGACCTTGTTTATCATATCCTCAAATTGTCTTCACCTATGTTATCTTTGATCATGCTGATGAGGTGTACATTGTTGCTAATGCTCAGGAGGTGGAACCATATGATACAGTGCATGCTTTGGAGTGGTAGTAGGTACATGTTCTTTCTTAAGTGTAATAATAATAACCACTTCTTTACATATTCTCTTTCATTGAGCTGATGGAATTAATCAATACTTAGCTTTGTTATATATTGTGCATTCTTCCACTATTTTAGAAATCATGGTAAGGTCCAGAAATCCTCTTGTATATTTCATAGGGATAAGTGGTGTGTGCAACTCTTCGCATATATTTTCTATATAGATGGGCAATAAGTCTTCTTGAGGGAGCGGTAGGTTTAAGGAGTATATCAATACTTTCCACCAAGAAATTAAATCTGATACCCTTTAACTCTCTTTATTTGTATTTTTAGAGGTCTAAGACTATTGTATTATATAGAATCGAGATTAACTAGAAGAGAAACTTCTAAAGGTGTTCTTCCCACCCCATAATTGATTGAGTCGGTAAGATAGTGTACCATACAATGTCTAATCCCTGTAATAATTTCATGAAGCACCTAAGTTTCACTACCTCCTATTATTCTGGGGTCCCCATCATGGGATCAAATTGAGAGAGAAAATGTGTCAAATACTTCTTCAGGTCTCTTGATCCATTAAAAATTGGAAATATAGGGTTCTCAAAGTTTGGTGGGGGGAGTTGGATCTACCCATTTGGGGTAAGGCTTCTTTTCTAGTTTTATCGACGTGCATCATTCCTCCATGGATTCCAATCAAACAGTTATTGAATAAATAGTGTTTATGAGACCCCAGGGAACATCTAGTTAAGCCAGATATTGAATAGGTTTAGTGGCCGGTATGGCCATCTATGGCGGCACTACTGGTATCTACCGTGGGTAGCTTATAGGGGAAAGCCTGTAAGGATGTGTCTGGCCCTGTTTTTATTTTGCACCCAATAGAGAGAATTCTTGATCTATTTTGGTGGGATCTGAGTATATTGGTGGTTGGTATCCCACATTGAGTAGATGTTCTAGATCTACTTCAGATGTTATGTAGATCCCTATTTGTTGAGGTATACTTGTTGGGAGTGTGAGTTGAGGATATGCTCATAGAACATATCCAGAAGGAAGGTTACCTCAGAGTGTTTCTTCATTGAGTTTCCCCAATTATTTATTCTCTTCCTCTTGTTAAGAAAATATTTCTTAAATTGAAAGGGGATTAACCACTCTAAGATTTATGTGAGGAACAATCTTACCCTTACCCTTTTCCTTGTTAGATGTCTTTCAAGGAGGAAATAGTAGAGTTATTGAGGGAACGACCATATTCAATGAGATTATCTAGTTCCAAGTATTTGTGCCTCCTTAAATAGTTTCAGTGTGTACCATATTTTGAACTAAAAATTCCTCCTTTGATTCCTCCTCTGAATTTTCCTCATGTTCTATAGGGTTTGTAGGGGTAGTGTTGATGACATTAACCAATGTGTACTGCATTGCAAGCCTTTCATCAATGTTTTTGCAAGACTGCCTTTTCCTACATCTTTCATGAGGTCTTGTATTCTTCTTTGTGGGTTCTCTAGGAGTTTTTTGGTAGATATTAATCCAAATGGAATATCTATATATTTTTTTCATGTGCATCCCTAATGAGGATACTAGATCGTGGGACAAGATGAAATGGGAGGATCTATTCTACGGTGTTTCCCCTAATAGGGAGACTTCCACTATGGAATAGGTTGTTGAGGTGAAAAATCCCTCATCCATGAGGGTTGGGGTAGTTCTCATTCTACTTTAATAACTCTTTGGGATTGGTTTGATAAATTCAAAGGTTGAGTTAAAAAATCTCCCAGCCCTGTGAGATGGGGTTGCTCCTGAACTGTCATGGATACTACTGTAGTGATTTCCCTTATGATTTTATGGAGTTTGGTTCAAACATTTGATATGTGTGTCATCTTTTATGCACTCGAATCACTCACTTATGAGGATCGTTGCATTATTTTTTAAATTTACACTATCTAATAGCTGAATTCTCCAAAATGGTAGGCTTACTCAATATTGTCAGATGTCTGGCACAAAATTCTCTCAATAGCCTGCTCTCTTTTGGCCCAATGTTTGTGAGAGTTGGTTGGGGAATCTTTTTGTTAATAATATCTTCGGTTATGAATATAGTCCATTTGTTTAAGACATCCTGAATCTATGACATTTCATGTTAACACTTTTAGCAGGCTTTACTAGTTAGGGAGTTTGGTGAAATGCATTGCTCCATGTTCACCCCATCCTCTAATATGAACATCAGGTGGGGAATATGCGATTAGTTTTTATAATCTTTTTAATGCACTGAGGCATGCACATTAAAGGGATCCTTGCAGTTTCTCAAACTCTATATGTCGTGTAACAAGGAGAGTTGTCAATTCAATTTGGCATTGCATCCATTCTATTACCATAACATGAATTAAATACTCATTATAGGGTAATACTTTTTTTCTCATGTGATGAAAAGTTTTTTATATATTGAGGTAGATTTTTTTCACACAATCTTCTAAAAATACTTTCATAATACTATATTGAGAGGTAGCTAAAGGTCGAAACATGACTGGTATGTCATCTTTATCTAGTTGTTTGCTCATGTCTAGCACACCATCTTTGTATTTTTCCAAAATCTCATTAACCTGGTATAACCATAGTGGACGCTTTCCTATCATTTTAACATAAATAGTAAGTTTTTGGGGTACTTCCTCTATTATGTTGGAAGATATGTGATCTGAGGGTGGTTAGAAGAGTGATCATTACCCTAGGTTGTCTTCCAAATGAAAAAGGATTTCACTTGTTAATGATAATGCATCAGAAATAACTATCCTTGTTTTCCAAAGTGCCTCATAGTAGGAGGGATTTCACATTACTATATTTCCAAGGGGTTACCTCTTGATGATGTGAAATACTACATTAGAGAGATCTTTAATAGCGAATATCGCCATGGGGAGGACTACCATGGTGGATTATAGTAAGGGGAAAACCTTCTTTCTCTTTGATCTTCTAGCCACACGAAGGGCTTTCATGACTCTCATCAAAAGATTGGATCTTAAGATTGATTATATTTTGGACATGAAGTAAGAATTCATGGTGAAGTGTCCAGGGAGGACCTTCAGAATTACTGCTACCGCTCTCTTAATTTGGTAAAAGGGGAGCAGGATCCTAAGATTCCATGGATAAATGTATGAGTACTTCAAGAAATCCATTATTAATAGAGTGGGATCATAGATTGGCTCTTCATTTTCTAGTCATCTCTGGTGAGGCTACTTTTTGGATGACTTCTTGTGATCGAATGGGGACACTTGCTGGAGAAAGTGGTTTTCAAGTACAGAAGCTTGTTTTATTAGCTCTTGTGCTACTATTGGAATCTACTAACATGATCTTGGAACTTTGGAAGGTGTTTGTTCCTGACTTGAATTGGTCATTGGAATTGACTAATTACCTCCTATTGTAATAGGTATATATTCCTAATCTGGTTTTCCATATATTATTAGGGATTTTCCCCATGAACCTCCTATATAGGAGTAGATGTATGTGTTTTATCTGGGGTGACATGCTAGTGAGCCACCCTATTTGTGGGGAAGGATTTGTGTGCTAATACTTCTTTCACAACTATTTTTGTTAGGATGTCTTAGCAGGTCTGTAGGATGTGGGAAGGGATTTGTGTCTACCGTTTCACCATTTTCAAGATCTTTTTGGTAAATTCAGTGACTGGAATAGGGATATATGCCCATTTATCATCTAGATCAGGGGTATATACCTACTCTTATCCTCCATTTACTACTACTGGATACTAACAACACTCAGGTGTGGGGGAATAGAGTTGGTTATGTCCCCTATTCGTCACCAGGACTTTCTGACTAACTTCTTCAGGTGCTGCTAGACGAGTTTTCTATAAGGCTTGATAAGTGCAAGAAGTTGTGGGTGCCTGCTTATAGTTTAATGCTAAACTTGGTTGATGGGATTCTTTGAACACTATTAGGTGAGACTGCTGGAAGGCTTGATGAATGTGGAAAGGGTTTTTTTCCTACTCAAATATTTCTGATGAATTTGACTGGTGGGATTTCTAGGCACAAGAAGGTGTTTGTTCATACTTTCTATGCATTTTCATATTTGGTTGGTGGGATTCTTTGAGTGCTACTAGACAAGTCTTCTATCTAGCTAAATTAGGGTGGGTGGGTGTATGTTCCCACTTGTATTTTTCCATCAAATTCGATTGGTGGGATTCTCCAGAGGAGATAGAGGTGTATCTCTACTCCCTATTGGTTGGTTGCTGACCCCAGTGGGTCATCTTATACACTTGGGTTTGAATGACCTAGGATGAATCACTGAGGATTCCACCCTCATTATCTTGAGGGGTTCACTATTGCGTGACATTGGTGGTAGTAACTACTATCAAGATCCCCCTGGAAGGACCCCTATGTCTTTTGGACAAGGTCATCCATGGCCTCTTTATCCACCTCCCTAATATGAGGGAGGGACTGGTTTTTTTGTTTTGGGGATAATATCCTGAAGTGGTTGAAGACGATAGTTGTTTATATCTGCTTCTAGACCATCAATCACTTCTGGTTGGGAAATTAGTGGGGCCTTGCGAGTTGGAGGTCCTTTCAAGAAGCCTCTAGGGTCGAGACTGTACCATTCTGGTGATACTCCCATACTAGGGAATTTTAGACCCAATGTTGAAGAAGTTGGGTTGGTGATGGCATCCTCTACTTGAAAAAAGACCCAACATGAGTAGTATCCAATGAATACATTGGTGAGAATTGATGTGATGTCATTTGGATTAAAGGGAGATCCTTTTGGAAGTTCTTGGAATATAGGTAACAAATAAAAAATAAAATCCCATGAAAATAGTATCTTATTAAATGAACACATGCATGATTGGTTGTCTTGTTTGACCATATTTCAATTTGAGAGTGAAAGGGTCCTAATAGGTGGGTGAAACTATCATATTAGTTAAGGATTCACATCGGGTTCACCATTTTTATTTCTGATGGATAATCGGTTCTCCTGATAGTTGATTGAAAGGGTTTGAGTTTTGTACAATCATTCACATTAGGTTTACTATTTATGAATGGTTTTTAATGGGTTTCTTCATGGAACTAGAAACACCCAATGGTTCTATATCCATGGGGACCTTCTTTCTAAAGGCAGTCACTCATTGGGGATTTTGTCCAATAATGCTTAAAAACTCACATTGGTCAAGAGGATGAGAGTTCGAGCCCATCACACCCTTTTGGGGGGAATTGTTTCCTACTCTGGGACTCTCTTGTTGATTTAAGATATAAATGTGAATCCTTCATTAATTCCCAAGTATGACATGGGTCACCCTTGAATTAATAATCAATTATTAGCATGTATGGAATTTAGAATCATTTGTATGTATCTAAGGTTCTTCATAAATGAAGGTATCTTTATGTATCTGAGGTTATACATAAATGGTATCCTCTTATGCACTGATTGGAGATTCTTTGGTTATTATTACAATTATTCTAGTTTTCAGCCATATAGTGGGTCTCTCTGGAGTGTGTCATCATCTAGGAAGATGGGATTTATTTTGACATCAGGATCAAACCCATGAAATGAGCTTCCTACGTATCCTTATTAAAAGAATCAAAACCCGCGTAGTTCAATGACACTTAATAGGTCACATCATACCTTTTAAGGTCATGTGATAAGGACTGAACCATGCGGTTTAGTATCATGTGGTAAGGATGTTTAGGTGAAAGGTTCCTAGTCAAAGTTTGGTGTGAGAATTATATTGAGGTGGCCCATGGTACCTAGAAGGGATATGGATTCTCAATTTGAATAAGAATCTACTAGGAATGTGGCCCAGAGAGAATAGGTTTGATTTGGGGTGTTGGGTTTGGACCTCATGGAGGCTTCCTACATATACCATTTGGACAGGAATCAAAGACCACATAGTTCGGTTGTGAGGAATCACACTTATGGAGGCCCTTAGGGTTTTCTTGCAGGAGAGTATGTCCCTTTGAGAGGATTTGGATTGGGGATTACCCCTAAGGTGGATGCCCTTTGTATAGTTATTATTAGGGCTTATACCAAATAGGTGGCCCATAGGTTCAATTGGGTATTACACTTGGAATGATGCCCAAAGGTGGTGGATCATGTGGATTTCATGATCTTTGCCAACCTATAAGCCCACATGAGTCATGCTCGATGTGAGAAACAATAGGAAGCAGTAGATTTGAGAAAACACATGATATTATTTTCCATGAGGTTGGACACATGGCCTTGAGGACCCACACTTATGGAGGCCCTCTGAAGGTAGGTGAGAGTAAGATTTAAGAAAGGATTATCTACCAAAACATGCATCAGACTGTGTGGATGTCATGATCATAGTCAACCTTAAATCCCATGTGATTCATTCTCAATGTATGAAAAAATAGTAATTCAAAGATCTGTAAAATCAAATGATCCTTCTTTCACTAGTGGAAGAGGTCGGGGTATGAGAGAAGAATAAAATGATTTGATGCACCCATTCCCTATCCCATTTCGTATCCAGGATATTCACATCAGACTACCCATCCAAGTGTGACCCAAGAGACAAAGAGGACAAAGAGTGTAACCTTTCATAAGAAAGGCTAGGGTATTTTTTTAAAATTAGTTCTGGGAGAAGATAGGAGGATCCCATTCCATGTCTCCCCACTCAAAACTGGAGGCTTCAGGTCTTAGAGACAATGAGGGAATAATAAGTCCCAAAATCTCATGTCCAAAATTGGGATATCGCTGACACCAACCCCAAGGTTTGGGTCCTCGTGATTTTGGGAATTCATATCTACATGAACGCCGAGGACCCTACCCTTCAAGTAGGACAAGTGTGGGACACCTCTGGATGAAGGAATGTATATCCAAATGAGATTCATGTTAGTATTATTCCTTCCATGGTTTTTCATGTCTGAAGGATTCAGTGAATGTTTCAATTTTGTCTCTCTCAGATAAGGGAACCAAAGGAATAGAGGATCTTCCATTGATAGATTGAAATAGGTCCTGAGAAGTGGTTCACGTAGGGTAGAGTATAGGCGATCCAAGTGGGTTCATGCTTAGGGTATGCATTCACAACCTCGGAGTGATTCATATAGGTAGGCCTGTGCGAATTGAGAGTACTTCGCATAGGTATTCTTGTGCAAGATGAAGGTACTTTGGGCAATGGACCACCTAGCCAACAAAATGTGGGAGAGGCTTTTCTAAATTCTCCAAGGGTCTTCACAGGTGTTCTCAGATGTGTCTCGCGTAGGTCCCTGGTTAAGAAAGGGGATCTCATGCTAGTCTTTTTCAAACATGGTGGAAAGGGTTCCAAACATAGGTGTTATTTATTTTAGACCATGGGAGGATTTTGGTTTCAATACACCTTTAATTTCCTCTTCTTCAGGTTTTTGGAGGGATACCTAGAATGTTTCAGAGGGCTTGGTCAAAGTAATAGAGCGAGAAAAGCATTAGGAGTTCTTTGTGAATTTTCATTTGTTCAAATTAATAGCCTCATGGTCATATTTATAGGCAAATATGGGAACCAAAACCATGCTCACCATGAGAATCACATACCAAACTTCTTCTATGATTATTTTCATGAAATATGGTATTTGATTTAGGAAATTATATTATTAAACCAGTAGGACAAGACTGGTGATTTTTAATCAAAATCTCATTATTATTCTCTACTACAAGTAATTATAATATGAGATCAAAATGTTTTATATACCCTCATAATCAATATTGTTATTGTAGGTTGATATGATATGAATGAAATTTCATATATGTATTTTTAATCATATCAGTATCTGTAATCCCAATACCACAGTACTTTAGCTATGATACAATTTTATACATGTCAAAATTGTAATCACTGACCCTTTTAAAGTTTTGGAAGCATAAATCATTCCATTAATCATGGGTTGCTGGAAGAAAAACTTTATTTTTATGATTATTACTCTCTTTCAAACTCTTATATAGATTGCACGGATATCTTTCTATGAGTTATTCACATTTTAAACCTTCATCAAGATGTATTTTGAGGAATATCATCACCTTTTCTTTATTTTGGAGGGTTTTTGAATTATATTCTTTAATTTTTTTTCCATGAAATCCATCAATTGGATATGCATTTCAACATCTATTATACACGACATGTAATTACTTATAGTAATATCAAGAGTGGTGAATTCAAGTTTCATGAGATTTGACATGATGATAACTAAGAAAGAGGGAGATATAGAGAGAAAATTATTATTATTCAAAATAAGAATGCATTAATAATTTATATTTGTGTTAAATAAAATAAAACGGTATTAAAAACATTAAAATCAGGTTAATATTATCATTTAATATTATATATATATATCCCAAATTAATCGGTTAATAAATATTTCATGTGGGGGTTTGAAATAAATAAATAAATATATCGCATTACTCATTTAAAAATTTATTACATGTACTGATTTATTAATTAGACTGCCCAATTAGATGATGAAAAATAAATAAATTAAAATTATCCAAATAAGCAACAACCTAGCCTTTATAAAGGTAATTAAATAAACCATATAAATTTTTCAATCTGATGGTAAATAAATAATATTATATAAATAATTATAACCATCCAACCAGGTGGTGAAAATAAGGTTTAATATGAAAAGAATAAATAATTAGAACCGTCCAACTAGGCAGTGAAAATAAGGTGTAAAATAAAAACATACTTGTCTCCATATTTGATTGTTTGTGTTGATAACTATTGAGAAAATAAAACTAAAAATGAGAAAAATTAGAATAGTGGATAAAGATGAGTAGGAAAAGAAGAAAAATATATTATTGATGATGCTAGAGTCTCCTTCAGTTTGGTGTTATCTTTTTTCAGGGGAAATTGGACTACCTTTTATAATTAGTGTAGAAGGGTATTGGTGGGGGTGGGAATCCCACCCCCATTGAATGGTGTATTCATTAGTTGCCTAACATTTATAAATTTTTTATAAGGGATTTTGAATATCTTGAAAAAAATCAATAAGGGTCGGTTTTGAAAGTAAATGTTTTAAAGTGAAATTAAATTTCATGGAATGTTTAGATTTATAATGAAATATTTTATAATTAAAATAGGGTATTAAAGAATTTATTTTGAAACCAAATTTGAGTTTTATTTGATTTTAGACCTTAGTGGGTGTTTAAAACAGTAAAGAACTTTGAAATGTTTTAAAGAAGTGAATTTTTTTTAGATGAAAAGTGGATTTTATGTGAATGTTTTAAATTAAGTAAAATGGGATTTTAATTTGAAATTGTAATTATGAAGTGATTTATTTTAGTTTTCTAAAAGAGATGGGTTGTTTAAAAGTTTTTCCTATTTTTCAAAGATGTATTACGTTTGAAATGAGTTTTGAGACTCCCTGTTGATGGTTCATGGGTTAAAATGATAGATTTTTGAAATATTTTTTTCTTATTTTTGTGAGTTATGTATTTGTATTGTTTCCTATATATATTAGGAATATTTTATGTGATTTAGGAGAAATGACTTGGTTGGGTTCATGCTTCATGTGATTTAAAGTAAGATTCCCAAAAGGATCTTGAGTAAAGGTAGGGTTCTTATCTTTAGGGATGATTTCCATATTGTTATTGGATTCTCCAAAACTCTGAATGGAGTGTAAGGTGTTGTTTTTACATCAAGGTGGTGTAGTAGTGAATTTTGGAATTATCTGAGATGGTGCTTACCTATAGGTTTTCTTTGAGAGCCATGTTGGTTGATATAAGTTGATTATACTAGTGAGCCTTATAAGGTTGATTGAATCAGTGAAGATCTGATTTCTTGGAGTTTTGGGTGATGAACTATTTTTGAGATTTTAACTCGATGAGTTTAGAGTACTTTTGGTTTTGTGATGGCCTTCATTTTTTGGGTTTCTTGGGTGCCCTTTTTTGGTTTTTCTTGATGATTAGTGGTTTTAGTGATGTTTATGCCATGTTTTATTATGTTTTATATAGATGGACTAGTGATTCTAGTTTGTGGTGGGAGATATTCATGAGTTTTGTTTATTTGTTAGGTATGGAATGGCCTTGGCTGTATGTTTTAGGTGACTAGGATGGACATAACACCATTTGAGATTATGCACTAGCTGGTGTTGGTTTAGATCTTGTTGGGTTTTTCATGAGATGGTGGTTTGGTAATGTAGTCTAAGATCATGCCTTCCATTCATTTTTCTAAAACAATGTTAAATCCCATTTCATTTCTTATTGAGTCATTTTTTTGATCATTTCTATCTAAGATTTTCTTAGGATGTGATGGTTTTGATCACCCAGTCTTATGATCTTTTATAAGTTCCTTGGATTTTCACTTCTTTATAGAAGTAGATATATTTACTTATGGATGGTGGTTTCAATTAGTATATTTTTTTGTTCCTTTTTATGACTCATTGAATCATGGTTGTTTTGGTGATTCTCTCTTGCTAGAAAAGGTTGTTTGTTGCTTCTCCATTTTAGATCAATTCTAAATGGTGGGGAGACCTATGTTAGGTCTTTATCTTCTTAGAGATATATGTTTTTTGGTTGTGGATTAGATTTTATAAGGTTATTGATGTTATTTGAGTTTTTTAATAGATTTTTTGGAAATAGAATAGTGTTCGGTGTTTTCCTTGGCTTAGAGTTTTCTAGGGTTTACCCATCCCTCCCACCTCTCATATATAGAGTGTTGAGGTTTTCTCTTTTTTGTTTTATTGAATTTTTATGAAGGAAATTATATGGGAATAAATTAGAATTATGGTAATAATTGTGACACCCCATGCCAATTTTTTGGTTTATTTTATATTACATTAGGTTATTTTAAGTTTTTGAGAGTTTCAGTTTCAAATTTTAAAATTTTGTATTTTTTCTCAATTGCACAATTAGTATACACAGTTAAATGAAAATTGTGCAAGATATCTAATATAGGGGTTCTCCCAGTCCATTTTTTTAGTGCACAGTTTCTCCACACCGGTAGTGCATGGTTGGGTCCAAACCATGTGAAATCCAGTAGAAATGATTAAGTATTTTCATGTGTGGGGTGTTACCGCATGACTTGTACACAGTTAGGGAAACCGTGTGAATAACCATGATATAATACTATAATTTTTATCAATGGGGTTTTTTTGGTTATCACGTAGTTTGGTAAATCGTGTGAACAAACCATGTAGATGACCCTTTTATAGGTGAGTTCATTCTAGTAGCCCCTACATGGTTGGTGAATGGTTTTCCTAACCATGCACCCTAACCATGTGAGTTACCCAGTTTCATAAAAACTTAAATTTTTGGAAATTACCCTCATTTAATTTAATGAATTTGAACTTCTTTTATTCCCCCACTAATTTTACTAGAATAAGGGTATATGTAGCGAGCTTCTTCACTCTTTCATCATTCATTTTGGTGGATTCCTCATTTGAATCCAAGAATATTACTTAAGGTATTTTTATTCCTATTATCTCCCTCTCATCACCCTTTGCTCTTTCCCCTCAATTTTCATTCTCTCGTGAACCCTAACTGATGTGAAAGTTGGGAATAGGGTTTTTAATTAGTTTAATGATGAGTCTTTTATTGTTTAGGGAGTGTAGAGGTCGTTTCCTTCCTTAGTAGTGCATTTTTCATCGAAGGTGGTGCATTATGGTTCATTTATACTTGGAATAAGTAGAGGTTTCAATGAACTCTCTTCATTTCATGTGATGTTTGTTTGTTTAAAATGATTTATTATAAGTATATATGCATATGATATACCCATGATGGGTTTTAAATAGTTTCAAAGAGATTTTATACTTGGCATGGAAATATTTTCAATGTTTTCTCCTAGAATTATTTTTGAAATAACTTTATGACATGACAAGCATCCATATAAATGCTCTAGAGGCCTTTTAAAATTAGTTTTAGAAATGAAAAAGGTTATTCAACCCTTTTTGGATTTTAAAGTGGTTTTTGGCACTGATGAAGTGCCTAGGATTGGATTACATCATTAAGAAGGTAGGGATGAATCATTGGAGACCAGTTTTTATAATTTCTTCCAATTTAAATCAACCTATGCAACCTGTTAAAGTTCAATCCACTCAAATGAAAATTCTCAACCTCACTCACAAATGTAGAAAATGAAAGAGAAATGAATATGAGGATTTTTACAAGGTTTGACCCCTTTACGGGAAACATGCTCATTATCGTGGCTGATTGGTCACCCCCAACCATGGATTCTTCACTATAAATACAGCTGCTTACAAGCTTATAAAATTAGTATAACATCACAATATGATTTTCCAAAGTCTCCAAACTGAGAATTTCCACACTTCTTACACCTAGATAATAAAACCAGAATGAGAAACATCTAGTAGAAGGTCTGGTTACTTTAGTAATAGCTGATGTGACACTACTAAAAAAATGGGCTTTATCAGCACTCAAAATGAGCTTTAACAGCGCCAAAAAGGTGATGTAAAGCTCAATGCTAATAAGGGGGTCCCTTTATCAGCACTAAAAAAGCGCTGATAAATAATCCCTTTATTAGCTCTAAAAAAGTGTTGTTAAATTCCTTGCATAATGTAACATAAAATTCTGTAGCAGCACACCCAAGCAAGACCTGCAAAAAAATCAGCATATCAACAAGTATACCCATACATAATTAACACATAATTCATAATGTAATTACAGCAAGTATACACATACAATAATTATACCCATACAATAAGTATAACCATACACCATTAACACATAATTCATAAGTTAATTAAATATATAAAGAATTCAATTCAGAATTCAAAGGTTTGGGGGATTTTTAGGGGTTTGGGTGGTTGTCCAAGGGGGGTAGGGGTGTCTAGGGGGGTGGGGGTGTCCAGGGGGATGGGGGTGTCCAGGGGGTGGGGAGCTATCCAGGGTGGTGTCTGGGGGGGGTCCAGGGGGTTAGGGGGTGTCCTGGGGGTGGGGTGGTGTCCAAGGGGGTGGGGGCGGTCCCGGAGGTTGGGGTTGTCCAAGGGGGGTGGGGTGGTGTCCAGGGGGTGGGGGTGGCTGTCCATGGGGGTGGGGTGTCCAGGGGGTTGGGATGGTGTCCAGGGGGTTAGGGGGCTTTCCAGGGGGTTGGGGTGTCCTGGGGGTGGGGGTGTCCAGTTGGTGGGGTGGTGTCTAGGAGGGGTGGGGGCATCTAGGGGTGGGGGCTGTTCAGTGGGTTGGGGGTGTCCAGGGGGTGGGGGGTATGTCTGGGGGGGCTGACCATGGGGGTGTTCAGGGGGGTTGGGGTGTCTAGGGGGTGGGTGGTGTTTAGGGGGTTGGGGGGGCATTCCAGGGGTGGGGTGTCTAGGGGTGGGGTGTCCAGGGGGTGGGGTGTCCAAGTGGTGGGGTGGTGTCTAAGAGGGGTGGGGGCATCTAGGGGTGGGGGCCATCTAGGGGGTTGGGGTGTCAAGGGGGTGGGGGCTATCCATGGGGGTGTCCAGGGGGTGAATTGGTGTTCAGGGGATGGGGTGGTTTCCAGGGGGTTGGGGGGATTTCTAGGTGGGTGGGTGTCCAGGGGGTGGGGAAGTGTCCAGGGGGTGGGGTGGTGTCTAGGGGGGTGGGGTGGTCCAGGGGGTTGGGGGCTGTCCAAGGAGGGTGGGGTGGTGTCCAGGGGGGTGGGGGTGGCTGTCCATGGGGGTGGGGTGTCCAGGGGTGGGGGAGTCTAGGTGGTGGGGTGGTGTCTAGGAGGGGGCATCTAGGGGGTGGGGGTCATCCAGGGGGTTAGGGGTGTCCAGGGGGTGGGGGGCTATCCATGGGGGTGTCCAGGGGGTGGTTGGTTTTCCGTATGTCAATCAAAATGTGTTTGGTCGGTTTTCTGTACGTCAGTTGTTGTTTTCACTTAAAATTTTGTCCATTTTAAACAAAAGAGAGACACTTTGAGTGATACCAGCCACACTGTACCTCTGATTGAGGTGTTTTTGAATCTTACATGTCAAAAATGACCCATGGATCATTTTCCTGAAGTATCAACACAATCCGAATGCGTTTGTTTGGTTTTTCGTACGTTAGTTGTTATTTTCACTTAAAATTTTGTCCATTTTAAACAAAAGAGAGAAACTTTGAGTGATACCGGCCACATAGTGCCTCATATTGAGGCAAGGTTGAATCTTACACATCTCAAATTACCCATGGATTGTTCTTCTAAAGTATCAACACAATTAGAATGCATTTGGTCAATTTTCCGTACGTCAGTTGTTGTTTTCACTTAAAATTTTATCCATTTTAAACAAAAGAGAGAAACTTTGAGTGATACCGGCTACACCATGACTAAAATTGAGGCAGGGTTGACTTATACATGTCACACATGATCCAGGGATCATTATCCTAAAGTATCAACACAATCTGAATGTGTTTGGTCAGTTTTTCGTACGCCAGTTGTTGTTTTCACTTAAAATTATGTCCATTTTAAACAAAAGAGAGACACTTTGAGTGATACTGGACACACCATGCCTCGTATTGACGCGGGGTTGACTCTTACATGTTAAAAATGACCCATGGATCATTATCCTAAAGTATAA
Source organism: Viscum album (assembly GCA_963277665.1). NCBI lineage: Eukaryota > Viridiplantae > Streptophyta > Magnoliopsida > Santalales > Viscaceae > Viscum > Viscum album. The sequence continues at coordinate 394,722,069 of OY728158.1, forward strand.
ACACAATCTTATTGCATTTGGTCGGTTTTATGTACATCAGTTTTTGTTTTCACTTAAAATTTTGTCCATTTTAAACAAAATAGAGACACTTTGAGTGATACTGACCACACCATGCCTTGGATTGAGGATTTTTTAACTCTTAAACATCAAAAATGACCCATGGATAATTATACTAAATTATCAACACAATATGAATGCTTTTGGATGGTTTTTCGTATGTCAGTTGTTGTTTTCACTTAAAATTCTGTCCATTTTAAACAAAAGAGAGACACTTTGAGTGATACTGGCCTCACCATGACTCGGATTGAGGCGGGTTTGACTCGTACATGTCACACATGACCCATGGATCATTCTCTTAAAGTATCAACACAATTCTAATGTGTTTGGTCGGTTTTCCATACGTCAATTGTTGTTTTCACTTAAAATTATGTCCATTTTAAACAAAAAAGAGACACTTTGAGTGATACCGGCCACACCATGCCTCAGATTGAGGAGTTGTTGACTCGTACACGTCACACATGACCCATGTATCATTATTATAAATTATCAACAAAATTTGAATGTGTTTGGTCAGATATAAAGGTATTTTGGAGATTTTACTAGTTTTTCTTATCCAAAGCCCAAAGAAAAGTGGTTCATCATTCTTGCATGTTGCTGGTGCATTTCATCTGTTAAAATGGGAAAATGACTCATTGGAGAAAGAATTTTTTATTTAATAACAATTAAAATTTTCCTACGAACATTTACATACAACAATGTTTCATCTTTTGATCTCCTTAACCCCTCTCAAAAATGGTCTCCAATTGTACACATCCCCAAGTCAGATCTTCATGCTATTTGTGTACAATCTTCCATCAGGTATGTGGCCCACTCGTTTCTAAACAAATCTATATCATCTTGTTAATATGAGGCTTTTCGACAGTCAGAGTAGTATTGAAAAATATATAAATAAAGAATTAATAAATAATTTAAATGAAATAGTAGTTGTTTTTGAAAATACCTCTTTAGGGATGCTAGTTTGTTGATGGAAAATGATCTCTCTCGTAAATTTACAAACATAATAACTGCAATCATTATCGTTTGTTTTGAACACTACAAAAACTTTGATCATTATGAGAATAATTAACTTGTTTTGATATGTGTTTGGATAGTGAAATTTAATTATATATACCCTGATATTTGTCTAGACGTGGTACTTGCTCACCTCCTTATGCTTAGCCCCTGTCCTCGTTCCTTTTTTTAGACGATATTGACACACTGCCCTATCATAACAAAATCCTTAGTAAAATATAATATAAATTATATTACTTGATGTTTAGACCTAAAACGTAGGATGTAGTGTCTTACAGATTCAAAAACTCCATCATGTGTAGTTGGTTTGTTGGATATCCTTACATTGAATCCAGAAAATAAATCTTTGGAGTATCTAATTTCACCGAAATTAGTATCCAATGTTGCCTAAAAACACAAAAATGAATAATTAAAAAGAAGTGAAAATGTAATTGATATGCTTTAATTGTAGAGTTTTACCCCTACATGGTTGGTATTAGAAAGAGTATGTCATCTGTAATCTTTCTTTCAAATGATTTCAGCAAGCCTTTCACTATTTCATCCTTTTTTAATGGCTCTAATTTCCTTAGTTGTGTTGATGTGGTATGAGGACTAACGAGTCTGAATTTTGTCTCATGGGAAAATTATTTCAACTGTTTTTTTATATATGCCTGCCAATAATATAAAATGAATTTAGTCACAATTAGCACATTATATCAGCTTTTAGAAAATCAATTCATGAAAACATACCTCATATATACATTTACAACTATGACGCCTAGCCAACCATATTCAAGGATCTCATTTACATTTTCAGCAGCAACGAAATATTGAATTTCCTCTTCGTATATATGCTTTTCAAAAACCACTATATGACTACTACCACTTTTTAGCTTCGTATCCACATGAGTCTTCAATTCTAGTAAATGTGGATAGAGAGCAGGTGGTGTTATTGTGATTTCAGTAGCTCTTTGGGATCAGTTGGTCAATCCTTTAGATGCTTTGAGCCCACATTTCTTATCACCCCCTTCCCTTTCTCTGTCTATAATAACATTCATTGGTTCATACCTTTTTTCATTAATTGTTAAAGGTTTAGCTTGAAAAAAATGGAAATAAATACCTCTTTTTCCACATGTAATCTTACAAGTTGTGACGGCCATGCAATGAATGTCCCAATAGCCTTTTCGACTGTATGAATATCATCATCATCAAGTGGAATAGGTAGCTCTGCATTTGGCTCATGATTTATAGTAATTGTCACTTTCAGATGATCATTTGGAAGTGGTCTATTATGCAGCTTGTCCTTTGGGATGTTTAACACTATAGCCCTCGCTACAAGGTGATAGGTGGGTGTTGACAGATATAAATCACATTCATTATCACCCTGTATAAGATCAGTACAGGAAAAGTATCAGTGTTTGTCTGATTTACATTTCATGCGAACAATTATTAGAATATTGATTACCACGGCTAAGAAAACTCTTTGAGGGGAATGACTCACCTCAAAGATGGGGTGGGGCAGGATCTTCACGCAGTTGTTGTTCTTGAGTTGTGTCTTCTCCTTACTTCCCACCCATAAAAGTTGCTAGCAACTCTCCCTTCCATTGAAATCGTTCTTCAAGATTTGATAGTCTTTCACTCATTTGTTTCATTTCTTCATTTCTATCATCTGTTTGTTTTTTCTAAAAATATACTCGGGGTGTCACCCAAAACCCCACACCTCTGAAACAAACGTATTGTTCTAACCACTTCAAAGTCATTGATAATAGGTATAGATCTGTTGTAGGAGTAGCCGATTTTTGTGACTTTAGGATATAGGAAAATACGTAATTATTATTATGTAATATCAATTTTAAAAAAAACTTTTTATCATTTCATACTTACACATATTTCCCACACTTTTTGTGTGTTTTCATCTACTAGATTACCTTCCTTATTCACATGTGCCTCCTTCCATAGCACATGATGTGGGATGGAAGTGTCTTTGGATTTAGACTCATAAATCTATATATAAATATAGAAAGATAATTATGATATTTTTTTTTGGAACCTAACAATATTACTGTAAATTTAAAATACATACCATTTTCTTTTCTAGTGAAGAGTACCTCATCCTTGCTTTACGATAGGGGTATGTTTGGTTTGATGCACGTTCCTTATTTTTAGTACCGAGTTGTTGTTTCATAAATGAAATATTGAAAATCAAAGTGATGAATACAAGTATCCTCAAACAACGTATTATCAGTCACAATGTACCTGAAACTTCTCATCCCTAAGGCAACTAATAAATGCATCCCATACTTCTTGGGATATCAGGTGAGCGTAGACAAGGGGTGGGTGTGGGTTTATTTTACCTTTGGAATCTTTCAGGTGACATTTTGTTAGAATAGTGCGAAAACCTCGATGAATCCTTCCTACAAGCCTTAGTACATAATTCTTGTGTGAATCATCTACTATAAATGTACTCTACAAGGGATTTAGAAGAGTAAGACACTGTTTCATTATTTTATTTTCTAGTAAATTAAAGAAATAATATCATAATGTTACCATAATTTCTTCCCAGATCACAGCCTTCAGCCCGAACACAACATGGTGCCATGAATCTATGTCAATTGGCATGTGTTTCAAAGTGAAAATTCCAATGTAACTACTAAACATAGCCTTGTTGGGATTCACATGTTGTCCTCATGCATTCCATCCAACATCAAATTTGATTCCTTTGCTTTTCACCTTAAGAACTTTGGATAACACCGTCAAACTACGACGCACCTGTGTTTTCTGTGACATCGGTCTTTCATCCCCGACCATTTCATCGATATCAACATCATTAATATGTTCATTTTAAAAGGTAGCAATGACATGTGATGATGGTTGTTGAACCTCAACACTAGGAGCAGCAACAGGTTCAAAAACTTGTTGTTGCTTTGCACTGTGAGAGCTGCTGCTGCTGCTGCTTGAGAGACTTGTTCAGCCTCAAGGTTAGGAGCACCAGAATGTGCAGAAGTCATTATCTGCAAAAGTGGTTGAATAGTTAATTTAGATTAAATAACCTAGGTTTATCCAAAATTACTATGGAATATCATAGGTTTTGTTACCCAAACTAACATAAGAAATAGAAAATTAAGATTAGTGAACATAAATTCTATCATGAACATCTAGAGGATATGCAATAACTCTCCCTCACCTTCCCCAAACTCATACCTAGAACCACACTTGAAGCCTCTGCGAGATCCTATTGCTTGGAACACACCCTTTTTGTTTCACACTAGTTCACTAAAAACAAGGATTTCTATGACACCTTAGCACATAAAAAGGGCCTCAAACACACAATTAAAAGGACCCCATCTAAAACACCTATATAGTAACCACTTTAGGAGTCACTGACTTTCCTATATGTTTTTGGATCACCTCTCAAGAACACATCTCTATGGGGGAATTGTTCATCTTCCTTGCAAGTCCAAATTCATACCAAACATCACTAACATGGGGCTCTACCAACGCCTACCATATACCTAAAAACTAATTTAAAAAATTAGGAAAAATAGTTTCTTATACCTATTTCTAATAGTACTAAAAGAAAAGTATAACGAACATAGATCGTACCTCCAAACACTCCTGGAGCCTCCTGGTAAAAAGACTCAAGTGACTACAACTATCCAAGATTCTAACCACTAACTTCCCAATATAGGAGTGGTCTACTTAGGGGTAGTATTAGAATAATCAAACCAAAGTTCCATCCACCTCATGTTGCTCTCCAATCTCCTTGTTGGGCAAAAATCCCTCAAGGCATCATTGAAGCATTTTTGAGGTGATTGTGTTTGTTGACAAAGTGGACATCTGGGTGGTGATTGTTGACAAAGAAAAACAATGACATACAAATTTGTTGACAAAGAGGATTTCATGATGGAATGTCGAGTTCAAGAGCTGAGGTCAATGATCCATGTTTGATTAAAGAACGTCGACAAAAGGAATGGATGATCTGGAGGCGGTACAAAAGAACAGATACAAGGTGGCGCCGTTTTCCAGTGTTTGCCAAATTTTTGGGCCTGAAAATCGACAAATGAAGAAAAGTGTTTTTGGAAAAGGGACTTGCGCGCTGAGTACGTGGATTATAGGAAACTTGCGCGCCGTATGTTTTTTAAGATCAGAAGATCAAAATATAGCTAAGGAAACAGGTTCGCGCAAGTTTGGGAGTTGGTCGCGCAAGTGTTTAAGAGGACAGAAGACTTGCGCGCCGAGACTGGGTCGCGCAGGTGACTTGCGCGCTGTCGCACAGGGTGGTAAATTTTCCTATAAATACTAGACCACCCCTCTTCATTCTTTACCGGAGTTCAACACTTTGAGAAATAATATCTCCCGTCGCCTAGGTGTGGTGGTCGCGCAAGTGGTGTTTGTGGTCGCACGGGTGGGACTTGCACGCCAGGGTTATAGTTGTGCGCCAGTGTTTGAAGCTGCGCACCAGTGTGGAGTTGCGCGCCAATATTGGTTTGGGCGTAAAAGGAAGTGAGTCACGCAGTTTTGGAGTTGAGGAAGCTTGAGTCGCGCAAGTGTCTGAGGAGGACTTGCGTGCCCGTTGTGACTTGCGCGCCGATACTTGCACGCCGAGATTGACTTGCGCGCCAAGTAAGGTTTGGTTCCAACAGTGATTTTCGGGCTGTGTAGAAGCTGGAAGTTTGCCCGATTCCTTCGGTGCAAAGAGATATTCATCTACGGGTAAAAATTGGGCTTCAACAGAGCATCTAATTACAGAGGAAGATGCATTCCTTCATGCAAATGAAGAGACCTACAGGTCTATAAACTGTGAGTGTATCCTTTCTGAAGCAGTGAGCAAAGGAAGAGGAAGAAGGTGATCCTCTCCACCGGTAGTGAGCCAAAGAGAGAGAAACAGGGAGTGACCCTTGGGAAAGCAGTGAGCTGACCCTAAACTTGTAAAGGCAGTGAGCCTGGACTTAGAAGTGATCTAGCTCAAACATTATAATCCACAGCTAGTGAAGTTTAGTGTAATTGGTAAGACCGGCAACTTTTCGGCGTATGCTCCTTGGACGTAGCCCTTTGCGGTGAACCAAGTAAAATTGTTGTGTCCTGTGCATGTTTTACTTTCTGTTTACTTTGTGCAACAGGAAAGAGAGAGAAGAGTGTTTTTCTTAACAGCAAAACAAGATCAGAACGGGCGTTAATTTTAAATTAGGCATACCCTGATTCACCCCCCCCCCCTCTCAGGGTATTCAGCCTTGTGGACCTAACACTCCTCCATCACATTAGTGTTGTACAGACCTCCTTTCTCCAGTTCCTTCCTCTGCCTAGGCTATTCATCGACTGCCTCTCTGACTGTAGCATAAATTTTAAAAAAATGCAATGTGATATGTCTATACCCATCACAATCATATTAAATTCCTTAGATTAATGGGATATACTTGAGGTACCTATGAATGACAGTGCCTCCTGGGATGAGACTTGCATCACACACCTACTGTGGGTGGGTGCTGCTAACCCTACATCCCAGAAGATCACTACCTTAAAAGATTGTGATATGAACTCAAACCATTGGCATAATCATAGAACACTAATATAGCCATCCAAAGCTTAGTATTACATGTTGAATTCCCCCAAAACACTATAGGTCAGTCTATGAATTGAACAACATAAGTTAATGGATTTAATAAAAAGAGCTAAAATACAATCCAACCAAAAAATGGAAAATAATGTATGACCTACATAGAAGGAGGGGACAGATGTTAATTCACCATTGGTATACACCTCAATCTGTGTATCCCAAACTAATATCTACCTTATCCTAGTCCACCAAGGACTCTATGAAATTTTCCATCGTCTGTATAATACATGACATGTATGGGAAGATCCCTTGTAGGGATGAGTATTATAATACCCAATAGGACACCCCAAAAACACCATACATAAAGCATCGAGAGTATTCATGTCACTAAACACAGGTATTCCAAACAAGATATGAGACATAATGATAACAAAGGATGTCCCAAATATACTCATAAAAGACTCTGAGTCAAAAAATGTCTCAAACACTTCTAGTTGTAGATCCACTCAGGGTTTCAAGCTAACACTCCTCTGAGAGGAAATGCTACCCAAGCTATAATTCCAATGACAAAACTCGTCCTATAGGTCATACTCATCCAATCTAGCCAAGAAGAATCACATAGGAAACTGAGAGTGTTCACTTGAGATATACACTCCATCAGACTAATACCCCATCATAAATATCATCTCATGATATAAATATAGGGGGTCAATGCCCAAGTTTTGATGGGGAGATACTAGAGTATACTACAATAATCCTCCAAGATATGGGATAAACACTTGTGTAAGTGTTGTTCATGCCAATTCAACTAACCCAACATAGGGAAAACACATTGGAAATAAGGTTTTCTTTAGGCCTCTCAGAGGGATACAAGCTCCAGGTCACTAAGTGACCTGTGGTCCATTACTCAGGATCATATTCTATACTAACCCCTATAAAATTGAACTGAGACCACTCACTATAGAATAAGTATATTGAAAACTGAGAGGGTTTATCCGAGATACATGCTCCATCGGACTAATACACCATCTGAAATATCATATCTATATACAAAGAGAGGGGGTTAATTCCTAAGGATTGTTGGGGGACAATAGACCCTACTTGGAACATCCTTCAATATATGGGATCAATGCCCATGTAAGTGTTTATGATTCCAATTCTACAAACCTGATATAATGACAACATGAATGAAATGAGGATTGATCTGGGTCCCTTGAATTGATACACGTTCCAAGTCGCCGAGGGGTATGAGTTCCAATGAATGGGACCTAATTACATAATAACCCTCATATGAGTGTACTAAGACAACTCAATCAAGAATAATGGAACTCACCAACACTACCTTGATCATTAAGAAGATATAGAGGGGCCAACATCCTTGGACGAGATCATGAAGCTGCATCAAGCCATCATAGGAATTGACCAAGGGAACACAATCCTCCAATACTAGTCCATGGAAGGTCAAAAATCTCACAAAAAAACTGAAATAAAAGGAAATAGAGCTCAAAACCATCCTCAAAGGAGGACATGATGTGTCCCTAGGGGTAAGGGTGTGTCTAAAAAAGACTAGCACTGCCCATGTCTCATTTTCACATGGAGTGATCCATGATTCCTACTATGGAATGTGCAATGACCATTCTCCAATTATTCATTGAATCATTGGCCAAATGAGAATTAAAATGATGAACACATGTAGAAAAGGGAGAGAAATTACCAAAAATAAACCTAAAAGGAGAAGTGGGAGACTTACCTAGAGTAGATCACACCCGCGATGGAGGGAGAGAAGAATTGTCGAGCAGTCAGGGAGCCTTCTATGCTATGTCGGGAGGGGAAGTCGTGACTGCCAGAGGGGGAGGTACATGGGAGGAGCCACCAACCATTGAGAAATTGAGGAGTAGGGTTCACGGGGAGTAGGGTCCAATGGGGAAGAGGATAAGTAGGGTTCGCGGGGAAGAGGATCCGCGGAAGGGGTTTGAGGGGGAGGATAAGGAGTAGGGCTAGCGGTGGAGGTCCATCAAAGAGAAGATTGAGGGGGAGAGGAGTTTCCATAGGGGTACAATACTGTGAGAGCTTGAGGGAATGATAAATAGAGGATATTGTGCAATCGATTTTATAAAATATGGGAAAATGGTTTTATTAGCGCTAAAAAGGCGCTGATAAAGCAGCCCTTTATCAGTGCTAAAATTTTAGCACTGATAAAGGGAGACTTTATCAGTGCTTTTAATTAGTGTTGATAAAGATTTACCTTTATCAGTGCTTTTTTCTTAGCGGTGATAAAAGGTGGCGCTTCCCTTTCCATTTTTTGTAGTAGTGTGATCGTCCTCCATGAGCCTCTGGAATATTCAAATATATCTTGCTCACTCAATGTGGTATCAGATGTTTATCTGCTTCTCAATTATAAAAAATTAGATCATATAATTGAATATTCAAGCTCAATCATATGTAGATGATATTTTTTGAACTTTGGGCACCTGACTCTCTTTTTCGCTCCCTCAACTTCTTTGATATAAAATAATGCTCAATCACTTTTCTACACAATTTTATCTCTTCAAAAGCTCAACATATTTAGTTTCCATGATTTTCCATAATTAAAAATAATTCTAGAAAAACCTTTACAGCTCAACCCTTATTGATTCTTCCTCAACACCATCATACACCATGATCACCCCATTTCTATATTAGGTTAGGATCACACATATGAACCATGATCTCATAATATTTTTCTATTTCATTAACTAATTATCTAAAACACAATTCCATATTTACCCTTATTTACTTTTATTTCAATAAAATAGAAATTAAAATTCCTCAAGAAAACCTCAACAACTCAAAACAATATAATATAATCCACAAATAACATTTTTATGAATTACAAGAATACAAATATTCATCTTCCTAAAGAAATAACTCAAACTCTATAGAATCACACAATAACTCTTCTTAGCTAAAATCAATAGTTTGAACATTCATATTCAAAAACTCAGTAATAATCACTTCAAATCTAATTGCAAGTGATTATATGAATTACAAACTAGCAAAGCATCATCACACTTAAATACTAAAAATGATTTTCAAGTGATACTTCTTTAGAAAGATCATATTTGAAAAACACAATAATTATTTCAAATAAACTCATCTTGAATCTCCAAATGGATATGAACAGAGACCAGCCTTTTGATTTATTACTTTAAATGGATTGAAATTTTTTAAAGGTGATGTTTTAATCTTTGAAGATGAGATTGATCATTTTCAAGCTTAATATCTTCATAATATTCAAATTTTAGAAACTCTGATCTTCATTAATTAAACTTCACCAAGATATATTGAAGTAATGAATTCATACATTATTGTGTAGCAACACTTCACGTGACTTTTAAGTTATAACAAATCCCTAAAGTCATATGAAAGGAAGTCAAATGCTCTAAATCAAAAGTCTTATGAAATGTTTGTAGTTATAAAATACGACTTTAAATTCATATGAAATCCACTTGAAATTTTTATACAATTCATGAAGGATTCCACGATTCCAATAAAAGTATTATAAAATAAGAGAGGTCATAAAAAACTCCAAACATAGTTTATTTTCATCACTCTATCCACCAAAGTCATACACATAGGACTTAACAAAATATTAGAATTATAAAATTTAGTGCCTTTTCATAGAACCTATTCATTTAAACTCAATACTTCTCAACACATCTCAAAAACATTGAAATCATCTCAAACAAAATATCATCAACCTCCAGTGATACTCAATCATGGTTTAAAATAAATGAAAACTTTAAATAACTCCAAGATCACTTTAATCTTTACCTTTTGGATTTTTTTAAAACCTCATTAAACTATTTTAAATTATATTAGATCTATTTCATGACTCATCAAATCTCATGAGAATCTTCAAATCATAGCCATTCTATAATGAGAAGTGTCTTGGACCACACTACTAGATAAGTTAATGTTTTTAAGAGAATTTTATTCCTAAATTTCAAGAAAGTGTGGCCAAGTGACATAAATGAACTCCCCATCAATTCAAAAACCCTTTTCTCACTTCTATATGTCTCCCTCGTATAGCAATATCCATAACTTTAGATGAATTGGTAGTTCACACTCTCCCTTTTATCAAGAATCCACCCAGAGAAAGATTTGTGTCGCTATTTCTCCCCTTTTGTTAATACAATCCAAATCCCTTTAAGGGAATAATTCTACACATCTTCATGTGAGAAGAGAGGGCTAAACATGAAATTTCAACCTCAACTCAGAAAATCATTCTCTTAGCATAACTTTTGTGAAGATATCTGCAAAATGATTCTCTATAGAAATGTATTCCAACCTAATATCTCTATTGTCCACTCTTTCCTTAATGAAATGATACCTAGTTTTTATATTCTTTGATCTAGATTGTTGCACATGGTTCTTTGATAAATCAATTTCAATTTGGTTGTCACAAAGTATCGTCAATGGATTCTCAATATCAAACTATAAATTTTCTAATTACACATTCATCAATAAAACCTATGTGCATGCATGAGTGGTGGATACATACTCCTCCTCATATACACTAAGTGTCACCAAGTCTACTTCTTACTATAGAATCTCATAAAGCCCTCACCAGTGAAGAAGGTCCCACCTGAAGTGGAACTTCTCTCTGTACAATCACCTACCCAATCTACATTAGTAAATATAAGTAAGATAAAATATATATTTCTTCTATATAGTATCCCAAAATTCATTATTCCCTACACACATATTAGAATGCTTTTTTTTCTCCAAGCATGTGTGACTCCCTTGGATCACTTTGAAATCTAGCACAAAAGTGTCACTACATAGGCTATGTTTGGTCTTAAAGTTGTCAAATGAAAAAAATATTCCAATGAATCTTATAAATTCTTTTTGATCAACCTTTCTTCTTTTCTCATCATTACATAGTTTGGTTCCAACTTAAATTTGAGTTGAAACATCTCTTGATTCTTACATGCCAATTTTTTTCAACAATTCCTTAGCATATTTTTCTTTAGACAAAAATATGTAATTTGATTTATGCTCAATATTTAATCCAAAAAATTATGTAATTTCACCCAACATTGACATTTCAAACTTATTTTTCATCTAATCAGAAAACTAATCACAAAGTAACTCTTTATCACTAGTAAAAATTATGTCATCAATATATACTATGACAATCAAGGTACTAATGGATAGCCCTTTACATACAAGTTGATGTCAACATTTCCTTTTGTAAACCTCATTTGTCTTAGGCAACCATAAAGTTTTGAGTAACAGGATCTAGGGGCCTATTTCAAAATATATAAATATTTTTTTATCCTACCCACTATGGTGCCATCAAAATCAAGAATGAATTCCTATGGTTTCTCAAAAAACACTTCCTCCTCAAGATCACCATTCAAAAAGGATGATTCCACATCCATTTGATAGAATTTATAATGTTTACATGTATCCAATCTAAAAAAATCTAAAGGTTTCCAACCCTGTGACTTGGGTAAAGGTTCATTTAAAATATATAGCCTCCATTTGAGAATATCCCTTTCACACCAGCCTTACCTTGTTTATTGTTACTTTACCTTTCTCATTCATTTTATTTCTAAACACCCACTTGGTGTTGGTGGCATTTTTATCTTTTGGTATTAAGATAAGCTCCAAAGTTAATTTTTTTTCAAATTGATTTAGTACATAATTCATTACTTATACCCACTCTTCATTCTGAAATAGCTTCAATCATAGTTCTTATTTCAACTTGTGATATAAGAGTTGTTTGGTTTTTTATTCTCAGTCTTATTTTGGTTTGAATTGGTGTCTCCTAATTTCCTATTATATTCTCTAAATAAAAATTATTTTTTAAACTTTGATATTTTAAACTCTTTTTTCAGTATCATTGTCATAAAAATCCATATTAGAGCCAATATCAACAATATTCTACTCAAATTTTTCTTATTTTGGAATCTATTCTTAAAAATTTTGCTTGTTGCCATCTTGTGTTTCCTCACCTTGAACCTCAAAAAAAACCTCATATTTATGATTATTTTCACATATTTTAATATCATATTAGTCCAATATGTTATGAAACCTCCTATTCTAGAACTTGTACTCGCTTTCATTAGATAAGTATACCACAAAGACTCATTCATTATCTTTCTCTTCAAACCTTCCCAACTTACTTTTTTTAATATTTATAAATCATGGGCTTAAAAAACTTTTGAGGTTCTTAATAGTTGGATTCCTATTATACCACATATCATAAGGAGCATAATGTGTCTCGGGTCTCAAAAGGAATTGGTTCTGAATTTTTATAATAGTTCACACAACTTCTCTCTAAAAATATTTTGAGACTTTATTTCCAGTTAACATTATTTTTCCCATCTTAACAATGCTTATATTATTCCTCTCTAAAAAAACATTATTTTGGAGAGTATATAGAATTCTGAATTAATGATTTATTCCATGTTTGATAAGATAAATTTCAAATTAATCACATGTATATTCCGGGCCATTATCATATCTCAATTTTTTGATGAAGATTCTAAACTCTTTTTCAACTTGTATTTGGAAAATTTTAAACATCCCAATGGATTCTAACTTGTGCTTGATGAATATTAGATTGTTCAATAAATTATAATTAAAAAAATGTGATGAAATATAAATCAACTCTCATAGATTTTTTCCTCATGGGACCACATAAATTAGTGTGAATGAGTTTCAGTGTTCTGATAGAAATAATGACCACCTTTTTATGATATATGTGAGTCATGTTACCTTTCTAACATGTTACAAAAACAAAATTACTTTATATTCTCATATTGGGAAGATCTCTCAATATTTCATTATTTTGAATTTTTCTTAGGCTTATTTTTCCAAGATGACCAATCCTCTTATTCCATAACATACTCTCATCTTTTTCTCCCAAAAAATAGAATTGGTAGGATCGCCAATTAAAAATATATTTTCATTTGTTCTTTTTTCCTTGAGATGTGATCCTTCTGTAATTCAAGATTTTGATGATATATGATTAATTCTTGAAATTATCCTCATTCCCATCATCACAAATCTAACTAACACTCACAATATTTTTCTTCAACCCTTCTATATATAATACATTATTCAATTTCAAATTTTGAGCTTAAATTTCAGTCAATCTAATCCCCTTGATTTGTAGAGAAAAATAATTATTTAAGGTGAATAACCCTCCTTCACATTTCTTGATATTTTTTAGAATCTTCATATCACCTATAATGTGGGAAGAGAACCTATTATTAAGAACCCATGATTTTGTTCTTTTACTAGCCTTAAATGCAACTTCAACAAGACATGCTTTTTCTTCCTTGGGTTTTTGAATACCCTTTCTTTTTCATCATGGGAAACCTATCCTGGTAAAATTATTATACACTTCACTACATTATAACTCTATTTCTCACACCTTCCACATACTTCCTAGAGACACTCAAATTTATTTTGAGTTGGAAAGTTAGAAACATTTTTCTTGTATAGCCTATCTTCTCTAAGAATATAATTTCCCCTCCTCTAATGGACTTTCCCTGACTTCATGTATCATTCCAAGTAGTGAAATATTATACCATAATGTTCAAGAATTATTCCCAAACACTCCACAACACCAGTAATAGACTTAAAATATGAATCTTAAAGGGTTATAATAATTCTTCTAGAAATGTTGCCTTGAATTTTGTTCTTACAACATTGTATGGGTCTATTTTTTTGTTTAGGATTTGAAAATGTTATAGAGTTACTCATTTAATCTATTGATATATTATAATGTTTATCCTCATTTTTATTAGTCTATACTTGACCAAATTTAGAGATCAAATTTTTATGGTTACTAAAAAAATAATCACAGGTACAAATTTAACCTGATCTTTTGTGAAAGTTATCTCATATAATCTAAAGAATTTAGCCTTGACATCAGTATAATTTAAAAAATATTACTTAAACTTCTTTCATTATCATATTCAAGACACTTAGACAGTGTCTTATATAATTTTCTTCTTTCAAACTAAATTTTTCTTCAAGATATTTTCCCATCTTCTCATGTTTAGAAAATTTCACCCTGAATTTCTTGATTCCATCAATAGGGGATGCTTATTTCTTTTCAAACTCATTACACTTTTTAGTTACCTTCTTGTTTTATTTCACCAACTTTTTATTTTCTTACCTGAGCATGGTATTGTTCTAAATACAAGTTTCAAGATCATATTTTAACATTTTTTCCAGTTCATTTGGCTCCAAATTATCTTCTCTATTTCTTTAAGTGTTAAATACTTTCTCAATATGATCCATACAAACAGGTCAATTTCTCACCATATTCACTTTTAGATTCACTACTAGGTGAATAATCAAATTCTTCTTCTTTTCTCAATAGATCTATCTTATTAATTCAATAAAATCTATTCTGGCTCATTATAGAATTGAATGAAAATTTTGATAATTTATCCCACTCATTTATTTGAGGTTTCTCACTATATTCATATTCAAAATCAACTCCCTTCTTCTTAGTATAGTTAATGGAAAAATTCCCAATTCCATTTCACTTGTAGCATCTAAGTGGAAACTTTCCTTTCTTCTTTATCTTTTATTTTTTGAACCTCTTTAAAATAAAAGTGATGATTCTTTAATAGTAACCATCATCATATTCATTTTTATATTTACTTAAATCTACATCATCTATATTTTCTTTGATTTTCAACTTTCACATGGCCACAAAGGAAATTTCTCTTTAAATTTATTCTTGAAGGCTAGAAGTTTTCTCATCTCATAAGCTATGAGAATATTATACAATTTATCAAGTGAGAGACCTTCTATATCTTCAATAGTTGTGATCTATAGGTCAAAACTGTCTAGAAATTTTCTCGTGAGCTTTTTGATAATGGTAGGATCTTCATTTTTTTCACCAAATCCTCAGATATTACTCATAATTTCATCATCCCCTATAAAATAATCATCAATATTTTCTTCCTTATACATATTGATGTATTCAAACCAACTTATATAGATTTTTAATTTATCATTATTGACTATCATATTTCCTTCATAGTTGCTTTCCAACTTGTCCCATATTTATTTGGATGGTTTTTTTTAAGGTTGGGGTTGAAGCCTCATTTTTATTATTAAAGAAAATACCTCTTTCTAACTAGGTAGTGGGAAACCCATAACATAGCCCGAAGGCCCAAGACCAAGTGGTCTGAATACAAGGCCCGAAAGCCCATTTTTTGGCCCAAATGGATCTTCAGTAAATAGTACTTCTACAGTACCCGGGCTACTACAGTACCTTTGCCGCTACGGTTCCTGCTATAGTACCCTCTATCGCAACAGTTTCACCACTGATACAGTACTCAGGAATTCCTCCCCTACCCGAATTTGATCCTGGGTCATTTGGATGCCAAGCAGGAGCCTCTACCACTTGGGTACAAGCTTGTTGTCTTTCTTTGGATGATTGAAGTCTCATGACTTTTTTGTAAACCTTTTTTGAAATAGTCACTAAAGTATAGTTTTTTCTCTACCATCAACCTCCATATTTTTTTATCTATAAATTTTATTAGAGAATCCCCTTCAATGGATGGGAAACCAAAAACCGCATCATGTATAACCCCCAATCCAAGGGAAAGAATATATGACAACATTATATTCTTCCAACTATGATATTTATTTCCAAAAAATATAGAAATACTTCTGCTGCTAAAATAATTTAGATTTCCCATCATAATCACCCAAATGGATTAGATAGAGGGAACCTAGATCTGATACTAGTTAAAGTGTCTATGATCATATTACTCTACTAATAATGGGGAACAAATAAATGGAGAATAGTTTTTATAATTTCTTCCAATTTAAATCAATTTTCTAAACCTGTTAAAGTTAGATCCACTCAAATGTAAATTCTTAGTCTCGCTTGTGAATATAGAAAATGAAAGAGTAATGAACATGATGATTTTTACAAGGTTCAACCCCTTCATAGGAAACCTACTCTTTATCATGGATGGTTAGTCTCCCCAAACCATGAATTCTTTACTATAAGAAAAATTGTTTATGAGCTTATAATATTAATAGAGCATCACACCATGTTTGTCCAGGGTCACACTAGATTGATTAGTTTCACGCTACTTAGATAGAGATGGTGAAACTGGAATGAGAAATATCTAGTTGAAGGTCCACTTAATTTAATAACAACAAATGTGATCTTCCTATATGATCCTTTATAATATTCAAATACAACTTGATCACTCAATATAGCATCAGATGTTGATCTAATTATCGATTCTCAAAACTCAAATTAGATAACAAAATGCTTGAGCTCAATTATATGTAGATGATAGTTTCTGTACTTTGGGCCCCTGACTATCTTCTTCAATCACTCAATTTATTTGATATACAAAAATGATTAATCACTTCCCTATACATTTTCCTCTTATCAAAAAATAAAAAAATCATATACAATGATTTTATAGAATTTAAAATGATTCTAGAAAAACATTTATAGTTTATCCCTTTTCATTTCTTCCTCAACTGAATCATACACCATGATCTCTTTATTTTCATATCCATTTAATATATCATGCATGCACCATGATCACAAAATATTTTTCTTTTTTATTAACCTCGATCTCCAACACAATTCCATATTTACCCTTCTCTTCTTTTTTCAATAAAATTGAAATGAAAATGGATTTATAAAACTTTAGTAGCTCAAAATAATATAAGATAATCCACAAATAATACATTTTTCTATTCCAAGAGTACCCACCTTCATCTTCTCAAGAAAATAGATAGAACTCGATATAGTCTCATAATAGATCTTCTAAGATAAACTCAGTAGCTTGGACATTTAGATTCAAAAACTCAGTAATAATCACTTCAAAACTAGTTGTAAGTGATTATATAAATTATAAACCAGTGAAGTATCATCACACTTAAATACCAAAATGATTTTCTGGTGATCTTTCTTCAATAAACACATATTTTAATAACACAAAAATTATTTCAAATAAACTCAGCTTGAATATCCAGATATATATACACAAATATCTCCCTTTTGATTTTTTACTTGAAATAACTTGAATAATATTTTAAATTTGTTGTTATAATCTTTAAAGGTTAGTTTTAACATCATCAGATTTAATTTATTTAGAATATTCAAATTCTAGAAACTTATTTTTTTCATCCAGTGAGCTTCACCAAAATATATCTTAGTACTAAAGTCATATTCCATGGAATAATAATATTTTGTATGGCTTTGAATTCATATGAAATCCATAAAGGCTTAAGAAATGAAGTCATACGCTCAAACTTGGATGTCTTGTGAAATGTATGAATTCATACAAAATAACTTTAAAGAAAAATGAAATCTAATTAAATGTTATATGTGATTCATGAAGGCTTACATGATTCCTCGTAGAGTCTTAGAGTGATAAGTTATATATAAACTCCATACTTAGTTGATTTTTAGCACTTTGGTCACCAAATTCATACCTATAGGACTTAGCCAAATATAATAATTTTATACTTCAAAACCTTTTCATAGAACCTCTTCATTTAAACTCAATCCTTCTCAACATATCTCAAAAACATTTCAATTATCTCAAAAAACATCTCATCACCCTCTAATAATACTCAACCATGTTTGAAAACAAATTCAAACCTTCAATAACTCCAAGATCACTTTAATTTGTGGGTTCTCAAAGGGAAGATTTTATGTTTTTGAAAAGTTGTTTGATAAATAAGGGGTGTGTGTGGCCCATGTTAAACAGTTTTTAGATTTTAAATCCTTATGGTGGTTTAAAAATTATTCTTCTATAAAGAGGTTGGTTTTTAATGGAATTTTAGTGCGTGACTTTATGAATTTGATTTTAAGGTGTGTGCTAAAATATGATTTCAAGTGGTGCGGAGTGTCTTGACATCTCGAGCTTGTTTTTAAAGTCCCGTTTAACTCTTTTAAAGTAGTTGTTTCTAAAACATGTGATACCCTTGATTTATCCCCCTTGTGATTGATATAGTCATTATGGATTGTGACCCCTTAAGGGATGTTTTATATTGTGATATATTTATGTGATTATTCTTCTTGGATATAGAAAGGGTTTATTCCTTGTGATGGTATAGGATATGAGATAAGGTTAATTTAAAGGTATTTCATTATCATTGATTTATGTGATGATCATGTGATGATCTTGTGATGAGCATGCTTTGCTAGTTTTCTCACCTTCACCTTAACATTTCATGGGAATCCTGGGAGACTAAGTAGGGATCTAGATGAATGCATGTAACATATTATTACCTTGATCGGGTATGTTTTACGATTTTCTAAGTTCCCTTCTAGTTTTAAAATCCTTTTATGTGATTTTTCTGGGTTTACTACAGACTGCAAAATAGGTACACACCGTGTACCTGAAGTACACTCCATATACTTAGAGCTGTTTTTAGGTTGTGAATGGGGAGATCATGTCGTGAGATGGTACACATCATGTACCTGAAGTACATGTCGTGAAGGGCTTAAATGTCATTTTTTTAACCTGAGGCGATGGTTTTTTCAGCGTAACTTATCCAACATGGACTACATGTCATGACCAAGGGATACACGTCATGACCCAACCCACTCCTAGGTTAAAGTCATCCATTTGGGAATTTTTCTTAGTCATTTTCTATCCAAACTTTGTGTCTCTCAACCTAAGGTAGTTCTGGTTCATTTTTGAGAGACTCAACACCTTCCATATCGATTTGATCAGCTCTGGTTTGTCGTTGCTTCTATGATGCATCTCTTCGAGTAAGTGTTATCTCTAATTCTTCCTTGCGATTGATCGTGATAAAGACCCAGCCTTGTGTTATCAGATCCACTGATCCAAGTTGGATGTTTCTTGTTGTCCTCATCTAGATCCATTGTGAGATCTTGTCTTGAAGGTCGTTCCTTGGATAATTGTGGTGAAGCGGACATTCGTTCTTGAGGTACATGGGCTTTCTTCTATCCTCCAACCCCTTGTCTTCCATTTTTAATCAATACTTTGAGGTGCAGTTTTGATTCTAGGGCCTTCATTGATGGCATTGTTGGGTTTCTTTGCTTTTGGATTCCATTGTGGGTGTGTGCGACCTAAACTTTGAGGTAGGTGGTTCTGTCTCTAGCCTATGATAATGATCTTGATTGTTATTGCTTTATAAATTGATTTATGAAATTGGCATGATTATTTGTGTGTGTTGAAAAAGGATTTTGAAAGAGAAATGGGTTTTCCCTAGATTTTGATAAATGGATTTGTGAAATGGTTTTGAATGGGTTTTCAAGGCATTGAAATGGGTTTATGAAAAAGTGAACATGGGTTACCTTGGGTACTTAGGTGGAAGGTTTAGTTTGAGGTCATCGTCCATTGTCATTATTATCAATGAGGTTTTTCTTGGGGTTTTCCTTTGTTCCCTAGTCCCGTTGTTCTAGGAGACTGATATTTACATTTTGGGGGGATTAATCTTGGGGTTTTCCTCTACTTCCTAGGCCTGTTGTTCTAGGATCAGTTTTGTACACTTGATTATTATGGTACGAGTAGTTTGCTGCCTAGACCTATGGTATTCATTGGTGTTGTGATACATGTGATTCTGTTTTGTATTGCTTGGATTTCTAATTTAGCCTAGATATTCATGTTCATGCTTGTGTAAAATGATATGGAAATGTTCTTTGAAACTATTATACCTACATTTGTTTAGAACTATGGAAAAAGGGAAATGTTTACCATGTTTTATATAAAATTTCTTTACTAATTATCATGTCATGTTTTATTTTTAAAAATGAGCTTATAAGAATTGTTATACAGAGACTTGCTATGGAACACCTGGGTGGGATCCTACTAAGCCTGTTACCTCACACCCTGGGCACTGCTTCGGTGGTGCGTAGAACTTTTTTTGTCTTCCAGTACAAGGAAATGCAAGGCATCGCGGTGAGGCGGTGAGGTTCATGTCAGTTGGGATGGGTAGATGGTGGTGAGATGGTTGGATTTTGTCCATTCCATCATTGGAGTAGTTGTTTGTTTTTGAGTCCCTTGTAGTCGGACTTGTCTTTTGGAGTTTTTAGTTGTTGTTTTCATTATGTTGTTTCTGTTGTTTTCCTTACATTTATGGCATATATATTTGTTAGTCTTCCATTTTTCTCCATTTTCTATATATATATATATATGTGTTATGTGGTCATTCAGGTTGAGAAAAATAGTTCCCTTAGTTTTGTTGTTCGATGCATGGGTGCTTGTCATCAGCCCGTGGGGATTGGGAACACCCTTTGGGTATGTGACGGATCGGGTCGGGAGTCGGGTTTCAGGGCAACCCATGTCAGTTCATTACAGTACAAGCCTTGGTGTAGATTATTTTTTGACTAGGGAATGTTACCCAATTAAATGAAATGATCTCTAATGGGATAGATTATGTTGTCTGAGGTAGCCACGTGCCCTCGAGATGGATTATATATTGAAGGAAAACCGAGATGTTGATGGGTTGTTTTAGGCTGACCTAGAGTTTTATGTTTCTAGTTCAGATCATGTTACTTTAGTCCTAGGGAGTTTCCCATGATGATTATAATCTTTTTTTAATTATTTAGGGAATCTCATTCCATGACTTGTTTGTATCCACTAGCCTTATTTTGAGCACATGATGTGGTTACTTGGTTGGTGAACTTTTATTACAATCAGTTGATATTTGGGTTCCTACTTGTGATTGAATTTCACTTTGGTTATGATTTTAGTTTACTTTCAAAAATGATTTATAAAAAGGTTTGGAAAGGGTGGTTTTAAAGGAATAGCATGGTTTTTATGAAAAAATGGACATTTCTAAGAAAATTTTTGGGAAAGAGGAATGAAAAAAGGGTTTGGATTTGTTTTCATGGTTTTAAAAGTTTATTTTCAAAGGTGTGAACATATTTATTTTAAGTGTTGGTTCTACCCTTATTTCATCTAAAAATGGTGGTTATTTTATAAAAGTGGTTATGACATGATATTTGGTTCTTATTATGCTCGCACGTGCAAACTTATATTATAAATTATGTTCAAATTACCATTTATGAACTATTTTATGAAGGGAATTATATATAATCCTTAGTGAGGTCCTACTGGGCATGATTCGCTCACACCCTACATGTACACCGATGGGTGTGTATATGCAGCTTTTATGTTTTCTCCTAGCTTCCCAATATTTGATTTCATTCATTGGATATTTGTTGGGTCCATTGTTGGATGTGGGATATGGTGAGTGATTATGGGTCACATGGAGGTTTTACCGGAGGTGTTCAAGTTTTTTTTTTACTTTGGAATGTTGTATCGACTAATTTGGCTTGGTATATTTTATCTTTTATTCTCTTTGTATCTGCTTTCACTGTATTTTATTTGGGCATCCTAGTTGTATATATCATATGGATGTTTTATTTTATTATGCATGTTTGGATTGATTTTTTTTATCTTTGTGTTTATATAATCATATAAGGTAGAAACTATTCCCACATGTTCATTCTTGTTACCCAAACACTAGTTTACAACACGTGGGGATTGAGAACACACATTAAGCCTAGTGGAAGATCAATTCGAGTATTGATTTGGTGGTAGCCTAGGTCAGTTCGTTAAAAACCATTTCTCAGAATCATAACTTTTAATGGCCTCTTGTTAGTTAGTAGGTTCATATATTATAAACATTATTTCGTCATCATTTTCCATAAGAAACCCATATCACATGGGATTATAATGAATCTTACCAAACCTTTGAGGCACTTGTGTTACTTGAGTTGGTTATTCTTCTATAATTCTTTGTGGAACTGGCACAACATCCATCTCAAGAACACTTTCTGTTTGTTGGTATTGAAATTCTCCAAGTTCAATTTTCCTCCCACTGACTACTTGATTCATGTGTTATTGATTAATGAAAACACAATCTTGAGCCACAAACACTTTGTGTTCAATAGGGTTGTGGAAATAATATCCTTTTATTTCTTTGGGATAACCAACAAATAAGATTTTTTCTAACTTGAGGCCTAGATTATCAAAAACCAATCTTCTTACAAGTGCTTCACAGCCCCAAATTATCATAAAATATGTAATAGGACATTTCCTAGTTCATATCTCATATAGTGACTTTATGAATAATTTAAATGGAATGTGATTCAGTAAGTATACAGTAGTCTCTAGACCATAAACCCGTAATGAAATAGGAAGGTCACACCGACTCATCATCGATCTAACCATGTTTAATAGGGTAATATTCCTCCTATCAAACACATCATTTCACAATTTTGTTCCAGAAGGAATGATTTATAGAACAATTCTACGATCTGTCAGATGATCGGTGAATTCCTAGCTCAAGTATTCGCAACCCTGACCTGATTGGATAATCCTAATAATTTTTCCGAATTGAATCTGCTCTTCGTTCTGAAACTATTTTGAACTTTTCAAAATTCTCATACTCATGTCTCATTAGAAACATATAACCATACTTACTAAATTCATTGATAAAAGGAAAAATTACTTAAACCTAACACTTTCTTAAGTACTCATTGATCCATATACATCACTATGTATAAGAACTAATTGTCCACTAGCCCATTCACCTTTTCCACTAAAAGTTGTTTTGTTCATCTTAACTAAAAAACAAGATTCACATGTATCAAATGATTCATAATTGAATGATTACAACAATCCATATATATAAAGTCTTTGGATGTATTTTTCATTTATATGTCCAAGGTGACAATTAAAAAGGTATGTGAGACTATAATCCACCATGAATTTCTTATTTTGAATGTTATATATAAGATTATCCATATCTAGAATATATATACTGTTTTTCATGTTTCTAATTCCATAAAAAATTTCATTATTATATATAGAACAACCCTTGTTCTTAATAACAAATGAAAATCTCATCTTATCTAGACAAGATACAAAAATCAATTTTTTTATGGTGGGAACATAATAACAGTTCTTTGATTCCATAATTAATCTACTTGGTAGTCATAGATCATGAGTGATGAGTTTCAATGCAGCAACTCTTACTCCATTGCTGACATGAAGATATAAATCACCCTTTTTCAATTCCCACTTATCTCTTTAGTCTGTGTTTATCAACAAAAATGTGTAATGCACACCTGGTATTCAATATTTAGGAGTCAAAGTTGGTGAAATTTATCTCTATAACATCCATATTCTAGTGTGCAAAATTCTTCTCTTTGAGAACACTTATCAACCTTAGGTACAAATCTAAAACTATTTTATAGGTCATGCCTATAAGAGATATCAAAATGATTAACATGATGTATTCCAATATCTACAATAAAGACATGTCTATGGGTGAGTATCAAGTATAATATCTTTTTATCAATGACTTTTAATTAAAATACTTTTTCTAAAATGATGGCCTCACATATCATACACATTTAGTGATCCAAGATCAATATTTCACTAAGAAATGACCCCACTTCAGTATAAAACTCACCGCTTTAGTTATTTAGGTAGTATAACTTATCAGTCACAATAGTTGTAACTCTTAGATGGTTTATTGAAGAACTCTTTGTTCATATCCATTATATGGATAATACTCGACTTTATTTATCTGGTATCCTAACCTTTAGGGTTTCCCGGCTAAGTGTCTCTCAAAGATCACAATGGTATGTGGTCACACAACCCTTAGGATTAACCATATCTACCATGCATTACATAATATAATTAAATCATGGGAATGCTTTGGCATGAAACTACCTGGTTGGATGATCGGGGTCTTGACATATGCTTTCTTTGGAAGAAATCTCACATTTAGCATTTGAGGAGTTTTCTTTCAAATCCTCGTCAATTCAATATACATCATATACATATTAAATTCATAACTATTGCATCATGTGCAATATTTATTATCTTATATTTTATTTCTTTGTGCACGTATTCTTATATTGATTTAATTTTTCAATTACTATTCCATCCACCAAATTAATATGTTTACAACATATTAATATGGAACTCTTTACACAACTCATAATTTGTGTTAGTCAAATATAAAAACCCAAACATATTCATATATATCCAAATGCATCCTGTACATGTGGTACACACACTCTTTATTTAAAGATTTAGAATTATATGAGACAAACAAACTCCACAATCTCATGATAGATAGTAGGGTGGTGATGGAAAAGGGAAGTCAAAAGATGGAAGGAAGATGGGAGGAAATGAATTGGTTTGCTGACATGAAAGATGGGAAAGAAGGGGAAGGCATAAATTGAGATTGGGGATGGAGGAATGTGTATATGTGTTCACGCATTTTGGTAGTGCATGATTTTATTAAAAATATTATTAATTTCATTATTTTTTAGACTTCCTATTATTAAAACTAGTACCTCACCCATGCATTCACACAACGCTTTAAATAAATATTTAATTTCAAAAAGCAATAATAGTTTGAAAATAAAAGAGTTAAAATTAATTTAAAATATGTTAAAATTACAAGGTAGTAATAGATAATATTGAAACATTTTTAGAACTTGTTAGACATCATCATAATAGTATAAAACATAAATGAGATATGAAAATGAATGAAAATTTATTTTGACCATTGAGAAATCATATACATGAAACCACATACATTTAAGGTAATAAAAAATAATAATATTGAATTAGGTACATTTCATTGAGAAGTGAAATATAAAAGATTCATTTTGAAATGAAGAAAACATTAAAAAATATTTTCCCAATAATCATTATTTCTGAAATGATGGTTGACTTATATAACAACATAATCTATTTTTAATAGTATTTGGTCAAGGATTCCAATAGTTGTGTGAGTTATTGCTACAATGAAACCCCTATTCTGAATGTTGAGTTCATAATGTTGTGAATCCCTATAGCAGTTAGTATCAGTGAGTAAAAAAACTGGGATAAAATATTTTTTTTAAATCATATATTGAAAAAAAATTAGTAGAAGCTTTATGGAATAAGAAATTATTTTGGGTATTTATGATAGATAATTCTTTTACATTACTAAAAAAATAAATGAAACGAATAATTGAAATTCTGGTCATTATAATAAAAAAACCCAATATTAGTGTGGAAACTAAGTGGCACTATTTAAAAATGATTTTTCACCCATTCTCATCCATTGGATTCCACAACTATGTCATTCTGTCATCGTTACATTGAAGTGCATGCAGATGCCCATTACCACGAATGGATGGTGCCCCTTGCTTGTGGGTTGTGCACCACTGTGCCTGTAGATGAATGATCCATAAGCCGCACCAACCTACAACACAAACTATTAATTGCCTTGAATTTATTTTACCAATCAACACATTCACTCAGTTGAAGACTAAATTTTTTCCAATCCTATTTATTGAGTAATCATGCTGCTAAAATATTGATATAAACCTTTAGCATGCCATTTAATAATAAACAAAAGTCAACACAAAAAACAAATCAAATCAATTTAACTCAATAAAAATAATCCATTATCGCATTAGAAACAACACAATAAAAATGGATGCTCTCCCACATATCCATCTTCTCCATTACCACAAATGTATGGTTCCCCTTGGTTGTGGGTTGTGCACCACCATGCCTACAGATGAACCAATCATAAGTCGCACTGACCTATAGTAGAAAATGTTAATTGCCTTACACTGATTTTACAAATCAACACATTCACTCAGTTGAAGGATAAAAGATTGATATAAACACTAATCATTCCATTTAATAAATAACAACAATCAACACAAAAAACAAATCAGATCAATTTCACTCAATAAAAATAATATATATCACAGTATAAACACAATAAAAATGATTATTTAGAGATTTAAATCAATTTTTTCTAATACAAATGATTTTTTTTATCTAATTCAAAAAAACACAGCTATGAAATTAAAAAAATTAAGAACATAGAATGGAAAACATCTTCTCATGATATGAAATAATGATCAACGTAACTTGATTTTATACAAAGAAAACAAACATGCATATACAAAAATATACTATGTTTTAACAAACTTGCTTCCAAAATTAGGAATAAGAACATACTTTGAATGAAATACATGCAATGCTAGTGAGCAGAAGATATGGGGGAATCGATTTTACCTAAAATATTGTGAATTGGCTGCATACACCCAAAAACCTCATCATAACTGGAATAGATGGATTCATTGCTTGTCATGTTGCAAACAAGATGGTCCATAACAATCCTAAATACAAGATTCTTGGGCTAGACAGGCTCCTTTACTGTTCCAAGTTGAAGAGGGAATTTGAAGTGTTGACCTGGTTAATTTTCTACTCATTGCTGAGTCCATTGACATGATAATGTACTTCAAAGTTCCTACTGACAAACCCACATTATGCTTCAAAATCTGGATAAAAAATGATTGTTATGGCTTATGGTAAGTCATATGGGCTACCTGTTATAATGAATCGGGGGGAAAATGTTTAAGGAGAAGTGTGTGTGTACAGATCATATAGAACAATTTCATATTGATTCATAAAATTTATATATGAAATTCATAGTTTATGAATGATGAATATTTTGAAAATTTATAAAGCGTATACTATAGAAAGCAGTAGTGAGAAATATATATAGGTGTAATAGCTGGAATTATCATTTTTGGTCAGACTCGATGAGTAAATAGAAAATTATATTTTGCATGAATTCAAATGCAATGCATATGTCATATATGTACATGAAACATATATTTTGAAACAGAATTAAAAATCTATGTTGCATATATTAAAAAACATAGCATATATATTTATAAATAGAATTATTTTTTCTTAAAATATGAATTCAAATAAAAAACTTTAACAAACTTTCTTACAGAATTAGAAATAAGAACATACTTTGAATGAAAGACATACAAAGCCGATGAACAAAAGTTATCATGTTATCGATTTTACCTGGAATGTAAGGGGATTGGTGCAAGGAGTTAACAAAAATTTAGAAGAATTAGATTATTGAAATGGATGAGAAATAAATGAAAAATCTAATAAACCATATCCAAATGAAAAATCAAAATGATGGAAAATTAGAGAAGAAATGAGAAAATAAATCAATAAAAACAAAACCTAAATGATGGAAATACAAAGTTTACATGAAGGATGTGAACTAAGAAAGCATACTAGAACACTTAAATCAAAAGGAGCCCGAGACAAGTGGTCCACCATAGTTCGAATATTGGAAACGGTGACTTGAAAATAAGGCTCAGAATACTGTAAATTGATAGAGCTCATAATACTTTAAGTCAATGGAGGTAGATGTGGGAACATCATAGACAGGAGGGAGGAGAGCAGGGAGGTCAACACGTGAACAATAAGCATGAGCAAGGGAAAATGCTTGGACATGAAGGCATGAATAAGAGGTGGCCACCTAAAAAAAAAGAAATAACAGGTTTATGACCATAAATATGAACAGAAAACTAATATCATCACATAAAAGCTTGGTTTTCATATCTCATCATCAAAAGGATATCAATAATCATAAAAACATATAAAAAATAAAATGATAGTTGAAGAAGACATGTAAATGATTATATTTTCAATAAATGTCAACATCACCTCATATAAATAGCAATAACAAAATATGTCATTCTTTTTTATAATATGGATAATCATGCATCATTTAAGAGGGGAATGAATTAAAAAATAATAATACTAATAACAAAAAATAAAAAAAATTATGAAGGGAATCTCATCTCTCATAATACATAAAACCAAATATAAGTAGTTTCACATATTCAGATGTCATAATTTTTTTTTCTCTCTATTCTAAACTACATGGAAGTAATATAAGAAAATGATAATAGAAATAAATTTCGGCAATGGATTTATTGTTTATAATAGAAATAATTAAAATTAGAATTAAATTCTTGAAGGGAAGATTATTGTTCATACCTGAAACTGATTATAAGTTTTTTAACTTATTGAGACCATATAACAAAAATATTGTTCTTTTTCAAATGTCTAGAAGTGAAAGAAGAAATAGATAATGAAAATTAATATGGGTAAAAAAATTGATGTTCCTCTACTGTGAAATGAACAAATAAATAAGTCAATGAAGTTAACATTTTTCAATTAACCGTTTGAATACTAAATGCATAGACTAAAATAATAAATCACTTTTTAAATAGGAAATAGTCAATAATTTCAGTAAGGGTTCGGTGAACTAGAATAGTGATTAATTTCAGTAAGGGTTCGGTAAAATAAGAAATCACTTTGATGATTAAATGTAGTAACCAGATGACAAAAAATGATGAACAAAAATAGTGAAATTCACTAACTGAGGAGATTTTGACTTGAATAGGCTCATAAATGTCCATTAAAGAGGGCACAAGATTAGATATTATCTAACAGTAACATGCAACCTTCATCCCTTCCGAGCATTCTCCACAGTAACACTAACAAATAGAAGGGAAATGAATTAAGTTAATTGATTTAGTGTGTTTAAAAATTTGAATTAAAATGTTGAAGGGAATCTCGTTGTTCATACCTCATACCAAATAGAAGTTGTTTCACTTTTTTAGATCACATAACAAAAATAATGTTCTCCTTTCTCAGATTCCTGAAAGTGAAAGAAGATGTAGATAATGGAATGAGAAACCCTATTAATGTAAGAGAACATTATTACATATAACAATACTGATAATAGAAAACAGTTGAAACAAATATACATAACAAAAAATATATGAAACAATGATTGCATAGAAGATGCAGAAGAATAGCATATCAAGAAAAGATATTAACTTGAATAGGCTCATAAATGTCTATTAAAGAGAGCACTAATTCACATCTTGTGTAACTATGACTTGCATCCCACATCCCTTTCGAGCATTTTCCATAGCAACACTAACAAATGGAAGGGAAATGAATTTAGGTAATGGATTTACTATGTTTAAAAGTAATGAAAATTAGAATTAAAATGTTGAAGGGAAGCTCGTTGTTCATACCTGAAACCAAATTGAAGTTGTTTCACCTTTTTAGATCACATAACAAAAAAATAATGTTCTCTTCTCAAATGCGAGGAAGTGAAAGAAGATATGGATAATAGAATGAGAAACCCTGTTAATGTGAGAGAACATTATTATAAATAACAACACTGATAACAGACAACAGTTGAAACAAATATACATAACAAAAAATACATCAAACAATGATTGCATAAAAGATCGAGAAACAGAATATATCAAAAAAATATTGATGACATGCAAAAAAACAATAAATGAAACAATATGTAAATGAAAATATAAATAATATTGAGAATCAATTACCTCGAGTCTTTGATGCCATTACATTCAAAAATAAGAGAAGATGATAAAGAAACTTGAATCATAGAAGACATGTAAGGTCATTTCACACCGTTTTAATAATCATGCAATGTAGAATCAGAGTAGAGGTTCAGAGTAACATTACAATTGGTAGAACATAAATAAAATAATGAACAGGTGAATAGATACTGGATAACAAAATGAAATATATGCCCTAATTTGTGAATTTGTAAATCAAAAGTACTGTAATAACATATATGAAAAAGATTTTAGTGAAGGGAAATACTAAAAATTGAAGATGAGATTATTTCCATTATATTAGACCATCCCCAATGGAGCGTTAAAAACACCATTTTGAAGTAAAATACCCCCTCCAACCGAGTGCTAAATCCAGCGTCAATTTGGAGGGGAGGTACAGTGGAGCGCTATATTTGGCGCTCCCTTGTAGAGCGCACTGCATCACTGTTTGTAATTTTTTTTTAATTTTTTTGTATTCCAAGTCATCATATTTAATTAAAAGTAACGAATATATTGATATAATATTGTTTTTAGAGTTAAAAATAAATTTATGGGTTGGAGTAGTTTTCACTGTAGATACTTCATTTTAGAGTAACCCTTACTCCATTTTGAAGTTTTGGGTTGGAGATGCTCTTAGGAGAACATATCTATTGCATAGATCTGGATCTGTAGAAAGATAGGTGAATAAATATTGTTTGAAAAAATTGAAATAGATGTTGTAATTGGTGAATGGGAAAAATAGATGTATTTTAACGACGGAAGAAAATTTATTAAACAAAGATAAATACTAAAAACTGGACAATAGAGAGAAACTAAATATAGATGTTTTGCAGTAGATCATGTTGAATGTGGAGGAATTATTGGGTTACCAGAGGGAAAATCAGGGACGAAATGTATCCATAGACTAAGCTATATCTGAGATGAAGTTGTTGCACACGGATCTGGGGGTTGAGATACCTGTGGAAGAGTGGCTTACCATCGATGATTGATTAATATACCAAGAAGCACAGAGCGGAGATCGGAGAGAAGAGAATGAACCTCTTCACTCGAGACCTCACTGTCCATACTTCCTTGGCTCGATGTGCAAAGCCAGGAACTCTCCGTGAGTATGCCACCGATGATTCCCCCCGACATCAATGTCCGAAAAGGATCTGAAATCCATGTGATGGGTTACTCGCTATGCGCTCTCAAGCACGTGAACCCTAGATGGAGCGCGGGCCCTAGGTGGAGCGCGAGACCTGGTCGTGGAAGAACCGAAGGTGTAGTTTTGGGTTGCGGATGAACCAAAGGCGGAGGATCCGAAGACAGAGGAGACAAAGGAGGACGAGCCGAAGGCGGAGGCGGAGCACGCAGAGGTGGAGCATGCGGTGGCGGGGCAGGCGGCTGGAGAGGAGATTCGGGAACAGGAGCGGGATTCGGCGTTTTTTTAGGATTTGAAGGGAGAGTTTGAAGTTTTAGGTGACGTGAAAGTAAGCCATGTTTAACATATATATATATAATAGATATAATAGATTTTATGTCTATATTTATTTATTTTTAATTAGATCGACGATGAACGATCATTTTGTCCACCGCTGCTCCCGAAGGTGTCTGTCCACTGCTGACGAAGATAA
Source organism: Viscum album (assembly GCA_963277665.1). Lineage (NCBI taxonomy): Eukaryota > Viridiplantae > Streptophyta > Magnoliopsida > Santalales > Viscaceae > Viscum > Viscum album. The sequence goes on from OY728158.1 coordinate 394,753,555, forward strand.
GCGTAAGCTCAAGTTCGGGAGAGGTAGTGGGTGTGGAAAATGGAATGGGAGGGCAAAGCGAGCTTGACGAGTCGGTTAATGGCGGTAAAGCAGAGGTCAGGGAAGAGCTACACCGAGATAGCAGAAGAAACGGGACTCACCAACGTCTATGTTGCTCAGCTGCTCCGGCGCCAGGCCCCACTCAATCCCGAAACCGCCCCCAAATTGCTGCGGTCGCTCCCAGAGCTCTCCGGAGATCTGGTCCAGGCAATGATGAAGATTCCATTGAGATCCTACGATCCCAATTTGATCCAAGACCCATGCGTTTACAGGTATCTTTTATTTTTTCCCCTCATTCTGTAATCTTCTCTACGATAGCTGTGATTTCTGCACCCGAACAGATTGAGATAATTCTGTTCGTTATGAGACGACTGGTTGGCATGTTTGGAGTTCACGGCTGTTTTAGTGATCGTGATCTCTCTGCAGGAACTTTTGCATACTGTTCCTTTATTGATTCTGAAAGGCGTTTGAAAATTAGTCAGTTTCAGTTTAAAAACTGAAAGTTGGATTGAATTCTGATGAAAATTTCATTTGTGTTGGCAAGATCAAATTTTTTTCGAGTTGCCTTACGATATTTTTATTTTATTTTGCTTTTTTATGTACAATTACCCTAAAATACTTAATAATATATTTTTACACCCTAAAACATTAACCATTTGTGCAATGAGATCATACCGGTATAAGCATTTTCGGTATTAAATTGCACATTAAAATATTATCATGATTCAATATACCAAAATTTTATTTTACAAGATTTACTTAAATCCATTTTTTGTGTTGGACTTACAGCCTAGTCTCGGCGTACCTAGAAGGGGTCATAACAAGTTACTCCTAAATGTAAACACTTGGTTATTAACTTTAAGCCTTTGGAGCTTAACCTTTCAAACCGACCATACCAACAAACTAAAAGCTCCGTCTTAATAAGTTCAATAGTTTGATAAAGATCTCTTTCTCTGTGCTCAAGTGTTTTATGGTTTTTCTCATTACAAATACGATGAGGTCAAGGAGTAGAGTCATATGTTTCCTAAGGGCCCCACCGCCACACGACTTGATTTACCCAACCATTGAAAAGAAAGAGAAAAATTACCTTTTTAGCTCCAACCACGTGTTGAAAAGAAAGAGCAAAATTACCACATGTTGAAAGAACTCCTGGCTTCCTTAATTTTTCAGCAGTTGAAAAAGAGCTGCAAGGGTGTATGCCCTTCTTCCAACCAAAATTGCAACATGTGTCTTAGCCAAGATTCTTAAGTTTATCATCCGTGCACAATTTACCGGTGATGATGAATGTTGGATGCTTGGTCAAAAGAGAAATTAATATCACAACATGCATCAATGATGAACATTTATTTTAAACAATAAATGTTCCGTTATTTGATTTGATCAACATGAAATAATTAATATGATTTAATTGACTTAAGAAAGACGATAAATGCATTGTGTTGATGATAGGTAACAAGAGGACCGACTTCTTTGTATATAGAGAAATGTAAGAAAATGGCTACAACGAAAATACAAAGGGGAAGAACGCACTCGAGAGTTCCCCAGGAAGCTCTCACTCAAGTTACTGTCGATTCTAGGCTAAAAACCGAACAAACTAATCCCTTCCTACGTGCCTGCCTCTCACCCCCTGCTTTTATTTATAACGGATCTCTCCCTCCATGTGGCCCCAACTTTTACTAACAATATTCTCACAATATCCCCCCCTCTAACAACATCCTCCCTGTAAAGACACACACACCCTTGGGTCCTATCACTGGACGACCCTTGAAAACAGTCTTGTCCTTAAGATTTAATGAAGAGTTCCCTTGGTCTCAGTCTGTTTACCCCATTCAACTCCTTCATCCCCATCGCCATCATCATCTTCACCCAACAACAACACCGTCAACTCTGGATTTGCACACCGGTGCATGGGGTTATAGGGCAACTGTCGGGCAAAAATCCCTCGAGGCATCGTGTCAGTGTTTTTGGGGTGTTCGTGTTTGTTGAAAAAACCAGATGACCACAAATTAGTATGGATGATGTTTCCAAAACAGATGTTTAAGGTGGCGCAGTTTCCCAGTGCTTGCTATATTTTTGAACCTCAAAATCGGGAGTTTGTTTTATGGTAAAGGAAGGTTTTCTGCAAAGGAGTTCGCGGACCGCGAAGCGCAATTCACGAACCACGAAGCATGGAGTTTGTGGACCGCATAGTAGCGCAACTGCACTATGCGGACCGCAAAAGAGGTACGCGGAACGCAAAGGAAAATCAGTAAAAGAAGAGTTTTCACATAGCAGCGCTATGCAGACCGCGAAGCACGCTACGCGAACCATGTAACAAAATTAGTTCGCGGGAGACTCGTCGTTTGCGGGAGGCTCATCGTTCGCGGGAGGCTCGTTGTTTGCGGAATTGAGGCGTTGATTTAAGGAGCCGCAAATGGTTTTTTGTTTGTGGATGACATCAGTCGCCACAAAGGATTAAGGCGCTATGCGGACCGTATAGCTGTTCGTGGTGAAGGCTGTTCCACAACGGAGTTTTGGTTATTTGTGATTAGCGGGTTTTGCGAGATTTATTTGCTTATATAAAGGACCTTAATCACATCATTAGAAAGAGCGAATTTCATTAGAGAAAATCATCACTGCTGAAAGAATTCGGGGAAGTCCGAAGTAGTTCACGAGATAGAATTCCGCGAAGGAGATAGTTGGCGAGGACAGTTCGCAAAAGGGGTTTGCGGTGCTCGGTAGCTTGCTCGCAAAGGAAAAGAGACCGCATAGCAGAGGCGGACCGCGAGGCATCAGTCGTCCTCGAAGCATGGGTGATTCGCGAAGAAAAAGTCGACCGCAAAGCACTCGCGCCATGTGGTGCAAGGCAGTTCGCGGAGGATGCAAGACAGTTCGCAGAGGATGCAAGGCAGTTCGCGGAGGGAGCATGGAAGTTCACGGAGGGACTAAAACAGTTCCCGAAAACAATTTCCAAAAACCAGCAGTACGCGGAAAAGTGGATTTCATCTACCAGGTGAAAACATGACTTCAATAGAGCATCTACCTACAATTGATGATGCATTCATTATTGATAACGAAGGGACCTACATGTCCATAAACTGTGTGTGGATCCTTTCCTGAGCAGTGAACAAATAAAGAAGAAGGTGATCCTTTCCACCGACAGTGAACCATCGAAAGAGAGTTAAAGAGTGATCCTTGGGAAAGAAGGCGAATTTTTGTTGATGATGAAAGAAGCTTTAACGTTGTATCAAATTGTGAAGAGTGGTCAACAAATCCAAAGAGGGAGATTGTTGGGAAAAAATTTCTCGAGGCACCTTGTCGGTGTTTTTGGGGTGTTTGTAATTGTTGACAAAGCCAGATGACCGCAAATCAGTATGACCGGTGTTGCCAAAACAGATGTTTTAGGTGGCGCTGTTTTCTAGTATTTGCCAAATTTTTTGGTCTCAAAATCGGGAGTTTGTTTTATGGCAAATGAAGGTTTTATGCATAGGAGTTCGCGGACTGCGAAACATGGAGTTTACGGACTGCATAGTCGCGCAGCTGCACTATGCGGTTCGCAAAAGAGGTACGCGGAACGACGAAGGAAAATCAGTAAAGGAAGAGTTTCCACATAGCAGCGCTACGCGAACCGCGTAGTGAAATTAGTTCGCGGAATGCTCGTCGTTCGCGGGAGACTCATCATTCGCAGGAGGCTCGTCGTTCGCGGGAGACTCATCATTCGCGGGAGGCTCGTCGTTTGCGGAATTGAGACGGTGATTTAAGGAACCGTAAAAGGTTTTTTGTTTGCTGATGACATTAGCTGCCGTAAAGGATTAAGACGCTATGCGGACCGTATAACATGTCGTGGTGAAGGGTGTACCACAACGGAGTTTTGGGTATTTATGATTAGCGGGTTTTGTGGGATTTATTTACCTATATAAAAGACCCTAATCACATCATTAGAAAAAATGATTTCATTAGAGAAGATCATCGCTACCGGAAGAATTCGAGGAAGTCCGAAGTAGTTCGTGAGGTAGAATTCCGCGGAGACAGCTCATGAGGACAGTTCGCGAAAGGGGTTTGCGGGGCTCGGTAGCTCGCAATGGAAAAGAGACCGCATATCAGAGGCAGACTGTGAGACATCAGTCCTCCGTGAAGTAGGGGTGATCCGTGAAGAAAAAGTCGACACCAAGGCACCCGCGCCACGTGGTGCAAGGCAGTTCGCGGATGATGCAAGACAGTTCGCGAAGGGAGCAAGGAAGTTCACGAAGGGACGAAAACAGTTCGCGAAAGCAATTTCCGCAAACAGTATGAAGAAAAGTGGATTTCATCTACCGGGTGAAAACAAGACTGCAACAGAGCACCTACTTACAATTGAGGATGCATTCATTATTGATAATGAAGAGACTTATATTTCAATAAATTGTGTGTGGATCATTTCCAGAGCAGTGAGTGAAGGAAGTGAAAGAAGATGATCCTTTCCACCGGCAGCGAGCCATCGAAAGAGAGTTAAAGAGTGACCCTTGAGAAAACAATGAGCTGACTCTAAATATTGTAAAGACAGTGAGCCTGTGCATAGAAGCGATCTTGCCCAACCTTGTATTTTGGCAGCGAGGCTTAGTGGATTTGGTACATCGACACATTGCCGTTGTATGCTCGTTGAATGTAGCCCAGTGAGGGTGAACCAAGTAAAATCGCTGTGTCTCGTGCATAATTTCATTTCTGTTCATGCATTGCTACTGAAAAAGGAGAGAATAGTGTTTTGTTTAACAATGAAACAAGATCCGAATGGACAATTGTTTGAATCTGTCATATCTGTCTCCGTCATCATCTTCACCCAACAGCAACACCCTCAACTTTGGATCTGCACACCGTGTATGGGTCTATAGGGCAGCCCACATCGAAAATATAAGCCCTTGCTTTGTTTATCCTCCCATTCTTGAGTCATTAAGTGCTGAACAACGTGCTCGCTTAGGGTTGGTTGAATTAGAGCGTCTCGTCGAAGTCCAATCGCAATCCCGTTTCGTTTGACTTGAGGAAAAGTGGTTTTGTTTTGTTGGTGTGTCCCCAGATGGCCTGGTGGTTGACATGTTCAGCTTTCCGCACCTTGCTAACATGTCGTGACTCATTTCCATGGAATAGAGTGCCCACGCCACCCGTGACAAGCTCGACATGGCGAGCTAGCCACATCGCTTGTAGCCGGGTCTCTGGGTTATGGATGCGAACCCAACTGCGAATATCTTACTGCAGACCATGCAAGAAATACCCGATGTATTGTGACTCATGCAGGCGTGGTAGTAGCACGCTTGATATTTGAATTGTTCAATATACTCCGAAATGGATCCCTTCTGCTGAAGAGTTGCGAGTTCTTCGTACAGATTTTGAATGTCCAAGCTGCTGAAACATTCCATTAACTCCGTTTTGAAAATTGGCCATGTTAAATTTGGGTGCACTTCGACAAGAATTGTAAACTAGTGAATAGCCACGCCATCAACTCCGTTTTGAATATCAATCATGTTAAATTTGGGTGCATTTCGACAAGAATTGTAAACTAGTGAATAGCCACGCCGTCCATACTACCTGTGCCAGCACCAGTTTCGCAGCCTCAGTGGTCTGCTGAATTCGAAAGTACATCTCAGCTTGTGCGATCCAGCCTTGTGGATCCGTGCCAACAAAGACAGGAAGCTCAATGTGGCGTGCCATTGGTAGGTGGTCGGCTATACCGGCCGAGTCGCGTGTCGGCCCAGTTGCGGGCTCTGCTGCCAATCCGTTGATGGTGACCCCACTTGAACGCGTAGCCGACTCCTCTGTGTTGATTGTTGGATGCGGTTCGTCCAGCAGTGGTTGCTTCTCCAGTCGTCGAAGCAGATTGACCATGAATTGGTGGAGGTTCGCCATATCCAACATGTCCTACTTGAAAGCACTTGTTGTCGACTCCAAACCAATTACTGTTGATTCCTGGCGGTCGATGCGCTGGGCCATTCCAGCTTCAACGCGTCCCACACGTTGCTCGATTCCTTCAAGGTGAGCTTGGAGCCTCGTCTACATTGTCATAGGAATTGTTGTGGGATGTCTATGCGGAGAGCCGAGGAAATAAAAAAAACTGGCAAATTGCATGTTGTCTAACGCGAGTCGGCCGAGCACCCCATCTCGGTATGCCATGCGGTAGTGGGCGCTTCGTTTGAGCGAACTCACAGTATTGTGTGACTTTGTTCGATCGAAAAGAAGAATGTCGTGAATCTGGGAGGGAAGAACAGTAGCGCATGATTCCACCGACAGAGGTGGTCAAGAACGGCAAGACGCCACTTGTTTGGACGTGAGATGGTGGCGCGCGCCTCGTGTGAATGAGAAATCGTCCAGTCTGCCGCATGAGAAGGAAAAAAAAAACGTTTGGCGTGTGCTTGAATGGGTGGTGAAGAAGGATGGCAGTGCGCACCTCAGATGTGAGGCAAGCCGACGGTAGGTCGGACAAAATGATAAGTAACTAAAGGACCAACTTCTTAGTATATAGAGAAATGTCATGAAATGGCTACAACAGAAATACAAAGGAAGGGGAAGAAGACACTCGAGAGTTCCCCAGGAAGCTCTCGCCCAAACTACCGCCTATTCCAAGCTAATGGCCGAACAAACTAATCCCTTCCCGCCTTTCTCTCACCCCATGCTTTTATTTATAACGGATCCTTCCCTCCACATGGTCTCAACATCTCCTAACAATATTCTAACAATATTCCCTCTCCTCTAACAACATCCTCCCCGTAAAGACACACGTACCTCTGGATCCTATCAATTGATCAATGCATTATTTATGCAGCCTAGGGAGTGAATATAAGTTAATGGTGTTTGCAGAGGTAGCGTCGAGGGCATGCCGAGAAGGCACATCATTTGTGAATCTCAAGCATGAAATCTCTTATTACGAGAGATTAATTGTAATACAGAGTGGTGAATCTTTGGTATGAGTGTTTTTGAAATATTTCATCCTATTTGTTGGAGTCTCCATCCCACATCGGACTTGAGGTCTGATGTGGAGTTTAATATTCATTATAAAATAACCTCAAAGGCTCTTTTAGAGAGCACACCTTGGAGATTGCGTCTCAACCTATTTTATCATTCTACATGGTATCAGAGGGAACCTAATCCCGACCCCCTCCCATCTATTTCTTTTTTTCCCGTCGGCCTCTTGGGTTTCTCCCGGTTGGGGGGCGGCGGCCTCCATGGCCAGCAAGCCATAGGTATTACCGCCGCCCCCCTACCGGCTATCTATCCCAGGCGGCAGATCTCCCCCTGGAGTCCCCTTCCCGCCTCTGTGCGCACGAACGGACCAGACTGACTCCTTCCCGGCAGATCCCTCCCGGCGCCCTCCCGCGATCCCGATGGCCCTGCCGCGATCTCTCCCAGTCAACCTCTGTCCGGCGGATCTCCCCCCCGATCCCGGCGGTTCCTTCTGCCCTTCCCGTGGCCTCTCTTCCCGACGGCGTCCCGCTCGGCGGCTTCCGGCTCCCGCCCGACTCGTGCCTCCCGTTCCCCACCTCCTCCGCTCTGCACGGCTCCTGCTCCCGTCGCCCTGGCCCCCATCTCGAGCGCCAGTTTCCGGCGTCTCCCTCCCTTGCGACTCCTGGCGTCCCGATCCCGACGACCCTCCAGCGCGCACCTCGCTGTCTGGCCGCCAGATCCCGTGACGGCTCACGGCGGGTCCTTCCGCACGATCCCGACTGCCAACCCTCGTCCAGGCGCACTCGGCCCGACGCGCCCTCTTCGCGCTCCTCCCTGCGCGCGACGCCCCGCCTCCCTCCCTCCCAGCGGATATCCACCCCTATCGGCTCCTCCAGCAGCCGACCTCCACCCCTGCCGGCTCCTCCAACAGCCGGTCTCCGGTTCTGCTCGGATCCCCCCCCTCCAGTGCGCTGCTCTGCAAGGCAGCCCTCCCTCCGGCCGGTTTCATCCGTTTCAGTCCGACGAATCTCATCGTCTGACACTTCCTCCGGTGAACCGCTGCTCCCTCCATGCCGGCCACCTCCTGCGGAATCCCCGCCTCCCGTCGCCAACATCTCCCGACGACTCCCAGCAGCCGCATCCCTGTCCGCCGGCACGCCCTTGTGCTGGCGCAGCACTTCGACCGCCTCGGACCGGGCCCTTTGGCGCTAGCACGTCTTCGCACTTCCTCCACCGTGGCGCAACAGCTCGACCACCCTGGATTCGGGCCCTTTGACGCCGCCAGATCCCGCAACACTTCTGCGGAATCCCCGCTTCCCGTCACCGGCCCCACAAGTGCGACTTTCCCGGTGCTAGTGTGGATTTCCCGGCGTTTTATCGACCGACCCCACTAGTGCGACATTCCTGGCGCTCCGTCAACAGGACCGGTCTATGTGGTTTCTCTGCTGCACCCGTGACAACTTCATCCATCCACCATCCAGAAGGGGGAGCTGCGATCGTGAGGGGGAGCAGCAGCCTTGAAACTTTATCTTTTATACTGCTTTGTCTTGTTTTGTAATCAAGCTGGGTATGTCCAGCTTGAGGGGGAGTGTTTGCAGTCTGTTGATTGATTTGTTTTATTTTCTTTATGTGTTCAAGCTTGGTACACCTAGCTCGAGGGAGAGTGTTGGAGTCTGTATCCTAATCGGATTTGAGGTCTGATGTGGATTTTAATATTCATTATAAAATAACCCCAAGGGCTCCTTTAGAGAGCACACCTTGGGGATTGGGTCTCAACCTATTTTATCATTCTACACTATTATTCAAGAGAGAGATTTTGTGAGCTTTTCCCCTTGGTTTCTTCTTATTGATATATGTGTGTGTATATATATAAAGAGAGATTGTAATCTACAAACTTCATAGTGGAATCCATTTATCCTTACCCATGGTTTTTAGCTCGCATTATTTGAGTGTTTTTTACGTTACAGATTTGCGTCTTTAAATTTTCATGTTTTCTCATTATGTTCTTATATTATGCAATTTTATTATTTGACGATTCCTATCTCAATGGTGGAATTAAAACCATCATGATGGTATTTGATGTTCTAACAGTGACATCATACCGAGGTTGGATGGAGTTAGGGTGGACTAAGCCATGACAACAAAAATCTTGATCGACGGTTTCAATGAGTGTAATTCTCACTATGAAAATTGAAGCCTACCTGCATAAGAGGTGACGGAAGGAAATGGTCAACATTTCGTATCTAACATTGTTAGTTACAATATTGTCATGAGTTATTACTAGGATATTTTGATAACATCAAGGGCTATTGCCCGTGGCATCCCAATATCGACATGGTTATCATAAGCGGGGAAGTGATATTCCATTTGAAAGGTTTTAAAGAATAAGAAACTTGGTTTGTAGGTTCAACAAATTTTAGTATGTTTTAAAAGACATGATAGTGTTTGTACAAAAGAATTGATTGCTTCATTTTTTCAGCCTCAATTACCATGGATTGGGTATAAATTGGTGCACATGGTATTATGGAATCCGTAATGGAAAAGAGAGGACAGAAAACAGTGAGCGCTAAGTTTGCATGCCACACTGAATGAATCCAGATGATTTGCCACACTCTAGAGAAGAGTGTGATAAGAATCAGTGAGGGTATTTCACCTCCAAGTACTGCACTTAGATAGGAAATTCATAGGGGTTGGATGCACCACTGGTTTAAGCACTAAAAGAAATTGTATTTCCATTCAAAATATGTGAATATAAAGCCATGAACAACCCCCATGGCTAGGTAGACGAATATTCAAAATAAATACACATTAAAGGCACCTTATTGACCTCCCATGAATATTCAAATTCCTCATGAATTTCACAACCCGTAACAGCGTAGGGTTTTACAACCTCCCTGCCATTACACTTCTCGCCCCCGAGAAGTCTCGGTGGTCTTTTAACCATCAATCCCAACCTATTCCATTTGTCAATTCATCCCTATCTCGTCGCGTTCTACCCCAGAATGTCTGTTGAGCTTTCGCTGCACAACTCCAAGCATGAGACACATTATTCATCAAAACTCGAGCTACTCTCGCGTCACCAATGTCATCGGCCAATTCATCTCCAAGCTTATGGCGCTCCCCACCATAAGACTCCGCTCATAAAGGCCGATTCCAAACCTTGGTGCTACCCACCATATGAATCGCCTATTGAAACACATTCACAACGGTCTGTCGACACTCTCGGTGTAGTTTCCATCTCACAACATCCAATTTTACGCAAAAACACCGGTCGGACCTCCTCTGGCCAACCTCTCCCAAAAACGCTTGGCCACACCCACCGTTGCACAATCAAATCACTCGATCACATTGCCTAAATCCCCGGAGCCATCATGAGATCGTCCACACACGCCGAAGTTCGAACTTGACTTGGCGTAATTCCACGGTTGGATCACCACCAACCTCACTAGTTGTTCTGCTCTCACTTCGAGCACCAACACACCTTTAATTCAACTCAGCCTCGGATCAAATCAATTTCATCGTGTGCCTGATGCTATTGCTTGAACTCCATCCAATACTGCATCCGCATTTCGAATTTGGCATTCCCCAAAGAACCAGATATTAATGGATCTTACCACACCCCGGCATCCCGGTGCTTTCTCGATCGTCCACCCACCGGTCTCACCACCTTCATGACCCTTCCAACACAAAGGTCGTTCACTCGCAACTGATATGACGCTCTCCACCATAGGAGTGTCCTTGTCGTTGCTCTATTGAATCAAAATGCCCGTAATGAGGGTCACATCCTCCAACAACCAATGGTGTCCTCTCTATCATATGACTTCCCTTATACCTCTCCTTGAGTGCAACTTCAATAGGTGCCATCATCACACGCGTGTCGCTTCTTCTGATCCATGCTCACCCATTCTGTCAACTCTTGACATCATCCATCCATGATGTCACCATCTATCACAGGGGCAACACCTCCCATACTCATCAAAACCGCAGGCAATTATGCCCGCAAGCGTTTCATCAAATCTATTGGTCCCTGGCCTGCATGTGGCCGCTCATTCGAACCTAGCGGGTGTACGCTTCCGTACCACCCAATTGCACCGCTTGACTAACATCCTATGAGTCACACGTCATCAGACCTAGGCTCACGCATCTAAACAACTGATTGTGCTCCTCCCATGTCAATTTCATCTCGCCAGAGGCATATGCTCTTTTTCAGCAGACCTGACATCTCACTCATTTCAGGGCTAACCGCACAGTCACCAGCCACTCAGGCATCATTTCAAAACTAGAAGTGTCAACCCACGCTCTACCGCGCCACCGAAAGCTCATCCAGAAAGGTTAGGCATCCTACCGATCCTGGCCTCAAAACCCAACCTCAATACCAAAAATGCTATGCAACCTACATGCCTTTCCTCACCCTTCTTAGTGGCATCAAACATCCCAGTGCAATCTGTGCCAACACACCCACTCTAGGGCCCTCACATATACATCTTAGGCATCACATGCCAAATTCACCACCCACTCCAGGGCACCAATCCTCACCGGGCATCCACACACCAGACCACCCCCTCGGGGATTACAATGTCATCCATGTACATATAAAGACATCGCCCTATGACGATCCGTGTTAAGTGACCATAGTCATATGGTTTGGTTAAGTGCAATGCCACTAAGAAGATATATGGGAAAACACTATATATATTGGTGGGTTACAACACATGCAACAAATGAAAACACGTCTGGGGACTCGACCCTGCGACGCACGCCCCAAACCCCGCTCACCACAACCACCCCGCACGCCCGGGGGGGGGGGGGTGCAGGGAAAACACCATATAGGTTGTTGACATTTTAAGTAACCAAACCTATTTTCTTTTTTCAAAACCAGTAAGGCATCAAGTGCCTATACTGATCCACTAGGGGTCACTATATATCCTTTACACTGAGGGGCTGCATAGTTGTCGTCAACAAGCACCCCCTCGTATGATCCACATGATTTGTCACCAGAAGAAAATATACTATGGTTCAGCTGGGTAGAATGACATTCACAAGTTATATAGGAAAACACCAAGTTGTTATTGATACCTTAAACAACTAGACCCTCTGTCGTCAGTGATATCAATCACATGCAAGCATATGAATGTCATGTGAATCCTACGTGTCAAATATGATGCATCTACAAATGCCTTTTTCCACAACAGGCCAAGCGGCAAAACCACAATAACAACCTCAAATACACACATCATATTTGAATAAATGTCTCAACTGTAATAGTGAAAAGCATGAACAACAATCCCATATCCTAGATAACCTGGACTTCCCATCGAAAAAGGTGTTTGTGACGCATTAATCCGAGGTCCATCACAAACTCCGACATTCCTATATCATCTGTCTACCATCTCTTCAAATAGTAAGAGAAAAGAAAAATGCTCTGATACCACTTTGTAACGCCCAGACCTGAGACCACTCGCCCAGTATCTGGACTGGTGCATCACAGGACCTCCGACGTGCCTCCTCGTACGCCAGAGGCTGCTGATTAGAAGGGTCTAAAGTGTTACCATGGGGACACTATACACTTATATCAAAGTAAAACAACGATAATATCATACAGTATCCATAACAAATAATTAGTGTACGTGGAAGCAATACAACATATCCATGCGATATAAAATGAAATGATGGCAATACAAGCACACATCCTAGAAGGCTCTACCACCATCCCCTAGCCTTATCACATCCCAGTCTCCAAATCCCAATCGAGCTGCTCCAACCCGATCATGCAAGTCTTGGCCTTTGCTCTACCTGAACCTACGAACAATGAGGTCTACTTGGGTGTCAAACTGCCATGGCCACCCGAGCGGGGCCTAAGTACAACTCAATAGGCCATCACCTAACACCCTAACATAATTAGTAAATACAATGTATGCACATGTGATATGTTTAGAGAATAAATACAGTTGAGAAACGCAGTAAAATAATCATCGTTGATTCTTGGGTTTTAAGGTGACCCGAGATCGACCATACTTGTTTCGGCTAGTACCGAATGTCTTTGAGCATGTGGCATAACTACACTAAGGGTTAGGTAAATGCCTGCCCATAATATCATCAGAAGTATATATGATCACTTGGGGGATGTAGTGTCCCACCTGAATCATCTCATATATACATCTCAAGTATATGCAATCACTTGCGGGGCAGTGTGTCCCACTCAGATCATCTCATATATACATCTCAAGTACATACAATCACTCGGGGCAGTGCGTCTCACCCTGATCATCTCATATATACATGTCATGTGTATAAAATCACTCGGGGGTCATTGCGTCTCAAATCATCTCATATATACATCTCATTTGGGGCAGTGCATCCCTCTTATCCATCTTATTTATTACATTCACATATTATCAGGGGGTGGTGTGTCCCTCCTGTCCATCTCATATATATATATATATATATATATCACACCGTGGGGTAGTGCGTTCCACCTCATAATATCTCATCGAAGGGAATAGTTCCCACCTCGCAATATCTCATATATCATATATAACATTAGGGGGGAAAGGCGCCCCACCCTGGAACCGTACATCGTCCTCGCATGGGTTGGAATCGTACATCTTCCTCGCATGGGTTGGAACCGGAGCACAAACCCTTGGGGGCCGGGGGGGTGAGAATGGGAACCGTATTGCACTCCGCTAGGCCCACTATCATCCATACCTATGCCCCCTTCGGTTCAAGGGCCAAAGCTCATCACTCAGAGTGCATAATGTTCCTCAACATTAACATGATCGTATCACGGCCTTACATGCCCTATAAGAAAAGCCACATCAAACATCACTCTAGAGAGATGACATATCTCACCTTCCAAGTCATTGGTAGGTCATCTCACAACCAACATAGACATAATCCTACCTAGGGCATGCCCACTCGGGTACTCACGTACCAGTGGGGAAAGAACACTTGTCCCACTCTCTAATTAACTAGCCCTGCGCCTGGAAGGCATCTCAAGGGTTTCCGGATGGCCCATCCCTAGGCTTCCCTTTTCAGTCCATCACACTTTCGTACTTGAGGAAACAAAAGGCACCTATGCCTAGGTTCAACCATTCAATTTAATTTATGCCCCTCCGGGGTCCATAGGTCTCATCGCACACATATACTAGCCCTCGGCTATCGACGACCTAGACATCACCAATGCTCGAGAGTTCATCATAGCCCTGGACACCTTGTTCATTTTACGGGATTTATTTAAAGTAATTCATTTTAAATACGAAGGTTAATCACACGCTAGTGGCGAGACCGCATATCACACGCCACATATCGAAATGCATAAACAATAAGGATATGTTCAGGGACCACCTACCCGATATAGAGTAAACTTCCTCGGGCTGCCCCGCACATCCTTGGCCAAACTTGTCCATGCTCGTATCATCTCTCGAGCTCCTATCCCAAGCCATAACGACCACAAAAATTAATTATAACAATTTATAATAAATTTTCCAATTTAATTCAAATAGGCATAATTGCCTTAATCACTCATCGGGCCATCCCGGTGCGTCGAAACCGTGACCAACTGCACCCAGAAGGTCCATGGTGTACCCCCGACACCATTTTGAGCGAAAGGCCTAACATACGGCTCTTGATCAATCATCAATTTCATCCAAAACCCTAGAGAAATTCGTAGGGCTACATACCTCTAGCGAAACGGCTGGCAACGACATGCGATCATCCTTCCGGGACGTCCTCCATCCACGCTGAGCAAAAACCTCATTGTTCCGGACGATTTCCACCATGCTCCGGTGGTAATCGTCGCCACACCCCTAGCCGAATCGCATCACAGTTAGCGGTTACAAAGGAGAAACAAAAGCGAAGGGCAACGGTGGAAGAACGTACCTTAAATCACCGGAAAAGCGCCCAAGAAATCACCCCTTTCCATGCGGGATCGAAGGAGGAAGAGGGAGAGTGAGGGCCGGCCGAAATCGATCCCATTTCCCCCTAAAATCGTGAGGGGGCTGACCGTAAAATGATCGGTCTGCCCCTGTTAAAAAAATCAGGTTTGCAGCTCAGTCGTGGCGCAACTGTTAGGGCCGCGGTGCGGCTGCTCCCAGGCAGAGGGACTGCCTCTCAGCCAAACACCGTTGTGGTGCGACCCTCCTTGCCTGCGGCACAACGCTCCCTGTGGCAGGACCACACCTGAGGCCGCCAGCTCTCGAGGCGCGACCTCCTCCTCCTCCGCAGTGCGACGCCCTTGCGCTCCCCTCTCACTGCGCAGTGCTCCAGCCACAACACCCCTCTGCAGCAGGCCGTCGTGGTGCGACCTGAGCATCGCAGCACAACCTGCTGCAGCTGCTAGAATTCAGCAGCAGGGTCACCCCAACCCTGCTCCGACGTCCACCCGAGCACCCGAAACACCCCCCGGGCCTTGATTTACATCCAAAAACATCTAATTGAGATGTTCCAACCCTCAAAATTCCGGTCGGAATCCCTGTTCTCTGAACATCTCCTTCTTGGACCAAAAATTCAAATTCCTCCTGTATTTCACAACTCATAACAGCATGGGGTTTTACAATGCTCCTCTTATGCATGGGTTTTGGGTGGAAATTTTGATGCACACAGTGTGTTTGATACCGCCCTCCTCTCTTATAACAGTTGGGCTTCACCTGCATGTTGTGCTGAACATTTGCATGCCTGTGCATTCCAAACGGCTTCTTTTTGCCACAACACCCCTCATATCTTGCCTAATAGTGTTCGAAATCCTTCATACCTAAAAGCATTAAATATGATCTGAATGCATCAAATCAAGGCTACTGAAGGATAAATCTTGCCAAATCAAGAAAAGAAAACTACAATGTATATGCACATGATATGGGTGCATCATGCATGCAATCTACTCTATAAGTTTTGATGGCGGCTTGAGTTCCAGTTTCCATGTTTCTTGCTCACGAGGATCCAACTGGTTGGGCCTGTTGATAAAATAGATAAACATCTCATATTTATTATAGCAATAATTTGACAAACTGTTTAAAATGGGAACCATACAGCAAGGGGGGTCTCTTCCTGCCCACCATGGATCAATCCCAAGAAACTTCTTGTAATATGTTAGCCCTGGATACCTTCCCCCTCCCTGTTAAAAAGACCCTAACAATTTTTAAATACTTCCGTTTCTTAATCACCACTGATTTTTAGAGACGTTTCCTGTTTTTCTCTGATTTTTTTTTTGTTTTTGTTTCTGGGCTGCTCCTTTGCATTTCCTTGGGTCCTTTGACAGTCAACTTTCTAGCCTGGTGTGCCTTGGCCCTCTAAAGGATTCTGAGCCCCCATCCCTGTTCGTATCTACGTGATTTGTAAGATTATAAAGGGTAAACACACTGCCAAATGTCATTATGGAGGATATGGTATTGCGTTTGGCATTTTTTGGGTGTTGGTCTTGCTTGCCTGGTTCATTATGTCTTCTCTTATAGTGCCGTGTCATTGAATATGCGCCAAAAGCTTATGTTAGAAAATTTTGGAAGTAGAGGCAATATATGTTATTTATTAAAATATATGTATTCTAAGGGGCAGGTATCACTATTCTATATTCCCTGATTTTCTAAATTCCCTACTTGTGCCTGCTATGATATTCATTGATCAATATTGAATTCAATAGATTGAATGAAGCAATCATGCACCATGGTGAAAGCATAAAGGAAATTATCAATGAAGAGCTTGGTGATGGCATGTAAGTTGTCATTTCTTTTTGCAGTAATTATTATATTTTAATGTATATATATTTAAATTCATTGAATTTTCTTTCATGCTATCATTTTTTTATTTAAGTGCTCTTGCGTACAAACCTATCCAGATTGCATGTTATGAATTTGACTTGCAGGTTTTTTCGCCCCTGGAAATATGCTCTTTCCTTTTTCTGGTAACTTTGCAAAACCGTTTCAAGTGTCGAGCATTACAAGAAATTGAACTGCTGAATGAAATCACGTACTTTGTAAAGAGGTTGGCTCCTTTATTTATAGATGAATAAATGAGGTACAATGGAAACATCCATTGACGTGAGACTTAACTAATAGTAATATTAATATGGCCTTAGCCCACTAATTTATCCCATAAAATAACACCCCCCCTCTAGTTGGTACAACTTGGAATATAAAGTCCCAGAAAAAGAAAAAAATTCCAGAGAAGATTTCCCATCAAGCTGGGATATATATATATTGTGCAATCAAAGCTTGGAGCAGCGAGTGTATCCGTTGTTCTAGTAAACCTTTTGTAAAGATGTTGGTGAGCTGATTGGCAATGCTGACATGGTCAAAGGAAATGCGCTTCTGCTGGAAGTGCTGATGAATAAAATGACAATCGAATGCAGTGTGTTTTGTGTGCTTGTGGATGATAGGATTAGTCGCTGTTTTTAGTGGTCTGATTGTCACACTATATTTGGGCTGACTGACAAATTGGAAACCCAATCTCGTGAAGTAGCTGTTGGGCCTAGAGAATCTGGACAGTGACATGAGATAAAGCGTGATACCCAGACACAACACTGGATCGGAAGATAATGGTTTGTTTATTGCTTCTCCAGAAGATGAGATTGTCACTATAAATACTGCGAAGTTGGAAGTGGACTTCTCAACATCACAAAATGTCTCAATAAGTGGGTGTCTATGATCTGAGTAAAGCAGACCACGACCGGACTTCTGCTTGATATACTAGACAATACGTTGGATGAACTCCCACTGACCGAAAATTAAATTTTTTATTTATCAAACACCTTTAAGGAAAAAGTGAGAAACCTGAGTTCAACCACAAAAGGAAATAACAGAATCATTAAAGGACAATTTAAGCCTATCAGAGTTAAACTCCCTAAATAATTTCCAAGAGATATTGTTTACCTGAGTGTTTGGATCATCTATTATAAGATCTTCGAATCGAAAGACCAGCTTGTCCCAGGACTGGATGTACTCCTCAAGGCTGATCTTCCCATTGTTGAATTCTCCAACCAAGATCAGGTCCTGCTTGTCGATCCAGGTAGACGAACTCCTACTGGAACTGTGTAGGATGCTCCATGAATTGGCTTGACCTTGCTTACAATACAAGCAATGTTTTGGTGAGATAATTGAGCTTCCCAACGACAATAGCGATCCAGATAAGAGAAAGTCGGATTATTGCATGCAAGGAAGGCCTTTTCACCCAACCCAAGTGACATGTTAAGTGGAGCCGTGCGGGATAGCCTAGTCTCCTGAAGGATATCCAGAAAATACTAGGAGAGAGAGATACCCTTGCGATTGTAAGAGACGTCAATCCTGAGAAAATACTTCAGTGGGCCCAAGTCCTTGGTGTGAAATCGTTGTTGCAGATAGGATTTGAGATTAACAATTCCAAGTCACTACTAATAACAGTGATATCATTAATGTAGATCATCGGTAAGATGCAACCAGATGTAGTATGCGAGTAGAAAAAGGATGAATTCTTTATACTCTGATAAAGCCCATGGGAGGTGACTGCATTGTAAAACTTGCCAGACCAAGCATTGGGGGACTGCTTGAGGCCATAAATCGAGCGCCAAAGTTGACACGCCGTGAAAGGTGAATCAGAATCCAGGTGGTTGTTGCAAATAAACTTCCTCTTTCAAAAACATGTGCAAGAAAACGTTTTTAACATCTAGTTGATGAAAAGACCAATGAGAGGATGCCGCTATAGAGACGAATAGTCGAACTGGGACCATCTTTGTCACCAGAGAGATTGTATCAAAATAGTCTACGCCATAAGATTGAGCATACTCTTTGGCAACAAGATGAGCCTTTAGTCTATTTAGAGTACCATCGACTTAGACACAGTTTGTGTAAATCCATTTGCAGCCATCTACTTGTTTGTTGAGGGGAAGCGACACCATGTCTCATGTTTGGTTTTCTTCTAGAATCTATAATTCGTCTTGTATTGCTTGGAGCCATCCAGGACGAGGCTGCGACTGTCGTGCGGGGAACCGAGGCGGTGTAAAGCGTATGAATGAACAGAGCAACAACAACAAATTACTCTGTAAGAATGAGTAAAAATGGGGTGAAATAAGGAAGGTTGAGTATCTTTTCTTAAAGCAATGGGCAAGTCACTTGGAGATGTATCTGGAATGTCAACCGATGACAAGGCGTGGTTATCACGCACGCACCCACCCACCCACGCACCCACCCGATGAGCTGTGGACCGAGATTGCTGAACAACCCAACCAAGACGGGCTAGGTCCCCTGATTGAACATCTTCCTTCAAATTTGGTTTCTCATTAGATTCAAGAACCTCTCCATTAGACGTCACATCCCTTTCGGCATCATTTTCAGCCGCGACATCTCCCATATTAAGAGATTTTCCTTTTATTTTGCATACTACCTCAACTGACGCAGCAACAATTTCTTGGTGGCCCAGGTTTTCAACAGCACAACTCCCATATGGAACTAAGGCACAACAAACAAAACCATTTGGCCCTGCTGCCACAGCGTCATCAGAATTATGCCCACTTAAATTGATGGTAAATTGAGTTTCCGCTAATAGATCTTCAAAAAACAACTCTGCCTCAAGATAAGCCAAACCCAAAATGTGCAAAGTAGGAGCATTATCAATATTCTTGGAGAACAACTCAGCATTGATTGTAGCACTCACAAGAAAAATGGGCAAATCAGGGTGCATAGGAAGATCCCATAATATATTCAATAAGAAGTCCTCGTTCAAGCCTCTTTCAAGAATGTCATCTTCTACCCGAAAACTTGCTCCAGAAAAGTCAGAGTCCCGAACCAATTGCTGAATTAACACTCTAGTTGAGGAAAATTGTAGTTAGGCATGAGCAGAGCGCTTTGCTTCCAAGCAATTTTGAAAGTCAATTGTGTCACCAAAACTTTCTCCCAGTTCAAAAGATATACAACTACAACAGAGATGGCAAAAATACGCCAGTGCGGAGCACATGCAAAACCGGCTATCCGCACCATGTAGAGAAGCTAACTCCTGTTCTAAAAAGAATCGAGACAACTGTGAAGTTTTACCACTACCAGACACCCCTGGAAAAACTAAGTCTAGTCGCGGTAGCCAAGCCCTCAAGTCTCTTTGTTCCTCGGTTTCGCACAACAAGACCAATAGCCGCCCTTTACAGGGCTAGAGTAGTGTGAATGCCAGCTCCAAAAACAACAAATTTACACCTCTTCTTATGGCTCAACTCATCACCATACGAACCCACCTTAAAAACGTACAACACCCTTCCATGTTCACGACATTTGTTATGCGTGTTGCACACAGATTCTGCAGGGGTAATCCGGCAGCTTCAATGGCCTTGCTGTAGCCGTTCTCCTGCATTTCAACTTCCAGTAGCTGCTCAACCAAATTTCGCATGGTCTGCACAACCGGAGGAGACTACTGTAACATTGTCTCCCCCTTTGGCTCCAACAAGTAGATTGCACCATTGCAAAATTGCCAGGCAGCTACCGACGAAGATGTACCAATCTGGAAACTCCTCAAGCAGTATGTTGGTTAACCCACCATTGATAAGTGTAGAATGATAGAGGGGTGAACTTAATACCCAATATGCCTCTCTAAGGGAGGTTTTGAGGTTATTTTATAATAAATAATAAAGACCACATAAGACCACAAAGTAAAGAAAACAAAGTAAAGAAAACAAAACAAGACGAAACAAAAAGAAACAAAAAGAAATCATCCGCGATCACTCCCTCAAGTTAGGTCTACCTAGCTTGAACACTTAATTAAAGAAAACAAAGTAAAGAAAACAAATCAAATACAAAATGCTGCAAACACTCCCCTTTAAGCTGGACATACCCAACTTGATTACAAAACAAGACGAAACAAAAAGAAATCATCCACGATCGCAACTCCCCCTCTTGATGAAAATGATGGATGATGGAAGATGCGTCAACCTTGGACCAGCGATGCGCAGGAGCTCCGGGTGAAAGAGACTGTCATGCAGGGCGCAAACGCACAGGCGGGGCCGGTCATTGGGGTGCTGGGAAAGCCGCACCGGCGGGGCCGGACGATGGAGCGCCGGGAAAGCCGCACAGGCGGGGCTGGGCGATGGAGCATCGGCAAAGCAACATGGGCAGGGCCAGTTGACGGAGTGCCGGGAAAGCCGCATGGGCGGGGCCGGTTAGCGGGAGGACCTCTGCTCGATGGTCCAGATCTGGAAGGCCGATCGGCACAAGGAGGCGGGGATTCCGCATGAGGCGCCGTCAGGAGGCCGCTCAGGAGGGGGTCGCGGAGGGTCGTCGCGTGCACAGGGAGGAGGCTGGGAGGAGGGCGACACGCAAGAGAGGCCCCACAGGGAGGGAGACGCCGACAGAGGGTGACAACAAAGGACTTATGGCTCCCTGGCCATGGAGGCCGCCGCCCCCCAACGGGGGGAAATACCTAGGTGTCCGCTGAAAAAGAAAGAGACGGGAGGGCTATGGTTAGGATCAGACCTCCTCTGGTACCATGTAGAATGATAGAGGAGTGAACCTAATACCCAAGATGCCTCTCTAAGGGAGGCCTTGAGGTTATTTTATAATGAATAATAAAGATCACATAAAACCACAAGTTTGGGACGCCGACTTCAACAATAAGCATGGTTTCCCTTGGCCGGATTCATACGCAACCTCTGTATCGTCGCCTCCCCCTTGAACACCAACACCACAATTTTTTGAGTTTTCAACACATGGTACAGTATCCAGTAACGACTTAATCCCAGGCTCAAACTGCATCGGCTGTGTTCGCATGGCCTGTGGAACTAGCCTTGTATGTACAACAGTATCACAAGCCTTGTTTGTCGAGATTCCACTACTAATACTCCCTGATCTAATCACGTAGCCACATTGAGCATCAGTAGCAGCTCCAAGTAAGGTGAGACAATCTATCTGGCTGTAGAGAGCATGAAGCAAGATGTTTTCCTTCACTCCATGGCTTTCGAGCGCAGTGGGTGGCACATTCCGATTCACCACCTCCCAATAAGATGGTCTCGGATGCGGACCCGTTTCTAGCATCCCCCCTTGGAGTTTTTTTCATGGTTGTCCACATTATAACTTAGAGCATAGATTTCCTCATCAGATCGTTCCAGTACGGAAATAAACTAAACTGCTCCTCACCGTTGCCATATCTCTTTATCAGTGCGGGCTTCAGCTGCTCCCATTCCGATCCTGGATTATTACTCAGCCAAGGAGGAAAACATAGCAAAACCGAGTACTCCAAACTTATTTGCGCATAATGAAGCTTAATGTCCTTTGATGTTCGATATTCTAGGTTGTGAGCTTCAGCTTTAGTAATCAAGCATAATGGTTCCACTCCTGAAAAAATAGGAAGCTCTGCTCTCTTCATCGCGCTACTCTTACTGTCTGCCGTAGACTGCATGAACGTCACTTTCCTTGCAGCAATCCAAATCTCCCACACAAAACACACTTTGAATGTCTAACAACGTTTGGTCCTTCCGTAAATGCAGTCGCATAGTCGTCTCTCGACACGTCCAGCCTGTTCCGATCGTTTTAATGTCATGCGTAATCCTTTAGCGTTTGCGTTCCACAACCGTGAATGCGCCTCTAGTACAGTGAATGTGGTTTTCCCAGCTCTATTCGTCCACACTACTTGCGTGCGTCCCTCAATGTGCGTGCTCCCCAATGTGCGTGTCCCTCAGCAGCCGCACAGTCATCCTGTTCTCCTCTTCACGTCCGACCTGTTCCGATCGTCCTAACGTTGTGCACAATCCTTCTGTGTTTGTCTTCCACAGCCGTGAACGCAGCTCTAGTACAACGAATGACAACCGTAAACTCTGTATTGAAGAATGTTATTCAGTTATCCAATGAAAGAAATTACAGTAGAAGGTGAATGAAGGAGGATATATATCCGTAGGAGAAGACCACTCTCTCGAGAGCCCAAGCCAAGTCCACCGGTCAGCTTGCTGTCATGCAAATGCTTAAAATGATTCGCACCCCCCACATGCAATCCTCCCCCTTATTCGATACCCACAAGAGACCACAAACAACTTCTAGCTACTACAATTGGCAACGCAACAAACTATTAAAGGTAAATGCAAAGACAAAACTGTTGGAGTTGGTGGCCTAGAACCAACTACTTTGTACTTATATTCATTAATAAAAGCCTTATCACATCTTGATTGTTCTTCTGCGTGACAATGCATGTGATAATGTTCTAAGGATAGCTGTTGCATTAAAGGTTCATAGCGGATCCCTACTATGATGAGAACTCGGAAGTGCCATAACACTGTTCTTGAATATATGTTCCATGGCCGGATGATGTTATTTGAGGGACACAAATAATACAGGTCATTAAGGGTGAGGACTCATAAAACTTTGAGACACCTTCTCATGGTGTGCGCCCTTGGTAATATCCAGGAGGATATTATGAGAATGAGACCCGCCAGTAGGAAATCCACATTTCATAGTGTCATTGGATGTTCCTATCTGCGGATGTGTGTATTGGTCCTTAGACTTTAAGATTATTATTAATGGGTATTACAACTCGCACACTTAGATGTATTGACGAAAACTGTGATGACACACTGTTCGCAGCGAGGTAGGATACGTTGGGTGCGTCACGAGTAATACCGCATTAATAGATAATGCGAGAAAGGATTTGTCCCTTCTGTTCCATAACGGAAGTAGATATCTCAGACCCTTTGATGTAATTGATATATCCTAAGTAAATCCATGACCATGATAAGCAATGGGCAAGTTCAATTCCGAAAAGTCAAAGAAAGAATGATCGAGCACATGGGTTGATGACACTAGCATTCGTATGAGGGATTATATTACACGGAAAGCGTTCGTATGAGGTGACACGTCAATGCGGCGTCAACTTCTTTCTCTTGGGTGCCTTGACCCGTTGCTAGACATCAATCTTGGACTTTAGGCAGGATCCGCCTAATGCCATTGAAAAAGGGGCCTAGAGGGTCACACACTAAGTGTGTCCATGTATCTCAGTTAAATATTAATTTAACAAGTTAAATAAATATTATTCCCGACTGTGGTTTAATAATTATTTAAGGATGTCTGATCGCATTTATTTGAACACTAGTTATTCGAGAGAATATATTGTGGGTGAAATAATATATTTATTAGCGGGTAATGCAGTTATATTTATTTAAGAAATAAATAGCCATTACTCAAGATTTAATAAATGTGGTGGAGGAAATAAAGAGAAAAAGGAAAATAAAAGTACACGCCGTGTATATTAAATATACACGCCGTGTAGTTTTGGGAAAACGAGTACACGCCGTGTATTAATGATTACACGCCGTGTAGTTTTTCCAGTCGGGATTTTGAGGAGATAATATTATTTTATTAAATGATATTTATTATAATCAGCGTGGGCGCATGTCAAGGAATTAATAATTCGATATGGGGGTTTTCAATAAGAGTTAATGAAATAAATAAAACACGTAACGCGTTTATTTATTGTCATAACTCTATAACCTCAAACCTGATTATAAATATTCTCACAACCCAAACATTTTTCAAGTGAGAATCGTTGTGCACAACAATTCTGGAGAATTCTTTCAAGGCTGAAAGAACTCCTTCCTCCAAGAACGCACTCAAGACCGAGAGATTAAGGCGATTGAAGGCGGACATCGCAAGCAAAGGTTCTTCCGCGCTAGCACCCGGAGGTCCCTTCGGCGATGTCCGGAGATACGTGACACACGTGTTGATCACCGCTAGAGGAATCCCACACTTGGATTCTACGACGCAACGACGGATCAAATCGGATCGTGACCGGATACATCAACGAAGAAAGAATTCCACCAAGGTAATTCTTGTGAATTAATTAAATTAATTATAACCAACATATGATGATCCTATCTCTGTGGTTTCGGGATCCCCTCTTAAGTTTTTCGTTTTTCGTTCCATTCCGAAGATTCGGCGTTTTACATCGTGACGGATCTCAGATTGAACGTTGTTTAAACGTTAAAATTAAAGTTGGACAAACTCCCACCAACGCGCTTCTGCTGTGCCCGGACCCTTCAAAAACTGCCTCTAGACAGCTAAGGCCCACACTCGCCCTAGCCAGCCCCAGCAAAGCAGCCCCACAACAAACTAGCCCCCACACATTCCTAACACAGGCCATGAAGAAGGTTGTCATGCTGCGATCATGGAGACCTGGAGAGAAGAGTAGGCTTGGGTCGCGCAGATGCTTGTCACGCCACAAAGAAAGAAGAAGTTTCTATAGCTGTTAGGTGTCGAGCTAACAATATTGCTTACAAGACATATTTGGGAAGAACAATAGAATATGTTATTAATTCCAGTATCTTTGCAATAGAAGGGAGAAGATTGTTCTCACAGCGAGGGGAAGAAAAAGGAGAGTCCACCTCCTCAGCCGACTTCTTACTGGAAGATCTGATTACTGGAGAGAGACCACCGCTCCAGTCATGCTTTGCCAACAGTGATGACTCCTAACCAGAAGGGAAAATGAATAATCCCTTCCAATCCTACTAATTAGCTTTTTATAACCATATGTGACTAACAACTCATGAACACCCAACAAACAGAACTAACAGACTCTAACCAACGGCTCACCCCCTGCCCCGTCTTTTATAAGTATGCACAATGTGGGGTCGTGGCCTGACAATTCCTCCCTCAAATTCCACCTTGTCCCCAAGGTGGCAGCTGAGAAATTGTTCATGGATAAACTGGGCATCGTCCCAAGTGGATTCATCAGTAGACACCCCCTTCAATTTAACAAGCCATTGATCGCTAGGACCATTCAAAGCCTTGCGGACAACAATTATGTCTTCTGGTTCATGTACCAAACCATCACCACTGTACAGCCCTGCTGTAAGTTCTGCTTGTTCTGGAAAATCTCCTTCAACATGCTTTAATTGAGAAAATGGAAAACAGGATGCAATCGAGATGTGATAGGCAAAGAGAGTTTATAGGTCGTAGCACCTAAACGTTCCAACACCTGAAAAGGCCCATAGTACCGAGCAACAAGCTTAGGATTTATTGTTGGATTGGTGTAGCCTGATCCGTTTTGGATGATGATTGGGCCGAGTGCTTTCGGCCCATATTGCGCATCAGACCACAACTACGCGGTGAGCTCGTTGGGGGTTGCAAGGGGCAACATGCCCCTGCTCTGGGGGTCTGGGGGCCGAAGGCATCTGACCCAAATTTTGGGTCACTGTAGCATAACTAATCGTCCGACACTGACAGAGCACTGTAGCAGGTTGGACTTTGACACGACTATTGTAGCAGGTTGGACTTTGGAGACACTGATACTGTAGCTTTGTGGACTTTGGAGACACTGGTACTGTAGCTTTGTGGACTTTCAGCCGCTAGCCACTGCAGCTCAGACTTGTGTAGCGATGCAGACTTCCAGCCGTCTTTCACTGTAGCACAGTGGACTTTCTGTGCGGTTGGTGGAATAGTGCTTCATCTTTTTTATTAGCTCATTTCAGGTTAGGGTTTTTGTGTCAGAAGCTCTGAGAGATCTCCTTGTAATTGTGCTCCCGGACTTTATAGTCATATTTTTGCCTCTACGTGGACGTAGGGAACGTTTCTCGAACCACGTAAATCTTTGTTCTGTGTGTTTCTTTCTTCTATATATTCTTTCTTCATCTACAAATTTATTTCTCTCATTGTGACTCTAGACGTTTCCGCAACATTTAACTTCTTGGATTTCAGAGTCTATAGATTAGGTCGGAACTTAACAAAAACCATTTGTCAAATTAAAAAATGCACGTCTCTTCTGTGGCGATTAGAAAATTTTGCCATGATTTGCTGAGTCTGGTGAAGGTTTTGCCTTGAGCGGTCCAACAATTCATCACGATCTAGAAGGGAAGATTCCACTGAGGCCACTTGAGTTTCCCCCTTCGCATAACATAAAGGCGTTGGAGGTCACTGACCATAAACCACCTCAAACGGTTTTATTTTTGTAGAAGAGCGAGTGACAGTGTTGTAACAATATTCTGCCCAAGGAATGCATCGAGCCCAAGAAAGAGGTCGTTACAAAGCAAAACACTGTAAATATGTTTCCAAAATTTGATTCACAACTTCAGTTTTTCCGTTTGTATGCGGATGATAAGAACTCAATTGAAGTGTTGTTCCCTCCAACCAGAACAATTCTTTCTAGAAGTTACTAAGGAATAATAGATCCCGATCACTTAAAATTGATCGGGGAATCTCATATAACTGAACAACCTCCTTGATAAAAACCTCAACAACACCCTTGACCGTAAATGGGTGTCATAGCAACACAAAGTGCACATATTTGGACAATCGATCAACAACTACAAAAAGCACATCATAAACATGAGATTTGGGAAGTCCTGAAATAAAATCCATAGAAATGTCTTCCCAAACCAATTTAGGCACAAGTAGTGGCTGCAACAGCCCAGTTGGAGACATGGCTTGATATTTCTGTCGTTGATAGACATAACATTCCCACACAAACTTCATAGCTGCCTGAGTCATGCCTTTCCAATATAAACTAGAAGCTAGCCGCTTGTATGTCTTATAAAATCCAGCATGACATCCCATAGCTGAAGAATGATAATAATCTAAGAATTTTGGAAGAAGACCAAATGTTTGGATAATATCAGTCTGTTTTTATAAGAGTGTTAGCTCAACTAGGTTAAATACTCTGAGAAGGGGGTGAATCAGCGTATGACAGATTAAACTGTTCCTTTTAGATTTTGTTTCATCATTAAACAAAACTCTCTTCTCTCTCATTCTCGTAGCACAAAACAAAAAGATATTAAAACATGCACAAGACACAACAATTTTACTTGGTTCGCCCTCATTGGGCTACATCTAAGTAATATACAACGACAATGTATCGATGTACTAAATCCACTAAAGCGCATTGTTGTTACAAGGTTCAGAGTGACTTACTATCCCTCCTGATTTATAACCATTCACAATTTGAAAGCTCTCTCTCTGCTGAAGTGAACACACTGCTCCTCCAGTAGAACCTTATGGCAATCAACTTTGAGTTGATTCACACTCGTGTGTGTCTTCATGCTCTTGCTTCATCAATGAGTTGACAACCACCTTTGCGCGAAACCCCTCCACAAGACCCTAACACGTAACCCCTTTCATGAGATCTTGATGCGTAACCCTTGCACGAGATCCTGGCGTAGGACCCTTTGCGCGAGATCCTGGCGCGAGACCCCTTGCGTGAGATCCTGTTCAAATCATGCGGATCGCAAGACCCTGTTTAGATCATGCGGATTGCAAGACCCTGTTTAGATCATGCGGATCGCGAGACCTTGTTCAGTTAATGCGGATCGCGAGATATCAATGGGCCTGTTTATGCGTTCAACCACCCGGCGCATACTTCACTTCGCTAGATACCGTCGCGAGATCCTTTCGCAAGACCTTCTACGGATTACGCAAATTTCAAGATTCCATCGTAAGGCTTCATTATGCTTATGTGAAACACTTACGTGATGTAAATCGCGTATACTCTTTCGCTTCATGCGAAACCCCTCTCCAAACATTGCTTCAGAAGAATCTTTTAAGCAAAACTTCGTTACCTTATAAGGATGGGTCATTGGGTATTTATAGGCAAAAGTCCACCGTCTAAACTCCACAAATCGCGGACAATTGTTTATTCCACCGCCTTAACAATCTCCATCACGCGCTTCACGTGATACCATCATGAGATCCAGGTACATTCATGCAGTGGTCAATTTCATTTTTCATCCAGAGCTTCGCGTGATCCCATCATGAGATCCATAGACAATCATGAGTTCTTCGCGTGATCCCATCTCGAGATCCAATGACAATCACGCGATCAGTGATATTGTCTTCCAACGTTTCGTGAGATCCAAAGATAATCATGCAGTCATGTGATTTCGAACAATAGTGAGATACCTCCGTTGTTACCAGCTTTTCTTCTTCACGCGCTTCATGTTTTCTCTTCATGAGATCAACTGAAAATCATGTATGTTTTGCGTGAACTCACCGCGAGATCTTCTGTCAATCATGTGATGTGTTTAGGTGCCTCGCATGATCTCTCCACAAGATCCTTTGGCAATCATGCGATGTCTTCATGGTGCTTCGCATGATCTCTCCGCGAGATCCTTCGACAATCATGCGATGTCTTCAGGTGCTTCGCATGATCTCTTCGCGAGATCCTCTGACAATCTTACGATGTCTTCATGGTTCTTCGCATGATCTCTCTACGAGATCCTCTGACAATCGTGCGGTATCTTCAAGTGCTTCGCATGATCTTAATGCGAGATCTTCTAACAATCATGTGGTGCTCCGCGAGATTAGTTCTCACATTTGCGCTCCGCGAGATTAGTTCATACATTCGTGCTCCGCATGATCAAATATTCACACTCCACGCGATCAGACATTTTGCGCTCTGCAAGGCAGAACATTTGTGCTCCGTGAGATCAAATATTCGCGCTCCGTGAGATCATACATTCACTCTCACTCTTCATGCCTCCTTTTACAACCGGTCTTCGTCAACAACCTCAAACTTTGTCAACAAATTCAATCAACCCAAAAGCACCACAAGGAGAGTTTTTTGCCAACAATCTCCCTCTTTGGGTTTGTTGACAACACTTATAATCTTCAAGAAACAACTTGTTGACAAGTCATGCGCATACGAAATCATTTGCCTTCAGCAACCCCAGATAGTGGTCAGAGACTTAACACGTACTCTAAGCCGACATGAGTTGACCTCAGCGTGAGAAACAAGAGTATCATGCAAAGTTCATCGATGAATCACTTGATTTTGAAACCTGCCGTTGGAAACCTTCTTAATACCAAAGATAGAATAAGCTCAGCCTTTCGAGATCACTTCTTATCCCACATATGTCTACTGCTTGCATCATGAACCCAAAAGACACTCCTTTGCATGATTCTTCTCGTTGATAGACTAATTTTAGCATCGTCAGATTTAAAACTTCCCCTGTTTCGCTGCTCCCTCTATCAGCTTCTCCCCCTGTCTTGATTAAGATATTTTCTCCTCTTTTGTCAATAAACCCAAAGGTCACTCCGTTTTGGTGTGCAACATGGCAAAAAACACTTATCGATATATAGGGAAAAACACACCATGCCTCGGGGAGAGGAGTTCCACATACACACTGTTCACGTGTGGGGAGTTGACTGGACTTCAAGAACCAGTCGATGTCGTTCAAACGCTTCTTTGGATAAGGCCTTCGTCAGAATGTCTCAACTTGTTTGGTAGGCACATATCTAGCTTCACAAGTCCATGCTCTACTTTCTTCTTGATAAAGTGATATTTGATTTCAATATGCTTTGTCTTTGACTGATGAACTGAATTTTTGCTAAGATTTATAGCACTTGAGTTATCATAATGGATCCTGACCGGAGATGTCACTTCAACCCTCATATCTTCAAGCCGCTGCTTCATTCACAGTAATTGTGTGCAAGCTTGAGTAGCCGCAATATATTCAGCTTTTGCGATACTCAAAGAAATGCAATCTTGTTTCTTGATTAGCCAAGAAATACAGTCCGCCAAGATAGAATGCACCACCTGATGTTGACTTTCGATCATCTGCTGAACCGACCTAATCTACATCTGTAAATCCCAATAACTCTTGCTGAGATTTTTCGTTGTGCAGTAAACCGAATTCCGTCGTGCCTTTGATATACCGAACTATTCTTTTTACTGCAAGTGACTTTCTTTGGGATTACTCTGATACCATACTGCCTGACATGTGACAAAAACAATATCGGGCCGTATCTCTGTTAAGTATAGTAGACTGCTAATGATTTGTTTGTATTCAGTGATATTGACCGCTTCGCCTTCATTATCCCTTGACAATTTTATTCGAATTTTCCATTTCAAATCTTCTTAGAACCTCAACATATTTTGATTGTGAAATAAATGTCCCATGTCTTCCTTGTGTTACCTGTAAATCAAAGAAAAATGTTAGCTCACCAATCATTTACACTTCGAACTCACATTTCATGAATTCTGCAAACTTTTTGCACTGCGTTTCATACGATTCACCAAAGATTATTTCATCTACATATACTAGCACCATCATCATTTGATTACTCTCGTTATTGACATAGTGATTATAATCAACTCCATCACACTGAAAACCAAGCTTCTTCAAATACCGATCAAGTTGTGAATACCAAGCTTTTGGTGTCTGCTTCAATCCCTATAGAGCTTTCTTTAATGGACAAACTTTGTTTTCATCTTCATGAATAAGAAAACCGTTTGACTGTTCAATATAAACTTCTTCCAGAACCCCATTCAGAAATGCTTACTTGACATCCATCTGAAAAACTTTGAATTTCCTTTGCACTGCTATGACCAAGAATAATCGAATTGTCTCGCCTTGCAACAAATGCAAATGTTTCATCAACATCAATACCCTCTATTTGGGAGTATCCATTGCACACCAGTCGTGTTTTGTTTTTAATTATTGTGCCATCTCCATTCAGCTTATTACGGAAAATCCATTTGGTCCCGATGACATTTTTATCTGTTGGCCTCAAAACAATCTCTCATGTCTGATTTTTTTTCTATTTGGTCAAGTTCTTCGTTCATTACATGAACACAAATCTTGTCTCTTGAAGTTTCTTCAAAACACTTTAGCTCTACCTGTGATAAGAAAGATGCTTGCTGTAGAATCTTTATCCTTCCCGTTTGCATTGGAGCTATCTGATCCCTGATGATATTCTGCCTATCAATTCGGCTCGCCTCTTTGGTTCATTTACAGGTTTATTTTGCTCATCATCTGACTTTTTTTTTTTCTGAATCTGCCTTAGGTACTCGCACTCCCCCTGAGCTACGCACTTCATCACCATCCTCCTGAGACTGTTCATGTTTTTGTTGAAGATTTTGCTCAGTTTCCACCACAACATTATTGCTCTATAACTTTAGCTGCTTATTGAAGCATTTATATGTTTTGTTTTTTCCTGAGTAACCAAAAAATATCCCTTAAATCTCCACGAGATTCAAATATCTTGTGTTTCTCCTTATTGAGAATTGTTGGAGTTTGCATCCCACATCGGACTTGTGGTCCAGTGTGGTCTTTAGTATTCATTATAAAAGAACCTCAAGGCCCTTGGGGGTTCGAGTTACCTCTCTTTTATTCTTCTACATGGTATCAGAGGGAGCCTAATCCTGAGCCCTCTCTCCCATTTTTTATTTTTCCCCGTCTAGGGTTTCTCAATATCTCTCCCCCGTGGGGGGGGGGGGGCCATGTAGGGCTGGGTTTATTTTCTGCCGTCGCCCCTCCGGGATCTTTTCCAGGCAGCCTCTCGGTGCTTTCTCGACGGATCTCCCCCTGCCGACATCTCCCTCCGCATCGCCTCTGGCGGTCCTCAATCCCGCCTGGGCGGCTCCTCTCCCGGCGGCTCCATCCCGGTATTCCTTCCACCTCTCGATCAGTGCGACGCATCCCGACCCGCCTCTCTTTGCGGTTTCTAGGCCCTGCCTCCCTCTCGGTGGATCCCTCCTTGCTTCGGCCTCCCGGCATCACCAGGCACTGCCCTCCTGCGGCACATCTACGGTTCGACGCCCGCCTGAGAGGCGCCCTCCTCCCGTCGCGAGCGCGACCTCCGCCCCTCTGCGGGGCTTCTTCCCGTCGGATCCCTCCCGGCGGAACCCTCCTTCAGGTGCGCCGACCCTCTTCCCGTCAGATCCACCTGTGCCCTTTGTTCTCGCTGGCCCCAAACCGGTGGTCTTCCTCCATGGCGCCTCAGTTCCTCCCTACAGGTTGATCTTCTCCCTGCGCGCGCTCCACCTATGGGCAGCCCAGGCGCCTGCTCCACCTATGGGCAGCCCAGGCGCCTGCTCCACCCTTTCCCTCCCGTCACATTTCTCTCTTCCTGTGCGTCACCCCTCAGTGCGCCAATCCTCCTGCACAAGCCTTCCCCATCCGTTGCTCCCTCCTTGTCGGCCTCCTCCTGCGGCAGCCCCCGCCTCCATGTCGGCCTCCTCCTGCGGCAGCCCCCGCCTCTCGATTCCTCGACGTCTGGCCCCGCCAGTGCGGCTTTCCCGCCGGCCGGCCCGCTAGTGTGGTTTTCCCGGCAACTCTGACGTCCGGCCCGCCCGTGCAGTATTCCCGGCAACTCTGACGATCAGCCCGCCTATGCGGATTTCCCAGCGCTCTGTCGACCGGCACCGCCAGTGCAGCTTTCCCGACGCTCCGTCGACCGGCACCGCTTGAGCGGCTTGACAAATCTTTTTCAGCAACATCATTCATCTTCATGAGGGGGAGCAACAACCATGACGATTTATCTTTGTTTTATTCTGTTTTGTATTGTTTTATCATCAAGTAGGGTATGTCCAGCCTGAGGAGGTGTGTTTGCAGCGTTTCGTGTTTGCTTTGTATTGTCGTTGCTTTGGTCTCTTTTCTTTATGTGTCCAAGCTAGGTACACCTTTCTTGAGGGGGAGTGTTGGAGTCTGCATCCCACATCGGACTTGTGGTCCGGTGTGGTCTTTAGTATTCATTATAAAAGAACCTCAAGGCCTCCTTTAGAGAGTTCCTTGGGGGTTCAGATCTACATCATTTTATCATTCTACAAGAATAAAACATTTCTGGAAACTTGAAAGTATTCCAATGTTGGCTTCATTCCATAGCATAACTCGCATGGAGTCTTTTCTTCCTTTGGACACATTAGGGTTATGTTAGAAGTGTAAATTGATTTCAACATTGCTTCTTTCCAAAACTGCTCTAAAAGGTCTTTCTCGATAAGCATCGTTCTGACCATATTGTTGATAATCCGATTTCTTCTTCCAACCACTTCATTTTGTTGCAGAGTTTTTACTGTTGAAACTTGGTGACTTATCCCATTTTTCTCGAGATAATCCTCCACTTGGCTATTTTTGAACTCTATTTTATTATCAGTTCTTTGCGTTATCCCATTGCGAGATTCAAAGACAATCATGCGGTCACGTGATTTTGAACGACTGCGAGATACCTTCGTCATTTCCAGTTTTTCTTCTTCACGCACTTCGCGTGATCTCTTCATGAGATCATGTTAAGAATAGAGAACTGCAGAAATTGTATTAATGGAAAAAAGAGGAATTACAGCATGAAGAGGAAAAGGAACCAGCAATTACAAGCTCTTTTGAGAGAGCCCCCACCCAAGCTTAACAGCCGAACTGCCTACTTTTTCTCACTGAACCAGCCCGCCTCTCTCCTTCCCCCCATGTTCCACCTGGTGGCGCATTATGTCTTGGGCGCGCCGGAGGTGATGCTTGAGCTGGGTTAAGGTTTCGTCACGGTCTGCCAAGGCGGTAGCCACTGCTGCCACCCGAATTTCAGAGGGAAGATAGCTGAGGAGTGTAGGGGGCTTGCGGCCGTAGACAACCTCAAAGGGAGTTGTCTGTATTGCTGAATGCCAAGTGGTGTTATAGGATAATTCTGCCCAAGGGAGCTAGAAAGACCAATGCTTGGGGTGCTCACCTGCAAAACAACGGAGGTAGGTCTCGAGACAACGATTAACCACCTCGGTCTGACCATCTGTTTGCGGGTGGTAGGCAGAGCTAAAACGGAGGTTTGTTCCCTGTAATCTGAAAAGCTCGGTCCAGAAATGGCTGAGGAAAACTGGGTCCCGGTCGCTAACGATGGACGAAGGTAAGCCATGGAGACGAACCACTTCCCGGAAATACAGATCAGCAACTTTGGTGGCTGTAAAAGGATGCTTTAACAAGAGGAAATGAGCGTATTTGGAGAGTCGATCAACCACCACATAGATGACATCCAAACCACCTGATTTGGGGAGGCTGGTGATAAAATCCATAGATAGATCCGCTCAAATGAGGTCTGACATTTCCAGTGGTTGAAGTAATCCAGCAGGAGACAGAGTAGAAAATTTGTTCTGTTGGCAGACGGCGCACTCGCGGACATATTTCTGAATAACAGGTTTCATGCCTTGCCAATAAAGAGCAGCAGCGGGAAGTCTATAGGTACGGTAAAATCCCGAATGGCCAGCTTGGGGTGAAGAATGAAATTCTGCCAACAATTTAGGGATCCAAGGAGACGCGGCGGAAAGGACAAGGCGGCCTTTGTAATAAAGGAAGTCGCGAGAAATGGTATAGCCTGGAAAAGAGGTGCTGCTAGCGTGCAAAGAAGTGATAATCTTCTGTAGGGCAGGGTCTGTGGAAACTCCTGCACAATAGATGAGATATCCAGCCAAAGAGGGGCGGACTGAACAAGGTTCAAAGAGGGTAAATCATGGCAGCGGGACAAGGCATCAGCTGCCGAGTTCTGGCGCTCAGGTTTGTATTTAATTTCGAAATGTTAGCCCAATAATTTGGTAAACCAACATTGCTGATCGGCTGTGGTAATATGTTGTTGGAGCAAAAACTTTAAACTCCGCTGATCTGAATAAACAACAAAGGGGCGACCCAAGAGGTAAGGGCGCCAATGTTGGATTGCTAATACTAAAGCAATGAGTTCTTTTTCATAGGTGGACTTGTTCAAGTTTGTAGGGGATAAGGCTCTGCTGAAGAAAGCGATGGGGCTGCGATTCTGAATGAGAACGGTTCCAACATCCCTACCGGAGGCGTCGCATTCCAGCTCAAAGGGAGCAGAAAAATCAGGGAGAGCAAGGACAGGGGCCTGGGTCAAGAGGTGCTGGAGATGTGTGAAAGCAGTTTGGGCTGCCGAAGACCAGAGGAACCCGTCCTTGGTGAGAGTTGTAAGTGGCTGAGCGATGGCGCCATAACCGTTGATTAAACGACGATAATAGCCGGTAAGGCCAAGGAATCCTCGCACGCCACGAACTTTTGTAGGGATGGGCCAATTCAGAATGGCCTGAACTTTGGCTGGATCCACGGCGACTCCTTGGCTGGAGATTACATTGCCCAAGTATTCAATATGTTGTTGTGCAAAGTGACACTTTTGTTGGTTCAGCAGAAAATGATTGTCGCACAAGATTTGAAGGACAACAAAGAGGTGGTCTTGATGGCGATGCCAATCTGCGCTATAGACTAAAATATCATAAAAAAAAATTAGCACAAATTTCTGCAGTAGGGGTTGAAAAATGGCATTCATGGTGGCCTGAAAAGTGGAGGGAACATTAGTAAGGCCGAAAGACATAACCAAGTATTCATAGTGGCTTTGATGGGCACGAAAAGCTGTTTTGTCGATGCCAGCCTCCTGCATCTGGATTTGATGATATCCTGATTTGAGGTCCAGCTTGGAGAAGTAAGAGGCGCCATGTAGTTCATCCAAAAGTTCTTCCATCAAAGGAATGAGAAATTTATCGGGAATAGTGGCCTTGTTGAGAGCACGGTAGTCGATGCACATACGCCAGGAATTGTCTTTCTTTTTTACTAATAACACTGGGCTAGAATAAGCGCTGCAGCTGGGGCGAATAAAACCAGTGTGCAGCAGATCTGCCACCTGACGTTCTATTTCATTTTTTTGCAAATGTGGATAACGGTAAGGGCGTATCACAATGGGCCCGTGACCGGGCTGCAGGCGGATAACATGATCCCATGGCCGTATTGGCGGGAGAGCAAACGTTGAATGTCAGAATGGAATGGTTCAGTCAACAAGGCAGTGGTGGTGGTCTGGCCACCCAGGGTGAGGCGACAATCTGCTGTAGCTCTGGTACGTTTGGTAGAGTTCTGTAAGGATATGGTGGGTGTACTGAAAGGGGGTAGCCCCTAGAGGCAGTAGGACTGTCCTGCCACTGAAAACTGCATGTGCATGGTCCGCCAATTGGTCTGAACGTCGCCCAGGGTTCGCACCCAAGCAATGCCCAGAATGATGTCAAGGCTGCCAATGTCGAGCACATGGGCAGCTAGGGTACAATTATATGGACCAATGCATAACGATAAGTGGGGGCAAACCCCTAAGGACTAGCGCTGGTGGCCATCGCCCAACTTGATACGGAGCTGGTGAGAATGCTGGACTTCCAAGGCAAGTAAGCGGGTTAAGTTAGGGGAAATGAAGTTGTGGGTGGCGCCACTATCAATTAAGACTAGAACCAGAAAACTTCCCAAGGAGCCTTCAATTTTCAAGGAGAAACCTTCTTTGGAGGTGGCAGTAAGAAGGCATTGCGGCTGGGGGTGGTGTAACCCAAGAACATGACATTCAACATCTTCCAGGACAACAGGTGGTGGAATAATATCGTCCCGCGATGCTAGATCCTCCTCAGCAGTGTCGCCTTCACCGAGAATGACAATGCGAAGCTTGGGATCCGCACATCGATGTGTGGGAGAGTAAGGAAGACCACATTGAAAACAGAGACCCTTCTTGCGACGTTATTCCCATTCCTGTGTTGTTAAGTTGCGGGTGCCACGGGTGGAGGAAGACAAATTGCGTGACATGTCTCACAGGAGGGCTGGAGATACCCTTGGAAGACCGAGTAGGCGAGTGCCCAACAGACAAAGGTGCTGAAGGGATGGAACGTGAAGGAGGTAGCCAAGGAAGAGGATCTGGGGAGGCTGTTGGAACCCGAGGACCCCCTCCCTTACTGTATGCAGTGTCACCGCGGCGAAGAGCGATTTCTATGTGGCGAGCGAGATGCATTGCCTAAAGGCGTGTATCGGGATCATGAATTCGTACCCAACAACGAATATCCGGTTGTAAACCATGCAAGAAATAACCCAAGTATTGAGGTTCGGGGAGTAAAAAAGAGGCTAAATATTCAAAGTGATCAATGAATTCCTGCACCGAACCATGTTGCTGCAGTGCTGCTAGTTCTTCATAATCTCAAGGCCACTAAAACGTTCCATGAGTTCAGTTTTAAATAATTGCGAAGAGAGGTCCGGATATACCTCCAGAAGAATAGTGAACCAATGGATTGCGACACCCTCCATACTAATTTGCGCCAGCTGAAGCCATATTGAAGTGGGTAAGTGATGAACACAAAAATATAATTCGGCGCAGGTAAGCCACTTGTGAGGATCGGAGCCATCGAAGATGGGGAACTCCACCCGACGGGAGATGGAGGAAGGGTTGGGTGGTAGGACTGCAGCAGCAGAGTCGGAATTTGGAGCAGGAACCAGCGGATGTGGAGTGACGTCCCTTGTAGTGCCTGATGTCAAAGAGATCGTTGGCGGAGGAGGTGCATCGTCATGAGGTTGTTTGTCCGTACGACGCAACATGAGTTTGCGGAACTCTGTTTGCTCAGTGCATTCCAAATCCCAGCATTGTTGGCTAAGGTGAATTTCTTGAACGTCTTGCTGAAGGTGCTCAACAGTAGAAGAGAGTTTGGAGAGTGTGGTTTCAACAAGATCCAAGCGCTGGTCGAGGCCATCGACATGGGTGTGTGTTCGGGTTTTCATCACAGGGGAAGATGGAGGTCGGCAGGTCGGACCAAGTGTTAAGAACAGAGAACTGCAGGAATTGTATTAATGGAAGAAAAGGAGGAATTACAGCAGAAAGAGGAAAAGGAACAAGCAATTACAAGCTCTCTTGAGAGAGCCCCCACTCAAGCTTAACAACCGAACTGCCTACTTTTTCTCACTGAACCAGCCCGCCTCTCTCCTTCCCCCCATGTTCCTTTATAACTGCTTCCCAGCCCCACGTTCCACCATCCCTCCCTCTGCCCATGTGGCATAACAAACTAAATATTCTTCCTCTTCCCTCAACACCACGTGGAGGCAGTTAAGCACTTGCCCAGGTGGCCTTAACTGCCTGCCTAATTGACAACCCTACCCCTCCTGAAATAAACCTTCCAATTTCCAGGCAGGTCACGGATCTTAACAGATCAACTGACAATCATATGTGCTTCGCGTGAACTCACCGCAAGATCTTCTGTCAATCATTTGATGTCTTCGGGTGCGTCGCATGATCTCTCCGCGAGATCCTTTGACAATCATCATGCGATGTATCCTTGGTGCTTCGCGTGATCTCTCCGCGAGATCCTCTGACAATCATGTGGTGTCTTCAAATGTTTCGCGTGATCTCTTCGCGAGATCCTCTGACAGTCATGGAATGTTTTCAGGTGCTTCGCATGATCTCTCCGTGAGACCCTCTGACAATATTACGATGTCTTCATGGTTTTTCACATGATCTCTCCACGAGATCCTCTGACAATCATGCGGTGTCTTTAAGTGCTTTGCATGATCTCAATGCAAGATCTTTTGACAATCATGTGGTGTTTCGCGAGATCACTTTCGACATTCACGCTCTGCGAGATCCGACATTCGTGCTCCGCGTGATTAGTTCAGGCATTCGTGCTTTGCGAGATCAGACATTCACGTTCCGTGTGATCAGACATTTCGCACTCCGTGAGATCAAGACATTTCGCGCTGCGCGAGATCAAACATTCGTGCTCTGCGATATCAGACATTCGCACTCACTCTTCACGCCTCCTTTTACAACCAGCCTTCGTCAATAACCTCACATCTTGTCAACAAACGCAATCAACCCAAAAGCACCACCTTGAGAGATTTTTGCCAACAAAGAGCAAACCATCATGGAATCGAAACCCAGAATAGGAATCCTCCTGCTGTTGAACAACTGTAACAATTTTCATAAGGTCTGTATCCCGTAGTATTTCCTCTTTAACCGTAGTAAGTTCTAACCAAAATGGTTCGGAAACCACTGAACAAAGTGTAAGTGGTTTGGTGTTCAGAGAATATTCCCCTTCTGCCAACCAGGATAGAGAATTCGTTGCTTGATTAGTTTTTCCTGACTTATAAATCACCTGAAAATCATGGCCCCATAATTTGGATTGCCAACACTGCGGGTTGATAGAAGGAATCCGGTGAGTTAGCATCTGCTTTGAGAGCTTTGTGGTCAGTATAAACTACATGATGCTTGCCCAACAAATACAGTTTCCAATGGTTTACGGCTAAAACCAAATCCATAATTTCCTTCTCATAAACTGACTTTGAGAGAGTGACTGGAGCAAATGCTTTACTGAAATATGCTACTGGCCGATTATCTTGCATTAGCACAGCTCCCACCCCCTTTTGGAAGCATCATATTCAATAACAAAGGGCTGTTGGAAGTTCGGTAAGGCCAACACTGGCGCTGAAATTAGGCATTCCTTCAGTTTATTAAAAGCTTCATTCACCGCATTAGTCCAGAGAACCACCTTTCTTAGTTAATGATGCGGAAACGTCGGGCCAATGTGACTTTTTTCCTAACACTGGAAACAGAGGTAGGGAAAGGGAAAGGGAAACATGAAAAATGACTGTTTGGTACGCAGGAATGGAACAAACGATTCCTTTAAACTAGGGAATTTGGATTCCAGCCAAAATTTGGGCGGAAATATGTTTGCAGTGATGGAACCGACTTTTTTGGACAAAAATAACCCTGTGCAAATTATCAAGATCCGGAGATGTCCATCCTTTATCGCTATACATCTTTGGGGCTCATTGAATCATCAAGCAAAGCGGAACCCTATAAACGGCCGCTGCTTGGATATTGTTGAACCTGGTATAATGATGGCGTTGCAACTGTGATCGTGTTGCAACTGTTAGACAGCGAACTGCACCACAGCGTTGCAAGTGGCAACTGTGTTGAACTGCAGTGAACTCTGTCGAACTGGTGAATCAGCCGCACAGGATCTGTTCAAGAAAACTGTTCTGCAATATCT
This sequence comes from Viscum album, assembly GCA_963277665.1. Classification (NCBI taxonomy): domain Eukaryota; kingdom Viridiplantae; phylum Streptophyta; class Magnoliopsida; order Santalales; family Viscaceae; genus Viscum; species Viscum album. Next base: position 394,793,926 of record OY728158.1, read on the forward strand.
CTGCGAAATCATAAGCCTGAGCACCATATGTAAGTAGTTCGCACATTGTGAGAATCATCTACTGTGTGTTGTATTTGACAAAACCTGGATAGAATGTGATTTTGTAGTTTGGTAATGCATTTTTTATTGATATTTTTGTTCTTTCACTGGCCATTTCATCATATTTTGTGTGCAGGTAATGTTATTTTGTATCTGCACTATTCTTTTGTTAAAATCATATATTATATTTCAGGTTTATCATCCTTTTTGATTTTTTTTGGCTTCAATGATTTGTGAATGATTTTTCTAATCATTAATTTATATATAATCTTGTTTCTGCGTTGTATGAACTCACACCCGGTGTGCATTCCAATATTACTTTCATGATTAAATTTTTCTTGTTGATATATGTAGAATGGGAAAATAGGAGAAACCGAACCCCCAAGGTGTACTCTCTAAAGGAGCCCTTGGGATGCTTTTATAACAAATAGTAACGACCACACCGGACCTCAAGTCCGATGTGGGATGCATACTTCAACACTCCCCCCTCAAACTAGGTGAACCTAGTTTGGACACGCAAAGAAAAAACAAAGCAAGCAACAGGCTGCAAACACTCCCCCTCAAGCTGGACATACGCAGCTTGATGACAAAAGAAGACGAAATAAAATAAAGGAAAATTGCAAGATTGATGCTCCCCCTCACGATCGCAGCTCCACTCAGAATGATGGATGGATGATGTTGTGGGCGCAGTAGAAGAACCACACAGAGACCGGGTTGGTTGACGGAACGCCAGAAATGCCGTACTAGTGGGGCCGGTCGATGAAACGCCGGGAAATCCAAACTAGCACCGGGAAAAACCGCACTTGCGGGGCCGACGACGAGAGGCGGGGATTCCGCAGAATTGTTGCGGGGTCTGGCGGCGCCAAATGGCCCGAATCCAAGGTGGTCGAGCTGGTGCGCCACGGTGGAGGAAGTGCGAAGGCATGTGCCGACGGACTAGGAGGCGGCTGCCGAGAGTCATCGGGAGATGCCGGCGAGGCGGGGATTCCGAGATCCGAAACTGGAAGCAGGTCAGCCGCTAGGAGGAGGCCGGCATGGAAGTGCCGGATGATGAGATTCGCCGGAGGGGAGCAGATGAATCCGGCCGGAGGGAGGGCTGCCTTGCAGGAGGAGGCCGGCCCGAAGCTCCGTGAGCAGCAGCGGATAGCAGGAGGGCGCCGGGAGTTGGAGCACGCCGTGCGCAGGAAGAACCGGGAGTAGCCGGTTCGCTGTGAGGATTCCGGGTCGCCTGGAGGGAGCCGCTTGGACCGGTCGTTTGGACGGAGCCGCGGCTGGAAAAGGACAAAAAACAAACACAGATGCTGGGATTCCGACGCCGACGTGGAAGGGAGCCGGCGGGAAGAGAAGGAGCGCCGACTGGAAGGGAAGGAGCGCCGACTGCTGGAGGACCGTCGCGCGGGAGTGTACAGGAAGGCCGGCTACTAGAGGACCGTCGCGCGGGAGTGTGCAAGAAGGCCGACTGTTGGAAAGAGCCGCAGCAGGCGAGAGCGGGAGGCTGGGATCCGTCGCGCGTAGGGAGCCGTCACGACTGGAGCCCGTCGCACCAAGAGGGCTACGCGCGTAGAGGAGTTTCGCCGGGATTGGGGGAGTCGACGTCCGTCGCGCGCAGCAGGGAGGGGTGTAGGAAGGTCGTCGTGCGGGGAAGCGGCACAGAGGGAGCCGCGTGCCTTCGTCGGGGCGGAACGAAGCCGACGGGCAGGGGTCGATCGCGCCTGGAAAAACAAAGAGCTGCGGGAAGGGCGGAAAAAGCCGCGCGCAGAGGCGGAACCGGGGAGGGGCGGGCCGGCGCTGCAAATCTGTCGCGCAACAACGGTGCGGGAGGCCGACGTCGTAGGGCAGGGGGGGAGAACCGCCGGGATCGCGACGGGAGGAGGGCCGCCGGGGAACTGGAGCCGCGGCGGGGGAAGCGGGAGGTCGGCTGCTGGAGGAGCCGGCAGGAATGGAGCCACCGGAGGTGGAGCCGTCGCGCGCAGGTCGGCCCGGGTAGGGTGTGCGTCGCGGGGAGAGGTCCTGCTGCGGGCGGAGGATTCCGCCGGGATGGAGAAAGGGCGACGGGAGCGGACAACGGGAGAGATCCGGCGGACAGGGGGCAGGCTGCTCAGGAAGGAGGGGAGGGGCGACGGCAGAGCTGGCCATAGAGGCCGCCGCCCCCCTTATGGGGAAAACGTAAGTAAACCCTAGAGCAGGAAAAAAAAGATGGGAAGGAGGGGTCGGGATTAGTAAACCTCCTCTGATACCATGTAGAATGGGAAAATAGGAGAAACCGAACCCCCAAGGTGTACTCTCTAAAGGAGCCCTTGGGATGCTTTTATAACAAATAGTAACGACAACACCGGACCTCAAGTCCGATGTGAGATGCATACTTCAACAATATATTTGGGCTGATGGTTTCTTTTTGTATCCTGTGTAATAGCGTCATCAGTGGATATATTTTTTGATATAAAATTTTTAATCAACTTTTTTACTATTCCTTGTCCTGGCATACCAAACAGGATCTGGGATTCAACTCCCATTACCTTTTCCCATTCCCTTTCCTTTTGTTTCTGCGAAAAACCTTTCCAGCATACCAAACCAGGCTTTAATGTCCTGTTCATCCTTTCAGCAGCTTCTTTCTATTGAGGAGTCTCTGAGACAATTATCAACATTCTGATCCCATTCTCAGCAGCCAGTTTCATTTTCAATAGCTGCTTTCCACTTCTTAAATGTATCAAAGACATCAGATTTATGTTTCAAGAAATAAACCCATACCCTCCTAGTGGCATCATCGACGGGTGGTGGCATAGTAGTGAAATCCTCCCAATGAGGAAGATGATTTTGGACCATAGACATCTGTATAGATTAGCTCTAGCTTTTTGGCCTTGGTTGTCATTCCTGATTTTGCAAAACTAACTATTGTTTTCCAAGCATACAAGGCTCACAGATTCTGAGTTCTACATTTTTTAATTATGGAATTTTCCATTTTGAAACTAGCAGCTTCATACCCGCTGGTAGTTCTGCCATACGAAGAGTTCCTTTCTTCCAGCCTCGAGCAGCAATTAAGTTACCCTTTATCACCTTCCATTGATTGTCATTTAATGTGACACAAAATCCCTGATCATCCAACTGTCCTATTGAGATCAACATTCTCAAATCCAGGGATGTACATCACATACTTCAGTGCCCAAATGGTTCAAAGGAAAGTCTTGAGATTAATATTTCTCATCCCTGTAATATCTAAAAAGCTTCATCATCAGCAAGACAAACTTTACCGAAATCTCTAGATTTGTAGTTCAATATCAAATCCTTCATGAAATGATGCACCTGAATTCATAATCCATTATTCGACTGGAGACCCAGCACAATATATGAAAGCATTATCAACCACTTCTGCAGCATTTACTGAGTTATTTTTCTTTCCTTTCGGAACTGTGCATTGATTTTTGAAGTGGCCTGACTTTTGACAATTCCAGCAAACAATATCTTAGCAATTTCTGGATTGTTCTCTCTTCTCGGACTTCGATCTACCACACCCTGGATTATGTCCCCTCTCCAACCTTCCGCCTCTGCTTTCTGTACTTAATAAAAACCCGATGATTCACCCGAACTTCTCCTGTGAATATCTTCCGCAAGAATCAAATCTTGAATTCCTTCAAATCTCGGCGGTCCGGGTTGAATTGCTAATAACAAGAGCCTGAACTTCATCCTCAAATTTAATTTTTACTGATGCCAATCTCGACAGTATGGAATTAAGTTCATTTACACGATCAGTTACATTGACACCTTCCTTCATTTTCGTATTGGACAACGCCTTAATCAAATCGAAGGTGGTCTCTTCCTTGATGATGTTGTATGCAATGTTCTTCACCAAAGTTAGTTGAATCACGCCCATGGCTTGCTGATCTAACAATGTCCAATCTTCTTGATTCATTGCATCTGGCTTTTTTCCTAACAAAGGCACATGCAACTTCTTCTAGTACAAGTAATCTCCGATCTGCATATTCAAAAATCCGAAGTCATTGCCATTGAATTTGTTGATTTTTACTTTCCCTTTTTCTGCCATCACAGTTACTTCTCTGTAAGACCTAGGCTCTAATAACAATTTTTGGGAGAGCGAACCTGGCTAAAAAGAAAACGAACACCTGTTTTTTTTATGCGGATGTAGGTTTTTTCAATAACCTAACCACGTAAAAAAGCAGGTGTTCACCTTTGCTGTTTTTGATTTTCTATTTAACAAGATTCTCTTCCAATACATCCATGACTGGGGTTGTTGAGAGACACAGGATGTGAGACCACCTGTGTGAGCTAATGAAGTTGAGGAAGAGGGCTGTGTGGTTGCTATGTGTGAGCTCTTTGGGCGAGAGCATGAGTGTATGGCAGGTGTCAGCCGGCGGGTCCCACGACTCGCCAAATGCAGCTTGGGCCGTGTGAGGAGGAGCCGCTGGGTGTCCATTGAGGGACCAACAAATGTGTTAGCCCGACCTGCCACAATTTTGGCAAATGACGCGTCCTTGCCCATTGCCATGTCCAGGGTCCTGAGAGTTGGAAGAACGACAACCACCATGTCCCCGTGAAGATGCCATGGCATTGTGTTCCACTGTGAGAGGAACTGGAGCAGTAGGCATGGTGCGACGAGCCTTTCCAAGATGATGATAGATGCGAGAAATGTCCCTTGTGGATAGACGTATCAGAATCTTCATCATTGTGGTGTCCTACTCGGGAGGCAGCCCATGAAGAAGAGATAACAACTATATTTGATCTCGTTGAGTCATGGCCTTCGTTAGTGTTTGCGGAATAGGTCATAAATAAAAAATGCTTATCTCGAAGTGCCTTCCATTCTGCTAAGTATACTGGAAAGGACAGATGTTGCATGCTGATACTGAAGAGCCGTTGAAAAGTTTTTGAAAGTTGTCTTGTAGTACATGGGAATTGAGGATTCCCAAAGTTCCTTAGCTTTATTAGCTGTGTGGAACGTCTGACATTTGCGATGGAGCCCTCGGTCTTGTACGCGGTTGAGTCAGGTGCCTTCGGCAAACCAGGGGGGAAAATGGAATCCCTGCAACTCACGTCGACATGGGAACTGATCAACACACAACTGCAAAACAAGTCGAACTACCGATGTTTGTGGGAAAGGACCCTAAGGGTTATAAGATCACGCGCGGCGAACTGTACTTTCGAGTCCACCAGACGCCATACGAACTTAGGGTACTATTTGCGCAGATTAGTATGAAAGGTGTTGCAATCCATTGATTCAACATTGTAAATAATGTTCATCCAAGAGTGTCTTGATCAACATTCAAAGAGCAACTCATGGAACGGTTTAGTGGGTTGGAGATCCAAAATCCTTATGAGGAATTGACCGCACTGCAACAGACAATGTCGGTCTAGGAGTATATTGAATAATTTGAATATCTGGCATTTTTGCTCTCTCTCCAACCTGAGCTGCAATACGTCGAGTATTTCTTACATTGACTCCAAGATAACATTCGCAGTTTGGTTTGCATCCACAACCCCAAGACTCGGTTGCATGTAATGCGGTTGGCTCGCCATGTGGAGCTTGCATTCACGGGAGGCGTGGGTGCTCAGTGCCGCGGAGGTGGGTCGCGACTTTTTAGTGGGGTCCACGATGCTGAATCATGGTAGTCACTTGATCGCTCGGCGCCACACCTGCAACACAAGAGCACTCTCCAACTGATTAGACGAGGGAGGTTGCTAGTATTGGAGTTCGACGGGAGGCTCCAAATCAGGCACCTCATAGCGGGCGAGGTGTTTGACACCTGATGACCCAAGAATGAGAGGACAAACGAAGCAAGAGCTTGTGTTTCGGGTGTGGGCAGCCAGTGCACCGATCCAAAACTGCAGATGGTGTTGTTGGCAGAAGATGAAGACGACGCTGAAGGTGGAGGAGCTTCGCGGGGCAAGGAAGTAAACCGAGACCTAGAGGAACCAACTCCCTTCAATTTTGTGGTCAAAATAAAGGGGTGGTGAGTGACTGAGCCCAAGACCCGGAGGGTCTCTTTAGCAAAGGGTAAAAGTGTCTTGCAAGGGTTAGTTTGTCAGGGGGAGAATCTAGGAATATTATAGTTTGTTAGAGGGGGGTGTTTGAATGGTGTAGCCCGATCCGTTTGGATGAAGTTTGGCCAAATGCTAGCAGCCCAAACTGCACACCGGACCGCAACTCCATGGTGAGGTTGTTGGGGGTTGTAGGGGGCAGCATGCCCCTGCTCCGGGGGCTGAAGGGCCCCGTCCAATTTTTTGGGAAGTATAGCAATGTTGACTCATTGTAGCAGTACCGACCGACGATACTGACAGGGCACTGTAGCAGTGTGGATTTCGACATGACACTGTAGCAGAGGTGACCAGACGACACCGACATAGCATTATAACATTTTGGACTTTGGAGACAGCGACACAATAGCTTCGTGGACTTCTTACCACTGACACTTTAGCTGTTTGGACTTGGGTAGTTGCGGTACTGCAGCACAATGTACTTACTGTGCGGTTGGTGGAATAGTGCATCGTCTTCTTTATTAGCTCATTCGGGTTAGGGTTTCTGTGTGTGAAACTCTAATTATCTCCCTGTAATTTTGCTTCTGAATTAGTGAAATGTTTTTGTCTCTCCGTGGACGTAGAGATTTTTCCCTAACCATGTAAATCGCTGTGTCCTATGATTTTCTCGTTCTTTTGTTTTTCTGTCTTTTCTTTCATCTATGTAGAATGGAGAAACCCACTTACCTTCAAGGTGAGGTGGGGCTCTTCTTTTATAAAATGAAAAGGCGGAATGTACAAGGGAGTATTCCGATGTGGGACTCGGAAATACCCATAATAATACAAAAGAGGGTTTAACACTCCCCCTCAAGCTGGAAAGACCCAGCTTGGACAACGAGTCCCACAAAAAAGAATAAGAAGACACCACACAAGACCCATAACTACTCCCCCTCAAGCTGGGCGTCAGATGTGGCGGATCCCCAGCTTGGAACTAAGCGAGACAAGGCGAGCACCAGGGAGGCCTTTGGTGAAGATGTCAGCAAGCTGGTCTGCCGTCGGAATGTGGCTAAAGCTGACATGGTTGTGCTCCAGGTGGTGGCGAAGAAAGTGACAGTCCACCTCAATATGCTTCGTGCGTTCATGGAAGACGGGATTCGAAGCAATTTTAGTGGCTGCCTGATTGTCACACCATATGTGAGCAGAAGTCTGCTGAGGAAAGCCAAGCTCCTGGAGGAGTTGCCGAAGCCAAATGATCTCGGTAGTGACGGTGGCCATGGCACGGTACTCAGACTCGGCACTGGAGCGAGAGACGACCGTCTGTTTCTTGCTGCGCCAAGAAATGAGGTTGCTTGCCAAGAAAATGGCGAACCCAAAGGTAGATTTCCGAGTGGCAAGGCAGCCAGCGTAATCAGCATCGCAAAAGGCCTCAATATGCTGATGAGGATGCTGGGAGTAGTGAAGACCACGGGCAGGATCCCGTTTGATGTACTTGGCGATGCGGATGACAGCATCCCACTGAGATGTGGTGGGATGCTCCATAAATTGACTCACTTTGGCTACCGCACAGGAAATGTCGGGTCGAGTCATGGTGAGATAATTGAGTTTGCCCACCAATCGACGGTACCGCTCGGGATGGGGGTATGGAGCCGAGGAGGCATAAAGAGACCGTTCGCCAGGCTCCAGAGGAGTATCGACCGCAGTGGCCTGAGTCAGCCCAGCATCCTGCAATATATCCAATGCATACTTCCGTTGGCAGAGGGAGATGGTGACAGAGGAGTAGGAAACCTCGATGCCGAGGAAGTATGTGAGAGGACCAAGATCCTTAGTGTGGAAGTGCTGGTGAAGATGAGCCTTGAGATGGGTGATACCCACAGAGTCGCTGCCGGTGATGACGATATCATCCACATAGACGACCAATAAGATGCAGCCATGTGGAGTCGTCCTGTAGAAGACAGTGTGGTCTTTCATACTACGGGAAAGCCCAAAGTCGCTGACGACCGTGCTAAAGCGGCCAAACCAAGCACGGGGAGACTGCTTGAGGCCGTAAAGAGAGCGGCGGAGACGGCAGACACGAGATTCAGCGCCGGCGGCACAAAATCCGGGGGGCTGCTGGAGATAGATTTCTTCCTCAAGGAAGCCAGGGAGGAATGCATTCTTGACATCCAATTGATGAAGAGGCCACCGATGATGGGCGGCGAGAGAGATGAATAGCCGGACAGAGGCCATCTTGGCAACCGGGGAGAAGGTATCAAAGTAGTCAACTCCGTATGTCTGAGCAAAGCCTTTGGCCACAAGGCGGGCTTTGAGGCGATGGAGAGTACCATCGGGATTCAGCCTGACCGTGTAAATCCATTTGCTGCCCACTGCCTGTTTGCCTGCTGGAAGGGAGACAAGATCCCAAGTATGGTTTTCCTCCAGAGCCTGCAATTCATCCTGCATGGCTGCGAGCCACCCGGGGTGAGATTTGGCCTCACCAACTGTGCGAGGTATAGAAACCGTCTCCAGAGCGGACAAACCCCTGTAAGAAGATGCAAATAGAGGAGTACTCTGGCAGGAGCGAGTACATTTCCGTAGGGCAATGGGCAAGTCCGCAGGTGGCGGAGCAGGAGCAGCGGACGAAGCGGGAGCATCAGTGTCACTGGCCGGAACGGGGAATACAGTCGAAGGACGGCGGGAGTAGACCTGACCAAAATGGGTGTCAATAGTGGTTGACGCCGGTGGAGGATGGAGGAGGAGAGGAGGACGACGCAAATCCGGAAGAGGCTGGATGATGAGGGGAAAACAGTTATCAATGGCAGAGTCAGGAGGAGGAGAGGGAAAGGAGAATGAAGAACTTTCCACAAAGGAGACATCTGCGGAGATGACATACCGGCGAAGGTCCGGGGAGAAGCAGCGGTATCCGCGCTGAGTGCGGGAATAACCGAGGAATATGCAGCTGAGAGATTTGGGAGAGAGTTTGGTGCGGCCAGGGCGAGTGTCACGAACATAACACAAGCAGCCAAACACTCGAAGAGGGAGGGAATGAAGAGGGAGAGTGGGGAAAAGAGCCCGAAAGGGAGTCTCCTCCTTAAGGATAGAAGAAGGAAGGCGATTGAGGAGGTAGGTAGCAGTGAGAATGGCATCGCCCCAAAAGAGCAGAGGCACCTGTCGGTGGAAGATGAGGGCACGGGCAGTCTCTAGAATATGTCTGTGTTTCCGCTCGGCTACGCCGTTCTGCTGGGGTGTATCAGGACAGGAGGTCTGATGAAGGATGCCATTCTCCCGAAGAAACTGCCGAAAAGAAGTGGAGAGATACTCGCGCCCATTATCCGAGCGGAGACATTTGACCGAGATAGAAAAACGATTCTTAATTTCATGAAAAAAGGTTTGGAAGGTGGAAAACACTTCGGAGCGTTCCCGAAGAAGGTAAAGCCACGTCATTCGCGAATAGTCATCAATGAAGGAGATATAGTATTTATAGCCCAAGTGACTCGGAACGGTACACGGGCCCCAAACATCGGAATGAACCAGAGCAAAGGGGTGGGAGGCCCGTGTATCCGTGCGAGGAATGTAGGAAGAGCGATGATGTTTTGCAAAAGAGCATGACTCACAATGAAAAGTAGGAGTCTTACTGAAGTCCGGAAACATCTGATGAATGGTGGATGCAGGCGGGTGCCCTAATCGGGAATGGAGATCAAGTGCCCGAGAAGAGGTAGACGTGCAAGCAATGGGCGCTGGCCCCTCGAACATGTAGACCCCGTCTCGAAGCCGGCCTCGACCAAGTTCCCGGTTCGTAGCCTGCTCCTGAAACACAACACCAGAGGAGGTAAATATGGCTGCACAGTTATAATCCTTAGTCAGTTTACTGATGGAAAGCAGATTAAAGGGACTGCGGGGCACATGTGCCACAGAGGGTAGGTGTATCGAAGGAGTCAGGGAGCATGCGCCGAAACCCGCTCTGGGGATAGTGGACCCATCAGCGACGGTGATGGCTGAAGAACCGGCATAAGGGCAATAAGACGTCAACATACCAGCATCACCGGTGAGGTGGTCGGAGGCACCTGAGTCCAGCAGCCATGCAGGGGAGCAATGGCTGACCAAGGCAGTGGGGCAAACAGTACGGGCCAGAGAAGCCGAGGAGGGAGCGGGGCGGACAGAGGCCGGTGGATCATGAGGCCGCCTGAGGTCGGCCATAGACAGGGCCAGAGACGGGAAAAGAGAGGCGACAGTCGAGGACACGTCCCGGACCGCGGGCTGTCCCTGCCGCAGGTGCTGAGATGGTCGGCCATGCAGGACCCAACATCGGGCGATCAGGTGGCCAAACTTGCCACAATGGTGACAGAAGGGACGTGGACGACGTGAAGCACGACCACGTCCCGAGGAGTCCGCCATGGAAGCGGCGGGAGCTGAGGCAGCGGGCCGGCGGGATGATCGGGCGCAGGACGTGCGCGTGCTGGAAGGGCTGCCGAAACGAGGGCGCTCTGCGGGGATGAGGGCGTGCCGCCGGGAGAAGGGCGCTCTGCCGGGAGGGTCCGTTGGGACAGAGGCCGAGGGCGCGTGCTAGGGGGAAGGCGGCGAAAAGGGAGGGGGGGGGGGCGCAGGGCGAGAGGAGCGGGGGCGCTCGGGAGGTGCGGGGCAGCGGGAGGCGCTGGAGCCGCGGGATGCGTCGGGGCAGCGAGAAGGGAGCCGCTGGGGGGGCAAGGGCGCGGCGCCAGGGGGGAGGCCGAGGGCGAGACGCCTGGGCGGGGCGCTGAGGGCTGGGCGCGAGGGCGCGACGCCGGGAGGAGGTGCGCCGGGACGGCGGGGCGAGCCGGGAGCCGGGGGATGGGGGCAGGAAGGGGATATCTGTTTAGGCAGTTCGGCCAGTGGCATGGGCGAGAGTGCAAGGGGTCTCTTGAGTTTGCTTGTCCTCTGTTTTATTCTTCTTCTTCTCCCGCCTGTAATTCTGTTGGTGGTGTTCCTATATTTCTCAATATACAAGAAGCCTCTTCTTTGGTCCTATCAACCTATAGAACTGGTTTATTGAAACTTGCTTCGGTTAAATTGGCACTGCAGTTACCTCAAAGGCTCACTTCCTTTCCCTTCTTTTTGAAAAATTGAAGGATCTTTTTGGTTGGTTAACCAGTGGATGCTTGGAGGGTTTGGCTTCTCATTTTCTATTTCCCCCCTCTTAATGTTTAGCATGTCAGCAGTTGACTTCTTTTGCTCGGTTGACAAAGTTGAAGGCATCGATGGGAAGGATCGGGTTGTGATCACACTTGATGGCAAGTATCTGCCCTTTTCCGAGCAGGTTCGTTACCTCTTTCACTATTCCTAGAGCGCTAAGCACCATTGTGAACATGTCAGGATGCTCATATGGCGGAAGCTCTGTTTGACAGCAGTTATTGAAAACTGTTTATTGAAGTCATCTCTTACGATAAGCAGTTAGAAAAAAGTGGTGTCTGTTCTGATTCGAGAAAATAAGTAGTGTCTGTTCTGATTCGAGAAAATAAGTAGTGTTTGTTCTGATTATGAAAAAATGCCGGCTACTTAAATTCCAGAATAAAATTATTTAAACAAGTGGTAGAAAATCACTTTTTCATTAAGAAAACTGGAAACACTCAAAAACACCTGGTCAGAAGTGATAACTGTTATTTATTGAAAACTGCTTAGAACATTTATCGCCTAGGATAAACAGTTGGATTCAGTTTCTGAAAAACAGCTGCACTTAAAACTGGTGGCAGAAAAACAAATTTTAAATGAAAAGTCTACAAATGCTATTACAATTTTCAGTAAGTGACATCAAACGGGGTTCATAAGCAGTTAAACTAAATCCATGCTTGGTATTAGCAGTTCATTAGCATTAGTCGAGACGATGTTTTGTTTTTGAATGCTTGGGTGCGTGTTGTGGGTGGTGAGCAGAAATCAGAGCACATGGCTTCGAAACCAGCATTGGCGCGCAAGGGAAGTTCTGGTCAGTGATCAATCCCAATTAGATCTGATTGTAATAATGAGAATTCTCCTCGGTTAGTTTTAATTGTATTTGATGAATTGGTGGGGATATAGATAGTTTGGGATTTTGATGTTATATTCATCTATGTTTGATTTTTTGCTGGTCATCAAAGATATGATGGAGTTCCATGATTTTATTTCTATGGATTTAGAGGGAGCTCAAGAAGCGGGAGAATGATCCAGGGTTGGGATTTTATCTTTCTTATGTCTTGGAAAATAAATGTGCGAAAACAAATTCAAGATTTTTACAAGTTCCATATCCAATATGGGTGACTATGTCTTCGATATGGTTGATATTATTCAGTTTGCACAAAATTTATTAATATCATGTAACAAATTTACAACAAGGGTGATATTATCTTTTATCCTTTACAGTTAGTCTCCTGACCATACCAATCAAAGAATGAATGTCGTTGTATCAGAGAAATGTTCTCCTTTTTGTTGCGATGATGTTTTTTTTTTTTTGAATAGAAACCCAGTTCCTGATGCAGGCCTTAAATTTCTCAGCATAGTTCACTAACACTGAAATGAATAAATGGGTCGCACGAGAGTGAAATTAACGCTGAATCAGCCAGCGAGAATCAAACCCCTGACACCCAGATTAGCTTGGCGGTGTCAGTTTTTGGCAAAGCTGTAGAGAAATCAGTGGAACGACCCTAATCAGTGGAACATCTCCACTGGTCTTCAAATTCAAATTCCACCTTTAGTGCTTTTCTGTAATTGATTGATAAATGATCGAAATTAATTCTCTATTATCACGACACAGTCTCTGAAGTTATTTGGCATTCCTGAATAAGATTGATATATGAGTAATTCAAATACTGTGCGTTTGTTTGAAAATTAGTTGAGACAAAACGCATACATCTGTGTTAACAAATTTCGTATGGTAGCTGTGCCGGTGAAGTTCTCTCATGCTGCGTCCAGTAAAACAAGTTCCCTCTGATAAATATTCGACTGTTGTGTTTCGTATGATTTTGATGTTTCGTATGATTTTGTTTTACATCTGCGTCAACTCAACCTATGTCCTCATAACTGCGTTTGGTAACACAATATATGTTAAATTACATCAGGAAACAATATATGTTAAATTACATCAGGTAGAATTGCATATGTTTGATACGCATGGTAAGTGGCGTCTCAAATTTAGTATTTATCGCTCTGTCCGCGTCTAGTGCAACTCTTCTATGCTACGTTATCAACTGTTACTACATTAAGAGTCTGCCTTTGTAATGCGTCTGATAGATTTCTTTTTGAATTACATCTGGTAGACTTTTTTTGATATGCGTTTTGTTGGCTAAAGTTCACTGCGTCTAGTAGACTTATTTTGTGTTGTGTTTGTTGGACTAAATTTCTCTGTCTTGGTAGGCTTTTGTGTGCGCGCGCGCGTGTTGTGTTGTTGAGCAGAATCAACTCTTATATGTAGACTGTTCTGTTTTATGTGGACCATACTTTATCAATTTTTTATTTTTTTCATCATTCTTGAGGGAGCCTCAAGTTTCTTCCATTCATCTTCCCCAACCCCAACAATGCGTTAAAACATTTAAATCTATTGTTGGTTCAACCAACTAGCTTCTTCCATTTATCGTCGACCCCAAAAATGGGTTACAACATTTAGATTTAATGTTGGCTTGAACAACTATTTGTAGACCATTAGGTGACAATCTCATGATAGATTTTGACTTGTTAGGTTGAAATTGTGATATGTTTTCTGGCTTAAGTATTGAAACTTCCGATAGGAGTGATTCTTGAAGTTCCTTACCGGAACTAGATGGTGGCATGTTCAGCAAAACCTGGGAAGTTTGGAGGTGGAAGCTATGACAATTGAATCCGGGTGATTATATGTGCAAAAGAAACTATATGACTTGCATAGGTGTAGCTCTGATGGATACATACGAATAACTCAACGTTTCTTTAAAGGGTTATGTAAGAATAAAATAGAAAGCTTGCACTGTTCCTTGGGAAGCAGGAATTGAGACAATGCTTGTACTGGGAAATTATCGACAACTGACCAAATTGTGGGCTGTTTGTGAAGATCGTAAAGTGTGGAATCATCTTCAAAGATAGGAAGACAGTGACACTAGGGTCAATCGACTGGACTAGTCTATAAATAAATTAGTGGGATCACTTGTTCAATATACTTGTAAGCTGTCTCTTTAGAGCACTGGTGTTTCTTTTGTGGATTAGGATTAAGTTTTGATCCACATAAATCACTTTGTTGTTCCATATTGGTGTGAGTTCTGTTTCTTTCGCTTTTGTGTGTTTCAGAAGGTCTGCGCAGGGGATGAAGATGATTCATCTCAAGATGTTGGACCGTAGTTGACTTGTTCGAACGTTGACATTGGGTGCTGATGGTTTCAAAACGTCTGGACGTAGTTGCACATGTAAGGTTTCAGAAGGGAGTTTCAGAATTTGGGGTTTCAACACGACAAGTGGTATCATAACATGTGTTGTTCTGTTGACTGATACCACAAGTGGTATTAAAGCTTGGCTCAGAAGCAGATTTCTAGTGATGTATTGCCCTAAGTGTTTTTTTTTGTTTCGGTGGAAATTTTACTGTCTTAGAAGGAATGACATTGAAAGAAGGCAAAGCTTGCATTGGGAAGTTCGACGAATCATACTTCGGATTTTGGATGATGTAGATTGAAGATTATCTATACCAAGAGCTTGAACTTTTGTTGAAAATGGGATTGGAGCTTCTGTTGAAGGGGATCAAATTAGAAGCAATGAACAAAGAAAAATGAGAAAGACTTAACCATAAAGCTCTTGGGGGTAGTTCAGATGACATTAGCTCGAAAGGTGCCCTTCAACATCCGTGATGTGAGGACAATTGCTAAATTGACGGTGAAACTTGCGAACATGTATGATAAGTCTTCTATAGTGAACAAAATGTTCATGTTGCGATGACTTTTCGATATGAGGATTTTGAAAGGCTGACAACTGATCATCTGAACAAGTTCAACATGATCCGGAATCTTGGGATTTGATGGTTACTGTGGTAAGTAACTCTAGCGGTAACAATGGCTTGATGTTTGAGGAAATCCGTGATCTAATCCTGAATGAGGAGATTCAGAAGTCCATAGTGCGACCAAAACAAATTTCAGTGCGGAAGGTAATGGGTGTTTCATTCGAAAGGAAAACCAAAGTCAAAGGAAAGAAAAATAGAAGAGAGAGGAGTAACGAGAAATTGGTAGGGTTCAGACCTGTATGCTGGCATTGCGGGAAAAAAGAGGCACTTGAAGTAAGATTACAATGATTTGAGGGTGAATTTCGAAAGATTCACTTCCAGAAGTTCTTTTGCAAATACCACAGCTTCGGAGGAACAATTTATTGTTAAATGTTTTCGGTCTGTTGGAATCATAAATCATTGATTCGGGGTTTCATTTCACTCAACATTCAAGAAGGGGATGTGACATCTCAATCTGGAGGGCCACTCAACTGGCGCCCCAGTCCGGTTCACCACACGACCTTAGACGCGCCTCCTCGTATGCCAAATGCCACCGACTAGCAGTTGAGGTCTATGGAGATACCATGCAGAGACTATACACCATTATCAGAGTTCACAATCATATAAGAAATAACTGAATATCACACCACACACAACCATCAGAGTACGCAGAGAATAGAACATCTAAACAATAATAATTTGAGGGAAGAACATGCATACACTAACACTAACTCGATCGCCCACTGAGCTGATCACGTATATAGGATAACAAAAGGAATAAAATACCAATGAATCCCTACTCCCAATGTCACGCCTCACCTTATCCCAAGCTCCAAGTACACATTGAGCTATCTCACTCGATCGATCCCGGACTTCTGCCCAACCTGTGCCTATAACCAAGTAAGAGTTTGTTTGGGTATTCCAGTGCAATGGCTGCTTGAGCAGGGTGCGAGTACACAACCTAGTAGAGCACTACCAACACGACCCTGTACTATACCTACAATGCGATGATATGTGCTCGTGACATGCTCAATTGAAAGTAATAAATAACCATTGGAAATAAATAAATAATAAAACACTACCAATCCTCAGGCTTGAGACCTCAATCGACTATATCTGCTTCAACCAATGTCGGGGGGGGGGGGGGGGGTCTTTGAGCATGTCACAATATCGTGCCAACCATATAAATACCTAATCCTTTGGTGTAACCCGTGTATCCCCAATACTCAGGCTCAAAATGCCACCACGTATCATAAATGGCTCCACAACCAGATCACAAGTGTCATTGACATCTCTCCAAACTCCAGGTATAATTGAAGCTGATTCTCGACATGTTGGGGAATCACAAAATTAGAAACATCTCCATGTAACCAAGCCAAACGACCGAATCCTAGGGATCCCAGACATCCTAATCTTTATGTAATTTCATCAGGCTCGACTGGCCGGATCCTAGGGGTAACCTAAGCATCTCATCATAACAATAATAGTGATCACAATCCCCCAAGCCCGGACTATTGGATCCTATACAAGTTAGGCATCATAGGGACCCATGACATCCAAAGCATCCCATACAGACTCGAGGTTGAATCCTGGTGTCTTGGACATTTTTCATGTGGCTCAACTATTGGATCTTAGGATACACACCAGACATCCATGTCGATGTCATCGTATCCAAGCAGTATCACATCAGTCTCACATGAGGCTCAAAACTGGATCCCAAGAAGCACATATGGGCAGCCCCAAAGTCACCACTATTGGATTGATGTAGCCTGATCCGTTTCAATGATGTTAGACTGAATGTTAGCGGCCCATAATGCACATCGGGTCGTAACTCTCGCGGGCCAAATTTCACGGTGAGCTCGTTAGGGGTTATTGGGGGCAACGAGCCCCTTCTTCGAGGGTCAAAGGGGCTTGAACCAAATTTCAGAGGACTGTAGCAACTTTGACCAATTGTAGCAAAGCTGGCCAGATGACACCGACAGAGCACTGTAGTAGTGTGAACTAAGGAACGATTAGTGCAACATCTCTGACTTTAGAGACAACGATACCGTAGCTCTGCAAACTTCTAGTAACTAGCCACTGTAGCAACTTGGACTTGGGTACAAACAAAACACATGAGAATAATCCGTGTTAACAAATTTTGTATGGTAGCTGTGTCATTGAAGTTCTCTCATGTTGCATCCAGTAAAACAAGCTGCGTCTGATAAATATTCGATTGTTGTGTTTCGTATGATCTTGTTTTGCATCTTCGTCAACTAAACCTATGTCCTCATAACTGCATTTGGCAACACAATGTGTTAAATTACATCAGGTAGAATTGCATATGTTTGATACACATGGTAAGTGGTGTCTCAAATTTAGTATGTATCACTCTGTCCGTGTTTAGTGGAACTCTTCTACGCTAAGCCATCAACTATCACTCACTAAATAAAGAGTTTGCCTTTGTAATGCTTTCTTTTTGAATTACATATGATAGACTTTTTTTGATATGCGTTTTGTTGGCTAAATTTCACTACATCTAGTAGACTTCTTTTGTGTTGCGTTTGGTGGACTAAATTTCGCGGTCTTGGTAGGCTTTGTGTGCGTGAGCGCGTGTTGTGTTGAGTATAATCAACTCTTATATATATAATGTTCTGTTTTTGCGGACCATACTTGATCAAATTTTTTAATTTTTTTCCTCATTCTTGCGGGAGCCTCGAGCTTCTTCCATTCATCTTCTCCAACCCCAACAACAGGTTACGACATTTAAATATAATGTTGGTTCGACCAACTAGCTCCTTCCATTCATCGTCGACCCCAAAATGGGTTACAACATTTACATCTAATGTTGGCTGGAACAACTATTTGCAGACCATTAGGTGACAATCTCTTGATAGATTTTGACTTGTTAGGTTGAACCTGTGATATGTTTTTTGGCTGAAGTATTGAAACTTCCGATAGGAGTGATTTTTGGAATTTCCTTACCAAAACCAGATGGTGGCATGTTCAGCTAAACTTGGGAAGTCCTGAGGTGGAAGGTGGAGTGACAGATGACAATTGAATCCGAAAGAAACTATGACTTGCATAGGGGTAACTTTGATGGATACATAAGAATAACTCAACGTTTCTTTAGAGGGCTAGTAAGAATTAAATGGTAAGCGCGCACTGTTCACCGAGAAACATGAATTGAGATGATGCTTTACTAGGAAATTACTAGTGACTTTGACCAAATTGTGGGCTGTTCACGAAGATCATAAAGCGTGGAGTCATCTGCAAAGATAAGAAGACAATGACACTAGGGTCAATCAACTGGATTAGTCTATAATAAACTAGTGAGACCACTTGTTCAACATACTTGTAATCTGTCTCTTTTTAAAGAAGCAATGTTTCTTTTGTGGATTAAGATTAAGTTCTGACCCACGTAAATCGTTTTTCTGTTCCATATTGGTGTGAGTTCTTTTGTTTCTTCCGCTTGTGTGTGTTCTAGAAGGTCTGTTCGATCAAGTGATGTTGATTGGCTCCTAGCTATTCTTATCATGGTTTGATTTTGATAATTACTTCAACCCATCATTCTTTGTTTGCTAATAAATTTGTTCAAGTGTTTCAGATTTAGTATGACATGGTATTTATTTTATATCTGAAGAAATAATGATTTGATTGTTACAGCGTTTTTTTTTGGAAAGATAAGAAGATTATCTTCATTTCATATGTTTATGTCGAAATCCATTTCAATTGTTTCGATAGTACAAAAATTCACCGAAACTGTTATAAGCTGTTGTGTCATTGCAGTTTCCAACTTAAAGTTACCTCTGAATTTTGATTATATCTCAATATAAAATGATCGAACTCATGTGCGCCTTATGCCGTTGGATAGCTAAGAGCTTTACCTAAACTTCATTAGTTTGTAAGGAAGTCTGAAAAGGCTTTTTTGATACTCTAAAAAATCACTGAAGTTGCTGCAACAGTTTCACAACTCTACTGTGAACTGATTTGGAAAGCTATAGTATTTGATTTACAGAAAGTGCTACATACATTAGAATCACTCACAAGCCGGTGCTATGGAAATCCAAGAAGTATATCTTGATTTCATCAGTTAGCATCAAAGGCTAAAAAGGTCGTTTGGTTGGTCATTAAATTATTTGAAGTTCTGCGATGATTTTACAGAACTGCAGTTTTTCCAGAATGTCATTGCTTCTGTTTTTTGAAGATATCTGTAGTTGTGGATGTCAGATTGAGTCGTTTCTTAATTCGTTGGAAAGGTATCAAAATTATCTAAATATAAGTCTTTTAGGACGAATGTTGAATTTGATATGAAAGGGCTCTAAAAAATCGTTGAAGTCTTTAAATGTAAGTTATTCAGTTTTTATGATGGTTTAGTTTAACCCTATGTTTAGAATTGTGGAACCCTACTTTTGAGTCAAAAGTATGGTTCATGTACCACACGTTTGGATTAAATGAACCCTACGCTACTTTCAATGAACCACACATTACTTTTCAGCAACCCTACTTTTGATACAAAAGCATGGTTCATGTACCATATGTTTGAAATGAACCCTACGCTACATTGTTAATGAACCCTTCTTTCAACGGACCCTACTTTCAACGAACCCTACTTTCAACGAACCCTACGTTTGTATGCTGCTTTGAAGTTCTTCATGCCACTACAATAATATGAGAAGCATGATGTACAAGTTGTCCACTATATCTCTTGAACCTAAACTGTAACAGAGTTGGATATCTCCATACATGAACTGCTATTACTGCCGTTTGAAGCTTGAATGAATTTGAAATGCTTGAAAACATCTTCATCCCATGTGCAATAGATTATATGTTGAAATAGTGTTTTGTATTTTGATGTAATGAACAGAAAGATAGAAGAGAAGTGTTCTCTATGCATGAAAGTTATGTTACATGATAAACAAAAGTTGTCCATGGTATACCACATAAACATCACACAAAACCAGAGGATGAAGACACTGAAATATGATTTAATGTGCACATGCTCATTGCTTGAGAAGAAGATCTGTTGTACACCTGAATACTGGATGCCAAACTACATGTTGAATACAAGAGGTGTTGTGATCTACTTGCCGCATGTGTCATCACACCAAAACAAGACATGAGTATGTTACCAGAGTTATCATGCTGAATATTATCGCCACAAAAATTGATGTCTTTAACTAGTGATGATTTCTACACAGAGAAACTCGTAGTGGTGCTGCAAGTTTGGATGAAATAAATAATTAAATGGTGAAATATACAGAAAATAGAGCATGGAGTTTAAGCACCCTGCATTACTCTGTTTTACATGTTTCTTGGTATTTTAATTTGCTGTGTTTTTATCTGGAATTCTTTCAGTGATTTATCTGCAAGATAAATTCTCATTAAATCTAAGGATTATGATCGAAGGGATTGCAAAGATTTTGGTCTAGTATTTAGAGAAAAAAATGACAAGTTTATTCTAACGTTATTTTTCCAGTAAAGTTAGGACACAAGCTTATTCAAATTCAAATATTTAAATTATTTCGGAGATTGGGTTGCTAATTTTCAGGAACTGTTTTGACTGACTTTAAATAGGTTTGATTGGTTTTAAACAGGAGTTTTAATTCATTCAACACTTCTATTATTCTGAAGATATTATTGGTGGAGTTATTCAAATTATTTTGAATTCCTTTATTAGAGATTTATTCTACAGAAAGAAGCTAACGATGCTACCCTCTTCTTGGGTTATTTATGAAGACTACTGACTCAATTTATTTTGGATATCAGAAGGAAGAGGAGCGTTGCAACTGATGGATATTTATTCTCTATATATATCTCTCTCTGGAAGGAAGAGAAATATACGAAGAAAGCGGAGATGTGAAAACTCTGACAAAAATAAAGCGCTGACATATTTTAATTTTGCTGCTTGTCATTTTGAAGAAGAGAGAAATATTCTATGTACATCTTTATTCTCTCATGTCGTAAAGAAAGAAGGCTACGCAACATTGTCTAATCTATTTGTTGTTGTTTAAAGAAGAAGCCTGCATGACATTGACTATTATTTTGCTACTGCTGTGCATTATTGAAGATCAAATACAACTGTCAGTTGCTGCTGCAACTGTGAGCAAAATCTATTTTCTCAATCAAATCAATCTTTATTAATTTATTGGAGTATCGACTGTTCGGACTCCGTCGCGGTGGAGTATCAACTTCTCTGACTAAGTTGTGGATTTTCGGTTCCTTATAAAAGAACCAGAAGGCCCTGAAAATGCATTGTAAGGTGTCAATTGTTTGTACTCAGTTGTAGAGGTCTCCAGATAAGAGGACTGATAAAACAAAATTTTGTTGAATATTTTATTGATAATAAATGATATAATTTCCTCACATTATGTTAAATATGTTTATTTATCAAATATTTGGGATTAGATCATTCATTTGAAAATTTGATGAAAATTTCAGTTTTACTCTTTAAAAATTCACTAGTATTTTGAACATAAATAATTTTATTTGAATTATTTGAACTTAATATTTTGTAATTGTGTTCCTGGCTTAATGAGCTACAAATTCTATTCAGGACATTGGAGTTGGATCATGCATTTTAGTGGGCTAAATGGGCCATGAAATCAAAGCTGGACTGTATTCACCAGATTGGATATCATTTGAATATTTGGGCTGTATCTTCTTCATCCATGCTTGGAATGAGCCCAAATTTGGAGGGGAGTTTGAGGACCCAATTCCACACAAATCATCATTCTGGAAGGACAACTAATTCATGCGTTTTGGAGGTCAAAGATGCGGTGCAAGTGAGATTAAAATATTTGGCCGAATTTCCCTTTCACACTTAAAAAATATTTGTAACCCTAGCCCTCCCAAACTCTATTTAAATGAGATTTTCACTCTTTGGGAGGACTGATCGAGGCTTTGGGAAGGTGTTGCCAAAGAGTTATCTCCTAGGAGCATCTCAAACCTCTTGGAAGTAGTAAGTACTTGTGCAAAGAACTCTTCCAAGAAGGCTCTCCTCTCTCACCTCCACTTTGTGTTTCTTTGTTTTCATGCTTGTATCTTGATTTTTTCTTCAATTAATCTTTTGTGTTCTCTTTTCACTTTATTTTTCTTCTTGGGCTGGAATCAAAGAGTGGAGACGAGATTGTGCGTTCCCCTTTTAATCCATTGCTTGCGCAAAACGTCTCCACGATGACATCTCCACCCATGGAAGAGTGATTTCATTCATAGTCGATTTAATCCTAACTCCCTTCATTTATTTAATTTGAATTCATAAACATATTGCAATTCATAAATTGTGATCAATTAATTGAGTTTTAATTTCTAAGTAACTCAATCGACTTGCACTTGACCGTGTGGTCAGACTTGTGTAAATTGTGTGAGTGGAACTTCAATCGCAAAATCAAATCAACTTGGGATAGAATTGTAGGGTCCAAGTCTCAACCCTAAGTACAATTAATTCTCAAATCTAGGGAGGATATGCTGCCTTAATTGACCATTGACCATAAGTTGGCTTTTGGATCAAAATCAAAGCAGGGTGCTGCGATTGAAAGTCCCGAAGTTGACCGAATGATCATTTTTCCAATATTTCTGGTCGAGTTATTTTTCGTAGGGTTCGGGGGTTGAAAAGGTTAGGAGATCACAATTGAATGAATTCTAATCATATGACATAATAATAAATGAATGGTGAAGGGGGTAGATTAGATTGACTACATCTTCTCATATTAGTGTTTTTAAAGAAATTGTGTCCTTGATTGTACCTTATCGTTTGTTTTGTTTATTGTCCGAAAGTCATTAAACCAAACCCCCCATATCTTTTGTCATTTCTTTCAATAATTTCCATGGTTTTATCATGCCTATTAAGGGTTGTTTAATTCAGTTCCTTTTCAAGAGAATGACCTAGGTCAGCCACTGTGTTTTACTTAGTTAAATCACAAATTAATTTGAAAGCGCCCATGACAACACCTTTTAAATTGGCATCGTTGTCGAGGAGGCAAATATTTTATTCAATTAATTAGAGGTATTTGTTCACTTTTATTTTATCCTTTTGTTTTATCTCCATTCTTCCTTCTTTCCCCTTTTTCAATTTTTGTTCGTTTTTCTCTCTCTTTCTTCTTCCTCTCTCTCTTCTTCTTTATTAGACCACTAATTGAAACTTATTCTCATGATATTATGATCTATTTTTCTCAATTCTATGATTTATGATACGATCTCATCATGATGATTTCTTTGATCTAGACCCCGAGACTGAACACAATCTTAGGGCTCGAATCAGACAATCTCGGTCTACGGGAAGTGTCAATATTTACCCAACTGGGGAATTCCTACACTCTAAGAACATTGAAATTGGAAATACTTCTAAATCCAACATAAAACAAGAACTAATGCCTGAAAACAATAACAATGAACTCAATAGAACCATTTGAGAGTTGGCTGCACCTGACATTAACTATTAACCAAATTGTATTGCATATCAAAACCTTGAATTAGACTTTGAATTGAAATATGAGGTAATTCACATACTTCCAAAATTTCATGGATTATCTGGTGAGGATCCAAACAAACATTTAAAAGAATTTAATGTGGTTTGCTCAACCCTTAAACCAATAAATGTCTATGAAGATCAAATAAAACTAAGAGCATTCCCATTCTCACTTGATGGAGGTGCAAAAAATTGAATCTATTATTTACAACATGAAGGCGTAACATGTTGGAACGATTTGAAATGTCTTTTCTTGCATATATTTTTTCCAGTGTTGAGGACCATTTCCATTCGAAAGGAGATATCAGAGATCAATCAAGCACAAGAAGAGTCAATGTATGAGTACTGAAAGCGATTCAAGAAGTTGTGTGCAGGCTACCTGCATCACCAAATTAGTGAACAACTTCTCATCCAGTACTTCTACGAAGGCCTCATGTCTATAGAGAGAAGCATGGTGGATGTCGCGACTGGAGGAGCATTGGTGGATAAAACACTAGTAGCCACACGTGCATTGATCGACAAGATGACACAAAACTCCCAACAATTTAGCGATCGAGGTACACCACATGTTAGGGGAGTACTCCAGGTAAGTCTATCTTCTCTTGAAAGTCATTTAATTGATACCAAGTTGGAAGAATTGACCACTATGATGAGACATATTGCTTTGGGTCAAAAGACTTCTCAACCCACTCCTGTGAGACCTTGTGGAATTTGCACTGAAATAAACCACCCGACTGATTGTTGCCCCCAATTACAAGAGACAAAGGATTGCACAACAATATTTTCTGGGTTGACCATATCACCAACAACAACAACCACATCTCCAAAAGAAGTATGATTCCTTTGTACCAACATTCAACAAAGGGTGGAAGGATCAATCAGACATGAGGTATGACTCTGGACAACAACAAAGACCCCCCTTTTTCAACAAAATTTCCAGCAACCTCTGCCTTACCAATAGAGTTTCCAACAACCCCAAATGAGATTTGAAGCTCAAGCATCAACAAGTCAACAACACGAGACTTCTCAACCAAATGTAGATTCTAATACTGATGATCTTTTGAAACAAAATGTTCTTAATCAACAGAATGAGTTGAAGACTCAAGATTCAGAGCTGATGGAGTTGAAGACTCAAATGAGCCAAATTACCACCACCCTCCATGAACCGGTAAGTAAGAACTCCAGAGATCTTCCTTCCCAACCTACTCTAAATCATAAGGGAAATGTCAGTGCCACCACATTGAGAAGTGAGAACCAAACAACTGATACATATGCACCTATCGTTTCATTGGGATTCACCTCAACCCTGGAGAAGCCCCATTCCATACCAACTGATTAGAAACTCAAGGAGAAAGATAAATGTAAGAAAAAGATTGATGATATTCCTCCTAAACCCCTTCCTTTTCCAAATAGAGTTGTTCAAACCAAAAAGATGGCTGAAGAGGTGATGCAAAAAGAGGTTTTGGATACATTCAAGCATGTTGAGATCAACATCCCTTTACTTGAAGTCATTAAACAAATACCAAGGTATGCCGAATTCTTAAAATAACTTTGTACCAATTGAAGAGGACTCAAGGGAGATGAGAGGATCAATCTTGGAATGAATGTGTCAACACTCATTACACCAACTCTAGCAATGCTAACAAAGTGCAAGGATACCAGGACATTCACCATACCATGCACCATAGAAGACTTTCACTTTTATGATGCTTTTTATGATTTGGGAGCTTCCATAAATGTGATGCCTCACTCTGTATTTTCTTCTTTACATATTAGTGAGTTGAAGCCGACGAGAGTAGTGGTGCAGTTGGCGAATAGAGTTACGACATACCCAGCGGAAGTCCTTGAGGATGTACTTGTTCGGGTAAGAGACATGATCTTTCCAGCAGATTTCTATGTGCTTAACATGGAGGATGATCAGGTAAGTTCCCATGCTCTTATTATCTTAGGAAGACCCTTCCTCAAAACTGCAAAATGATCATAAATGTCTATGAAGGTACACTTTTGATGGAGTTTGGAGATGAAGTTCTGATATTTAATGTTATGGACTCCATGAAGTACCCCTTAGAGGACCACTCTTCTTTTGTTATCTCCCATTTTGAACCACCAAATAAAAATCCCATGAAATTTGATTGTCCTATGCCTAGAGAGATTATGGGCATTGGTTTTAGTTTGATGTCTAAGAGCACTTCCACATCGGTTTCTAATGCACAAATCTCTCTTAGATTTGATTTTGAAATGGATTCATATTCTGATTTTGATCATATGAACTCTGATTATGACATGACTGTTGAGTATGTTGATGGATTTGATGCTTTATTCTCTGATTTTGATGATGTATATTCTGATACTAATGTTCATTGTGCACATATTTCAGTTCCTTCAATTTCTCCATCCATACATCACCCCCTACACTGAAACTCAAGCCATTGCCACTAAATCTAAAACACTTATACTTGTTGAGTGGTGAGAAATTATCTGTTATCATTGCTAACAATCTCCCTTTTGAATATGAAGAAAAACTTTTAAATCCTTGGGGAGAATATCCAAGTAATCAGGTGGAGTTTGGCTGACATATCAGGTATTAGCCCCTCCATTTGCATGCATATGATTCTTTTGGTGGATGGAGCTAAACTAGTTAGGCAGCCACACAGAAGACTCAATCCAACCCTTCTGGAAGTTGTTAAAAAAGAGGTTGAAAAATTGTTCGAGGTAAGTATAATTTACCCCATTTCAGATTCACAGTGGGTAAGTCCTATTCAAGTTGTGCCTAAGAAAAGTGGTGTTACTGTTGTTAAAAATGATAGAGGAGTTAGTTCCAATGAAGGTACAAAACAATTGGTGTGTGTGTATTGATTATAGGAAACTAAATCAGTCCACTCACAAGGACCATTTCCCCTCTTCCATTTATTGATCAAATGCTTGAGAGACTAGTTGGAAAAACACACTATTGTTTCTTGGATAGATTTTCTGCATATTTTCAGGTTTCTATTGCCCTAGAGGATCAGGAGAAGGCAACATTCACTTGTCTATTCGACACATTTGCCTACCGGAGGATGCCATTTGGACTTTGTAATGCCCCAGATAGCTTCCAGAGATGCATGATGAGTATTTTTTCAGATTTCATTGAGACCTGCATGGTGGTATTTATGGATGACTTTACAATGTATGAATCTTCATTTGACGAATGTATATTTAGTTTGGGAAAAGTGTTAAATTGTTGTATTGAGAAGAATCTGGTCTTAAACTTTGAAAAGTGTCATTTAATGGTAGAACATGAGATTGTCTTTGGGTATGCTGTGTCAAAACATGGGGTTAAGGTAAATATTATTTCATCCTTACCCTATCCTTCATGTGTGTGTGATGTTAGATCTTTCCTAGGGCATGCATGATTTTATCAGTGCTTCATCAAAGATTTTAGTAAGATTGCTCTTCCTATGTCGCGATTATTTCAAAAAGATTCTGATTTTTTGTTTGATGATTCTTGCAGGACTTCCTTTGATGAGCTAAAGAAGTGTCTGACCACTCCATCGATCATACAACCCCCACGGTGGGAGCTTCCTTTTGAGCTTATGTGTGATGCCTCTAACTTCGTGGTTGGAGCTGTCTTATCTCTGAGGGTGGAAGGACGTTCGCATGTGATTGCTTTTGCATCGAGGATACTGGATTCAGCCCAATGAAACTACACAACCACGGAAAAAGAGTTTCTTTCCGTTAGATTTGCTTTAGATAAATTCTGTTCATATTTATTAGGCTCTAAAGTAGTTTTTTATGACTATGCAGCTCTGAGGAACCTCTTGAAGAAGCCAGATGCAAAGCCCAAACTTATCTGATGTATGCTCCTTTAGGAATTCGATATTGAGATTAAAGACAAGAAGGGGTCAAAGAACTTAGTGGCATACCACATGAGCAAGCTTACTCACACATTAGAGGGTGACACCTTGAACCAGGTACCACTTCAGGACACTTTTCCAGATGGGCATCTTTATTCCATCTCAAGTACGCATCCTTGGTATGATGATTTAGTTAACTACCTTGTTGCCTATGAAATTCCTGCAAATTTAAAGAAACATCAAGTCCAAAAGTTAAAGAGTGAGTTGATATTTTATGTTTGGGATGATCCATACCTATGACGCATGTGTAGTGATCAAGTTATTAAGAGGTGTGTTCCTGATCATGAGTTTGAGTCTGTTTTTCATTTCTGCCATACACTTTCATGTAAAGGACACTTTGGACCCCAATGAACAACTAGAAAAGTCTTAGACTCTAGATTATATTGGCCTAACTTATTCCATGATGCTCATGTGTTTTGTAAGTCATGCTCACATTGCCAACACACTGGGAACATTTCTAGGAGACACGGGATGTCCCAACAACCCATATTATTCTGTGAGATTTTTGATGTATGGGACATTGATTTCATGGGTCATTTTTCTAGTTCATTTGTTTTTTTTGTATATATTGGTTGTTGTTGATCATGTGAGTAAATGGATGGAGGTTAAGGCCACCAAGACTGATGATTTTCATGTTGTAGTGGACTTTGTCAAGACACATATTTTTTGTAGGTTTGGAGTACCAAAAGCCACCATCAGTGATCAGGGGACACACTTCTACAATCAGAATTTGGCTTCCCTCCTTCGGAAGTATGAGGTAACACACAAAATATCAACACCATACCACCCCCAAACAAATGGTCAGACTGAGGTTTCAAATCACGAGTTGAAACAAATTTTGAAGATAACTGTGCAGACAAATAGGAAGGATCAGAGCAAGTGCTTGAATGATGCACTTTGAGCTTATAGGATAACATACAAGACATCCATTAGTATGTCCCCATTTCAGATTATTTTTGGGAAAGCATGTCATCTCCTATGGAAGTTGAGCATCAGACATATTGGGCTATAAAGAAATGCAACATGGATTTGACCCAAGATGGAATTCAAAGGAATCTATAAATTCAAGAGCTTGAGGAGATTCGATTGTCATCATATGAGAACTCAAGGCTCTACAAGAAAAGATCAAAAGCAGCTCATGACAGAATGATCCAACAAAGGGAGTTTTATGTTGGAGAGAAAGTCTTACTCTACAGTTCACGACTAAACCTGATGCCCGGTAAGTTGCGTTTCAGATGGTTAGGTCCTTATATTGTATCTAATGTTTTTTCTTATGGTGCAATAGAGATCACACAAGAGGACACTAGAAGAAGCTTTACATTCAACGAGCAATGTTTGAAGAAATATACTGAGTGACTTCCTACCAATGCAGTTGATTTCATCATATTGCATAACCCCATCATCACTTGAGAATATCAGGCTGTTCCTAACCATTTCACTTTTATATTCTTTGCCCTATTTAAAATTCTGCATTTCATGTGCACATATCATTTCATAAGTTCACATTGAGGACAATGCAATATTTTAAGTGTGGGGAGGAGACAACATTTTGGGGTATATATTTAGGATTTTAATTTGTGTGTTTTGTGTGTGTTTTTTGTTATGTTTTTCAAAAAAAACATATCATGTAAGATGCTCATTTAGATATGGAATATATGAAAAATGCATAATTTCAAAATTCATTAGTGGCATGATAAACATGAGTAATATTTCATCATTAAGGGTTGATTTTTATAAAAATTGAATTCGTTGATGATATGATCGGTTATGTCATTATAAAAACTTTTAGATTTTGATATCATTATTTGTGACATTTGTTTATGGTAAATTGTGTCATTGATTTATCCACACAAATTTTCACTCAACCATGACTTGTGAAATTTTTCCTATTCAATTGAAGGTATAGTTAAGTTAGGTAAAAAAGTTCATTAGTTGATCCATATGTTCGTTTCTCTTCCGATTGGTTTCATTATTGTACCGAATTGACATATACATGTGTACCTGTTATCCGACTTTTGTGCGCCCTAAAAAAACAAAAAACAAAATCAAAAATATGGGTTGTGTCTTGGGAAGGTCAAAAACCACTCTTCTTTGACATTTGATATTGTTATAACTATTGCAATTAGTGTCGTGAGGAGATCAAACACAGGTTGAGAGATGAGTGTGAGATTTGTTTCAAGTGCAACTTAAAAAAAACAAATGAGGGAAGTGATGAAATGTACAACATATATGGATATCTAGGTCGGGAGCTTAAGGTTTGACTTTTGGGAATGCTTAAGTGAGTGAGTCTTGAAATTAGATTGCAAAGGAATGTAGAACATGTTCGGTGAATTAAACCATGTAAGAAGAATTGTTTTACTTGACATGAATATACTAAATAAAGGGTGGATTTATGAGCTTGGAATGGTTGACACACACACACATGTGGGGAATTAGTGGCATGGTAGACCCATGACTTGTTTAACTATGATTAGTGCTATGAATCTCACTGTATTTTGTTTTGACACAATTTATGAGACAATGACTTTAAAATTTATTGATATTGAATCTTGATGAGATTCTTACTTTGCCTATATTTCCACTGTGGATTGAAAAATATGAACATGCATATCTTGTCACAATTTTTTCGAATACATGATATGAGGTTTTGCCTAGAAGTGCAAAAAGGCATGTGTGAGAGAGTTGATAAAACATAATTTTGTTGAATATTTTATTGATAATAAATGATATAATTTTCTCACATTGTGTTTAATATGTTTATTTATAAAATATTTGAGATTAGATCATTCATTTGAAAATTTGATGAAAATTCCAGTTTTACTCTTTAAAAATTTACTGTAGTATTTCAAACATAAATAAATTTATTTGAATTATTTGAAGTTAATATTTTGTAATTATCTTCCTGATTTAATGGGCTACAAATTCTTTTCAGGACATTGGAGCTGGATCGTGCATTTGAGTGGACTAAATGAGCCATGAAATCAAAGCTAGATTGGACTCACTAGATTGGATATCACTTGAGTATTTGGGCCGCACCTTCTTCATCCATGCTTGAAATGAGCCCAAATTTGGAGGAGAGCCCAGGGACCCAATTTCTCACAAAATCATCCTTCTGAAAGGTCAGCTAATTCACGCATTTTGGAGGTCAAAGATGCGGTGCAAGTGGGATTGAAATATTTGGCCGAATTTCCCTTACACTTAAAAAATATTTGTAACCGTATCCCTCTCAAACTCTTTAAATGAGATTTTCACTCTTTGGGAGGGCTGGTCGAGGCTTTGGGAAGGTGTGGTCGAATGGTTGTCTCTTGAGAGCATCTCAAACCTCTTGGAACTAGTAAGGACTTGTGCAAAGAACTCTTCCAAGAAGACTCTTCTCTCCCACCTCCACTTTTTGTTTGTTTGTTTTCATGCATGTATCTTGATTTTTTCTTCAATTAATCTTTTGTTTTCTCTTTTCACCTTATTTTTCTTCTTGGGCTGGAATCTAAGAGTGGAGACGAGATTGAGTGTTCTCCTTTCAATCCACTGCTTATGCGAAACGTCTCCACGATGACATCTCCACCCATGGAAGAGTGATTTCATTCATAGTTGATTTAATCCCAACTCCCTTCATTCATTTAATTTGAATCCATAAACATACTACAATTTATAAATTGTGATCAATTAATTGAGTTTTAATTTCTAAGTAACTCGATCGACTTGCACTTGACCACGTGGTCGGATTTGTGTAAATCGTGTGAGTGAAACTTCAATCGTAAAATCAAATCAACTTGAGATAGAATTATAGGGTTCAAGTCTCATCCTTAAGCACAATTAATTCTCAAATCTAGGGAGGATATGCTGCCTTAATTGATCATCGACCATAAGTTGGCTTTTGGATCTCAATCAAAGTAGGGTGCTGCGATTGGAAGTCTCAAAGTTGACCGAAGGATCATTTTTCCAATATTTCTGGTCGTGTTAATTTCTGTAGGGTTTGGGAGTTGACAATGTTAGGGGATCACAATTGAGTGAATTCTAATCATATGGGATAATGATAAATGAATGGTGAAGGGGGTAGATTAGATTGACTATGTCTTCTCATATTAGTGTTTTTAAAGAAATTGTGTCCTTGATTGTACCTTATCGTTTGTTTTGTTTATTGTTTGAAATTAATTAAACCAAACCCCCAATATTTTGTCATTTGTTTCACTAATTTCCATGGTTTCATCTTGCATATTAAGGGTTGTTTAATTCACTTCCTCCTCAAGAGAACGACCTAGGTCAGCCACTGTGTCACGCTTAGTTAAATAAAAAATTAATTTGAAAGTGCCCACGACAATGCCTTTCAGAGGACCTACTAGTAAAAAACACCAAACTCGTGGAGTAGAGTGTTGGTGGAGTGGACTAGAGGATCTTTGTGCCCTGCACCACTATACATTGCTGTTTTCTTTTCTTTATTTATTTTCGCTGCTCACTCATTTTTAAAGGGGAAGGAAAAGATCGCTTCATTTTAAGAGGGACGTTTTACTTTTGTCAAGATTTTTAACAGAGCACAATTCACCCCCTCTTGTGTTTTCGTCATTGCCATTTCGACACAACAAGTGGTATCAAAGGATGTTCTCTATAGCTATATATTATTTTTTTGGAAATCCTTGAAAATTATTTTTTTCTATCTGATACATAACAAGTAATATCAAAGGCTGGACTCTTTTGGAATATTTTATTTTTCTTTTGGCTCTAACAAGTCCGAGTTAAAGATTTGAACGAAGACAAATCTCAATGGCTAATCTTAAAGAAGGTATGCTGATGATTCGTGCTCCTTATTTTAATGGTGACAATTATGGATGATGGAAAGCTTGCATGACTATCTATTTGAAGAATATTGGTTTCAAAGTTTACATGAAGATTGCCAAACCTTATGAAATCCCTAGAGAACTAGAAACATGGGATGATGCGAAGGAAGCTGAATATGATATTAATTCAAGAGCAATGAATGCAATTATATGTGGACTTGATCCTAATGAATTTAATCGCGTTTCTCAATATGCTATTGCCTATGAGATGTGACAGACAATCGTAGTTTCTTATGAAGGAACCAATAAATTGAAAGTTAGCAATGATGATGCTGCCTTGGAAACTCTAATTACAGAAACAAATCAGGCGTTAAAGGAGTTGATTGAGATGTATGAAGTTGAGATGTAAGCAGAAACATAAAATCATATTTTTATCAAAGAGGAAAATGTTGCACTCAAAGTTTTGATGGATGAATTTTCTAATTATAGTCATTTGAATTGAAGCGACAAATCTACTACAAACTCCAAAGATGAGCTTGAAATACAGAAGGTAAATCTATATCTTACGGCTTATACTAATGAGGTACAATCATCTTACTCTGAATGTATTGATTTTGAAAATTTTTCTCACGATGAACGTGATAAATATCATTTTATGCTTTAAGAAAAATTCGAATCCTTAAAGAAAGATCATAGAAAACTTAAACAATCTTATGATTCTATTTCAATTGATAATGAAAATTTGTCAAAACGGATTGCAGATTTAAGGTCAAATTCCTCCAAAATTTATTGTGATCTGTATTTAACTAAAATTAACGAACTGTTAGATGAAGTTAACACTTTAAAACTAGCTTCTAGTTTTCTTATCAAGAGAGAAAATTATTTGAATCAAATTATTGGTAAAAATAAAATTCACAAAGGAAAACACGGTATTGATAGTAATGGAGAAAAACCAAAATTATACAATAATTATTTTGTTCCTGGTTCAAACAGAAAAAGCATGTCTACTGTTAAATGTTTTTACTATGGTATTAACGAATATTATGCTAATGACTAT
Source organism: Viscum album (assembly GCA_963277665.1). Taxonomy (NCBI): domain Eukaryota; kingdom Viridiplantae; phylum Streptophyta; class Magnoliopsida; order Santalales; family Viscaceae; genus Viscum; species Viscum album. The sequence continues at coordinate 394,827,011 of OY728158.1, forward strand.
TATTTTAGAAAACCTCAATTTTGTGGTGTCAAACATGTTCATTATTCAAAAGACTTATCTATGTTTGAAATTTCTAATCAAAATAAATAGACTTGGTCACCTAAAACTTTAATTCCTAACACTGCTGGACCTAAAAGCATATGGGTACCAAAAGACACTTGTATTTGATATTTTGCAGGTATGCACCACTGAACTTCATTGTTACATCATTAAATAACTGCTTGAAAAGTATGGAAATTTATTATATTTCTATTTCTTATTCTTTTAAATGGAAGCTTCATTAGGGTTGAAACAGTTAATCCAGAAAGTATTTTATTTTCATTTTAATATTCGATTTAAACGAACTAACCATTTTATACAGGGGATAAAAACTTTTAAATGATTCATCTTTTATTCCTCTACATTTAGTTATCCTTATATTTAACTATTAAATCTTTTTCACACTATTATTGTATAAGATGAATTAATTTGTTGATTTATTTTATTAACCAATGACCGTCAAACATTTTTTTATGATTTTATATAAATGGTTATTGTTGTAGTCTGAATCTCACATCAGACTTTTGGTTCGATGTGATCTTTATTATTGATTATAAAATAACCTCAAAGCCTCCTTTAGAGTGCACCCTGGGTATTCGAGTCTACATATCTTTATCATTCTACATGGTATCAGAGGAGGTTTAATCCAACCTGAGACCTCCCTTCTATTTTTTCTCTCTCGTCTAGGGTTTCAGCGTCCCCCCCCCCTCCCGTGGGGGGCGGCGACCTCCATGGACTGGGAGCTATAAGTCCTCTACCGTCACCCCTACACTCTTTTGAGGTAGCCTCCCATCACCACTGGCACCTTCCTGTGGTTTCCCAATAGCCCGCCCTCCCTTTGCAACATTTTTTGATTGCTTTGTTTTATTATGTGTCCAAGCTAGGTACACCTAGATTGAGAGGGAGTGTTAGAGTCTGCATCCCACATCGGACTTGTGGTCCAATGTGATCTTTATTATTGATTATAAAATAACCTCAAGACCTCCTTTAGAGAGCACCATGGGTATTCGGGTCTACCTCTCTATCATTCTACAGTTATATGGCGTGTGAGCATGTGTTTAATGTTTGACTATTTAACTTAATTGCATGTACTAAATTAATCTATTATGTTGTGTCATAAAATATTAAATTAAAATGTTTTGGTCAATTATGAAATGCGTAAAAAGTTATTTTAAATTCTTTAAAATTCCTTTATTTTACTAAAAATTTCTTGAAAATATTTTATTTAATTCAATGAATATCTTTTATAATTATGATATGTCTCAGGGGAAGTTATTTTAAATCTTTATCATGTGTTTAAATATTTTATTATTATGCCACTAATTAAGTGGTTTAATACATATTTTTAATTCATTGAAAACCCTTATTATTCATTTAATAATATTTTATATGTTTTCATGGCTCATTGATTATATATTTTTATATTTTTGAAGGATCATGAATTTAGAGGGAGTTTATATTACTATATGTATTATGAACATATTATGAAATAACTCATCTTATTGATATTTTTCTTAAAAAAAGGGGGAAGAAAATTTTGTATTTAAAATTTTAAATATTTTTGATATTTCTATTTAAATCTAAAATTCCCATTCTTTATAAAAAAGGGGGTAAATATATTTGTATGATATAATATACTCAAGAACTCATCTTTTTTGATTCTTATAAAAAAGGGGAGAAAAAGTTGGCAGAGAGTTGGAGTTTTGTAATTATAAAAAAGGGGAAGAATGTTGAGTGGCTTCTTTCCATTCTTATCTTGGTTTAGTTTTGGTAATTACTTTAACCCACCATTCTTTGTTTGCTAATTAATTTGTTTAAGTGTTTTGGATTTAGAATGTCACGGTATTTATTTTTTATCTGATGAAATTGTGATCAGATTCTTACGACGCTTGTTCCATTGGAAAGATGAGAAGATTATTTTTATTTCATATGTTTATGTTGAAATCCAATTCAGTTGTTTCAATGGTGCAAAGATTCATCGAAGTTATTGTAAGCTGTTAAAGTGACATTGTAGTTTTCAGTTTAAAGTCACCTATGAATTTTGATTATATCTCAAGATATAGTGATAGGATTCACGTGCACCTTATTCTGTTGGATAGATAGGAGTTTTACCTAAACTTCATTAGTTTATGAGGAAGTCCAAAAAGGTTGTTTTGATACTCTAAAAAAATCCTCGAAGTTGCTGCAGCAGTTTCACAACTCTACAATGAACAAATTTGAAAAGCTATTGTATTTTATTTATTGCAAGTGATACAAACATCTAAATCACTAGAAATATGGTTCTATGGAAATCCAAGAAGTATATCTTGATTCCATCAGTTTATATCAAAGGCTGAAAATGTCGTTTGGTTGGTCAATAAATTATCTGAAGTTTTGTGATGATTTTACAGAACTACAATTTTTTTCAGAATGTCCTTGCTTGTGTTTTTCAAAGATATTCGTAGGTGGGATGTTGGATTGAGTTGTTTCTTGATATATTGGAAAGGTATTGAAATTATCTAAATATAAGTATTCTAGGACGAATTCTAAATATGATGGTAAAGAGATCTAAAAAATCATTGAAATCTCTAAATGTAAGCTCTTTAGTTTTTCTGATAGCTTAGTTGAATCCTACATTAAGAACAGTGGAACCCTACTTTTGAGTCAAAAGTATGGTGCATGTATCATATGTTTGGATGACATGAACCCTATGCTACTTTCAATAAACCATACACTACTTTTTAGAAACCCTAATTTTGATACAAAAGTATGATTCATATACTATACATTTGAAATGAACCCTACGCTATATTGGTAATGAACCTAACTTTCAATGAACCCTAATTTCAATGAACCCTACATTTTCCTGCTGTTTTGAAGTTCTTCATGCCACTACAATAAGATAGGATGTATGCTGTACAAGTTGTCTGTTATATCTCTTGAACCTAAGCTGAAACAGAGCTGAATATCTCCATACATGAATTGTTATTGCTGCTATTTGAAGCTTCAATAAATCTGAAATGCTGGAAAACATCTTCATCCAGTGTGCAGAAGATTATATGTTGAAATAGTATTTTGTATTTTGCTACAATGAACATAAAGATAGAGGAGAAGTGTTCTCCATGCATGGAAGTTATGTTTCATGATAAACAGAAGTTGTCCATGGTATACCGCATTAACATCACACGAAACCAGAGGATGAAGATGTTGAAATATGATTTCCTATATAATTGATCATTGCTTGAGAAGATCTGCTGTACACCTTCATATTGGATTTCGAGCTACATGTTGAATACAAGAGATGTTGCGATCTACTTTCCGCATGTGTCATCACATCATAACAAAACATGGGTATGTTATAGGAGTTATCCTGCTGAATATTGTCGCCACATAAATTGATGTCTATAACTGGAGATTATTTCTACACGGAGAAACCCATACTACTGCTGCAAGTTTGGATGAAATAAATAATTAAATGGAGAAGTATACAAAAAGTGGAGTATGAAGTTTATGTAGCCTACGATACTCTGTTTTACATGTTTCTTGGTATTTTATTTTGATGTTTTTTTATTTAGAATTCTTTTAGAGATTTATCTGCAGGATAAATTATCATTAAATCTAAGGATTATGATAAAAGAGATTGCAAAGATTTTGGTCTAGTATTTAGAGAGAGAAATGACTAGTTTATTTTAACATCATTTTCCCTGTAAAGTCATAGGACATAAGGTTATTCAAATTCAAATATTTGAATTATTTCAGAGATTATGATGCTAGTTTTCAGGAACTATTTTGATTGAGTTTAAAGAGGTTTGATTGGTTTTAAATGGGAGTTTTAAATCTTTCAACGCTACTATTATTCTGGATATATTATTGGAGGAGTTATTTAAATTATTTTAAATTATTTTATTATAGATTTTTTCTATAGGAAGAAGCTAATGATGCTATACTATTCTTAGGTTATTTATGAATGCTATTGACTCTATTTATTTTGAATATCAGAAGGAAGACGAGCTCTACAACTACTGGATATTTATTCTCTATATGCATCTCTCTCTGGAAGGAAAAGAAATATATTAAGAGAAGAGATGTGAAAACTCTGACAAAAATAAAGTGTTGACATATTTTCATTATGTTGCTCGTCATTTTGAAGAAAAGAGAAATATTCTTTGTATATCCTTATTCTCTCACGACATAAAGAAGAAGGAATTCTCTGTAATATTTTCTGATTTATTTGATGATGTTTAAAGAAGAAGTCTGCATGACATTGAAGATTATTTTTCTACTGCTGTGCATCAGTTCTAAAAGGTCTATCAACGATACCCAACATCTTGTGTGTCTATCCAGAAGAAACATCCAAGGCAAGCCACACCTTGCCACTGTGCCTCACAGTCAAGGGGCCATAATATATAGGTAGAGGACACATGCCTTGGTACAATAGGAGGGTTCCACTTTGGTGGAAGAGGACCCATGCCCTAACTCCGCAGTAGGGTGCCACTCTGGTAATCGATAGAGGACTCATACCCTACCCAGCAGAAGGGTGCTACTCTAGTGGTCGAGGACCCATACCCTAATACCGCAGGAGGGTGTAACTTGGATAGAAGATAGAGGACTCATGCCCTACCCGGTAGGAGAGTGCCACTCTAGTGGTTGAGGACCTATACCCTGATACCGCAGGAGGGTGCCACTTAGATAGTAGATAGAGGACCCATGCCCTGCCCAACAGTATGGTGCCACTCTGATGGTCGAGGTCTCATACCCTATCTCTACAGGAGAGTTCCACTCTAATGGTTGAGAACCCATGCCCTGAATCCATAGGAGGGTTCCACTCGGTGGATAAGTAGAGAACCCATGCCCTGTCCCGGTAGGAGGTTGCCCCTCTAATAGTTGATCGAGGACCCATGCCTTGCCCAGTAGGAGGGTGTCACTTTGATCTCTCTGACGATCCTGCCAGATCATTTCCATCGTCAAGCATCACCTAAAGAAGCATCACACTCGGAACATTTCACATCGTATCTCAACATCCACCTTAAAGGATACCATCACATTATACACAGAAAAACATTCAGGATAGGTTACTCGTTGGCCAAAATCTGAGTCCAAACAAAGGAGATACGAGAGGTAGAATTTTCCTAAAAAAGTAAATAGGGGTATATAGTGTGTAAGGGGACCCACATGGCGTGTGGTCCCACTTTACTTCATGGTCGTGTCCCTACTAACACACAGCTCACTGACCGTGTATCCTTACATGACATGTAAGGAGACTACACAGCGTGCCTTAGCCACCTGGGGTCCTACCTGTGCTCCTGATCGTGTCTGTGTATACTGGCCATGCCTGTGTACTTTGGTACACGATGTGTCCTCCCGCATGGGGTCCTGCCCATGTGCTCCGCCACACGATGTGTGATCCTTAACTTTTTCCAAAACCCTAGTGTCGTAACCATAAGGGTACTACACGACGTGTGTTCATCTGAACTACACGGGTATGTAGTTGTGTTTTTTCCAGAAAACTAGATCTGTGTCTGCGTGTTCAAGATTTGTGAATGCTGCTTCGAATCTCACCTCCAAGCCACCCAAAATCGAAGTAAAGAGTCTTCATTCATCATTTCTAAGGCTAGAAATTAGATCTTCATTGGCCCGTTAGACTCTTGTATGCACAACCATCACCCGTGGTTCTCCTGTTGCCTCACTGGATCTAAAAATCTATAGCGGAATCACCCATATATAGTATTCCATCTAAATCCATATATGATTCATCAATCCATTCACTGCATGTGAATTCACCGTGAATCTGGGGTTTTGATCGGGCTCGATCCCACCTGACAATGTCTAATCGAGACCCCGTAGGCCAATCAATGAAGAATGAGAAGAGCATATGGGAAAAAACACAAGAAACAGATGTGAAACAATTGTAATCCAAATGTTCTTGGCCAACAAATACAAATTGGGATGTTTGAGGGTGAGGAAACTGAATAAACAATTTAAAATCGGTTCAAAGGCTTATGCAAAGGCTCAACTTGAACCCAGATCAAAGAAACAATATGACCATGCTCAATCATTTAATCAATTGGGACATAATCCAAAAATTGACGAGTCCTATATCGAGATTGGATCGTTCTTCGATAAAAAATGTGCTCATCGACGAATGATAGAAGTCGTTGCGTCCGTCGCGCCTTGATTCACCTGGATCCGAAATCTCATCGTCATCTGATCTCGATTCACCAATAGAGGGTGGAAGGAAACTCCTCTCAACGGTCCCCCAGGGTTATGCGGCTAACCCTGGAGATCCACCATAACAGTGTAGGGATTTTTTTGGGTCAAATAATAAATCAATTTAATTAATTATTTAATTAACACACTGAACGTACCTCCAACGGTCGCTTTATTCGAATGCTCTACACCGAAAAACTTGCACCTAGGGTAAACATTGCATTCCGTACTCAACCATGGTATCAGATTTTCAATACGATACTGTTTAAAAGTTATCCCATTTTCTTTAGGAAATCGTATGTGCATGATATAAAATATATTTAATATTTTTATAAAATTAAATTCGGGCACACTGGGCCTCAGAATCGTACGTCGTCTTAGCACATGACTCCAAAAATATTTCTAGATATATTATAAAGTCTTAAAAGGAAAAAACATGGTCTCTACATTATTCTCCTTCAAATTTTTCATTCTCGAAAAGAAAAAAATAAACAAAAAGGTTGGGATACTGAGCTCGCATCTTGCTCTCTCACTCCCAGGAGCGCTCCTGCATGTTCCTGTGCTTTGAAAACACATGAGTGAAGGGGATGGTCCATCCACATAGGTTTATCTCTCGTTGATCCTCGATTTCCACCAGATGATTCACAAAAGTGTCTATATCCTTGATGTCCAGCTCATCTGGTCAATAACGTGCATGGGATCAGGCACATATCTCCTCAACTTCGACACATGGCAGACGTCATTCACCTGCTCCAACTGTGGGGGTAAGGTGAGATGATAAGAAATCCTGCCAAACCTATACAAGATCTCGAACGACCCATCGAACCTCGAGAATAGCTTGCCTCCTCGGCTGAATCTCTGTCATCCTCATCGTGAGGAGACTCATGAAAATATGGTATTCCAGATCAAACTCCAAGGGCCTACAACGTCGATCTGCGTAAGATTTATGTCTTTTCTGAGCTATCTTTATCCACTCATGGATGACCTGAACCTTCATCGCCATCAACTGCACCATCTCTGGACCAACAAGAGATGCATCACTAATCTCAATCTAGCATATGGGTGACCTGTAGGGTCTCCTATACAAGGCCTCAAAAGGTGTCATGCCGATAGTAGAGTTTTATTTATTATTGTATGAAAACTCTACCAATGAAAATTGATCCTATCATCTCTGACCAAAGTTTAACATGTAGCCCTCAACATATCCTCCAACACCTGGATAGTGCGCTCGGTCTTCCCATCTTTCCGGGGGTGGAAGACTGTACTCATCCTCATCTGGGTCCCAAATGCCTCCTACAAGCCTCTCCAAAACTGTGACGTGAACCACACATCATGGCCAGAGACAATAGCTGAGGGCACCCCATGATGACGGAAAATCTCCTGTACGTACAACTGTCCCAAACTCTCCTCTAAACTCTGCTCCCCAATAGCAAGGAAGTGCATTGACTTTGTGAATCCTTCAACTATCACCCAGATGGTGTCATGACCTATCGCTATCCGTGGAAGCCCTGTCACAAAGTCCATGGATATGCTATCCTATTTCCACTTCGGGATCTCAAGGGGATGCAACAAATCTGTCGGAACCTGTTGCTCAGCCTTCACCTTCTAATAAGTGAGACATCGAGAGACGAACTCATCCATGCTTCATCTCATAATAGCTCACCAAAACCACCGCTGAAGGTATCTATACATATTCTGCACACCAGGATGTATAACCAAAGGTGATGTGTGAAACTATCTCATCACCTCCCTCTGCATTGTGACTGAGACCACCGTCCGTCCTTAGAAAAAGATGATGTGATTCTCTCCTTCAGAAAATCCATCTAGTGAATCTCTTGAGGATATCAGGTCCCGTAAGACCTCATAGTCGATGTCTCCCAACTGAGTGTCTCTCACACACTGGAGAAGCGGAGGAGTCAACACCATCGACTAAAGAAAAGTTGCATCCTCCTGCTCAACCAGGGTCAGTTGTAAGGAAGCCAACTGCCCCGACACATCCTGTACTAAACGAGCCCGAGGCTTCTGGATAAGGGCATCTGTTACCATGTTTCTCTTACCTGGAGTATAGACTATCTCAAAGTCTTAGTCCTGCAGGAACTCCAACCAACGCCTCTATCTCAAGTTCATGTCTCTCTGTGTGAAGGCATACCTGAGACTATGATGGTATGAGTAAACGAAAAAGCGCCCTCCTCGAAGATAGTGCCTTTACATCCTCATAGCGAAGACTACTGCTACCATCTCTAGGTTGTGACTCGCATAGTTTTTTCTCACAGGGTTTCAAATGCCTCAACCCATGTGCGATAAATGCCTATATCTTCATCAGCATGCAATCAATCCCAATATCCTGAGGCATCACAATACACTATGCACTTCACGCCCTCCTCCGGTAGTCTCAAAACAGGAGCACTCATCAGCCTCAGCCTCAACTCCTCAAAGGCTCTTTGACACTGCCTAGTCCAGGTAAACGACTTCTCTTTCTACATTAGGGAGGTCAAAAGGGATGCAATCCTGGAGAATTCTGCCACAAATCTCTTGTAGTACCCCGTCAATCCAAGAAAACTCCACACCTCTGACACGCTCCTGGGTGATGAATCCCAAGAAAACACTGCATCGATCTTTCACTACCACAAAACAGGGCAAGGGAAGCGCTTCCCTTTATCAGTGCTAAACAGAAAGTGCTGATAAAGGGGTATGCCTTTATCAGCGCTATCTAAAAGCACTGATAAAGGGTACCCCTTTATCAGCATTTTTTTAGCGCTGATAAAAGGTAACATTTATCAGCACTAAAAAAGCACTGATAAATGAATGTTTTATCAGCGCTTTTATTTTAGTGCTGATAAAACATACCTTTATCAGCGCTTTTAACGAGCGCTGATAAAGGTTCCGTCGGTTTTTATTTAATAACCCTAACATGCCATCCTCGCTTGCATGCGGTCAAGCTCTCGCGGAAGCTGAACCAGGCCCCTCGCTGCCGCGACCACATCCTCGTCCTCCTCGTCCTCCTCCTTCCTCCTCGTCCTCCTCCTTCTCCGTCGCCGCCGCCGCCTCCGCCCCCGCCCCCGCTACCGCGACCGCCGCTGCCTCTGCCGCCTCCACCCCCACTGCCGCGACCGCCGCCGCCGCCGCCTCCGCCTCCGCCGCCGCCTCCGCCGCTGCCGCTACCATTATTGATATTCATTTTCAGGTAAATTTTTTTTTCTACCGCTTGAATTGAACATGTGAAATCCTGATTTAAGGTGTTATTACAAGAGTCAATGTATTATTGATATTATCGAGTTCTTTATTTAATCCTTGCACCTCAATAAACACCTATTGAATCTTGTTTCATGGGTTAGATGTTCTTGAACTCTTTTATGGACACCCCTTGAGTGTGCCAAGTAAAATTATCCCTTTAATGTCAAATTATTAACTTCCCTGAACACCTATTTAGCTTATGTCAAAGCTTTTAAATGAGGTTTCCCTTGATACAAGGGTATATAAATGGAATTGAAGACACATTATAGGTGTTTGGCTTAGATTCTTAATGGAATTTACCATGTAGGAAATTTCCATGTTGATTATGTCCCATTTTGAAGACCCTTTGAGTCTTATTAGTGAATTTTCCATTCTTAGTAAAATTGAATGTGTAATAATAATGAGGAGTGAATTTTACATGATGGATTTATTTTAATTTAATGAATTAATTAAATGAATTGAAATGATCTATAATGGGTTGAAAGGGAACACCATTTACTGCATGTTATATAGAATGATAATTGTGTATTTCATTTCGTTGAATGAAATTGTACATGGATAATGGGACATATGAGATGTTTTTCTTTATGTTTTGTAATATAAATATGAATGTGAATAATGCCTTACTTATACAAATGGTCCTAATTAAATTGATGGATGGGAGGTAATTCTCCATTCTAGTTAAAATTAAAATACACCTTTATAGAGGATAACATAAGATGGTAAGGTAATTGTTGAGAATATAGGAAAATCACACTCCCTTACATCGGGTGTTGAGTATAACATATCACACCACAAATACTAATAGGATGTTGGTCTTTTTTCACCACACCAATTTCTTAGAGTTATTACATGATGGCTTACTCCCTATCCTGAGTTCCATCTAGTTCACATTGTTCTATGCTTGATCACTATTATGGTTGGATTTCTTTTCTCGAGGTATGTGATCCTTTTGATTCCTATTTGGATTTGTTTGCACTTATGGTTTGAATAAAAATTAGTGATCAGATAGTTATTTCTATCAATAAATTTAAATTTATTTGCATGCATTGTCTTTTGGGGTTTGTGGGATGTGGTAAATGGTGTACTCGGTTTTAGATTATTTTATTCTCATGGGTTTCCCCTATTTAATGTTTTCTTTTCAGTTGGAAATCTCCTCTACTATGCGCCTTTCCTCTGCTACGTACGCACCTCTGCCGTGTGCTTAACGACACCTTCGCGGTGAGTTTTATCCTATTACTCATTGGTTTCCTCTTGTTCACATGTTATTACTGTTTGATATTGATGGTTATAATGTGAAATGTACGGGCTAAACGCCCCGCTGAAAATCGTGGCCGTTGGTGGTCCTTGTTTGCGCACTAAATGAATTGAATGTTGGTTGGTTCTTGTTGAACATTGGAATATATAAATTGGTAATATACGTATACTTGACTTATGAATGAACACCCCAAGATGATACAACTTCTGTGATAACCCCTGAATTAACAAAAAAAATTGAATAAGGGATGCTTTGTAAAATCAACATTTTTGATTGTTTGGTTTGTATGGTGTTGCGATTGAGGTGCCATGCTTATAAAAGATTCATCCACCTAATGTGGTTTTCTAGGGGAATGCAACAATAGAGCCTTTGTAGGGGAATATGAATGGAACCAGAGATTGGGAAGGACTCAAACACTCCTCTGATAATAGGTAGCTAAAGTCTCATTGGATGTTTTGGTCAAGGGAGGGGATGTTGTACCACCATGCCGGAATGACAGTATAAGGAAGAGTATATAACATAGGGAGTCTGGCTCTAGCCTAGGGTTTAGGGGATGGTCATATGCATGTTATGTAGTCTACTATGGCTATTGTGGATTCTTGATCATCTACTGTCAATGGTACAATTCCTATATCATCTACCCTTTATTTTATTTTTTATAAAAGAGAATCACATTCCTTTTTTTCACTCTTTTTGTAAATGTTTTAGGATTGGAGGTGTAAATCTTGGATAGTGTTATCACCATCGACACACTATTGGTATTATAGTCCAAGAATATAACATGTTGCAAGGAATGATCTCTAGATATCGGTGGTTATCATTTATTTTGTGAACCACCCATGCTTTATATGATAATATTTTATTTTAGTTTTGTTATGGATTAGTTTGTTTTATAACAATCCAAAATCATTTGTTCCCAGATGAGAGTTACCTTTTTATCTCCAAAATAAACAGAGTTATTTTCACTTGGATGAGAGAAATCTTCTATCTGGTCATGTAGAACCAATTCAATCTATATTGTATTTTCTCATGGCTCAAATAGTCAGGCATATTGTAGATGTTTCTAAAATGTTGTAGGATTCTTTTTCCCCAATGGTAGTACATTTTTAGGATGTTTTCACTAATGAGGTATAAAATTTACTTCTTAATAAAGAGATAAACTTTATAATCTAGTTAGTTTTGGGAGAAAATTCAGTTTCTATCACAATTTCTAAAATAACACCAAAAGAGCATCAGTTGTTTGAATTAAAATTTGATGATATAGAATATAATGGTTTCATATGGCATAGTACTTTACCATGGGGTTTTATAGTTCTCTAAAATAGACGGTTGATTGGTATTTATTCTTTTGTTGGACTATTGGAGATTGAACCTGATGAGATTCATGAATATGTATCCTCATCCACGCATTGATAGTCACATTGATCATCTATGAGGTTCTATGATCTTCTCCAAGATAGATTTGACATTAGGATACCATTAGATGAGTTGGACATCGATAGACCTACCATGGACTGCTTTTAGGAGTAGTTATGGCCTGTATGAATTTTTAGCGATGATATTTGGTTTAACTAATGCATTGGTTGTATTAATGGACTTGATGAATAGGATATTTCATCCTTTTCTGGATCAGTTTTTAGTAGTTTTTTTCAATTAAATATTAGTGTACTCCCAACCCATATTTGATCTTGACCAACATATTATCATCACCTTGAGTACATTGAGATAGCATCATATTTATTACTGTTTTCTCCTGTTACTCATTGGTTTCCTCTTGTTCGCATGTTATTACTGTTTGATATTTATGGTTATAATGTGAAATGTACGGGCTAAACGCCCCGCTGAAAATTGTGGCCGTTGGTGGTCCTTGTTTGCACACTAAATGAATTGAATGCTTGTTGGTTCTTGTTGAACATTGGAATATATAAATTGGTAATTTACGTATACTTGACTTATGAATGAACACCCCAGGATGACATGTGTTTTATTTCACTCACACCATGTATAGATACCATATAGACTTGATGTGTATAGACTATACACCCCTAGTGGTCATGTAAGGACTACACACCTTGTATTCCACAAAAATGTGATGCATAGCTGGTGAGGTGACTCAATATGTATCTAAAGTACACGCCTTTAGCTCAAGTTGTTCTAAATGTCATCTATTTTCAAAGGCATCATTCAGTCTTTGTAAGACTAACTTGGAATAAATTTGATATATGTCAGATTAAATCAGGTATCTTATACATACACGATGTTCACCCTACTAGACACACCATGTATATGGATTTCACATGTGTTTAAAGGCATTTGTACCATGATTTGTTTTTATAAAACCCAAACAATGCTACCTGATTAATTAAAACATAATATTAGGAAAGTTATCAAGATTGAACTCATAAAGATGATGAATATGAATAAAGAATGGTTGAATGTCAATCGGTTGACAAAAGAGTATGAAGATGGCGTGAAAGAGTTTATCAAGTTTGCAGAAGATCATGCATGTGACCCTTCTCAAATCCTTTGTCCATGTTTACGCTGTTGTTATTCAAGACAAATTAGTCCAGAGCAGTTAGAAGAACACCTGATCTGTCACGGAATAGATCGAAGTTATACATGTTGGAATAAACACAGGGAAAAAACCAATGTAGGTAGTGACTCAGAGAACACGACATTTTATAGATCATTTAATATGATTAGAAGCGTGAACAGTGAAGACGATCGTATGGAGGATGTGATTACAGATGTGAATGATGATGAAGATCATATTGAGGAAATGATAAGGACAGTTGAAGATGAACTTCGTGATTTCCCAAAATTGTTTGAGAAGTTAAAGAGTTGTGCAAAAATGCCATTGTATGCTGGTTGCACTAAATATATAGCATTTTTAGCCGCATTGAAGCTGTATAATTTGAAATCAGGCAAAGGGTGGAGTGACGTCAGTTTTACGGAACTACTTGCTCTCCTGAATGACATGCTCCCAGAAGATAATGAACTCCCAAGGCTAACATACGATGCCAAACGAATACTACGATTGATGGGTATGATCTCTGAAAGAATACATGCTTGCCCGAATGACTGTATATTTTTTCACAAGGACTACAAATCACTTAAAGAATGCCCAAACTGTGGTGCTTCCCAATACAAGAAAGATGATTTTAGTCCTATGAAAGTTGTATGGTACTTTCCAATCATTCCTAGGTTTAGACGCCTATATGGAAGTGAGGAGACTGCAGGACAATTGACATGACATGTAGATACAAGAATTAAAGATGGGAAACTACGTCACTCGACAGACTCTCCTCAGTGGAAGAGAATTGATCACGAGTATCTTGAATTTGGGAACGAGCCGAGAAACCTTCGTCTGACGTTATCTACAGATGGGGTGAATCCTTTTGGTTTTCAAAGCAGCAGTCACAATACATGGCCGATTATGTTGGTAAATTATAACTTACCACCGTGGTTATGCATGAAACGAAAATACATCACGTTATCTATGCTTATATCAGGACCAAAACAACCGGGTAATGATATTAATGTTTATTTGGCCCCATTGATTGAGGATTTGAAAATATTGTGGGATTCAGGTGTTACCCTGTATGATGCTTACAAAAGTGAACAATTCACTTTGAAAGCCATGTTGTACGGGACGATAAATGACTTTCCTGCTTATGGAAATTTGTCAGGATATAGCATTAAAGGAACTCAAGGGTGTCCCATTTGCGAACAAGGTACACAGTCAATTAGGTTGAAACATTCATCGAAAACCATGTTTCTAGGACATCACAGATTTCTACCCCGATGAAATAAGTACCGATCTTGGACGACATCATTCGACGGAAGTTCAGAGGAACGTACAACACTGTCTCCACTAACAGGTGATCAATTGTTTGAGAAATTAAAATATTTGGACACTAATTTTGGTAAACCATTTTCGAAAAACCTTACGAAAACTGGTTGGAAAAAGAGATCAGTTTTTTTTTGAATTACCATACTGGAATTGTCTGTATGTCAGACATTTTCTTGATGTTATGCATGTTAAAAAAATGTATGTGATAGTGTCATCAACACATTGCTAAATGCACCCGGAAAAACAAAGGATGAAATTAAGGTTATATTGGACATGGTTGAGATGGGAATACGAGAAGAGTTGGCACCAGTAAAGGGTGAAAAATGAACATTTCTTCCTCCCGCTGCTTACACTCTTTCCAGGCAGGAGAGATATCAGTTTTGCAACTTCTTGAATGACGTAAAGGTTCTAGAGGGGTATTCATCAAATATAAAAACATCGTGTCAATGAGAGATTTAAAATTAAAGGGTCTGAAATCACATGACTGCCATGTTTTGATGCAAGATCTAATTACTATAGCTTTACGTTGCATTTTGCCCAAGAATTTCCTCCATATATTAACGAAGATCTGTTTCTTCTTCAAAGCTATATGAAGCAAAGTTATAGACCCGGCGAAATTGCCAACTATGGAAAGAGAAATTGCCGTCATATTATGTGAATTGGAAATGTTCTTCCCGCCGACATTTTTCGATATGATGGTTCATTTGATTGTTCATTTGGTGAGAGAGATTCGACTATGTGGTCCTGTACATTATAGATGGATGTACCTCATTGAACGGTATATGAGGATTTTGAAAGGGTATGTCAAAAACCGAAGTCGGCTAGAGGGTTGTATTGCGGAGCAATATATTGTTGAGGAAGCTGTTGAATTTTGTACCGAATACCTGTTTGGTGTGGAAATCGTTGGCCTACCGAAATCTCGTCACACTGAGCGGCTTGAGGGTGAAGGAATTTCTGGAAGAGAGCTTGTCACAATCAATATTACAGATCGGGAGCAGACCCACCTTTACGCTTTTCATAACAGTTTCGACGTTGACCCATACGTTCAAACCCACAAAGAAATTCTTAGGCATTTGAATCCTTCTAGGGATGAAAAATGGATATCAGATACACATAATCGATAGTTTATAGGATGGTTTCGAGACCATATTTTTAAGCAGTTAGATGAAAATCCAGACTCAATTTCAGAACGATTTCGATGGCTGGCCGGAGGAGCAAGTGCGTACGTATTATCTTACAATGCTTATGAAGTTAACAGTTATACATTCTATACTAATGAACATGATGAAGACAGTACCATGCAGAATAGTGGGGTTACACTTGTGGATGAGGCGATGCATGTTTCCGATGCTAAGGGCAAAAATCCAATTTATGCGAATATGTCATACTTTGGCATCATCAAACGAATATGGGAGTTGGATTATACGAAATTCAAAGTGCCGATTTTTCAATGAAAGTGGGTTGATAACAGGAGTGCTGTTAAAATAGATGAATTAGGATTCATGAAAGTTGATTTCAGTAAGGAAGGGGAGAAAGATGAACCATTTATAATGGCATCACAGGCAGTACAAGTATTTTATGTTCCAGACCCCGCAAACCGAAATTGGTCAATTGTTTTGTTATCGACCAAAAAAACTGAAGGGTCAGATGAAAGTTCAACAGAGGTTGACCCTTTTATAGGGACTTCACAATCATTTTGCAGCGGTCCCAATGTAGACGGTGTTTTGTATGTCAGAGGAGACCACAATGAAGGAATTTACATAGTTGATAGAGGAGTCAAATCTCTTTAGCCTTTAAAGAAAAAAAAGAGAGTACAATAATCAGGTTATTTGATTATTGTAACATACATTGTGTTACATTATGTTATTATCTGTTCGTTGCTGTTTTTATGTAATCTAAATTAAATATTAAACCACTTCTGCAGATAATGACTTCTGCACCTGCTGATACACCCAATCCTGAGGCACAAAAGATCTCTCAACCAGCAGCCGGTGGTCCCACTGCAGAGCAACAACAGGTTTCTCAACCAGATGCTGGTGGTCCCAGTGCATAGCAACAACAGGTTTCTCAACCTGTTGTTGCTGGTCCCAGTGCTGAGGTACAACAGGTTTCTCAACCTGTTGCTGCTGGTCCTATTACCGATGCTAGTGCTCCGGGGGAAGATATTGATGCTACTTCTGAGGAAATGGTAGGAAATGAAACCCTGAAAGCGCAAAAAAAAAACAAGAGCGTCGTAGTTTGACAGTGTTAGCCAAAATCCTTAAGGCAAAAGAAAAAGGCATCAAATTTGAGGTGAGATGGAATAAGTGAGGCCAACATGTTAACCCCCACAGAGCCATCTTTAGTAGCTACATTGGAATCGTCACTCGGCAACGCATGCCGATTGATGTACAGTCGTGAAACCATGTTGTCACCGGGCTGAAGACACTAATGTGGGAAGAGATTACAGTAACATTATGATATCATTTTTTTAATTTATTAAAATAAAATAAAATTCCAAAACATTGACTTACTCTTCATCATCCATTGCAGAGTGCATTTATAGTAGATGCCTCGCACAAGGAATATGTATTAAGAGTTGCAGGAAGGATTCATAGAGGTTTCCACACAATTTTAATGAAATATCATCTTAAAGATGCATAAGGGAAAATCAAGCCGCACCCACCTCCTCTTTACGCACACTTGATATCCTAAGGAGCATGGGATGCGTTTAGCAACCGTCGTGGGGAGCATACTTTTCAGGTACATTGTGTGGGGTAATACGTTGTTTGACATTTGGTTGTATTCATCACTCTGATTGACATTTTTTTATTCATGGAACAACTACTGAGTGATGAAAATAAAAAACGCGCAACAGAACCAGCGTACCCTTACAGTAAAGCAAGGATGGGGTACGCTGAACTTGAGAAAAAATTGGTACGTCTTTTAAATCTAACATACTACTAGTATGTGACATAAAACAACACCATAACCATGTTTCTCTGTTTATATGAAGATTGATGAATCGAAATTGAAAGCCATATCCATCCCACACCATGTGCTATAGAAGGAGGCTCGTGTAAATAAAGAGGGGATATTGATAGATGAAAACACACAAAAAGTGTGGGAAACATGTGTAAGTATGACATAATATAAATTTGATTTGCTTTAAATCCCTATTACATTACAATAACTACTTATTTTTCTATATTTTCTATTTGAAATAGTCACAAGAATCAACAACAACCACACCAGATGCTGAAATACTTTCAGCAGCCTTGAAGCAGCCAGAAAAGTATGACCGCGTCAGAGGTGCGGGTTTTAGGGTGACACCCCGAACATATTTTCAAAAACAAAAACAAGCGGGGGAGCAAAATGAAAAAATGGAAAAGCTGCAAGAACAATTATCTATTTTTCAAGAATAATTACAATACCAGAGAGAGATGATAGCAAAATTGATGGGGGAGAGGCGAACAGAAGAAACAACTCAACAATAACCCGTGCGTGACGATCTCTCCCCACCCCCCACCAGCTTTGAGGGGAGTCATTCCCCTAAAAAACCTGACTTAGATGAGGTAATCAATGTTTTAATAATTGTTTCTATGAAATGTGATTTACATAGACACTGATACCTTTCCTGTACTAATATTCCACAAGGTGAAAATGAATGTGATTTATATTTATCAACTCCCACCTATCGCCTTGTAGCGATGACTACGGTGTTCAATACGCAAAACGACATGCTACACAACAGACAACTTCCAAAAGATCATCTTAGAGTGTCAATTAACGTAGCTAATGAGCCGAGTGCCGAGCTACCTGTTCCAAATGACGATGAAAACATTCATACGGTTGAACAAGCTGTTGGAACATTCATCACATGGCCGACAGTTCTTGTAAAAAAACATGTCGACAAAAAGGTATTCATTTCCAATTTATTTTTCAAGCTGGACCTTTAACATTTAATGAAAAAAGGTCTGAACCGATGAATTTTATTACAGAATGACAAAGACTGTGGGGTGAAACGAAATATCAGCTCAAAACTATCTCAAGGATCAACCAACTGATTGAAACGGTCTACTGAGAGCACCTTCAACCCGCCCATTCTATATCCATAGTTAATATCATTGCAGGCTCATGTGGATACAAAGTTGAAAGACGACAGTACTCACATAGTTGATTTCGAAAAAGATATGTATGGAGAGGAAATATCAGATTTCATTGGTGATGAAAATGTAAATGAACTCCTCAAGTATGAATGGCTAGGCGCCTTAGTTGTAAATGTACACATGAGGTAAGTTTTCATGATTTTATTTTACAAAAGCTGATATACTCTGATAATTTTGAAAAAATATATTTTATATTTTTCGCAGACGTATATATGAAAAAAAATTGAAGGGATTTCCCCATGAACAAAAATTTGGACTCGTTAGTCCTCACACCACCTCTTCAAAGGACGAAATAGATTCTGATAAAGAGGCTGCAATAATGTCATCCTTGCTCAAATCATTTGAAAACAAAATTACGGATGACATACTCTTTTTAATACCAACGATGCAGGGGTAAAACTCTACAATTTAATCATATCAACTATATTTTCATTTCTTTCTTTACTTATTTCTTTTTGTATTTTTAGGGAGCATTGGATGCTGATTGCAGTCAATTTGGATACTCCAAAGATTTATTTTCTGGATTCAACGCATGGATATCCAACAAACCGACCACGCATGATGGCGTTTGTTAATTTGTAATACACTAGATCCAATATTTTAAAACTAAACATCTAGTTATATAATTTATGTTATCTTTTAATGAGGATTCTGTTATGATAGGGCGGTGCATCAATATTGTCTAATGCATGGAATGAATCCAGGGAATAAGGATGAGCACGCCTACAAGATCTACAACTGGAAAAGTATCCGGGTATATATAATAACATTTCACTATCCAAACACATATAAAAAAAAATTACTTATTGTTGTCGATGTTTTTTTAGTGTCCAAAACAAACAAATGGAAAGGACTGTGGTTATTATGTTTGTAAATTTATGAAAGAGATCGTATTTCATCAACAAACTAGCATCCCTGATGAGATATTTTCAAAAATAATTACGAGTTCATTTAAAATATTTATTAATACTTTGTGTATTTATATTTTTTCAGTACTACCATGACTGTTGCAAAAACTCATATTCGGAAGATGATATACATGTGTTTAGAAACGAATGAGCAACATACTTGATGGAAGATTGTACACAAATAGGATGAAGGTGAATTCCTACTACTTATGTTATCTATATATGATCATTGATTATCCTCCATCCTTCTTTGGTGAATTGAGAATGCTCTGATGTATTGAAATCTTAATTTATTACTCAATGTTTTCTATCCCTGGATTCATATTATTGATCTTTGAACAAATCAATATTAAAGTAAGGCATGATGGTGTGCAGTGCGTATGGGGCGAACGACGAAACCACCGAGGATCAACAAAATCCATTTTCTGTATCTCGTTTGTTTTAACTTGTATCTGAGCACATATGTTGTTTTTTGACTTGCACAATTATTTCTAGGTAGATGCATGAGATAATCGGTATCGTTGAGGGATTTTTTGGAACCAAAATATGTGTCCCAGGATAATTCAAGTAAGGGAAAGGCTGGTTGAGATGAAATCCAAGCTCAAACAACCAGTACATCATCAAAAGAATCAACCCTGTGATGCACCATCATGTATAATCTGGTCCTCGTGATGTTTGGAGGTGTTTATGGAAGGTATGAGGAGTCTGATGAGCCCCATGGCCACCATAAATAATGTTTACAAACAACTCCACATGTTTTTTGTGCCTCGTGCCTCTTTACAAGGATCACACCATTCACATGGTCCATCTTAGCACGTATGTCCCATTCATCCCATTGCTACTCTTGGAAGAACCTGAGAATCTGACAATGCATAAGCCCCACAAAACCCATACTCATCCAACCAAGAGTATTCCTAGTATGAAGGGAAGCTAACCATGGGTAATACCCACAACATACCTCTTTTAAATATATGGGTTTTGATCCTTGTATTCTAAATAGGGTACGTAGGAATCCTCCATGAGCTTAAATCCCAACCAATGGTAAACCATGGTGACCCCTCACTGGGGTACACCTTCGCTTATTTTCCCTCTTGTATTTCCCTTAGTGGCGTCCGAATAAGTCTTCAAAATGAGAAACCTTACCTTTATGGGATGCACCACACTTGGGTCAGACCTCATTGGGCGTTTTGATCCATCTATCAGGTAAACATTCCAGGTGCTCCCTCCTAGAGATGTACCTACCTGATCCACCTTTATAAGTGTTTTGATCCACCCAGGTCTTACATCTCTGTAAGACATTAAATCATGACCCTCTATCCTTGTGGGATGTTAAAATAATCGAATACCACAAGTTAAACATGGGTTTCCATTAATATATTCAATATTAATGTTTAATCAGTCCTTATTAAGGTATTGTGGAGGTGTGGTTTTATGTTTTCCAGTAGATTTTGGAAGATTCCAAGCTTTATGTAGGTGATTACATGCTTTTACATTATATGATGATTTTATTATGCTGTATTTTCTTTCTAAGTGTACTATATGAAATGTTTGTGTGGTTAAAAATGTGTTATCAAAGGAATTTGGGGTGTGTATAGACTTGAAAGTTATTTTTAAAATGAATGCAATTGTATTTATTGTGAATTTTCATGCTTAAGTCCTTTAAATGTGTTTGAAGAAATGAGAAAGTGGTGTGATGAGTGTTTTCAAATGGATTTAATGTGTTTGTGAATTTTAAAGAGGGTTTTCTTATGAGATGTAGAGAGTCTATATATTTGTATTTACATTGAATGAAATTACATGAGAATGTGTTGATATATATGATGCATATAATGTAAATTGAGCACAATTTTCATACAAGGTATTTTCTTTATGATGTGCAGGGGACAAGTTGAGAGGGCAGGGGTGGTTTTCTAGGGGAGGGGGAAGGGGGCAAAGTGGTAGGGGGAAGGGGTAGGGGGTGTGCTGGATTCTTTTGAAATATGTAGGGGGTGGGAAGGGGGTGTGCAATGGGCAGGGGGGAAGTGCAGTGGGCAGAGGTGTGTTGGGGAAGGGGCATGGGGTGTTCAGGGGGCAGGGAGTGTGCAGGGGTAGGGGGTGTGCTCGGGGGTGGGCAGTGTGTAGGGGGTGTGCTGGGGAAGGGGGTAGGGGTGATTCTTTTTTATGGAATGAGGGGACATATATCCATGGTATTAAACCGTGGATATAGGTATATAGCCAAGGTTTAATGTCATTTCAAAAGGCCCATCATTGGTATCCAATAGCATCATGATGCTGTGGAATGAAGACCAAAATCCCTAATAGTTGAAACCAAAGTTAGGGGAAGAAGGAGAAGAATATAGAGGAGGATAATAGGGTTGAAGATATTCCACCATTCTTTTAATCTAACTGATAATATTTGATTTATCTCAAAAGTAAGGGAGATATCCCATTGGGGAAGGGAGAAGGAGGAGAGTGCGTGTAAAGGATTTTGTTGAGTGGAATGAGGGATATACAAGGGTAACCCGATTTAATGGTTGATAGTGAAAATTTGTTAATTCCACTCGTTAATTAGGTGAATTATTAGGCATAAGGGTAAAATAAATCATTTTCCAACAATGTGGGAATCAATATACACACACTTCTAATCCGTATAGTTTCATTGAGTGACTTACAATCCATTATTCAACCACATAAAGATACTTCCCCAAAAACTCATACCTTACACAAGTTCATCACATTATTTGACAAACTATTAACTATCAATGTGAGACCATCATAACCTTAGAACCAAACTGTAGGTTTATCTATTCCCCCTCGAATCATTAAATATCCCATGTTCTACTAAACATTGGTCAATTTGATTATTATAGATGATTAGCCCTAACCATGCTCCAATTTCGTTAATTGGTTATTTTATGTTTTGTGCCTCACTAGTATAATTCCATTTTGAAACCCCATTCTTTATTTCATTATTGTATTACTAACATAATATTTGTTTTATTATGTAGGTGAAATCTTTTTCCTCAGTTCGAATGCTTTGTTCGGAAACCGCCGCCATGGACGACAATTTTTTAGAGCGGATGGATGCAAAAAGGATAAAACATCATTGTTTTTAACTGTTTGTTGGATAAATGTAATTATAACCAAATTAAACATTGTTTGAAATGTATATAGAAGTGTGTTGTTTTGTATTCATGATTTCAAGTAAATGTATGTATCATTTTTGTTCTTTTGTGTTTTGTGTGTGTGTGTTGTTTGTGCTGTGTGCAGGTGTTGTTTGTGCTCTGTGCAGGTGCTGTAATGTGTGCAGGTGCTGGGCAGGTTCTGGTTTTGCACAGGATCTTTGGCCTTTATCAGCGCTAGTTAAGCGCTGATAAATGGATAATATATCAGCGCTATTTTGAGCGCTGATAAATGTAGTTTTTATCAGTGCTCAAAATAGTGCTGATATATTATATATTTATCATCGCTTTTTTAGTGCTGATAAAAGTCCCCCTTTATCAGCGCTGATAAAGGGGACCCCCCCTTTATCTTCGCCGAGATTAATAGTGCTTTTTTAGCGCTGTTAAAGACCGTTTTTAGCACTATTATAATCCATATTTGTAGTAGTGTTTGCTGGGTCCACAACCAATACATGCTAAAAAATGAATTTCCACAGAAAGTGAACCTCATGGATCAAGAATTGACACTTCAAGAGCTTATCATAAAGTTGGTTCTCCCAAAGAAAATGTAGGACCATTCCCAAGTGCTTTGCATGCTCCTCATCTGATGTAGAGTATATGCGTATATCATCAGTGAAGAAAAGAACAAATTGGTCCAAGTATGGCTGGAAGATATGGTTCATCAAAGACATAAACATAGTAGGGGAATTCATCACACCAAAACGCATCACTGGAAAATCATAGTGTCTGTAGTGGCATCAGAATGCCAAATTCAGAATATCAGTCTCACAAACTCTCAACTAGTGGTAGCCAGACCTGAGATCGCTCTTCGAGAACCACCTCACATCTCCCAACTGATCAAAGAGGTTGTCAATCCTTATAAATAGTTACTTGTTCTTTATCATGGCCTGGTTTAGACGATGATAATCCACAAAAAGTCGCAATCTCTCATTCGCCTTTTTCACGAACAACACTAGATCTGCCCAGGGGGACACATTGAGCTTGATAAAACCCTTCTCTTTAAGGTCCTCTAACAACAACCGCAACTCCCAGATCTTGATAGGGGCCATTATATATGCTGTAGAAGATATCAGAGCGGTCATGGGGTGCAAGTTGATGCAAAAATCCTTCTCCCACCTTAGAGTTTTTCCCAAAACATCCTTGGGGAATACATCCATAAAATCCCCAATGGATGAAGAAATCTAGATGCCTAAAGTGCCTGCTACACTAATGGCCAAACTCACCAAATCATGTGTGATGGGCCGCAACCTCCTACTTGCAAAATCCACTCGTCTCGACATGAGATCTCTCTCGCCTATAAAGGAGAATCTCGTCCCATCAGTGCGAAGACAACTGAATCATCTGTGGTGACAGTCAATCTGGGCTCGGATCATGGACAACCAATCCATACCCAAGATGACATCATATAGTTCCATCATGATTACCAAAAGTCCCACGAGAACCTCTCTCCACCAAGTGTTTAGCTCGCATTACCGGCAGATAAAAGATATAGAAGAAGCGTTCCTCATAGGAACCTTAAGACAAAGCTATTGGGCTAAAGCCTCTACTGGGAGCTGCAACTCTTACACCAAGAGTAAATCGATGAAGAAATGACTCATGCCTATGTCTACTAACATTGAAATAAGAGTAGAATAAACACATATCATACATATAATCATCTTGTTCGCCACTAGTCCATACACATCCATAGCCCACAACTGCCCCAACTGCCTGCTCCCTGAGTTTGATGTGTGTAGGTTCCAGACGCAGTGGAAGTGTGCGACGGGCGTTTCCCAACATTATTTTTTACCATGTTCAATGATAAATCCAAAATCCGCATGAAGATAAATGTTGTGTTCAACGGAATTGAATCAAAGAAGATAGACAACATTAATCACATCGGAAACAGAGAGAGAAGATTATCAAATATTATTTGTAATTAATTTAATTAAATAAGAATTACCTTGATGGAATTATTTCTTCATTGATGGATCTGGTAATAGATCTGTGATGCACTGTCATTTCATTGTAGGAATCAAGTGAAGATTCCCTCTAGCGGTGATCCACACGTGTTCCATGAATCTCTGGGTGCTAGCATGACAGATCCTTACGCTTGCATTGAATGCCTTTGATCGATATGAGAATTGATTTCGAAGCGTTCTATTTGATATGGTGGAGGAATATCAATTTCCATTCCTAGGAGCGATCTTGGAGAAGAGAGATCTCAAGGTTTTGAGAGAATTATCTGATTCTGTTGTGCATAACCCAAACAAATGAATTGTCCTATTGAGAAAATAACATAATTGAGTTTATATATCGCTAGGATTAAAAATAAAATAATTGTATAAGTGCCCTTAATTATTTTTTAATCCTAGAGAATACACCATATCAAATAATAATAATAATAATAATATTTATCAACATACACTTAACTTGCGAATTAAAATTAAATATTATTTAATCAAATAATATTCAATATTTATTATTTTCTCACCATACCTAAAATCCTGACTCTTCATTCCTCTATAATATTTATCAGACGTTGAATAATATCTATTTATTTATTAAATAAATATCACTACATTATTCTCCAATAAATAAATATTATATTCACTAAATAGAAAATAAATATTTATTAAATATTCTACTCACATTATATTCTCTTAAATAACTGGTGACAGAATAAATACGATCAAACAAAAATGAATAATTATTAAACCACATGCGATAATAATATTTATTCAACTTATTAAATAATAAATAATAGTATATTATTTAACTGAGATTCTGGATACACTTAGTGTGTGACCCTCTAGGCCTTTTTCTCAGTGGCATTAGATGAAGCAGCCTAAAGTCCACAGTTAGCATCTAGCAACACATCAAAGTACCCATAGAGAAAGAAGTTAATGCCACAACAACATAATACTTCATACAAACTCTTATTGTGTAATGTAATCCCTTTATCACAATATCTCAAATCAAGCAGGTTGTATGCTAGTGCCATCAACCTATGTGCTCGATGTCTCTTTCTTTGAATTTCCGAAAATAGAACTCTCTTATAGAACACCATGATTATGGATTTATTTAGGCTATATCATTTCCATCAAAGGGTCTGAGATATTAACTTCTGTTAAAGAGAAGAAGGGATAAATCCTTTCACATATCATTCATTAATGCAATATTACTCGTAACGCACCCAACATATCCTACCTCACCGTGAACATATGTTGTCATGATTTTTGTCAATATATCAACGTACGCGACTCATAATACTCATTAATAATAATCTTAAAGTCTAAGGACCAATACACATGTCAGTAGATAGGAACATCCAATGACACATATAAATGTGGATTTCCTACTCACGGGTCCCGTTCTCATAATATTATACTAGATATTACCAAGGGCGTACACCATGAGAAGGTGCCTCAAAGTCCTATGAGTATCCACCCCTGATATCCTGTATCATTTGTGTCCAATAAATGATATCATCCGGCTATAGAACATATATTTAAGAATAGTTTCGTAGCACTTTTGGGTTCTCGTCATAGCAGAGAACTACTATGACCTTTTAGTTTGATAGCTACTCTATGGACATTATCACATACTATGTTATGCATAAGAACAATTATTATGTGATAAGAAGTTTATTAATATTAAAAAATATGAATAAAAGTTATCATAAAGTATACAAAAGTTGGTTCTAGGGAACTAACTTCAACAATGTGGGTAGTTTGGTGGTGGTGGTGGTGGAAAGATCTCATAGGGTCATCCACTACCCACAACTCCTCCTCCTGGAGCCCCACTTGCTTCTCTTCCATCTCCGCCTCCATGGGGCCACCCTGCCCTCACTTGGGAGATCTGTGATCATGACGCTTCCTCTTCCATGGCGGTCTATCCGCCATCTTCCTGCCCTCTTTAGAACGTCTGGTTGGGAAATCACGCGTCATGTGACCTCGCTCATCACATGCATAGCACCACCCCTCTCTAGGATGCCCTTGTCCTCTACACTATCCCTAGCCACATGCCCGAGACTGATCTTGGGAAGATCTCTTCCACCGAGGTCCTATCGACCGACTCCTGCTAGCTGCTGCAGATGACTCAATCCTATAACGCCCAATACCAGCTCCAACTACTTGGCGTCCCTATGATAGGAAGTTCTCCATCATAAGTTCTTGCTTCAATACCCCGACATAGGTGGGAATGCACAAGGGTATTACAGTGACACATACATCTCTACGGAGACCCTGCTCAAACTTCTGTGCCCAGGAGCATCCATCCTGAATCACATCGAGGGAGTACCATGTAAGGTATGTGAACCTTGAATCATACTATACAACTGTCATCCCTATCTTCTGTATCTCCAGAAGCTTCTGAATCTAAACCGAGTGCAAGCATGAGTGATATTACTCCTCAAAGAACAACTATTGGATGTCAGTCCATGAGAGTGTTGACTCATCGTGCATCTGTGTAACTGGACTTCACAAGCACCCAAATGCTCTGTGGAAAAGGCTGGTTACCTGCACAACCACCTGATCAGTCAGTTTTCAAATAATCCTGAAAACACGGATCACCAAATCTAGCCAATCCTCCGTTTCCTGGGGATTTAGTTCTCCGCGGAACCTTAGCGGCCTCTGGTACTGGAACTCACGGAGTGT
The DNA here is from genome assembly GCA_963277665.1 of Viscum album. Classification (NCBI taxonomy): domain Eukaryota; kingdom Viridiplantae; phylum Streptophyta; class Magnoliopsida; order Santalales; family Viscaceae; genus Viscum; species Viscum album. The sequence continues at coordinate 394,854,435 of OY728158.1, forward strand.
ACTAAGCCTGCATGCATCCTCAACCCACTCTACTGGTATGATCTGCTACTCGACAGGTGGGGGTGATGCTACCTATCAACCTGAAGGAATGATCTTGCGGGATGTCCCATGAACTGAGGCCTCATCACTCATCGAATCGTTGTCAATATCTGAAATCGGTAACCTAACTGGTTTTCATTGCTGAGGCATCCTGAAAATTTTAATCAAGATATACCATAGTTAGATGAGTATATATATATATGAGGAGCTGACTCAAGAAGGAAAATAAAAATCCTCAATCCTATATAATGCATGTACTAATGTTCCCTACAACAAATGTATCAGTATACCAAATCGAAAAGCAGGTAGTTAGAGTCTTGGTGAATAGATATGTCAGCCTCCACACCAACACTGGGTTCCCTAGTTTGAAATCTGCACTCAATACACTTTGAAACTATTGCCCTAAATCACAACCAAATCCTTGTAAGGGGACTACTTCAAACACCATTCCAAGGAATTAACTGCTTTGATACCAATATTTCATGACCCGACCCCATAGGGCTTGACCTGCAACTACCCCAAGCCCACCTCCATAGGCTAGGGGGTGGTGACAAGTGCTGAAAGGCATAATTAATATGGGATGCCTTTTCCTAATGTACTTGTACGCACACACCCGACTATCTACATGCAGTAGTGTAGAGGAATAATAATAAAAGATGCAACATATAGAGAATAAACCATGCATGTAAAACTTACAGGGACTACAAGAGTATGACAATGTAAACTGAAAAGAAAAAGGGAAAAAATACATACCCAATCAAAAGGTGGTCCCAAACTGATAATAAATAGAAATTAAATGCTGAGAGACTAATGTTATTAATATTTTCATAACTTTTTATATACCCCCTTTAATTATTTTATATGAAATGTGCATAATTTTTGTGAAATATTAATGTTTAAATATTAATTATAATTTTTGAGCACTATTTGAATTCATCCAAATTCAAGTATGTTTAATGTTTTAATAATAAATCTCACCCTAATTTTCCAAATTGCATTATTCTTGTTTTTAGTGTTCCTTACTCAATTTTAAATATTTCGTTAGAAGGAACCTTTGGCCAAATCGTCCATTTGGAGGGTCATATGGTCCACACAAGAAGACCAAAAGAAACTGTAAAGAAACTGGACCAACCATGATGATTGAGTTACTGGTCTAAATCTTGAAGCTCAAATTTTATGAAACTCCATCATATGTTTGTGATTATCCAAAAAGAATCATGGATAAAAATTTGAAGGTCCAACTACATGAATAAGGGGCCCAACTGATGCTTTGAAGTCTAGACAACCATTCTAGCCAGAAATTAAAATCCAGACACTATTTATGACATATCTCATGATGTAATCATCAAATCAATATGAGATTTTTCAGTGTAAAATAAAAGATATAGACAACATACTTTGTTGAAGAAAGTGTTCAGATTTGAAGGCATATTCCTATTGATAAACCCATTCACATTTCGGCCTTCTAAAATATATGGATTGAAATAGAAAGATTAACATTGTTTAATAAAAAAGCCATAAATTTGGATCCATAAGTCCAAATGTCTCCAACTTTTGAGATTAGTCGGAAAAAAATATTATCTACAACTTTGAAGAATGAGATATCTCGAGATTCAACTATCTGGATGTCCAAATAATCGATCCTAGTGGAGGGGTAGTTTTGGAATGCAAACAGTCCACCACCTTGGGCTATAAATACATCACCTCCTCTCTTTTCTAGAGGGTTGACATTTCAGAAGAGAGGAGAATCAATTGGCACGACCAAAGCCTTTACAAAGGATTTGGAGGACCTTCCATACTCATGTTTTCACTGGAGATACATTTCCTCCTCTCTTTTATTTCATTTACTTTTGTGCTTTTCTTCATTTGTAATCTTGTAAGTCTTTGTTTTTTGTAATTCTATTTTAATGAAAGTTTCTTCTTCTTCATCTATTATTCACATCCACCTTCTATTAAATAATATTAGTGGTCTTAAAATAGTTTAAATACATTTGAATCCCATTCCCTTATTGTGCTTTCTCATTCAATATAAATTCAGTATTTAATTCCCTTTACTGTTTGTGTGTGTGTGTTCGACGCACAACTCTATTCTTATCCCATTCTTTTTCTTCACTTATTAATTCATCATCATAAAATTATAACCATATTATTAACCACCCAAATGGATGAGTAAATCTCTCATTGGGGTGAGTTGTAATTTAGGCATGTTAAGTGATTGAGAACTTTTGCACAATGAATATTCTTTAAATTAACACTGTGTATATTGGAATTAACATGCCATGGATTAATGACTTGTTTTGTTTAACGTATGGATTCCATGGATTATTGGAACCTTAAATAAACTACCATAATCACATAATGATTGAGATTAGAATCCTAGTTAAGTTAATTCTTGGATTAAAGACTTACCACTTAGGAATTGCAATCAACATTATCTTGTGAAGTGAGTGTTAATTTAAATGAAATATAAAGCAAAGCTCAAGGATATCACAAGATTAACTACCTAATGATGAACTTATCCCAATATTTATCAAATTGTTAAATCAATCTTAATCAATCAATCATTTCAATTAATCTCTACAAACAAACTTCCAATCAAAATATAATCAACTAAAAACAACTGACTATTAAAAAGTATCATGGTTAAGGATTCGACCCGAGTGCTGCTATACACATTAGCAGAGCACCAGAACCTTGACCGGTTGATAGGTGACAATCGGCCATGCTTCCAAATGGAACTATTTCCGGGGATGGTGCTTTATGTAGTCATTAGTTTCTGGTTATTGTAAAAAAGAAAAAAAACAAACCAAATTTAAAAAAATTGAAAAAAAACACAAAGAAAAACCTATCTTACTATTTCTTCCAACATCTCTCTGAATGCCCCATAGCCTCCCAAACAATACCTCAGATTTGTTTGACCTTTAAATTGAGAGAACTCTTCTCCAACTTAAGAGGAACATTAGGGATAATCAAAAAATTCAAGAACCGATCCTTGTCCAACCAGTTGAATTAGAAATGACCAATCCTAGGGACAAACACTTAAAGAACTTGCTTCCCCTGATATGAATTACCAAAATCTTGGTATTCAATATCCAAACATAGAGGCTGACTTTGAATTAAAATCAGTTTTGATTCATCTTCTACGCCATTTCCATGGGTTAGCCGGTGAGGATCCACATCTCCACCTTAAAGAGTTCCAAGTGTTGTGCTCTACCATGAAGACTCAAGGGGTTTCTAAGGAACAAATCAAACTCTGAGCATTCCCTTTATCCCTAGATAAAACTGCTAAGTCATGGATCTACTACCTTTCTCCTGGTTCTATAACCACATGGAATGAGATGAAGCTACTCTTCATAGAGAAATTCTTTCCTGCTTCTTGTACTGATTCTATCCGAAAGGAAATAAGTGGTATTCATCAATTCCCAAATGAATCACTCCATGAGTACTGAGGGAGGTTCAAAAAGCTTGTGGCAACCTGTACACACCACTAAATCCCTGACCAACTCTTGATCCAATACTTTTATTAGGGGTTATTGGCTATGAATAGAACTCTCATTGATGCCATAAGTGGCGGTGCTCTTGTTGATAAAACTCCTGCAGCTATAAGAGATCTCATAAGAAGCATGGATGAAAACACACAAAAATTCCATACTCGAGCACATGCTCAAGTCAAACAAGCCCAAGATAGTCAATCGATAGATCCCAACAAGATGTCCGGGTAGATGAGTGAACTTATAGGTCTTGTGAGAAAACTAGCTGTGGCAGTCAAAGCCCCAAACTCATCTTCTCGACAATCTATATTCCCTGGACCTATCAAAAATTGTGGAATTTGCAGCTCCCCATCTCATCCAACTGACACATGTCCACAACTTCAAGAGGATAAATCTGATTCATCCGGACTAATGGATCTTAATGCAGCATATGCTCAGCGGAACCCCAACCCTCAACAATCAGGTCAGTTTGTAAGAAACTTCAACCAACCCCATTCTAAGCCCTTATTTTTTACCCATAACCCTAACTTGAGATATGGGAATCCCATTTCTCATCCCCCTCAATACCCTCACTAAAACCCAAACCAATTCTAATATGGTCAAGGTGGTGGTAACTTCAAACAACCTTATCCTTTTGTTCCTCAAACTCAAAGGAAAAATCCTTATCCTATATTCCACTATCCCAATGAGCCTTCCCAATTACTAAACCAATACAATCGCTTTCCCAAGAACCAAAATCAAGGTAATCCCAATCCGGTACAAGCCTCTTCTTCCATGAAACCATGGGAAAGTGTAGTGGAATATCTTGACTCCTTCACCCATTCTAGTCTCAAAAAAACATTGAAAAAAATTGTTCAATTTGCATCCCACCTGATCCAGCAACAACAATCAAATTCTTCCCAACTACCAGCTCAACCATTACCCAACCCCAAGGGTAATGTAAGTGCAATTGCACTTAGATCAGGGAAGCAAATTTCTATGCCTCAAGATAAGTCCTCCAACCCTCCTTTGAATGTTGACCTAGAAAATGAAAATAAAAAGAAACATGAAAAGGAATATAAATCCATTCCCTCACCTCCTTCAATTCCACTTAGGAACCCAATTCATTTTCTTCAAGCCATTTATAAGCAAAATAAGTCCTTTGAACCTGATCCTGAAATGCTCGACATGTTTAGATGTATTGAAGTCAACATTCCCCTCTTAGATTCCATAAAACAAATCCCTAAGTATTCCAAGTTTCTTAAGGAATTATTCACCCATAAGAGGCAGCTTAGGACCTTCAAAAATGTTTCCACCCAGCAGTCTATTATCATAAAGTGAAAAGATATAGGGACCTTTACAGTTCCATTCCAAATTGGAAGTTCCAACTTTGATGATGCACTCATAGACCTAGGAGCCTCAATTAATGTCATGCCCAAATCCATATTCTCCAACCTTGTTCTAGGTCCCTTACATCCAATGAGTGTTGTCATTCAGTTATCCAATCGAAGCACAACTAGTCCTGAGGGTATAATCGAGGATGTCCTTGTTCGTGTGAATGATCTCATCTTCCCTGCTGATTTCTATGTCCTTGACATGGAAGGTGAGACGAACTATTCTTGATATCCCCTAATTCTAGGAAGACCATTCCTAATGACAGTGAGAACCAAGATTGATGTCCATTCAGGCATCTTGTCTATGGAATTTGGTGACCAACCAGTCAAGTTCATCATTTTCCAAGCCATGCGATACCCATATAAGGATCACTCTGCATTCTCAATCCATGCTTCTGAGGAAACTTATGAGAGTAAATTGAACCCCATTCCATCATTTTCATCACATTCTAATGATAATGGATCTTGTGAAATATGCACAATGATTAACCAAATTATAAATGGTGAAGTTGATGTGGACCTCTCAATCATAGACTATATCAATCTAGAGAAACTTGAAAACTCTCTTGAATCCCACATCAACTATGATCTCTACTACTCCACCTTGGAAAGTATGAAGGAAAATGAATCTGAAGAAACTAAAAGACCTTCCTCCATTCCTGAGTTGTCTAGCCCCAAAATGAAAGATGAGACTAATCTGAAACCTCTTCCTCAACACCTGAAATACACATTCCTTTTCCATGATCACTCTTATTCTGTCATTATCTCTGCTTGACTTACTGAAACCAAGGAGTCCAAACTTGTTCAAGTGTTAGAGAAAAAATGCCTTAGGTTGTACCCTAGATGACATACTAGGAATCAACCTTGCTCTTTGCATGCATCACATCCATCTTGAGGAATCATCCAAACCAATTATACAACCACAAAGAAGACTCAATCCACTCATACTTAAGGTAGTTAGGGAAGAGATCACCAAGATTATTCAAGCTGGTATTATCTACCCTATTTTTGATAGTGAATGGGTTAGTCCAATTCAAGTTGTACCCAAGAAAGGTGGGATAACTGTTGTCACAAATGAACATGGAGAGGTAGTCACAACTTGAGTGAATAACAAATGGTGTGTGTGCATTGATTACCAAAAATTGAATGTTGAAACACGAAAAGATCACTAACCTCTTCCATTACTTGATCAAATGCTAGAGCGATTAGCCATAAAGTCACACTATTGATTTCTTGATGGATACACCAGTTACTTCCAAATCCCAATCACACCTCAGGGCCAAGAAAAGACTACTTTCACATGCCCCTTTATAACATATGCATATAGGAGAATTCCTTTTATCCTTTTCAATGCTCCTGCAATATTCCAGAGTTGTATGATGAGTATCTTTTCTGAATTCATTGATCACTGTGTGGAAGTATTCATGGATGAATTTACCATTTATGGTGAGTCATTTGAATCGTGCTTTCATTCACTCTCTCTAGTCATTCAAAAATGTGTCAACTGTAACCTTGTGTTAAATTTTGAAAAATGTCACTTAATGGTTGAAAATGGGATTGTTCTAGGGCACATAGTTTCAAAAGATGGTATTGAAGTCAATCCTTCCAAAATTAAAGTGATCTAATCACTTCCAAAACCCACTTATATTCGAGACATCCGTTCATTACTTGGTCATGCCAGTTTCTATCGGCGATTCATTCATAACTTCAGTAGGATTTCCCTCCCACTCACTCGGTTTCTCCAAAATGATGTCACTTTCCATTTCGATGAGGTTTTCAAAAGAGCCTTCATTGAAATAAAAAATTATCTTACATATGACCCGATAATCCAACCCCCAGATTGGTCCTTACCTTTTGAGTTGATGTGTGATACTTATGATAGGTCCATTGGGGCCGTTCTTGGTCAAAGAAGAGAAAAAATTCCTCATGTCATCTATTATGCCTCAAAAACATTGGATGAAACTCAATATCACTACACTGTCACTAAAAATGAACTTTTAGCAGTGGTTTTTGTCATAGATAAATTCCAGACCTATCTCTTAGGTGCCAAAATCATCATCTTCACAAACCATTCTGCTATAAAGTTCTTACTCAAGAAAAGTGATTCTAAACTGAGGCTAATAATATGGATCCTAATGCTCCAAGAGTTTGACATTGAAATCAAAGATAGACTAGGAAAATAAAACCCCGTGGCTGATCACCTGAGTAAAATTTGTAATTATTCTCATTCTAAAATAAATAATCCATAATTTCCAACTGAGCACCTTTCATCTCTCACTCCAAAAATAACATGGTATGCCCCAATTGTATATTACTTGGTTTCTGGTGTTTTTCCTGAATTTTTTTCAAAAGAAGAAAAAATGAAGTTGAAAATTGATTCAAAATACTATTTTTGGGAAGAAAACAAACTTTGGAAAACTGGGGAAGACATGGTAGTTAGGAGATGTGTTGATGAAAATGAACATTCTTTTATCTTAGAATTCTGCCACTCAATGCCTGGTGGTGGCCACTTTGGACCATAGAGGACCTCCCGAAAGGTCCTAGACTCGAGATTCTTCTGGCCTTCACTCTTCAAGGACTCACATTAGTTCTGTCAATCATGTCCCACTTGCCAAAATTTTTCACAATTTCAAAGCGAAATGAAATTCCCTAAAAGCCTTTAATTTTATGTGAGATATTCGATGTTTGGGGCATCGATTTTAGGGGACCATTCCCCCCTTCTAATAGATTCTCATAAATTATTCTTGCAGTTGATTATGTTTCTAGGTTGGTCGAGGCCAAACCCACTAGAATGGATGATTCACATACTATTAGTGAGTTTCTAAAGACACACATCTTCCACCGATTTGGCACACCACGTGCCTTGATAAGTGAGTTAGGAAACCATTTTTGTAATAAAACCATGGAATCTATTTTGGAAAAGAATGCTGTTGTACATAAAACTTTAATTGCATATCACCCCCAAACAAATGTCATGGCTGGAATTTTTAATAGATAAGTGAAAAGAGTGCTTGAGAAAATTGTAAAACCCACTAGAAAAGACTGTCCTAAAAGACTTAGTGAAACACTTTGAGCTTATCTAATTGCCTATAAAACACCGATTGGGATGTCTCCTTTTAGGCTAGTTTTTGGTAAAGCATGTCATTTTCCAGTTGAAATCCAACATAATTCATTTTGGGTTGTGAAAACCTGTAATTTTGATTGTAAAAAATCTAGCGAAGAAATATTGTTGCAATTGGTTGAACTGGAGGAGATTCAACTTGAATCCTATGAGAATTCCAATCTGTACAAAGAAAAGGCTAATGTACTCCATGAAAAACACATCCGTAGAAAGGTATTCTATGAAGGTGAAAAGGTATTTCTTTTCAACTCTCGATTTCAGCTTCACGTAGGTAATCTTAATTCTCATTGGGAAGGTCCTTCTATTATTTCTCATGTTTACCCATTTGGTGTAGTGCAAGTCCAAAACTCATCTTCCAAAAGTACATTCATGGTTAATGGACATTGGTTAAAACATCACCATGAGAGGACACATAATCCTGGAACAACATCAACTTCTATCGGATCCACAACTTCTATAGTAAACCCACCACTGTATGGAGATAACAACCCACCAAATCCAAACCAGGGGCACCTCTTTCCCTTTAACTTCTCTTCTCTTTCTCTCTCTATCTCTTTCTTCTTCTTCCTACTTCATTCTCATTTTGTTTTTTACCACTTTCTTCACCACATTTTTTTATTTACTCTTTCTATTTTTTGTGGGTGTGTAATTTAAAAACACTAAAAAAACTAAAAAATAAAAAAATGTAAAAAAAACCAAACGAGTCATACTTACTCACCATCAAGTTTTTACATTTTGTCTAACCATTTTGGGGAGTCAAAAGACATTATTTCATCTAAAAAATCTTATGTTTTCATCATATATTTGGATAAATAATATTGTGTCAAACCCAAAAAAATTTGAATGCTCAATTTTTTATTTGGAAACTGATTTTTCCCACCCATGAGGAACACCATTTGCTTCCATGCCAAGGTCAGCTATGGATGTATTTTCAAAATGTGTGTTTTTACCCTTATTTGTGAGTCTGGAGTTTATGGACCTTCAAGTTGAACTTTATACTTTAGTGTGCATTAATATGATAGAGGCATTTTTCTAAACCACATGAGAATCACAATATCCAAATAGCCTCCAATTTTCCTTACATTAATCATCCTTTTGTGAGCCCCTTAGATCCTATGAAAACCTTTTCTTTGATAGCGAAATTACAAGCCCAATACCTTTTCCCACCCAACATCAACATGGATTTTCATTGCATAATTTTTTGAAATTTAAGTTTGGGGGGGAATGGATTTCATTTTGGGCACCCTTTGTTTATTTCACCATGTTATAATATTCTTGAGGGAAAACATCCATTTCAGTGTGGAGGATAGGTTGTCATTCAGTTCGTTTTTGGGAATGTAATGTACTTTTATTTATGTAATTTTGTAAATGTTATTGAAAAGTGTTCAAAAAAAAATCAAAAAAAAAGAAAAAAGAAAAAGAAAAAAAGGGTTGTGTCTTGGGTAGGTCAAAAATCACTCTTTCTCAACCTTTTATCTTGTTATAACTATTAAAATTAGTGTCATGATTAGATCAATCATGTGTTGGGATATGAGTGTGAGATCTTTTTTAAGTTCAACTTTTGAAAAAAAGAAGAAAATAAAATAAAAATAAGAACACTTATGTCATTGGGATAAGTTTTGTGTTTTGTAAATATTCCATCTTATAATTCCCTTCAAATTTTCTTCCAATTTTGTGTCTTGATTCACACAATTGTTCCCTTGTAAATATGTGTTTCCATTTATTTCCATGTTTTATTTCAAAAATATTGTGCATTGCTTTTTCCATATTGGTGTTTTACCCCTCTTTCAACTCTCTTGGAAATTAAATTCCTACCATCCCATAGCCATAGAAAAACCCCTTGGAAAGACCTCTTGATTCTTGTGTACTTTAGGATAGGGAATGGAAGTTGAGAGATCTTTCAAACTCTATGATTTTCACTTTTGGTTGGTGAATGAGTGAAGCTCCATAAATTAATCTTATCATCTTGAGAGGAGTAAGTTTTGTGTGCCACCATTTTCCATTTCTAAATTTGAGCATGAAAAAATGGATTGTTTTTGGAACATTGTTTCTGTAACAAATTATGGTGGAATTCAATATGGATGAGTGAAACTGTCTAAAGCTCCCCTGAGTGGGGAAAACAAAATTTTAATATTTGTTGGTGAGTGAAAATGATTTTGTAATGTTTTTTATATTTGTTGCACATGAGGACATGCACAAGACTAAGTGTGGGGGAGTTGTTGTTATTAATATTTTCATAACTTTTTATATACCCCCTTTACTGATTTTATATGAAATGTGAATAATTTGTGTGAAATATTAATGTTTAAATATTAATTATAAGTTTTGAGCACTATTTGAATTCATCCAGATTCAATTATATTTAATTTTTAATAATAAATCCCACCCTACTTATCCAAATTTCATGATTCTTGTTTTTTAGGGTTCCTTACTCAATTTCCAACATTTATTTAGAAGGAACATGTTTTTAAATCTTCCATTTTTAGGGTCATATGGTCCATACAAGAAGACCAAAAGAAACTATGAAGAAACTGGACCAACCATGATGATTGAGTTACTGATCTAAATCTCAAAGCCCAAATTTTATGAAACTCCACCATATGTTCGTGATTATCCAAAAGAATCATGGATAAAAATTTGAAGGTCCAACTACACGAACAAGGGGCCCAACTAATGCTTTGAAGTCCATCCCACCATTCTGGATGGAAATTAAAATCTGGACACTATTCATGACATAGCTCAAGATTTAATCATCAAATAAAGATGATATTTTTCAGTTTAAAATAAGAGATATAGGAAGAAATTTTTTTTGAAGAAATTGTTTGTATTTTAAGGAATCTTCCTATTGATAAACCCATTCACATTTCATCCATCTAAAAAGCATGGATTGAGATGGACAAATTAACATTGTTTAACAAAAAACCATAACTTTGGCTCCATAAGTATAAATGCCTCCAAATTTTGAGATTAGTCATACAACATTATTATATAAAACTTTTAATAATGAGATATCTCAAGAGTCAGCTGTCTGGATGTCCAAATCATCGAGCCAAGTGGAGGGGTAGTTTTGGAATGCAAACAGTCCACCACTTTGAGCTATAAATACATCCCCTCCTCTCCTTTCAAGAGGGTTGACATTTCAAAAGAGAGGAGAATAAATTGGAATGATCAAAACCATTCCAAATTCTTGTAAGGACATTATATACTCAAGTTTTTACTCGAGAGAACTTTTCTCCTCTCTTTGATTTCATTTACTTTTGTTCTTTTCTTCATTTGTAATCTTGTAAGTCTTTATTTTTGTAATTCTATTTTAATGCAAGTTTCTTATTCTTCATATATTATTCTCACCCACCTTCTATTAAATAATATTATTGGTCTTAAAATAGTTTAAATACAATTTAATCCCATTCTCTTATTGTTCTTTCTCATTCAATCTAAATTCAGTATTTAATTCCCTTTACTGTGTGTGTGTGTGTGTTCGACGTACAACTCTATTCTTATCCCTTTATTTTTCTTCACTTATTAATTCATCATCATAAAATTATAACCAGATTATTAACAACCCAAATGTCTAAGTAAATATCTCATTGGGGTGAGTTATAATTTAGGTATGTTAAGTGATTGAGAACTTTTTCTCGATGAATATTCTTTAAATTAACATTGTATATATTGGACTTAACATGTCATAGATTAATGACTTGTTTTGTTTAACTTATGGATTCCATGGATTATTGGAACCATAGATATGCTACCACAATCAAGTACTAATTGAGATTAGAACCCTAGTTAAGTTAAGGCTTGGATTAAAGTCTTAACACTTAGGAATTCCAATAAACATTATCTTGTGAAGTGAGTGTTAATTTTAATGAAATATAAAGAAAATCTTAAGGATATCAAAATCTCAACTACCTAATTATTAACTCATCCCAATATTTATCAAATTGTTAAATCAATTTTAATCAGTCAATCATTTCAATTAATCTATGCAAACAAACCCCCCAATCAAAATACAATCAAATAAAAACAACCGACTATTAAAAAGTATCATCACTGAGGATTTGACCCGAGTGATGCTATACACATTAGCAGAGCATCAGAACCTCGACCGGTCGATAGACGACAATTGGCCGTGCTTTCAGAGGCCAAATCTGAGTCTCTATGCTCTGATCACCATATGCGGTCAAATGCACTAGGGTATCTCTATGCTCCTCTGTAATAGACACCGACCTTTCCGTCATCTGCATAAGACATTACACATGAGGGAAAATCCCATGAAGGGGTGAGTATATACATACTCAGTAGGATTCCCTGAAATCTAAAAGGGGACCAGTAAAAGGCAATATAAGAAATAGACAACTCAACCCAAAGCAAGAGAGTAACATCCAATGACACATGTGTGTGTGTGCGTATATATATATATATATGTTCAACAAAAGAAGCTTAAATGAGAGAGAAAGGGGATCTCCATATCATAGCCCATCCTAGGAAAGAGTGTCATCAGTTCCAAAAGGTCCATCAATAATGCCAAACATCTTATGTGTCTGTCCCGAAGTAACATCCAAGTCAAGCCACACCTCACCACTGTGCTGCATAGTCGAAGGGTCATACTCTTTAGGTAGAGGACCTACACCTTGATACAATAGGAGGATGCCACTCTGGTGGTTGAAGAACCATGCCTTGACTTTGTAGGGGGGTTCCACTCTAGTAGTCAATAGAGGACCCATACCGTGCCTAGAAGGAGGGTGCCACTCTTTTGGTTGAGGACCCATGACCTGATACCGTAGAAGGGTTCCACTTAGATAGAAAAATAGAGTACCCATTCCCTAACTAGCAGGAGGGTGCCACTCAAGTGGTCGAGTACCCGTACCCTGATATCATAGGATAATTCTACTAAGATAGTAGATAGAGGATCCATGCTCTGCCCAGCAGGAGGGTGCCACTCTGATGGTCAAGGACCCATGCCTTGTCTCTATAGGAGGGTGCCACTTTGATGATCAAGGTCCCATACCTTGGATCTGCAGGAGGGTAACACTCGGTGGATAGGTATAGGACCCATGCCCTTCCCGACAGGAGAGTTCCACTCTAATAGTCGATCGAGGACCCATGCCCTACCCATCAGGATGATTCCACTCTGATATCTCTGATGATCCTACTCAATCACTACCATTGTCGAGCGTCACCTAAAGAAGAATCACACTCATAACATCTCACATCATATCTCAACATCCACCACGAAGGCTACCATCACATTCCATGTGAAAAAACACTCAGGATAGGATACTCACGGGCTAAGATATGATTCCAAAAGTAGGATATATGAGAGGTAAAAGTTTTCTAAAAAAGGAAATAGGGGTACATAATGTGTAAGGGGACCCACACAATGTGTGGTCTCACTCTACTGCTTGGTCGTGTCCCTGTCGGTACATGGATCACTGATCGTGTTTATGTATACTGGCCATGCCCGTGTAATCTGGTACAGAACGTGTCCCCCTCGCACGAGGTCATGCCTATGTACTCTGCCACATGACCTGTCTACCTGAGGAGGGTCACATGGCCTGTGACCTAGCCACACAATGTGTGATCCTTAACCTTTTCCAAAACCCTATCAACATATCCATATGGATACTACACGGTGTGTGTTCATCTGAACCACATGACGTATAGTCTTGTTTTTTCCAGAAACTTAGATCTGTGCCTATGCGTTTTTGATCCAGAAACACCACTTAAAATCTTGCCTCCAAGCCGCCCAAACTCCATTTTTCGTTTCTGGCCATCCGGTGGCCTAAAATCAGATCTTTATCGGTGTGTTCAACTCCCGTATGCATAACTATCTCCCATGGTTCCCCTGTTACCTCATCGGTTCTACAAATCCATGGTGGAATCACCCATATCCCTCATTCTATCCCAATCCATCCTTGATTCATCAATCCGTTTGTCGCACGTAAATCATTCATGAATCCGAGGGGTTGATCGCGCTCGATCCTTCCCAACAATGTCAAACCGAGACCCCATAGGCCAATTAGTGAAGAACGTGAAGAATAGAGGGTGAAAACATAAGAAACATATGTGCAACAATCGTTGGGAAAGCGTTCTTGGACAATGAATAAAAATTGGGATTCCTGAGGGTGAGAAAAATGAATAAACAATTTAAAATCAGTTCACTGGCTACAAAGGCTTAACTTGAACACAGATCAGAGAAATAGTATGATCATGCTCAATCATTTAATCAATCAGGGAAGAATCCAAAAATTGATGAGTCGTACCTCGATATTGGATTGTTCGTCTATGAAGAACATTCTCACCAATAAATGATAGAATTAGTTGTGTTTTCCACTCATTGATTCTCCTGAAGCTAGAATTTCCTTATTGTCTGATCTCGATTCACTGATGAAAGGTGGAAGAAAACTCCTCTCAATTGTCCCAGGGTTATGCAGTTAACCCTAGAGATCTTCCATAATGTTTTACTTATAGGGTATTTCTATTTAGTTCAATTAATAAATTAAATTAATTAATTATTTAATCAAACCATAGAATGTACCACCAATAGTTCTTTATCTGAACGACCCACACTGACCATATTTAGGTCACTCTTATAGTAAACCTCAAGTTTCAAACATAATCGTGGTTTCAAATTTTTGATCTGAGAATCCTTTTAAGAGTTATCCAATTTTTTTCAAGAAATCATGGACGTGTGATATAAAATATATTTAATATTTTTATAAAATTAATTTCGGGCACACCGGGAATCAGAATCACACCCCGTCTTAGCGCCTGACTCTGAAAATATTTCTATATATATTCCAAATTATTATAAGTCAAAAACAGGATCTCTACAAACATCCCTTATCCCAGTCATAAACCTCTCATAATCTTTTGGATTAATTAGAATAATCCTCACTGGAAACACACAAGATATGACACATGATGACCCATATCAATTTCTATAGTTGATCTAGGGAGGTCCACTCACCTGACCCAGCTCAACGAGCCAAATGGCTCCCAAGTGTCTCAAGGTCCTTACAAGACTTACTTGGTCTTCTCCACTCTCATCAGGTCACTTCTCTACATAGAGGTGGATAAAAGATATTACATTAGTCTATTAAGTCATGTAAACCTTGTACACGCCTCTCAAGGGTTCGAATGTTATAGGGAATACCAAAAAAACTCATGAAATTGGCTATCAGCGGCCGAGGTGATCAAGGTAGTTCACATGGCTAACATGGACCTGACACTTTGTTCTCTCTTTCATAGGGAAATTCATTTTAATTAGACATTTTAATTTAATTTAACAATTAATTAATTAATCAAACATGTCATCCCCCTTAGGGATTTTATGACACATCACATGCATCAAAAACAACTCACATTTAGCCATATGGCACGTACCAATGACCACATACCACATCCTGAATCCCTTTATATTTTATACAGTACGACAAATCGAAGCCCGACATCTTCCAAGATCGTCTCGACTCCAATGGTCACCATCTACACTTCGGGGAATTATCTCAGGCCATGACATCACAAAAAATTAATTATATATAATTATAATTAATTATACCATTTATTAAAAGGTGGCATAAACTTTGAAAACCCACCGAGCATCCAACGATCATTGGTTCTTCAAGAAAAAGGGTTCCGACCACCCCCGACTCACCACCGAACCTAAATTGAGCCAAAGCACCAATCTATGCAGCCAATTCCATAACTAATTCATTTTAGTTTTAAAGAAAAACTGTATAAAAATTCACCACACGATACACCTTTATTGAATCAATGAGTGGTGACAGGCAGATGTCACCTCAGGATGTCCCATTTTTAGGTAGAATAAAAGCCCCCTCTAAAATTTGATTCCACCATGCTTCAGTGGAATTAGAACCTAACCCTAAACCCGGAGAATAGAAAATTAGAATGGTGGGAGGAGGGAATCAATGGAGATCACCAGAGCTGAAGACGTACCTCGAAACGCCATAAGGAGTCCAAGAAAACCATCCCTTGATCAAGGGAAAAGAGGGAGAGGAAGGGGGAGGAGGCCCTTGGATGCACACACTAAAAGAGGAGGAAAGGATCTCCCCCCAACCCCACCAGCTTTCTGATGGATGAAACATATAGCCCATATTGCCCGACATCCCTCTAGTGATCTCTTGAACCTCTCAGCCACCACCCAACCTCCGTTACATGTCCAAAATACCACCTTTGAGGGGTTCCATCCTTCAAAAATAAAATCTGAAGCCTGGTTTAAAATTTTTCCCATTGACTAATTGAAAAGTTAAAATTCCTCTTGGAATTAAAACGTCCATATGAACACAAGGTCTTACAAGGGAGCATGCATAATTATGTCTTCAGAAGATTTTTCAAGTTATATCTTGCGGAAGATGAAACCCTCCATTGGTCAGTTGGATGATGTGGGTTTATAAACATGTTTTGTGGAAGGAGTGTGAAAGAAAACATATTGTTCCATGGTGGTGAAAAAAAGTGTAAAGGACGGAACATTATTTCTTAATAGGAATTTAGAAGATACATCACTTTCTAGAACAAAAACTCCTAGAACCATAAAGTTATGACACATTCATTTAGGTCATATGAATGAGAATGGAATAAAAGTCTTGGATCTAATGGGAATACTAAAACTCTATCATTTGAAGTATGGAACATGAGAAGAGTGTTTCCTTGAGAAACAACACAAGGTTTCCTCTAATACAAAAGGTAAAACACCAAAGAACTGAAATCTAGAGTTGGTACATACAAATGTATGAGGACCCACACAAATTCATTCTCATGAAGGGTCCTTTTACTTTCCTACCTTCATCAACGATGCGATACTAAAGGTGTGAGCATTCTTTATCAAGAACAAGTCCAAAATTTTTAAACCCTTCATTCAATGGTGATCCATGGTGGAAATATAGGCTAGTTTAAATGATAAGTGCTCAAGGACCAATAATGGTGGAGAATATAGAAGTAGATAGTTTCAAGGGTTTTACTAGAAGAAAGGAATTCATTTTAATAAGATGGTTCTCGGAACAATGTAACAAAATTGTGTGGTGAAATAGATGAATCAGACACTCTGTGAGAGATCTAGAATCATGATAATTCTGATCTTCCTAAGGTGTTTTGATAAGATGTTGTGAATTGCATAGTGTACCTCGTAAATAAAATCCCCTCACCATTGGGGTAGGAGCTTTCAAAAGAAAGGTGGATCGAAAGAAAGGTCAATGTGTCCCACCAAGACTTACCTCAAAGTCTCTGGATGCATTTCCTATGTTCATGTTGATTCCATTAATATTGAAAAATTAGAAGGAAAGTCTATGGAATGTTTCTTTGTGTGTTGTGACAATAAAGTCTTTTGGATTTCAACTATAATATAATGGTCTTTGGAAGGTCATAAAAATATTAAATATTCTCTTTAATGAATAGATATTATGGAGGGATTGAAACCTGGTGAAAGATGCAACCAAGAACAAAGAATCAGTGAATCTTGACAAGGTTGATCCGAATAAAAGTCTGGAAAGTCCAGAAAGTTATGAAGCACTCAAGTTTTAGAAGAAATTTATAGACCAAAATGTGGAATTTTGGATGTGGTCATATTTCAGAGGTTCAACCAAATCCAAATATACTGGAAAGATCAGGTGCTATGAAATATTGGGTAAGAGTTCTAGAAGAAGCAATATCAGAAGGAGCACAACCTTAGGAGTTGAGGCGATTTACCAGAGTTAGAAGACCCATTCAAATGTTTGGATTTGACTTAAATTATCTACTTCTTATAGATGGTGTAGAACCCTATTGACCAAAGGAGATGAAAAATCTTAGTGATTCAAAACTATGTGAGCTGGAAATGAAGAAAGAGATGAATTCTTTGCATGCTTTAAAAACATGGGATCTTTCAAAACTTCCATTAGGAAAGAAAGTGATGCAAAACAAATGGGTTTATTGGTTGAAGGATGCACTAGATGGTAAAAAGTGGTACAAGTAAAGGTTAGTTGTAAAAGACTTTCAACAATTAAATGAATATTTTCTACACATTCATGAATTGATATTTCAGTAACTTCACATTCATGAATTAATATATTGATGCTTAGTATACTTCACATTTATGGATATAAATGTGGAATTTGTTTTAAATGATACATTATGGATTGGATCATTTATTACAATCAATGAAAAGTTTGTATTCTTATATAGTACTTCCTATTTAAGTCGTTGCTCCATCCATCAGTCGATATGGTGTGTGATACCATCATAGATGGATTACTATAATTAGATTAGTCTTCCTTCATTTTTCCCATTTTTAATTATTCCCACAACCACTTGAAGGAAGAAGTGTTATGGATTCAACACAAGTGTTAGGTACACACCATTATTATGTGTACTATTTTTTTTAAGAAACCATAATATAATATTTTTATTTTTTGATTAATTAATGCTAATCTATAATGTAATTTTCTTACAATATATATAGTTTCTAAGCACACAACAATTGTGATGACACTTGTATTGGTTATGGAAGAAAGCGTACATCTTAAATAATTAGATGTGAAGAAATTCTTCATTCATGGAGATTTATAGAAGGATATTTACATTGAGTAATTGGAAGGATTCAAAGAATATGGAAGTTAACTGATGTACAAACTTGAGAAAAGTCTCTATGGGGTGAAGCAACCACCCGAACAATGGAACCAGAAGTTTAATGCCTTTATGGTTGAACAATATTTTTCCGGTGCAATGTGGATCATTACTATTACCATGATAGGAGCTTCATCATACTTCTCTTCTATGTAGATGACATGCTCTTGGAAGGTCTGGACAAGAAACATATTGAAGTGATAAAGATAGAGTTATCTGGATGGTTTGAGATGAAAGATCTCAGAGAATCTAAATAGATTTTTTGGATGAGGATCTGAAGGGTATGGAAGCACAAAACAATGATGTTGTCTTAGTCAGAGTACATCTGAAATATATTGGAAATATTTTGAATATTCATATCTAATACTGTATCTACACCATTAGTCGTACATTTAAAATTATCGAAAGAGAGGGCATCATGGATGGAAGATGAGGCTAAGTATATGGAAATGGTTCCTTATGAATTCACGACTGTAATTTTGTTGTATTCTATAATCTGTACAAGGCCAAACATTTCTCAAGTAATGCAAATTGTTAGTAGCTTTATGGAAATTCAGGAAAGGAGCATGAATAAGTGGTAAATTTAATACTATGATATCTTAAAGGTTCATAAGTTCATTTCTTATGTTTTAAAAATAATAATCCATTAATAAGTTATATTGATGAAAACTTTAGAGGAGACACAGACACATACATAAGTACCATGATTTTTGTGTTTACCTATCGAGGAACTTCAATAAGTTGGTTGTTAAGAATAGTCAGTAGTTGCACTATCCACTATGAAAGCAGTGTATGTTGCGATAATGGAAGTAGAGAAGGATATGATATGGTTAAAGGGTTTATTAGAGAAACTTGGAAGGAATAAGAGGAACATAATGTTATTCTATGATTGTCAAACCAGATTCCATTTTTCAAAGAATATGACATTCACTCAATAATTATACACATTCAGTTGAAATATAACATCATCTAGAATCTTATGGATGATGGATTGTTGGATCTATAGAAGATAGGTAGAAGTTATAATATGGATGATATGATAATGAAGGTTGTAGTCTGGGAAATTTTGAGGTAGGTTCGTGCCTTAGTGGGACCTGGGTGATCGAGAAGAAAAGGATGGAGACACACTGATTGTCTCCACAAGAAGAAAGAAGGATGGAATTGATTAGGTGATCCAAAAAACATGTTGTTAAAGCTGAGAAAAATATTATAAAGTTATATATTGTTAGATTGAAGGCATGATAAATGTTTTTTAGCCAAAGTGTTGGAACCTCTGGAAGAATCAATTCTAGAAGTTTGATACCAGAACCAGATGGAGGCATGTTCAGTGGAACCTGGGAAGTCCAAAAGCAGAAGTTGAAGTGGAAGCATATGTTTGTGAAGGTGAAAACGTCAGATGATAACCATATTTAGATGATAGGAAGTATGGGAGGAGTTATGACTTGTGCAGGAGTAACTCAAACAAATATGTAAAAATAAATCAACATTTCTTCAAAGGGATGCATAAGAATAAAATAGATAGTTTGAACTGTTCACTAGGAAATGGGAGTTGAGGTGGTGCTTATACTGGGAAATTTTCAATGTCTTTGATTGAATGAAGGGTGGTTTTCAAAATTCATAAAGCGGTGGAATCATCTACAAATATTGTAGGGCAGTGTCACCGAGGTCAATTGGATGGACAAGTTTATAAATAGTGTCACATATTGACCCTAATCCAACTCCTTATATTAGATTTGAATGCCACCATCCTTATGTGCATCCACTGAACACCAAAGGTTGGAAATAAATTCTAATGATATTACAATATCTTTAGGGGATGATTTACCCTTACATATGAAACGACTTGAAACAAAAGGGCCAATGAAAAAACATAGATATCATGCATGGAAAAAGCTAGACCAAACTCCAATAACATAACATGAAAATAATCATAGTCACGATAACCAAAAATATCATTAAATAAGTTTATAAGACCTAATGAACCAAAAGGGAACTAAGGTACCAAATATGATACTATATCAAGCTCCACACCACAACTACCTCCAAGCTCCCACCTCTTTATCCAATGACCACAACATCAAGGTTCTCTATTAGAAAATTATGAGGCCTTCCTCTTACCTACATAACTGTGAACAATGTCTTCATATTCACAAAGATACATATGAAAAGGGTGAGTATATAAATATAGTAGGAAATACCCTAAGTAATTCCCACACATGCTTCTAATGAAAAAAACTAGTTAGCTCACATTTTATATAAACACGATAGAAGTATGAAAGCAAGTGAAAAAGGTAAATAAAAATAGTATAAGCGAATCACACACCTACACCTTGAAATTATGCACCCATACAATGCACCTACCCCTCCCCTCTGGGAGTTATATAAGCAACCCAAATGCATCACTCATTCAATAGGTTCTCTATACAAGTATAAAATCATCCCTCCTTGTCATGATCCATCCTCCTCAGATTATGAACCTTTTCATATGACCCCATGAGTTTCTTATAATACCTTGGTTGCCTTCCCAACACACCACATGCCATTACCCACCAAATTCACTTATCAGACTAATGATTTTCCCCACATACCAACACATGTTATTTTAAAGGTCATCCATCCTGACACTACTCTAGGCCAAACAAGCTTAACCGTAGAGTTCTAATCAGGTAGGCCCCTAAAAATAAATTTTCACCTTGTTAAAATGAGTAGTAACATTAGTATTTTATGTCTCACTTTTCTAGGGAGTGTTATACTCTTCCCGCTCTAAAGCACAATGCCTCATTTTGGACCCACACCTCAAACCCAGAAAATGCCTCTACACTTCAGGCTAGGTATTGGATTTAATATATTTTGTCATGAAATGAAATCCCCATGCTATGAATCTGATCATCTAACCCCATGAGTTTCTTTTAATTCCTTGGTTGCATTCCCAACACACCACAAGCTATTACCCACTAGAGTCACTTATCAGACTAATGAATGTCTCTATAGGATAACACATGTTCTTTTAGTGTTCTTTTTCCTCACTCACACAAACCCTATAACACTTACTAGGATGTCACCCATATTAATACTACTCTCACATAACCATGCTTAACTACAAAGTTATAATGAGATCCGGTGTATTAAGGCAGGTAGGATCACACTAGCATTAATACACTCTGTCCTATTAGAACTCCACAGTTAATCATTCTTGGGAAAGAGCGGTATAGGGACGAGGGTGTAATCACACAAGAATTAATGAATCATAACCCATTAGAACATCATAGTTAAGCATGTTTGGGTGAGAGAAGTAATAAGGACGGGTGAACTTTTGGGAAGTTTCCTAGGGTGCATGTGAGTGAGGATAAAACACACTGAAAATACATGTGTTGGTCGTGTTGGATTGGTGTATCCTGATCCATTCTGGATAATGATTGGGTTGAATGATTCCAGCCCATACTGTGCACCAGGCTACAATTTCCACAGGCCGAGCTTCACAATGAGCTCATTGTAGGGGGTTGCACGCCCCTACTTTGGGGGTTGTAGGGTGAAAAACGCTTCTGCTCTGGGGGTTTGGGGGTCGAAGGCCCGTGACCCATTTTTTTCGAGAACCGTAGAAATTCTAACCACTGTAGCAGAGTCGAATGACACTGAAAAGGCACTGTAGCAGTGTGGACTTTTGATTCAAAAGTACTGTAGCTCATTGGACTTCCAACCACCAACCACTATAGCACTTTTGACTTGGGTGACCACCTTTCACTATAGTGATGTGGACTTCCTATGCAATTGGTGAAATGATGGATCATATTTCTCATTTTTTAGCCCATTTTGGGCTAGGTTTTAGTTAGTGATTGAGAACCCTAAAACTCCCTATAATTTTTGCTCCCGAATCATAGTGAAATTCCACCTCTCTATGGACGTAGGGATTATTCTCGAACCATGTAAATCTCTATGTTCTCTCTCTTTTTTCCCCTTTTACTCTTCTGTGAATCATTTCTTTATATCGTTGAGACTCCCTATGTTTACACATCAGGTATATGGGGATAATAATTTGTTTAATAAGTGACCCTAATAGGTATTATCCTATGGTGTTTTAGGAAGGCAACCAAGGTATTACAGGAAAACCATGGGGGTTAAATGACTAGATTTATGGCCCATGGAGGTTGGGTCATGACACCCCTAACCCAAGTTGTCACCTATAAGTACCAATCACATACCTCAATATCCACACCGATAACCAAGTTTGAATCAATAAAGATCCATCCATATGCATCATGCACACACACATTCCCATGAAAATTCCAAGTTTACGTACACTAAAATTCATTCTTTTTAAACCCAAATATTCTCTTATGTATTTTACCAAACACATTGTGGGTGTCACCCATAACCTTTATTTAAAAAAAATGACAACAAGATAATAATCCAAAGAGAATTTACTAAGGATTTCCTAGACATAAACATAATATTCTAATTTTAAAAACCAAAATCCTTCAAGTTCTTTACCAAAAAAGAGTGAGAGAGAATCCACCCACCTCAAACAAGCCTATCCATAAGAAATTGTCACACAACCTCATAGATATGTGAAATTTCAACCCTCATATGATGGTTTGAAATAAAATCCCCATCAAAACAGGCCCTAACCACAAGATATGGGCATGGAAGCCCCGAACTACGACTCCTTCCCAAGATAAAATGATAGGAGAATAGAGGAAGAGAGTTGATATTCTTACCTTAAATACCTTGACCAAACACTCTAATAATTGAAGAGAGGGGGCTCTATAATGAAGAGGATCACCAAAATCATCCAAGGTAACTCTAAAGTTATAGAGCCTTAGCTAAGAGAGGAAAAATGAGTGTTTCAGTGGATGAAGTTGGGTTAAAAACTAATTTTCAAGGATTTTAAATATCACACATGGTTTAGATGCACAATTTATGAAACTTTGTACCATTTGTGTGGGTAATACTATATGTAACCTAGATTTTCCTGATCTAGAAACACAATTTGATAAATCGTGCACCAATGGTGCAAAAAACACTGCTCAAAAACTTCTTGGTCCACACGGTTACCTAGGAATCATGCACAATTTCCCCGAACCATGATCCAATCGTGAATCCTTAAAAAACCATCCAAAACCTCTAAAAACCCTCCCAAACTTCCCAAATCTTACCCCAACATCTCCATAGACTAAAAGGAATTAATAAAACAAGTAAATATATCCAACCAAGGGTTTTACATTCTCCCCACCATTGGTATTTTTATCCTTGGAAGGACAGAGGTTGTTGGTGTCTTGGAAAATCTTAGACCATTGCCCTTGAATAATTGTCTCCTGCTCCCAAGTCTCTTCATGCACTTGGCCATGCTATCATAATACTTGTAATAAAAAGATATTCCCACCTCGTAAGTTCTTGTCTTGCCTGTCCAAAATGTGAATTAGGGTGTGGATGAATTTAGTATCCTAATTGAGTGTAACGTGATCCCAACCAATCCCTTGGTTAGGGTTGGGTTCATGCTTCTTTAGTTAATATATATAGAATACATCATGAATTGGGATGAATCTAAGCAGTAGAGCTTGTCGATAAGAAACTTCTTTGATATTCTTGATAATCTCAAATGGTATGACATACTGACAAGATAGTTTCCCTTATTTACCTAGATGACGATACCCTAACCTTAGTGATACTCAAAAGAATACATCATCACCCACTTCAAAATATAAAGATTATTGAAGATGATCCACATAATATTTATGATGAATCTAGGCCATTTTTATATGTTTCCGGATTAACTAGATCTCCTTTGTAGTCTCGTGTGCAAGATGTAGTGGAAATACCAGGAGTCATAATGATAGAACAAGTTTGAGGATGAAGAAAAGTTGGAAACAAAAGAAGAATAAGAACACAAAAAAAGAGATTTACATGGTTCAGGAAACGATCCCTACATCCACATAGAGGTAGAAATATCACTATGAAATCCGAGAACCCAATTACAGGAAGTATCTCAGATTTTATAACACACTAAAACCCTAGCCCGAAATGGGATAATAAGGAGGATGAATCAATATTCCACTAAGTGCACAAAAAGTATGTTATTCTATAATGAAAGACGGATAGAAGTCCATATCACTACAGTGCTGCGACCACCCAAGTCCAGGCTGCTATTATGGCTGGGGGATGGATTTCCACAGAGCTACTGTACCACTGTCTCTAAAGTCTAAGATGCTACAGTAGTCATTCCCAAGTCCACACTACTATAGTGCCCTATCAGTGTCAGCCGATCAGCTTTGCTACAGTTGTTCAAGGCTATTACAGTGACCCAAAATTTAGGTTGAGGGCTGGTCCCCAAACCCCCAAGGTAAGAACACATTTCCCCCAACCACCCCTAACAAACTCACCACAGGGATCGACCCGTAGAGTTGTGGCCTAGTGCGTAGTATGGGCCGAAAGCATTTGGACCAACATCATCTAATCAGATCGATCTACACCAATCCAACACAATACTTGGTCCAATAAGTGAAGTTTCTCTGACCTCTATCCACTAAAGAAGATAGACACATGATCAACCATACAACACATCAAACAGATCCATATGTATTGTGGTTTGATAACTATTATTATATAGAAACTCTACTAAAGGAAAATAGTCTTCCAATGAACCATTATATTCCATAACACTTTCTCTCAGCATGTCTTCCGATGTCTAGATTGCATGCTTTGATTGTCCATTCATTTGAGGATGGTATGTCATGCTCATAGTCAACTAGGTTTCAAAAGCATATTACAAAGACTGCTAAAATCGTGAAGTAAATATAGGGTCTTGTTCAAAGATAATAGAAACATGTACCCTATGAAACTTTACCAATTCCTAGATATATAGCTCTTACAACTTGTCTTCTAAATTAGTCACTTATATTGGAATGATGTGTTCTGAATTGGTGAGTCAATCCACAATCACTCATATGATATCATGATACCAAAGCATCCCATTTCCATATGGGTATGGGTAATGATTGCAATGTGTCAGTTGGTCATTGGTTCTTGGTCTTCAATCATTGATAAGTGAGACAATTTAAAACATATTTTTCTACCTTTCGCTTCATACTAAACCACTAAAAATGGATCTTTATTACCTTGTACATTTTTTGAAGACCTAGATGAATAATCCACATTGAATGATGATAAGCATGGAAGAGATATTTTCGCTAGGAAGGAAAAACTATGATTTAGATTCAAAAATACTATAATTTTTTTTATTATCTATCTATCCATCAATGGTCTCCCTACCATTGAGATTTTTCCTAATGGTAAGAAAATCAATGAATAACTATTGGGACTCTTGGGCTTGTTTAACCAAGTTAGGAATAAGTGTGTCTAGGAAGAAAACCATGACATCGTTCTTACCAATGTAAACCAAATGCATGTTAACGATTTCCCCCATTAGATGCTATTGATATTGAGCTTCTTTGATGAAATTGTTATAAGACTTATTATAGCACCCCTTGTTTCAAGTAAGTAACCCTTTATTTATGTATTTTAATCATATAAAGTAATTGAGTTAAGTTTGAAAAATTTTAGAGAAGTTTTGGAAGGTTTTTGGGGATTTTATAGAGGTGCACAATTTGAGCATGGTTAGTAGAAACTATGAAACACCTCTAAAAAGACATGATTCACCTTCTAAAAATTGTGCAAAGGGAGACAATGAGCTCTGGGTAGGTGCACGGTTAGGCACACAGTTTGGATAAACCATGTGACCACCTAGGAGAAACTATTATTTTGGGGATAGAGGGCTTCTACATGGTTAAAACATGGTTTGTCTAATCATGTGAGCCAATCGTACGAGGTGCTCCATGAGGCAGAGGCTTGTGCATGATTGGTTCATGATTTTCCTAACCATGCGCCCTAACCGTGCATGGTTAAATGTTAAATCCAAAATTTTTGGATCTAACTCGGTTTAGCCCCTTAACCCTTCGTTTTTTCCTTAATCCAACCCTAACACGATTTCCCCTTCCTCCCAAGGATGGAGAAACCTTTCCTCTTAATTTGAGAGCAATTTGTTGGCAAATCTTAGTGCGTTGGAGGCCATATTCCTTGGTAAGTTCCCATTATTGTTGGATTTCCTTAGTTTTCTTCTTCTTACCTATCTTGGATTCATGGATAGAATCTATTGGGGATAGATCCATGGTGTGTACAACAAATCATGATTCACTACTGAAAATACAGGATTTCCCAATGGTTCTAAATCGTTGGGAAAGGCTGGAGAATCGTTGGTATATGTTATACCAACGGTTCTGCAAACCATAGGGAAGTAAGCCATTGGGAAAAACATTTCCCAACGGTTTACAGTGAACCGTTGGGATAGGGTGGAGAAAAATTACCCTATCCCAATGGTTCTGGAAAACCGTTGGGAAATCTTTTTCCCAACAGTTTACAACCTTTGGGACAAAGTGCTAAAAATTACATTGTTTTTCCCAATGGTTTTGAAAACCGTTGGGAAAAACCCAATATCTCCTCTTTCCAAATGGTTTAGAACCGTTGGGAAATGTGTTTTACCAATGGTTTTATGAACCATTGGTAAAACAAAACATAGACATTCTATGCCAACGATTTTGAACCATTGGCATAGCCTCTGCTGGGTAAATTGCACAACAGCTTTGTAATTTGCCCAGCAGCTCCCCAATTTGCAACCAAGGTCTCATTTTGTGGGTTCACTCTCATTTTCAATCCAATTATTGTACCTGCAATAAAGTAACACATACATATACAATTATTGTACCTGCAATAACCAACTAACACTTACATATAGAGAACAAATTCATACACATTTAACATATAATGGTGGAACTATACACATCCATAATTAAATTAGAATTCATAACATAATTATAAACATACATAATTCATTTATAATTCAATTTAAAATTTAGATGACAATTATATGTGGAATCTGGAAGTCAATTCATAATTTGATCAGTTTTTTGTATACCATATATTTTTACCAGAAATAATGTCCATTTTAAACATAATACATACACCTAGAGTGCTACCGGCCACACCGCGCCTCATATTTAGGCGGGGTTGACTCGTACATGTCACATATGACCCATGGATCGTTGTGCTAATGTATCGACACAATCCAAATGCGTTTGGTCGGTTTTCCGTATGCCAGTTGATGTTTTTCAATTAAAATGACGTACTTTTGAAACAAAAGACAGATAATTTGAGTGGTTCCGGCCACACCGTGCCTCGGATTGAGGCATCATTGACTCGTAAACGTCACATATGATCCATGGATCGTTCTCCTAAATTTTCAATGTAAACCGAATGCGTTTGGTCAGTTTTCTATATGTACTTAAATTGTTGTCCATTTTAAGCAAAAGAGAGACACTTAGAGTGATTCTGGCCACACCGTGCCTCATAATAAGGCGGGGTTGACTCGTACATGTCACATATGACCCATGGATCGTTGTGATAAAGTATCAACACAATCTGAATGCGTTTGGTCAGTTTTTCGTATTCCAGTTGATGTTTTTCACTTCAAATGATGTCCTTTTGAAACAAAAGACAGACACTTTGAGTGGTGAAGGCCACACCGCACCTCAGATTGAGTCGGGGTTGACTCATACACGTCACATATGACCCATGGATCGTTGTGCTAATGTATCGACACAATCCGAATGCGTTTGGTCAGTTTTCCGTATGCCAGTTGATGTTTTTCAATTAAAATAACGTACTTTTGAAACAAAAGGCAGACACTTTTGAGTGGTGCCGACCACACCGCACCTCGGATTGAGACAGAGTTGACTCGTAAACGTCACATATGACCCATGGATCATTCTCCTAAAGTTTCAATGGAAACCGAATGCATTTGGTCGGTTTTCCATATGTACTTAAATTGTTGTCCATTTTAAGAAAAAGAGAGCCACTTAGAGTGATTCCGGCCACACTGTGCCTCAGATTAAGGCAGAGTTGACTCGTACACATCACATATGACCCATGGATCGTTTTTCTAAAGTATCAACACAATCCGAATGCTTTTGGTCACTTTTCCGTATAGAAGTTGATGTTTTTCATTTCAAATGATGTCCTTTTGAAACAAAAGACAGACACTTTGAGTGGTGGCGGCCACACCGCACCTCGGATTGAGGCGGGGTTGACTCGTACACGTCACATATGACCCATGGATTGTTGTGCTAATGTATCGACACAATCCGAATGCGTTTGGTCAGTTTTCCGTATGCCATTTGATGTTTTTCAATTAAAATGACGTCCTTTTGAAACAAAAGGCATACACTTTGAGTGGTGGCGGCCACACCATGCCTCAGATTGAGGCGGGGTTGACTCGTACACGTCCCATATGACCCATAGATCGTTGTGCTAATGTATCGACACAATCTGAATGCGTTTGGTCGGTTTTCCGTATGCCAGTTGATGTTTTTCAATTAAAATGACGTACTTTTGAAACAAAAGGCAGACACTTTGAGTGGTACCGGCCACACCGCGCCTCAGATTGGGGCGGTGTTGACTCGTAAACGTCACATATGACCCATGGATCGTTCTCCTAAAGTTTCAATGGAAACCGAATGAGTTTGGTCAGTTTTCCGTATGTACTTAAATTGTTGTCCATTTTAAGAAAAAGAGAGCCACTTAGAGTGATTCCGGCCACACCGTGCCTCGGATTAAGGTGAATTTGACTCATACACGTAACATATGACCCATGTATCATTGTGCTAAAGTATTGACACAATCCGAATGTGTTTGGTCAGTTTTCTGTATGCCAGTTGATGTTTTTCACTTCAAATGATGTCCTTTTGAAACAAAAGACAGACACTTTGAGTGGTGGAGGCCACACCACGCTTTGGATTGAGGCGGGGTTGACTCGTACACGTCAAATTTGACCCATGGATCATTGTTCTAATATATCGACACAATCCGAATGCATTTGGTTGGTTTTCCGTATGCCATTTGATGTTTTTCAATTAAAATGACGTACTTTTGAAACAAAAGGCAGACACTTTGAGTGGTTCCGGCCACACCGCGCCTCGGATTGAGGCGGCGTTGACTCGTACATGTCACATATGACCCATGGATCTTTCTCCTAAAGTTTCAATGGAAACTGAATGCGTTTGGCCAGTTTTCCATATGTACTTAAATTGTTGTCCATTTTAAGCAAAAGAGATCCACTTAGAGTGATTCCGGACACACCATGCCTTATATTAAGGCGGGTTGACTCATACACGTCACATATGACCCATGGATCGTTTTTCTAATGTATCGACACAATCCAAATGCGTTTGGTCGGTTTTCCGTATGTTAGTCGATGTTTTTCATTTCAAATGATGTCCTTTTGAAACAAAAGACAGACACTTTAAGTTGTGGCGGCCACACCGCACCTCGGATTGAGGCGGGGTTGACTCATACACATCACATATGACCCATGGATCGTTGTTCTAATGTATCGACACAATCCGAATGCGTTTGGTCGGTTTTACGTATGCCAGTTGATGTTTTTCAATTAAAATGACGTACTTTTGAAACAAAAGGAAGACACTTTGAGTGGTTCCAGCCACACCACGCCTCGGATTGAGGCGGGGTTGACTCGTACACGTCACATATGACCCATGGATTTTTCTCCTAAAGTTTCAATGGAAACTGAATGCATTTGGTCAGTTTTCTGTATGTACTTAAATTGTTGTCCATTTTAAGAAAAAGAGAGCCACTTAGAGTGATTCCGGCCACACCGTGCCCCAGATTAAGGCGGGGTTGACTCGTACACGTCACATATGACCCATGTATTGTTGTGCTAAAGTATCGACACAATCCGAATGCGTTTGGTCGCTTTTCTATATGTACTTAAATTGTTGTCCATTTTAAGAAAAAGAGAGTCACTTAGAGTGATTCCGGCCACACCACGTCTCAGATTGAGGGGGGTTGACTCATACACGTCACATATGACCCATGGATTGTTGTGCTAATGTATCAAAACAATACGAATCTGTTTGGTCGGTTTTCCGTATGCTAGTTGATGTTTTTCAATTAAAATGACGTCCTTTTAAAACAAAAGGCAGACACTTTGAGTGGTGGCGTCCACACCGCGCCTCGGATTGAGGTGGGGTTGACTCGTAAACGTCACATATGACCCATGGATTGTTCTCCTAAAGTTTCAATGGAAACCGAATGCGTTTGGTCAGTTTTCTGTATGTACTTAAATTGTTGTCCATTTTAAGAAAAAGAGAGGCACTTAGAGTGATTCCGGCCACACCGGGCCTCGGATTGAGGCGGGGTTGACTCGTACACATCACATATGACCCATGGATCGTTGTGCTAATGTATTGACACAATCCGAATGCGTTTGGCCGGTTTTCCTTATTCCAGTTGATGTTTTTCAATTAAAATGACGTCCTTTTGAAACAAAAGACAGACACTTTGAGTGGTGGCGGCCACAACGTGCCTCAGATTGAGGCGGGGTTGACTCGTACACGTCACATATGACCCATGGATCATTTTGCTAATATATTGACACAATCCGGATATGTTTGGTCGGTTTTCTGTATGCCAGTTGATGTTTTTCAATTAAAATGACATACTTTTGAAACAAAAGGCAGACACTTTGAGTGGTGACGGCCACACCGCGCCTCGGATTGTGGTGGCGTTGACTCGTACACGTCACATATGACCCATGGATCGTTCTACTAAAGTTTCAATGGAAACCGAATGCGTTTGGTCAGTTTTCCGTATGTACTTAAATTGTTGTCCATTTTAAGAAAAAGAGAGCCACTTAGAGTGATTCCGGCCACACCGTGCCTCAGATTGAGGCGGGGTTGACTCGTACACGTCACATATGACCCATGGATCATTGTGTTAATGCATCGACACAATCCGAATGCGTTTGATCAGTTTTCCATATGCCAGTTGATGTTTTTCAATTAAAATGACGTCTTTTTGAAACAAAAGGCAGACACTTTGAGTGGTGGCTGCCACACCGCGCCTCGGATTGAGGCGGGGTTGACTCGTACACGTCACATATGACCCATGGATCATTCTCCTAAAGTTTAAATGGAAACCAAATGCGTTTGGTCAGTTTTACGTATGTACTTAAAATGTTGTCCATTTTATGAGAATCCTCTGTGCGGGGGGTTGTTCGGGGTCCAAGGAAGAGGGTGGGGGGGCTGTCCGGGGGGCTGTCTGGGGGGATGTCCGGGGGGCTTTCCAGGGGGCTGTCTGGGGTCCAAGGAGGAGGGTGGGGGGGCTGTGTGGGGGGGTGTCTGGGTGGTGTTTGGGGGGTTGTCCGGGGTCCAAGAAGGAGGGTGGGGGGCTGTCTGGGGGACTGTTTGTGGGGCTGTTCGGGGGGCTGTTCGGAGGGTTGTCTGGGGTCCAGGGAGGAGGGTGTGGGGGGGGGGGCTGTGTGGGGGGCTGTCTGGGGGGTGTTCGGGGGGTTGTCCGGGGTCCAAGGAGGAGGGTGGGGGTGCTGTCTGGGGGGATGTCTGAGGGGCTGTCCGGGGGGCTGTTTGGGGGGTTGTCTGGGGTCCAGGGAGGAGGGTGGGGGGGCTGTTCGGGGGGCTGTCCAGGGGCTGTCCGGGGCTGTTAGGGGGGGTTGTTCGGGGTCCAAGGAAGAGGGTGGGGGGGCTGTCCGGGGGGCTGTCTGGGGGGCTGTCTGGCGGGGTTGTCCGGGGTCCAGGGAGGAGGGTGGGGGGTTGTACAGGGTCCAGGAAGGAGGGGGGGGGGGGGGGGGGGGTTCCCAAACACACAACCACTAAAAGACAATAACATCCATAAAAACAAATAATATATAAAAATAACTCAACTACAATACTATACTACGAGTCTATATAAAACCAACAACTAGAATAGATTAAATATCAAATCTCAGTAATATCAGTCAAAAATGTAATGGATCAACTTGTCCCACATCACCATCACCATCATCATCATCACCCTCGTCCTCGTCTCCATCATCGTCCTCGCCCTCTCCCTCCTCCTCGTCCTCGCCCTCCTCCTTGCCCTCGCCACCCGCCTTGCCCTCCTCCTCTCCCTCCTCTTCCACATCAGACTCCTCGCCATCATCATCGTCAAGCTGGACATCGTCCTGACCACCACTAGAACTGTCACTTGGTGCACCGTATATAGAATGTATCGACGACATATACTCATCAAAAGCTGGGATGGCCTCTGCTGGAAGTGTAGGACGTAGAAATTCAATAAATTTCACAAACGCACTGTTTTCCCTAGTAGACTGTTCTGCCGTCTCTGTGGCTCTTTTCTCAGCCTGTTCTACCTGTGCCCTAACTTTCTGCAGCTCGGTGGCACTACAGCTCGTATCTGAGGAGGGCCAATACCTTGTCGGGGCTATCCTAGGTCGGCAGCATACTCTGCCAGAATGCTCCTCTCCCAACACCTGATGTAAGTGATCTGTTGGCCCAAAATTGTCTGGTTCTTGGGAATCGAGGGCCTATAAAGCAGCATGTTACAAATATAAATATATCATTAAGTTACAAAATAGATATTAAAAAATAAATTCAACAGATTAAAGCTTATAATCTGCTGCTGAGTCGCTTCGTTGACGACACTTCCATCCTTTTTCCGTCTACTCGAGAAAAACAGTTTTTCTCGAGGCACACATCCTTCAATATTTTGTATTTACCTCTACAATGACAATGAAAACTAAAGTTATATGAAAAATTTAGCAAACTATTAAATAATTGAAGAAACAAAAGAAAGTGTAAGTCGTAAAGAAAACTTATAAACAATTGTCATACCTGCTTCCTCTCATGATCAGGCATCGTAGTGCATCCCAGTGTGTGGAGGTATTTTTTTCATCAATGTTCTTTTTATTTTTTCCAGATGATTCCTAAATAAAATTCAAAAATTAAATAGATAGTATTAATGAAAAACACAAAAGTTATTATTTAAATACCTCAAATGTTATTAATACCTTAAACTGGGTACTCGTCCAATGAGTAATCATCTGACGATACTGCTCTATATGAAAATCATCCACCACTAGTACCACCTCTAATTCAGTGCCAACTCTAGCAACCCATCCAATATAAAACTCATGCTTGTAGGCTCTCTAAAGCTCACCTAAATCCTTTAGACATTCCGATTGTGCACCCTCACAATCGGGAAAATTAAATCGAAGTTGAAATCAAAATATTAATTCATATAAATACAAAAATAATTTATGGAATTAAATAGAACAGATTTTTTTACCCATATATCTGCACAAGATCTATCCTTGACCTCATGTGGCAAATGTCTCCACGATAGCGGGCTGGCAGGAATGATGTCGGAGTATTTGGAAAGCGTCGCCAAAAAACTCCGACATTGCTACCATGTTTTCTCAACCATTTGGTTGTCTTCATTATAATCCACCATAACCTGTCTGTGGCGGTTCCACATCGAACGCAGGCGTGTATGCCCCCTCCCATGCCTCATATCAGTAGATGTATCTATCATGAAAGAAAAACAAATATTTTATCAAAACATGTTATAATGAAAATAAATATTTCTATAAATTTTTTTTAGGGTTCTATAAATATACCTATACTGGTATGATCGCTGAGTGTCGCTGGATACACAGAAACTGATGGAACACCCTGTGGTGGAACAGGAGTCGAAGACGATGGGATATAGAAGCTCAGAGAGATAGAAGTATAAGGAAAAGAAGATGGGACAGCTGTCTGACCGGATGCTGACTGAGGAGTGGGAATCATCATGGGATGTGAAAATGATGGGCCAGAAGATGCAGAAGGTAGAGAAAACATAGGAGGCCTAAATATCCCGTGTGTCTTCAACGAAACACTGAGATCAGAATGTGGGAAGGATGACATGTCAATGGGAGGGGCAGGGTCTAGTCGGGTACGCGCAGCTGCTCATCCACCTCTGGTAAGAACCCTCCTCGTACCACCGGCCTGAGTACTAGGGCCAGTACTAGGCTCCTTGTCGAATAACTG
The DNA here is from genome assembly GCA_963277665.1 of Viscum album. Lineage (NCBI taxonomy): Eukaryota > Viridiplantae > Streptophyta > Magnoliopsida > Santalales > Viscaceae > Viscum > Viscum album. Next base: position 394,889,011 of record OY728158.1, read on the forward strand.
TCGACATATAGGTGGATCCTACAAAAATCTTTACAAAAAAATTAATCACATGACATTATATATTCTTTAAATATATTAATTTGAAATAAATTACTCACTACAGGCACTAATGATAGAATTCCCAACTCCGTCATTCGACGATTGTTCTCCATCATTTTTTTCCTTCGTCTCTCTTCAATTGGCTTCATTTCCTGCATTTTGAAAACAAATATGTAATTAATTAGAAAAAGAAAACTAGTGTGTAACCCAAAAAACTAAATATATGAGGGAATAGGGGGATTCATTGGTAATTTAGCTATCAATTGTTTTAGAAGAACTTGAATGGATTTAATAAATCATACAAGTTGTAATGTTTACCAAGTTAGAAATATTGTTTGACTATGTTTGAATACAGTTCAATTCCAAATTATAAAATGAAATTCAAATAAAACTGCAACCAATAAACATTGAAAATTCACATAATGGTCAATTAAGCTATCAATTGTTTTAGAAGATCTTGAATGGATTTAATAAATCATACAAGTTGTAATGTTCACCAAGTTAGAAATATTGTTTGACTATGTTTGAATACAGTTCAATTCCAAATTATAAAATACAATTCAAATAAAACTGCAACCAATAAACATTGAAAATTCACATAACGGTCAAGTCAGCTAAATCATATTTGTGATCAATACTAAATCAATTTAAATATTACCAACCGTAACAATCCAACTCGAGGTAAACCAAAAGAATTGAGAACATGGATGAATGATTCTATATATTTTCAACCACAACTTCAGGTTCACAATCAACTTTGACAATTGAGCTATTTGAGTCATCAAAAGAAATAAATGGATTGGTTGCAATGGCACTAGGGACAGTGTCAATTCCATCATCACCATCATCAAAAATATGTCTTGGAATTACTTCAACTATGACACCAAATTCAGGTCGAAGTTGGTCTTTGACATAAAAAACTTGTTTAACCATTAATGCCAACACATATGGTTCTTCGATAGCAAGAGTGCGAGTCATATTAATTACTCGAAATCCACAATCATCAATAAATGTGCCATGTATCATCATCGAATCAAACCAATGGCATTTCATCATTGTGACTCGTCCATGATAGTAATAATCCATTATTATTATTTTCTCAACAACTCCATAATAACCCACATTTTCAAATCGCGGTCTACTATCTGATGCACTGGCATAACAATCTGTTGTGGCAGTAACCATAACACCATCATGTTGTGTTCTCATGTTCTTTTCTCGTTCAGTGACAATGAATTTGTACTCATTGATAACAATTGATTTACAGTCACGAACCACAGTATTAGGACCAAAATCCAAAGCTCTTATTTCCTCAGAGACAGAGTCATCAGACAAACTCAATACCTGCAATATAAATGACTGTTAAACTTAATTAAATATTGATATAATTATTTTAAACATTAATTTTTTATACCTTCAATTTTAACCAAGCATAAAACTCTTTGCTATGAAAAGTATCTCTCCTTCTCAAAGATAAAGAATGATGCTTCCTATTTATCATTGTTTTATGTTCCCTGTAGATAAAAAATATTAATAGTTTAACAGATATATATGTAAGATATACATAATCAATTTATTTACCTGATATAGTCATCGAACAAATCACAACTGAACAAAACTGTGCGATGTGCCATCTCCCACTCTTCATGGCTTAATGTCTTTAATGTATATGATCCAGGAATTCCTCCTGTTTGAGGAAGTGATGGAAAACTGGGTTTAATTTGCTCATACTGTTCTTCTTCATTTCTCATTGGTCTGTTCAATCTTGTAGTAAGATCAGACAAATACATCGAGAAAAAATCCATACATTCTTGAGCCAAGTAACCGTTAATGATAGAACCTTCGGGATGATTTCTGTTTCGGACATAAGAATTTAATGTGAACATATTTCTTTCAGTTGGATACATCCAAAGAAAAGAAACAGGTCCTCCGAGAAGTATTTCAATGGGAATATGGACAGTCAGATGCAGCATGCATGTGAAAAATGATGGAGGAAATATTTTCTCCAACTCAAACAAAATTAATGGGGAATCTGTCAAAATTTTTTGCAAGAAAGACTTGGACAACTTCTTAGCACAAAGATCTCTAAAAAAATGGAACAACCGAATAACATCCACCCTTACATTATTGGACAAAAGATGACGGATTTCTATTGGAAGAAACTCATGCAGTAGAACATGATAATCATGAGTCTTCAAAGATTTTAGCTTCAACTCTCTTCTGTTGACTCGTTTAGATATGTTTCTTGAATATCCATCAGGAACTCTAATAGTCTCTAATACTTCCATAAATTGTTTTTTTTCCATAGGTTTCATCGCATAAGAAGCACATGGAAGTTTCCATTTATTTTCACTGATATGCACAGGATGTAATTCTGGTCTGATGCCCCAATCCACCAAGTCACGCCGAGATCGTAAATCATCTTTTTTCTTCCCCTTGAAATTTAGAAGAACCGAAAGAAATTTTTTTCATATATTCTTTTCAATATGCATTACGTCTAAGCAATGACGTAAAAAATTGGTTGACCAATAAGGAAAATTAAAAAAGATACTCTTCTTCCTCCAATTGTAACAGGTTTCAGTGGAAACATTCTTTCTCTTTCCATATTTCATTTGACCCTTCTCGAACGAAAAACTGAAATCTTTCAATTCATTAAGCATGTTAGTTCCAGATACGCTGAGGTGGATCATCAATCTCTATGGTATTATCAAATCATCGACGATTCATTCTATATGGATGATCCTTTGGCAAGAATCGTCGATGTACCAGAAAAATGAAACTACAGTGATGTTTCAGTCTTCTGGATCGTGTATTCTTCATACAAACTGGACATGACAGTTTTCCCTTCGTGCTCCATCCAGACATCATTTCATAATCTAGAAAATCATTGATCATCCACATAAGCGCAAAACGCATCTGAAATATATCTTTCGAACATGCATCGTATGTGCGCACACCCACATCCCAAAGAAGTTTAAACTCTTTTATTAAAGGTTGCATGTATACATCAATATCAATGTCGGGATCAGAAGGACCAGATATGAGTATACTCATGAAAGTGAAAGGTTTTTTTATACACAACCATGGGGGAAGATTATAAATGTGTATAAAAACTGGCCATGTGTTGTGCGATGTAAGCATCTGCCCAAACGGATTAAAACCGTCGCGTGAAAGACCCAACCTCACATTACGCACATCAGCTGCAAAATCAGGATGTCGAGCATCAAATCTCTGCCATGAAAATCCATATGCAGGATGAACCAACTCATCATTAGTCTTCTTTCTCTCGGTATCATGCCATCACATTTTTATTGATATGTCATCAAACATAAAAAGATTCTGAATTCTGGGGATCAATGGAAAGTGCCACATTACTTTCTGTGGAACACGAGATGGTGTTCCATCAGATTTTGACTTCCAGAGGGATGTGCCACATTTTATACAATCATTTCGTTCAGCGGTTTCCTCCCAGAATAAATTGCAATCTTTTAGGGAAAGCATGAATTTTGTTTCTTGAAAATCCAAGTTCCTCAACTAACTTCCATGTCATATAGTGGTTTGAGGGAATATCTGCATCATCAAGAAGTAAATCCTTCAAGAGGGTAATAATGTAATCGATTGCTATATTAGAAATTCCATACATAGTTTTCCCATGAAACAATCAGATTAAAAATTCCAGCTTTTTCATTTTATCGCATTGTCGATATACTAGAGTCGTGGCAGCATCATTCAATTTTTTCACCCTATCAATATCATCATTTTCACTAGATGCATCAACTGTCCTCATATCGAAGTCTTCTTGAGTTGAAATCCTTTATTTTTCATGATGACGACTAAACAGAAACCGATCATCTAACAAATTCTCCATTCCAGTCCTTTCATTTCGATCATCACCAATTTGAGATTTCATTTTCTCCCCATTGTGATACCACACAAAGTAGTTTGCTTGAAAACCATTTTTGGTTATGTGGTAGCTGACTTCTTCATGGATAATCCAAGGTCTACCAACACAATTGGAACATGGGCAGTGTATGCGATCACTATCTGAAGCATTGTGAAATGAAAAATATATAAAGCTCTCCAAATTGTTTTGAAAATCGCTTGAGATCTGATCGGTTTCATACATCCAACTTCTGTACATTCTGTAAAAATAATTTATACAAGTCATTTTGTCGTAAACAATTCAATAGGATTGAACTTTAATAGAAAATAAATTCAAGTAAATGATAAAGGAAGAAGTTTCTAGTCGATGTAGTGAAAAGCACCCCACCCTCATAAAAGCGAGTATTGGCCAAGAAGGACACATAATATACAAAGTACAATGAGAACCATATTTAGTTAACCCTAAAGTTATATTAGTACATTCATCTTGGGGGAAATGGAATATATGATCCTGGTTAACTGATGAATTCAAAAGCTCGTATTCCATATGTTGGACACTATCTAAGGTAAGAAATCATGTGAGGATGAGTTGACATCACTCAATTTCTTACATGCTAGTGAGAATGAGGGCTTAAATTAATTAATTGAGTTCACTGATACCATGTAAACTGTTATACACACCACATGAACCCTTATACACACCATATAAACCATTATACCATATCGTCATTATTACAACCATTAATAACAACTTATTAAATAACATCACTAGTTAAAGATAATCAAATTGAACATAAATAAATAATAATATTGGATATATCAAGTAAAATGAAGTCATACTATCTTACATCATAAATGACCACCCACAACCATGATTAATGACCACAAAGCTCCCCTTTCGGCCAAATCAAAAAGTGAAAACAAAAACACATAGTTTTAGAAAAAAACTTCATTTGCGTGAAGAATAATAATCTCATGGTCCTCATGATATTTGAACCACGTAATCATGATTTTCGAGATGAACTTGTATCCATGAAACCATATGAGAAGCACGATTCAATACATGCATTTTTCTGATTTTCCCAAGCATTTTGAGGAACCCCAAATCAGTGAAAATGGTCATTGTGTTTTAAAAAGGTGATTGAATAACACATGTATGATGTTGAAGGCAGAATGATTAATGGTTATATTATAAAAACTAATATTCACTAATATTGAGAATTTGACATTCTGTGAATTAGTTTCATGAAGAAGGAAGAAGTACTAATTAGGGACCACATACTATTTGGCAAAGTTCAAGAAGATACTCTATATGTTCTATTGTGCAAAGGATAAGTGAACAGTGTGTCATTTTATATATATATAGATTTTGATAGAAACATGATACATACTTGTTATGTAATACACATAGTGTACAAAAATTAAGATGGACAAGATCTTCATGTTTAGCATGATCTTAATGAAAGGAGTTATTTTCATGAAATAATATCAATAAATATTACAAACAATTTCTTATTAGTTCCTATACATGAAGCTATAATATTTGAAGCAGATTAAAAAAAACTATGAATCTTCAAAATTAGAACACAATAGAGAGACACCATGCCATTATAAATGTAAATGTGTAATGAAAACATTAATTGGACATACACAGATATAGGGATTTGAGTACACAATTCTTGGAACAATCATAAAATTTTACAAAAACCCTAAAAATTTGGAATAACGAAATCGAGAATAGAAGGATATTATTTATAAGAGGTGGAACTATATCCTTGATAAAATATAGAAGGAGTCTAACCTAGTAGGTGCTGATCCGATGGAAGATGTGGGGATTGGGAAGTCCTTCTGCCAAGGAATCACTCCAGGAGACGAGCGGAAGGCTTCTGGAATCGTGGGGAGGCCGTTGCCTGCATTTTGGTATTTGGGGATTTTTTTCCCAACGGTTCTTAAAAACCGTTGGAAAAAACCAATTTTTCCAAAAGTTTTTATAAAACCATGGTGAAAACTATGTTTTCCCCCCACTTTTCCCAATGGTTTTATGAAACCATTGGGAAAAGTAAGTTTTTCAAGGTCTTTCCCAATGGTTTATATAAACCGTTTGGAAAGACAACATATACCAACGGTTCCTTTGAACCGTTGGTACACAAGTGTTAGGAAAAATCCCCTTTCCAGTAGTGATTATATATGACTGTTTTGATGTTAGGGAACAATATCTAAGGTTGGTTTTTGGAGTTTCAATTCAGTTTTGTAGAAGAATTTGTGTTGTTCTTCGTTTTCTCCTTAGTTTGTGAGGTATGTGGATTCAATTTTGACTCCTCTTATTAGAACTTTAAGGATTGGTTTCAAATTGTTTTAATTTCTTGAAATTATTTGTGAAATTGACGTGCAATGTTTGGTGGAAACCCTCTTTAGTGATGGTTTGAAAAAATGTGGAAATTGGTTATGCAAAATACTTTGTTTCATGATTTTAAAATGATGTTTTAAAATATGGCTTGGTTTTGATCATGGAAATGGTTTGATATAAAGGTTTTCAATAAAAGAAATATTTTATTAAAATGGATTGGAATTATTGGTTTGGAATGATATTTGTCTTACTTGGTTGGTGTGTGTTCATTTGTATTGACATGACCTTGTGGAAGGGTGTGTGCCATTAGGGAACATGGTATATGGTTACCTTGTGATGAATTGGTAGATTGATGAGAGATCACTCATGAGTATGAAACTGTCACCTAGGCATGAATATGTGGTTGTTTGGAATGATGGAACCAAGTAACAGGGATGCCAATGGATTGAGAAATGATTTAAAGGAATCATTTGGTTGCGCCTTTTGTAAATGGTTTTAATTTGGAAAACTATTTTGGTATGAAAGCTACTTTTCTTGGAAAAGGTTTGGCTTTGATATAAATTATTTTAAAGTGTTTTATATAAACTGTTTTATATAAATGTGTTAACACATTATATCCTAATGGTGTGAGTAGGGAAGTCATTTAGAGAAAACCTATTGACTTTTATACTCACCCCCTGTTTGGGGACTTTGGTACATTTTGCAGATATTGTTTATTGAGACACAAGAAAAAGAAATATATCTCATTTATTTAGTGATGCATCATGATACATTGGGCATGGATTGTGGAGTTGGATCTTGGAGCATATTGGGAACTTTGGAGTTATGTCTTTGAAGTCTTTGGGCTTTTTTGGTTTTGTCTTCCGCTTTGTACTCTGGTATGATTCTTGGTTGTGGTTGGTATTGTTGTTAGTTTGGTATTAATTTTAGTTGTATTACATTTTTCTCATGCATCATATACTGATTGTTTGGATTTTATATTCTTAGTTCAATTGTTTTATTTTCAAAGGGAAAATCGTCCCCCAATTGTTAGTGAATCCATTGACATTTATTGCCAGCTTTTGGTGTCTTGGAGATGTCATTTAAGGCCAAGTAATATCCTACCGCCTTTTCAAGCCAATGGGGAGGGGGTGAGATACTACAATTATGACTTAAAGCATCAAACACTAAATTTCATTTCCTAGGAATATAAATCAAGTCAAAGCTAAATGTTTGTTGGTACTCCATCCAACATCACTACCTTGAGTCCAAGTCTCTTTGTGATAATATGTGCTTCAAGATTTTGTGATCTATGAACACAATGAACTTCTCACCAAATAAATAATGGTTCTATGTTTTTAATTCATAGACTACTTCAATTAATTCTAGATTATGTGTTAGATAGTTATTTTCACGTGTCTACAATTAATGGGAACCATAAGCTACATCATGATCTCCATATATAAGAATACATCCCAATCCAGATTTAGCCACATCACAATATACAATGTAGCCCTCAATATATTATGTAAAGATCACGAAAAGTATCAAATTAGGTCAATAGATTCATGAAAATAACTATTCCAATATAATGGAATACCCTTATTTGTTAATGCATTCATTAGAGAAGCATGATATGTGAAATTATGAGTGAAGCGATGATAATGTCCTTCTAATTTTAAAAATCTTCGTACCTTGAAGACTTTATTAGGTGGATCTCAAGAAATGACGAATTAAATCTTCTTATGTTTGATCAATATTCCATTTTCTAAAATGACATGCCCAAGGAATTAGAGTATATAAAATTTACACTGAGAATTTTTCATAGAGATGATGGTTTTCAATGCGCTCAACACAATTTTAAAGTGCCTCTCATGATCATCTCTAGTGTGAGAGTATGAGATGTTATTAAAAAATACTAGAACAAAAAAGTTTAGATACCTATAAAAGATACAACTCATCAATTCCATGAAGACTATTGGTGAATTAGTAAGGCCAATGGAATGACCAAGTATTCATAATGGTTGCAAAAAATTCCAAAAGCTATCTTTGGAATATCTTTTGTCTTGATTATCATGACATGAAGCATCATTTCTACATGAAAACCCATTTGATTTACCACATGTGAAGAAATAAAATAATGAAACGTACCAGTATCAAACAATATATGCATTAAGGTATAATCAAGAATAATAGTATCTCACACCATTGAGGGACCTGCCTCCTTATTTTCCATAGCCCGCTCGACCCCAAAAAGTTGTCGGTCAGCCCCTACCAGATGATTCTTGCCCCGTGCTAAAATGGTGCCTTCTTGGATGTCAGTGTTTCATGGGATTATCATGATTAAATCGATTCATAGGATAAAAACTAATTTGAAAATATCATCCTGGTTGAGTATGAGAGGCTTGAGATAGATTAGAACCATTATTGACGTTTGACTTTAAAATATGGGTATATTAATTTCTTCAATGACCCTTTTGGAAACAATTGTGAAACTCTTGATATGGTTCTACACATTCCCTTTTTAAGTTCTATAAAGAGACACATTGGAAGTAACCCATTAGGTTATTGCAATGTGGAGGAAAAGAAACTGACTCTATGGTTTCGTTATTTGGTGCTTTGCTACCTTGGGTGTAATTTTACCTTTTGCACTTATTCTCACCACTAGAGTTTCCACCTATGCTAGGGTATAAAAAGGTGTTCCCTCCGTTAAGATTCCCAAAAATGTCATTTTCATCCACCATCACCTTATACACCAGCTTCATATAATTATCAATAAAAAACATCACCACCTTCTAGTGAATGTTAGGATGTATACCTAACCCAAACATATTTTCTTTGAGTAATTCACTACCCACCACTTCTGGTGTAAAGTGAGAAAGGCAAGTAAACTGAGCACCATATTCCATAACTGAGATATCTTCTTACTTAAGATCAAAGAAGTCATTTTCCCTATTTACTTAGAAGGTATGCAGATAGAATTTTTTGCTAAAAAATTCTTCAAATCCCCCCAAGTAAGGCCTCGATCAACTTTATCTTGGATGGATAGATTCCTCCATTATCATGCTATGTCATTGAGTATGTATACTGATAACTTCATTTTAATATTACCTAGATTTATAAGGAAATTAAAGATCCTACTTATCCTGATAAGCCATGCCTCCACATGTTTGGGTCTCGAGTCACCTTGAAAGATTGTTGGTTTTTTCCTTTGAAATTCCAATGAGTGATCCAATAAAATTGGTTCCTTAGTCTGATTTCTCTTTTACACTACATGAAAATCTTAAACTATATTCCTCATGATATATTTATTTACTTGTGGTTTAGGTGGAACCAAATTCTCAATGGCATCCTCCCACTGATTTCTAGTTCTCATAGCTAGGGAAATTTTATACAATCCTTGAAAATGTTATCAAAATCACCACTTAGTCACTAAATGACACTATAGTTATATATTTACAATGTATATAAATACACCTAGTAAGATCATCATATCAAGGGTTTCAAAAATATAAGCCATGAAATATTATATGAATGATGAAAAATATAGATTTTTATAAAAATCATCATTTCATTTAAAGCACTTAAAAAGTATCATTACATTTTTGATTGGTTTAAAAGTGATATTAGTCCTCTTTGAATGAAAATAATCTAATAAATGTTATAATAATCAAAATTATACTTGATTTTTTGTATAAAATCATTTTTTTTCTTAAAAAATCATTTTTCTCAAAATAATTTTCATTATAGTTTTTATATTTATATTAAAATTAAATTTTACCACTTAAAAAAATTGAATATGGTAAAATGGATTTCATATTTATAATCAATAGGTATAAATTTTTTAATAAGGTCAATTTCATTTTTGGTCATTTTGAATAATTACCATGGTAAAATTAGATACCACCGTAAAGGGTAAAACATGTTAATTAAGATAAATACTAAATGATATGGTCACAAAATCTTTTATTAAATATTATTGGATGAGGAGATTTCAACCCTTATCACCTTAGATTTTTAATTTGACAATTTTAGAGCCACTTTTCCCTAAATAATACTTTATATTATTTTAAAACTTTGAATAATTACAAGTGTGTCACTTCTATCACTTATAAAATAAAACCTCCTATCACATATTATTTAATTACTTTGATCCATTTAGCTCTAACAATAAAAGAAAAAATACCTTCCCAATACTCCTCCCCATTTCTTAGAGGTCCTGGTATCACTAAAGACCAACCTAAAAATTCTTAAGGTGTAATCTAAGGGTGGTTTTTCAAAGAAAAGGTATAATTCTTAACCGAGTGTTTTAGGTTTATTTATTTTTCTACCTCCTTAAAATCTTATTTAACCAGGATGATATAATAAAATAATTATCCTTCATATAAAAAAATGTTATTATGTTGATGACACAAATTTTTATCATCTCCTTTTCAATCATATGAGAAATGAAAACATCACTCGTGCGTATGTATGGACTACCATCTCCATGAATCAATGTATTTTTTTCATCACCATATTATATTCTTGGTTAAAATGATCGATCAAATGAAATTATTTGATATTTATGACATAATTAAGATTTTTTAAATATAATATATTACCTACCTTATGGCCTTTTTATCTATTGGAAAATGATAACGTCGCTCGTGCATATGTGTGGACGACCACTTTCATAAAGCGATGTGATTCATTTTTCATATCCACATTATAAATATGAACCTAAGGATGGAAATAATGAATAAATATGACATGTAGAATATATTTATGATTATGGAAAATTAAAATATTATCTACTTTATTTCTTTTCTACCAAGTAGAAAAATGGTAAAGTCTTTCATGCGTATGTACGAACTACCATCTTCATATAACGATGTGATTCATTTTTCATGGATTCCTTACATGGTTGGTTTTAAAAGTGTATCTAATGTATAAATATGATAATTATAACATGTTTAAGATTCAATAGGTAATGAAACCATAAAATATTTCACCCCAAACAATGCACCAATGCTATTTTTAGGTTATAAACTAAACAACCCCAAAACGTCCAATGTGAAGTTTACAATTTTAGTAACTAAATAAAACATGGTAATAAATAAAATAAAGGGAATAATGATAATTAAATGAACATGAAAAAGGTTATTAATCAAGTAAATAACTAATATAATCTTATTATCTTGGATTTAGATAACATATGAAGCTAGACAAGACTTAAGGTAAAAGATTTTCTTTTAAAAATTTTGTTTTAAAATTTTTCCTTACAACTATTTTTCTTCCATATTGATGTAATTATAAATGTTTTAATAATGTTATTGTTTATTATTAAAATATTTTTAAGGTAATTTTTTACTATATTTGTCTTTCTTTACAAATGTTTACAAAGTAATCTTTTCAAAAAAATTTATATGGGTTGTTTTCAACTTTTTATAAAATTAAAAAAGAATGTTTTTTAAAATTATATAGTTTGACCACCTTTTATCATCACCATACCTATTATTCATTATCAATATTACTATATAAGTTGACATGGTTTTTCAAAGTAGATCATATTCCTGCTCTTCTGAAAATTTTTCATTTTAATTTTTTTTTAAAGAAAAATGATATTTCTCCTTAGGATTGTGAAAAAATGGAAAGTGTTTTTATTATGGGTTCAAATGAGGTTTTATGATGAAAACATGCAAGAATAATTTTTTTTTGATTAATATATGATACTTGGGAATTATAATTGATGAATAGTAATCCCGATATAGCTCATGATAATCGGTAAACTCAATATTTCTCTTCGATGGATTGAGTAATGATGTAGCCTTTGAAGATGAAATTGTGGGAGATAATCAGTTTGGTTACTCCTATAGAATTAATTATTATTCTGTTATTATTACATGGGTTAAACAGTAGTGAACATAAGTTAGGAATATGATTCTCCAAGATAACTATATTATTATTTCAAAATTTGTTTTTATGGAAATATTTTGATTTCAAGCGGTCAAGAAAGATTATGAACTTTTAAAGGTGAAAGGGTTTTTTTCAAAAACAAAGTTTTCATGAGTTTTCACATGCCTCAAGATACCTTCATGGGTTTTACTACGATTTTTAAAGGGCTTAAACGGTTTTATTTTAGCAATTATTGATTTTCACATGTGGGAATGTTTTATTTACATGCTCAAAGATTTATTGCGAAAAAGGTAATCATCATTATGGGTTTTAATGTTTTTTCACTAGACTAATTTGATTCATTTATTTTTATATCCCTTACTAAGCTTCATTTTTCTCATACTATGTTTTCAATTTTTTTGTACAGGTTATAAGGTTGAGTATAATTTTTAGCAAGGTTAATATTTCTTCTATGGTGGCTAGTATTAAATGAAACTAAATTGTTTTTAAGGAAATTGGGTTGTAAACTTAAAGCCTCGTTTTTGTGGAAAATATTAACATCATGTAAAATATTCTACCTTTTTATATATTTTTTCTAATTCTCTAAAAATATAAATCGAAAAGATTTTGAGAATATAAGATTCTGAAATCCTTTCTATTATAGTCACATTTATGAAATGTTAAAGAAACATGTTATTATAATTTGTATTAGAAAAAGGAAGGAATTTGATCCTTGGGAACTTTCACGTGTGAACTTTTGGAAAAACATAGCTCTCATCCCAAGGGATTCATAAGGAAAGGTCTTCCTCTAGGGATGGTGGTAAGAGTCCTTCCTAGGAGGTGCAACCGCCCATGGAGTGTTTTGATAGGTATCAATGTATCCTAATAGTAATAAGTCTAAACTATTATAGTTAGTATCAAAGAAAAGGTTTAGATAACTTTAGAGGTTTGAGTGATGTTAAAATACATTTTTAAAATATTATAATTTATGGTTATATTATCATGAGATATATTTTTAATATTTTCATGTTGCTTCATCTAATCCATGTTTGTTCAGAATGATTTTATGTAGATGAAATAATGTATCTGAAATAGGAATATATCAAGAGGATAATGACCTTCCAAATCAATAACCTAGAATAGTTAGAAAATAAAAGTTTGTGGAAATATTACCTCAGTTGACTTAGGATATTAATGGTGACACCCTTGAAAGAGAGTGACTAAATTCTCCATAGAGGAACATGTCTATAGTAGAGCATTTAATGAAATGCTACCCTCCAGATTTTGGTGTATCTTCAAACCCAATGAAACCTAATGGATTTATAAATACATTTAAGAAGTTATTAAAACATTTGGGGTTTAAAAAAAATCAAAAGGTAATTATTTTTATTTTTCATTTTGAAGGTTAAGTCGATCAATGATGGTCTTTGATAAAGAATACTAAATAAAAAGATGAGATTGATGTCATGGAGTAGAAGTTCTTTAAATATATTTTTATTGAGAATTATTTTCCTAAAGTTATTTGAATTATAATTGAAAATAAATTTCCAGAGTCAAAGTAAAAGGAATATTACTTAGTGGCTACTTATGAAGAAAATTTTACCAGATTGGCTAAGTATACACCAATTTTTTTTTGACCATGCGAGTAAAATTGATAAACTTTACATAGGATTGAAACTCAGTTTTTAAAGTGCACCCACCTCTCGTGAATTTAAAAATTATAATAGGTTGTTCATTGGGATGATAATGTTGGGATGGATTTTTCCAACACTTATGTACTTTATGATATTAAGGGAAATAATTAGTCAAGTTGATAAGCAATGGAGAAGAAGTCAAACAAGAAATCTAGAGTCAATCAACCCAAATGTTCCAAATGTGGTAAAATAAATTTTAAATAATTCTTGATAGGATTAGGAAAGTGTTACTAATGTGGTAAGCTCATCCCTTTGGCTTGTGACTGCAGATAAAATATATTAGAAAAGTAATGGGAAAAAATATAATCAGGTAATCGTAAGATGTTTAATTGTAATGAGTTTGGTCATTACACTAACACATGTACAAATTTAGTTACTCAAGGAGATAATCATCAATATTGGAATAAAAAAGGTGTAAAAATGTCTTTTTTCAACTACAATAGTACATCTAAGACCCTAAAATGAAGCGGTGATAGGTACATTATTTGTTTATTCATATTATACTGACGTCTTGTTTTATTTGGGATCCATACATTCTTTTATTTCTCATAACTTTTCAAGTGAAATGAAATAACATCTCAAGATATGAAATTAGAAATTTTGGTAGAAAATCCTTGGGGTAGTATAAAGGAAATTATAATTTATTGAAATATTTATGTTGTCTTCCATGGAATTATTTTTTCTATAAAACTTGATGTATTTCCCATTATAGAGTTTGATGTTATTCTAGGTATAAATTAGCTTCCATTTTATCATTCTAAGATAGATTACATAGCTAAAGAAGTTATTTTTCAGAATAAGTTTCAGTTTGTATATAATAATGAATTCATACTTTAATAACATATCAAGAAGCTAAGAAACTGATAAAAGATGGAAGTGAAAGCTATTTTGTACATGTTTATTTAATATACTATTTATTAAAAATAATTGAATATCTAGACGGGGTATAACATTTGTGAGTGTAAGGTGTTTAGATGCCTCACTCTCAAAAATAACTATTTTTATTTTAATTAATTATTTATTAAATTTTTTAATTAATAAATATTTAAATCTCTTAAATGGTGTATCGTATGAAAAATATGAGATCACTGTTGGGTCTGAAATGGAGCATTTACCCTAGGCGGTGTATAAATTTTATATGCAAAGATCATTTAGTTTGGTCACTAATTAATTTAAGTTTTTAATAATTATATTAAATAATTAATTTTATTAATTTAATTTAATGGATAAAAATATGGTATTTACTATTCATCATCGGTATTTTTCTTGGAAAACTCTATTTCCCTGTTGTGGGAGTTTCAAAAGCTTCAGTTATGGATTGTTTTCAGTTGTTTATTTTATCAACGCATTAATGGGGTGTTTTTAAACACTGTTGGGTATTTGAATCGTTTTGATTTGGTGTTCTTAAGTTGGGGAATATGTGTGGTGTGGGTATTGAAATGCCCAAATGTCTCAACCTTTAACCTAGGTTGGATCTATTGAAACCAAGAAATCCCAGATCTCATTTGTGTGTAACCAGTGGATCTATTTCGTTCTTCCTCCTTGGCAGTCTTCTTCCACGATGGTGGACTTGCATGAGAATTTGTATATTGCACCTATGAGAGATATAGATAGGTTTTTAGTTTAATTTTATTTAATTAATTTAACTATTTAATTTATTACATTATATCTATAATTCAAAAGAAAAACATTATGGAAAAAATATGACCAACCTTGAATTATCAAGATATAATTCCAACATTATTTTAGATGATTCCACTATGAATTTTTATTTCTGATAAAAAAAATTTATAAAAGAATAATTTTAATGTAATTATCACATGGTATGATTATGAAAATTATCAAAGGATAATTTTGAAGAATTATCAAATGATAAATCCATATAATTATCAAAATGTAATTGCAAAAAATTATAAAAAATATAATATTTGTTTTATGAAATGATAATCAAAAGGGATTACCTAAATGAAATTTAAAAATGATAATTTCAATGATTTATTGAAGGATAATTTTTTCAAAACTATAAATGGATATCTGCATGAAATATTCTCAGGATAATTGCACAAGATTTTTGGAAGGTAATTGTAAATAAAATTATCAAATGATAATTTCATCAAATTATCATTATATAAATAAAAAATGATAATTTATAAAGAGTAATTATTATAATATAATTACTCAATTAATGAAATTAATAATTATAAATTAATAATGTAAAATTATCTTATGATAATTTTTAATATTTTATTTAAAGATATAATTATTCTTGAAGGAGAATAATGAAAGCACATACTTTAACCTAAATGATAAATTAGAAATTATCTAGGAGAGAGAATGTATTATCACAGGTGAAATTTTATTTCTTTTTAAAATAAAATAACTGACATTGGTTCTGGGACCCATTGACGAACACATAACTTTTGTGTGTCGACGATTACGGTAATAGGGTCATGAGGAGGTGTATTGAACTTCACGGGATGGTTTATATTTACCACTGACATCGATGACCTTGAGGTAGGTAGTTCCATCATGATGCCTAATTTATATTAACCCTAATTTCTTTATGAAGTTTCAATTGTTTGAATTCAAATGAAATTGTTTAAATATGAATCATATAGCTTTTAATTAATTTGTTGGAGAAACCCAATTTCGGTGAATTAGGTTTTTGGAGAAAATTGGGTTTTTGGTATGGAAATTTGAATTGGTGAGATTTAAATTGTAAAAATTTATATTCTAGTTGTGATGGAAATAGAAGAAATTTAATTATTGAATTTAATTGTAGAATTTAATTTTATGTAAGATTTGTTAAAAATCCCAATTCCAGTAAATTGGGGGATTGTTATGAAATTGTTAGAATTTTTTAAATTGTGAAAATGGATCAAAATATTTTGAAAAAAAACCAGTGGTTTTATCTTGTTAAAGAGGCATGTTTTTTTATTAAAACCTATTTTGGTTTTAAATGAAAAATTTAAATTTAAATGGAAGTATGGGATTTAATTTTATTTTAAGCAGTATTAAAATAAATTGATCATCATTTATTGTATAAGAGCACATGAAATATTTAGGTAGATTGTGATTTATTTGGACACACTCTATGATTGCTACAACATTCTAAAACATACATGCATCAGGTCACATCCCTTAGGCGATGGCGACGAGTCCTCTCTAACCAGTGTCTAGAGGATGTATGTGTACACATATTGTCGTGATCACTTAGAGAGTGCGAAGTCTTATAACTGGAAATACTATCATACCTATTTGGCATATGACCATGTTTCTGATTTTTTTATTTATATTTGAGATATAAATGTATGCCAATGCTTTTGAATTGATTTAAATTATTTCTGAATTTACATAAACTATTTTATGTAACTATTTTATTTAAGCAATTGTTTATAAATATTTCATTATTTGTAAAGCCTTTTCTTAAAGTATTTTTTTCCATCATTTGAAATGTATATCATGATTTGTTTAATTGTGTTTTAAAATACCAAACCTATTTACTTTAAAATTGGAAGCATTCTTTTGGTTAATCTTTTATTGGTATTTGTTATGGAATCTTTGGTGAGACCTAATTGGTCTTTTTAGCTCACACCCTACATGTGCCTTCTGGTGTTTGTAGATTATCTCCTTCCATGTTCGAGCAAGGGGAAAGGATCTCTTGGTGGTGGATCCAACTGTTGAACCTTGGCATGGTGAGTTGTGTCCTTGGGGACTTCAGTTGTTTTCTCATTTTAGTACTTTGGTTGTAGTGCTTTGGGATGGTTTATTCCTTGTTGACTTTTGGTACATTACTCCAAGTAGAGTTTCTTTTGTTATGCATACTATCTTATTTATTTTATTCTACATTATTGGTGGAAGAATCATTCCAACTTGCATGTTGTGTGATGTTAGGTACTAGTCGCCAAACCGTGGGGATTAGGAATGCTCTTCGAGCTATGTCAGGTTTGGATAGGTTATCAGGTTACCAAGGTACCTAGGTTGGTTCGTAATAAAATGGTATCAAAGGGAGGTTTTTGAGCTTTTGTCTTAAAGTCAGTATGCATTTGTGAAATCTTTTTGAGACATAAATGGTAGTTGTGATTGATTTCCTGGCCAGATCTCACCACAATGAACTTTAAATCACCATGGGTAGTTAGGGAAAGATGTCATGTGATTTAGTTATAGTATTTTTCTTATTGTGATTTGGATAGAGTGAAATCCAAATCTTTTTTTTCCTTCTATTGAAAATAATTTTCTCTTGTTACTCAGTCTGAGTGTTAATTTAATGTCTTCCTTTTTTTTCTGATGTTGTATAGCATCATGCCTCCAAGAATATGTGCGATAAAACCCAAGAAGAGGATAATACTAAACCCTAGTAAGTAAATATTTCTTTGGATCCAAATATAGTTGAGGCGATCATGTATATTGTACCAGCTCTAGGACAGGCACCACCTCTAGTTCTCATTCAGGATCCAGCCATTGATCCTCAGGGGAATGTTCTTTGAAATCATTCTCAAGAGTTACTACACCAGAAACCACCATTTTTAAAGGATCCACCGATCCTCAACATGATGAGGAATGGTTGGGAAGGATATAATGTCTTTTTGAGTTCTTGGAGACACCAGACAAGATCAAGGTGAAGTGTGCCACCTTCTTACTGGAGGGACTAAGCAGGATATGGTGAGACATGATGGTGACAACAAAGACAAATGAGGGATTATAGTGGAAGGATGTTAAGGTTCTTTTCACCAACCATTTATATCCAGAATCAATGGTTTTATCCAAGGATGTAGAGTTTTTCATGCTTGAGAAAGATGATAGAATCGTGACTGTGTATTCAAATCGATTTTCTCAGTTGGTGCAGTTTTTACCTGAGATTGTATCTAATGAGAGGAAGAAGGCTCGATGATTCAATTTAGAAATTTGATCAGATATTTTTCTCAGGTTTTCTTGTTAAAGCTTCCCACTTATGCTTATGTTCTAGATAGGGAAATGATGGTTGAGATGGACCTGACAGAAAAGTTATAGTTAAAGGGAGTTCCTTTTTATCCTAGTGGAAGCATGAGTTATTTTAATGGAAGGAGAAATTGTGATGAATCTCATAGTTTTTCTTGACAACAGGGTCATTTTCCACCTCCTATAGTGCTTGGAAGAAGCCCTTTGATATGCTACCAACGTGGTCATCTAAGGAATTCAAAGAGGGTTTGTACTGAGGCACCCAATAATTATGGCTCCTATAGATATTTAGGGAACTTGAAGAAATTATTCAACAACTTTTACACTCCGTATAGTGGAATAGTATCATCATCACCTCCAAAAACTACAAGGCAATCAAATGCTGAACATACAAAAGGGTTCTATCCATGGCCATTCAGAATAAAGTTTCTTCATGCAGTGGAAGAGTCTTCAGAGGAAGTTAATATGGGTCCAGTAACTATGATAGGTACCATTATTATAGCTTCATATTTAGTAACTTCTCTCTTTGATATCAGTGCATCTCACTCATTTATTTCAACCCGTATAATTAATCTTCCTATGAAGCTTTTATCTTATGCAATGGATATTACTACACCCCTTAGTACGAAGAGAGAGCAGGGTCTCCATAGCCCCACTTATGTCTTCTCTCTCTCAAATGTTGACATTTCTTGGATTTTTTTTTGGTTATCAACATGAAATATCTAGACATCATATTTGGGATGGATTGGATCATTTCTAATAAAGCCTGGATCGATTTTTATCTTTGACAGGTCTACCTTACTACACCCAGAGGCATGTCTCTTGTCTTTCAAGGAAATTGGGACCCAATTTTAAGCAGATTCAGACCTTATTATCCAGAATTGGGGAATGTAATATCAGTGTTTTCATTTGATCTAGAGAGAGAATCTTTGAGTGGTGATCTCCCTCTAGTTTTCATCGAGTTTCCCGATGTGTTTCCTTCTGACTTCTCTGGTTTACCACCGGTAAGAGAGGTTGATTTTTCTTTTGAATTAATGTATAGTACTCAACCAATATTTATTCCCTCTTACCGAATGGATTCAGCTGAACTAAAAAAACTAAAGTACCAGTTGGAAGATCTTCTTGAGAAACGTTTTATATTCCCAAGTGTGTCACTTTGGGCAGTGTCGGTTCTCTTTGCCAAGATAGATGCTGGTTCTATTCACTTATGTGTTTATTATCAAAAGATCAATAAAGTGACGATAAATAAAAAATATCCATTTTCATAGATTGGTAATTTTCTTGATTAGTTGAAAGGGTATAAGAGGTTTTCAAAGATTGACCTTCGATCTGGTTACCATCAGTTGAGGATAAAAGAATATAGAATTCATAAAACTGCTTTTCGGAGTAGTTATGGCCATTATGAGTACATTGTTATGCCATTTGTCATAAAAAAATATCATATAGTTTTCATGTATTTTTTGAAAAGTATTTTCCATGAATGTTTGGATACCTTTGTGGTAGTCTTTGTGAACAACATTCTTTTATGCTCCAAGTTTGAGGAGGATCATATGCTTCATCTGAGAATAGTTTTGAGTTTACTAAGAAATCACCAACCTTATGCCAAACTTTGAAAGTGTGATTTATGGATTTAGGAAGTGAAATTCTTGGGAAATGTGGTGTTAGAACAAGAATATCAGTTGATCCTGAAAAGGTGAAGGCTGTTATGACTTAGGAGCGACCACAAATTTTTTTCAAGATTCAAATATTTTTGGTCTTAGCTGGATATTATTGTCAGTTCATCAATGTCTTATCAAAACTAGCTTCTCCAATGACTACTCTGACTCAAAAGGGAGTGAAGTTTTCCTGGAATGATAAATTTCAAAGTTATTTTGTTGAGATAAAGCATATTTTGACTATTTCACTAGTGTTAAATCTTCTTAAGGTCGGGAAAGGCTACGTGGTATTTTGTGATGCATCAGGTTCAGGTTTGGGATGTGTTCTTATTCAAGGTAATCATGTTGTTTCCTATGGGTTTCATCAGCTTAAGCCTCATGATAATAACTATCTTACCCAAAACCATGAACTTGAATCTTTAATGCACGCACTTAAATGTTGGCAACATTACCTTTATTGAGAAATTTTTACTGTGTATTATGACCACAAGAGCTTTAGTTATATCTTCTCTCAAAAAGATTTGAATCTCTACCTAAGGCATTGTGTGGAGTACCTACAACATTTCGACTTTGAAATCAATTATACCCCAGGGAAAGTAAATTTCATTGCAGATGCACTAAGCAAGAAACTTCCAACACAGTTTGTGAAGGAATCTTTAGAATAGTGGGGTTTGATGGCTTTTTTTACACAGTTTCATATTGGAGTTCAAAATAAAGGGGCTAAAGTTTATTTAGCTAGGGTTTGGTTGAAATATGATCTTCTTGATATGATTCTTCAGTAACAATATCTTGATGATGAATTTTGTAGCATTAGGGACTCTCTTTATGGGGGGAGACTGATGTCCAATGGTTATTCTTCAAAGAGGGTGTTCTGTGTTATAAAAACTGTTACATTATACCATTAGTGATAAGGAAGGTTGTAATGGGGGATTGTCACAATTCTTAGTGGGTTTTTCACCCAAGAACCATTAGGATGTTCTATGACATGAGGTGGTAGTTATGGTGGCTAGGTATGATATGGGGAATTTTTGAGTTTGTTTACTATTGCTATACTTTCTAGTAAGTGAAATTCGAGCAGTATAAACCTTCGAGTTTTCTTCAACCACTTCCAGTCCCAACTTTAAAGTGGGATGAAATCTCTATGAACTTTTTTGGTTGGGTTTCCTTTTACCCATAGGAAGAAGAATGCAATATGGGTTGTGATCGATAGGCTAACCAAGTCAGTTCACTTTTTACCCATTTGAGATACAACAAAAGTTGAGGAGTTTAGAAATATATATTTGAAAGAGATTTTTCTTTTGCAAAGAGTTTAATCTTCTATAGTATCTCAAAGGTATCCTCAGTTTACTTCTCACTTTTGGAGAGGCCTTTAGGAGGAACTGGTATCTCAGGTCTTTTTAAGAATGGACTACCATCCGTAGTCAGATGGATAGAAATAGAGAACTATAAAAATCCTTGAGGATATGTTTTTCACTTGGGTTCTCGGCTTTGGTGGGGTTTGGGATGATCATTTGGGGATGGTTGAGTTTTCTTATAACAAAATCTACTAGTCCGTGATTAGGATGTCTCTTTTTGAGGTATTTTATGGACATCCTTGTAAATATCTATTGTGTTGGTCATAAATTGATGAAATTTCCTTGGTTGGACCGAGTTTAGTCTAAGCGACAGCAGCTAAGACTCAGTTGATTCATCAAATAATGTTGACAGCACATAGTCGATATAAGTATTACGTTGATCAAAATCATAGACCTCTGAAATTTTCAGTTGGTGACTAGGTATTCTTGAAGGTTTCACCCTAGTTGGTCATTGACGACTTGTTATGGAATCTTTGGTGAGACCCTACTGGGATTTTTAGTTCACACCCTACATGTGCCTTCAGGTGTTTGTAGATCATCTCCTTCCAGGTTTGAGCAAGGGGAAAATATATCTTGGAGGTGGATCCAGCTATTGAATTACTTTGGTTATAGTGATTTGGTATGGTTTATGACTTGTTGACTTTTGGTACATTTATCCCAGTGGATTTTATTTTGTTATGCATACTATCTTGTTTCTTTTCTTCCACATTTTTTGTGGAAAAATCATTCCCAATTTCATGTTGTGTGATTTCAGGTTCAAGTCACCGACCCATGAGGATTGGGAATGCCCTTCAAGCTATGTTAGGGCTAGCTCGTTTATCGGGTTACTAGGGTAATCAGGTTGGTTCATAACAATTGATCTGCCTATTGTCTAGCATGTATTACATTCTTCATGTTATGGAATGTTTACTCCCTTACTGGGCTTTATAGATCACCCCTTTCTTATGTATGTTCCTAGGTTATCCCATGCAGTGTTAAGTAAGAAGGAATAATATGATCATGTTAAGGAATTTTTCAATAAAGATGTTTTATTCCCTATTTTAAGTTGTTTTGTAATGAACCTATTTCCCAAAGACACTAGACTTATCAATCTTCTGGTTTGTATTATGTGTACTTTTATGTAATAAATTTTGAATTAATTTATAATAAATAGAATGGTTTTTATAGGTTCAAGTCTATGGTATGAGTTTTTTGTCTAATATGGACCCTCGTAGATTAGATGGTGGTTCTCGTGATGAGACTTTTTTAGGGATCGATAGGTCGGTGGTATAGTTTTAAGGCATGGATCCGTTACGAGGAAACTCTCCCATAGATTGAGTTCAAGCACCTCTTTTGAGAGTAATTCTCAGTGACTCTGAGATCAGTAAGCATTCAAGAGATTCTTTGGTTTCATCAAGGTAGCATGTTCGTGGTTGAGTATGTGTCAAGGTTTACTAACCTCATGCGATAATCTCAGTACATGGTTCATGAAGAGTATTTTCAGTCAATTATGTCTATGAAAGGTCTACATGGAGATATTAAATCCAGAGTTATACCCCTTTTCATCACGTCCTATGTCAGGGTACTATATCATGACTTTATGGTAGATGACTTTTTGTAAGAGTGGTTAGATTTGGTAGGTGCTGGTAGCAGTCACATGGGAGTAGAGACTTCAGTGGTTGGTGGATGAAATTGGGCTTTAGGTTTGCGACATTCAAAGTTTCGGAATATCTATTATTATAATATATGGTACCTACACCAGGGTTCTTATATATATTCTAGTCATCTGAGGGGGACATGATGTTAATCCCTTGATGGGTGAGGCCATGTAACCTGAGATTGTCTAGTCTATTTTGTGGTAGTGGATAGGCATACTATGGATTGGCCATCAAGGAAGAGGCAATAGTGTGAGAAGGAGGAACTTCAAGGAGACAAATTTGGTAGAGGATTTTGGAGATAATTTGGATTTGGTTGATGTTATGATTTAATTCTACCCCCGCCACCTCTAGGTGGATCCCATCAGGTTTAGGGAGTTGGTGGTCATAAACATGGCTAGTTTTAAACAATTTAGAATTATGACCTAGAGTATCCTATAAAGATTCATGGTATGATATGTGTCTTATCTAACTTAGCTTCAGTTTTTATAGACATAAGTATGATATATTCCATTTTTCTCTTATCCCTTTTTTGAGAACTGAAGATTCTAGCAGAGCCTATAGCCCAACCTTTACGGGCAGAGACTCCTACTAGAGGAGATTTTGCAATCAAAATTTTCTATTAGTAGTGTTCTTTTTCATTTATAGGGGTGATATTTTCATGGGAAATTTTTATATATGTGATGAAGCCATATGGTGTCATTATTAAAATAGACTATTTATCAATCATCTATTCCCATATTGATTTTTTCCACTGGAGGATTTGGTGGACCCGAGAATAAGGGTCGAGATTCTATTTCACTTGAGAGAAGGTGTTCCAAGAAGAGAAGGTTGGTTTTGTGTGAAATAGGTTACATCCAATCCCACATCATTTTCCTAGATTTTTCCTTGGTATAACCGACTCTACAAATTTTCAATTTTCAATTTCTATAGTAATAGTGGAGTACTCAAATTTATTCCCTAGGATGTACTTGATTTACCTCATCACCGTTAGGTCAACTTTTGTACTGATTTACACCCAAGTACCACTATGATATCTACATTATCATATCAGATGGATCCCTCCAATATTTTAGAGCTAAAGGTACAATTAGAGGACCTTTAGAGAAAAATATTAATCAAACCCATTGTGTCCCTCTGGGCATCTTTGATATTATTCACCAAGAAAGAAAATGGGATCCAAGGGTTGTGTTTCAATTATCATAACCTAAATTAGGTGACCATCAAGAATATATATCTACTATAAAGTATAAATGATCTCTTTGATCAGTAGAGAAGGTTTAAGTGTTCCTCAAATATTGACCTAAAATTTGGGTGCCACTAGTTGTGGCCATGTGATGAAGATATACCAAAGATGGTATTCCAATTTCTTTACAATCATTATGTGTACTGGGTAATTCCCTTTGGAAAAAATAATTCCATAGTGGTGTTTATGGGGATCATGAATCAAATATTTTAGTCTTTCCTTGACTGATTTGTGGTCGTATTTATCGATGACATTCTCAATTACTCATCATCAGAGGCTAAGCATGTAGAGCATTTAAGGAAGGTCCTGAATATAATTTGATATCATCATCTATATGTAAATATCTCAAAATGGCATATTTTAGATTAGATATGTCCACTTTCTAGGAAATGTCATCTTTGAGGAGGGTGTTGTGATAGACCCAAAGAATTTTGAGGCAATTCTTACTTGGGATCCACCTGAGATCATGTTAGAGGTGCGAAACTCCCTTAGGTTGACTATATATTATTAAATATTCATTCCAGACTTCTCTAGGATTGCGACTCCTTTGACTTCCTTGACTCATAAGGGGAATCCTTTTCTCAGTTTAGAGAAGTGTTATAATTCCTTTGAGGAGTTGTGGCGAAGGTTGATAAGCACTCCCATCCTAAGGTTTCCAAAAGATGGGGGTTGACTATATAGTTCTCTATAATTCCTATTGAGTAGGAATCCGGTGTGTGTTAATGAAGATGAAATCAATGATAGCTTACGAGTCTAGAAAGGTGATAACCCATGATCATAACTACACAACCTATGACTTGGAACTGGAAACTATAGTGTTTTACCTAAATACTTGGCAACATTATCTTATAAGTAATCAATTTTTAGTGTTCTCAGATTATAAGAGTCTTGGGTACATCTTCATGAAAAGTGGTTTCAACCTGATATTGAGGAGATGTATGGAGTTTTTCTAGGATTATGACTTTGATACAGTCTATATTCTAGGTAAAGGGAATTTGGTAGAAAATGATTTTAGTAGGAAGTTTTTCTTGGTTTTTAGCTGAGACATCAGAGAAAATGGAGTCATTAAAATTATCCTTGGTGGATGGGGAAGGAGAATCATGCCTCTGATCCATGGTGGTGACCCCCCACACTTTTATAGTGCTTAAGGGAAGCACAACTTAGTGATGATGACTGTGAGTTATTGTCTAATCAGATATTAACATGACATGATCGTGATTTATTCTTTGAAGGTGGGGAGCACATTATCCCCTTCTGAGTGTGGACTGTGGTTGCACTCATACTTTTAGAGGAGGTTATAAGAGAGTTCCTATATCTCCCTAAATATTATATCCTGGTGTGATAAAAATGTACCAGGATCTATGGCGGTAGTTTTGGTGGCCAGTGATAAAGAGGAGAGTTACAGAGTTTTTCTCCTGATGCCTTACCAGTTATCAAGTAAAGGTTGATCATTATGTTTTGATAGGTTTCATATAATTCATTGAGGTTCTAGAGTATAAATGGGATAGCATATATATGGATTTCTTGATGGGGTTTCCATAGAAATTCAAGTGTCACAACACCATATGGGTGATCAGCAATCAACTCACTAGGTCATCTAATTTTTTTCCATCAAGGAGAAAAGTTCAGCGGAGAGTCTGGGATGCTTGTACATGCAGGAGATCATCTAATTTCATGGAATACCCTTAAAAATTATCTCTGATCATGAATGTCAATTTATGTATTGGTTTTGGAGAGGTTTACAAGAGGCTTTTGATACTCAATTGTGGATGAGCATAGATTTTTACCCATAGGCCGATATCTAGACTAAGAGGAATATTCATATCATAGAGGGTATGCAAAAAATTTTTGTTTTGGATTTCAGTCAGATTTGGGAGGACCATTTTCCACTAATGGAGTTTGTATATAACAAAATATATCACTCTATGATTATAATGGTATTATTCAAGGCCCTTTATGGGAGATCATATAGGTCAACTTTGTTCTGGTATGAGTTGGGGGAGTTATCACTCATGGTATCGGAGTTGGTTTAGTAAACTATTGAGAAGTTGTATATTATTCAATAACATTTGAAGATGGTGCATATCCATAAAAATTCCTATACAGATGTTTGATGGATTCCCTTAGAAATTGAGGAGGATGATCATGTGTTCCTAAAGGTCTCACCACAGTATGACTTATGAAGATTTGGATGAGGTGTAAAACTATCTCTTAGATACATCATCCCATTTAAAATTATGAAATGGGTGGTAAAGGCCACTTATCATTTAGACATACCCCCACAATTTTTCCAAGTTCATGATGTCTTCCATGATTCACAAATAAAAAGATATGTGCATGATCTGATGTATGTTATTGACTAGGGAAATATGAACATTGAGTAAGGAGAAACCCTTGTGGATTACCGGTGGTAATTGAGGATTGATAATATAGGATCCTTTAAGTTTGAGTGATTCCACTAGTTTGTTTCCTATGGAAGTACTAGGATCTCCATGAGAGCTCATGGGAGCATGAAAACTAGATGTGTGATTAGTACCCTCATATTTTTTAGTGTGTTTTTCTTTTAGGGTAAAATCTATAAATGTGAGAAGAATTTAACAACCCTGGTTTTTGTATTTGGACCCTTGGAACATTCCTATAAATTCCCCCAAATATTATTTTGGAAAGGGCATGATTATCGAGCGTCGTTTGAACTTTTACAAAAAGTATTTAAATTTATTTAAATATTTATTGTACTCACATGTGATTTATTCAATAAATTATAATTGGGACCACATATGAGGAAAATGAGACTTTTGTTGATTCTATAATGTGGTATTTACCCTAACAACAGCATAAATATCATTCTCATTGGGTTTTAGGAAGATGTGTAGTTGCGAGATGGAATAAAATGGATAAATTGAATTATTTATTTTATTTATTTAATTTTTCATTAACATAGTAAGTTATTATTTATATATATTTATGGATAATACCTAGGTTTAGTCACCTAGACCTATATATTTTTGTAGAGTGATAAATATAATCTTTTAGTAAACATTGATGTTGGCAGATGACTTGGGATAAGGGAATCACCAGTGATGAAAAAATGAGTTTCTATTCTCCGCATATCAATCATGAATCTTCATGGAGTTAATGATAAATATAGAGGATTATTTGATGATTTTGTTGGAGAACATGTTATTTATCAATGATCAAACCATTCTTGATGTAAGGATTTGTTTAATGATTGTGTCCATGTTTTCCCATTTTGTTGAAATTATGGACTAACACCTAAAAACTAATATGGAAATCATTAATTTCCAAGACTATTTAATTCATTATTTTTATTTGGTTTTATTATTAATGATCATCATTAATATTACATCAATTAATGGTGTCCAAAATGAACATGGACATCAATCATTCCTCATAATGGTGCTTTATGGTTTTCTCCCTTCATTTTATGTGCCTTCATCATCAATATTTGTTTGACCAGTGATTCGATGGTTTCTAAGAACCAAATTTATTGTGTGGAAATTATTTGTTTCCATTAACTTATTTTATGGGTTTTCATGATTGATTATGGGATGAAGGAGGATTGATGATCATGGTAGGAATTAGAGGATGAATCAGGGATGAAGATTTTGTGAACCGATGCATGAAAATATTAATGGGAGGTGACAGTGATCGATTTTTCAGTAAAGAATGGATAGAATCTGACTTTTAGTAAGGTATTTATGATGGAAAAATCAATTAGTGAGTTATTTTAGAAAGAATCATTATGGAAATGGTGAATGAGGCTTAATGATCGGAAGATGAATCACAAGGGTGAGTTTATGGAAATTTCATGACTACATTGTGTGTTGTTCGGAAGAGCACACATTGTGTATCTCATTATACAACACTAGGGTTTAAGTTGGAGTTAAATATCATGCGGTTGTGTGACTGAGTCACACACCATGTGAACCCTACATGGCTAAGTTAGAATGTATCGATTACATGCACAAGGACCTGTGTGGACCCAAACATCATGTGTTCTAGGCCACACCCCATGTATCTTCAATTAAACATGGATTGGGTAAATGGGGTACACATAGATTACCCCCATAGAGATGACACATTATGTGATCATACTACATTTCAACTAGTCAGGAAGAGACACACCATATAATATGATAGAACATAACCAGGTGGTCAACTTGGGACAACACATCGTGTACCCTTAATATATGCTGTGTACTCCCTTTTTAACTAGGATAATTTAGTAAAATATAGATTTTCCCCTATTTATTCCCAAGTGGAGTTAATATCTAACATGTTGGGACTAGGATCCTCCTGGTGAGTGTTATTTTACCCATGTGATCATGGGGTTAGTATCCTCTACCTATGAAATCAAATAGAGTCTGGTATTTCACCCAAATACATGGGGTAGGGATCCTCTATCCATGGAGTTGGTATAAAGTTAATCTATAGAGCTTGGATGGGACAAGGATCCTCCACTATAGTTGTGATTTCACCCATAAGAATGGGTAAGGGATCCTTTAACATCATCTGATGGAATGACTATGAGTTTTTAGATAATTTTAGATCAAAAGCTATGGATGCTGAGTTTTTTGGATGGATATGAGTTTTTTACTATACTATGGGAGGTGTATCCTCCTATGAGCATATATGGGGTTACTCTTTTCCATTTACCTCTTGGTTGTAGATTTTAACTGACACATTTTCATTGATGCAATATTTTTTAGTGATTTCATGATATCCTTGTAGTTATATATATACTCACCCCTATGTGGGATCTTCCCACACATATCGTGTCTTATACATACAACTGGTTATACGATGGAGATCATAGGGGCCTAGTGTGGGTAGTGCTTTGTGACATTTGGCGGTGGTGGTAGTGGGACATGTGGTCAAATTGGTGGTTGTGTTCAGAGACTATTTCCAATCGTCTTGTATAGTTGGAACTACTTATTGGTTGTGGGCCTATATTTTTTCCTCTTTACTTTGACTATGTATTTTTGCACTCGGTTGTGGGGATCTATAACTTATACATGAATTTATCATTCTAGTTTTTTTATTTTATGAATTAATCTGGTGTGTATGAAGATTTGTGCACATGTGTATAGGTATATTAGGATAAGGCCTCCCATATGTGTGATATTATTACTCGATGATAATCACCATCCCTTGGTCTATTGGAGGTAGTCCTGGGATGTCACTTAAGGAATGTCTCCAGCCTGATAGGGGTCCCAATAAGTTGGGATATGACATTTTCATTTTTTCTCTATCCCTTCAACAAAGAGTCTCTAGTTCTGAATTTAAAAGAGAAACCATTTTTATGGAATGTGACTTCACTTCCAGAGTAACAAAATTTGAATCACAATGTGAAGATTATTTTATAGGACATATATATAGAGAACTTATGTATTCTTTTTTATGTATCCAATAATTCTTGTTTTCTACTTCCTTTTATTTTGAATGTTACATCATTACTGAATATCATTGTACCATCAACATGACACTTCACATTCTTTAAGATATTTAAAGTGTCGATCATGTGGGATGAATACCCACTATCAATGATCTATATGCTATTATTTTTGGTTTATTTGAGTGAAATCTCCACTAATATGGCCTTCTCATTCTTCCTCTTCTTCTTCCAAGAGATTTATGATTGAGTTAAGGCATAGGGTGGTCTCTCCTCAATTTCTTCATAATTTACTATGAGATCATATTCATCTTCATCCAAAGGATATAAGTTGTTTTGTAAAGGAAGTTTGTATGGTTGTTCATCTAACTATCTTCTTTGGATCCCATTGAAGTAAGTTTGATTCCTATATTGCATCTAATTTATTTCCCTCTGACTAAAGTTATATTAGTTATAGAAATATCCATAAAATGTTTTTGTCTTCGAGATTTAGAATATGGTATCATCCTTTATTGTTGAATCTTAGGATCTTTACTTCTCAAATAGTATTATGCTTCCATGCACTAGGATAGGGTATGTCCAATAAAGCTATATAATTGGCATTTCATCAAAGTAAAAAATATTTCTATCTCTTCTGTCCACATGTTTCCTACTTTGTATTAGTTTCTTGACTATTTAGTTTACCTTGGTGCTTGAGTTTTTTCACCAATTATCTGATTTATCTTTTTTTGTATAATAGTTTCATGATCTTTGGATGTATTAGCTTCACATATAAGCCCAAACTTGACTATAATCCTAGGTTTACGTTCATTTATGATATCAATATCTTACATTCCCATTCCTAGAATTTATATCAATTCTTTATTAGAAAATTTCTGGAATTTCTTCTTATTCTTATTTTCACCCTCCATATTTTCTTTAATTTAAAAATTATTCTAAAAAGATATAACTTCTTCGAGAGAGATTTTAATATCTTCCTTATTTCTTCCAATTAGATATTTTTATCATCAATTATTTTAGCTTGTTCTATGATTTTAACCTAAAAACAATAACTTACTTAGATTTAGATTGAGGGATCCAAAGCTCTTTCAATATCCTCTCTAGATAAGTAATTTTTTATTCTAGTTGAAAATCATATAGGGTTGGTTCTTTTATAAATCCACCTATATTTAAGTTTTACTGAATTGAATATCAAACTCTATAAGATCTCCTTCTATTTTGACTTTCAATTTAACAACCCCCTCATGTTGATCCTATTTCTCATCTTCATACCATTTTTATCATAACAAATACCACATTAGAGATGAACTAAACATTATTATCTTTAATGCAACTTTTATCTTATACTTCTACTTTAATCAATTTATTTTTCTATTGAAACCCTTTTCTAGTTGAAATTATATATTTAAAATTTTATCTTGGAGGAAACATTATCAGCGGTGTTGAGGCTACCTCATCTTCAACTCTATAATATTCTTTCCTTAGGAATATTGTTGTGATACACCCAACCATTCCACAATTAAAACAATAAAATAGTAGTTTTATTTCATATATTCCTTTTCCTCACTTGAATTTCTTAGGAAAATTTTAAATTCATCACTAATATATTCTTAATTGTTTCCATCTTAAATCTCAAATTTATCCATGGATTTTAAAGAAATGTATTTTGATGATTTCCCTAATGTTCTCAAAAGTTCTAATCTCATATCATAAGACACCATATTACTATGGATATCATCAATGGAAATTTCAATTAGGTATTGTTATTTTAGGGAAGGCACCTTGCAATTATGTAAGGGTGGTAGTCTTATAAGAATATTTTTCATGATATCAACATCTTTCATCTAATCACTATGTCCATGAATAGATCCCACAACATCTATAATTTGATTGAAGAAAAAATTAATGTTCTCATTTAGGATAATTTTCAAATCATTGAATTTGTTTTGAAACACTTGAAACTTATCTTCATTCACCTTATTGTCTTCATTATAAATATTAGTCAACTTTTCTTAAATTGATTTTTCTTATGTGTAATCCATTAATTTCATATATATCTTATAAGATGAGGCTCTAGATTAATAATTTTTATCCTTAACATAAGCATAAAATAGTTTCTTATCTGCTTTAGTCATTAAAATTCCTATAGTGTCGCTGACCTATATTCCATGTAAGAAATGGTGAAAACTTCAAGTCTGAGAGATCATAAATGATATCTCATGTGATTCCTCCACATCCAAAATTTATATCCATTGAACAAAGGAACTACTTTTTAATTAGACATATTTTCTATATCAGTATGATTTTTAAATAAAAATCCATCATGAAAAAACATTGTGGATCTGATACCACCCATGGCCCCAATACACCTTAAAATGTGGGTGAATTAGGGTTTTTTATTCTTATTTTATTTCTAGTGGATCTCGTTCTTATTTTATCAAGGACATGAAAAACATATCAATCATCATACAACCATAGTATTAAAATGTAGAAAATAATGTAGGGAAATTTGGTTTTTAATATGTGCACCACTAAAGCCTAGTTCAAGGAGAATATTCCAATGGTGTGTCAATATACCAGATTTTAACACAATGAACTGTGAGTGTTACAAAAGTTTCAAAAGGGAACACTATCAATCTAGGTGAAATCCCTCTTCTTATCACTATGTGTATTACTTTTAGAAAAGTAATATAGAAGATATGTGATATTATAATATCTTACAACGATTATTCAAAAGATGAATGTCACTTTCCCCAAAAAAGTTTTTTTAATATGCTACAACTCCTTCTTTAAGTTTTGATCTTAAATGGAACTTTTTTTTAACTATTTGTTTTTTAGATATTTCATTTATATATATTTTTTATCTTATTGTGAAAGAGATATATATAAAATGTGACATCTCCACACATTATATAACGACCCATACTTTACATACATTGTTAGTACTTCAAAATTGAAGTACACTTATTACAACATATAACAAAACCATGAAAGGACCGTATAGGTATAGTGTCTTTAGAAACTAGGAAACATAAACAACTGGTTTATAAAGAATCTACACTGTCTCCCATTTATTTGATCAAATCTATAGTCCCTTTTGGAATATATTACTTAATAACCTTCTTCCTGACTTGGGGAAAGAAAACATACAAAAGGGTGAGATCAAATGCTCAGTAAGGGTAAACAAAATAAATATCAATCACATCATATTTATAAGAACATAACATTTTGTAAATCTTACCCTGCAAAAGAGATCATAATTTCATAACATGGGATAAATCATGGTAGTGAAATGTAATCACAATAATCATAACTTAAAACATGAAGCTTTGTGGAATACACACATAATCATAGATAATCATTTCTTATTAGTCAAGACTCATTTCCAAGACTATCTTAGTGGACAAAGTCCATTTCTGAACCGAGTTCACTCCTCGTTTCAGTCCTGTTTCACTGAATCGGTTTAACTTTCTGTTCCATCCATGTCTATCTCATGAGATATAAAATCTTTACCCAATGCATTTGAGGTAGATATAGGTCCCACCCATCTCATAATTATACCATTCTTATGTGTGCCACAAAATCATAAATCATACATCATTGCATAACCCATGTAATAAAAATGGGATTCTTAAACATCATGAAATCATAAAACAATTCATATAGGATAAAGGAATTCATAAAAATAATTTCATCACAACATAATCAAATCAATGTAATAATAATAGGGATATAAATAGAACCCTATATTATCTTAGATGGAAAATAATTTTGATAAAACACTTGAACTCCATTCTTGAGGAAAATATCCTTTCTACTTTAAATTTTTTTCCTTTCTTAACATGTCATACAATTTTAAACTAGAAGAAGTTGATTAAAAATAAACTTGAAAACTTGTAAAGGAATCTTCTTGGAAATAATGTTTTAAAAATCCATTCATGTCGTATAAGTTAAAAAAACATTCTTCTTGTACTTTTGTCAGAAAAGTCAAAAAGTACCTCGTACAAAAAACGACAAAAGATTCCTTTGATATCTTTTACTAAAAAGTCACCGAAGGGTAAAATTGGATTAAAACAATTGTAGGTGTATGGAAATAATATTACATATTGAGAAAACATGGATGTGGATGATAAAATACACCCCAGTAAATTCCAAAGTATAAACAATCTTGGATAAAAATGAGATTGTGATATTTTCCCTTACCTTAGGTCCGATTTGCTTCCTAAGTGTCCGAACCTCATGTATAATTATTTAAATAATGTTATTGACTTATTCCAGAATCATAATTATTGTTATGATATCATATATGGTCATATTCTTAGCTTCTTATTAGTAATATTTCATTACTACTTGTTATTCGAGTGTTTATTACTTTTTGTTCTTATGCGTGTTTTGTCGAATAAATTCTTATTCTTATTTTTAGGTTATAGATACCTCATTTACAGAATGGTATTAGTGTAATATATATCATATTAATTCATTCAATTCATTTATATAATCATTATGCAATGAAGATCATGTAGAATGAGTCACATCACATCGTGGAGATGGTATTCCGTACGTACGTACAAGCGATGATATCGTTCCAATGATCGTGTAATTATATTGGAGTGTATGTATACTATTTCAGAATCAATACCACTTTACAATAATCATATATAGTTATTTATTTTCACCATTATACCCATCCGAGTAAGGTGGTGGTGGAAAATAGATTACAGCACGACGTGGAGACGGTATTCCGTACGTACGCACGCGCAGTGATTTCGTTTTTCATAGGATGGATAGATGGTGAAATAGGGTTGTTTCTTACTTATAATAATATATCAGTATATGAGTGATACTGATGTTATTAATTCATAATTAAACAACTCAATAATAAGAAGTGGAAGAAGAAATAAAGTTGAAATAATCGGTAACGGACATTACCTCTTCTTTGAAGCGCCTCTTTGAGACCTCCTTTTAGGGCACTGAAATTGGTCTTTGAAGAAGACCAGGACCTCTAGGATGTTTTTAGGGAAGTGGAGAAGAGAATTTGGCAGGGGTTGGACGAGATTGAAGGCTCAAAGTGGTGTGAGGAAGAGAGGGAGGAGGTGCCCTTTTATAAGGGAGGAGAGGGGCACATTTGAAAAAACTAAACATATTATTTTATTATAAAGTCATATTCGGTTTTAAATAGCTCCAAATTGATTTATTTAGAAGCTAAGGTGGGGATGGGTCGAAATAATCTCATGAAATAGAATTTGTACAAGTTTAGGTTACTATTTTAACCTTATCATTTGGATTTAACTTTAAGTTAGATAATTTTACTTTTACCCTGT
Source organism: Viscum album (assembly GCA_963277665.1). NCBI lineage: Eukaryota > Viridiplantae > Streptophyta > Magnoliopsida > Santalales > Viscaceae > Viscum > Viscum album. Next base: position 394,924,391 of record OY728158.1, read on the forward strand.
CTTTTTGTGTTCTTACACTATAAGGTTAATAAACTTATTATAACAAGCAAAAAACCCCCCAAGTTGTTTATTATTAATATATATAACCTTATATAAGTTATTTTTCCGAACCTTAGATTTTCAGGAATAAAATAAAAATTAATAATATAATATTTGTTTTAAAAACTATTTTATGTCAATTTTGACACTATTTCGTAATTGATTTTTGTGAAACTCATAACAGAATTATTAGTTATAAAAAAGTTAATTAACTAAATACTAACATGTCATATTAACCTAGAAAATTAGTTTAATTCATAAAAAGTCTCAAATTACATTTATTTAGGTATTTATAACATCAATTATGTCAATATTTCATTAATAAGATAATTACTTCATCATATTTGTGTCATAAATAAATTAAATTATTTAATGTCTAAAAATTAAAAATAAAATACCATTATGTAGGAAATCTTTTTATCTTTCTAATTCATATTTATAGTCTAATTTATCTTATGTATAACCCTATATTAAAAATAATTTACTTATTAAACTTTGATTTTAACTATTTAAACCCTTCTTTAAATAAATTAATATTAAATGTCCTAATCTAATCCAAGTGGGTCTAAATGGTCATATTTTATTCCTAAGGTTGTTTATAGTCTAAGTAAACTTATCCAATAGAATTAGGACATGTGTTAGGGTAATAATAATATCATTTTACACTTAATTACCCTATTTACTTTTAACCGTGGTAAAAAAAAGTAAAAAGTTACTATTCACCAAAAATTATTTTCATATCATTGAACCACATTTTACTTACTGAAATCAATCGTGTCTCTCAGATTTTTGAAATTCTACTCACAGAAGCGGTAAAATTAAGTTTTATGTAAATTTGGAAATTCTCCTAGGAGGTGGGTAAAAGACGGTGAAAAGTTCAATAAAATTTTTATATATCTAAAATTATTATAAAATTACTCCAATGAATTACATTGAACTTATATAGGTATTATGTATCAAATTTTAACTAAAATAAATTTAAATAAAATAAATAACTATTTAAATAATAAGTCGGTTTTTAAATAGTAACCCAGTGTTTTCACTATTCATCAAAAATTGAAAGTTTCCAGAAAAATACCAAAATTTCACCCTTGGCTAATTTCGATATTCCGAATCCAAAAACGAAGTTCATTTTGAAAAATAAAATTTACAAAATTTCAAAAAGTGGTTATTACTATTCATAATGGCTAGTTTTAATAATATTTTAATAGCGTATCGTTGTTTAGTGAAACTCGGTATTGCGTACGACGCACGCTATCAAGGAAGGTCATGATTTCGTGTAAAGAAAGCCAATCTAGTGTTGTGTGTAGTGAAATATTCCTTTGATGATGTATATAACATAAAAACAAAATATTTCTTATAAAAGTCTCGAGTGTTACATTCTACCACCCTTAAAATGAATTTCGCCCTTGAAATTCGTCACTTGTAACAAATAGATGAGGATACATCTCCCTCATCATATCCTCAAGCTCCCATGTAGCTTCTTCTAATTGGTGGTTCCTACATACAACTTTCACCAAGCGAGTGGTCTTGTTCCGTAGTACTTTTTCACTACGATCAAGAATCTCTATCGGCTGTTCTTCATAAGAAAGATCTTGTTCCAGCGGTACAAATTCTGAGCTGAGTACATGTGAAGCATCAGGTATGTACTTTCTCAGGAGAGATATATAGAACACATCGTGAACTTGAGAGATATTCATTGGAAGCGCCAATCGGTAAGCTACCTTCCCAACACGATCCAGAATTTCAAAAGGACCGATATATCTGGGGCTCAACTTTCCCTTCTTTCCAAATCTCATGACCCTCTTCCAAGGAGATATTCGTAAGAACACTTTATCACCCACTTCAAACTCTAAGTCTTTTCTTAGGTTGTCGGCATAACTTTTTTGTCGACTCTGAGCTGCTCTTATGTGTTGTTGAATAGATCAGACCTTTTCTGCCATCTCATCAACAAGATCAGGTCCTAATAGCTTTCTTTCCCCAACTTCATCCCAGCAAGTTGGAGTTCTACATTTCTTTCCATAGAGAGCTTCACAAGGAGCCATATGAATACTGGAGTGAAAGCTATTATTATAAGAAACTTTCACCAAAGGTAGGTGTTGACCCCAACCACCTTTGAAATCCATATAGTAAGCTCTCAAAATATCTTCTAGAGTTTGAATTGTCCTCTTAGACCGACCGTCTGTCTGAGGATGATAAGCAGTGCTGAAACTCAACTCTGTATCTAGAGTATGCTGAAGACTTTGCCAGAACTTTGAGGTAAACCTCAGATCCTGATCAGATATAATGGAAAGTGGTACTCCATGCAATCTTACCACTTCCTTTACATATATCCTGGAAAGCTGATCTAGAGAGAAATCCTCTCTAATAGCAATGAAGTGTGCAGACTTTGTAAGACGATCAACTATGACCCAGATAGAATTATTACCTTTGGATGTTTTAGGAAGTCCTGTGACAATTTCCATAGTGATGTTTTCCCATTTCCATTCGGGTATGGTAATGGTTGTAACATCCCCTTAGACTTCTGTCTCTCAGCTTTAACTTGCTGACAAACCAAGCATCGAGAGACATATTCATCAACATCTCTTTTCATGTCATCCCACCAGAAGTACTCTTTCAGGTACCTATACATATTCGTGCTTCTAGGATGAATAGAGAATGAAGAACTATGAGCCTCATCCAGTAGCTCCTTCTTTAATTCGGGGATGGGAGGAACACAAACCCGATTTCTGAACTTTATTATTCCATGACAATCAAGGTTGAATTCAGGAACATTTCTCACCTTCTTTTGTAACTCTACATCTTCTTTCTGTGCCTCTTTAATCTTAACATGTATAGATGGTTGAACATTCATTTGAGAAAGGTACGATTTTTCCCCTTTCATTATAATTCCAAGATCCATCCTTTGTAAATCCATAAATATTGGATCTTTTGTGATCCTCATCATGGATAAACTGGCATGGTCTTGTCGACTTAATGCATCTTCCACCTTGTTTTCTTTCCCAGGGTGGTAATGAATTGAGCAGTCGTAATCCTTAATCAGCTCTAACCATATTCTTTGGCGCATATTCAGCTCCTTTTGTGTGAAAATATACTTTAAACTTTTATGATTAGTATAAATGTCACACCTTTCTCCATAAAGATAATGCCTCCAAATATTTAATGCAAAGATTACCGCAGCTAACTCCAAATCATGAGTTGGGTAATTTTGCTCATGGATTTTCAACTGTCGTGAGGCATAAGCTATCACCATATCATTTTTCATAATAACACACCCCAATCTCTTCTTGGATGCATCACTTTAGATCACAAACCTTTCTCTACTGTAAGGAAATGTGAGCATAGGTGCACTGGATAACCTTCTTTTCAACTCCTTGAAATTATCTTCACATTCCTCCGTCCAAACAAACTTAACTCCTTTCCGAGTCAACCTGGTGAGTGGATTAGATAATCGTGAAAAATCTTTCACAAAACGTCGATAATATCCAGCCAAACCAAGAAAAATTCGGCTCTCAGTTACTATTGTTGGTCTCGACCATCTTTCGATAACCTCTATTTTTGCTGGATCCACAGATATCCCCTCTTTTGAGATTATGTGACCCAAAAATGAAACTTTTTGAAGCCAAAATTCACACTTAGTAAATTTGGCATAAAGCTTCTCCTTTCTCAGGGTCTTCAATATAATTCTCAAGTGATCTTCACGTTCTTACTTTCTATTTGAATAGACAATAATATCGTCTATAAAGACTACCACAAACTGATCAAGATAGTGTCTAAAGACTCTATTCATCAGATCCATGAAGATAGCAGGGGCATTAGTAAGACCAAATGGCATCACTATAAATTCATAGTGTCCATACCTTGTACGGAAAGCCGTCTTTGGTATATCCTCCCTTTTGACCCTTAATTAATGATACCCTGAACGAAGATCAATCTTGGAAAAGGATTGAGCTCCGCGTAGTTGGTAAAATAGGTCATCAATGCATGAGAGAGGATATTTTTTCTTGATAGTGATCTTGTTAAGTTCTCGATAATCAATGCAGAGTCTCATTGATCCGTCTTTCTTCTTAACAAATAGAACAGGTGCTCCCCAAGGTGACACACTAGGGCGTATGAATCCTTTATCAAGATTCTCTTGGAGTTTCTTCTTCAATTCCTGTAACTCAATTGGGGCCATTCTATAAGGTGTCTTTTAAATAGGAAAAGCACCCGGTACGAGTTCTATTGAAAACTCTACTTCATGATTTGGTGGAAGACCCAGCAATTCCTCCGGAAAGACATCATCAAACTCTCGTACAATGGGCATATTCTTAATCGTGAGTTTCTCTCCAACCATTTGAGATAAATAACCCTCATTTAGTGGAATCAAGACCCATAAGATAGAAGAAATTTCCACTGGAAGGTTATGTTCATCCTTGCATCGATAGACGATCATAGATTGATCTGGAATATGAAATGTGACTTCCCTTCTTTGGAAATTGATATGAGATCCATATAAAAAAGCCAATCCATGCCAAGAATCACATCAAATTCCACTATTGGAAGTATCACAAGATTTGCAGGAAGCACTTTCCCACAAACTTCAATCGGAGAAGAATTATAAACTTTTGATGTGACTGTTGTTCCATTAGGAGTTGTTACAACCAACTCAACATCTAATTGTTGAGGTAATACAACAATACCCATAGAAAATTATTCAGAAATAAAAGAGTGGGTGGATCCAGAATCAAATAAAACATTTTCTACTTTAGAGTGGATGGTAAGTGTACCTTTCACCACTTCGTTGTCGTACTCCACATCGCCGATAGTAACTGCATGTGACTTTCCTTTGTCTTTGGCCTTAAGAGTTTGTTGACGTCGATCATCATCATCAACCCTTGGATTTGGGCATTGATTGGCATAATGCCCCATCTCCTTGCACTTGAAATATTGAAGTATATTAGGTTCATTTTGTGTATCCCTTCCTTTTTTTGCATCATTAGACATATTCTTCCCATTATTTCGACATTCAATTGCCCGATGACCTTCTTTTCCACACTTAAAACATTTTCTTGTCCCCTTAAGAAAATTTCCTCCATGTTTCTTTCCACACTTTGAGAATAAGGGAAACTCATCTTCTTTTCAGTGTGGTCTTTAGATTTTCCTTTGAATTCCATTTTCCTCTTCTTATCAAACCCATGTGACTGATGGGTTACACCAATCTCCATCTCAACTTTGGGAGAACATCAAACGATTTCCTCGTAGCTATTGAAGTCCCTTATGGCTAACGCCCTTCGAAGACTTGGTTTTAAGCCACTAAAGAATCGATCGATCTTACTCTCAGGTTGGATAATAATACCAGAAGCGTAACTTGCAAGTCTTGTAAAATTTTCTTCATAGGTACCAACAGATTCATCATCCTTTTGTTTCAGTTCAAGAAACTCCTTCTCCATCTTGTTCGAAGAATACGAGGGAAGTACTTATTGAAAAATAAGTTCTTGAACTCGTCCCATTCCATGGACTCAATTTCATCTCTTGGCCTCATATTCTTGATAATATTCCACCATTGATCAGCATCACCTTCCAAACGATACACTACTAAGATAACTTTATCATGTTCAGAACATTGAAGAACTAAAAATATCTTTTCAGTAGTACTGATCCATTGTTCAGCAACTAATGGATCAGTAGACCCGCTGAATGAAGGTGGACACTGTCTCATGAAGCATTCAATAGAATGTTGCTCCTTACTTTGCTCGTTTGGAAGTCCTAAATGATTCATAGCTTGAGAAAGTTGTGTGAGCATGGCTACAAGATTTTGCATTCCAGCTCCCATAATGTTTGGTTGCTCAGGGGGACAATCATTGCATTGCCCATCGCATTCCGCATTAACACAGTTCCTTCGGGTTCCAGCCATTGACTAAAACCAAGAAGAATAGTGTGAGAAACGCTAATTATAATAGGAAAACCACATAACCAAGAATAAAATTTCACACTTAAGGTCTTATCCTAGGTTATTAATGGCCATTTCTAAAACACTAAGATTGTGTTCTATGCTTAGACATATCCTTAGGTTTCTTACTAAGGTTTTCACATCCTAGTTTCCAAAGGTTGACTATACCTTTCCTCTGATACCAACTATACCGACCCATACTTTACATACATTGTTAGTACTTCAAAATTTAAGTACAATTATTACAACATATAACAAAACCATGAAAGGACCATATAGGTATAGTGTATTTAGAAACTGGGAAACATAAACAACTGGTTCATAAAGAATCTACACTGTCTCCCATTTATTTGATCACATCTATAGTCCCTTTTGGAATATCTTACTGAATAACCTTCTTCCTGACCTGGGGAAAGAAAGCAAACAAAAGGGTGAGCTCAAATTCTCATTAAGGGTAAACAAAAGAAATATCAATCACATCATATTCAAAAGAACATAACATTTTGGAAATATTACCCTGCAAAAGAGATCATAATTTCATAACATGGGATAAATCATGGTAGTGAAATGTAACCACAATAATCATAACTTAAAACATGAAGCTTTGTGTCATACACACATAATCATAGAGAATCATTTCTTATTAGTCAAGACTCATTGCCAAGACTATCTTAGTGGACAAAGTCCATTTCTGAACTGAGTTCACTCCTTGTTTCAGTCCTGTTTCACTGAACCGGTTTAACCTGCCGTTCCAGCCATGTCTATCTCATGAGACATAAAATCATTACCCAATTCATTGGAGGGAGATATAGGTCCCACCCATCTCATAATGATACCATTCTTATGTGTTCCACAAAATCATAAATCATACATCATTGTATAACCCATGTAATAAAAATGGGATTCTTAAACATCGTGACATCATAAAACAATTCATATAGGATAAAGGAATTCATAAAATAATTCCATCACAACATAATAAAATCAATTTAATAGTAATAGGGATAGAAATAGAACCCTATATTATCTTAGATGGAAAATAATTTTGATAAAACACTTGAACTCCATTCTTGAGGAAAATATCCATTCTACTTTAAAAACATTTTTCCTTTCTTAACATGTCATACAATTTTAAACTAAAAGAAGTTGATTAAAAATAAACTTGAAAACTTGTAAAGGAAGCTTCTTGGAAATAATGTTTTAAAAATCCATTCATTCCTTATAAGTTAAAAAAAACATTCTTCTCGTACTTTTGTCGGAAAATTCAAAAAGTACCTCGTATGAAAAACAACAAAAGATTCCTTTCATATCTTTTAATAAAAACTCACCGAAGGGTAAAATTGGATTTAAAAAATTTTAGGTGGATGGAAATAATATTACATATTGAGGAAACATGGATGTGGATGATAAAATACACCCTAGTAAATTCCAAAGTATAAACAATCTCAGATAAAAATGAGATTGTAATATTTTCCCTTACCTTAGGTACGATTTGCTTCATAAGTGTCCGAACGTTTTGTATAATGATTTAAATAATGTTATTGACTTATTAAAGAATCATACTTATTGTTATGATATCATATATGGTCATATTATTAGCTTCTTATTAGTAATATTTCATTACTACTTGTTATTCGGGTGCTTATTACTTTTTGTTCTTATGCGTGTTTTGTCGAATAAATTCTTATTATTATTTTTAGGTTATAGATACCTCATTTACAGAATATTATTAGTGTAATATATATCATATTAATTCATTCAATTCATTTATATAATCATTATTCCATGAATATCATGTAGAACGAGTCACATCACATCGTGGAGATGGTATTCTGTACGTACGCACGAGCGATGATATCGTTCCCATGATCATGTAATTATATTGGAGTGTATGTATACTATTTCAGAATCAATACCAATTTACAATAATCATATATAGTTATTTATTTGCAACATTATACCCATCCAAGTAAGGTGGTGGTGGAAAATAGATTACAGCACGGCGTGGAGACGGTATTCCGTACGTACGCACGCGCGGTGATTTCGTTTTCCGTAGGATGGATAGATGGTGAAATAGGGTTGTTTCATACTTATAATAACATATCAGTATATGAGTGATACTTATGTTATTACTTCATAATGAAACAACTCAAGAATAAGAAGTTGAAGAAGAAATAAAGTTGAAAGAATCGGTAACGGACATTACCTCTTCTTTGAAGCGCCTCTTTGAGACCTCCTTTTAGGGCACTGAAATTGGTCTTTGAAGAAGACCAGAACCTCTAGGATGTTTCTAGGGAAGTGTAGAAGAGAATTTGGCAGGGGTCAGCCGAGCTTGAAGGCTCAAAGTGGTGTGAGGAAGAGAGGGAGGAGGTGCCCTTTTATAAGGGAGGAGAGGGGCACCTTTGAAAAAACTAAAAGTATTATTTTATTATAAAGTAATATTCGGTTTTAAATAGATCCAAATTGATTTATTTAGAATCTAAGGTGGGGATGGGTCTAAATACTCTCATACAATATAATTTTGACAAGTTTAGGTTACTATTTTAACCTTATCATTTGGATTTAACTTTAAGATAGATAATTTTACTTTTACCGTGTCTTTTTGTGTTCTTATGCTATAAGGTTAATAAACTTACTATAACAATCCAAACGAACCCCAAGTTTCTTATTATTAATATATATAACCTTATCTAAGTCATTTGACCTAAAATTATATTTTTAGGAATAAAATAACAATTAATAATAAAATATTTGTTTTAAAAAATATTTTATGTCAATTTTGAAACTATTTAGTAACTGATTTTTGTGAAAATAATAATAGAATTATTAGTTCTAAAAAAGTTTATTAAATCAATAATAACATGTCATATTAACCTATAAAATTAGTGTAATTAATAAAAAGTCTCAAATTACATTTATTTGGGTATTTATAACATCAATTATGTCAATATTTCATTAATAATATAATTACTTCATCATCTTTGTGTCATAAATAAATTAAATTATTTAATGTCTAAAAATTATAAATAAAATACCATTATGTAGGAAATCTTTTTATCTTTCTAATTAATATTTATAGTCTAATTTATCTTATGTATAACCTATATTAAACATAATGTACTTATTAAACTTTGATTTTAACTATTTTAACCCTTCTTTAAATAAATTAATATTAAATGTCCTAATCTAATCCAAGTGAGCCTAAATGGTCATATTTTATTCCTAAGGTTGTTTTTGGTCGAATTATACTTATCCAATAGAATTAGGAAATGTGTTAGGGTAATAATAATATCATTTTTACCCTTAATTACCCTATTTACTTTTAACCGTGGTAAAAAAAAGTAAAAAGTTACTATTCACAAAAAATTATTTTCATCTCATTGAACCACATTTTACTTACTAAAATCAACCGTGTCTCTCAGATTTTTGAAATTCCAATCACAGAAGCGGTAAAATTATGTTTTATGTAAATTTGAAAATTCTCCTAGGAGGTGGGTAAAAGACGGTGAAAAGTTCAATAAAATTTTTATATATCTAAAATTATTATAAAATTACTCCAATGAATTAAATTGAACTTATATAGGTATTATGTATCAATTTTTACCTAAAATAAATTTAAATAAAATAAATAATTATTTAAATAAAAAGTCGGTTTTTAAATAGTAACCAAGTGTTTTCACTATTCATAAAAAATTGAAAGTTTCCAGAAAAATACCAAAATTTCACCCTAGGCTAATTTCGATATTCTAAATCCCAAAACGAAGTCCATTTTGAAAAATAAAATTTAAAAAATCTCAAAAAGTGGTTATTACTATTCATAACGGCTAGTTTTAATAATATTTTAATAGCATATCGTTGTTTAGTGAAACTCGATATTGCGTACGATGCAAGCTATCAAGGAAGGTCGCGATTTCGTGTAAAGAAAGCCAAGCTAGTGTTGTGTGTAGTGAAAGATTACTTTGATGATGTATATAACATAAATTTTTTTTTTCTTATAAAAGTATCAAGTGTTACACCTTATGTCTCTTATCTTAGGTCAAGTCAACTCCTTGAAAGTAATAGGATATGAAAATGTATTATTTCCATCATATTAGTCGTAATATTTTATTTTTAGGTGAGTCTTCTCATTAATTTTCCTGCTATAATTTATCTTCCATTGAATCTATAAACCTCAAGGTCATTATGTGAAATCCTCATTCAAGGTGTGTACTTAGTTTCACAAATTTGAACTCTTAAATCATTGGGAACCTTCTTGAAATAACTTTCTTTTATTGTCGTGAAATATGAAATCAAAAAGAAAATCCCTAAAATCTTCTCTAAATCTTATATTTAACTTCTTGACACCCGCGGTGTGCATTTGGAAATCCATTTGATTTTGAAACTAGTAATGCTGTGACCATATGTTTTATAGTATGAAGCTTCATCTGAACAAAATCATTGAAATCCACCTAGATCCCATTTTGGCGTGACTCTCTACTTCCGACGTGAGCCTCGCCTAGATAGAACCACCTAAATTTTCCTTAACCTCATCATGGTGTGGCTAAAACCTTTATGGTGTGAAATTTTTCCCCAAAATGGTAAAATCTGAAACCATAAGAAGTTCCCTTGAGGAACCTTATGAATACTCCTTAAGGAACCTTACAAAGTGGAACTTTTCTATTTTTTTAGTGCCTTCATTATTTACGGCACAACATCATTTTTCACAGCACAACCGCTTCTTAGAATTTTGGAAAAAACAAACATCTTATGCATTATTCATATATATCCTAATAATCATTTTACATATTGATACTTTTCCAAATTTCAAATTGAAACACCTTTTTCGGTGGGGCTATCCTCCTCACTACATGATTCCTCTTCCTGAAATGACTCTTATGGAGTCTAGAAATGCCTCTTATGGAGTCTCCAATGACTCTTGAAAACTCTCATCATGGAACGACCTAAGGATTCATGATGTGTATAACCCTTAAAAAAATAATTTTTCATTCCTTACCTTTTACAGTGCATCGCATAAGCTTATGACTTGAGTGAACCTTGTAAAAAAGATTTCCATTTCTTCAACTCCCCCAAGCGCGACACGACTACTATAGTCACAATGTGACCCTTTTATATCCAAAATCTATAGAGTAGTTCAACATTCATTTCCACACACTTTAAACCTCTTCACATGTACATACAATCAACTCTCAATTGAAAAAAAATACAATATGAAAACAATAAGGTTTCAATAATCTAGTTTCCCTTAATATTCTCAAGTCTCAATGAGATCATTCTTTTTTTACTTATAGTTTATTATAAATCCATTTTACCTAGTGCATCGTTATTTTTTAAAATATCTGGATTGTTTTTTATAAATTCATGAGTAAAGTTTCTTTGTTTTTTCTTTGATAATTTTCCCACATATTTTAATTCCATAATAGATAGTTTTTGGGGAACATTCACTAAGGGGTGTAGGATCTACTAAAATCCAACCCTCATTAAATATGTTTGGGCATCTTTTGTTTTTTTATAATCTTATTTTTTACCTTAATTTAATTGGCATGATATTAAATTAAACATTATATATAATCCTAGAATTAATTTCAATAATATTGAATTAAATATTTAGGGTGTGCTTTGTGATGGGTTTCCACATTTATTTTCAATTCCTTCACTAACAAAGTCATTAATTTGTTCAAAAAAAATTTAATACTTGATATGTAAACATATTAATATAATATATCATTTCATTATGATAAAAGATGTAAAAGGAGTTTTCAAACATGAGATTGATTCAACAAAGAGAAAATATAAGATATATTTTCAAAAAAACTTTCAAAAGAAATTATTTAGAGTTTAAGGAAGAAATTATATCAAACATGTACCTCCCTTAATTATAGGTATTATCATGTATTAATTTCCCTCTAAAACACTTTGGGTTATATTGTTAAAGGTAAATAAGTTGACATTAATCCAAAACTAAAATTATTAGAGAAAGTGATAATTTCACAATGCTTATTTAAGGGGGAAATAACTTAATATAGAATGAGTATATCCATTGTGAATGATATAATTTATCAACTGATTTCATTTTACTTCACTAAAAGGTAAAAATTCATCAAGGGTGAAAAGAAGAAAAATTTTGGTCAATTGAATTTGAGGTGAAATCAAATTTACAATTTAAAAAAAATGAAAATTGGGAGATTGAAATGCTCATAGTTGAAGAGATAAATTGAATTTACATAATGTTTGTTTTATATTTGTTTTCAATAGATGAATATGATTAAGAAATTTAATATATGATTTGAGATCATATAGAAAGGTGTGTTGTGTCGGATCCCCAAAATTAACCTTGCTTAATGAATAAGGTTTGGACATTCCAAAAATAGAAGTAACTGGTGTCAATGTACATATGAGGGTACTATGCACCAATTTCTCATGATAAATCACCTTTATCTTCTAAGTGGGAATTTTGGAACACACACAAGTGGAAGAAACAAAATAACTCACACTAACACAGAATAATGAAGGGATTTACATGGTTTAGAACTTAATACTAATCCATGGGAAAAACACTGCTTCTTTTTATTACCAATGAAATAGAAAGAAACATAGTACAATTATAATAAAAAATTAATCCACTAGTCTATTTGTAACACCCCTATTATGAGGTATTTACTTACTTTATTAGATACTTTTAAACTATGAAGATGTTGGGGTGGGTTTCGAGAAGTTCCATGGAGGTTTTAGAGGTTTCAATGGGTTTTTAAGGGTGTATAGTTGGTTAATGGTTAGGAAAAACCATACATGATTCCTAGGTAACCATGTAGGTTGTAATGGGGGTATTTAGATAGGCACATGGTTGGTGCATTGGTTGGCCAAACCATGAATCCTTGGAATTTTTTGGGCTGTGGGTTTTTCATGGTTTACCAAACCATACAGCCATGAGCTATGTATATCAACACACACATTGATGCTAGAGGGTTTCATAAACCATGAAACCAATCCATGTGCAATATTAAAAAGTCTCAAAAAAATTACCCAACTTCTTCCCCTAAAAACTCATTTATCCTCTCTTGGATAGAGATCTTGAATTTGAGGGTTACCTTAGACAATTTCGGAAATCCTATTCATTCTAAATCCCCATCTCTTTGATTTTTTGAGCATTTGGACTAAAAATCAAAGTTGATACTCTCATATCTCCTCCTCTATTATTCTCTCATTTACTCTTAGATAGGAATCCTAGTTTGGGGTTTTCATGCCCAAATCTTGTTCATGTGGAATGTTTTTATGGGGATTTTTTTATGAACCATCGTGGGAGGGTTGTAAGAGTCTTGATCAGTAAGGGTGTGTGGTTATTTCTTCCATAAAACCTTGATAAGGTAAGTGTCTTCTCTCTCACTCAATTTTTTTCAATAACTTAAAGGATTTTGGTTTTTAAAATTAAATGATTATAATTATTTATGGGAAACCCTTTTTTATATCCCAGTTTTTATTTTCTTATTTTATTTTGGTTCATGTTTTTTATTTAGCTTTCTTCTTGAGTTTTGGAGGTTTCAAATCAAAATTTTGAGTTTTCAGCTGTTTTTCCTCTATTTCACGGTTTAGGTGCATGTTTAAGGGGTAACTCTGTGGGATCCTAGTGTTAAGACTCTTTTAAATTCATTTTAAACTTGAAGGGTTTAAGTTACATGGGTAAAGCATAGTTTTTTCCCAACCTTGTAGCTCCCAGGAAAAACCATGCGAGTCTTGGGTGTCCTTAGATGAGGGCACATGGATTGACAATAGTTAGTCTAAACTGTGCAGAGGAAATTCTCTTGGCTCTTCAGTTTTTGATAGAACCAAGTCACATGGTTGGTACATGGTTTCCAAAACCATGTATAGAAACTTTGTACAATGCCCAAGTTCATTAAAAATGTGAATTTAATCTTTTTTTCCTCTTAGATTTGTACCCCAAAACGCCTCCTCTCCCCCTCTCTTAGATCATGCTACCCTAAGGGAGCTCCTCCATTATTCCCTATGCCTCTCACCTCCTCCAAGGGTAAATCCAAGTAGATTTATTCAAGTTTTGGGGTAATTTATTAAGGTATTTCCCTCTTGTCTTCCCCCCCTTCCTCCTTTTCTCTTTTTCTCTTGAGTTTTTCTTCTCCCTTGGTTCTGTTGGTCTAGGTTTCATGATTATTTGAGTTTAAATTTGGGTTTTGTCTCATTAAGGTTATTATTTGATGTTTTTATCTCCTTGGACCTCTTTTAAGTTGTTTTGGGTTTCCGTTGTTGAAGTGCTTGTGTTTTGAGGTAGTTTTCCCTTTTCATTTTCCCTTTAAATTGAAGAAACATTGATTGATTGCTTTTCGTACCATTATCTAATACTAATTAGTGATATATAATTTTTTGAATAATTGTTTGATGTGAAATGAAGTAAAAATTCTCTTTGTATTGTATTGTGTGGAATTGTTTTGTTAAACTTTGTACACCAAGTGTTCATCAAAATTCCCGGTTGTCCTTTATGAGTAATTTTTGGTTCCTAAATCTTGGTTTTTGGATTTTTAAATGTGTTATGGTTTCCAAAGGGTGACTCGAACTTCTCAAAAAAAATTCAAAATGGTTGAGGGTTTATAAATGATGTGTTTTTTTTCTTAGAAATGGTTTGTCACTCTAAGATTTCTTGAGGAATATTTGTAACTTTCATAAATTAATCCTCTTTTGAAAACTCCCTTGGGAGGTATCTCCTTGACTTGTTAGATGATAATGAAAATAGGAGTTCCATGACATGGGACTCCCCTTATTTTGTTGATGGTTGAAGGAAAGGGGATCTTCCTTGGGGTGATTTGAGGGTGGTGCTTGGTTGTACGGATCATGCACTCACTTATGTTTGTGATTTTTATATGGTTTGTTTTCTTGGAACACCCCCATTTTGGACATAACATGGGAACCTGGCATAGCTATCGGATTATATGAGAATGTTTGATGCACCAATTTGGATTACACTCTGGATAATGTCCCTTAGTACATACCTTACTCTGCTTTGGGATTGGGCCCCTCAGTTAGGCCTGGAAGGGTAAGACTAAGCGTTTAGGTTGGTTAATGGCATCAGGTGAGGTGCACCTATAGGATGAATTAGGTTTTAATATGTTTTATAATTAATTCTAATCTCCAAGGTTTTACCATGTTACCCTTGGAACTTATTTATCTATAGTAGATAATGAAGGTTACTCAGTTTATTTAGTTGCATATGTGTTTTTTTCATTACCCTTTTTGTGTAGCTTGTTTCTACCCCCTTCCTCTGATGTATTCTTTTAGTAAAGGTGATTAATTGGTTTCTCAAATGTTTATGGAATACTTCAAAAAAAGTACACTCTTTTCCCAATATTTTTAAGTTAAAACATCATTATTTCCACTCTCCATCTTTTCTCTAAAATCAAAAGTCCTCCTTATTGGAAAACAAACTTGATTTAAATAAAAAAGGAAAATGGTCCTTGATTTTTTTTGGAATGAAATGTGTGAAAATCCTATTTTTATATATTATATTTCAAACTTGAAATTTATGAATTTTTTATTTAATGGAAATGAATTAGGAATAGATTATTTGGGAACTTCTGCTGAGTTCTAATACTCACACCAATACATCCTTCTTGTTTTTAGCCTCAAGTGCAGGTTCCATCTTGGTTTTGATAATTATAGTGTGATGTTGGGTTTTGGAGCCGAATAGTGACCCACATGGTCACATGGAGATGTAGTGGTTGTTATCTTTATTTTGGTTTTATTTTCAATTTATGTTTATAGGTTCTTTTATTTATTTTATTTGTATCAAGATTCTCTTTTGTTTTTCCAATTCTTTGTTTATATTTATACTGGGTGAAATCATTCCCACCATTACTCTGTGATTCCCTAGTTCTTTTTTCCACCTCAGGGTGATTAGGAACATTCCTTAAAGATGTCATGGGTCAGCTCAAGTGACCGGTTCAGGGTTGACCGAAGTTGGTTTGTGACATCCTTGATAAATTCTATTAGAGTATTATATTGTTGTTTTTTTAATAAAGGTTGTAGGTGACGCCCACAATGTGTTTGGTAAAATTTCTAAGTGGAGATTTGTGTTTAAAAATGATGATTTTTTGTGTGAGTAACTATAGTGAATCATTACCATAATAATCCAAAATTTTGAGTTTAATAGCAATGATTTTTATTTTCACATTCCTATAAAATTTTAAGTTTATAGTTTTAGAGAATTAGAAAAAAATGCATAAAAAGTATACACCTCTATATAGTGAACATTTTCCCAAAAAAATAGGGATTTAATTTTAAACCTTGGTTTCATTCAATACACTTTAGCTTCATTTAAGACAAGTCATCATAGCAGAAATATTGACCTTGAAAAAATTCATAATCATCCTTAGATCCTGTGAAGAAAATTTGAAAATATGGGATGAGAAAAATGAATATTGGTAAGGGATATAAAAAATAAAGGAATCTCATCAGTCCAGTGAAAAATATAAAAACTCATGAAGACATTTACATTTTTCATAATAAAACATTGAAAAAATAAATAAAATATTTACACATGTGAAAAACAATCTTTTATAAAAGGGATCCTTTAAAACAAATTAACAATCCTAATAAAAACAATGAAGTCGTCTTGAAGTATGTGGTGACTCATGAAAAATTTTATTTGAAAAACAAAACTTTCACTTTTAAAAGTTCATTAACATTCCTTACCTCATGAAATCAAAATATTTCTATAAAAACCATTTTTGTAAGCATAATATAGGTATCTTATAGCATCATATTGAAAAAAAACATTGAAAAGGTGAATTTTCAAACATTTATAAATAAAGTAAAATATATTTAAAAATGACCTCTATAAATATTTGAATCATAAATAATAACATTCTTGAAATATTTAAAATAAGATCAGTATGGAAGAAAAAGAGTTGGAAGGGTGACTTTTAAAATAATATTTTTTAAAGACAGCCCTTTACCTATAAATTTCTTCTAGCTTCATATGTTCTTTAAATAATGAATAATATAATTATATTAATTATTTACTTTCTTAATAAACTTTAACATTTTCACTCCAATTTCATTATTCTATTAATTTCATTTATTACCATGTTTTATTTAGTTATTAAAATTATTAAGAGACTTGAGAGTGGAGGAGTGGGAAAGGATGGGAGCTCTCGAACTTTTCTCCAACGGGCGTCTCCAAACCATAACTTTTGCCACTGTTTCTCCCTGAGCTTTTGTATGGACGGCTTCGATCCGGAGTGGGAACATAATTCCCCTACTGTTCCTGCTTCTTCAGATTCTGATTCCTCAAAAATCAAAGTAGGAAACTTTCAAATTCCTCTTCGATCTCTTCCTGTCTCCTTCCGAGATGCACTAAAAGGTGCTGATCTTAGTAGAGTGAAGGAATGTATGCAACCTATCTACAGAAATCTGGAAGATGGTGGCTTCTTGGTCGATGCTGATCCGGAAGCCCTGAAGCAAAGAGAACAACTGTGCAAGTACTCGGTCCTTGGCCGAATCTCATACAACACAGGGGATAGACCCTGGCCTCTTTCCGAACTAAAGAGTAGGATTGATCACTACTGGAATTCTTCAAAATGGAAGATGGTCCCCCTTGGTAAAGGCTACTATCACATCCTCTTCAGCTCTCAATGTGAACTTGATCAGGTATGGAAGCTGGGTAATCTGCAGATTCAGCCTGGATTTTTTAGAATTTTGGATTGGGACCCTGCCTTTAACCCATACACACACAAAAATTATATGGCACACATATGGGTTAGAATTCATGGGCTTAATTGGTTTTATTAGCATCCAAAGATTTTAAATGACATTTCTTCATGCATTGGATCCCCTATTAAAATTGATCATAAAACTTTGAATGGGGATCTAGGCCTTTATACTAGAGTTATGGTTGATGTAAACTTAGCTAGTGAACTACTATCCAACATAGGATGTAATACCCCTGATCATAGATTTGAGCTCAGCATTGAGTATGAAAAGAATCCACCCTTTTGTGGAGTATGAAAACTGATTGGGAACAACCTTTCAAATTATAGGGTATTTAGGAAACAAATGGACCCTCCTATTAAAAATGATTGGCACAAAGTAAAGCATGCTAAAAAAGGTAGGAATTTCCCCAAAAAAAGAAAAATATATGGGTTAAAAAATCCAATGAACTTCTATCCCTAGAATGAAAATATTGGGGCGATTTGGTTACGGAAGAAGAGGCCCTACAAAACAATGAAAATCACAATGGTTTAGAAAAACATAGTAGTTGAAGGCATCAGTGGTAGTTCAGTTAAGAGATACCCTTTTACTATTTCCAATCCTGCTTTTATTGCTTCTTCCTCTGGTAACTCATGTTTAAATGAGAATAATTGTAGGGACCTGGAGGCCTCCGTACCTTTTGTTCTCAAGGGAAATACTGCTGCTTCTAACAAGTCACAGGGTAAGGTTATGAACACTGCAGATCCAGGTAACATTGTGCACTTCATTTCAAATGATAAACCTATTACTACTATTTCTAAAGTTCCTGGTATAGAGACTCAATCTGCTAATCCTGCCTCTCCTGGAATTACTACTTCTCACATTTCATCACACACGCTTGATTCTGCTTCTATTTTGAATATAGAACCTGTTTCAATCGACAAGGAGGTGTCTAATACTCCTTTTGACATACATACTTCTGCTCTGTTGCATCATCAGTCTGACAACTCTACTCTGGTTTTTATTGAAAAAACTTCTAGTTCTATTAACGAATTTGTCTTAAATGCTTCTAGGGTTGATCCTGCTTTCATTCATTTGGCACACAACATGTCACACACCACACTGCCTGTTTCTGTTTCATATTCTGAAACAATCCATAAACCTGCCTCATGTTTGACTAACAGCATGGTACCCATCCCTCCTGTTGACAAGCATGATTCTGTTACTATTTCTGATTCTATATCGGATTCTTTGAAACCTGTTGAACCAAAAACTATCCAGTCTAAGTCTGGAACATACTTTCATCCTGTGCAACCTTCTACTTAGGATGCTATTCTAGAGATAGTTCAGGCTAGTCCTATTCCGACCACTGTTTCCTCTAAAATTTCCTCTCCTGAACCGCCTAACCCACCACTTTACTCCCTAGATAATGAGATTATTCTGGTTAGAGATGCGAAACATCTCTCATCTGAATAGGCCACTATTAATAGAGAAGAAAAAAATCACACACTGATCTGTCTTGCTCCTATGAGCACTCCAGTTGAAGCTCCTATCCCAAATTCAGACCTGGAATCTGATTCCTATCAAAGTTCTGAAACTCATGAGAGTCAAAAAAGCCTACTTCTTCCTCAATGGTCACGAGATCCCAAAAGAAGAAGGGATCTGGTAAATCTAAAAAAAAGAAGGGTTCTAACCCAAACCGTAAATAGAAATGAATATCCTTTATTGGAACTGTCAAGGTGTGGCCAACAATGAATCCTCCACAACACTTAGGAGGATTTTAAACATTCATAAACCCCAAATCTTTTCCATTTCTGAACCTAAAGTCAATTTTAAAATAAATTACATGAGATTAGGCTCTCTTAATTATAGTTTTTAGGTTCTTGTAAAAGCGGTCCTCAATTTGACGCTTTGTGGATATTTTCCCACAATTCTTAAAAAATGTCAGCATTTTTAGAATTTCTGAATAGCATCTTACCTGTGATTTCTGGTGGAATGGTCGACATATCTTTTGCACTATGGTTTATGCCAAGAATAGATATCAAGATAGGAGAGCTTTATGGCATGAACTCCTCGATATGGCTAAAAACATACAAGAATCATGGGTTGTTTTGGGTGACTTTAATTCCATCCTTTCCCCTTCTGAAAAAATTGGTCCATCACACCTTTCTATATCCTCCGAGGAATTTAAATCTACTATTGATGACTCTAACCTCTTTGAAATCACTCTTATTGGTGCAAAATACACTTGGTACAAGAAACATTACAACAAAAATGTTGCTAGTAAACTTGATAGGGCTTTTGTCTACATGAATACTCTTGATAACTGGGACAAAATATCTAGTGTAACTCTTCCGAGACTCAACTCTGATCATCATCCTATCCTTGTTAGCATTCTTACGAATGATCGAAAGCCTGTCCTTCCTTTCAAATTTAATAATGCTTGGTATTTGAATCCGGATTGTGTCGCCTTTATCTATGACACATGGAACTCCATGAAACACCATAATGATTCTTTTGCTTGTTTACGCAAGTTGAATATTCTCAAGCAGGCTCTCAAAGGATGGTGTAAAAATACAAATTCTCAAATAGATCTTGAAATCTCCTATCTTGAAGATGAACTCAGTCGTATTCAAACTCAGAACACTAATTCGGATTTAAATATGGATCCACAAGTGGAAGCTAATATCTCTTCTAAACTTAATTACTTACTCAATTTTAAGGACAACATTCGTAAACAAATGTTCAGGACTAAATGGCTTACTGATGGTGATCGAAATACCAAATTCTATAACAATCTTCAAATAATTAGAAAGGTCAATCGTCCTCTTTCTATGATCATTAATAATGACTTGATCATTTATTCTGAAGAAGCCATTACGGATCATGTCACCTCGTACTTTTATAACATTTTTAATGGTCTAGATATAAATATTGATCTTAAACCAGATATTATTCCTTTAATGGTGGATGAAAGAGACAATGAGACTCTTTTGAGCACCCCTCTTGATCATGAAATCAAAGACATAGTCTTTGGTCTAAATCCTGACAGTGCTCCTGGTCCAGACGGGTTCAATAATGGTTTTTTCCAAAAACATTGGGATATAATACACAATGATGTCTGTAACCTTGTTAAGACCTTCTTCACTCATGGATCTCTACCCCATGGAATCAATGCTCAATTTTTAACCTTAATTCCTAAGGTTGAGAATGCTTCTGAGATCCACCATTTTAGACCAATTGTTTTGATTAACACTATCTATAAAATCATTACCAAAATTATTGCTAATAGACTTGCTCCTATCTGCAATAGAATCGTCTCTTGGAACCAATTTGGTTTCATTAAAGGAAGGTCCATTCAAGACTGTATATGTCTTGCCTCTGAATGTACCAATAGTTTAAATAGAAGCACAAGAGGGGGTTATGTGGCCATCAAACTAGATATCAGAAAGGATTTTGACACCATAGACTGGAACTTTATTTTCAAAGTCCTAAAAAACTTTGGCTTATGTGATCCCTTCATTGGTAAAATTAAGACTCTTTTTCGCTCTTCTTATATCGCTATCCTGATTAATGGTACCCCTAGAGGTTTCTTCAATTTCTCAAAAGGTGTCAGGCAGGGCGACCCATTTTCTGCTATCCTTTTCATTATTGCTGAGGATTACCTTAGTAGAATTCTTAACAATTTGGTTGATCAAAATATGCTTAAACCCATACAAGTTTCCAGGAATTTAAATTCCCCTACCCACCTTTTATATGATGATGATATTATTTTATTCATTAAAGGGGATCAAAAAAATATTCATGTTCTCAAGAATGCTATTTCTCACTATGAACAAATCTAAGGTCAAGCAATTTCTTGGAACAAATCATATATCTTTTTTGGGAAAAATTTTCCTGTAAGAAGGAAATCTAATATTACCACTTATCTGGGTATTAAAGAGGGTTTTTTACCTTTCATTTACTTGGGTGTTCCAATATTTTGGGGCCACCCAAAGCAACCTATTTTTCTAACATCATTGATCAAATCACAAATCAACTCGCTAGCTGGAAAGGGAAATCCCTCTCCATGGATGGGAGAATTTGTTTGGTTAAATCGACCATTGTTTCTAAAATGGTCTATTCCCTTATGGTCTATAAATGGCCCACCAACATCTTTAAAAAAATTAATACATATATTAAAAACTTTATTTGGTCTGGAAGAATCTTTGAAAGGAAGATAGTTACAATACCTTGGAAATCTTGCTGTAAACCCATTGCTAATGGTGGTATTGGCATAAAAAATTTAAAGTTGTTCAATGATACTCTTCAGGCCTGCCTCACTTGGCACATTATTAATTCCACTTCTAAGGATACTGATTTCTTGAACCATAGATTCCTCTATAAGCTTTTAAAAGGGAATTTTAATTTCATCAACTCATCCATCTGGCCTTCTATCCGAGACTCTTATCACAAGATCATGCACAATTCTAGATGGATAGTCAGTGCTGATTCTTCCATAAATTTTTGGTGTGCCAATTGGTGTGGTACCCCTCTTATATCTTTATTACCCTCTAATAATCCTCCTAAAGATACTAATCAGACTATAAAGGAGGTCTTACAATCTCACCAACATGATCTCCCTGATAATATTGCACAAATTATTGATAATCATCTTTTTTCTACTGATGGTGATTTCCTTGTTTGGGAACCTTCTACCAATGGTATTCTTGATTCAAAAAATTATTATAATAATAATTTCTCTGAAAATGACCCTATTTTTCTTTGGGTGAATCATTTTAACAAACCCTGGATTAAACCTTCTAGGATCACCCTTATCTGGCGCATTTCCCATAATAGATTACCAACAGAAACTGGTCTTCAAACTTTTGGTTTTCAACTCTGCTCTAAATGTCTCCTATGTAATCAGCATAGGGAGGATGTCAATCATCTTTTTCTATCTTGTGCGATGACCTCTGCTCTTTGGAATTATATTTTTGAATTATTTAATTACAAATGGTTCTTTACTGACTCAATTTCCTTGTTATTAAAAAATTGTACTAGACATGATGTTTCTCTGTAGATTAAAAATATTTTTCTAGCGATAGTGGTGGAACTTCTGCATGAGATCTGGTACGTTAGAAATTCTCTCATTCACAATAATCACTCTCTCAATCTAAATGCAGGGAAATCTCGGATTCTTCTTGCGGTTCATGAGGCTGCCTCAATTCAAAAAGATTGTTGCAACAACTCGGTTGGTGACTTTGAGATCCTTCGTCATCTCCGTGTTCCTGGCATCTATCCAAAGCCCAAAAACTCATTTGAAGTGTTCTGGCAATCACCAATGCCAGGATGGATCAAAGTGAATGTTGATGGAGCTTCCAAAGGAAACCTAGGCCCTTCCAGTTGTGGTGCTATCTTTAGAGATTCAGCTAGCCAGTGTCAAGGCTGTTTCTAAGTTGGATGTGGTCACTCTACATATCTGGAAGTGGAAATGCTGGGGGTCATTCATGCTGTTGATCTTGCGCTCCAAAGAGGTTGGAGAAAGCTATGGATTGAAAGCGATTCAACCACTATCATTCATGCCATCTGGAATGGAAACATCCATCTGTCTTGGAAACTTACCACTTGTTGGATGAATTTTTTGAACTTGCTCCATGGGATCTATTATATAGCTACTCATGCCTACCGTGAAGCGAATGCTGTTGCTGATGCTCTTGCCAACAAAGGAATACATCAGAGAATGACTTGGCTGGACTCTATTCCATCCAACTTACTATATCTTTTTAATAGAGACTGTAAAAAAATACCATCCTTTCACCTCTTGTAATCCTTTTTGTTTATCAATAAATTTTGCTTTGGTCTCTAACCAAATCATTACCTTTAAAAAAAAGTTCATGTTGGATGTTTCGGTATCGTTCGATTTAAACCTCAAAATTGCATTGGTGTATTAATCGTGGTAAAAAGGGTTGTGGTTCCATTAAATCCAAAATCTTAAAAATGTCATAATTATCATATTTATATGTTATATACACTTTTAAAACCAACTATTTAAGGTGGTCATCAAAAATGAACTGCGTCATTTCGTGGAGACAGTGGTCTGTACGTACACATGAATGATGTTTCCATTTTTTTACTAAGTGAAAAATAAATATAGTAGATAAAATAATAATATCTCATAATAATAAATATTTTATACATGTTTTATTTATTCATTAGTTCAATTCTTATGACTATCCTTGTAAGGTGGAAATAAAAAAAATCACATCGCTTCACGGAGGTGGTAGTCCACATGTATGCACAAGCAACGCTATCGTTTTCTAACATATAAAAAGGTAAGAAGATAAGTAATATCATATATTTATAGAATAAAAATTATTTTATAAATATAATATATATTCATTAGATCTATCATTTTAACCATCTATATGTTCTAGTGATGAAAAATGAAACACACCGCTTCATAGAGGAAGTAGTTCACACATATGCACAAGTGATATTTTCACTTCCCATAGGATATAAAAATAATGAAATTTTAGTATATGGAAGATACATATGTTATTATATCATAATGGTTAAAGAATATTTGAAGGATGTATAAGAATAAATAAACATAAAACACTCGGTTAAGAATTATACCTATTCTTTGGAAAACCTCATTTGGATTACACCTTAAGCCTTTTAGGTTGGTATACGGGTGAGACCAGGTCCTATAGGATATAGGGAGGAGAGTTTTTAAGGTATTTGGGATGGTATTTTTCAATATAAATGGCTCAAATTATGTTATAATAAAGGATAAGAGGTTACATTTTATAAGTGAATTGAGTTCCGCTCATGTAATTATTCAAAGTTTTAAAATAATATAAAGTATTATTCATTGTAAAGTGTCTCTAAAACTATAAAATTTAAAATATAAAGTGATAAGGTTCTAAATAAAATCATTAAATAGGAATTAATATAATATTTTTTGGCCTTATCACTTAGTTTTTAGCTTAATTAATCTGTTTTACCCTTTACCATGGTAACTAATTTTTACCATTGTAACTATTCATAATGAATAATAATAAAATTGACCTTTTTAAAAAATTTAAACCTTCATATTTAAAATAAGAAATTTATTTTAACATATTCAATATCTAAAACTGGTAAAAATTAATTTTAATATAAATATGCAAACCGAAATGAAAATAGTTTTTAGAAAAAAAATCTTTTTTAAGTATAAAATGGTTTTATACCAAAATAAAGTATAATGTTGATTAGTATGGAATTAATTTAATTATTTTTATTAAAATGTGTCTAATATCACTTTAAAAGTAATCCAAAATGTAATTGGTCATTTTAAATACTTGAAACTAAATGACTATTTTAATAAAAATCGATATTTCTCACTATTCACTCAAGAAACAATCTTTTCATAAAAAATATCAAAAAATAAATAAAATCTAGATTTGTTATTTTATATCCAAAAAATAATTCCTTTTTATAAAATTCAAATTCTAAAATCATGAAATCTTACTTTTTAATAAAATTATGTAATACATGGAAAAATAATTTAGTAAAATTAAACTATTCATTTTTCAATAAAATTATTAATAAAATTATAATGAATATGAATTCATAAAAATATATATAAATCATAATATTGATTTATTTCTAGGTTTAACTAGATTTTAAAATTATACCCCCTTTAATAATTTACATCCTCAAACTTTTATTCATTACTTAAACAAGTGATATTATTTTTCCCTCATGTATTTTTTTATTCTCATGTTTATTCCTCAATCAAGTGATTATTCCATAAAAAACTTAACCCGATGAATCACCTTATTTCATAAAACCTTCTCTCTAAAATCCAAAATATAAACTATATTTTATTCATAGAAAATATTCCTTAAAACTATATCTCATCAGGGATCAAAACATGAGATGCATCAGGTATAAATTTTCATAACAATGAAATATGAAAGACATCATGTACCTGAGATAAACTCAAAGGTGTGACCACTTGTTATGAAAATGATCCATTTTTTTTTCATAATTTCATATGGACCAATATACCATGTACTTAATTTTCCTTTCCTTCCAAAATTCATAACACTTTTCTAAGGAGATACTTTAAGGAAAACATAATCTTCTACCTCAAATGATAAATATTTCCTCCGGTCATTTTCATAACTTTTCTTTTTGTTTGGAGATACCCTCATATAGTGTTGAATAATATTTGCCTTCTTAACCATTTCTTCTACCAACGATAGTCCCAAAAAATTCCTTTCACTTATTTCATCCCAACATGATGTAGTTTTACACTACATCCATATAATGCCTCAAAAGATGTCATAAATATACTAGAATTAAAATTGTTACTATAATAAAATTCCACTAATGAAATATATTAATCCCAAATTCTCTGATAATCTAAAGATAAATACCAAAGAATATCTCCCAAAGTCTAAATTATTTTCTTTGATTATCCATCATATTAAGGATGAAAAACTATACATAAATTTAATTCAGTATCCAAGGACTTCTAGATTCCTTTCCAAAAATTTAAGATAAATCTAGGTTCATGATTAAATACAATATAGAGTGGGACTCCATGTAATTTTTCTATCTATTTATGATAAATTCTAGCAAGATGATCTAAGGACATACCATATCGAATAGAAAGAAAATGTGAAAATTTATTCAAACAATCAACAATAACTCAAATCACATTATTACCTCGAGTTTTATTTGAAAATAACACCATTAAATCCACAGATATATTTTATCATTTCCATTCAATTAATGGAAAATGATTAAGAATCCCCTTCGATAGTTTTTTCTCATCTTTAACTTGTTGAAAAGTAAAAAATTTCATAGTAAAATCAATAATATCTTTCCTCATTTAACCCCCACCAATAATATTCCCAAAGGTCTCTATATATCTTATTACTTCTAGGATGAATAGAAAATAGAGAGCTATGAGATTTACTAAATTATTTATTAATCTAGGATTCAATTGGCACACACATCCTCTTTCCAAAACTCATAATTCATTATTTATCAATGTTAAAATTAAGAAACTTTCCCTTCCTATCCAATTCCACAATTTCTTACCAATCATAATCTTCTTTTTGAGAATACTTAATTTTTTCTGAAAAGGATTACTGCACTGACACCTAAACCAAAAGATAGGGAGTTCCTGAATGAAAAAATTCTAGGCCATCATTCATTAAATCATTAACCAAAGGATTATATTCTAAATGTATCATGGTTAATGATACATTATATTTTCAAATTAAGTAATTGGATACCTTATTTTTTTCCCTAGAAGATAGTGAGTCAAGGAATCATAATCCTTTATCAGTTGTAACTATCTTCTTTTCCTCATGTTCAATTATTTTTGAGTGAATATATATTTTAAACTTTTATGGTTCGTATATATTTCATATTTTACCCCATATAAAATATTACTCCAAAATTTTAAAGAAAAAATAACTTTTTAATATTAATATCATGTGTAGGGTAATTATACTCATGTAGTTTCAATTTACCTGACACATATGAAATTAAAAAAAATCATCTTGAAATAATACATAACCAAGTCCCTTTAAAGTAGAATCACTGTAAATAAAAAATTCACCATTTCTTGTTAGTAAGGCTAACACATGAGAATTAACCAATATTCATTTCAATTACTAAAAAAATTTATTACATTCCTTTATCAAATTAAATTTAACACTTTTTTTATTTAACTTAATAAGTGGGCTATATAACCAATTAAAATTTTCAGCAAAATATCGGTAGTAACCTTCTAACCTAAGAAAATGTCCAATATAAATGACATTTGTAGGTTTTGGACACTCTTAAACCACTTTGGTTTTAATTGGATCAATATTTATGCCATCACTATAAATGATATTCCCAATGAGTAAAATATATTATAACCAGAATTCACATTTAATGGAGTTTTAATATAACTTAGTTTATTTTAAAGATTTTATAACAATCCTTATATGTTTATCATGTTCCTTATAACTTTTAGAGTAAATTGGAATATCATCAATGAAAATTACCCCATATTTATCCAAATACTCATAAAAAACTCTATTCATAAGATCTATAAATATAATGGGTGAATTCATCAACACAAAAGGAATAACCAAAAACTTGTAATGCCCATACCTAGTATGAAATTTAATCCTCAGAATGTCTTCCTTATTCACCTTTATGCAGTGATACCCGAACCTAAGATCAATTTTTAAAAAATATTAAGCACCATATAGTTGATCAAAAAAGTCATCGATATGAGGAAAACAATACTTGGTATTTATAGTGATGTTATTGAATGCTATATAATTGATGCAAAGTCTTATGGAACCATATTTTATTTTAACAAATTGAACTAGAGAACCCCAATTTTAAGTGTTATGGTAGATAAAATCTTATCAAGAAATTGTTGTAACTTCTTTTTCAATTCCAAAAGTAATACCAGATCCATTTTATAAGGGGGTTTTGGAATAGGATATGCATCAAGAATTAAGGTAATAATAGATTCAACCTCCTGATAAGGAATAACACTAGGAAAATTATCATGAAATACATATAGATATTCATTTAATATTAGAACATTACTAATTTGAATAGTTCCTTTCTTCTTTTATTTAGTAACTTTATCTAACTAGAGAGGCATACAAATGTATAACACCTTAGAATTTTACACCCCTCCTTGGGTAAAAACCATATTTCGGATATAGCAGTGGTCTCATATTTCTCATATGATGCACCATTTTGGAGTTATTAAATTATTTTGAATAAAAAGTGTGTGCTTTATATGATATAATTGATATTTTTATTCAGACTTTTTCAAGGCTTTGTGGGACTCGGAATATCACACTAACTCAGTGTCGAACTCCAAAAATATTTAATTGAAAATTCCGAGATGTTAACTAGAATTTAAGTCCCTTAAAATATTTATCAAAATATCACTAATTTTTTTTCCACTTACGATATTAATAATTTTACACAAGAGGGTTTAGGAATACCTAAAACCATAATAGGATGTTACATAAATGGGGCATAAAAGGGGTGAGAATCATAAAAATGAATAATGAGACATGATATAACATGATAAAAGTAATTAAACATGTGAAACATGACAAATTAAAACACCACATCATAAACATAGGTTAAGAATAACTGCTAATACATTATGATGGAAAAATTCTTGTGATGTATTAGGTTCATTCCCTAACCCCTTTCATACCATAAAGGTTAGGGTAGAGCCATTTTTATTAAAAAGTAAAATAAAATACAAAAGGGAGATGGATGAAGTCATACAAGCACACATTAACTTATGCCAAGAAGAACCAAAGAAAAGAAAAAACTCAAAAATCGAAGTCACATTGGTAGGAATAATCATAGTCACCATACCAGTTAGAATCATAATCAAAATGACCATGAGACCTGGTAACCATGGTTGGATTCAAATCTGAATAGTCCTTCCTACATCTTGCTTTCCTAGGAGGAACAAGTTGAAAACATTCATCATCCACAACAACATTTTTTTCTTTTGGACAAAGCCTAACTATTGGATGGTTTTCTTGGTAAGTCATTCTCTACATCACCCCACCTTCCCTGGATTCCCTGCATTTCCTCTAATTTAATAATTTCCTTTTAGGCCCTTGAAATCATAACACCATCACTTAGAGATTGGTGATCCTCAAGTACAAGACCAAAGTCTTCATGCTCCTTTTACAAAATAACTCCTGACTTCACGTCACCCTCAACCCAGGAAACATGCTTGGGAAAACTTTTCCTAGATTCATTCAAGGAAACCCTACATTCCTCTGTTTGATGTACTAACGAACTATGTTTAGTAACCTTATCCACTTGTGGATCCTAGGTAATTTCTTGAGAATCATATTCCACTGCTTGTGAAATATCAACACCCATGTGATCATTACCTCTATCAGTAGAGGATTTCCTGACAACAAAAAAAATATCATCATTATGCATTGTTTTCCTCCTCATCTTCTTCCCACAGAAGGTCTCATGATTCCCTTTTAATGAGAAAAAAGTGCATAAAACATTTTTACAACACTTCTCTTTGACATGCACGATTACTTGACAATCAATAAAAAAATCAGGAAATATCTCATACTCAACCTTTAGAGAGATATCATCATTCAAGGAAGATAGAACTATATTATTAATCAGATAAGTACCTAGA
The DNA here is from genome assembly GCA_963277665.1 of Viscum album. Lineage (NCBI taxonomy): Eukaryota > Viridiplantae > Streptophyta > Magnoliopsida > Santalales > Viscaceae > Viscum > Viscum album. Next base: position 394,954,243 of record OY728158.1, read on the forward strand.
TCAACTTCCACCAGGACCTTAGCATAATGACCAAATTTCACAGCCTCAGTGGTCCTATACATTTTAACTAGAATAAACACTGTAGAGGCAATGTCAAAAAGGATTTTAGGATGACATAGGATCCACTAGAGGCCAAAAATCTTGATCCAGACTTGATAAAAAGTATTTGTTATAGATTAATGATTGAAACAAAAATCCCATTCTTGAAAAAAAACCATACTTGGCTTTAGAGAAATTTATTTGAACCCTAAATCTCTCTACTTGAGTTCCTCTGATGAAAAAATTATGTGAAAAAATACTCATCCCATAGGTATACATATTCAATCCGAAAAATCTCCTATAGAGGTTATCTTCTGAACCAAATCATCTATCCTCCAAATTTTTCCTCCATCGGGAAGAATAAGTATGTAAATAATTAAGTTCTTACAAAGCTTAAATATATTAAGAACTGACTACCTATTCTCATCAACATGGACAATGTCACTATTTCTAACAATTTTCTCAACAATACCATCATTCACAAATGTGAAATATCTTCGATTAGAATCCCTTCCAACTTCTGCAAGGCCCCTACTAGAGTTCCCAACATCTTCTAATTTACGAGGTAGATATATCATCTCCACCTTTTCCAAAGAGTGATTTTCAATCACCCTCCCCACTACAGGTCGATACAACCCATCCAAAGGAACAAAATCCATCAAATAAGATAGGGTCACTATAGAACCCTTCATTTCCACCACCGTAGGCTGCCATATGAGGAAAATAGACACCATTGGGATGAAGTGAGCTCCCAATCCCACCAGAGCTACATCAACCCCCATATATATTCTGTACTTGGAATCCAACACCACAAACTATCATTTATATATCAACACTACACCCACCATGTAACACCCCATGCTTACACTATACATTTCCCTTTGAATAATTCAATAACTTGCATTGTACGCAACTTCGAGATTCTAACACACCATGACCAATCAAATTAGTTGTTATGAATAATAATGCCCACTTTTTGAAATTTTATAAATTTTATTTTTCAAAATGGACTTTATTTTTGAATTTGGAATATCTAAATTAGATTAGGGTGATTTTTTGGTATTTTTCGGAAAACTTTCAATTTTTTGATGAATAGTGAAAAACACTGCGTTATTGATTAAAAACGAATTTTTATTTAAATAATTATTTCTTTTATTTAAATTTATTTTAGGTAAAAATAGATACATAATACCTATATAATTTCAATGTAATTAATTAGATTCATTTTATAATAAGTTTAGATATATTTAATTTTTATTGAACTTTTTACCGTCTTTTACCCACCTCCTAGGAGCATTTGCAAATTTTCATAAAACTTAATTTTACCACTTATGTGAGTTTAATTTCAAAAATATGAGAGACACGGTTAATATCATTATATAAAATGTGTTTCAATAAGATAAAAATAATTTTTAGTGAATAGTAACTTTTGACTTTTATTTACCACGATTAAAAGTAAAAAGGGTAATTAAGGGTAAAAATGATATCATAATTACCCTAAAACATGTCCTAATTCTATTGGATAAGTATAATTAGGCCAAAAAAAACCTTAGGAATAAATTATGACCCCATTTGGTCCACTTGGATTAGATTAATACATTTATTATTATTTTATTTAAAGAATAGTTAAAAGAGTTAAATTCAAAGTTTAATAACTAAACCATTTTTAATAAAGGGTTACACAAAATATAAATTTGACTATAAATTTTAATTATAAATCTAAAAATATTTCCTACATAATGGTATTTTATTTATAATTTTTAGACATTAAATAATTTAATTTATTTATGACACAATGATGATGTAATAATTACCTTATTAATGAAATATTAAAATAATTGATATTATAAATATACAAATAAATGTAAATTGAAACTTTTGATGAATTGAAATAATTTTCTAGGTTAATATGTCATGTTAGGGTTGTTTAAATAAATTTTATTCAAAATGATAAAATTTTAATTTCTTTCAAAAAAATCAAATACTAAATAGTGTCAAAATTGACATAAATGAGTTTAAAAATAAAATACTATATTAATAATTTATATAATATTCATAAAAATCTAAGTTCGGAAAAAAGGCTTAGATAAGGTTATATATATTAATAATGAACCACTTGGGGTTTACTTTACAGTTTATAGTAAGTTTATTAACCATATAATATAAAAATACAAAGAGACATGGTAAATGTCAAACTATTTAACTAAGAGTTAAATATAAAAGATAAGGTTAATATGGTAACCTAAACCTATATAAAACCTATTTGTTGATAGTTTTTTGAACCATCCCCACCTTATCCTCAAAATAAATCATTTTTGAGCCATTATAAATAGAAAATTATTTTATTATAAAATAATATTTCAAGTTTTTTCTGAAGTGACCCTCACCTCTCTTATAAAAGGGTACTTCCCCTTATCTTAATTTCACACCTCCAAAGACATTTGGCTCAGCTAACCCCTACACAAATATCATCTCAACTATCCTATCTTAAACCTAGAGGTCTTAATTTGATCTGAAATCCAACCTAAGGAGCCCTTTTGATCAACTCAAAAGGAAACACCCAAAGAAGAGGTAATAATTTCATCACCCTCTTTCAAGTTCTTTTCTTATTACACTTCCTCTTTATTTTTTATTTCCATAAAAAAATAATAAATAATGTATCTTATACATACTGTGATGTTATTATAAATATTTTACAATCATATTCTTTATTCTATATATCCTATAAATGACAAAGTCACCATACGTGCGTACGTACGGCTTACCGTCTCCACGTCGTGGTGTAGTTTTTTATTCAAACACTTAATTATTTGGATGGGTATAATATTGAGTATAAATGATGTAAATAATAAATATAGAATGTAAATGATTCTGTATATATGATATAACATCGAATTACATATGATTTCACCATCAATATAATGATATTTTCGCTCGTGCGTACATACGGATTACCGTCTCCAAGAACGCGATGAGATTCATTTCCCCATCATAACCATTCAAGAATAATTTTCTTTTGATGAATAAAAATAATGTTTATGAACATAATATCATTCTATATATGAATAAAATACATCCTATCCATAACAAATATGGCTTACGTAACCAATCATATAAAGGAAAACAAATCAGTTAACACCTGAAATGATGATACTACTGAAATATTATTAACAAATCAATATTAGAGGATCATATATGATATCATATTTATGTATATAGTTCTTGTATAATTTAATAACAATTATTTAACTATTATACAAGAGGTTAACATACCCTTGACCAAGGAAAAGTACAAGATAAGGGTTAATTTCATAATCTCTTTATTATCTGAGGTTGTTTTTATGTAAGTATCTACTTGGACCTCTTTATCATCCACATCCGTGTTTTCTTAAAAATTTATTTCAAAACATTTTTAATATTTACTATACTATGGGTTAAAGTCATTTATACCCTTATTTGATCTTATATTTTTTTAAAGTAATCTTTCCGTTGTTTTTCGAACAAGGTACTTTATGACCTTTTTGACAAAATTAAGGTAAGAATGTTTTTTTAACTTATACAGCAGGTGAAAATATTTTCTGCCATTATAACATCATATAAGCTTCCCTTACAAGCTTATAAGAATATTTTAGAAATAGATATTTTCCTTTATAATTATGTGACTCTTAAATGGTTTCAAAATAGAAAGAAGTATTTATTTAAAATAGTTTTTATTTCATCTATGTCAACATCCTTTAATGGATTTTAAACTTATTTGAAGTTGATTTATTATGATACAAATCTTCCATATTTTATTGAAGGTTTTGTGATATGTTTGAATATGAATGTGTTATTTTTATACCATTCATGGTTTATGGTTAAATTATTAATATTTCATATGCTAGTTTTAATATGAATGTTTATGTTATGTTTCAACCTTTTCATATGAGGAATGTATTGGACTTAGTATGTGACAGGTGTAGCCCGCTCTAGCTCCTCGGTGCATCGGTATATCTCATGAGAAAATTAGATGTCGAATTTGCTGAGGCCTTTACCAATTTTATATATGGTTTTGGCCGAGGCCTAAATCATTTTTAGATGTATTGGATGAGGCCTTGACAAGATGTTTCAGAATGTCCGACATTATACATTCCCTCATTATGAAAATAATAATGATGGTTCATGTGGTTATTCGACTAGTAGAATACCCATGAATATGTTTTATTATGGAATTATTTTATTAACCCATATTACTGTCATAAAGTGTTCATGTTTATTATTTGTAAAGGCATGTGTTTTTAATTATTCACCATGACTAATGTTTATGTTATCTACCGCCGTATTGCTTACCCTTACTAAGCATTTGAGATCACCCCTTTTTATGTTTTATTTTTTCCCAGGATGTGAAGAAGTATTTTATGGTTGAACTGCAGGGATAGGCTAAGGATATAAGTGTTCTCAAAAGGGGACAACATGTTGGTGATATTTTTATTTTAATTATGTAATGTACAACTTATGAATGTATCTAGTACTTCCAAGGCTATTAATCTGATCAGTCTTTCGGGATATGATGACTTGTATCATGATAATATTATGTAATAATGCACCGACTCTGGGTAACTGGGGTCGGGGCATTACACACCAAGGCACGTCGAGCACCATCAGCTTCACCCACGACCGTAGGAGATAGATCCATTGAAAATATAAAGTAAGCCTCCTTTGTGGTGGTTGAAACCACCTTATAACTGAATCATTGTGAGATGGAATCATTTGTATCCACTCATGGAACCCTTGCGGGTATCTCATCTATAACGAGTGGGGTTGAGCCAAGGAAATGTGGAAAACCATTTTCGAGGAACCCCAAATCTACAGGGAACTGAAATTTCCGTGAGAGTGGAAGCTATGGACCTGATATATCTCCCAAACCTAATCCATTTCATGAAGTCTCATGAGACTAAAACTTTACTCAATGCATTGAAGAGCTATATAATTTTAGGAGCACCCATCACTTTTATTTCATTCTCATGATCATGTGTGCCACATAGATCATAAAACATGGAATAATTTATCATCACTTATTATTAAAAAATAAATTAGTGTGGAATAAATAGATATAATTACCCAATAAAATAAGTATAAGCACATAAAGTTGAGAACCCTTGATAGGAACTGGGTATGGGTATTCACAACATATTTGTTTGGTGTGGGAAATCATAGTAAAATTTTGACAGCAAAACGGGGGTGTATAAATGTTCATGGAAGGGATTAATGAGAGTGTAAGAGATATATCATCATTAAATAATAAAAGGGGAAGTAAGGGGGATATGGAAGAACATATTCCAACATTAGTAATTTGAGAAAAAGAATATAAGAAAATGAAGGTACTTGAATAAATAGGAGAAAGAAAAGAACCCTTACCTTGAGAGCGTGATTCCAAATGCTTGGGAGGAATTTATTGAGATCTTGGGGAAACATTGGGAGAAATATTAATAGGGTAGGGAAGAGTATGGATGTTATTAATGGATTTTCACTGAAGATAAATGGAATTTTGGGTGGGTTTATATGGGAAATGAGTGGTGATTTTTTATCATTTCTCAAACATAGGTTTTAGATTCTATATAATTAAATAACTAAAAAACACAAATATTCCAATGGTTTTTGCCCATAGTTTCTAAAAAATAGGTTTTTTTGATTATTTTATTGTTACAATTTCCTAACTTATTAAAATAGTATCCTTGATGATGTGGAGGTGAGTAATACTCTTACAGAAATGATTTTAAAATATTAAAATATATTATAGGTTTTGGAGGATTCATAAAGGATTTATAAAAATAATAAAATAAACATAAAATCAAATTATTTTAAATTTAAAACATATATTTGGTCTTTTATATCCTTTACAATATTTATTACATCACTTTTGGGTCATTATGATGTCATAATACACGATATATATTTATACGGTATTTAATTTTTACTAGAAAATTCGACTGTGTTAGAAAATTATGAAAAATTCATTATTGGATAATTTTTATGTTCTAATTTAAAAAATAATATTAATTTTATCTCAATAATTTTCTAAATATTTGAATTTTTAATTTTAAAATAATAATTGACATTTATTGAGAAATGCTCGGTCTTTTGACAATAGCAGTTTTTAAACCCTTATAAAAATTACTTTTGACTTCATAAAAATTATATGATCATTTATATTTGATAAAAAATATTTCATAATAATATTTTTTTAAAATATTATTTATTTCAAAAATTCATTAATTCATCAAAATAAATTCCATAATTGAATTTTAATATTACCCAAAAGTACAATTTGTGTTTTATTACATCAAAATAAAAACCATTTTTAGATTAATAATAAGTGGTAAATATAACAATTATTATATTTAAAATACAATATACATAATCATATTATTAGGGTCTTGATACATATCCTTTTAATACATCTACAAACTCTATAAGAGTATGGCATGTGACACTGATACTTTCATGAGGTGGTTCGGAGTACATGGTTTGGGCCATTATCTCGATGAGATTGATCTTCTATCGTAAAAGGTTTTTCTCATGCTTTAGATGTTGGATATCATCTAGCGATTGGTCAAGGGAAAATCCCAGTGATTCTAACTCCCTTGAAATCTCTGATAAATGGGATTCATAGGGTACGATCCTACTAGTTGAGTCCATTACTTCCTTTTTCCATTTCAATTGGATTTATCAAAACTTTATATTTATACTAATAATAAGATTACTGTTAAATAGTAATATTATCAATGGTAATGAAACTTAATGGTATTTTAAATCTAATTGTACATAATGAAACCAAATAAGTGCATGTATTTCTATATCCATAATATATAATAATGCATTTAATTAAATCATAGGGGCAGTTTATTTATAAAAATTAGGGTCATTAAAATATTCCCCCTTCAAAAAATTTTCCCTCAAAATTTTCATTTCAACAACTATAAAATATGAGGGTAATTCTATTTCATTACCTACTATGGTTCCCACACCACTTCTTCGAACTCGTGTTTTCTCCACAACACTTTGACTCGGTGCATTGTATTATTCTGTAGAATTTTGTCTCTATGTTCTATGATTTTCACCAACTTCTCCTCATATGAAATATCATTCTACAGTGATACTACCTATGGATTGAGTACATGTGAGGGTCTAGTATGTACTTCCTCAAAAGTGATACATGAAATACATCATGTACTTGATATAGGTTAGGTGGGAGTACTAATCGATATGCCACCTCTCCAATGCGACCAAGTATCTCAAATGGGTTGATGTATCTTGGAATAAGCTTTCCATTCTTCCCAAATCTCATGAATTTATTCCATGGAGATATGTGGAGGAATACCATATTTCCAACATCAAACTCTAGGTCTCATTGATGATTGTCAACAAAACTCTTCTATTAACTATGATAAGACATGATGTACTACTAAATGGTCTTAAACTTTTCTACCATTTCCTCAACCATTTCATGACCTAACAGTTTTATTTCCCCAACTTCATCCCAACATGTAGGTGTTCTGTACCTCTTCCCATAAAGGGCTTTATAGGGGGGAATTTAGATTCTTTCACCAACTTTATCCCATCATGTAGGTGTTTTTAAAAATTCTCACATCATCTCTTTGAGAATAATTTATCTTCTCCATAAGGGATGGTTGAAAAATCATTTGTGAAAGAATTTATGATGTTCCTTCCTTTATGATTCCCATTTCTATCCTTTTTAAGTCTAAGAAGATCAGATCCTTTTTAATTCTCATCAATGATAAAATCATTGGATCCTTTATACTTAGATCATATACCACATTATTTTATTTTCAAGGATGGTATTTGATTGAGAATTCATATTACTTGATCAGATCTAACCATATTCTCAGGCGTATATTCATCTATTTCTGTGTGAATATATACTTGATACTTTTGTGATCTGTATATATTTTATACTTCTCCCCATAGAGATAATGCCTCCAGATTTTTAATGTCAAGACCACTAAAGTCAAATATAGATCATGCATTGGGTAGTTCTGTTTGTGAACTTTCAACTACCTTGAATCATAAACTATCACTTTTTCATTTTTCATTAACACACATCCCAGTCCCTTCTTTGAAGAATCATTGGATACCACGAAAAGTTATCCACTTTTGAGTTGTTTGAGTACAAGTGAAGTGATAAGCTTCCTTTTCAACTACTTGAATATATCTTCACATTAATCATTGACTCCCTTCCAAGTTATCTTGGTTTGAGGGATTGAAAATTGGGAGAAATTTCTCAAAAATCAATGATAGTACCATGCTAATCCAAGGAAACTATAGATATCTATCACAGATACTGGCCTCAACCACCCTTCAATTGCTTATATATTTTAAGGGTCCATATATATCCCATTTGTTGTGATAATATTCCCTAAGAATTAAGCTTAATTCAACCATAAATTACATTTTATATACTTTTAATAAATATTCTCCTTTTGTAATCTCTTCAGAACAACTCTTAGATTCTATTCATGCTCCTCCTTTATTTTGGAGTATATTAGAATATCATTTATAAAGACTACCAAAAATTTATTAAGGTAATATCTAAATACTCAATTCACCAAGACCATAAATATTTCTAGAGTGTTAGTGAGTCTAAATGGAATTACTATGAACTCATAGTTCTCGTACCTTATATAAAAAATCATTCATGGGGATATCCTCCTCCTTTACCCTAACTTGGTAATATCACAGCATCAAATCCACCTTGGAGAAGTATTGCGCTCTACATATCTGATCAAAAAAGTCATCAATCCATGGAATATGATAATTTTTCTTTATAATGGTCTTGTTGAGCTCACTATAATCAATGCAAAGGTTCATTGAACCATATTTCTTATTGATGAAGAGGACCGATGCACCCCATGGTGAAGCACTTAGGCGTATGAAACATTTATCCAGATTATCTTATAGTTTTATTTCAGCTCCTCAAGTTCCAAAACAGCTATTCTATACAGATTCTTGGATAATGGTAATTCCCCAGGTATAAGCTTGAATAAAAATTCAAACTCTCAACTAGGAGAATGACTAGGTAATTCTTCAAGAAACACATCAATATATTCCCTCATAATGGGAATGTATTCAAGGATGATATTTTCCTTATAATCAATCATTTGAGCTAGATATGATTCCTTGTAGGGCAATAATATACATTCTTGAGATTTTCATGGTAAAGAAGATCCACCCATCTCCATGATTTTTTACAGAATTAGAGAAATATTCATGATATAGAGTGTGATTTTATTCTTGTGGTTATTTATGTTGGATCTATATAGGGAAAGCCAATCCATACCCATAATCACATAAAATTACACAAAAGGGAGTATCACAATGTTGTCTGTAAATTTCATCCCACAAATATTATAGAAGAAGAGTTATATAATTGGTATGCAATAATTTCCCCATTTTCTATTTTCACTAACAGCTCTACTTCTATACTTTGTGGTGGTGTTTGAATAGTTATACTAAAATTGTGTGATATGAAGGATTTCATAGAACTAGAATCAAAAATTACATTACCTATTATTGAATGAATAACTATCACACATATCACCAATTCATTGTTGGGATCCACCTCAGTGGTTTGAATAGTAAAAGATCACTTTTGATGCCTTGGAGGTTGTTGGTTGTCTTTGAAAACCCTTAGATTAGTGTATTGGTTTACAAAAGTTGAAGGAACCGAGGTGGTCATTAGAATTCAGTGGGCTAGGGATTTAATTTTTTTTTATCATTGGGACAATGTAACTTGTCTTCTCTGATGGTCCGATCCTCGGTACGGTCCAAGGATCTCACGTAAATTAAAAGAGAACATAAATTAAAACAAAAAAACATACCTATTTAGATCTGAAGCTTCTCTAAAATAAAACATTTCTCCAGTGATTTTTAATTGAAGGATCCATAACATGATCCCTTTAGATCATCCACATATGCTTCAAAAAATGTATGGAATGTCGATCGTTGAATTTTGGGTGCTATCGTAGAAATCCGAAGAAGACTTCGACATACTGATGATCACCACATCTAGGTGCCATTGATGTAAATAGATAAAATCTACCTAAATTCCAAGATTGAGATTATCTCTCTCTAGATAGCGAGAGAGTAGAGAGAGGCTATGGAAATATCATTGTGAATAGTAAATGGTGAGAGCCTATCTCTTCCTATAGATAATGGATGTTCCTAATACCCAATAGGGTTCCTCGACCCCCATTTATTTAACACCCACTAAATAAATAATTATAACAAAATGAGTTGTGTCAATATTATTTATTATTTTATCACATAACTATAACATATATTAAATTTATTATGTGATAAAACTAAGTCATTAACTCAACTTGTAATTCCCGTTAAATATAAAACACACCTATAATATTAAAATTTTATTCATTCTATTAATATTTTATGGTATTTACTTAAGTTGTAAATAAATTTAACAAATAAATTCAATACCAATTATTCTTGACTTTAATAATATGAATCTATTTATTTATCAGTGATTTATAACATAGAAAATAGTCGGACCCCATAGTGGGGGCCCACCATGTCCAATATACCTATTCAACTAAGTAGGGAGGATTCTTGAATACACTATTATGTGTGACCCTCTAGTCCCTTATCTCTATAGCAGTGAATCAAATACATAGACCAAGAGTGGAGTCTAGAAACCCATCAATCCCCCTAAATAGATATGGAAATTCATAGCAATGACAACCATCCTACGAATATGTACTATGTAATATAATCTCTTTGTCTTTAGATATCTCATAAAGAAGGATGCACACTTCTATCATCACCTTTTTTTGATTTATTATTTGTTGATCTAACCATATGGATTTAGCTTTCAACTGATTTGGACAAAGGCTTACGAAGTTAGAACCATCCTAATCAACCAGGAATGAGATATATATGACTTCCTTAACTTGGAAGCAACAAATCCTTTCTTGACCATTAACTAATGTCATGCCACCAATGATGCACCCAACAGAAGCTATCTCTACATGATTTCATTATCATGATTTTTTCCTGGCATCAAAGTAAGTGATCAAATGAAACATACTGGTAATGATATCAAGTTTGGAGACCAATACACAAATCCATAGATAGGAACAACCAATGACACCTGAAACATGTGGTGTTCCTACTAGCGGGTCTATCCTCATGATCTCAATACTAGAGATCAGTAAGTGTGAACATTATAAGAAGAAGTCTCAATGATTCGGGTCCCCCAACACCTGATAGTCAAACATCAACTATGACCAACCAGTAAGATGTATCTAGAACATAAGACCTTTGTTTAATATTAATTTTATAGTATCTTGATATTATCATTATAGCCCAGGATCTGCTATAACCTTTTGATACAAAAATTAATCAATGGAAATTACCATTAAGTGGTGGATACAGAAATATCTACACTATAATGGTAATAATACATCATGTATATCTGACTGTATACATGATATGTTAATCAAATGTACTATTCAAGTTGGGTATAAGGAACCCACTATTACAACACTCTCACTTGCACTAGAGCCAACTTGACAACAAACCTTGTTATCTCTCACATGATAATGATCATGTTTCTATAGAGTAATGGATTTAGCTATTAGGTTTTCCACGTTTCCACCACATGACTATTTTTCTATAGCGACCTCACCTCCTTGAGTAAAATTTCTCATGAGATAGTAACCCTGAGTATATCCCTTTTGCCCACTATCAAAACTTGACATCTTGGATAATACTAGTAACAAAATTATCGTAATGATAAAAATTTACTTGGTAGGTGTGATTCCAAGAACTAAAAAAATTATTTCACTATCTCAGAAGCCACAATGTACTCGTTATTTGTAGGAATGGCTACCAATGATTTATATGATATTTTCTTGCTCATCACCTTAGCCTAAATATAATATTAGATCATGTTGATCTATGGAAAAATAGTTTGTGTCCCATCAAACTAGTATCCTTTCTTCTCCACTTACCAGGTACATATCTTTTGTACTTTCCCAAGTACAGCCAAATAATACCGACTGTTTCACTTGAATTTATCCTATAAATAAATCATATAAACCTATTATAAAGTATATCTTGGAAATATAATTTCATGTACATATCATGGAATATGTGATTGAACCATATATTAAGTGTATGGACCTCAACTCATCATATAATCTTCTTCTATATAATTACATTTCAACTTGGAGAGATTTATTCCATGTGACATCGACAACAATTATTAACTTGAATTGTTCCAACTTGTATTTTTCAATACAATGTCAGTATATATACATTTAAATATGTCTAAAAAACCATTAGATCTACCTCAATAGATCATGTTCCCTAGAACTTAGGTTTCTACTTTAAGTCAATCACTGAATAATTAATTTTATCTTGGCCTTAACTAACTATAAGACCAATATTTGTTTCTTATATGATTCTAAACATATTTCACTTGAAAAAAAATGATGCTCCCACAAACCTTTGGTATAAACATGGAAACGTTTCATTCCAAATGAATATTCTAAGATACTGTTGCTTAGTTCAATCCGAAACTGAATTTCAGTAACTTTCAACCTTTATTGGAATTCTTTGACATGTCCATCCCTTTCTAGTTGCTTTATATAGAAACCTTCCATGAATGGTGATCATGAAATCCAATTCTCAATTAAATGATCATAAATATTATCTATGATGAGTAAAATTCTAATATATTTAATCATATTGACTTGGTATTTCCATTCAAGACTTATTGGTACTTCTCTTTTACCATCCATTTGTCAACTCACTTGAATACCTCCCAAAAATTTCAATTTATAAGCCCATTTTCACTTTGATACATGGAATAAATTATTTAATTTTAATTGACCTTGTCAATATTAGTTGTTTTTCCATATACTACTTTTATGAATTATTATTCTTACTGAATAATGTATCACCATCTGCGGTGAATATAGAAACCATCACTATGGTTTTATCCTTCCTATGCAGTATGTGTCTCTAGAACATACCTATTCCACATGAACTTGTGGAGCATGTTCTTATGCCAACTATACATGCATATCTTGGATTGACTAAACCAAATTCAATTTGAATCCCACTATCTCAAGTAGATATGTGCACCCTCATATGTAAATTTAGTCTATTAATTGACTATCACTTTTCTATCTTAGGTATTTATGTAATATCCTAAGCAATTGTTAGGATAATTACTAATATGTGCAACATGTTTATCCCGATGAAAGTTTATTTTTATCCTAACAAACTCTTTGCATCTAAACACATGTTATATGACATAATGGTTTTCCTTCATAATATAACTCACATGATATCCATTTTTCATCTATAGTTGGAATATGGTTATGCGATTTCACCGTTATTTGAAAATCACATCTTGAAATATAATGGAAGTTTTTTCAGGTAACAACATAGATACTCTATACATCATAACTCTTATGTATAAAATTTTCATTTAGGAATTAATCCATACTAAATTTTGTTGATAAGTGTTAACATTTAAGATTTATCGTCGATACTCCTTATTAACATGAATGCCATTATGTAGATAAGGTAATGTGTGTTTAGGAATTACTCCACACTACATTATCATGATCATTGAATTCTTGGTTAAGATATTCTTCAACACACCGTCCTGAAGAAAATCATATCTTCTGACTATGTTTATACTTCACTATCGCATTCCTTAATTACTTAAAGGAATCTTATGAAGTATATTTTCATCACTATCTTACCCTTGGAAAAGTTCATGCTCTCTTTTTGAACTAATTCCAGAAGCTTTGTGGAATACCTTTATTTCTATAGGTTTCTTTTTCCAAACTAAATACGTCAATTATACCAAAGGTGTTTAGTTGTACCGAGCCTAAATACCAAACTGGGTATATCTTTGATGTCCATGTTTAGTTTTGGTTAACAAAGAATTATCTTTTCACAACTAGGTAAATAAGTCTTATATTTTATATTCATAACTTATTGTCTATGATTCAAGTATCACTGAACTATTAATTGAGTATGAGATGCCACAAAAAACATGAATTCATGAACTTTGAATAATTTCTCCTTATGTCCATAGGACATGTGATATTAATGTTTTGGTAATACTCAATGAAAGTTCTACTAGAATCATTAGCTTGTAAATTATAAGTCTTATACTTCTCACTACTGACATAGGAATCATCCTTTATCAACCACTTGGAGAATGTACCTTTCTTCTTGTAATGTTTCTATACTTACTTGGTTACTGTATTTAAATCCCCATAATTTATTGACATATTGTATTCAATACCCAAGAATTATGTCAAAAACAATACTTATATATGAAGAATATACACTGAAGAATAAGAAGCAGGTACTTACTTATTTAATTCAGTTTGTTGCGATTAAATTACATATATGTTATTTCAAGTTATGTTATGTAAACAACCTTATGTTTAATAACCAAAATCTATCTTTTAAGGAAGTTGTGAAGGTTACTTTGGTGTTGGTCTTTCCATTGGTCTTATCTCCTTGTCTTTCAACATGTTCTCCAAAAGAATTAAATATTTTACTTTCTTTAAGTTCTTATTTACTTGGAAAATCTTACCTAAAATACAATAATGCGTTTACTTCATCCATTCCATTTTGTAACCTAAAATTAAACTAGAGTAATTGGGTGTAAGAATGGGTTTCCTTGAAAAATTGTGACCCATCTTTCATATTTACACAATTCCAGTGTAGTTCATCACCCATTTAAATCTCACTTCACTTTCTCCCCATAAGTTTCTCAGAGATGATATTACATGTTATATTATCCATGTCCTGATGTAGTGACCACAAATAAAATAAAATATTGATAATAACATAATGAAATAACCATAATATGCTCTAAATATGAGTCTCCTTTAGGAAAACTTACACCCTCACATCCTGAGGTAATTTAACTAGTATTGGGACACCAACACCTTGAATTTTCAAAATCGTAGTAATGTGTGCAAATTCCTATACTATACTTTGAAATTCATGATATATTGGAAATTTACTTTGTCCATTATTTATCATAGTTTATCTTGTGGTATTTCTTTCCATTTTCTACAAAAATAAAATTCTTACAGATAGTACTTTTATCATGATTACCAAATTAGACATTATTGATTAATCATATCATTAAATTTCTTCTATTATTTTATCGAATTATAGGAACCATCTACACTAGAATTGAAACACTCCATCTCTTGATTATTCTAGTTGAAAGGATCCCTGAACCTCCCCTAATAGTCTATAAGTTATGGATACTCCACTAATCAAAGGGTTCAAGGTAGGTGTTTGACTAGACAACTGTATTAACTCACGGTTCCTTGATTTGTTGAGCGAAGTCCCAAATTTTAAAATCATAACTTGATTTACTCAATGCTTGCCTCTAAAATGATAGAAAGTTATCTATAGATAATCCTTAATACAATATTAGTTAATTAAACCCACCACTCTCATAAGAACTCCCCGGTAGTAAGAGGTACCCTCAACTATAGAATGAAAAGCACCCCAAACATCAGTTTTATTTAAATTTGAATAATAGAAAGTGGTTAAAGACTTAACATTACTTTGAGTTTTTTTATCTCTTGATGAATTTATTCCATTTCTATTAATCTTGTTCATCTATGTTGTCATGCTCACAATTTAACATTAATAGAAAAACATACATCACTTCTTTATACATTTTATTTTATTATTTTATGTATTTTCCCACTATTATAAAATACATAAAATAATAAATAAATGCATAAAGGAAAACTACTACCTGGATGGTCTTGAATATCAGAAATTGGTTGATCCATTTAAATTTAATGGACCAACCACGACCTAGGGGAATCATACTTGATTCGTCGCTTGGATCATGATGCAGCTCGCCCCATACAATATGTTCACTGATCGTCTAGATTTTTCCTCATATTAGTAGGTTCCACACTATTCATCACCTTAATCATGGTGTACTGTATCATCTTGGTGGGATTAATTCCATACACTGTCTTCATCCAAAGTATAAATATACTTGTATGTAGGTGAGATAGACTAGGGGTGTAAGGTACATCAGATAAAATTGGGCACGCAGAACCTTATACATTTTGAACAAAAAATAAAAGACGATTCACAAAACATCTTAATTAATTAATTACAAACACCGCATATAGTTAAATAATTAATTAAATAAAAGAAAACATACACTGGTTGAATCTGTAATGACCCGGACCCAAACAACCACCCGAACAGTGCTAAACGGGTCAGGTTTTACTACCTTAGGCGCACCTCCCCAAATGCCAAAGGCTGCCGACTAGCAGCGAGGGTCTAATAGGTATAGTGGGGAGGCTATACCCTCTCAGAGGATAATAATGGTACTAGTCATAGAATAATAATAATACATGCAGCAGAAAGAAACGACTCAGCAGACTCGAACCAGACCCGCAAAGAGGAAGCACATTAAATATAAATAAACAATGGAAGTAATAAATATAAACAAAAATAGCGTAAATAAACATAACAACATGATAATTAATTGTAACTACTACTAAACCACACAATATTCATCCAAATCAGGTCATACATATCTAAATATAAAGGCTCCAATGGCTAACCAACTATAGCTACAAAACAAGTAAGCATGCTGATACAAGAAAGTACGCAAAACATAGTAAACTCCAACTAGGCAAGACCTCAAGGTCCATAACATATTCATGCAATAGATAATAAAACCAAGCTCCTGAAGCTGGCCTCTTTCCTACACATAAATCCTTAAAGTCTGCACGTGTCCCGAAGGGCCCGTGCAGGGTGTGAGACGAATCTCAGTAGGATACCACCCAACAGTGCATACCTAGTATAAGCGTTTAAGCAGACATGCATTTATAAAGAAAGCAGTAAACAGAACGATGCAAAAATAAACACATACTCCACTGGTGCTCAGCAGCCACCATAGAGTGTCACCTGCTTCGGCCAACGCCAGAATCTCTGTCATGTAACCCGACACCATGTGCCCCCCTGACACCATGTGTCACAATTGCCGACGTCTTGAAGGCACGCTCAACAGTAGTAACCCAGAGGAAAAACAATGTATGTACTCAATTAAATAACTAGAGGGACAACAATGTCTACCCTCAAATAACATAACTGGAGGGACA
This sequence comes from Viscum album, assembly GCA_963277665.1. Lineage (NCBI taxonomy): Eukaryota > Viridiplantae > Streptophyta > Magnoliopsida > Santalales > Viscaceae > Viscum > Viscum album. Next base: position 394,971,486 of record OY728158.1, read on the forward strand.
ACGATGTTTTCCCTCAAATAAAGTACCTGGAGGGATAGTGATATCTGCCCTTAAATAACGGCGAGCCTCTGCCCCCAACTCGATAGCCTCAATGCTATCCTCTAAAGGTTCCTCACCTTCCACGTGGCTTCCTACGACAAGCACCCCCAAACCAAAAGTACCTAAAGCATAAATAACGGGGGCCTCTACCCACACGAGTGGTCAAAACCACCTCATCACAGAGTCTCTTTGTGTGCACACTACTCAAAGTTTCTGGGTGAGCGGTGATCACCAAAATAATACCCAAGCCACAACACCTTTGACACTTTGTGTCCCTATAACCATGCCGCTCAAGTATGATGGCCTTGCCATCCCAGTAACCCAGGACATGACCAACCTGACAGTCATCCTTCCTCAAACCGAAGCCCATGACGCCCAATCCCATGGTGAGAACCACCCAACATAACCCAGACCAAGCCCAACCTGTGATCAGCATCACTTAAGAATATCTGAGCCATACCCAACATAACCCAAAGGTTCCATCATATGCAATTCAGTAATTACATATATAACATATTTAAACAGAACACATAAATAGGAAAAACAATCTAACAGTTGAATTTCACTAAGCAAGCTCTATCCCATACCAGCACAGAGGTCTTTAAGGACTCTAACAATTTATATCATGTTCTAAGAAATAAACTTAACAGTTTAAAGCAATACAATTCAAGTATTATCATTTTGGAAACCTCGGCCAAAATTCCACATGTGAGGAACAACCACTCGCCCGACCCCACTCAACAAAACAGGTAATGGGGCATACTGAAAGGTATCCCATAAGTCCATAAAAAATGTAATATGCAATATCAGATAACATTGGGTCATGCTCAAAATACCTGAAAATGTGCCAAAGGCCGCATCACCCAAATGACCATGAAAACACAAAAAGAGGTATGCACCACCTACCTGAGACTAGTACGATGCTACTCCTCTGGCAATAGCCTTCAATTAGGTCTAAAACGTGGTATATCTACAAAAGAATCAAAACCGATCAAACCCCTATATCTTGTTCTAGAAAAAAAATCAAACAAAATGGATCAAGTGGAATCGAGGCCTTACTGAGGGGGTTCCAACGGATCAATCGGTGTTTGAATATGACCTCAGATGAAGAAACATGACCAATTTGAAGATTCGGCCGATTTGGGAGAGGAGGTTCTATCTAGAACCTCCAAACGAGGCTACTTCCCATTTTAGCAAAAAAAATTACACAACATGTACTTTAAGTACATGACATGTATCATTTTACTATTCATATAATGACTGAAATTCTGCTGACTTACTTTCCAGAACCTGTCAATGTTAGTACACGCCGTATATGTTGTTTTTCTTCTCTTCCTCACCGACTTACCCACACGCCATGTATATCCCTCATACACAGCTCGCCTACATGGCATGTCCATGTAGGACACAGCGTGCACTTGGCTAAATGATCATACTAGGCTAAGAGTCCTACACGCCATGTATGGTTGCCACACGGTCAAGGGTACATGGCGTGTTGATAAATACACGCCGTGTAGTAAGAAACTTGTAGACGATCATCACATGGCATGTCTCGGTGAGTACACGGGTGAAACTCGCCTAACCTATACATGGTGTGTACTCTATAGTACACAACATGTAGTCTGAAAATTTTTAGAATATCCCAGATTTTCCCAGATTTCTCAGGGCCAAGTCAAAAATTCAAATAGTATCGAGATTTTTACCCGTTCTAAAAACCTGGGTTCTTACAATCTCCCCACATTAATATAGCTCATCCCTGAGCTATCAAACAAAACCCAGAGATGGCACCAAACATACCACCCTGATCAAAGTAACCCGGTCTTCTCCGGTCTCAAAGGTCCTGGCTAAATTCCTCAAGGGGATCCCCTCCTTAGGAATCGCCTAACTCAGTCTCAACATGAGAAAACTCAGAACAAGCAAAGGTTTTCTAACCTATTTTCAGACTCAAGGTCCTCTCATGATGCATCGTCACCCCTACACCACATTGGTGCTCCTGTTTCATTCCTGAAACCCAATGTATCCCACACCACATTAGTGTTCGCCTCTATAAGGTCCTGGTGCCTAACACCTCAAGTAACCCACATCATCGATGCCCTGATGCCTAAGGCACCTCAAGAAACCTACATCCTCGATGCCCCGATTCCCAAGGCACCTCAAGTAACCCGAATCCTCGATGCCCATGATGCTACATATCTCATACATATATATAAATATATCACACACCCGATATGGTGACAATCCCACTGACTAGAATCTAGTCAGTACACATAGATCTTGTGCATCACGTGCACTCAAAACAGACATGCCTCTACAGGTCATTCCAAAAAGAAAACATGGAAATCACAGCCACACTCATGGTGTACCTCTAACAGTCATCAGCTCACTAGCCTACTCAGCCTCTGGCAGCTCCACGGAGTGAACCTGGCCTGAAGTACAACTGCCTGATGCCTGACCTCCCTGCGGTGCTTCTCTAGCCACCAGCTATTGAACCCTCAGCTAAATCCTGCTATCTCTATCATGTCCTCCACGTGAAGCTGAACCTCAGATACCCTCTCCCAGTACCGAACCCGAACCAACTGCAGATGCCATCGTCTGTCCAGGTCCCTACCTTCCGGCTGTCTAAGAAGTCTGCCTATAGAACCTCTCCAGATGCGCAACCTGTCCACATTCCTAGAACTCCTTTGGAGGCCTATCGCACTGAGTCCGAACATGCCCTGGATGTCCACACTGAAATAAAACCACTGAAGAACTACTATGAGGTGGTCTAGCTGAGTCGTTGGCCTGACTTCCCTACTGTAAATCATCCTGTCCTCGCTTCTTGCTGTCTGAACCCTCACCTGAAGCCATCATCCGACCAACCTAGGGCCTATCCCTATGGTTTCCCTCCACTATGAGCGCCTGATTAAACACCTCTGAAAAAGAACCCAGCCTGAAAATATTCACCTGGACCCGAATGGCGTGTCGTAATCCATCCTCGAAGTGCCTCACCCTACCCGTGTCATCGCTTACCATACCAGGTGCAAAGCAAGACAACTCGGTGAAAGTAGCTGCATAGTCCATAACGGAAATTTCTCCCTACTGAAGACTCAATAACTCCCGTGCTCTCTCTAACCTCAGTGTCTCTGGGTAAAATTGCTCAAAGAACCTATCCTTGAAGTCCTTCCATGCTAGTTCCTCATGCCTAGGAGCTTGAACCTGCACATCCCACCAGCGCTTTGCTGGCCCTCGCAACATGTACATCGCCAGCTTGACCCTCCGCCCTGGAGGCATCTTGAACTACTCGAAGATCATCTGCATGCTCTCTATCCAATTCTCAGCCGCCTGCCGACCACCCTCACCCTAAAAAAGCAGCGGGTGCTGCGATTAAAACTCCCACGTCAGATATTCCATAGATGGATCTATACCATGTGTGCCTCTTTTAATCCCATTCAAGACATGCACCAGGCTAGCTCGGAGCTGCTCATCGAGCCATGGCCCGAATGATGCCAAACCCAGTTGCTATCCTGCCTGCACTAGATCCTGAATCTGATCCTGTCCCTGAGCCTATACCTGTGGCTCCTGCTCTGCTTGCATCAGATCCTGAACCTGATCCTGCACCTGTGACACTGTACCATCTCCCATCTGACGCTCCATCTAAGTCGCCCAAAAAGGAACCCGTTGAATACCATAAATGGTCAGACATCTTATATATTTATAACAATATATATTCAATGAAAATAAGGAAACCAGTAAAAGGTAGTGCATAACTAATACCTTTACTCTCTCCCACCGCAACCATGCCTCATGGCACCCCTGCCTCATGGCCTCCTTACTCGCCCCTAACAGGGCCAAGTATCAAAAGTACCTCGGGCCATGCTCATCCCAACAACCAACGTTGCCTCAAATCGATGATCGAGTCACCCAATCCTGGTGATAAAAATCACCTCAACCGATAGTACCTACCTTCTCGTACAAGATCTAGAACCAAATACCCCGTCACATGCAATTATAAAAAAAATATAAAGCATGACATACACATTGAAACAATAAGAAATTCTATCAGGAATTTAACCTTTTCACATTTCAAGAATACAAATCATGTCAATTGACATTTTCTTCACATGGTATTTTCACATCACAAAGCATACGTGCAGTTATGAAATTGAAATATCATAAAACGTGCCTATCAAAATCCAAACAAACAAGCCTTGCCATACCGGGACAAGGTCCAATTCTCCCTTACCGCACCGGGTCAAGGGTCACATATCACAATCAATAACATCACACACCAAGTGAGCCACCGAGGTGGAAATCATATAAACTGTAATCTGATCAAAAAGCAAACATCAAATCCCACCCATGGAAACTTGATCTATCCCTCATACCTGGGGCTGCAGGCACCCAAGAACAAGCTAGAAACCCAGTTCCAGTAACAACCTATCTACAATGTACCATATACCAAATAGTAAAACCAGCAGAAATCAAAGAGAAGCCTCAATATCATTAGTAGCCAGCAAACACTACTACTAAATCCCTATCAAGAACTCCTCTGATACAACTTTGTAACGACCCGGACCCAAACAACCACCTGAATAGTGCTAAACGGGTTGGGTGTTACTACCTTAGGCGCACCTCCCCAAACGCCAAAGACTGTCGACTAGTAGTGAGGGTCTAATAGGTATAGTGTGGATGCAAAACCCTCTTGGAGGATAATAATGGTACTGGTTAGAGCGTAATAATAAAACATACAGCTGAAATAAACGACTCTGCAGACTCGAACCAGACCCGCAAAGCGGAAGCACATTCAATATCAATAAATAGAGGAAGTAATAAATATAAACAACAACATCAGAAATAAAGACAAAAACATTCAAATCACTTGTAACTACTATTGAACCACAAAATATGCATCCAAATCAAGTCATACATATCTAAATATAAAGGCGCTAATGGATAACCAACTGTAACTACAAAACAAGTAAGCATGCTGATATAGGAAAGTACGCAAAACATAGTAAACTCCAGCTAGGAAAGACCTCAAGGTCCATACCATCTCCATGAAACAACTAATATAACCCAGCTCTTGAAGCTTGCCTCTTTACTGCACATAAATCCATAAAGTCTGTACGCACCCCGAAGGGCCCGTGCAGGGTGTGAGACGAATCTGAGTAGGATACCACCCAAAGGTGCGTACCTAATATAAATGTTTAAGGAGACATGAATTTATAAGGAAAGCAGTAAACAAAAAAATTCACAAATAAACAAAAACTCCACTGGTGCTCAGCAACCACCATGGAGTGTCACCTACTTCGGCCAACGCCGGAATCTCTGTCATGTAACCCGACACCATGTGCCCCCTAACACCACGTGTCTCAAGTACCGACATCTCGAAGGCACGCCTTATAGTAGTAACCTGGAGGAACATCGATGTCTGTCCTCAATTAAATAACTAGAGGAATAATGATATCTACCACCAAATAAAGTAACAAGAGGTACATCGATGTATTCCCTCAAATAAAGTACCCAGAGGGACAACAATATCCACCCTCAAATAACGGTGAGCCTCTACCCCCAACCCGATAGCCTCAATGCTATCCCATGAAGGTTCATCACCTTCCACGTGGCTTCCTACAACAAGCAACCCCAAACCAAAAGTACCTAAACCACAACTAATGGGGGCCTCTACCCACACGAGTGGTAAAAACCCCCTCATCACGGAGTCTCTCTATGTACACACTACTCAGAGTTTTTGGGTGAGCAGTAATCACCAAAGTAGTAACCAAGACACAACACCTCTGATACCTCGTGTCCCTGCAACCATGCTGCTCAAGTCTGATGGCCTTGCCATCCCGGTAACCCAGGACATGCCCACCCTGACAGTCATCCAACCTCAAACTGATTCCCATGATTCCCAATCCCGTGGTCAGAACCACCCAATGTAACCCGGACCAAGCCCAACATGTGATCATCATCACTCAAGAATATCTGGGCCATGCCCAACACAACTCAAAGATTCCAGCATATGAAATTCATCAATTACATATATAACATATTTAAACAGAACACATAAATAGGAAAAATAATCTAAGAGTTGAATTTCACTAAGCAAGCGCTGTCCCATACCAGCACAAAGGTCTTTAAGGCCTCTAATAATTTATATCATGGTCTAATAACTAAACATAACAGTTTAAAGCAATAAAATTAAAGTATTATCATTTTGGAAACCCTTTCCAAAATGCTCCATGTGAGCAATGACCACTCCCCTGACCCCGCTCAATAAAACAGGTAATAGGGCATACCCAAAGGTATCCCATAGGTCCGTAAACAATGTAATATGCAATATCAGATAACACTGGGCCCCGCTCAAAATACCCAAAAACACGCCAAAGGCTGTATCACCTAAATGATCACGAAAATACAAAAAGAGGTATGCACCACCTACCTGAGACTCGTACAATGATACTCCTCCGGTAACAGCCTCCAATTAGGTCTAAAACACGGTAGATCTACAAAAGATTCAAAACCGCTCAAACCCCTATATCTTGTTCTAGAACAGAAATCAAAAAAAATGGCTCAAGAGGAATCGAGGCCTTACCAAGGGGGTTCCAACAGATCAATCAGTGTTCGAATCCAACCTCAGACAAAGAAATGAGATCAATTTAAAGATCCGGCCGATTTGGGAGAGGAGGTTCTGTCCAGAACCTCAAAACGAGGCTACTGCCCGTTTTAGTGAAAACAATAAATACACGATGTGTAATTTAAGTACACAGCATGTATCATTTTACTATTCATATAACGACTAAAATTCCACTGACTTGCTTTCCAGAACCTACCGACGTGAGTACACGGTGTGTACCTAGGGGTACATGGCATGTATGTCATTTTTCTTCTCTTCCTCACTGACTTACCCACACGCCATGTATATCCCTCATACACGGCTCGACTACATGGTGTGTCCAAGGAGGACATGATGTGTACTTGGATAAATGATCCTACCCATCCAACAGGCCTACATGGCATGTATGGCTGCAACATGATCAAGGGTATATGGCATGTCGATAACTACACGCCGTGTAGTAAGAAACTTCTACACGGTTATCACACATCATGTGCTCAGCGAGCACACAGATGGAACTCGCCTAACTTATACACGGCATGTAATCTATATTACACGGTGTGTAGTCTGGAAATTTCTAGAATATCCCATATTTTCCCATATTTCTCAGGGATAAGTCAAAAATTCAAACAGGGTTGAGATTTTGACCTGTTCTAAAAACCCGGGTTCTTATAGAATCAATGCTCAAGACCGGTTCGTAAAATAATGCACAATAAAAATTAAATTTCATTAATTTAAGTATAAATAACATTTAATTAAATTAAATGAATTAATTAAATTAAAATAATTTAATTATTCTTCGATCCCATAATTAATTTAAATTTTAATACCAAAAATTAAATTAATTAATTAATTTAATTTATTACCAAAATTAAATTAATTTTATCATTGGGTATTAAAATTATTAATTAAACCAAAATTAATTTTAATTAATTTAATTTAATAATGTAATTAAATTAATTAATTAATTAATTATAATTAATTTAAAAACTACTTATGCCTTAAAACATTGCTCTGGTCCATTACAGGTTGCCCTGGACCTACGTAGATATGCAATGGGATGAAAAAAGACCGTTCTCATCTTTTCTAGGCTTGAAAGTTCCGCCCAGACCCGTTCCAGGTTGGGAAAACCCAACCGAGCCTGTTTTGGGTGGATCACATTAGTGCATATTAGAACCAAAGTACCTCATTACGGGGAAACACATCACCTACGACTGTTCATGCTGGATCAGGGCGAGGTAGGTCTGGTGGCGGTGCTAGGGTGGATCTGCTTGTGGGAACCATAGTAGGCTCCTTGTGTGATGACACTAGCTCCCGATGCTATATAGGGAGTCACAATCGATGGAGGAGGATGGGACGTCAACAGGTGTAGGCACGAGGGGAGGTCGCAATAGCAGCTAGATTCATCGGATCTGAGCAGTGGGGCATAGTGGTAGGTGCGACCTGGGTAAAGGAAGCTGCCAGATGGAAGGCGGGTGGAGGCGTCTGAGGTTTCCAGTGGGGAGCTCAGCTAGTTGGACACACCCGAGGGGGAATAACCAGTGACCATATTTGGAGTAAGAGGTCGGTCTAGCTGTCAGTCCTGGCCAGATATGGAGATTGTATCCATGACACAAGAGGGAGATGATGGTCCAGATCATCCACAGTGGGAGTGGACCACAGACAGGGTGGAGGCACCTCTTTGAGGTCCTATAGGTGCGAATCTCTAGGAACAGGGAGGATCAGTTGTCGAGGAACCAACCAAAGGAGGCACCGGGTCCCACCCACCAGAGGGAGAGATAGAGATTGGTGTGGAGTAACCATATGGAAACCCATTTTTTGTCTTTCTCCCAGGTCAAGTCTCACATTTATTTTTGTTGTTGTTTTTATTGGGTTTAGTCAAGACGCCCCTCTAACTGGTGCCCCCTTTTTTTAAAGTTTGTTTAGTGTGGATAAATTTCCACACTTTTAAATTTTTTCCCAAAGGCTAAATATTATCCTTCTATTATAATATTTTTATAATAAAAAATTAATCATTATAATAATAAAATTATAATGAAAATTATAAAAATTATAAAATTATAATTTTCACATAATTAGTATTATTTTCGATGAACTAAAACTATTAATATCTTGGAAGGATCTCCGAGATGATCATAATTAAAAATTGAATTTTAAAACCCAAGATCAAACTGCAAATTCGATATGTATCAAAAATCTCGAATAGCCATAACTTAGCCATTTGAAATCGAATCGATGCGCAGTTTGAACCATTGGGACAGTATACAAAACCTATGTTTAATTTAATGTAAATTAATTTTTCTTTGGTACAAAAAATCTACGTGATTCCTTTGATACCAATTAAAAGTACGTGGGTGGTCATCAGAATCTAGTGTGCTAGATATTTTAAAATTTTCATCTTTGGGAGAAAAACCTTGTCATATCCAATAATCTGAGCCCTAGTATAGTTTTTTCATCTCTCATAAATTATAAATCACATAAATGAAAACTAAAAACATACATGTTTCGATCTAAATCCGTGATCGACTGCAACTTGTCGCTAATGATCATTTCTTGAATGATCTATAGGAGGATCCCTCTAGATCATTCACATTCACTTTAAAAACTGTTGGAATATAGATCATCGAATTATGGGTGTTATCACTTAAATCCAATGAAGCCTTCGACGTCCCGATGATCACCGCATCGAGGTGCCTTCGATGCAAAGAGGTAAACTTGATCTGAATTTCTAGATCGAGAGTATCTCTCTAGAAAGTGGTAGAGGGTAGAGGGTCTATAAATATCACTGTGAATAGTGTATGGAGAGAGCCTCTATCCTCCTATAAATATTGGATGTTCGGGATACTCGGTAGGGTTCCCCGAACCACATTTAATTAACATCCACTAAATAAATAATTATGATGAATTGGACTACGTTAATATTATTTATTATTTTATCACATACCTATAATATATATTAAATGTATTATGTGATAAACCTGAGTCATTAACTGGACTCGTAATTCCTGCTTAATTTTAAACCAACCTGGTATATTAAAATAATATTCATTCGATTAATATTTTTTGGTATTTACTAAACTTATAAATACATTTAGTAAATGAATTAAATACCAATTATTCTTTACTTTAATATTATTAATTTATTTATTTTTCGGTGATTGATAACTTGGACAACACTCAAACCCCATGGTGGGGGCCCACCATGTCCAATATACCAATTCAACTAAATATGGAGGATTATTGAATACACTATTTTGTGTGACCCTCTAGGCCCTTATCATGATAAAAGTGAATAAAATCCATAGACCAAGAGCAGATTCTAGCAACCCATCAAGGCCCCTAAAGAGATAAGGAAAGTCATATCAATGACAACCATCCTATAAACACATATTGTGTAATATAGTATCTTTATCTTTAGATATCTCATAAAGTAGGACACACACTTGTGTCATAGCCTTTTTATTGCTTTATTATTTTTTTATTTAACCAGATGGATTTACCTTTTTATTGTTTTTTCCAAATACTTATAATGGTAGCACCATCCTGATCAACCAGGCCTAAGATATATATAACTTCCTTAATTTTCAGGTGACAAATTATTTCTAGACCATTAAACCAATGTCATTCCACCAATGGAACACCCAACAAAGACTACGTCTCCACAATTTAATTATCATGGTTTTTCCTTACATTAAAGTATGAAATCAAGTTGTACACACTGATAATTATCTCAAGTCAGGAGACCAATACACATGTCCATAGATAGGAACAACCAATGACACCTGAAACATGTGGTGTTCCTATTGGAGGGTCTGTCCTCCTGATATCACTACAAGAGATCACTAAGTGTGAAATTATTCCAAATAAGTATCAATGATTATGATCCCCTTACACCTGATAGTCAAACATCAATTGTGTCTAGTCAGTAAGATGAATCTAGACCATATGACCTTTGTTTAATATTAATGTCATAGTATCTCAAGGTTCTCATTATAACAGTGGATCTACTATAACCTTTTGATATGATAGTTAATCTTTAGAAATTACCATTAAATAATGGATGTAGAAATATCTACATATAATTGTAAGAATAAATAATGTATATCTAACTGTATACAAGATATAGTAATCAAAATTACTACTCAAGTTGGGTTTAAGAAACCCACTATTGCAATAAAAGTGTCCCAGTTCCTTGTAGTTGATGCAATGAAAAATGTGGTGAGGGATAACCAGAGAGTTCCCTTCCTCTATCACATTAGTAGGTTTCTAACATCGATAATTTCTAGATAAGTTTCATTAATTACCACACCTAAATCATTTCCTCATTCCCCTTAGGCATTTTTTTGGGTGCTTATTTCCGCACTTTTGACAATTAGTATGTTGAAATTTCTTAGCACCACTAGATTTCTCCATCAGAATTCCAGAATTAAACTACACTTTTCACTTCTTATCCCTATGATACCCTTCAGATTTTATAATGTCCATTTTAAATTTGAGGGTATATTAGACAATTTCCTCATAGCTATATTAGTCTCGGATTATCAGGAATTTTCATAGACTAGGATTTATCCCACTAAAGAAGTGGTCAAATTTTAATTTGAGTGTAATGAAAATTCTAGTGGTATATAATGAAAGTATTTTGAATTTCTCCTTGCATGCCCCAATATATTTGTCATCTTTTTTATTGAGGGAAAGATAATCCATTTCCATTTTATGATAGATAGTCTGAGGAAAATATTTATCGAAAAACATTTTATGGAATTTATTCTTCCCCATTTCTTTGATCTCTTCCTCATTCTTCATATTATTGATCAATATAAACAATTGATCAGCTTCTCACTCTATATGATAAACAACTAGTAGAAAATTATCTTAATCAAAACATTGAAGGATGGATAAGATCCTATCAATGGAGTTAATCCATTATTCTATGATTAATGGATCAAATGATCCATTGAAAGTTAAATGACTTTATTGTATAAAGGTATCAATTGAAACTTGTTATTAGGGGGATTTGGACATTCTTCCTAATCCAAGTTTCTATTCATAACATTATTTAGTTGAGTGAGTATCATCATAAAGGTCATGATTCCCACTCCCATTGGGATGAGCATCTTCTTGGGGCATTCATCACATTTACCTTTACATCGGTTGTTTACTTGATCCCCCCTATTTCTAGCCATTGACTAGAATAGGGAAAAAATTAAGGATGATTATTTTTAAACTATTAAACACATAAATGGGGATCTAATGACATTAAAGATATAACATATAAATTATATATATTTCCTTAAATTTTGAATTTCTAGGTTTCAATCTATATTATCCATGATCTATTTTATAACAATGAGCTTGTGAATTTACCAAATAAAATATCATGGGAGTGTCAAACCAGGTGTTCTATAAGGCCCATTATTATGCACCAGTTCTTGGCCGAGTCTAACTAAATGTGGTGTTTTTGAGTTTTACCCTTATTTACATCTATGCTAGAGCCACATCCACTTGTATTATCTAGACATGGATGTATTTTATTGATAAACCACTTAATCTATACTTATAAAAATTTAGTGATGTTTTTTTCTGTTTAGTATTATCCCTAATGATTTCTCTATAATTTTGTAATCCTAATCCCAAAAATAACAAAACTTTTCCTTTGATACCAACTATAACAACCCTTATATTTGTTATACATTAATTCATGATTTATTACATAAAAGAACACATAATACAACCCATAAGATCAATAAGTCTAGTGTATTTGGGAATTAGAAACATTACTTAACAACTTAAAAAGGGAATATATGATCTTTATTGAAAAATTCCTTAACATGATCATATTATTCCTTCATACTTAGCATTGTATGGGATAACATGGGGAATACATAAAGAAGGGGTAAGATATAAAGCCCAATAAGGGGGTAAACAAGGAATAATGTGAAGAAGGCAATACATGTTTGAAAATAGAAATATCAACGGGTCATGAAAGGAGAGATAATCATAAAAATGAACAATGAGGCGTGATATGGAATGATTACATAATGGAAACATGGGAAATGTGAAAACAAATTACAACACTACATCATAAACATAGGTCAAAGCTAAATAACAATAAATAATGATGGAAAAAGTACTGTGATAGATTAGGTTCACTATTTAATCTCTTTTATGACATCTCATGAGGCTAAAACATCACCCAATGCATTTGAGATCTATATAATTCCAGGTTCACTTGTCACTTTCATTTAATTCTCATGCTTAAGTATTTCACATAAATCATAAAAAATAAATTTTCAGCACTTTTTATTACTTGATCAAGGAGTGTATAATACATAAATGAAAATACCGAATAAAATAAGTATAAGTTCATAAAGGTTTAATCCCTTGATAGGAACTGTGTATGGGTATTCACTACACATTTGTTTGGCATGAAAAATCATAGTGAAATTTTGGCAGCATAATGAGGGCGTATAAATGTTCATGGAATGGATTAATGAGAGTTTAAGGTGGATATCATCATTTAAGAATCATATTTTTAGTAAGGTGGATATGGAAGAACATATACCAACATTATGAATTGGAGAAAAAGGGCATAAGAAAATGATGATACTTGAATGAAGAGAAGAAATAAAAGAACCCTTACCTTTAGAGTGTGACTCAAAAAGCTTGGGAGTAACTTCTTGAGAGAATAAAGGAACATTTTGAGAACCTTTTATAGGGGAGGTAAGAGTATGTATGTGCTTTAAGTATTTTTAGTAAAGATAAATGAGACTTGGGTGGGTTTATATAGGAAATGAGTATGAAATTATTTATCATTTCTCAATCATAGGTTTTGGACTCTATATAATAAAATATCAAAAAACACAAATATTACCATGGTTTTTACAATTATTTATACTAAATAGAGGTGTGTTTAATTATTTTATAAGTCAAAGGGCTGAAATTATTAAAATATTACCCTTGGGGATGTGGAGGTGAGTCATACTGTTAAAGAAATGGTTTTAAAACCTTAAAATATATTATTGGTTTTGGAGGATTCATAAATTCTTTATAAAATTAATAAAATAAATATAAAATCACATTATATTAAAGGTAAATAATATATTTGGTCTCACATACCGTTTATAGTATTTATTACATCACTTTTGGGTTATTATGATGTCATAATACACACCATATATTTATACGGTATTTATTTTTTACCCAAAAATTTGACTCTAAAAAAATTATGAAAAATTCACCGTTGGATAATTTAAATTTTATAATTCCAAAAATAATATTCATTTTATCTCAATAAATTTCTATAAATGTAAATTTATACTTTTAAAATAATAATCTACATTTATTGAGAAATTCTTAGTCTTTTGACAATAAGAGTTTTCAAACACTTATAAAAATTACATTTGAATTCATAAAAATTATATGATCATTTATATTTGATAAAAATTATGTAATAATAATATTTTATTACAATATTATTTATTTGAAAAATCCATTAATTCATCAAATGTTCCTTAATTGAATTTGAAGGTTACCCAAAAATACAATTTGTGTTTTATTGTATGAAAATAAAAAACATTTATAGAGTAATAAGAGGTAAATATAACCATTATTATATTTAAAATGAAATATAAATAATCATATTATTAGGGTCTTGATATATATCCCTTTAATGCACCATAAAAATACTTGAGAGTAAGGTGTACGATAGTGATACTTTCTTGAGGTGGTACTCCGTACATGGTTTGGGACGTTATCTCGATGAGCTTGAACTTCTCCCATAAACAGTTTCAATTACAATTTAATTGTTGGATCTCATCTTAGTATGGGTCAAGGTAAAAAACCAGTGATGTTATATCCCTCTAAATCTATGATAAATGGTCTTCATAGGGTATGATCCTACTGGTTAAGTCCATTACTTCCTTTGTCAGTGTCAACTGGATTTATCAAAACTCTATATTTATACTTATCATAAGATTATTGTTCAACAACTATATTATCAATGGTAATGATAATTAGAAATATTTTAAATCCAATTGGACATAATGAAACCAAATAAGTGCATGTTTTTTCTATATTCATAATATATAATAATTCATTTAATTAAACTACAAGGGGAAATTTATTTATAAAAGTTCAGGTCATTACACAACCAGTCCTCTACTACCTGAAAGTTTAGATTACCCTATAACCTAGGATATATGTTCCTATTAAGATAAAAAACCACACTAAGACCACACACAACATTTTACTAATTTTTTAGTATGATATGCTATCCAAACATGAGGTAAAGTTACATCTTATACTACTGAGGGAAGGTCTGTTTACTAATTGATGGATGGAAGTGTTGCTCACTATCCACCCAAAGGGAAATCCTCCTGAATGAGCCTCTAAAATGAGGCCTCATCACTAAGATAATCCTTATTGAGATCCTATCATGGGGTCTTGGATGTGTGTCTATGTAGAGGAATCCTGAATTTTTCAAAATATACTAGTCAAATAGTATATCTTTAGAGATGACTCAAGAAGGGAATGGAAATGAAAAACCATTCCTATATAATAAATATACAAATTTTTACCCTACAACCAGTGTCTTGATAAAATAAGTCGATAAGAATATTATCATAATCCTAGTGAATGGATATGACAGCCATAAAAAAATCACTGTGGTCTTTTTCATGAGATCTAAACTCTAAAAACTTAAACACTATTTCCATAAACCGTAAACTAACCCTCACAAAAATTTTAATTCCAATAATTTCCCTAGAAGAGACCTACTTTGATACCACTCTTTAACATCCTAACCCACCAGGGCTCCACTTGGGCTAGATACATGCCAGAAGTGACATCTCAAGCTCACCTCCTATCGTTTAGGGGATAGTGACTAGCACTGAGTAGAAACATTACACATATAGTAGGACTTAGCCTAATTCACCTTTATAATTGCACAAAAATCTCCACGCACACCATATTTATGAAGAAAGTAATAAAATTGAATAAAAAATGAATTTATAGCCTCTAGAACCCCAAAATTGAGTGAGAAAATAAATAGTCAAATTAAAGAGGAAAAAATATAGGCCCACAACCAATAATTAGGTCCAAGTTGATAAGATGATGGGAAACAATATCTGCATGAAATCACCAATCTGATCACAATTCCTTCCACCACAACCACCATGAATTACTAAGAAATACTCACACCGGGTTCCTCTAGATATCCATATTATATCACAAAATATTTATAATACATGAAACATGTGGGAAAATCCCATACAGGGGTGATTATATACATACCCAGTAGGATACTATGAAATCACTATGAAGTAAAGCATCAAAGAAAGAGAGTTTGGTCAAAACCATAACCAAGAGGATAAAGGAAAAGAGTAAATTCAGATATAATCATAGGAGAACACATATCCCAGAGTACAGTTTCAATCTCAAATACATACAAACTACTCAACATCCACAAATTTTGATCCAAAAGGTCTCTATAAACTCCTGATCATTCTATTAGATGATTATAAAGGATCCCTTCCCCATGGTTATGGGTGAAATAGAAACTCCAATGGAGTATATCTATCTTCTTTGACCTCTATGGATGGGAAAAATACTACCTCTATAGATATAGGATCTCCACCCCAATATGCAGGTAAAATACCTAACTCTATCTGATTCCAAAGTTATAAGATCCCAACCCCATGCTCACATGGGTAAAATAATACTCCTTAAGTGTATCCCAATCCCAATGGGTGAGATACCAACTTTACGTGGAAATAAAGAGGGGAAAATCTACATTTGATCAAAGTATCCTAGGTAAAAAGGGAGTACACAATATTTCCTAAGGTCACACAACATGTTGTCTCAAGTTGGTCACTTGAACCTGTTATTCCATTTCACATGGCATGTCTCAGTCTAACTACAAAGTTCATATTATAGGCAAATCAAATGTTATCCTCTTTTGGGTACTTAACATATACCCAGTCTTTATAAACTGTGTTTTATCAAGGATACACAGGGGTGTGTCCCAACACACATGATGTGTGGGACCACATGGGTCATTAGGAATGTACTCCTCGGTACACATTAACCTAGTTAGGTAGGGGTCACATGATGTGTGAGTCAATCTCATAATCATGTGATATTTAAATCTAGACAAAACTCTAGCTCCAAACAATGAGAAACAAAACATGTGTGTTCATCTAAACTACATGTTGTGCAGTCACAGAATTTCTAGATACTCTTCCCCATGACACATCATTTGATCTTCAATCCATCTTCATCATTTACATCATGATTCTCACCAAAAACCCTCTCCAATTGAGTTTAACATCATCAAGGCTTGACTAAAAGTTGTATCTTGACCATTTTTCATTGGAAAATTGATCTCGATTGCCTATTATTTTTATTCACACACACCAGTTTGAAAAACCTTTATCCCAAATTCATCATTTGATTTCTAACATCATCATAGATCCTCCTTCATGCCACTACTCATTATGAGAAACCCGTAACATCAATCTATGGAACCAAATAATGATCTCACAATGAATTTGGTTCCCAAAAACCATCAAACTGTTGGTTAAATGAACATAAATGAGAAACAAATATAGAAAATAGGGAGAGAAATACAAAACACCAAAGTGAGGGATGATCGATGGACATGTTCAGTTTGGCCACCATTAATTAATGGAAGAGAAACAATGATCATTAGTAATAAAACAAAATAAAAATCAAGAATGAAACAGGCTTAACCATGAATGATTTCTAGATTAGTTGTTAGGTGATAGTATGTAATCATAATAAAATTTGAAAACATGGAAAAAATCCCAAAAATAAATCCCCAACTCAAGAATGGATCATCCATTAATGTAGAACAAATTAGATAGAAATTTCATCAAATAATCTACTATGTTTTTTATTTTTTACATGAAGATTCATTATAAATAGGTAGAAAATAGAAAATTTAATTATCTTATCTAGAGATTCATTAATCCAAAGTCACCCACCAATGTCAACACTCAAAAACTCTATCTTTTTATCCCTCTATCACAATCTCTAGGGTTAGGAAGATAACCCTGGGGATTCACCTTAGAGAGATATAAATAATCATCTTATAGGTTAACGACAAAGTAAATAAATTATATTAATAATTTAATCTATATGTTTCATTGCATCCTATGACTACACATTGTCTTGAAATGTGAAGTGAATGAGATTTATGTTTCATCTAGGGAAAAGACCACATTTCAGACTTAATTATGGTCTGAAATTCCCCATATGAGGTCCTGATTATAAATTATGAGATAACACACATGTGAGTATAAAAAATATTTGCATAAATTAAAGTAGTCCATGTCAAGGTTCAAATTTCCCCCGTTAATAATTCCATTTCTAGAATAAAATTCAAGGGAATTTATAACAATATTTGAAGGGTACAAACCCAAAAATCATAGTTTTATAGATAATATTTATCATGTAGCTTATAAGGATAACAACACTTACTTCTCTATAATGGAGGAAGAGAATGGTCTTTGGTATCAAAGGCTTGGGCACATCAATCAACAAAGCATAGAAAATCTATCCAAACTGAATCCCACAACTGATATTTTAAATTTCAAACTAGATCAGTATAAGACTTATAATTATTGTGTAAAAAGGAAACTTATGATAAATCCCTACAATACAATGAAAAATTGGGCCTAAAATCTGCTTGATTTGACCCACACTAATGTGTGTAGTCCCATGAAGGCTCCCAAAACAGATGATGAGAGGTAATTTATCATATTCATTGATGAGTATAGTAGAATGATTTTCATCTTGTTTATGTTTGCTAAGATAGATGTGATTGAATTCATTATGTTATTTTAGAGGAGTGTTGAGAACAAAATTGGAAGAACAATTAAAGTTCTTCAATTTGACAATGACATGGAGTGCATCATGAGGCTGAAAATTATCACAAACAAGCCTAGATACCCTGGTACCCTGACACCTAATCCAGTAATGACATGGAACAAAGGGTGTTCCTAATATCCATAGGTTGGAGACAAGCACCTAGAGTCATACAAGATAAAGGAAAGAATAGTTTTTCCACATAAATAATGAAATAAACAGTTACAAGTCAGTATGATCAAAGGAAAACTACATAGAGAGACTAGTACCATAAGATAAATAGGTATATAAACCCAAATTACAACCATAAAGTGATAAAAACTGGAAGATAAATAACCCAAGTCCTAATGGACACAAATCTCTAATTCCTGAGGATCAACAACAAGAACCTCCCCTAGTGGTGCTTTCCCATTACTTGAACCTAGAAGAATAAAATCTACAAGCACCCAAAGGCACAGGTAGGGCGTGAGATAAAAGACCAGTAGGGTCACACTAATGACTCTATAATAAGATACCACAATAATTAACCAAATTATTATTTTAATTTTAAATAAAATAGGCATGAAAATACAGTTTCACGTTTAATAAAACATGATTTATATTTTAATTAATGGATTAATAAATATTTTATATAAAATTTTTTATATAAATACAAAAGGAATGTATAAAAAAGGTTAAAAACTATGGAATATATATAAAAATAATCACCAATTATTTTCCAAGAGGTACGATAGTTCCAGGTCATGGGATCCTGACACACTTGAATATGTGATCAGGGAATATGTGTACACACATTCCTTAGACACTGGTCAAAGATGACTCATCACCTTCCCATCAGGGATGTGACCTACTGCACTATGTTTTGTTATATTTGTAAATCATCAATAGACCCAAATAACTCACTAACTACCTATTATTTTATGTTCTCAAACAATAATCAATATTGTCAAAATTATTTCAAAGCTATTCAAAATGAAATTTACCGATTTTCTATTTCAATATGCCAATTTTTCTTTAAAAACCAATTCATGGGTTTTTAATCAATTCATGATTTTTTCTAGGATGAAACCAATTGGTTATTTTTAAAACAATTTAATCCATTTTTATCAAAAAAAAATTTAAATCAATTTCACAAATCAATTTCACAATTATATTCAAAAATTTAATTTCATAATTTCTATCAAATCCCACAATCACACCCCAATTCATTAGAATTTTTGGTTTTCCCCAAATTTCATACAAAAAAAAATTGAAATCCCAATTTTATGTGAATTGGATTTTTCATAATCAAATTGAAAGAAATTTAATTTAAATTAATAAATTTAGGGTTAAATCAATTTTCCATTCTTAAACGAAACCACCCATAGAAACAAAGAGATCATGACTCACAACACTTGTAACAAGAAACTCCAATGAAGAATGTCGACAAATTAGATATGATAATCAAACCTAGATTCAATATTCAAAACAATAAAGTTTATATCTTCCAACAACACGAAGATCTAGAAAACCCTAAGGAGGAGAGAAGTAGAGTGATGGAGAGAGAAAATAAGGAAAGAATCCTTACTAAGAAAGGTATGAACGACAATATTCTCGATTCGATCCACCTTAGAGAGAGTTTTGTGGAGCCAAACTTGGTTATTGGGAGCTCCAAATACCTATAAAGTCATCCAACCTCGAGTTAGGGTCATCCATGGGTCTAAATGGGGGTTTATAAAATTTTTAATGAATTTTCAGAATTAAAAAAGTATGCGTGCATGGTTTACTAGAGGGGGACACACAGTTTGTCAAACCATGAACCCTAACCATGCACCCTACTAAAGAGGTTCACAGTTTCAAATAGGTGGGAACTTGTTTTTTCAAACCATGTGCTAACCTTGAAAACCCTAACTACCTGGGTTTGCATGGTTTAGACTACCAGGGTGCACAGTTTGGAAAAACTGTGTTCCAATCATGCACAACCTAAGAGCCTTCCAAAAATTTAAAAATTTCATCTGAGACACCTTCAAATGAGACCCATCCAAAGCATTATCAAAATATGGGATGATGAGTACATGAAAATAGTAATAGGATGTTACAATATCCCCACTATAGAAACTTTTTATCCCCATAAAGCCTATTAAGAAGCTTCAATATCAAAAATATGAGGCCACTACTCTCTCATTAGTGCCTCTCTCTTCCACGCCTCTTGAGTATCAGAATTGTGCTACCATAGAACTCGAACCAAAGGTATCTTAATCACACAAATTACCTTGGTTTCAGAATCAACTATCCTAACTAGATACTCAGTCATGGATAAATCAATCTCTACATCAAGATCACTCTATCTCAAAACATGAGACAGATCAGAAAGATACTTTCATAACTAAGATACATGGAACGCATTATGTATTGAAATATTCTATGGTGGAAGTTATAAACGGTAATACACTTTTTAAGACCTATGAAACAACTTCAAAAGGTCCCAAAAAGGAGGATCAAGCTTCCCTTTCCTCCCAAGCCATCGATGAACCAAATGAGGTGAAAATTTCTAGAATACCTGATCACCAACTTAAAATTACAATGGTTTATAGCGATGATCAACAAAAGGCTTATACCATATATGTAACATTTTCATTCTATAATGAATCAACTAAATATTTTATTTCATCTCTTGAAATAATATTAGTCCAACCAAGGAAATTTCACTAATCTATAACCAACACAATATAGATTTACAAGGCTAACCATACAAGGACTCAAACAGATCCATCCTAATCACTAACTAGTAACTATTGTTATAAGCAAACTCAAACAGTACCAAGTGGTCATCCCAAGCCCCACCAAAGTAAATAACACAGGAATGAGGCATATCCTCAAGAATATATATATCTCTTTCTATCCAGACATATGACTGTAGATGGTATATCGTACTCAAGTGAACTTGAGATCCCAGTTCCTTCTAAAGGCTCTCCAAAAGTGAGAAGTAAAATAGGGATCTCTATTAGAGACTATAGAGGATGGAACTTCATGAAAACAAACAATATCTTTCACATGGAGATTTCCTAGATCCTCAAATTTGGTTGTATCATGAATGGGTATAATGTGAGATTATTTAGTTAGTATATTGATCACAACCCATATCATATTCTTCTTTTTCTAGGTACATGGAAACCCCAGCAAAAAGTACATAGAGATATAATCCCACTTACAAGTTGGAATTAAAAGTGGATGAAGAAAACCCAAAGGTCTATGGTGCTTTTACTCGACCTGTTTCCATGTATAACAATGATAGAAAAAATAAACAATTCCCCATCTCATACTAGGCCACTAGAATCACTGTCTCATATCATAGAACATCTTCATGGTTCTGAGGTGAAATGATTACTGAGAAATATGGAAATCCCCCATAAAAACTTTTTTCACAGGAAAAGGTACTATGTACCAGTTCCAAAAAAATAGAATATACTTTGGGGATTACTAACAATCATCAACAATATCCCCATCATAAAGAGAGTCTCTAATATTGTGGAACTCATCATCAAGATGAAATTTCTGATGAATAATCACAAGAAGTGTAGAGGACAACTAAAAACTAGCCAAAACAACCTCATCCTATGATTCCAGAACTTTTATATGAAAATGTACATAAAGAGCCATCAAGTTCAACTCTTTTAGTGATTCTTTAATTACATAGGTAATAATTTTCCTTTTCAAAACATCTTTGATGACATTCCCTTTACCTAGGGTATATGATATGTCAAAGTTAAAATATTATAGGTACTCTAACCAATGCCTTTGGAAGATATTCCAATATTTTTTAGAGAAGATATAACTCATGTTTTAAGGGTAAGAATATTTAGTATTCCTTTCTATGAAAAGGTAATATCACCAAATTTTAAGCACATGCATCACAGGTACAAGTTCAAGTCATGGGATGTATAATTCTTCTAATGTGGCCTAAGATACCAGGAGCCATAGGAAACATCTTGATCACCCTACATAAGAACATATCCAAAACCTGAACTTGATGCATAAAAAAAGATCACATAGCCCTACATGTACTCTATAAGAGTAAACACTAATGTAGAAATTAAAAGATGTTTTAAATCAATAAAATAACTCTGACATTTGTTATCCCAAGAAAACATTACCTCCTTCTGAGTTAGAGAAGTCATTGGAGAATCCAACATTGATAAGTCTATTATAAATTTGTGATAGTATCCAGATAAACCCAAGAAGCTTCAAATCTCAAAAATATTTCATGGTTTCTCCCATTTCATAACAACTTTCACCTTCTTAGGACCAACTGAGATACCATGTTCTGATACCATGTATCCCATGAACTTCACTTCCCAAATCTAGAAATCGCATTTTGATAGCTTGGCATGAAGTTAGTAATTTCTCAATAAATCCATAAATTATCTCATATGATGCACACGATCCACCTCATACTTAGAGTAAACAAGTATTTCATCCAAAAATAATACCACATCAGTATCAAGATACTCATAGAAAATACTATTCATTAAATTCATAAAGACTCCAAGAGTATTGGTTTTACAAAATGGCATGACAAGGTACTCATAATGGCTATACCTGTTCTAAAAGGTGATTTTATGAATGTAATATTATTTTATTATCAACTAATTATAACCATATTTAAGGTAAATATTTGAAAACCACTTCATCCCTTTCAACTGATCAAAAAGATCATCAATCCATGAAAAAAATATTTATTTTTTACTCTGACTCAATTGAGTTTGTAGTAATCAAAACAGAGTCGAAAAAACCCATAAACATTCTTGGAAAATAGAACATGCACTACCCAAGGTGATTCACTTGGTTGTATAAATCCATTTTTTAATTGATCATCTAGCTGGGTCTAAAACTATTTAATCTTAGTTGGTACCATATGTTAAGAAGTAATAGATATTGGATGAGTAACCTGTACTAAATTAATAGAAAAATATACCTCCCTTATTGATGGAAACCTAGATAATTAAGAATGAAAAAACATCAGGAAACTCGATGAAAATTGGAGGGAGATCATCACTCAAATATTCTCGCTCCAGGTCAAAGGAAAACATAGATATCAATTTTTCCAAATATAGACAATAAGGCTGACTGCGTTGTCATGACACATCAAATTGATTATTTTTTTAAGATTGATTTATAGTCTAGGAAAGACCCTAGGTCATCTATTAAGGAGTGTTGATAGGTTTAGAGTATGAATTTTTAATAAAAATTACTAAAAATGGGGGTGATTCTGAAAACAATTTTAAGAAAATACTTGATTTAAAGAGCATAATAGTTGATTGATAAAGGTGATGATTTAAGAATTTTGTGAGAAGGATATCATTTCAAGTTCACTACACATATTTTATAGTTCATTTTTGTGAAAATTCCATATGGTTTTGTTTAATTATTTGGTTGTGGGTTTTCAAGACTTGACTCTCCTTTTACCCCTTAAAACGATGCACAAAGAAGAAACCCTTGACACAAAAATTGTGTTGTCAAGGTTTGGTCCTCAATAATATAACAAGGTATACCAAATCATACTAAAATCTCATATATGTGAGAGAGTGAAAGGATTATTGTTTTGTCCAATCAGAACAACACAATATTCCCACTTGAAATCTCAACTCAATCGATGTTGAAATAAAATGTGTTTTACTTAATTATATCAATAGAAATGAAATCACAAGAGAAGAATGTCAAGATAATAAATAAGTGAAATATTTATCAAAAAAATCACACAAAACTAGTAGAAGAAAAAGTGATGGAACTCCCTCAAAAGTGTGTGTATCTCCCTCAAAATGATCATCCGCCGTTTAGCTCGACATCAGTAGGAGGTGGAAGCTCGAGTGGAAATTTTCCTTCACCCTTGATCCCACTACGACGATAGGTTACTCTAGTACTTATTATAAGATGAGAGGAATACTTTTTGGTCTCCAAAATACCAGAGATCTTTATCCTGGATGAACTTGAAAATGATGATCCCAAGCTTCCATTTTATAGGCAAAGTGGATAGTGGTTTTGGGCACACAAATTGTGTAAAACCACTTGGCCCATGGTTTTCGACCACTAGAAAGTAGAATATTTCTTTGAAAAAAACTAGAAACATGTTTACCCACCTCTTTAATGTCTCCAACGAATGTTTTTCACCATTTTTACAACTAGAGGATGATATATGGACAAATCACAACACACCACTTTTGACTTCATGTAGATTTAATGTTATGGATATATTACTTATTTTAGGCCACCATATTTCCGAATGAGTCTTAGGTATCTTCAGATTAAATGTAGCCCAATGAATTTTGGAAAATCAAAAAAATTCATCCCATTTGGATTCACGATTCAGTAAGTATGCGAATGAGTCCACTGGTGTGCATGGATCCTGCGCAGTTTGACCCATTTTTCTTGGACATCATCATGGGCCCTCCAAATCACCTCCACCTTCAATGAAATTATCCAAACAAGTAACATTTATCTTTTTAACAGTGATAAAAAAAATAATGGAATCAAACATGAAGTTATTTTTTTTTATAATTTTCAATACAAAACTAGTTTAACAGAGTGGTGTAAGGGTGAAAATAAAATAGTGTATCATGGTGCGATCACACCCACACACCTAAAAATTTGCAATCCTAGGAAAAGTCATATTTCCAAAAATTATGCATGTATATATTTCAAACTTCATAAATATTTCACATTCAATGAAAATTTAATTCCTGATTGAAATGTGATCAAAGAAAAAATCACACCGAGGAGTTATTCTTAGTGGTCAAACAAAAATATGTCTCAAGAATTGTATCAGCATGAAATTCAAGGAGTTAAATGATACAAATTTGAGAAAATATTTAAAAAGATACCCATTTCAATAATTATCTATGTGTGTGTGACAACCATTTCATTCTATTCTTTCTACTTTCTATCAAGTAAATATAAGTTTTTTTTTAAATATTGTCTACTTATATGATCCTTTCCACTAAACCTACCCTATATCATTTGCAATAAAATTCCAAAACCCACTCAATTAGGCATTCCCAAAAGTCAAACCATAATCTCCTGACCTAGATATTCCCATATGTTGCACATTTCATCACTCACCCCATTTTTTGTTTCAAAGGTTGAACTTGGAACAAATATCACACTCTTATCCCAACCCATGTTTTATCTCCTCACGACACTAATTTTAATAGTTATAAAAAGATCAAAGGTAAGGGAACGGTGGTTTTTGACCTGCCCAGTATACAACCCTTTTTTTATGAGGGTGTACAAAAGTCGAATAACAGGTACACATGCATAGGTCAATCTGGTACAGTAATGAAATAGCTCAGATAAGGAATGAAAGTATGGAAAAATGATTTTGGAAAGTAGATAAAAATAAAACTAACTTATATTTAACTTCAATTAAGTAAGAAATTTTGACACTTTGTGGTTGGGTGAAAAAATAGGTGAAGAGATTAACTGAAACAAATTTATCTTAAACTATTTACAAAAAGGGTACCATTCTTCTCAATGGTTTTAAATGATACAAACATTTATATAATTGAAAAAGAACTAAATTTCAAAAGAAAGTCACACCATAGTATTAAATTCTTGCTGAAATTCATATTTCATCATTTTTTTTGAATTTTAAAACAACATGAAATACAGACATTTCACATGAATTTTCAATAACTTACTTGATTAAATGGAAATCATTTTCCATGATAAAGTGGGCATAAAAAAAGTAATATTCCAGCACAAAGTTGAGTGGGAGGGAAAGGGGGGAAAGTAACAATACAATTCATAAAGCTAAAAAGAGAAAAATAAGAAAGATGATGAAAATTCCTAACTAACCCAGGAATATTCCCATCCCCACACACCTAAAGTGTGCAGTGTCCTCACTATAATAAAATAGAATGTGGTAAGGAAGGATAAAACTTGGTGAGTTTCATTCATATATTTCTTCTTGAACATGGAGTTCCTCTATCGGGGACTCTAGAATGGATTCATGAAAGTACTTCACCTGCTGCCCATTGATAGTGAAGGTTTGCTTGGTTTCATAATTTTGAACCTGGACAGTACCAAATGGAGAGACGTTAGTAACAGTGTATGGTCTAAACCAGCAGGAACAAAGCTTACCTAGATGCAACTTCAGCCTTTCATTTTAGAGGAGCACCTTTTTCCCAATTTTGAAATGACGATGAAGGATGAGATGGTCATGGACAGCCTTGGTTCGATCCTTATAAATCTTGAAGTTCTCATATGCATCTCTTCTCATTTCCTCCATCTCCTAAATCTGAAAATTCCTTTGAGAAACTACACTTAAAAGATTATAATTGCATTTTTTGATGGCCCAGTAGGCCCAGTTCTTAATATTAATAGAGAGGTGACAACTCTTTCCAAAAACTAGCTGATATGGTGACATGCTATTGAGAGTTTTGAAAGAGTATGGTAATCCCATAAGGAGTCATCGAGTCTAAGACTCAAATCTTTTCTATTAGGTTGAACCATTTTTTAAGAATATGTTTTACCTACCTATTTAACACATCAACTTGAATATTGGTCTATGGGAGATATGAAATAGAAACTCTATGCTTGACCCCATACTGACGTAAAAGATATTGCATTGTTCGGTTGAAGAAATGAGAACCCTAGTCACTGATGATGAACCTTGGTAAGAAAAACCTATAGAAAATTTGGGTTCTCAAAAATTACACAAATGCATTAGAATAATTAGTCCTTATAGCTCGTGCCTCTACCCATTTTGAAACACAATTCACTGCCAAAAGAATGTATAGGTTCCCAAATGAATTGGGGAATGGTCCCATAAAGTCAATTCCCCAAACATCAAAAATTTCATAGAGGAGCAAGGGTTGTTATGGAAAATCATTTCTTTTAGAGACATTCCCCATTATTTGACAGTGAGGACAAGATTTAAAAAAGTCATGAGCATCCCAAAACAATGTGGGCCAAAAGAGACCAAAATTGAGGACCTTGCAAGCAGTCTATTGGGGGCCAAATTTCCCCCCACAATCAAGAGTGTGGAAAAACCTAAGGATATACTGAAACTCACTATTGGTAACACAACGCCTGAGGACTTGATCACTACAGATGCACCAAAGGTAGGGGTTATCCCAAATGTAAAAATGACTCTCATGTTTTATAAGGTCGACCTGGTTTTTCTTGAAATCAGTAGGAATGCAAGATGCTACCAAATAATTTACAATTTTAGCATACCAAGAAATAGAATCTTGAACTCGGTACAATTTCTCATCAAGAAACATTTCATTTATGGGAATACATGGGGATGAGTCAATGTCTAAGGATGGGTGAATCCTACTGATATGGTTAGACACCACATTCTCTGCTCATTTTTTATCTCTAATTTCTAAATTGAATTCCTGAAGGAGGAGAATCCAGCGAATGAGACATGGTTTGGCTTTGAGTTTCTTAAGGAGATACCAGAGGGATGCATGGTCTGAGAACACAATGAATTTGGACCCTAAAAGATACGAACTTAATTTATCCAAGGAAAACATAATGGAAATAAATTCTTTTTTAGTTGTGGTGTAGTTTTCTTGGGCCAGGTACAATGTATGTGAGGCATAGGAAATGACATGTGGAGATCAATCGACTCGTTGTGATATGACTTCCCCAACTGCATAGTTAGAGGAGTCACACATTAGCTCAAATGGTAAATCCCACTGAGGTGGTTGGATTACCAGGGGTGATGTGAGAATCAATTTTAACTATTTAAAAGATTCCTCACATTCATTATAAAAAACAAATTCCTTTTCTTTTTGGAGCAATCTGGAGAGGGGGAGTTCAATTTTACTAAAGTCACGAATGAAATGTCTGTAAAATCCAGCATTACCTAGGAAATATTGCACATCCAAAACATTTTTGGGGAATGTTAAGGAATAAATGACATCCAATTTTGATTTATCTACTTGGATACCATCCCCAGAAATGACATGCCCCAAAATTATTCCTTGTCGCACCATGAAATGACATTTCTTATAATTTAATACAATATTATTTTCAATACAGAGACATATAACTTAACCAATACTACTCAAACATTTATCAAAAGATGATCCATAAATAGTGAAATCATCCATGAATAATTCCCTGCAATTCTCCAGGAAATCCAAAAAAATATTATCCATGCATTGTTGGAAAGTACCCGTAGCAATGCATAGACCAAATGAAATATTCCTATATGAAAATGTGCCAAAGGGGAAAGTGAAGGTTGTCTTTTATTGATCCTCAGGGGAAATATGAATTTGAAAATATCCAAAATACCCATTAAGAAAAAAGTAATGGGACTTCCCTTCTAGACTCTCAAGCATTTGGTCAATGAATGGAAATGGGAAATGGTACTTACTAGTGTGTTTATTTAGTCGGTGATAGTCTATACAGACACACTAACTATTCTGTATACGAGTTGGAACCAATTCATTATTTTCATGTTTAATTACTGTAAGACCGGTTTTTTGAAACTACTTGAACAGGACTAGCCCATTGGCTATCAGAGATGGGGTAAATGATTCTAGAATCCAATAATTTTGTTATATAATTTTTAACTACATCTAAGAGGTTTGGGTTTAGTCGACATTGTGCCTGCCTCACTGGTTTAGCCTCATCATTTAACAAAATATGATGTGTACAAATTTATGGGTTAATACTAGGAATGTCTGCAAGTGTCTATCCCAAAGCTTGTTTAAACTCCCTTAAAAGTTCAAGCAGTCACAATTCATGCTTAGGAGGGAGTGAATTAGAAATGATGATAGGCATCTTGTTTCCATTATCAAGATATTAATATTTTAAATATTGAGGCAATTGTTTTAGTTCCAATTCAGGTGGATTTTAGATTTATGGCAGTGTGTGTGAAAGTTAGAGGTCACTAATATCATCTAACTGCTCAATGATATCATCCTCAGATAATGAAAGATCTTTTACAAGCTTATAAGTATCATTGATGGTCATAGGATCCTCAGTGTTCAAGAAATTATCAATTAATAAACATGCTTGACACTTTTATAGACCACTACAAAAATCAATGCATGATTCATTACCAATAAATTCAATCAAGGATGAAAAATCAGAAAAGAGATCGAGGGAATGAAAAAAGTGTTTTTAGAGGAAGGGAGTACATCAATTGAATTTATAGAGAGATAGTAATGTTCTTTTGAGGGGTGATTCATGGAATCAAGGATGTTGAAATGGAATATTTCACCACCAAATTCCAAAGATAATGTACCATTATGAACATTAATTATGGTTTTATAGGTTTTCAAGAAGGGTATCCCCAATATAATTGGGGCATGTCCATTCATTCTATCATCTTCTATTTTAATCACATAAAAATTATTAGGAAAAATTAAAATTTTCACCCTCACAAGAACATCCTCTAACACACCAGAGGGGTGTGTGGTACTCTGGTTGGCCAATTGAACAAAAATTACAGTGGGATTTAGTTCCCCAACCTAAAATGAATAGTAAATAGAGCAAGGAATCACATTTATAAAAGAACCTAAATCAAGCATAATATTGGAAAATGAATATTCTCCTATGGTGATGGAATCGAGAATGTCCCAGGATCATTGCACTTGGTGGGAAGTTATGGCTCTATTAATGATGATACGTTCCTCCCCAAGCTCACCTTTTCATCTCTATAAAGTCGCCTTCGGTGTGTACACATCTCCTTTAGAAATAAGGCATATCTTGGAATTTGCTTCACAACATCAATCTTGGGGATTCTAACCTGAAATATTTTGAAAATTTCCAATATTTCCTTATCAAGTTCTGTTTATTTTTGTTTTCTTGGTTGGATGGACCTTTGAGGAAATTTAAGAGGAATGGTTGGTCAAGGTGACTCATCAACATAAAAACTCTTTTATTTGGAATGGATTCTATCAAGATAAGTTTCTACATCATTTGGAGCATTTCTAGTGGTTGGGATGGTGGTTTCCTTAGGATGGGATGAAAATATTGGTTGGGTAATTTGGATTTTAAGTTTAGTTCCACTTCTAAGGGTGATGACACTAACATTTCCCTTATCCCTAGGGTTAAATACTGGCTGAGAAGGTAGTTTACCCAACCCATGAATTTGGATTTCCCCCACAGAGTTATCTAGTTATCCTAATTGGGTTTTTAGGTCTTGTATGGATTCTTGGGTGGTTTGTTGGAATTAGAGATTGTTGGTATCCATTTGTTTCATCATGCCTTCAAGGCTAGGATCAACTTTTGGAGGGGGTTGTTGGAAAAGCCTTTGTTGTGGTTGAGGATTTATGGGTGGTGGGGATGGATAATCTTTCCTAATTGGTTGCATTATTGTTGAGGTTGGTTTGAATACCCCAGTTCCTATAGGCTTGGTTTTCTTTCTACCTAGGGTTGGGAGGATAATAAGGTTATTTCCTAAAGGGTTGGTTATAGGGGAGGCCTGGAAAGATTTCCTCACAACTCTAAGAAGTTTATCTCAATTGGGGGAATTGGTCAGAGTAGTGTGTGTCATAATAATATATACCTCAATGGATGGGAGGAGGAGATTGGTATTTCCCTTGTAAAAGAGATGTTGTTGAAGAAGGGTACTTACCTCTTCGAACTTCATGTCCACCTTCTTCTCAAATTCAGTATTTGTACCTCATGAAAATGTTGAATGGGTACAATAGAACATGAACTTAATTGTTGATTGTTTTGAGCAATGTTCTCAATTAGGGTTGTTGAAGCAATTAGGGTCTTATCAACTAGCTCACCACCTTCAGTAGCATCAATCATGTTTCTATCAATAAGAATTAAACCTTTATAAAAATATTGAATTAAAAGTTTGTCACTTATTTGGTGGTGTGGGAAACTTAAACATAACCTTTTAATGTATTCCAAATGTTCATGTAATGTTTCCTCTTGTGATTTAATTATACCACATATTTATTTCCTTATTGTTTCAATTAGAGAGGACGGGAAATATTTTTCAAGAAAAATGCGCTTCATGTTTTCCCAACCTCTAATTGATGAATTAACATAATATAACCAATATTTCACACCGTCTTCTAATGAAAATAGGAATTCTGTAAGATTTAATTGTTATTTATCCACATTATAAGGTTTTAAAGTAGAACACACAATATGAAATTAATTTAAGTGCTTATGTGGATCTTCTCCTGGGAGTCCATGAAATCTTGGTAATAAATGAATTAAAACGGATTTCAGTTCAAAATTGGGTGCCTCACCTTACATTTGAATATAGGTGGGCTGGATATCAACATCTGGTGAGGTTAGTTCTTTTAATTATTGGTTGTTTTCAGCCATATTATGCAAGTTTATTTCAGTTTTTATATTGGTTACAGAAGAAGAAGAGGAAGAATCAAGAAAAGTGTCGATGTTTTGTGTGTCCTCCTTCAAAGGGTTCTCTTGTGTGTCTTTGTGTCATTGATATAGGATCCTCTCCGGTTCAAGTTCAAAAGGTGGTAAGTCTCCCAGATTTTAACGCATCATGCACAAAACCTACAAAATAAATAAATCAAAATAGAAAATATAGGTAAAGTTATAAGATTAAACAAACAAATAGTCACAAAATTTACAAAAATATTATAAAAAACACGCACTAAAACCAAAGAGCTCCCAAAAAATGACGCCAAAATCTGAACACGTTTTCATGAAACATAAAATTGATTATGTTTTTAAGGTTGATTTATAGTATAGATCAGAACCTATTTTTTCTCTCAAGGAGCATTGATAGGTTTAGATTATGCATTTTTAATAAAAAATACTAAAAATAGGGGTGATTCTGAAAACAATTTTAAGAAAATACTTGATTTAAAGAGATTAATAGTTGATATATAAAGGTGATGGTTTATGAATTATGAGAGAAGGAGATAATTTCAAGTTCACTTCAAATCTTGGACAGTTCATTTTTATTAAAATTTCACATGGTTTTGTTTAATTATTTGGTTGAGGGTTGTCAAGATCTTGACTCCCCTTTTAGCCCTTAAAACGATGCACAAATAAAAAACCCTTGACAAAACAATAATGTTGTCAAGGTTTTGTCCTCAATAATAGAAAAAGGGATACCAAATCATACTAAAATATTATATATGTGTGAGAGAGAAAGGATTCTTGTGTTGTCCAATCGAAAAAACTCAATATTCCAACTTGAAATGTCAACTCAATCGGTGTTGAAATAAAAAGCGTTTCACTTAATTATATCAATAGAAATAAAATAAGTGGAGAATAATTTCAAGATAAGAAATAAGTGAAATATTTATCACAATAATTACACAAAAATAGTAGAAGAACAAGTTCTGGAACTCCCTCCCAAGTGTGTGTAGCTCCCTCGAAATGATTGTCCACCGTTTAGCTCGACATCAAGAAGAGGATGAAGCTCGAGTGGAACTTTTCCTTCATCCTTGACCCACCTATGAGGATAGGGGCCTCTATAAATTCTTTGATAATGAGAGGAATAATTTGGGTCTACAAAATAATAAAGATTTTTCTCCTAGGGGAACTTGCAAATGAGGAGCCCAAGCTTCCATTTTATAGGCAAAGTAGAAGGTGGTTTTGGGCACACAGATTGTGTAAAACCACTTGGCCCATGGTTTTAGATCACTATACAGTTGAATATTGCTTTGGAAAAAACTATAAACATGTTTCCCAACCTATTAAGTGTCTCCACATAAAGTTAGGAACCATTTAGACAATAGAGACTGAGATATGGATATATCACAACACACCACTTTTGACTACGTGCAGATTCAGTGTGCTGGAAAGATCAGGTAGGTTGGGATGCAATATGGCTGAATGTGTCTTATATACCTTGAGATTAAATGTATACCAATGAAATATGGAAAATTTCACAAAATTTAAGCCCATTTGGATTCATGGTTTAGTTTAAGTGTTCGGATAAGTCCACTGGTGTGCATGGATCCTGCACAGTTTGGACCATTTTTCTTAGACATCATCATGAGACCTCCAAATCACCTCTACCTTCAATGAAATTATCAAAACAAGTAACTTTACCATTTTTAACAGTGATAAAAAATAACAAAATCAATCATGATGTACAATTTGTTATTATTTTTATAATTTTCAATACAAAAATAGTTTAACATAGTGGTGTAAGGGTGAAAATGAAATAGTAAATCATGGTGCAATCAAAGGACCAAATCTACATGAACTCATATCCTATTATCCTAGAAAGATATGACACACCCAATAAGACACTGAAAATGAGACCCATCGAAGATAGAAATAAATTCAGGCTTTATTAGAAATAATCCAATCCATACTAAATATGAAATCAAGGGGTTTCAGGTCAAGAACCATAAAATTCCAAGTAAGATCAATCTCTGATAAAGATAACACATAAATAGGACAATGAAGACCCTGATCTCTCTTCATTCCATGGGTTTTAGTAATATCCATCACATACAATAAAATCTCTATAGTAAGATTAAGAAGATTCACAATAAGAGTTGAAATGAATGAATGATATGCACTGGTATCAAATAAATAATTCACTAAAGTTGAATCTATAGTAATGATAACTCTAAAAGTTTCTAGACACATATATTCTTCTTCTGGAGACTCTTATACTATGTGAAGAAGCTTTATTCCGAATTATTTTGGTTGGGACCCCTCTGTTCATGAAGCATATTATTGCACAACAATAATTTTTGGTGTATATGATCTCATTAGACTATAGGGAGATAAATAAACATGAAAAAACTTCTTCAAGTGACCTAAGCATCCAAAAGAACTATATAACTTGGGTACCTTAGTGAAAAACTATTTCGAGTACCTAGGCTTTCTATACAGGTATAAAATCAAAGGGCCTATACTAGGCACTATAAAAGGCCTAGAAGAACCCTACTATCGAGAACCACCATAATGATCATCATGCTTCCTCTTCACTTTATGAGAACTTAAATAACTTCCACTGGGAGAAAAATGAACTCCCATCAACCCTAAATTTCTAGCCAGGACCATCTCAACCATCAATTCTCTATCCAACACATCAAAACAAGAAGAGATATTAATTAAGAAAAACTAATAATTAATATCATATCAAAGTCACATCTCGAACCATTGATTCTTAATCTTCTTATTTGATACAATCTCAGGTAAAAACTGCACAGTCTCAGTGAAGCAATTTGAATATTCCTTCACAGTCATATCATCCGGCTTGTGTTTTAAATACTTTATAGCCTTTTGCAACACCATATAATCTCAATAGAATTGGTTAATGAAAACATCTTTAAAGTATTTACAATATAATACCTTGGGCTTCTTTTCTGCCACCATCATGTACTACTACCTCCTGTTAGGTACCTCTAGCTTGAAGGAAAAACATTTCACCTTGATAGAATTAGGCATCTCCAAGAACTAAAATAGAAATTCAACCCTTCTCAACCAATCCCCAACCTATTGAGGATCATTTGAGACTTGGAATGTAGGTGGATTATGGAGTAGGAATTTCTGAGCATGAATTCTGAATTCATCCCTATGAGGTTCCACAACTGGAGCTTAAATGGGAACAATTGAAAGTGCTTGTCCCATATATTGGACAACACCCACAACAACTTCAACCAGATTCAGGTCCATAGGAGGGTTTTCTCACTATGGTTCATCAACACTTCCTCCTAGATCTAAGTTTCACGTCTTCTCAGAGGCACTATACTACACAACATCAACAAAAAACATTGAAGATGTCAGAACATTACACAGATCAACACTCAAACAAGATAAATAGGGAAATTAATCATGTCAGATAGATAAAGAAGATTTTATTTCAACTACCCAAATCAAAAGAAGATAAAATACTAGAACTATTACTCAAGATGTGTTTCCTAAACCACCCTTGATGACTTAATTCTCATTACGGTGAGTGATATCTAGGTACTCACTCACAATTAACTCCTAAGTCCTAATAAGATTACACAACTACCTACATACAAGAAGGCATAATGCTTAATCTACACCTCTGATACCACTTTGTCCCGAACAAGCCCAGATACCTTAGTACCCTAAGACCCGATCCAACACTGAAATGGTCTAAAGGGTGTTTCCGATCCCCATGGGTTGGCGAAAATCACCTATAATCATACAAGATAAATGTGGGAATGATTTTACACATTAAAAGTGGAAAAAATAATTATAAGACAATGTTCTCAAAATAAAACTCCATATAGAGAATAGTACCAGAAGTCAAATAGGTATATAAAACCAAATTACAACCAAAAATTTCCAAAAAATGAAATATAAACAACCCCATTCCCAATGAACATAACTCTCCAAGTCCCAAGGATCAAAAAACAAGAACCAAAACCTAGTGGTGCTTTCCCCTTGCTCAAACCTAGAATAACATAATCTACAAACACCTGAAGTCACAAGTAGGGTGTGAGATAAATGAATGGTAGCGTATAACCAAGGATTCTATAATAAGATGCCATAATAATTAACCAAATGACCCTTTAAATTCTAAATAAATAGGCATGAAAATATTGTTTTATATTTAAAATAAAAAATTATTTACATTTCATTTGATGGAAATATTTCAAACAATGAATTAATTAAAATTTTATATAAAATAGTTTATATAAATTCATAGGTTTTGTGTAAAATAGTTTACAAAAAATGGAATTTATATCAAAATAATCACCAAAGAGCAATATGTCCATCTTTCAAGAGGTGAGATAGTTCCAGGTTATGGTATCCTCACACACTCAAATATGCGATCATGGAAATATGTGTACACACATCCCTGAGACACTGGTTAAAGAGGAATCATCACTATCCCATCGGGGATGTAACCTACTACACTATGTTTTGTTAGAGTTGTAAATATTCAATAGAGTGTTGTACCAAATAACTCACTAACTACCTAGGTTTACATATTCTCAAACAACAATCAATAATGGAAAATTTATTTCAAAAAATTTCAAAAAACATTTTCCACATTTTTCAATTTTAGTATTCTAATTTATCTTAAAAACAAATACATGGGTTTTTAATCAATTCATGTCCTTTTTAAGATAAAACCAATGAGTTTTTATTAAAAAAATTTAATCCATTTTTATCAAAAAAATGAAATCAATTTCACAATTTAATTCCATAATTTAATTTCACAATTTCCATCAAATTCGACAATCACACCCCAATTTATTGGAATTAGGGGCTTTCCCCAAATTTCATGCAAAAAAAATTCAAATCCCAATTTGATGCGAATTGGGTTTTTCATAATCCAGTTCAAAGAAATTTAATTTAAATAAAGAAACTTAGGGTTAAATCAATTGAAAAATCTTAAATGGAACCACCTACTGAAACAAAGAGATCACATCTCACAACACCCATAACGGGAAACTCCATTGAAGAACGTTAGAAACAAAGATCAGAGAATCAAACCTAGATTCAAGATCCAAAATAATGGAGTTTATATCCACCAATAACATGGAGATATAAAAAACCCTAAATAGGAGAGAATAAGAGACCATGAGAGAAGGAACAAGGAAATAATCCTTACTGAGAAAGTATCAAATGACAACCACCTAGATTCGTTCCACCTTGAAGAGGGTTTGGAGGAGCCAAAATTAGTTCTTGGTGGCTCCAAATACCTAGGAAATCATACAAACCATAGTTAGGGTCGAGAGGGGGTCTAAATGGGGGTTTTGGAAATATTTAAATAATTTTTGGAATTAAAAAAGTCCATGCACACAGTTTCCTAGAGGGGGACACATGGTTTGTCAAACCATGAACCCTAACCATGAACCCCTGTAAGGGGTTCATCATCTCTACTAAGTGGGATCACTATTTATCAAACCATGAACTAATAATAAAAACCCTCACTTCCTGAGTTTTCATGGTTTGCACTTGTAGGGTACACAGTTTAGGAAAACCATGTGCCAACCATACAAAACCCAAGAGCCTTCTAAAATTTTCAAAATTTCACCCACATCACCCCTAAATGAGAGCCAACCAAATGATGATCAAAAGAAGGGTTGAGGAGTACCTAAAAAAATTAATAGGATGTTACAAAAATTACCCAGAGAATCAAAATATAAAGCATGGAATTTCATCAATGACAACACCACATCAAAATAATGTGGTAGAATGGTTAAATAAAATAGTGGAAAATATATCCATAAAATTAATATTTGAAAGTGGAATCTCTTATCACTATAATAAGTAATCCATGTAGGTAGCTAATTACAAATAGAATCAGTATTCATTAATCCCTATAGAAAATAAGACTCTGTATGAAATGTGGAATTGGATAAAGCTAATATTGAATCACTTTAGAGTGTTTATAGGTTAGTGTTACATTTGAAATAAGAAAGGTAACCAAGTAAAGTATGAAGATGGACTAGATGAAAGGATATTTATAGGATAATCCTTTAATAGTAAGGAATATAAATGTCTCAACAAAAAATTTAACCTGATTATAGAGACTAGTGATGTAAATATTATAGAAGAAAAATTTGGGAATGAATATGGCATTCTAGATTTGAGTATGGCCAGTTATGAACAAGAAGAACTATATGAAAATATTTCTGGTGATCATATACCACCATGTGAGGAGGGTTTATAGGATGAATTAGTTGATGAAGAAGCTAATAAAATTAGTCAATCAGTGAATTGATAATAAAAAATATGAGTTGAGGATGATAATTAAAATTCCATTGATGATAAAATTACACCTATACAAACTCAAAAAATGAGAACTATATAGAACACTGCTCTATTTTATCAAGTATATCTAACCTCATTTGAAAAATCAGTGAAGGATAAGTCATGGTCAAGGTCATGAATAGAGAATTGGATCAAATAAAGATAAATTATACTTGGTATATTTTATAAAGGAAAAAATACAATATCATAGAAATAAATTGGGTATTCATAAGTAAACATGATTAAAATGGAAAGGTAATTTAAAATAAGATAAGTTTAGTGTGAGAGGGTTATAAAAAATTGGAGGGAGTTGATGTAGAAGAAACCTTTACACTAGGTAAAATACTTGAGTTGATAAGACTCTTTGTTGCTGTAGTTTCCCAATAAAGTTCATAATATACTAAATTAATATTAAGATAGTGTTCTTAAATTAAATTCTCAAATATAAAGTTTACATTGAACAACCAATGAGTTTTATAACTAAAATAATGAATCAATGGTATGTAGATTGAAAAAGGTGTTGTACATATTGAAACAAGCGCCCTGAGCTTAGTATGATTGGTTGGATACTTTTTTAAAGAATCTATAATTTAGAAGAGGAATATTTTATCAAAATATATATGTGAATTCGACCAAGGAAGAAATTTTTTTGGTGCTCTTCTATGTTTATGACATGTTATTTGGAGGAAACAAGTAGAATTCTATTGAATAATAATGTAAAATAAGGAACTTGGAGTTTGAAATATCTATGATTTGGGAGAACAAGTTTTTCCTTAGGATACAAGTTATCTAGAAAGGGAGTTATACTTTTGATTCATAGGATAGTTATTTTAAATTTATATTGAATAAGTTAAAGACACATGATTTAAATGTAGTTTTAATAATAATAATGGTTGGAAACATGTTGGGAAAAAAATGAGGAATGGAATTTTTTTGACCAAACTCTTTATTAGAGGATGATTAGAAGATTATTATATCACATAGAAATAAGACTAGATATTATTATCAACATTATTAGTAGCTAAATATGAATATTTACACAAGGAGCATCTTTTTTTTGTAAATCAAATCATGAGGTACATTTGGGGAACACTTGGTTATAGTTTAATGTATCATGCAAGGAATGAAGAAGAACTGTATATCTAATTAGAAATGTATTGGTCCAAAGTTATTGTGGATAGAAAATCCATAATTGGAAGGTCCTTTTTATTGGAAGTAGGGTTATTAGGTCGTAGCACCCCATGATTTTTGAATTTATATTTTCTCATTAATAAATTAGAAGTGTTCGATATCTTAGTTTACACGTAACACAAAGATTATACAAACCATGATATATTTTATTATAAAAAATTATCATTATAACCTAGCCATTAAATTGGAGGGTATTAATAAGAGTAACCAAATTATAAAATATTTGGATAAAATGTTTTATTAATAAAATTTTATTGATTAATGCATATAAAAATGAGTACTCAAATTTTAATAACAAGAATACAATCATATATGACTTAATTTTTCAAGAGTTGTATTTTATATATATTATGTATTTTTATCTAAATAAAATATATTGATCACTATTGAAAAATTATGAAATATATAGATAATTCATAGAACCAAAAATATTAATATTTTATATATTTATTATTAATTGGTTATAAATGAATATAACATCATTTGAATGTAAAAAGTGACATTTCTAATATTTTTTTGTGTGTAATGTATTTTATATTAAGAAATTGAATTAATAACTATTTATTATTGATTTTAATGAAATTTATTTATAATTTATTCAATAAAATATATTAAAA
The DNA here is from genome assembly GCA_963277665.1 of Viscum album. NCBI lineage: Eukaryota > Viridiplantae > Streptophyta > Magnoliopsida > Santalales > Viscaceae > Viscum > Viscum album. The sequence continues at coordinate 395,011,455 of OY728158.1, forward strand.
TTCATTTAATGGCTGTTATTAGGAAAGTAATGAGAAAAAATTTAGTTTTATGATTAAAAATGGATTTATCTAAAAATAGTTTTCATTGCATTTTGCATGATATTTTAAAATAATTTTTTCCGTTTTTAGAAATTTATTATGGTAAAATTGTTTTCATATTTTGAATCATCATGTCCAAATTTAGTAATATGTTCAATTTTATTTTTGGTTATTTTGAATAGTTACCATGATAAAATTATGTCAGTATGATAAAGGGTAAATCTGGTCACTAATTGTTAAGTCTATGTGATAAGACCACAAAATTTCATCTTAATTATTATTTTATTATATTAATTCAAAACTTATGACCATATTTTTGAAATTATATTGATTTAGTTTTACTTTCACTTGATTTATAAATATATTTTATAATAATGTATCAAGTATTTATAAATTTCCACCCAACTCACTTATAAAGGGGAACCTATTATATTCAGTTATTCACAAACATTGAGCACTATAGATTATAAAATACCTACCCAAATAAATTACTAACCTTATTAACCATGTCTTGGAGCTTTTGGTCTTCCACTAAGTCTAAAACAAGATAGATTAAGGTGTAATACAAATGAAGTTTTCCAAAGAAGAGGTAATTGTATTTCCTGATATATTTTGAGTTTATTTCTTCCTTAAACTTCTAAAAATATTCTATAACCCTATTAAAAAAATTAAATAAGTATATTTAACATACTAAAATGTTTTTATGTTAATGTTACAACCATTTTATGTCTTAATTATATCTAATGGAAAAAAATATCACTCATGTATACAGATGCACTACCATCTTCATGAAGCGATGTATTTTATTTTTCGTCACCTTATTTCATGGATGGTTATGTGGATAGATTTAAGGGATATATATATATTTTTATAACATAATTATTATTCTTTAAAGTTAAAATATTATCTACCTTATTACCCTTATATCCATTGAAAAATGATATCGTCACTCGTGTGTAAGTATGAACTACCACTTCCATGAAGCTATGTGATCCATTTTTCATTTTAAATTAAAATGGATGGTAATAAGGATAAATTTAGTAAATATATATGATATTTAAGATATTAATATGTGATTTTTACTTTTTTGTTTGTTTTGGTGGGTCTTCCATCTGTTCCTGTCATTACACCCATTTGTTCCCCCGTATTTTTCTTTTTTTAATAAAATTTGAGGGTGTGGGATGGGTCTCTAATCTACACTCATGATTCTTGAGTAAGATATTAATATTATTTTTTAAAGATAAATTATTATTTACCTTTTTTTCTTTTTATTTATTGGAAAATGAAAACATCACTCATGCATATGTACGTACGATCATCTCCATGAAGTGATGTATTTAATTTTTCTTCAACACATTATATGAATGGTTATAAAAGTTTATATAATGAATAAATATTATAATTATGAAATTATTAATATTATATAGATTATGAAATCATGATCAAGGTGAAATTTCTGAAATCATCAAACTGAAACATGTATGAGAACATAACTATTAACACCCAAATGTTGATTTCAATGAAGAATTGTTAATAAATGGGTAATGGGAAATTATAAGGGAATGATATATTGTAATATAAGTATGAATATGATTTTATTATATATGTATTATAAATATAAATTAATTATATTTTAGGTTAAAAGTGTGTAGGAATAATGTTAGGACTTAAGGTAGGAGTTTATGTTACAATCTCATTTAATTTTGGGATTGTCTATGTTAAATTTACAATGAGGGAAATTTTATGATAATTATATTTTAAAATCATTATGTATACTTATAATATGGTTATTTTTTAAGTTTTCATGTTTTAATTTCATTCTCTCTTTGGTACTTAAAATGATCGATATTTTTTTAAAAAGCAACCTTATTTCCTCTTCTTAGTCAAAAATATTTCTGTTCCATATACATGTTCTTAAAATTATATTATAAAAGTTATTGTCTACACCTAAATTTTTTAAAATGGTTATTTTCAAAAAATTTGAATTTATTTAGAAATTTTTGGGCAAAAATCCATCAAGGTAATATTGAATCATTTTTGGGTTGTTTGTGTTTGTTGACAATGCAGGTTTCCATGGTAAATTGTTGAGTTCCAGAGATTTTGTTGAAAATATATGTTGAAAAAGAACCACGAAAAAGGAATAGAATATCTGGAGGTGGTATAAAAGAACAAATACAAGTTGGTGCCGTTTTCCAGCGTTTGCCAAATTTTTGGGGTCCAAATTTTGAAGTTTGGTGAGCATCACGAAATATGGATTTCCTTGAATATCTCATAAAAATATGAAAAAATCATGAGTTTCATGAATATGGGCTTCTTGATGTGGATTTCGTGAATACATGAAGAAATTTGATGGCATTCTTCATGATTACAACGAGCTTCGTGAACAGTAGAGTTGAAGAGCATTACAGCGGTGAAGGGAATTGTGAGTAGAGCTTCATGGAGAAGGCACGAAGGAATTGATGGAACACTCCACGATTACGACGAGATCCACGATCTGAAAATTTCTATGGTTCTTCGTGATATAGAGAAAATTTCAGCAGAAATTTCATAGCTTTGTGATTTGAGATAATGTTGCACTGAATTCACATGGAAGGTTCGAGGGTCGGTTGAATTGCTAATAAATAGACCTCGAACACCTCAAAAGAAGTAGAGTTTTTTCCAAGAAAAATTTGTTTCTCTCAACTCACGAAGGTGATTCATGAAGGCAGTGTGCTTCACAAAAGAAGGAGCTTCGCGATGTCTAATTTAGCTCTGTGAAGGTGGTGTGTTCTGCGTTGGCTCAGTGAGCTTCATGAAGGACATCACTCTGCGATGAATTGAGCTCTATGATGGACTAAGATTTGAAAAGGCTTGCTATTTGTGAATGTATAAGCTCCACGAAGCAGTGTGCTCCGTGAGGTAGTGATCTCTGTGAAGGTGTATGCTTTACGAAGAGGCATAAAATTTGCGAAGGATTGTTTGAGATTCGTGAAATTGGGAGCTTCGCGAAGTATAGTGCTTTGTGAAGGCATTTCAAAAGTGTGTTGCCTAGTGATCAGTGGAAAATGGGTATTCATTAGTGGATGAAATTTGGACTTTAGTAGAGCATCTACATACAGTGGAGGATGGATTCATTGGTGATAATGAAGAGACCTACAGGTCTATAAAATGTGAGTGGATCTTCTGAAGAAGTAGTGAGCTCACTTCAGTTGAGAGAGCAGTGTGTTCTAAAATTGTGAATGGTTGTAAAACATAAGGGACAACAAGTTCGCTTTGAACTTGTAAACAATAGTGCACTTATAGTGGATTTGGTACATCAGCACATCGCCGGTGCATGCTCCTTGGACGTATCCCAGTGAGGGTGAACCAATTAAAATTGATGTGTCCTCTGCATGTTTTAAGATTCATTCATACTTTGAAACAAGAAGGAGAGAGAGAAGAGGGTTTTGTATAATAGTAAAACAAGATCAAAAGGGGCAGTTTTTTAAATTTGTCATACCTTGATTCACCCCCCTCTCAGGGTATCAGCCTATTGGACATAACAATTGGTATCAGAGCGAAAGTTTGATATCAGCGTTTCTATCTCAAATGGAGGTCACTAATCATAAAGGGATTCTGATCTTCGACGAGAAAAATTTTCATCTATGGAAGAATTGGATGCAACACTACTTCCGATCATTAGGAATGGATATGTTCATAACATCAATTCATGGCATAACAACTAATATTAATAGTGGTTCATTATTGGAAGCTAAGCGTAGATAATTGGATGATGATGCCAAGATAATTAATGCTTTAGGGGTATCCCTATACAATGCTATCTATACAAAGGTGATGTGATGAAAAACATCACATGACATGTGGGAAAAGCTATTGAATATATATGAAGGAGATACAAAGGTCGGAGAGGAAAAGATGCAAGTGTTGTGGAACAAGTATGAAGATCTGATAATGAATTCGAATGAGTCTGTTGATGCATTATTTGACAGGGTAAATGTTGTAATGGAAGACATGTGAGGTCTTAGAGAATTTATTGAATACATAAAGATTTTAAAGTGCATCATGAAGAAACTTCCACCTCAGTTCAATCCAAAAGTTTCAGTTTTGGAAGATAAAGACCCCAAAGAGCTAACATTTGATAACCTACACAACATCCTTATTGTATATGAAATGATAAATGATGATAGAGATGTTGTGGAAAAGGGGAAATCCAAATAAGTGGCATTCAAGGCCATGAAGAAGTTCACCATTGAAGATTCTCAAGAAGAAGAAGAGCCAGATGAGGTGATGCCATTCCTTTACTTAAATTTTCAAAGAGGAAAAGGAAAGTTTAAAGGGAAACTTCCACTAGAATGCTTTCGATGTGGAAAGATTGGACACCTTGTGGAAAGGTTCCCCAAGAAGTTCCAAGAATACGATGATGATGAAGTTGATATTCCCAAGAAAATGTCTTCAACCTATGTGAAAGGCAAGAAATAGTTCAAAAATAATTTCTTTAAGAAGAATATTCTCCTTTCACAAGAATGTGGCAGTTCAGATTAGTCTGAGGTTGAGAAGGTTGAAGAGATAGATAACTGAAAAGACCGTGAGGAAAATTATATGGTGGAAGTTGTTGGGAGTACTCAGAAAAGGAAGAAAACGAGATTGATGAAGAAGAAGAAGTTGAAGGAAGAGTTGATATGCAATATCAGTTAGAGTCTTATCTTGAGGAGATAAATGTTTGGAGAGACAAAACAAAGAAATCCAACAAAGTAGTTCATGACGCCAAACTTTATATACAGCAACAGGAAGAAGAGAAGTCTGAGTTGATGGAAGAAATCGAGAAAATCAAGTCATCAACACCCGAGGAATCAGAATTGGTTAGTGAGTATAAAATCAATATTTAAGAATAGAAAAAGGAGATTTATGGATTAAATAAAACAAGGAAAGATCAAATCAAGCGTATTGAATAACTTGAAGGAGAAGTTGTCGGTTTTCGGGAAAAGGTTAAGGATCAAGAAAAACTCTTGACACTTGCTGAGACATCAGGAAAGTAGATAACTCAAAAATCTGAGAAGCTGAAAGTAGAGAATAGTAGTTTAGTAGAAAAGAAGCATCAATTATGTTCAAGTGCTAAGGCTAATGGAAGGATTGATCAAAAATAAAAAGCTATGAAAATTGAAGTCAGACCGCAAGCACCCATTCCAGGATTGAAGGTTGATTTGAGCATAAAGAAGAATCAAAATATTCAAAGATCCCAATGGGAAACTAACAGTGTAGAAGTGAAATGAAGGAATGCACCTTATATGTGGTGTAATTTTTGTGGAAAGATGGGACATTCACTTTATGTGTGTTCAATAAACAATAGATATTGAAGGGCACAAGAACAGAGGTGGCATCCAAATAAAGAACAATTATCTAGAACATATTTTGAAGGAAACTATTTTTTGGTATGGAGGACTTGAGCACATGTCTAGGTACTGTACTTCAACCATACAAAGGAATGTGCCAAAATAGAATCAAAATGTTTTCAAGCATCAGATCAATGAACCAACAGGTGAGTTGAAAATGAAAAATAGATTTGTATCTTTTCAAGATGAAGCTAGTCCATAATACTCCGAGAAAGATCAGAAGTCTCAATCCATGATGAGTGTGAAGGCAAAAATATAGACCAATAAGAAAAATGATGAGAAGGCAGTGGTGACAAAAATTTCCCTTAAAGCATCAGATCACTCTGGTGTGTGGATCCTTGACAGCGGTTCCAAATCTCACATGATAGGTAATAAGGATCTTGTTATAGGTATAAAATATGACAGATAAGATGTAAAGTTTGGAAATGATTAAGCCCTGAAGATTATTGGCTATGGAAAGGCAATTATTGGGGGAAAAGAGATGAGAGGTGCCGATGTCTTGGTAGTAGAAGGCCTCAGTCACAATTTTCTCAGTGTCAGTCAACTATGTGACTCAGGACATTCCATAAGGTTTACTAAGAAGATGTGTATCGTCAAAGAAAGATACATGACAATGGTTATACAAGGAAAAAGAACAAAGGGAAATCTCTACCTGGTAAGTGGAGAAGAAGATATGTACTTTCTATCCATAGAGGAAGAAAACAAGTTATGGTATAAATGACTTGGTCATCTATGCCAACCACCCGTGGAATATCTGGAAAATTGTGATGCAACAAGAGACCTCATTAATCTATCACGTGATCTTACTGACACATGCAATGCATGGCAAAAATGGAAGCTCATTATAAAGACTTATAAGTAAAAGGAAAAGAAGTCAACAAGAGTGCTTGAATTGGCGCATGCTGATGTTTGTGGGCCTATCACACCAAGAGAAATTAACTGAAAGAGGTACTATGTTATTTCCATTGATTACTATAGAAGAATGGCATGGGTATTTTTTATTTCCCATAAGTCCTATGTGTTCAGATACATAAAATAGTACTGAAGAGAGTTTGAAAGGATGCTTGGACAGAAAATTTTGGGGTTTTGTACTGATAATGGTATAGAATTAACAAACATTCAGGTGGAAGACTATCTCAAGAAACATGGGATGAGGCATCATGTTTCTTAAATAAGAACCCCCCAACAGAATGGAGTGGATGAAAGGAAAAATCAGATCATCAACAACATGGCTAGAATGATGCTTATAGAAAAAGACCTACCAGAGAGGTTCTGGAAGGATTTAGTGTTGATGTTGGTTTATATTTCTAATAGGGCTCTGTTGTGTCTGAAAGAATGAAAGACTCCATATGAGATGTGGTACGGAAAGAAGACAATAGTGAAATACTTTTGAATATTTGGAAGTGCTTCATTATCAATAAGGAAAAGCATAGGAAATTTGAGTCACATGGAGATGAGGGGATATTCCTTGGATAATCATGGAAAATCAAAGCATACAAATGCTTTAATAAAAGGCCGGGAAAAGTAATTGAGAGAAATTATATCACTGTAGTGGAGAATGAAAAGGGTATTCAAATGCACAATGAACAATTTCCTAATGAAAGCGATGAGGAGGAAATCAAAAAAGGAGGATCAGAATTGGTTGATACTGATTCATAAGAAGCTACTGATGATAATCATGAAGAAGAAAAATCTGTATCTACAAAAAATATAAGGAGTCGAACTAAAATTGATAGGAAAAATATCATCATTGATCAATGAGCTCTAGTTCAGACAAGAAGAATGAAATCACTACATCAGACATATTTCTTATCTCAGGTAGAGCCTAAATGCTTTGTTTATGCAACAGAATATGAACGCTGGCTTCAGGACATGAATGAAGAGCTAGATCAGATTGAGAAGAATCAGATGTGGGAGATTGTTTCGAGGCCAGCTGATAAGAATGTCATCGGGATGAAATGGGTCTTTTGTAACAAGATGAATGAAGATGAAATAATGATTTGAAACAAAGAGCGACTAATGTGTAAAGGATACTCACAGATAGAGGGAATTGATGTCAATGAGATATTTTCACTAGTTTCAAGGCTAGAGATAATCAAATTATTCCTAGCCATTACAGTGGAACAGAAGATCAAAGTGTTCCAGATGGATGTCAAATCTGCATTCTTGAATGAGATTCTTGAGAAAGAAGTGTATATCGAGTATCCATATGGTTTTCTCATTCATGAGTATAAGAACAAGGCTTGTCGGCTGAAGAAGGCGTTATATGGGATGAAATAAGCACTCAGAGCATGGTACTCAAGGCTTGATCAGTATTTGAAGAATATTGGTTTCCAGTATGGTGGAGTTGATTACAATCTCTATTTCAACAAAAATAGTAATCAAAGGATGATAGTGCTGGTTTATGTCAATGGAATAATATTTAGCAGATCAGATGAAGCACAGTATATACATTTTTCTGAATTCATGAAACATGAGTTCGAAATGTCTATGATTGGTGAGCTGACATTTTTCCTTGGTTTACAGGTGACACACGAAAGTAATGGAACATTCATTTATTAATACAAATATTCCAAGGAGGTTCTGAGAATATTTAGAATGGAAAATTCCAGGTATATGAAGACTCCAGTTGCAATTAGGATAAAATTATCAAAAGATGATAATGGCAAGGCAGTTATTATCACATATTACAGGCAGATTATTAAGAGTTTGCTATACCTAACAGTGATAAGACTAGATATTGTTTTCTTCACATTCCAAGAAGTTCGATATCAAAGTAATCCCAAGGAAAGCCACATGATTTCAATGAAAAGAATAATTCGGTATATCAAGGGCACAATGGATTTTGGCTTGATATATAGTGACAAATCTCAATCATATTTATTGGTATATACAGATATATATCGGGTCGGTTCAGCGGATGATAGGAAATAAATGTAAGGAGGTTCTTTCTATCTTGGTAGTTTGTGTATTTATTGGATAATTAAGAATAAAGATTGAATTTCATTGAGAACCGTAGAAGCTGAGTATATTGTGGCCACTCAAGATTGCACACAATTATTATGGATTAAGCAACAACTTGATGATATGGGAGTTGAAGTGAAGTCTCTGATCAGAATTCACTACGATAACTAAATTGATATAAATCTCAGAAAAAATCTCATCCATCACTCTAGGAAAAACACATTGAGATAAAGTATCATTTTATCAAGTAGAAGGTTGAGTAGGGAATCATGAAGTTGGAGTATGTGCCTACAGAACTACAGGTTGTAGAAATTCTAACAAAGGCCTTACCCAAGGAATATTTTAAGAGACATCGATTGGATTTGGGAGTCTAGTAGACTACCCACACTTGAAATAGTGTGGATGTGGGACACCCTCCCCCCTCTCCTCGAGGTATAGTGTGTTTTTCTCTACTGTGATAATATTTCTTCTTTCCAATGTCTCAGATCACAGAGGAGTGACCTTTAGGTTCATTGACAAAGGGGGAGAAATAGTGACCCCTCAAGGGGGAGAAACCATGGATAATAAAGGGAGAAAATGTCTTAGTCAAAGAAATAGGGAGAAGCTAACAGGTGGAGCAGTGAGATATATGAGAGAAATGAGATAGGGGGAGAGTTTTAAATCTGACGATGCTAGAAGTGATCGATCAAAGAATAGATATCACGACAGATAAGGATCAAATCATGAAAAAAGTAGAACAGTGATGTTGGAATTGTGTAAGAAGGTTTCCAGTGATAAAAAATTGGTATTAGTTTGGAAATTGGTATCAGTTTGGTATCAATAATTGGGGTAAAAAATGAAGTGATTCATTGATGAACCTTTCATACTACTCTGGTTTCTCACGCCGAGCATTTCTCATGTGGTATTAGAGTATGTTACGAGTGAATATTTATTCTCTATCTAAATTGAAAGAGGCAAATGATGGTAGATGATGGAAGGAGACTCAATGAGGTATCAAAGTGAAGAAAATAATTATGAGAAGTGTTGTCAACAAACCCAAAGGGGGAGACTGTTGCGAAAAAATCCCTTAAGGTAACATTGCATCAATTTTGGGTTGTCTGTGTTTGTTGAAAATACAGGTTTCCATGGTAAATTGTCGAGTTCCAGAGATGTTTTTGACAATCTATGTTGAAAAAGAACCATGAAAAAGGAACAGAAGATCTGGAGGTGGTATAAAAGAATAGATATAAGGTGGAACAGTTTCCCCATGTTTTCCAAATTTTTGGGGTCCAAAATTTGGAGTTTGTGAGCATCACGAAATATGGATTTCCTTGAGGATCTCATCAAAATATGAAAAATGCATGAGTTTTGTGAAGATGGTATTATTGATGTGGACTTCGTGAAGACATGAAAAAAGTTTATGGTGTTCTTCGCGATTACGATGAGCTTTGTGAATAGAAAAGTTAACGAGCATTGTGGTGGAGAAGGGAATTGCAAGTGGAGCTTCGCGATGAAGGTGTGAAGGAATTGAAGAAATTTTCCAGGATTATGATGAGATCTACGATTTAAAAATTTCCATGGTGCTTCATGATATAGAGAGAATTTCGGTGGAAATTTTGGAGCTTCGCGATTTAAGATGACGTGGCTCTGACTTCGCGCAGAAGGTTCAAAGGTTGGTGGAATCGCCTATAAATAGACCTCGACCACCTAGAGAGAAGTAGAGAGTTTTCTAAGAAAAAATTGTTTCTTACAAATCAAGAATGTGATTCATGAAGGTAGTGTGATTCAAGAAAGAAGAAGCTTCACGACGACTAATTTATCTCCACGAAAGTGGTGTGTTTTGCATTGGCTCAGTGAGTTTCACGGAGGAAGTCACTCTGCAACGACTTGAGCTCTACGACGGCCTAATATTTGTGAAGTCTTGAGATTTTAAAAGGTCTAAGCTTCACGAATCAGTGTGCTCTGTGAGGTAGTGATCTCTATGAATGTGTGTTCTTTGCAAAGAGGTAGGAACTTTGCAAAGTCTTGTTTGAGCTTCATGAAATTGGGAGCTTTGTGAAGTAGGGTGATTTATGGAGGTATTTCAAAAGTGTGTTGCCTAATGATCAGTGGAGTAGGGGTATTCATTAGTGGATGAAATTTGGACTTTAGTAGAGAATATACATACATTGGAGGATACATTGATTGGTGATAATGAAGAGACCTATGGTTCTATAAACTCCTAGTGGATTTTCTGAAGAAGCAGTGAGCTAACTTCAGTTGAGAGAGCAATGTGTTCTAAAATTGTAAATTGTTGTAAACTAGAAGGGATAGTGAGTCCTCTTCGAACTTGTAAACAATAGTGAACTTATAGTGAATTTGGTATATCGTAACATTGCTGGTGTATGCTCCTTGGACATAACCCAGTGAGGGTGAACCAAATAAAATTGTTGTGTCTTGTGCATACCTTAAGATTCATTCATACTCTACAATGGGAAGAAGAGAGAGAATAAGGTTTTGTATAACAAAAAAACAAGATCAAAAGGGGTAGTTGTTTTAATGTTTCATACCCAAATTCACCCCCTCTTAGAGTATCTAGCCTAGTGGACCTAACAAAAATTATTAAAAGGAATATTTTCAATCATTTTTCATATGAGTCACTTTTGAATTTTTTAAAAAGTGTGAAATTTTTCTCTCTTTTAACATATATATCATGAATTGATTTCCCATAGTCATGTAATTAGTCCATCATGAATATTACTTTAATAGATTCAATTTTTTTAAAAATAACATAATATTAATATTTTTTTTTGTGAATTTAAGTTATTAAAAGTTACCAATAGAAAAGGGATATTTTCTATGGATTTACAATGTGTATTTTAAATGATTTTAAAAAAGAACATTTTCATCATTTTCAATATCCTTTAAGAAATATCATGTTTCATTATGGATATGATCTTATGATACCATACAAATTATTTCTCTAGATGGATGATGATGATGATGTTTTAAAGATTTCTTCATGAAACCCATTTCTTTATGATGGGTTAATTATGCTATAATGAAATAGAAAATGATTTTATGATATTGTGGAAAAAATATATATTGAAGTCATTATGTGATGGATGGTCCCATTATTATATATCCCTATAATTAATTGGATAAATATTGATATCTAATGAGATAATATTAAAGAGTATGGGGAGTGAACCCATTCTAAGAATGATAAGTGGTTAGGGAGTGAACCTGATCCATTTTGAGAATTTTTCCACTAAGTGATGATGGTATTGGCAATGATCCTTGACCAATGAAATTATTTTATATGATTATGATTGCGTCACACTCTCCTATGATATACTATTATACTTACGATACTCTCTCACGACTCATGATTGATTATTGATGATACTGCTTTCTTATGAATCATGTCTCTTGTTATAATAAAGTTTTATGCCATGACTCGTGATTTATGATCTATGAATGATTGAGTATGAATTTTATAATTTTTGATCAGGTTCTCAAACCTTTTTACTTATCTTATCCTCACTTATGATATTTGATTGGTGTATCCCATATTTAACCTTATTGGACATCTGAGATCACCCTTTTTTATATTTCTATTTCCAATTAGGTTATGAAGAATAGTTTTAATTAGGATATGACTAAGAAGTGTATTGTGAGAGAAGAACTTTGTGGGAGATGTTGATGATCTTTCCTAAAACAAGTTGATTATGTTACCTAGTATTCAAAGACACTAAACCTATAACATTCATGGGAGTCAATTATTGTGTAATATATTAATGTTTCATCTAAAATGTTGAAATATGTATGTATGTTTTGCTCGGGTCACATCAGCTAGAATCAGAGTAGAGTTTAGTTATTTTTGAAGATTAGGTTATAAAGAATATGCAAGAATAAAACCTAATAAACATATGATGAATTGAATGCGATATATGATGAACTAAAAAGTTTTATAGGTTGATAATAAGGAATCATAATTTAGGAAATATTTGAAATGTCACTATAAGAAAAATATTATTTAGCGACATTTTTTTGGGTTGAGTGACGGTTTTGATGAACTTTCACAGAACATTTCATGAAGATTTTCAAAAATAATAATGAAATGATTTCACAGGGATTTTAAAGATCATCACGAAAAGTTAAGAGTGGTTTTTTAATTTTATTTATTTATTTATTATTGTTTATTTCTCATCTTTCATGCACCCACCACACACATCAAGCAGAAATTAAACATATATATGTGTTAGGTGAGATTTGAACCCCTTACTGATTGGTTATTTTATAAATACTTTACGACTCCACTAGGCTCTTCATGTGGTGAGTAAATAGAATCTAATAGAATTATATATATATGCAGATAAATACATATAAACCCATATACATAAATAATAATATTAAATAATAATAATAATAAATTATAAATATTAAATAATTAGAAACAAATAACTCATAACAAATAAGTATGATATAAATAATAAATAAAAAAATAATAGATAAAAAACAAATGCTTAATAAGTAATAAATAATAAATAATAAATAATAAATAATAAATAATAAATAATAAATAATAAATAATAAAGAAGAAATAATAAACAATAAAAAATAAACAATAAACAATAAATAATTATAATAAATAAATAAATATATAAATAAATAAAAAATAAAAAATAAAAAATTTTAAACAAATAATATGTTAATATGAAATTAATAATAAATAATATATTAATAATAAATAATAAAAAATGTTATAATATATAAAAAATATTAAATAAATAAATAAATTATATTTTAATAATAAATTAATAATAAATAATAATTCAATTTATAATAAATAAGTAATAAACTTAAAATTAATTAATTATATATAAAAAATGAATAAATAATAAATAATAAATAATAAATAATAAATAATAAATAAGAAAGCAGAAATAATAAATAATAGAGTAAATAAATATATATAATTACATCAAATTTTATTTTAATACAACTATATATATCTTATCAAAATATATAAATATATATAAATTTACAAAAAATGTATATAAATACAAGCAATGAGACAAAAACACACCAACCAATGTGTATAAATAAACATAAATGGATATATACATATAAATATATATACCAACATTATATTTATAAATATACATTAATGGATATAAATATCTATATATATATATACATATAATTAAATTTAGATAAATATATATAAACACACATTTATATTGCATAAATATATATAAACACACACCTATATATTTATAAATTAATATATATATATATATATATAAAATATTAAATAGAAATATATATATATATACTCACATACTATATAAAAGTATTTAAACACAAATATTTATAAATATATACAAATATAAAATAATATACAAAACAACATAAAAATTTATATGCATAGATATGATTATATAATGGGCCTATGAGTGTGTGTTATTGGTTCCCTTTGGGATAAAGTAAAAAATATGAAAAAAAGCTAATAATATAGACTATCCCATGGGGGGGGGGATATGGTCTCAATTATCAAGACCTTGGAGTGGTGTGTGTGTTTCCTATAATTTTACCCCAAGAACCTAATATATATATGTTATAAATTAATATGTATATATATATATATAATAGATAATAAATCACCAAAATATGTAAAACTACAACCATTACAAAACCATCAAATCAATAGGAATGTATATCCATGCAAGAAAATCATAGATGACCCAATAAGAATATAGACACTCTTAAACAAAACTAAAATCACATCAAATTTTCAAAAATCATAGTATCCGAATAGAAAAAATTTATTTTAAAGGATCAGAAGCCTTTTTGAACTTTTAAAAATAGTAATCAGGGTCTCTTTAGGATAATAATTCGAAGATCTTATCACATGTTTTGATTTGATATGTTGTAGAGTCTAAACAGACACCCGAATCAAAACTTATGACTCTTTAAAGTTGAAGTTCAATTTTCAACATGTGTTAAAATAAAAATAAATTTTATTATATTAAATATCACTATATTATTATCTAATTTAATTATATTTCATTTCATAATCTTTGATTTGACTGGCTGTGTAGAAAAAACTGACTCCCAGATTAAAAGTTATGATCATTTATTGCTGAAGTCTGATTTTCAACTTATCATAGTATTAAATTAAGTCTAAAATAATTACTAACTAATAATTATGAATAATTAATAATTAAAATATAATAAATAATTAAAATTGTAAATAAAAAATAATAAATTATTATAAATAATAAATAATAAATATTATTAATAAATAATTTTTAATTATTAATTATTTAATATTTTTTTCCATTATATTTAGTGTTGGTTCCTTAAAAAACCATCACTAAAAATAAATTTAATTTTAAAAAATTTATATTTAGTAGTGATTATTGAAATTATAACACTAAAAATAAATTCAATAAATAAATAAATAAATAAAATATTAAAAAAACCATATTTAGCGGCAATTTTCAAAACCACAATGAATTTCAATTTTCCCTTTAGTGTAAATTTTATTATTATATATTTTCTCACTCTGATTACCAATGATTGATTTTCACACTATGATTTTGGGTTTTATTTAATGGCTGAAACCAGGATGATTCATGTTAATAATGGATGTGAAGGAAAATGTAATTATTTTCCTTATGAGAAACCAAATGTAATCGGAGTTGGGATGTGAAATCTTGTGGTTATTATAACACCTAAAACTTCTAAAATAAGAACATTTAATTCAAGATATTATTCAACATAAAAAACTGAGTTTATCTTGATTTACATGAAACACTAATTTTATCTTGTGTTACATACAACACTGAGTTTAACTTTTGTTACATGCAACATTGAGTTTAAAGAAAATGAGAAATATTATTAAAATATTATTATTTTATAATAATAGTTATGACCTAACTATTAAATTGGAGATTAATATTATGATTAAATAAATTATTAAATTATATAGTTTACACACATTTATTAGTTATCTATTGGATATAAATAAAATAAGAATCATTTAAAAGAAAAATAAAAAAGTTTTCTGAAAAATAGTATTTTTCTAAAAGACGGTTTAGTCGCACCTTGCACACATATTTAAAATTAATTTTAACACTTTTATAAAATTTATTTGATAAAATAAAATTCATTTTTGACACCTAAATACCAAAAATATCTTAGGGTGAATTTTTTGGATTTTTCTAAAATATTTCATTTTTCAATGAATAGTGAAAAACACTAAATTTTAATCAAAAACTATGTTTTCATTTAAATAATTTATAAGTTTAAATTATATTTTGAATTGTTTTGAGAGTAAAATTAGTTCAATTTTATATCAATTAATCCAATTTAGGTCATTGGAATCATTTTCATATAGAATTTAGATATAAAAACTTTGTGAACCTTCAAACATTTTCACTTTAAAAACTCCATTTATCACCATGTCTGCAGGATTAATTTTAAATTAAAAATTTTCCAATTATGTGGATGTAATTTTAAAAAATTGATTCGATACTTTTAATTATAAAAATTTATAATCTCTATTATGGTGAAATTAATGTTTGACCAAAATGAACAGTGAAAACAGTAAAAATTAATTATCGTGGTTAAGGTAAAAATGAGTTTACTAAGGATTAAACAAAAATGATAAGTGTAAAAATGACCTATAAACTTTTCTAAAAAATATTTTATGGCCATATTTCTGCCATTAAAACTATAAGGTTTGTTAATGACCAAGTTTTGACCCTTTTGACATATGAAAATTGTGGGGTCACCCAATTCTTTTTAAAAATACTAAGTATGTCCTCTCCCCCACTTATAAAAGGCCACACCATATAATATCTTCTTAACACCTTTAAAACTATTTTTTTGGACAATAACTACCCAAATAACTTCCCAAAATACCTACCCTCATTATATAATCCTTATTTTGGGCATAAATCCAACATTTGAAGGCTTTAGTAAAAACGCGAGGATACCCGAACACGAGGTAATGTTCTTCAACAGACATCTTTATTTTACTTATTTATCCACATCATAGAATTTTTATTAAAAAATTATGATATAATAAACACATTATATTAAATATAATGTAATTTTATCATAATAAGTTCATGACTTAAAATGATCTCCACTTCTATCAAATGGGTTATGAAATCATCGTTCATGTGTATGGTGGACTTCCGCCTCGCGAAACGATGTTGTTCATTTTTCCATTTCCATCTCTCAAGGTTGGGTATGATTATTTATATAAAGCATATATTTTATATTTATAAAATATTTATACCTATGGATTCACTATATAACACATATATATACGTTTAATTCCAAAAGAGATACGATAATGTCGCTTGTGTGTACAATGTACTCCCGCTTCACGAAGCGATGTGATTCATCTTTCACTAACACTTCACATGGAAGGTAAAAAAGATAAATTTAATGATTATATGTGATATAATTGAAATAATTATGGTATTTATAAAATATATATCATTATATAAAGATAAATATATCATTTTATTTCTTTCCTTTTCACTCATGTAAAGATGATAACATCATTAGTGTACGTGTAGACTACCACCTTCACGAAGTGATATGAATCTCTTTTAATCATCACACAATATGGATGATATATATAAGTATATAATATGGTATTAATTACATTATGATAATTCTATAAATCTAAATTTTTTATCACCTCCTTTCAATAATTATTGTTAAAAAAATGGAAATGTTACTCATGCGTACATATGACCCACCGTCTCTATGATCATAACATACTTAATTTTTCATAACCATCGTTAATGATTGGTTTTGAAAGTAAAATTGATGTAAAAATATGATAATTATATACTTATTATTATTATAGAGATTATATAATTGTATAATATGAGCAAGAACAAGATATTTTATGAAAAAATAGGCATGAGAAAACAAGATAATTAACTCTCGAAACAATAAAAATAATAAAATATTATCAATGAAAAGGTGATAAGATGTTATAAAAGGATAATCTATGATATTATCAATTTTAATATTGTTCTTTAATAAGTTAATAACATGTTTAAAACCATTATACAGGAGGTTAAAACATATTCAACCAAAATGAATCGTGGGATATGTGGTTTTGTCTCAATTTCATTTCATTGAGGCATATTGTAATATTATGAACCTAATTTGTTTTATATGGTGTATATACTACCAATTTTACATGTAATATCATGATTAATTAATAATTCAGGGCACTTTTAAATTTAAATTTTAATTATTTCATCCAAGTGTATTTGACTTAAAAGATACTAAGTGGTAATGGGTTTTTTCTCAATTTCATTTCATCGAGGCATATTGTAATGTTATACACCTAATTTATTTTATATAGTGTATATACTACCCCATTGACATGTTATATCATGATTCATTAATAATTCATGGTATTTTAATTTTAAATTTGAACTATTCCATCCAAGGGTATTTGAAATGAAAATTACCAAGTGGTAAATAATTTCATAACTCAATTTATTTTCATTATGTTAAATTACTTCTTTGTTGTCGTTGATATTATAAGATTATGTGTATAATGAATTTGAATATCTTATATTGTATTTACACTTTTTTTATATGGATTTAAATTTGATAAACATAATCAATTCAATTATTAATTCCCACTTCAACATTATGATCATTGTAAAGGTTTATTTCCCAATCTCATTTTAATCGAGATTATTTATTCATGTATTTCAATTAAAGTAAATTATTTGATCATTATTTAATAAACCATTTAATTTTATTATCCTATAGTTATTCAAAATATTTTAATGTAATAATACTATTTTATAAATCTTTGTTACTCAAAATAATAGATAAAATGTTTTTAAGAAAACCCGAATTTATTAATTACTTTGGTCAGAAATCTATTTTTATTCAAAAACCATTTATTCAAAAAATGTTTTCAATTTTTTCTAAACATTTCAAGAAAATTTATCAATATCACTTTCACCCATTTTTAATATTTAAAAAATGTTTCAATATAATCTTATGTCATTTTCAAAAAATTTCCCTTTGGCATTTACTGAAAATGTGAAAGGAATCTTCTTGTCATTTTATAAACAAGGCACTTTACCAACATTTATAGTGAAAAATTAATGTTCTTTTTAAATTTTAAGACATTTATGATATTAACCACCATTATGACCATCATTTTTATTAATATTAATTTGAATGTTTATAAGGATATCTTTAGATATTTTTTTTAAAAGTGATTTTTCAAAGAAAAGGATTTTCAAAATGTTTTTCATTTTTTTTCAAAATGAAAAGGATTTTTTTTATTCAAGAATGTTTTTAAAGATATTTTTATATTATTTCTATTCATAAATGAAAAAAATAATTTATTATTACTCAAATGGGTACATGTTGATACAATCCTTATTCTTCCTCTAGATGGTTTATGATTATTTTAACCAAGGATAGTATCAACATTCACTTGTTTCATTTTGTAGTCATTAAATTACACTTGAAATATTCACTTTCATATGATCACTAGAAATTAAATTTCCCCTAAATATCTATATTATTTATCATGGATATTATTATTACTTAAACTGTATAACATTTTAACATACACTATTTACATTGAAAGTAATTTGTTTATTTGGGGAAATATTGGTAAATCTATATTCTTTACTCAATATGGATATTTGATGATAAGGTACATTGTTTATAAATTAAATAAATTATTCAATATATTAAGATTTCTTTTGAATTGAAAGACATGGGTGTATCTTGGTTAATGATACCCCCTTGATGCATTGGTAGTCTAATGGGTTGAGTCAGTTGGCTAGCCATAGTTAAATGGGTTTGTACCCATTAATTTTAAATTGTCTTGAGAATAGATATTAACGGTAAATGTATCATGTTCTTGGGAAACATTATGTCTGATAATTAATCATTTCCTTCATTAAGAGTTCAATTATTATTATCCAGGATATTTTCACTATGAAATTATATCTGGATGAATTTCATTTTTAGTTTATTAAATGGAATACGTTTTTAGTTATTTACATTTCCATATTGATTATGCCTTATCCAATTATTTAAATTTCATGTGTACTTAGTTATTTTAATTTTTATATTTATTATGTCTTATCCAGTTATTTGAATGGAATTTGTGGTTAGTTATTTACCTTTATATATTGATTATGCTATTTGATTCATGATAGCTTTTGATGTACTTAACTCTTACTAATCATTTGGTATCACCCTTATTTTTTTCTTTTCTCTAGAATCCATGAAGTATACAATGAATAATGTAACATATATCCCCTCCTCATTGGATTTAGAATGTGAAAGGACATTACTTGTCCTTAAGGGACATCCCCAATGTGCCAAATACTGGCAATAAATGCTAAGGTATTCATTAATAAGTGGGGGGAGGTTTTCCCTTTGAAAGTAAAACAACCAACCAAACAAGCCATAAAAATTTAATACAATATGATGCATGATAATAAATTTCAAAAAACATAAATTAATACCATTTATATCAAAACCAAACTTCATATGAGTACCACAGTGGAAAACTACAAAACATCAATGTACACAGTGGTAGAAAACCAACAAAACTAAATGACACTACATAACTCCAAGCTCCAACATGCTCTATGATCTACTCTAAAAAACATCACAAGTATCACTATGAATTAATAGATAAGTGTGATACTTTACCTTTCCCATGTCTTGATAAAAAATATCTACAAAAGAACCAAATTTCCAAAGTCAGGGCGAGTAATGAAACTTAGTAGGCTTTCCCTAAATGACTTCCCTATCAAGAAACTAGGATATATCATGTTATCAAATTTATATAAAAAAATTTATATAAAAACTTTAAAATAGTTTATAAAAAAATATCAAACAATTTCCATATCAAAACAGTTTTCAAAACAAATCAATTTTCCAATGTAGATAGAAAAATGATACTTTAAAAACATTCTACTAGTTCCGTTTTGGAATAACGATTAAATTCCACATATCTACACATCAAATAATGCATGAAAACTTGGACCTACCTATACTAATGAGTGGTGAGTTATCCTTTCACTAAGACATATCTTAATGAACCATTTTGATAGAGGAAAATCCTGACCCATATCCATCCCACTAATTATGGGGAAGACTTCATACCCTTATCCACCCCGAATGTACATGAACACACAAAATCATTATTCCAAAAACCAATGCCAAAAAAATGATTTCTACAATTTCAATAAAACTGTACTTTTATTGAAAACCTTTAAAACCAACCATTTTAATAAAACCATAACTTTATTAAAAATATTTCAAACCAACCATTTCAATAAAACCAACCTTTTATTAAAAACACTTTTCCATGCATCAAAACCAAACAATCATGTTAGAATAATAATTTTAAAATCAAGTTACTAATTTCACTTCCCACAAAAACACCCAATTTCCAAAATTCTATAAACTATCACCAAATAGGGTTTCTAATAATAAATTAACAAAAATTTAACAACAAATTTTAATCAAAACAATCAATTTGAAACTATGCCTTTAAGGTCTAATAAGAGGAGTCAATAGTAAAGCCACTTACCTTATAAAACTTGGTGAAAATGAAGAACTTCATGAAAATGTCTACGAAACTCGGTTGAAACTCCAAAACCTACCTTAGATCTATTCCCATTTTTTCAATAAGAAAAAATCTAACCATAATTGGAATTAACACACATAAATCTATCCACAAAAAAAGTAGATCTAAAAAACTAAGATAAGAAGGGAAGTATATCTAAGAAAACAATGAAAAGATAGCATAAATGATGAAATACCATGATAATTCAGCTTCAAAACCCTTAGAGAAGCCTTCGTATTTATTTTTAATTTATGGAAGAAGCCTATAATACCTTTGGGAAGATAAAATATTATGTTAGGGCTATTTTGGGAAAAAATTTGGGGTTAGTTCTTAATCCCAACCTAGATCCACAATTTGTGTGTCTTGTTTTTAAACTATGCATGGTTAGTCACACAGTTAGGAAAACTGTGAGCTAATCGTGCACCAACCACTTCCTTAAGGGATGATGTCGCATGGTTGGATCACACAGTTAGACAAACCGTGTACCAACCATGCAAAACCACCCATCCAATATTGCACGGTTCCTTATAGGAATCTGCATGGTTTGGAAAAGCTATGTGCCTACCCATGTGACTTCCCTTTATCCCCTATCTCATTATAAATTATTCCCTATAAGTGTTTCATGGTTTTTGAAAATTGTCTTCAAATTATTGATTGCACCACGATTCACTATTTCATTTTCACCCTTACACCACTTTACTAAACTAGTTTTGTACTAAATATCATAAAAATAATAAAAAAATTCACTTCCTATTTGATTCAATTATTTATTTATCACTAAAAAAAGGTCATTGTTACTTGTTTTGATAATTTCATTAAAGGTGTAGGTGATTTGGAGGTCCCATGACGAAGTTCAATAAAAATGGGCCAAACTGCGTAGGATCCAAGCACACTAGTATACTAAACCTAACACTTATACTGTACCGTGTATCCAAATGAGAGTAATTTTTTTATTATAGTACTAAATTCATTGGGATACATTTCATATTAATAAAGATAAGCCTAATTTGTCCATATGGTGGCCCAATTGACCTGATCTATCCATAACAACGAATCTTCATGAAGTCAAAAGTGGTGTGCTTTGATCTGTCCATATCTTGAGTTATAGGTGTCCAAATGTAACCAAAATTTCGGAGGAGATAGTCAGGAGGTGGGGGTACAACTTTTTTATTTTCTACAAAGATATAAAACGTTTTATGGAGTTCTAAAACCATGTGAAATGTGGTTTTAATAAATATGTGTTCTCAAAACCACCTTCCCATTTTCCTATAAAATGGAACCTTGGACTCCCCATTTGAAGTACGAACCAGGGGATAAGCTCTACCATTTTATAGTCCTAGATTAGTATCATCATCATCGTAGAAGTTTTGTATGACCCTATCCTCATAGTGGTATCAAGGATGAAGAAGGAGTTCCAACCGACTTTCCTCTTCCTCTCGATGTTGGGATAATTAGTGGGTTTTTGTTATGAGGGAGTTACACATATTTTAAAGAGAGTTATGGAAGTTTTAATGCAACTGGTTTGATGTATTTTGGGTTTTAAAACATTTCATTCAAAAGTATCTTACATTTATTTATCTTTGTTTGATTTAACTGAATGAAATTCTTTTTACTTTTAACTGATCAGTGTGAGGTTTGAGTGTGTGACTTGAGTTGTTCCGATTGGACAACACAAGAATCCTTTTCTTACCCACTTATTTGATATTTCAATTTTCTTTGGAAGTTATTATACCATGCATGAGATCAGGAACTTATTTATAAAATTGTTTTGTTAAGGTTTGGATCAATGTGCTTCGATATAAAATATTGGAAAGTAATCGGGATTCCAATTAATTTCAACCAAAGAATTACATCAAACCCAAATTAATATCTAAGAAAAATGAACTTGAAAGGTGTGCAGTGAACTCACAATTATCCCTTTATCTAATATTTTTCAAAATACACCTGTTCTTTCAACTTTATAACTCTTTAAATTAAGTTACCGTCTATTTTCAAATGACCCCCCTCTTTTACTAATTTTTATTAAAATTACACACTCAAAACCTATCAATGATTTTTGAGATATGACCTAGGGTTTAACCTAGACTAAAAATACTATTTATATCACTATCAATTTAGCGTGTCACGACAACATGACCAAATTTGGCACCGTTGTGGAGGATTGAACCTGGGTCACCCGCGTGATAGGTGGGAATACTCACCACTATTCTACAATGACCCTGAGATGCATAAGACAACCCTTTGAAGGAGGACACACTACAACTTGAGAATTTTCAAAATCCATATTCTTCTGGAAGAAAATTAGAACCTTAAATTAACAAGTATAAAATGGATGAAAATAACTAAATATTAAAATAACTAAACTCTCTGATGTTGATATCCAGCCAACCTATATTCAAATACAAGGTGAGGCACCTAATTTTGAACTAAAATCTAGTCTAATTCACTTATTTCCAAGATTTCATGGACTCACTGGAGAAGATCCATATAAACACTTAAAATAATTTCATACTATGTGTTCTACATTAAAACCTCAAATGTGGATTGAGAAAAAGTAAATCTAAGTTCATTCCCTTTCTCATTAGAAGATACTGCAAAAGATTGGATTTACTATGTTAATTCACCAATTATAGGATGGGCATACATGAAATGTCTTTTTCTTAAAAAATATTTCCCATCCTCTCAAACTGCAACTATAAGGAAAGAAATCTGTGGTATAAGGAAATAATAAGGGGAACATTACATGAATATTGGGAATTCTTTAAAAGGTTATGTTCAAGCTGTCCACACCACCAAATAAGCGATCAACTTTTAATACAATATTTTTATGAAGGATTAATTCAAATTGATTGTAACCTGATTGATGATGCTGTAGGTGGTGCACTATTGGGTAAAACCCCAATCGCTACAAGGAATCTTATTGAGAACATGGAATATAACACTCAAAAATTTGGTTCAAGGTCTAGTGTAACCATTTGAGGTGTCTATGAGGTGAAAAGTACTGAATTCAAGAAGAAGGTGGACAAGAAGTTTGAAGAGGTAAGTACCCTTCTTTGAAAACTTTCTCTTTCCCAAGGGAAATCCCAATATCCGCCCCCATCTATTGTGGTATATGTTCTTCTGACACCTACTACTCTGACCAATGCCCCCAATTGAAATATACTTCTATGAGTTGTGAGGAAATCTTTCCAGGCCTCCCCTATAACCAAAAATTTAGGAAAGAATCATATTATCCATCTAACCCTGAGTGGAAAGAAAACCAAGCTTATAGGAAAAGGGGATATTCAAACCAACCTCAATAACCATGGAACCAACCGTGGAAAAGTAGTCAACCCCAACCACCCAGAAATCCCAAAACACAACAAAGGCCTTTCCAACCATCCCCTCCAAAACCCGATCCTATCCTATAAAATTTGATGAAACAAATGGCTTCTAATAATATCCAATTCCAAAAAACCACCCAAGAAGCCATACAAGACCTAAGAACCCAATTAGGCCAACTCGCTAACTCAGTGGGTGAAATTCAAAGTCATGGGTCAGGTAAACTACCCTATAAACCTATAGTTAACCCTAGAAATGAGGAAAATGTTAATACCATCACACTTAGAAGTGGAAAAAAACTTAAAATCCAAATAACCCCTCCACTAGAGTCATCCCCTCTTTAGGAAACCACTATCCCACCACTAGAAATGCTTAAAATGAGTTATAACCTTGTCTTGAGAGAATCCCTTACAAAGGAAAGAGTGTGTCTGTTGATGAGTCACCTAACCCAACCATTCCTCTTCTATTACCCCAAAGGGAAAACCAACCAAGAAAAAAAATGAAACTAAACTTGATAAAGAAATACTGGAAACTTTCAAAAAAGTGCAGGTCAACATCCCCTTGATTGATGTCATGAAACAAATTCCATAATACACCAAGTTTCTAAAGGAGATGTGTACACATCGAAGGTGACTTTATGGAGATGAAAAGTTGATATTGGGGAGGAACATTTCATCATTGATAGAGCCATCACTTCTCACCAAGTGAAATGATCCTGGAACACTCTCAATTCCATGCACCATAGGGGATTATTCTTTTTCTAATGCTATGATTGATTTAGGTGCCTCTATTAATGTTATGCCTCAATCCATTTACTCTTATTTACAAGTTGTTAAACTAAAGATGACTGGAATAGTCATTCAGATAGAAAATTTAAGTACAACACACCCTTCTGGTGTGTTAGAGGATGTTCTTGTGAGGGTGAAAATTTTAATTTTTTCTACTGATTTTTATGCGCTAAAAATGGAATATGATAGGATGAATGGACACTCCCCAATTATATTGGGGAGACCATTCTTAAAAACTACCAAAACCATAAATAATGACTATAATGGTACATTATATATGGAATTTTGTGGTTATATACACCATTTTAACATCCTTGATTCCATGAATCACCCCTCAGAAGAACATTCATCTCTCTCGGTAAATTCAATTGATGTACTCCCTTCCTCTGAAAAAACTTATTTTCATTTACTCAATCCCCTTTCTGAGTTTTCATCCTTGATTGAAATTCTTGGGAATTAATCATTCATTTATTATTGTAGTGGTTTAGAAATGTGTCATGTATGTTTATTAATTGATAATTTCTTGAACATTGAGGATCCAATGACCATCGATGATATTGCTAAGCTTGTAAAAACTCATTACTCATCCAAGAATGATACCATTTAGCAGTTAGATGATATTAGTGACCTATCACTTGAACACACACTCCCATCAATCCAAAATCCACCTAATTGGAACTAAAACAACTACCTCATGATTTAAAATATTCATATCTTGAGAACAAAAACAAGCTTCCTATAATCATTGATAGTTAACTCCCTTATAATAATTACTTTTGATTGCTTGAACTTCTGAGGGGGTATAAACAAGCTTTAGGATGGACACTTTTATACATTCCTAGTATTATCCCATACATTTTCACACATCATATATTATTAAATGATTAGGCTAAACTAGGGAGGCAGTCCCAATGTGGACTGAACCCAAACCTCCTAGATGTTGTTAAAAAGGAGGTAATAAAATTATAGGCTACTGGAATCATTTACCCCATTTATGATAGAAAATGGGTCAGTCCAATACAAGTGGTTCATAAAAAATGGTCTTACTATAATAAAAAATAAAATAATTAATTGGTTCCAACTCATGTGTAGAATAGTTGGCATGTCTGTATAGACTATCGCCGACTAAATAAACACACTAGGAAGAACCATTTACCATTTCCATTCATTGAACAAATGCCTAAGAGGCTAGCAGGGAATTCCCATTATTGTTTCCTTGATGGGTATTCTGGATAATTTTAGATCTATATTTCCCCTAAGGATTAGAAAAATACAACCTTTACTTGCCCCTTTGGAAAATTTTCATATAGGAGGATGCCCTTTGGTATGTGAAATGCTTCAGGTACTTTCCTGCAATGCATGGTTAGTATTTTTTTGGATTACCTGGATAATTTCATGGAAGTATTCATAGATGATTTCACTGTTTATGGATCCTCTTTTTATGAATGTTTGAGTAGTCTTGCTTCAGTCCTACATCACTTTATTGAAACGAATATTGTATTAAATTATGAGAAATTCCATTTCATGGTGCGAAAAGGTATAGTTTTGGGACATGTCATTTATAGGATGTTATCCAAGTTGATAAATCAAAAGTGGTTGCCATTTATTCCTTACCATTCCCCAAAAATGTATGAGATGTGTGGTCTTTCCTAGGTTATGCTGGATTTTACCATCGTTTAATTTATGGATTTAGTAAAATTGAACTCCCCCTATCCCGATTAATCCAAAAAGAAAAGGAATTTGTTTTTGATAAAGAATGTGAGGAATCTTTTAATAAATTAAAATAGAGTCTCACCTCAACCCCAGTAATCCAACCACATTGGTGTGATTTATCATTTGAGCTCATGTGTGACGCATCTAACTATGTAGTTGGGGCAGTATTATCCCAAAGGGTTGACCGATCTCCACGTGTCATTGCTTATGACTCACATACTTTAGACCCTACCCAAGAAAACTACAACACAACTGAAAAATAATTTTTTGACAATGTGTTTTCCTTGAATAAATTTTGGTTGTATCTTTTAGGGTCCAAAGTCATTGTGTTCTCAGACCATGAAGCCCTCTGATATATCCTTAAGAAACCAGAATCCAAATGACATCTCATTCGCTGGAAGCTCCTCCTTCAGAAATTCAATTTAGAAATTATAGATAAAAAGGAGCAAAGAATATGGTGGCTAACCATATAAATAGGATCCAACCATCCTCAAACATTGAATCATACCCCTGTATTCATATAAATGACATGTTTCCCAATGAGAAATTATTCCGAGTGAATGATGCTACTATTCCTTGGTATGCTGAGATTGTAAATTTTTTGGTAGTATCTTTCATTTCTAATGATTTCAACAAAAAACAAGCAAGTAAACTAAAACATGAGTCTCGTTGGTACATTTGGGATGAACCCTACCTCTAATGCACATGTAGTGATCATGGCCTTACGCGTTATGTTCCAGATATCAAGTTTTAGTCTGTTCTTAGGTTATGTCACACTCTTTCTTGTAGGGACCACTTTGGTCCCCAATGGACTGCTCACAAGGTCTTTGATTCTGGTCTCTTTTGGCCAACACTTTTTTGGGATTCCCATGATTTTCATAAATCTTGTCCTTACTGTCAAAGAATGGGGAATTTATCAAAAAGAAATGAAATTCCAAAACAACCCTTTCTCTTCCATGAAATTTTTTATGTTTGGGGAATTGAATTTATGGGAAAATTCTCCAATTCATTTGGGAACCTTTACATTATTATTAAAGCGTATTATGTTTCAAAATAGGTAGCAAGACGAGCCACAAGAACTGTTAATTATATAGTAGTTGTGTAATTTTTGATAACCCAAATATTTTATTGGTTTGGATTACCTAGGTTCATCATCAGTGACCATAGTTCTCATTTCTACAACTAAACAATGCAATCTCTTTTGCATCGGTATAGGGTTGGCTATAGAGTGTCTACTACTTATCACCCACAAACCAATGGTCAAGCCGATGTGTCAAATAGAGAGGTAAAACATATTTTTGAAAAAATGATTCAACTTAATAGAAAATATTGGAGTCTTAGACTCGATGATTCCTTATGGGCTTACCGTACTACTTTCAAAACTCCCATTGTCATGTCACCACATGGGATAGTGTTTGGAAATATTTTTCACCTCCCTATTAATATTGATAACTTGGATTACTAGGCTATGAAACAATGAAATTATAATCTTCTTGGTGCAGGTGCTCAAAGGAAGTTACAGATTCAGGAGATGGAGGAAATGAGAAGAGATGCATATGAGAACTCTAAGATTTATAAGGAGAAAACCAAGGCTACCTATGATCGCCTCATCCTTCATCTTCAGTTCCACATTGGGCAGAAGGTCATACTCTACAATGCAAGGCTAAAGTTGCATCTAGGTAAGCTTTGTTCCTACTGGTTTGGACCATACACTATTACTAATGTATCTCCATTTGGTGTTGTTCACGTTCAAAATTAAGAAACCAAACAAACCTTCACTGTCAATGGGAAGCGGCTGAAGCACTTCCATGAATCCATTTTAGAGTCCCCTATGAAGGAAATCTATGTTCAAGAATAAATCTATGAATAACACTCACCAGGTTTTATCCTTCCTTACCACATTCTATTTTATTACAGTGAGGACACTGCACACTTTAGGTGTAGGGGGATGGGTATATTCTTGGGTTATTTGGGAATTTTCATCATCTTTCTTCTTATTTTCTTTTTAGCTTGCCAAATTGTATTGTTACTTTACCTAATTTCCCTCCCACTCACCTTTGTGATGAAATATTACTTTTTTATGCCCACTTTATCATGAAAAATGATACCCATTTAATCATGGAAGTTATTGAAAATTCATATGGAATGTCTGTATTTTATGTTTTTGAACATTCAAAAAAAATTATGATGAAATGTGCATTTTAGTAAGAATTCAATACTATGGTGTAACTTTATTTTGAAATTTAGTTCTTTTTTTGACGATATAAATGGTTGTATCATTTCAAAACCTTTTAGAAGAATGGTACCCTTTTTTTGAATAGTTTAAGGGAAAATTGTTTCACTTAATCTCTCCACACATATTTTCACCCAACCATGAAGTTTTAAAATTTATTACTTAATGGAAGGTAAATATAATTTTGGTTAACTTTTATCTAATTTCCAAAACCATTTTTCTATATGTTCATTCCTTATCCAATTTATTTCATTATTGTACTCAATTGAACTATGTGTGTGTACCTATTATCTTACTATTTTATGACCTAAAAAAGGATTGTATATTGGGAAGGTCAAAAACCACCCTTCCTCAACTTTTTATCTTGTTATTACTATTACAATTAGTATCGTGAGGAGATCAAGCAAGGGTTGGGAGAAGAGTGTGAGATTTTTTCCAAGTGAAACTTTTGAAAAAAAATAATAAATGAGGGGAGTGATGAAATGTATAGAATATGGGGATATCTAGGTCAAGAGCTTATGTTTTGACATCTGGGAATGCTTAAGTGATTGGGTCTTGAAATTTGATTGCAAAGGATGTGGGGAAAGTTCAATAGAAAGGATCTTGTAAGTAGAAAATTATTAAAATAACTTTTATTTACTTGATAGAAAGTGAAAAAAATAGCATGAAATGTTTTTCAAACACACACACATGGAGAATTAGTGGAATAATCATGTTTTGAATTATTTTATTTGATTGGTATCATGCATCTCTTGGAATTTCATTTGGATACCCTTTTTGAGACGTCTTTTTCCATGATCACTGAGAATAACTCCTCGGTGTATTTTTTTTATTTGATCACATTTCTATCAGGAATTAAATTTTCATTGAATATTAAATTTTTATAAATTTGGAAATATATACATGAATAATTTTTGGAAATATTACTTTTCCCAGGAGTGAAAATGTTTAGGTGTGGGGGTATGATTGCACCGTAATTCATTATTTCATTTTCACCCTTACACCGCTGTGCTAAAATAGTTTTTTATTAAAAATAATAAAAATAATAACAAATTTAACTTCATGTTTGATTAAATTATTTTGTGTTTATCACTATTAAAAAGGTAAATTTTACTTGTTTTGATAATTTCATTGAAGGTGAAGGTGATTTGGAGGGCCCATGACGAAGTTGAAGAAAAATGGGCCAAGCTGCACATGATCCAAGCACACTAGTTTACTAAACCGAACACTGCTACTACACCATGCATCCAAATGGGACACAATTTTGTGTCCTAGTCCAAAATTAATTAGGATACATTTCACTTTAAGGAAGACAAGACTCGTTAGTCCTTATGGTGTCCCAACCGATCTAATCTATCCAGCACACTGAATCTGCACGAAGTCAAAAGTGGTGTGCTTTGATATGTCCATATCTTGAGCTTTAGGTGTCTAAATGCAGAATTTTTTTGGTAGAGATAGTTAGGAGGTGGGGATAAAACGTTTTTTATTTTATCAAAAGAAATATAAGTCTTTCTGGAGGTCTAAAACCATGTGATAAGTGGTTTTAAGAAATATGTGTGCTCAAAATCACCTTCGCATTTTCCTATAAAATGGAACCTTGGGTTCCCCATTTGAAGTTAGAAACAAAATCCAAGATCTACCATTTTGGAGTCCTATAGGAGTATCCTCATCATTATAGAAGTTATGGAGGCCCCTATCCTCATAGGGGAATCAAGGACGAAGAAGGAGTTCCACCCGAATTTCCTCCTCCTCTTGATGTTGGGCTAATCTATGGGTGTTCGTTGTGAGGGAGATAAACATCTTGTAAATGTAGTTCCAAAACATGTAATAATACTAGTTTGATGTATTTTGGGTTTTAAAACATTTAATTTAGAAGTATCTTACTTTGATTTTTCTTTTTTTATTTAATTGAATGAAATGATCTTTACTTTTAACCGATCAGTGTGAGGTTAGAGTGCGTGACTTGAGTCATTCTGATTGGACAGAACAAGAATCCTTTTCTTCCCCACTTATTTGAGATTTCAATTTTATTTGGAAGTTATTATACCATGCATGATATTAGGACCTTAGCTATATGATTTTTATGTTAAGGTTTGGATCAATGTTCTTTGATATAAAATCTTGTAAAGTAATTAGGATTCTGATTAATTTCAAACAAATAATTACATCAAACCCTAATTAATATCCAAGAACAATGAACATGAAAGGTGATTAGTGAACTCAAAATAAACCCTTTATCTCATATTTCTCAAAATACACTTGATCTTTCAACTTTATAACTCTTTAAATTAAGATACTATCTTGAAACTGTTTTCAAAACCACCACCCTATTTTAGTAATTTGTATTGAAAATACACCCTCAAAACCTATCAACGCTCCTTGGGAGATGACCTAAGGTGTTCCATAGACTACAAAATCCTCTTTAAATCACTATCAATTTTCCATGTCATGACAGTACTACCAACTGCAAACCTACAGAAATCCCAAAAAACATTTCAAAATCTTCTAAACCCTCCAAAACTTCACCAACCACTTTATATACTTAAAATACATATATAAAGGGTTACATACTTGAAACTGGGGGTGGTAAATTCTCCCTAACATTGGAATTTACATCCCCAGAAATTAGAAAACCATCATTGCTCTAAAATAGTTCAGGACACTGCTCTTTGATTTACTTCCCCCATTCCAAAGTCTCTTCCTGAATCTGACCATGTTGCCATAAAACATACTCTAGACTGACGATTTTACCATTAAAGTATTTATATTACCTATCCAAAATCTACATTGTCATGTGAACTAGTGAAGAATCTGACTTTAGGTAATCATGATCCCTTAAAATCACATGTTTAGGATCAGGATGATACTTTTTCAACTGAGATACATGAAACACATTATGCACCACACTGAACCATGGGGGCAATGCCAACTAATTTTCAACCTCACTAACCCATTCAATTATCTCAAAAGGGTCTATGTATCTAGGAGACCAATTTACCAAATTCACAAAATGAAGATGTATAATCATTATAGATATCCTTAAGAAAACATTATCACTCACCGCGAATGACAATGACCATCGAAGATGACCCACATATGATTTCTGATGACTCTGAGACATATTCATCTATTTCCTGATCAACCGAATCTTCTCAATTGTCTCTTAGACAAAGCTATTCCTAACTAATGAAGCCTCAGATGTTTCCACCCAACACAGTGGATAACGAAAAGGAAACCCATACAATTATTCAAAAAGATCCATATGTATAGAGTCCTGATAACTGTTGTTATATAAGAACTCCACTAACAGCATGTGATCTTCCCATAAGCCACCAAAATCCATTACACAATCCTGAAACATTTATTCCAATGTTTGTATCACCCTTTCAGATTTCCCATCCATCTAAGGATGACATTACATACTCATGGTCAATTGAGTCCCAATATATTTCTATAAGGATTTCTAGAAATGAGACACAAACCTCAGATCTCTGTCTGACACTATTGAAACTGGTATTCCATGCCTCTTTACCACTTCTCAGATATAGATTTTCGACAAGTCCTCTACCATATGAGATTCATAAATAGGGATGAAATTGGCCAACTATGTTAGATGTTCCATTATCACCCATATGCCATCATGTTTCCAAATCGTTAGTGGGAGACCTGTTACAAAATCCAAGTCTATATGTCCCCATTTACAAATAGGGATAGTTAAATACTAAAACATACCTACTAGTCATTTATTCTCCACTTTAACCTACTGAAAAGTTAATCATCTTGAAACAAAATCAACCACCTTCCTTTTCATACCGATCCACCAAAACTGTTCTTTCAACACCTTATGCATCTTCTATATTCCAGGACGAACAAACCACATCGAATGGTGGTAAGAATGAAGAAGTTTTTCTTGACAAGCCATATGTAAGATCATCCAATTTTTGAACCTCAATACTAAACTCCCATTCAGAATCAAGCCCTCAATGGTCTCCCCATCATTGAGTTTTGACCTCAGAGAAACACATTCTGAATTGGATGTCTGTGTTTCATTAACCATCTTCACCAAATCAGGATCCTCAGAATCTAGATAGAAAACCAATACATCAACTCAATCTTCACATTCCAAGTGCATGTTGGCTATGGATGACATCAACTACCATTGTTCTGAAGCTTATTCTGAAAATTGAGCATATGGATTTTTTCTTTATGCATATGCCACTGTATTTCCTTTTTATTGTGTATAAATCAAGTCAAAGTAAAACATTTTTAGATACTCTATCTATCTCATTTATCTCATGTTCAAATCCTATAGTGAGAAAATATTTTTCAAGATCTTATGATCCATAAACATATTAAATTTATAACTAAAAAGATAATGACGCCAAGTGTTCAAATCATAGAATATGACATCTAAATCCAAATCATGTATTGGGTATTTCTTCTCATTAACTCATAACTACCTTGATACATAAGAAATAATATGATCTCACTACATGAGAACAGAAACCAACCCAGATCCTGAAGCATCATAATACACCACATACCCTTGTACTGATTATGTAAAAATAAATATTGGTGATAATGTAAGGTGAAATTTAAGCTCTTAAAAATAGTTTTGACATTATTAGTTTCATTAGAATAAAAAATTTGTCATTATTAAAGATGTAATAAGAGATTATAGTCGTGAAAAACCATAAAAAAAGTTCTGGTAATAACCAGCTGAACCAAGGAAACTTCAAATCTCAAATAAATTCTTTGGCGGTTGCCAAGAGATAATAGTTTCTATCTTTTATAGATCCAAAAAAATGATGTTTTTAGATATTACATGTCCAAGGAAATGTACCTCTTGTATCCAAAAATCACACTTTGATAGTTTTATGTACAACTAATGATCCCTTAAGATTCCCAACACTATCACCATGTGTTGCTCATGCTCAACGATTTTTCTTAAAAACATCAATTTGTTATCCATAAAGACCACCAAAAAATTAATCTAGATACCTATGAAATATCTGATTCATAAATTCCATAAAGACTGATGGTGCATTATTGTGACTTAAAGGAATTACCACATATTCATAATGGCCCTATCTACTCCTAAAATCTATCTTCGGCACATCCCCCTTTTGAACCCGCAATTAGTGATATCTTGATTGCAGGTCAATTTTGGAGAACCACTAAGATCCACTCAATTGATTAAATACATCATCAATTCATTTTTTGATCTTAAGTTAATCCACACACAACCGAAGAGTTCTATATGCCTTTTTGACAAACAAGACCAATGCTTCCCACAAATATGTGCTCAGCTGAATGAACTCTTTTTTTTTCAACTCTTCCAACCAAAATTTTAATTTCCTTAATTTAGTTGGTTTCATATGATAATATATAATGGAAATAGGAATATTCCTTGAAATTATATCAATCATAAACCCCACTTATCTTTTGGGTGGAAACCCTAAGAAATTTTCTAAGAAAACATCCAGAAATTAATCAACCACTATTGGAAAAATTCTATCCTCAATCTCTTCCATCAATTAAAAATCAATGATACCAACTTGTATGAGAGAGTTCCAAATTCCAGTTCTAAAAATCTTATGGCACCCACCCTTATATTATGGTCTCCTTGAAAGAGATTCTCGACGCAATCATTAGCCTTAAAACTAACCGTTCTAGTATAAAAATTGATGGGAGCCCCAATCATAGTCATTATTTCATAGACATAAATCCAAAGAATAGATAAATCCCATATCAACTTAGCTCCATCGATAGTTATAGAACATGCTCTACACATAGAGGCTCGACATTCTCTTTGACCAAGAGATGTTTGCAGTTTTATCACAGAAAGAATCATCTCAACTTTTAAACCCAGCAATTCATTAGAATAAAAAGAAATAAATGAATAAGACACACCCATATCAAAAAAAATATTTCATAAGGGTATAATTTAAAATAATCTTACCTCTCATCATCGATGCTCCAGACTGATTATCCATACTAAAATGAGAAGCTCCATATAATTCCTTACCCATGACACATTGTTACTTGTTGAACTATTGAGATTTACCTTGCTGAGGAGTCATGATATTCTTGAAATCATCATGGGTAGCTCGGTTATGCTGATGAGAGGTATTCTTACACCCTCTCCCCATCAAATCCTACAAAATCTATAATACATGAGGAGTGTACAAAACGCCTAACCTCAAAGCGCTATGAACATAGTGTTGAAGATGCCCAATCTGTTTGCAATTATGGAATGGTCTAGGTGGTTCTCTACACTATTGCTTCATGTGGTCAAACAAACCACATTGGAAACATATAGGCTAGTTATTTGGTTTTGGAGGAAGATTCACCAATCTAACCATTTGATTTTGAGTTGTACTCCCACCTAGGAAATAGTTTTCCATATTCCACATGCTCATAGAACTAGAGTTCCCACCGTTTCCCATACATATCAACACGATTCCTCCTCATATAGATCCTAAGATGTCCCTTTCACCCACCATAACTCTATTAACCATATCTATATAATCTGTAATATAGAGAACAACAATATTAGAGAGAATATCCTACCCCAGCCTTGATTAAAAGATGTGTTCCTTCATGGATTCACTAACAATAACTTCAGGTGAAAGGCACACTAAATTCATGAATTTATCCATGTACTCCATGAAAAAAATATTTCCCTGCTTAAATCTAAATAATTCCATCATTATTTGAATTTGTGAGGATAGAATTTTTTATTAAACAATTTCTAAAAATTATCCCATATAAGGCCTTGGTCTAATATAACATGAACAATTAAATCCCACCCGTGGAATGCAAGATCCTCCAGCATATAAATCAGAAGATTTAATTTTATCTCTACTAGTGTGCTGAGGAAATAGAATATTCTATTAATCTTATTAAACCACACCAATTCCTTCTCTAGTTTTAAATCACCCTAAAAGAGGGGTGGATTCTAATTATGAAACTGAACTGGGTGATCCACTTTCCTTGGTTAATCCCATTGGTTCCCTCTATCCACATCCTGAAAGTCTTGGTCTATACTCTGAACTGGTTGTTGGTTCAACTGTGGTTTAGGTGAAACCACATTATCATCAGCTTATTCTAGTTGGTTACTATTTCTACCACTGGGTTCCATTTCTAGAAACAAAAAAATTCTATAAGTCTCACTCTCTATAAACTAAATGATTAACAATTTCAAATTCTACCACATCATACCATCATAACATTTCTTTCCAAAATTCAACATTTTCCTCATTCAACTATTTTTTGTGTATTTCACTATAATTTTGAAAATAATTACATTTTCAAAATAACCATTTCATGCCTTTTCAAAATATCACATTTGAATTTTTTTAACAATTTTCAAAAATCAATAGTTTTGTACCAAATCATATATCATTACTCAAAATGAATTTTCAGTCCCAATGGGAAGTCATTTATAGAATATATGTCTTGCTAGTCTCATTGGATAAACCCATGATAATGAGATTTAAATCCTATAAATGTCTCCAAAACACTTATGTACCCAACTCCCTAGTAACTTGAAGTTCAACATAAAAAGGTTAGATATATGTTTTTATGATATTTATTTAAAGTCTTGACAGTCCTACTCCTTTTATAATCCCAACTCAAGGAAGAAACTAAAATGAATTGTCAATGGTAAGAATAAAAGAACTAATGACCAATTTCTCCATAAATAAGGACCAATACTGATACCAATTGTAACACCCCCTCATCATTGGCTTGAGAAGGAATAAGGAAATTATTTGTCCTTAAGAGACATCCCCAAGGTGCCAAAGGCTGAAAATAAATGTGAAGGGATTCATTAACAAGTGGGGATGCTTTTTTCCTTTGAAAGTAAAACATCCTACCAAAAAATCCATAAAAAATACTATTACATGATGCATTATAATAAATGTAAAACAACTTAAAGTAGTACCATTTATGTCAAAACTAAACTTCAAAAGAGTACCATGGTGGAAAAATAAAAAAAATCAAAGTACAAAACAGGTGGAAACCAAAAAAACTCAAGGAAGACTACATAAATCTAAGTTCTAACATGATCCATACTCCACTCCACAAAACAGCCCAAGTATAACTATTCAACACTAGAATATTGTGATAATTTACCTTTTCCTATGTCTTGATAAACAATATCTTCCAAAAAACCAAAGTTCCAAAGAAAGGGGTGAGTAATGAAACTCAGTAGTCTTTCCCTAAATGAATTCCCTACTCACTTTGCTAGGATAGAACAAGTTATCTCATTTATATAAAATAATTTATATAAAAAACTTTAAAACAGTTTATAATAGAATATTAAACAAATTTCACATCAAAATAGTTTTCCAAAAAAATCCATTTTTCCAAGGAAAACAACCAAAAAATACTTTAAAAACATTCCATCAATTCTATTTTGGAATAAAAATTCCATTACACATATCAAAACATCCATCC
Organism: Viscum album; assembly: GCA_963277665.1. Lineage (NCBI taxonomy): Eukaryota > Viridiplantae > Streptophyta > Magnoliopsida > Santalales > Viscaceae > Viscum > Viscum album. The sequence goes on from OY728158.1 coordinate 395,048,973, forward strand.
ATGCATGAAAAAATAGACATCCCTATACTCACGAGTGGTGAGTCTTCATTTCACTAAACCAATACATAATGAACCATTTTGACAAGGGAATTTCCCAACCCTTACACATCCCACTAATGATGGGGGATACTTCATACCCTTATCCATCCCAAATTTACATGAATAAACACAACAATTATGCCAAAAACCGATCCCAAAACAATGCTTTCATGTATTTAAATAAAACCATACTTTTATTGAAAACCTTTCAAAAAAACCATTTCAATAAAACATGACTTTATTGAAAACATTTCAAACCAACCATTTTAATAAAAAAAACCTTTTTTTGAAAACACTTTTCCATGCATCAAAACAAAACAATAATTTCAAAAATCCTAATTTTAAAATCAAGTTACCAATTTCAATTTCTACAAAACACCTAATTTCAACAATTCTATAAACCATCACTAAATAGGGTTTCCAATATAAAATTAAAAACAATTTCACAACCAATTTCAATAAAAAAAATCAATTTTAGAAAAATCCTTCAAGTACTAAAAATATGAGTTGAGAGTGAAGTCACCTACCTCATAAAACTTAGAGAAAATGAAAAACGACACAAAAGCATCCATAAAACTGGATTGAAACTCCAAAATCTTACCTTAGATCTACTACCCTATCATAAAAAAGTCCAAATCTAACCATAATTGGAATTATCACCCTTAGATATATCCTAATCAAAAGTATATCTAAGAAATTGAGATAAAGAGGGAAGTAAATCTAGGAAAAACACTTAAAACTATCATAAACAATGACATACCATGAGAATTTAGCATCAAAAACCTAAGAAAAGCCTTTGGATCACCTCTATATCAATGGGAGAAGCCTATAATAACTTTTTGAGGATAAAATATTGAGTTAGTTCCATTTTACGGAAAATTTAGGGGTTAATTCTTAATCCCAACCAAGATCCAAAATTTGTGGATCTTATCTTTAAATCAAGAATGGTTAGTCACACGGTTAGGAAAACCATGTGCTAATAGTGTACCAAACACTACCTAAAGGGGGACCTCACATGGTTGGATCACATGGTTAGAAAAACTATACAACAACCGTGCCAAATCTAATTATCCGACATTAAATTGTTTCTCCTAGGAGGCCGCACATTTGGAAAAACCATGTGTTTGCTCGTGCACCTTTCCCTTAGCCCCTGTCTCATTGTGCATGATTTTCTGTGACTGTTTCACAGTTTCTACAAACCATGAACAAACTTTACACCTATATAAAATCCCAAAAAACATTCCAAAATTCTTCCAAACCCTCTAAAACATCACCCAAACACTTTATATACTTAAAATAAACATATAAATGGTTACTTACTTTAAACTAGGGGTGCTATAAATAATATACAAGGATATTATAGTGAGAATATAGTTATTCTTTAGAATAATAAAAATATGTTTTAATTTGAGTTTTCAAATGTAATGTAAGAATCAAGTATATATCTAGTTTACCAAGACTAATATATTATTCATTTGTTTGATATGTGATTCCTTTCATCTTATTCCAATGTAATAATGCAGATACTATATTCGAGTTACTAAGGTTGGGGTTACTATAATTGGTATGAGATGATTTTTAGTAGAAAAATTTGGGATTAGATTAAGGAAATCATATATTAGGAAACATAACACTATGATAGAATTTAAGGATTGACACATTCCTGTGACGGGGTGTGACCAAAACAATTATTTACTAAGTTAAAAATGAAGTAAAGTGGTGAAAATAGGGTTTCTATAGAGATAAGTGTACAATAATGAATTCTTTACCTTTAATTAGAGGTAAAATGGGATGTTATTGAATTTTGTTTATTTTGAAAAAAAATAAAAAAAAATAAAAAAAAGAAATAAATTAAGAAAAATATTGAGAAAAAATTGAAAATGAAAGTGATTGAAAACTATTATATAAGAAGGGTTATTAGGTTGGGGTCACTTTTCCAATTGTAATTTAATCATAGTTAAAATTTATCTAATCCTATTATACTAAGTTGATAAAAGTGATATTCCACAATGGATTCCTATCACTCTCTTAGTCAAATGGTAATAGTGAGAATAAACCTTAACAAAATCTTATCTTGGTCTAAAATCCTTCCAATGTGTGAGAGAGTTTAATGAATACCCCCAATTGAACTATGAAATTCCTAATTAGGTCATTTTTATCCCAAATAATCAAGAATTTCCACTACCCCTCCCACACATACTAGCGATCATCGTGTACCTCACCATTAAGTCCTCATCTATTCGATTGTATATAAAAAATAACATAGTGGGGAGAGATATTGATCATTTACTAAAGAAATAATAACAAAACAATCTAAAATAAAATATGATTGTAAATGATAATAAAAATAGCTATTAGAAATTGAAACCAACTTCACAGACGAGAGAAAAGGACCTTAAACCATTAAGTGCAAGAACTCAAGCATTATAAAAAGGAAAACCTATCATTCCTAAACAATAGATAATTTTACCCCTCCATGTGAAGGGTATCTATAAATAATGGAGAAGAAGAAGGAATTTAAAAAATAATAAGAATAACAGAGATAAAATAAAGAATAAAAAATTTTCTTCTATATAATCTATCCACCATAAGTTTTCTTCTTTTATGGAAACTAAATGGCCGAAAATTTCCATGGGTACTTCTTAAAAAATGTTTTTAATAGAATTTTATAAATACTATAATAATTTAAAATCTTTTTGATAGATTTATAATAATTTATGGTGATATTAATGAAGTTTATTGTTTATAAAAGAATAAAATATTCCATCTACTCCACTTTAATGCATGAAAATACTGACTTAATGATCTCATTTCTCCATGATATCTAATTTTCATCTCCACATTATAGTTATATTTTTAACCCATATATAATAACATCATTTTGAGGTTATTATCATGATATATTCCTTATTTATTGAGGTGGGGTCCATTCTTCCAGCTAGAAGACTTTTTCAACTTGATTGATTTTTTGGGCTTATGAAAGTTTGAATAGGATATGGTTCCAGAAGAATAATTTGAATACCATGAACAAAGGAAGCCTATAAAAAATAATCACTCCATTTTGATCAATATTGTAAAATTTATTCTTTAAAAATATAAGTTATAGAAAATTATTAAAATTTCATAATTAATCAATTTTTACATTTTCTCCCAAAATTCACGAAAAAATGATAAAAATAAACTCAAGTTATGAAATTGGTTGGGATTAAATCATTGAAATACATTTTAAAAATAATTAAACTATTATCTGTATCAATTCTCCCACACTTAGAACTTAGACTCCTGGACAAGTCAGTATCAAAATTAAATCAAATAAAATTCAAAACACATACCCATGAGATCCACCAATTTTACAACAAGAAACAAAATATATAATGCCTCTTAAAAAAGTTATTTTAAGTTCTTAATTTAGATCATTCAATATATTTTCTATTCATTTATCTTCCCATGGACACAAAACACTTACCTCACTTATATTTTTTATCATCACACAAATGTCAATTTTCATCAAGGATTTTCTCATCCAAACCCATAAAAGAGTCACCATATGCTTAATAAATTCCTAAAACTATACCTGATGTGAGTATAGGAATTTTTTTATCATGAGGAATTTTCTGGTTTGTTCTGATAATTTTAGTTGGTAGGATTTAGATGTCAAAAAATTTGAGGTCGAAAAATGAGGGTTTAGATCATTTTGATGAAAAATTGCAAGATTATAATTTTCACTCAAGTATAGTTTCCTCCTTACTCCACTTAGAAAAAAATAATCTCCAAGAATATTTGAAAATCTCATGGAAATCCCACACCATCAAAGTTTTATCAATAAAAATAACACTTATCTTCTCATTTTTTTCTTGAAATATCCATATAGGCACAACTTCCTATCTCCTTTGTAATATCTAGAAAGTCAAAAATTATTTTATCTTGAAAGATAAATAATATGAAAAATTTCAATATAAATTTTTTTTAGTGGTAAAAAAATCACTTCAACATTTTATTTTTCACCCAAAGTATTTCCAAATGAGGAAACAGGACACAAGATAGCTCCCCCACACTTATTTTAATCTAGATCAGGAAATTTCACTTAAAGATTAGGATATAGAGGGAAACTTGACTTATAATGTGGATAAAATAACACATATTTCATGGATTCTAAGGGATAAAAGGATTAAATATACAAGGAAGGTCTGAATAAAATGATTCTCTTGAAAAAGGGGATTTAAAACCAAATAAATACCACAATAATTTAAAACACAAGTACCTCAAACCCTAAAGTTTTTATAGGAATAAATAAAATTATGACTAAATAAATCATGGTTTTTTTATCTCTATAAATGAGGAAAATGTAAATAATTTTTCAAAAAGGGTTAATAAGGCTCATAGAATGTGATTTGAAAGATAAAGGCAATGATATGTGGCATGAGATTCAAAAAATAGAGTAATTTTCCTGAAATACTCAAAAAATTTAACCTGAAATGAAGTCATTAGTAACATTAATTTAATCTTAGTTTCATGGGATAGATTTTTTCACTCATTGGTATGGGTTTTAAAAATGGAAAATATAATCATTTGAGATCATAGGTTTCAAAAACAAACAAAAATTGAAAAAGAAACAAACAAAAATTTGAAAAAAAAACACTCTAAAAAAAATTAAAATCCTAAAATATAAAGGTTCCCTCCCTTACACTTAAATTATACATTGTATTAAATATATTAAAGTATATTTTAAAATGTAATAATATTTGTAATTTAATCATAGTAAGTTGGTAAGTGTTAAGGAGAGGTACAATCTGGTTGATTTTTTTGATAGTTCAACATTGAGTTAATCTTCTAAGTATTTATCTTTGAAAACCTACAAGAAAAAAATAAGAAAATAAAACATAAGAAATTTATTAGAATAAAAAAAATATAAATGGAATGATAAATGAAAATAAAATAAGGATTTATCTTGGTTTAATCTCCCAAATGGGACCTAGGTTTTGACTACCTCCAAATGTGCATTTCTAATTGGTTATCCCCAATCTAATGGTGGGTGGAGTTTCTTTGAGATGAACCACCAACACTTACTATTTACAGATTTAACTTCATCCTTTTAATTGAGGACTATATGTATATATTATAACAAATCTATCCTATTTTAAATGAGATATATCTTGCATGGTGAGGGTGGGACCAACAATGGGCCCTCCTCTTCCATGGTTTCCATTTTCAAAACAAAATATTTATTCTATAATACTTAATTTAGGTATACTGAATTATTGGAATAATTAAAGGGAAAGTCAGAGTGTAATTATATTTGAATAAAATTAAAACATGAAGTATAAATATCAAATTATTTCCTTTCAAAGTAACCAGATTTTTTCTCTATTTCCTTTGGAAAACACACTTTGGTCTCCTCTTGAACTCCCTCTAATAAATGTTCAACAAGTTCTGGGAGCTTAATCTGTTCCTCTTCAGGTGCATAATATTTTTCTTCCTCATCCTTAAGAAAATACACATGTTTTCCAAATCTGAAAATCTGAAATAATTAGAAGTGATAATCAATCTAGTTTCAATAAAATTAGAAGATAATGAGTTCAATAAAATATTATCCTCTAGAGTTTGTTAAAATTTAATTTATTATTCAATTTAAATTTCCCCTTAAAGTTTAATTTCACTGGATAAATGTTGGTAGTTAGGATCCTCCATCTTCTCTTCAAATTACACCTCTTTGGTGGTTTAATATTCTTCTATTACTAGATATATATATATATATAAAGTTTCTAGATATTATACTTTTTTGTTGATGGGGATATCATATTTCACCTCCTATTGAGTCTAGATGTCATCCAATTATTTTTGATCTACTGGATGTACTTCAGAAGGAAGATATTCTTCATCAATCTCCTCCAACATTGATTGATCTCGGCTGAATGGATCTTATTTTAATTTCACCATGTAATCCTTGGGTTATTCAACTTGAATGAAAATTGAGGATACTTATTCCACCAATCATTTTGGTTAAGGTTCTTATTTTAGCTCTAGCTTCTTCTTTAGAGATGAATGTACATATTCAATTTTCCTCTCAATTTTTCTCTCTAGTTTTGGCATTATTTCACTAATAATTTCTAATTAGGATTCAAGATCCTTATGAAATTATTCTTATTGGGGTTGAACCTATGAATAATATGCATAATAATTTCAAATCGAATACATCAATAATAGAGATATTTTTTTAGATATTTTAAATGAAATAAAATAAAATATTTACAAAATGTCAGAATTATATTGTAGGAACTCTCTCCCCAGCAATGATTCCATGTTTTTACATGATCTTATTATGGGATGTAAAAAAACCATTATTTACTAAGTTAAAAATATAGTAAATTATTTAACCTAGGTTTTCTCTAGAGACGAGGGCCCAATAATCAAGTTATTACCTTTAATTAGAGGTAAAATGAGATGTTCTTGAAAATGTTTTATTTTGAAAATAAAAGAAATAAACTAAAAATAAAATAAGATAAGAAAAATATTAAGGAAATTTTGAAAAATCAAGTGATTTCAAACTATTATATGAGTATGGTGATCTGGTTTGGGTCAGTTTTCAAATTTTAAAACTATCCCAGTTCTAATTTATCCAATCATATTATACTATGTTGATAAAAGTGAGATTCCAAAATCAATTCCTCTCACTCACGTGGTCAAATGGTAATGGTGAGAGTAAACCTTACCAAACTCTCATCTTAGTCTAAAATACTTCCAATGTGTGAGAGAGTTGTAGTGAATACCCCTAATTGACTTAGGTAATTTTCAATCAGGTCTTGTTTACCCCAAATAATCATGAAGGTCCACTACCCCTCCCACACATACTAGCGATCACTGAGTGCTTCTCAACTAATCACTAGTCCATTACATCATGTATAAACCAAAAACTAGTGGAGGTGGATAATGATAATTGACCAAAACAATTATAACAATATAATATAAAACCAAATACGATCAAACATGATAATAAAAACCATTATTATAAATTGAAACCAACTTCAAGAAATAGAGGAAAGGATATTTAATCATTAATTTTAAGAACTCAAGAATTAAAAAAGGAAAAAATAACCTTCCCTAATCAAACATAATTTTACCCCTCCATGTGAAGGGATTCCATAAATAATAGGGGAGAATAAGATATTTCAAAACTAAGAAGAAAAAAAGAGAAAAAAGAAAGTATAGAAAATTTTATTCACTAGAATCTTTCGGCTATAATTTTTCTCTTATTCTTACCAATATATAGATGAAAATTCCCAAGGGCCATTCTTAAAGTATGTTCAAAATAGAGCTTTATATTGAACCCAAAATTTTAAAATCTTATGGAACGGTGTACAAGAAGTTATTCCTGCATTAATGAAGTTCAATTTTTCTAGCCAAAGAAATAGTTGCACCTACACCAATTTGACGCATTAAAAAACTAGATTAATGAGATCATTTATCCATTATATTTAATGTGTTTATATCCTTTCATGTCCTATTTTGAACAGAGTTAGAATCACCTATTTTTTTAGGTTAGTATTGTAACAGCCCGAGATTTTATGAAAAATATTCTTTTTAATTTTATTAATGTCTTGTGTTGTATGCTACACCAAAAGGAGATTGCACAATACACATCCTTGACTTGCCTTGCGTTACACGCAATCGGGACCTTCCTCGATAGCGTGTGTAGTACGCAATACCGAGTTTCACTAAACAACGATATGCTATTAAAATATTATTATAACTAGCCATTATGAATAGTAATAACCACCTTTTAAAATTTTAGAAATTTTAGCTCTCAAAATGGACTTCATTTTTGGATTCGGAGTATCGAATTTAGCCTAAGGTGAAATTTTGGTACTTTTCGGATAACTTTCATATTCTGATGAATAATGAAAATTACTAAATTATAATTAAAAAAAATAATTTTTTTAATCAAAATAATTAATAGTGATAAATTATTAATTTGAGTGGTTTTAAAGTATATTTAGAATATATTTTTACAATTTAATACAATGTTGGTCATTGGATGTAATTTCACATTTAAACCAGACATAAACAAGTGTCAATCTTTTGATAGATATTGTTTCTTAAAAACACGCTATTTGTTTTAATAGCGGGATTTAATTATAAAATTAATTAATGCAACTTCTATGTTATGAATTTGGTAAAATAGACTTCATTTTTGAATTCGGAATATGAAATATAGCTTAGGAATAAATTTTGGCATTTTTCTGAAAACTTTCAATTTTTGATGAATAGTGAAACCACTAAGTGGTAGGTTAAAAAATGAATTTTGCATAAAACTTAATTTTACCGCTTCTGTGAATGAAATTTCGAAAATACGAAAGACACGGTTGATATCAGTAAGTAAAATGTGGTTCAATGAGATAAAAATAATTTTTTGGTGAATAGTAACTTTTTACTTTTTTACCGCGGTTAATAGTAAATAGGAGTAAATATGATATTACTATTACCCTAAAACATGTCCTAATTCTATTGGATAAGTGTAATTCGACCAAAAACAACCTTATGAATAAAATATGACCATTTATGCCCACTTGGGTTAGATTAGGACATTTATTATTAATTTATTTAAAGAAGGGTTAAAATAGTTAAAATCAATGTTTAATAAGTAAATCATTTTTAATATGGGGTTATACATAAGATAAATTCGACTATAAATATTCATTAGAAAGCTAAAAAGATTTTCTACATAATGGTATTTTATTTATAATTTTTAGACATTAAATAATGTAATTTATTTATGACACAATTATGATGGAGTAATTATCTTATTTATGAAATATTGACATAATTGATGTTATAAACACAAAAATAAATGTAATTTGAGACTTTTTATGAATTACAATAATTTTATAGGTTACTATGATATATTAGTGTTGATTTAATCAACTTGTTTCGAACATATAATCCTGTTATGACTTTCACAAAAATCATATATCAAATAGTGTCAAAATTGACACAAAATAGTTTTTAAATAAAATATTATATTATTAATTGATATTTTATTCCTAAAAATCTAAGGTTCGGACAAATGACTTAGATAAGGATATATATATTAATAATAAATAATTTGGGGTTCTTTTGGCATGTTATAGTAAGTGTATTAACCATATAGTGAAAGAAAACAAAAAGACACGGTAAAAGTTAAATTATTTAACTTAGAGTTAAATCTAATTGATAAGGTTAAAATAATACCCTAAACTTGTCTAAATCCTATTGGTTGATAGGATTTCGACCCTTCCCCACATTATCTTTGAAATAAGACCCTTTGGAACCATTATAAACCGATTTTGACTATAATATAAAATAATATTTTGAGATATTCCTAAGGTGCCCCTCTCCTCCCTTATAAAAGGGCACCTCCTCCCCCTCCTCCTCACACCAATTTGAGCACTCAATCTCGGCCAACCCCTGCCATTTTATCCTCTCCACTTCCCTATAATAATCCTAGATGTCCTGTTCTTCTTCAAAGACCAATCATAGTTCCCTAAGTGGAGGATTCAAAAAAGCGTTCCAAAGAAGAGGAGCTTCAGACACGTACAAAGCAAATCAGATCTAAGGTAAGGGAAATATCACAATCTCATTTTTATCCGAGATTGTTTATACATTAGTATTTACTGGGGTGTATTTTATCATCCACATCCATGTTTCCTGAATATATAATATTATTTCCATCCACCTACAATTTTTTTAAATCCAATTTTACCCTTTGGTGAGTTTTTATTAAAGAATATGAATGGAATCTTTTGTCGTTTTTCGTACAAGGTACTTTTTGACTTTTCTGACAAAAGTACGAGGAGAATTTTAATTTAACTTATACGGCGTGAACGGATTTTTATGGTTTCATAACGCCTCATTTTTAAGAAGCTTCCTCTACAAGATTGCACGATTATTTTTAATAAAACATTTATCTTTTAAAATTGCATGGAATTTTTTGAAAAGAACATGATTTTAAAGAAGAAAGGATATTTTCCTCAAGAATTCATTTCAAGTGTTTTGTCAAAACTATTTTACATCTAAGATGACATTATTTCATATGTGTATGTTTCAAGTAAAATTTCTCTATGATTTAAATGGATTAAATTTTCTTATGATGAAATGATATCAATTGTTTATGGATTATGTTATGATGACATGATGTTTAAGAATCCCATTTTATTTCATGGGTTATGCTATGATGTATGATTTATGATTTTGTGGCACACATAAGAATGGTATCATTATGAGATGGGTGGGACCTATATCTCCCTCCAATGCATTGGGTAAAGATTTTATATCTCATGAGATAGACATGGCTGGAACGGTATGTTATACCGGTTCAGTGAAACAGGACTGAAACGAGGGTTACTCGATTCAGAAAAGGACTTTGTCCACTAAGATAGTCTTGGCAATGAGTCTTGACTAACAAGAAATGATTCTCTATGATTATGTGTGTATGCCACAAAGTTTCATGTTTTAAGTTATGATTATTCTGATTACATTTCACTGCCATGATTTATCCCATGTTATGAAATTATGATCTCTTTTGCAGGTTAAGATTTCCAAAAGTTATGTGCTTGTGTATACGATGTGATTGATATTTCTTTTGTTTACCCTTACTGAGCATTTGAGCTCACCCTTTTATGTTTACTTTTCCCCAGGATATAAAGAAAGGTTTTAGGTATAAAAAAATAGGAAGATCTTTATGGGAGATGTTGAAGATCTTTCACCAGGATTAGAAGATTATATTCCGAGTTTCCAAAGACACTAAACTATTACGATCCTTATGTGTGTGTTTTTGTTATGTACTAAGTATTCCGCAAATGTAATGTAATGTCAATGTACGTCAAGCTTCGGGTCTCTACAGTTGGTATCAGAGGAAAGGTTTAGTCAACCTTTGGAAACTAGGATGCGAAAACGTTAGTGAGGTCCCTAGAGATATTTCTAAGGTATGTCTGGGGATGTCTCTAAGGTTAAGTATACATATAGGTTATAGTCCTAGAATTGCGCTAAAGATCATAGAATTAAACCTAAGATGTTAGATATTGAAGGTACTCCCCCTTTATTATGTTGTTTTCCCTAGCATGATTTTTTCCTCTCATACTATTCTTTTTGGGTTTTAGACGATGGCTGGAACCCGAAGGAACCGTGTTGATCAATGCAATGGACAATGCAATGATTGTCCTCCTGAACAAACAAATGTTATGGGAGATGGAGTGAAAAATCTTATTGCTATAATTACACAAGCTATGAATCATTCTGGACTTCCAAATGAGTAGAGAAGGGAACAATATTCTATTGAGTCCTTCATGAGGCAACGTCCACCTTCTTTCAGTGGGTCTTCTGATCCACTTGTTGCTGAACAATGGATCAGTAACACTGAAAAGATATTTTCGGTTCTTCAATGTTCCGAGCATGATAAAGTCATATTAGCAGTATATCGTTTGGAAGGTGAAGCTGATCAATGGTGGAATCTTGTCAAGAATACGAGGCCAAGAGATGAAATTGAGTCCATGGAATGGGACGAGTTCAAGAACTTGTTTTTAAGTAAGTACTTCCCTAGTATTCTTCGAACAAAGATGGAAAAGGAGTTTCTTGAGCTGAAGCAGAAGGATGATGAATCTGTTGGTATATACGAAGCGAATTTTATAAGACTTGCAAGGTATGCATCTGGCATTATCATCCAACCTGAAAGTAAAGTTGATCGATTTTTCAGTGGCTTAAAACCAAGTCTTCGAAGGGCATTAGCTATAAGAGACTTCAATAGCTATGAAGAAATTGTGCATTGTGCTATCAAGGTAGAAATGGAAGTTGGTGTTACATATCCATCTCATGGTTTTGACAAGAAACGAAAGATGGAGTTCAAGGAGAAATCTCAGAATAATGGTGAAAAGAAGGTGAATGTTTTCTTATGCACAAAGTGTGGAAAGAATCATGGTGGAGATTGTCTTAAAGGGACTAGAAAATGTTTTAAGTGTGGAAAAGAAGGTCATCGAGCAGTTGAGTGTCGAAGTAATGGAAAAAGGGTTTCTAATTATGTGAATAAAGCAAACACTGCAGAGAACGCACCACCAACACTTCAATGTTTCAAGTGCAAGGAAATGGGGCATTATGCTAATAAATTCCCTAATCCAAGGGTTAGTGATGATCAACATGAGCAACAACTGAAGGCAAAGGACAAAGGGAAGTCACATGCGATCACTATTGGCGATGTTGAATATGACAACGATGTGGTGGAATGATTAAGTGTTTATGTAATGGGATTCCAAAATAATATTGTATCATGGAGTATTGGAATATTTATGTATTGGTCTAATGTGGTATTCAAAGTGATTGAGATATTTTTGGAAATAAGATGATATGCACATAATGAAGGGAAAATGAGAAAATGAAATGTTTAACAGTATTCATGAGCTCATGATTGATATAAGGACTAAGTGATATCATTGTTTGAGTATATAGAATTTTGAGGATTTTGGTATGTGGAAAGTGTTAACTTTTTACTGCATTCATGTTTTCACTAAGGTATTCAAGAGAATACACGATTAAGGACTTTGAATGTTTGGAATGTGACCAACAAAACATATCTTATGATATATGGGGATCGACGATGGTGTTAAATATCTGGTAATCGTTTTCACTATGTTATGATAGTGGACTGAAGTATTATGGATAAGCCTAAATATTAGAATGGATTATGTTGGACATAAGTTAGTATTGTTTAAGGATAAAAGTTTTTTTCGATATTATTGATGGGATGTTATAGTAATGTAGTTTTAGAAAAAGGACAACCTGCAGGACGGGCGACAGCCTATCGCGTCGGACAAGGCTGTGGGAATCGAACCCACAACCGAAGTGCGACTGACCTTTATCACCTACCACTGGCCTACAGGAAGTCCCTGTTTAGTAGAAACTAGTTTTATTATATTAAGCAGTATGATATATGAAGTATAAATCCATTTTAGGAACCATATATGATTAATCTCACTATAGATCTACTTATGTATATAATTTTTGCTAACCTTTTGTTTGAGACAGATGGAATGACCCATCATCCTATCACATGATCTGCTAACACTTCACGAATAACAAATTCAACTTCATGTATTTAATAGATGAAGTGTAAATTGTTCAAGGCACGAAAAACAGCGAGATTGTACCAAAATAAAGTAAGTATTTATTCTAATTCAAATTTTCAACTTTAGGGAAATGATCTTGAAAACCAAAAATGTTGTCCTAGTGATCTTATACCTGATGAATCAGATGGTACCTTATATCATCACAAATCTATGGATTTGTGATTACTGGCTTTTCCATAGCCATGTTCTCTACCACTCTCCATCAGAACATGATGGTTAGATTTCTCTTATATATCCATATTTTCACCTATGTGGAAACCCAGTGATTAGTTTATTTGGGTAATCGTTACATTTCATACTTTAGTTTTTAAAGCCAAGTTTTGGTATTCTTTTTTACGATGTGGGTTTCTTTTAAAGAAACTTTCGAATAGTAAACCATTTATAACCCCAACGAATTTCAAGGGCGAAATTCATTTTAAGGGGGGTAGAATGTAACAGCCCGAGATTTTATGAAAAATATTCTTTTTAATTTTATTAATGTCTTGTGTTGTACGCTACACCAAAAGGAGCTTGCACAATACACATCCTTGACTTGCCTTGCGTTACATGCAATCGCGACCTTCCTCGATAGCGTGTGTAGTACGCAATACCGAGTTTCACTAAACAACGATATGCTATTAAAATATTATTATAACTAGCCATTATGAATAGTAATAACAACCTTTTAAAATTTTAGAAATTTTAGCTCTCAAAATGGACATCATTTTTGGATTCGGAGTATCGAATTTAGCCTAAGGTGAAATTTTGGTACTTTTCGGATAACTTTCATATTCTGATGAATAATGAAAATTACTAAATTATAATTAAAAAAAATAACTTTTTTAATCAAAATAATTAATAGTGATAAATTATTAATTTGAGTGGTTTTAAAGTATATTTAGAATATATTATTACAATTTAATACAATGTTGGTCATTGGATGTAATTTCACATTTAAACCAGACATAAACAAGTGTCAATCTTTTGATAGATATTGTTTCTTAAAAACACGCTATTTGTTTTAACAGCGGGATTTAATTATAAAATTAATTAATTCAACTTATATGTTATGAATTTGGTAAAATAGAATTCATTTTTGAATTTGGAATATGAAATATATCTTAGGATGAAATTTTGCCATTTTTCTGAAAACTTTCAATTTTTGATGAATAGTGAAACCACTAAGTGGTAGGTTAAAAAATGAATTTTGCATAAAACTTAATTTTACCGCTTCTGTGAATGGAATTTCAAAAATCTGACAGACACGGTTGATATCAGTAAGTAAAATGTGGTTCAATGAGATAAAAATAATTTTTTGGTGAATATTAACTTTTTACTTTTTTACCGCGGTTAATAGTAAATAGGGGTAAATATGATATTAATATTACCCTAACACATGTCATAATTCTATTGGATAAGTGTAATTCGACCAAAAACAACCTTATGAATAAAATATGACCATTTAGGCCCACTTGGGTTAGATTAGGACATTTATTATTAATTTATTTAAAGAAGGGTTAAAATAGTTAAAATCAAAGTTTAATAAGTAAATCATTTTTAATATGGGGTTATACATAAGATAAATTCGACTATAAATATTCATTAGAAAGATAAAAATATTTTCTACATAATTGTATTTTATTTATAATTTTTAGACATTAAATAATGTAATTTATTTATGACACAATTATGATGCAGTAATTATCTTATTTATGAAATATTGACATAATTGATGTTATAAACACCAAAATAAATGTAATTTGAGACTTTTTATGAATTAAAATAATTATATAGGTTACTATGATATATTAGTGTTGATTTAATAAACTTGGTTCGAACATATAATTCTGTTATGACTTTCACAAAAATCATATATCAAATAGTGTCAAAATTGACACAAAATAGTTTTTAAATCAAATATTATATTATTAATTGATATTTTATTCCTAAAAATCTAAGGTTCGGCCAAATGACTTAGATAAGGATATATATATTAATAATAAATAATTTGGGGTTCTTTTTGCATGTTATAGTAAGTGTATTAACCATATAGTGAAAGAAAACAAAAAGACACGGTAAAAGTTAAATTATTTAACTTAGAGTTAAATCTAATTGATAAGGTTAAAATAATACCCTAAACGTGTCTAAATCCTATTGGTTGATAGGATTTCGACCCTTCCCCACTTTATCTTCGAAATAAGACCATTTAGAACCATTATAAACCGATTTTTACTTTAATATAAAATAATATTTTGAGATATTCCTAAGGTGCCCCTCTCCTCCCTTATAAAAGGGCACCTCCTCCCCCTCCTCCTCACACCAATTTGAGCACTCAAGCTCGGCCAACCCCTGACGTTTTCTCCTCTCCACTTCCCTAGAATAATCCTAGAGGTCCTGGTCTTCTTTAAAGACCAATCATAGTTCCCTAAGTGGAGGATTCAAAGAAGCGTTCCAAAGAAGAGGAGCTTCGGACACGTACAAAGCAAATCGGATCTAAGGTAATGGAAATATCAAAATCTCATTTTTATCCGAGATTGTTTATACTTTAGTATTTACTGGGGTGTATTTTATCATCCACATCCATGTTTCCTGAATATGTAATATTATTTCCATCCACCTACAATTTTTTTAAATCCAATTTTACCCTTTGGTGAGTTTTTATTAAAGAATATGAAAGGAATCTTTTGTCGTTTTTCGTACAAGGTACTTTTTGACTTTTCCGACAAAAGTACGAGGAGAATGTTATTTTAACTTATACGGAGTGAACAGATTTTTACGGTTTCATAACGCCTCATTTTCAAGAAGCTTCCTCTACAAGATTGCATGATTATTTTTAATAAAACACTTATCTTTTAAAATTGCATGGAATTTTGTGAAAAGAACATGATTTTAAAGAAGAAAGGATATTTTCCTCAAGAATTCATTTCAAGTGTTTTGTCAAAACTATTTTACATACAAGATGACATTATTTCATATGTGTATGTTTCAAGTAAAATTTCTCTATGATTTAAATGGATTCAATTTTCTTATGATGAAATGATATCAATTGTTTATGGATTATGTTATGATGGCATGATGTTTAAGAATCCCATTTTATTTCATGGGTTATGCTATGATGTATGATTTATGATTTTGTGGCACACATAATAATAGTATCATTATGAGATGGGTGGGACCTATATCTCCCTCCAATGCATTGGGTAAATATTTTATATCTCATGAGATAGACATGGCTGGAACGGTAGGTTATACCGGTTCAGTGAAACAGGACTGAAACGAGGGTTACTCGATTCAAAAAGGGACTTTGTCCACTAAGATAGTCTTGGCAATGAGTCTTGAATAACAAGAAATGATTCTCTATGATTATGTGTGTATGCCACAAAGTTTCATGTTTTATGTTATGATTATTGTGATTACATTTCACTGCCATGATTTATCCCATGTTATGAAATTATGATCTCTTTTGCAGGTTAAGATTTCCAAAAGTTATGTGCTTGTGTATACGATGTGATTGATATTTCTTTTGTTTACCCTTACTGTGCATTTGAGCTCACCCTTTTATGTTTACTTTTCCCTAGGATATAAAGAAAGGTTTTAGGTATAAAAAAAATAGGAAGATCTTTATGGGAGATGTTGAAGATCTTTCACCAGGACTAGAAGATTATATTCCGAGTTTCCAAAGACACTAAACTATTACAATCCTTATGTGTGTGTTTTTGTTATGTACTAAGTATTACGCAAATGTAATGTAATGTCAATGTACGTCAAGCTTCGGGTCTCTACAAGTATCTTGAGATATGCCTCATTTATTAAGGTGGGGTCCATTTTTTTATCCAGAATAATTTTTCAACTTGATTAATTTTTTAGGCTTATGGTTGTTCGAATGGGATCTAGGTCCTAAATAATATGATGAATTCCAAAATAATGGAAGCCTAAAAAAATAATCACTCCATTTGTATCAATATTTTAAAATTTATTCTTAAAAAGAAAAAGTGATAGAAAATTGTTAAAAATCTAGAATTAATCAATTTTAACATTTTTTCCCAAAATTCACCAAAAATCAAAAAATGATGAAAATAAACTCAGATTATTAAATTGGTAGAGATTAAATCATTTAAATACATATGAAAAATAATTAAAATATTAGCAATATCAAGGATAAGTATAGAAAAACACTCTAATTTTTTGGTAAGTTAGAGATTACTTTGTTTTTCTCTATAATACATCTCTTTATGGATAATATAAGTAGATGTTGTTTTTTAACAGATGTACCTAGGGGTAGTAAATCTGAAAATGGTGCCTTGGTCTTGACCTAATCATCCCCTGGTTAAAAAATAAACCTTATTACACACCTGGTTTGAAAATTCTGGGGGATATATTTAGGATAATTCACATTTTTTTATAAACCATTATGAAGGATCTGAATAAATGTTGATAACAAATGACCTAGGTTAAGACTAAGGTGTTTTATATTGAAAATAAGGTGTCTCAATGGAATGAGAAAAATATTTATGTGTGGAAATGAAGGGAATATAGAAAAAAAATTTGGAGGTAAAATTAAGATTATAATGTAAGGAAATAAATATTATCACAGGGACCTATTTATAGTTTTTTCCTTAAATGGGGAGAACCCATTTATTATCAGAGTCAATTACCTTTTTAAAAGGTTAAATATTAGAGCAATGAAGGAACTATTTTGAAATAAAATGGTTGAAGGATTATTGGGATTCTATAATAATATAATAGAAGTATTTTTACTAATAGTTTTTTGGTATAAGAATCATGAAACATTTAATAATTTTGTTAAGTTTTAGAATCATAAGCATAATAGTTAGGAGGGGGCCACTTGTAGGGGAAGCTATAATGCTCACTCCTGCTTCATGATAATGGTGACCACTGAGCCAATCCCTCTCCCATCTGTGGGGGAGGGACCTCTGATGTCTTTTAAGGGAGAGGGTTCCTCTTTATTCCCTTTTTTATCACCATAATCTCCTCCCCCTTTTCCTCAATATTTTATTTTTCTGAAAGTCTCAATTTTTTTCGATGGGTTCCCTAACCTCCCGATCTTGATCACAGAGTTTAACAAATCCTTATAAATTATAAATCTTACCATTATTGATCATTTAAAGCAGTGAAATCCCTAATTTGATTCATTTGATAGGTATATTTTCAGGACTTGGGACTTATAGGAGAGAGTAATAGTGGGTTTGATTAGCAACAAACATATTATGATACAATTCATATTGGAGGATGATTTAATCCGATCATGGTATAGTGATCCCTGTAGCTTCAATTAATCTCAGTTCTACCTCTTTAAATGGACCTAGGAATTCCATATGAAGCATGAGTCTCCTTTAACGTAGATTTGTGTTATTTTCCCTACTCTTCCTTTACCATTGCAAAATCCCACAGTTATTATATTTCTTGGGAACCTAGTGGGTAGATTCTTATTTTATGATAGCCACACTGAATCTTTTTGAAATCCTATTAACCCGCGAGTTTTTTGTGGAAGTCGATGTGTCAATAATTCCTTTCGAATATTTTTAGATCATAGTAGGAAAAGAGTTTCGGTATATACATCATGTGGTATACAAATCATGGTCTGATTTTTTTTATTTGTAATTGTTTGGGACATTCAATGGCAGCCTGTAGATAGGGGTCTAAGAATATCACTAAGAAGATGGGTGAAGATAATGGTAAGGAACCAGAGGCTAGTGTTGAGGCAAGCTTGTATAGATAGAAATTGGTGGGTGTGGACACTGAGTTTAAATCCATAATGGGTGAGAAGTGTAGACCATAGGATTTTAACCCATTGGTGACTGACATCTTCAGTTTATTGAGGAAATATCTCAACCTCATATGCATTCTCCTTTAGGGAAAGAGTGTTCTTCTATGGAGGAGGAGAATCCTGGTAGTGGTCTCAACTCTATGGATCCACAAATGGTGGATGAATAAGGCTCCAAAACTCCCATGGCTTATTCCTACACCAAGTAAGTGAACTTAAGGACTGGTACTAGTGGAAATGATTTAAAAAGGATTCTATGGCACCAAGGGAGGGTGAATATTCTAGTTGTAAAGTGTTGTAGGGGGTGTTTTGGAGTTATCCAAGAAAGGAGGTTGCTTTTATTACACTGTTAAATAGGTTTTAAGGGTTGTCTAATGATAATATGGTCCAGGAGGATGAAGTCGATCTGTTTAGGCCTTCAATGGATGAGCAGGGTTCCTACGGAACCGAGTCCATTGATGAGGATTCTGAACATTTATCAGGTGATATATAAAATGAAATTCAGGGTAATCAGATTCTAATCCCAAGGTGAAGATAGAGCTAGAGGGGAATTTAGAAAGAGATAAAGGACTATTTATATTTTCCACCACCAAGTGAGACTATATTTGTGTAGAAATCGAAAGACAATATGATGGATAGTGATCCCCACCTTTCCCCCAAGTCTACTACTGGTTAGCAGTGGAAGTTTGGTGTGGTGATCGATCTTTATTTGAAGTTTCTTATACACTTGGAAGAAGAAATGGATGGATATATTTTGATGATTAATGATACTGATGAAGAAGCTTACAAGATGATGGGAAGACAATTAAGGATGGTTACCAATGAAGAGAAGAGTAAATGGATTGAAAATTAAGATCTTTTACTAATCGGAGGATTCAATTATAGGAAGATCAATCAAGAGGTTTACATTCAGTCTTAGGAAAAACTATCATATATGTTCAAAGAACTTTTGAAGGATGATAAAGATACCCAGGTTAGAACTATATCTTGTAAATTATGTAGGGAGATCAAATCTGATAGACTTAAATTTTCCTTTAATGGTTTTTTATTTCCTTTAGTGTTTGAACTAATGGTTTTCACTTTTCCCTTAAAAGTGTTTTTATAATAAAAAGGTAAATTTTAGTTTTTCAGAATCATATGCGTCATTATTAACTTAATAGTTATGGATACCATCATGGGTTTATGAGGTTAATATTGATCATAATTTCAAATTCTTAAACAAATTTTCTTAGGTTTCATGTGATGAGAGTTTACCATCATTAAAGATATATTGGGAGAAATTTATAGAAATATAACCCATTGGTTTAGTAAACATTTTAGTAAAAAAATTTATTTAATAAAGAATGACCTTAATTGTTAATGAAATGTGTTTAAAGGTATTAGTAAACTTTAGGTTTGATATTATCATTAATGACATTGTAATAATAGTCAAATAATATTTAATAGACTTTGTGGGAGATATTTTGTTGAAATCCTTAGTAAAAAAGTTATTTAATGATTAATTTTATTTCATGGATACCGATCATATTTTTTTGGGAACGTTATAGGAATTATATAGTTTTGGAAAAGGATAACCCACATGTTGTGTGACCACTTGTCACATCTAGAAAGGTATGGGGTTTGAACCCATTATCAAAGGATGATTAGGGTTTAGTGCCTACCACTGGTTTATGTGATGTCCTATTTAATATGTCATTGATATTAGTTAAATGACTGAAAAAATAAATATTAATGATAAACTACTGGTATTAATTTTTAGGTTTATAGATTGACTTAATATATTGGATAACTTGTGCTAACCATATTGGTTTCGGAAAATAGTTATAGATAGACAGAAATACTGACCACTCTTTTATGGATATTACGATTTGTTAAAAGTGAATTTTAGTGATTTAGAAATAAAAAATCCATTTATAGATATTAATTTTTTAGAGTAAGTGATGGATTGTAAATTGATCAAAGAACAACCAAAGGATGAAATTGTTATTATTAAATATAAACGTATCAATTAAGTATATTTACTTATATTCTTAGATAGTAAAATAATTCCTCAACTTTAAGAAAAGGATCTTGAAATAAAAATTGTTATCCTATTACATCTATATTTAATAAATCAGATGATATTTAAAATCATCACAGATTTATGGTTTCGAGTCCCTTAACATTCCATTTATCATTCACTTTCTTGTGATCAATGACCTCAATCACTTTTTATAATTATTTAAACTTTTCCTTTATGACCATATCTTCACTTTCAACCAATGTTCCCCTACTTGGAAAACTAGTTATGTGTTATTCCATATAACCTTGGTAATTCCATTTATCTATTATCAAGAGGATATTTTATTAACTTTTTTTAACTATTTGAGTTTTTAAATAATGGTATTTACTAATATCTAACCTTTGATTTCCGATATCAAGTTTAAATTGTGAGTATGCAATTTATTTAAGGTGGTGAGAATGTAACACCTGAAAATTCTAAAAAAAGAACATTATATTCGATAGTGTATGGAATTCAAAACCTTGATTTTATATTTCATTACATGAAACCCTAATTTTATCTTAATTTAAAGGAAACACTGAGTTTATCTTTCATTACAAGCAACACCATGTTTAAAAAATGTGAATATGATTAAAACATTGTTATCTAATATAAAAATTATGAATTAACCGTTAAATTAAAGGGTATTAATATGATTAACTAAATTATTAAAATATATAGTTTACACAAATTTATTAGTTATCTATTGGATATAAATAAAATAAGAATCATTTAAAATAAAAATAGAAATGTTTTCTGAAAAACTATTTTTTCAAAAAGACGGTTTAGTCGCGCCTTGTGCACATGATTTAAATTTAATTTGTATAACTTTTAAAAAATTTATTTGAAAAAATAAATTTTATTTTTTAAACCATAATATCCAAATTATATCAGGGTGAATGTTTTGGTTTTTTATAAAATATTTCATTTTTTGTTGAATAGAGAAAAGTACTGAATTTTAATCAAAAAATGCCTTTTCATTTAAATAAATTAAAATGATAAATTATATTATGAAATGGATTTAAATTAAAATTATTTAAATTTTATATCAATTAATCCAATTTAAGTCATTGTATTTTTTTTATATTTAATTTAGATATAAAAACTTTTTAAACATTTAACATTTTCACATTAAAAACCCACTTTCCCATCACCTCTCCATGATTAATTTTAAATTCAAATTTTCCACTTATGTGAATTTTTTTTATAAAAATGGATTTAATATTTTTAATAATTTTTTTTATAATTTATAATAGGGTAAAATTAATTTTTGACCAAAATGAACAGTGAAAACAATAAAAATTAATTACTGTAGTTAAGGTAAAAATGAGTTTAACTAAGGGTTATACTAAAAAGATAAGGGTACAAATGACCTATAAAATTTTCTAAAAACTATTTTATGGAAATATTTGGAATATTAAACCTAAAATGTTCTATAATTTTTCATTTTGGACACTTGTGAAATACGAAAAACATGGGAGCACTCAATTCGTTTCAAAAATACCAACTATGTCCTCTCCTCCGCTTATAAAAGGTCACAATTATACTCTATTATTCACACCTTAAAACATATTTTTTTTGCAAATATATACAAAAATAAATTCACAAAATACCTCAACATATTCTAGAATCCTTATTTTAGGTATAAATCTAACATTTGAAGGCTTTAGTGCTAACCTAAGGAGGATACCTGAAAAAGAAGTAATGTTCTTTAATGAGCACCATTTTTTTTACTTTTTTATCCATCTCCATAAATTTTCATTAAAATATGATGATATAATAACCTTGGTGTTTTAAATATTTTGGTATGTTGTTATAATATGGTCATGACATAAAAACATCTTCACACCCATAAAATGGTTACAAAACCATCATTTGTGTATATGGAGGACTACTGCCTCGTGAATCGATGCCATTTGTGTTTCCATTTACACCTATCAAGGTTGGATATGATGATGGAAATAAAGTATATATATAATATTTATAAATATTATAACTATATATTTAATATATCATATATATATTTTTACCTTTCATTTCATAGGAGATACGATAACATCGCTAGTGTGTACGACATAATACTGGATCACGAAGCGATGTGATTTGTCTTTCAGTAACGCTTCACATAGAAGGCGATAAAGATAAAGTTAATGATTATATGTGATATAAATTGAATAATCATGATATTAATGAAATATTTATTATTATTAAAAGATTATATATTCTATTTTCTTTTTTTCCATTTCACTCACGTAAATATTATAACACCGTTCATGTACATATGGACTACCACATTCACGAAGTGATGTGACCCTATTTTCATCACCACACCAAATGGATAATATACATAAATATATAATATGGTATTAATGACATTATTATAATTCTATAAAGGTAAAATATTACTTACCACATTTCCATAATGATCGTTGAAAAATGGAAACATTACTCATTCGTACGTACGACTTGCTATCTCCATGATTATAATGTACTTAATTTTTCATAACAATATTTAATGGTTGGTTTTAAAAGAAAAATTGATGTAAAAATATGATAATTTTGTAATTATTATTATTTTGGATATTATAGTACTATAAAATATGCACAATAACTGGTTCTTTCATGATAAAACACGCATGAGAAAACTAGGAAATTAACACCGAAACAATGAAAATAATGAAAGATTATCATTGAAAGGGTGATAATATGTTATAAAAGGATAATATATGATATTAAAAATTTTAATATGGTTCTATAGTAAGTTAATAACACGTTTAAAACCATTATATAGTAGGTTAAATTACATTTAAACCAAAGTAAGCGTGAGGTAAAGGATTTTGTCTCAATTTCTTTTCATTAAGGCATATTATAATGTTATACACCTAATTTATTTTATATGGTGTATATACTTCCCCTTTGACATGAAATATCATGATTAATTAATAATTCCTGGTATTTAATGTTTATTTTCTTATCCAATAGGATTTGATTTAGGAGTTATCCAGTGGTAAGGGATTTCATCTCAATTTCATTTCATTAAGGGATATTATAATGCTATGAACCTAATTTATTTTATATGATGTATATAATACCCCTTTTCAATTTTAGATCATGATTAATTAATAACTCTTGGTATTTTAGGTTTATATTTGAATTATTTTATATAAGGGTATTTGACATGAAAATTGCCCGGTGGTAATGAATTTCGTAACTCAATTTATTTTCATTGGGTTATATTACTTATTAATTATTTTTGATATATAGTATTATTGATATAATGAATTTTTATTATATTTTGTTTTATTTATAATTTTTTATTTAGATTTATAGTTAATACACATAATGAATTCATTTATTAATTATCCCTTCGATGTTATGATCATTATAAAGTTTTATTTTACAATCGTATTTTAATCAAGATTGTTTATTCATGAATTTTAATTGAAGTAAATTATTTTATAATTGTTTAATAAAACATTTAATTTTTTTATCCTTTATTTATTCATGATATTTCCATGTAATAGTATAATTTTTCCTCTCTTTGAAACATAAAACAATTGATAAAATATTTATATGAAAATATGAATTCATTTCTCTCTTCATTCGAAAATATGTTTTTATTCAAAAACCATGTTTTATAAAAATGTTTTCAAAATTTTTGTTAACCATTTCAAAGTTTTTTTCAGAGGACTTTTCTTTATGTTTTAAAATTTTAATTTTTTTTCAAAGGAATCTTATGTATTTTTCAAAACAATACCTATTTGGATTTTACTGAAAATGTGAACGGAATATTCTTATTGTTTTCTGAACAAGGAACTTTCCTAACTTTTTTTTGTAGTGAAAACGAAATGTTTTTTTTAACTATTTCAACATGTATGGAAATACCCATAATCATGACCATCATTTCTCTAAATCTTCCTTTACAATTTTAAGAGGATATTTTTAAGAAATTTTTTTTAAAAGTTATTTTAAAGAAAAGGATTTTCAAATTGTTTTTCAAAACCAAAAAGATATTTTACTCTATAATGTTTTTAATGATATTTTTATGTTATTTAAATTCATAAATGAAAAAACCCTTTATTATTACTTTAATGGGTATATTTTGATACCATCCTTATTATTCATCTTTATGGTTTAGGATTATTTTGACCAAGGATAGAATTGAAATTAACTTCTTTGTTTTATACTGTATTATTTAACTTTACCTTGAAATATTCACTTTCCTATGATCATTTGATATTAAATTTCCCATAAATATCCATATTAATTGTTATGAATATGATTATTTATTAAACTTTATACCATTTTAACATACATTGTCTATATTTAAATCTATTTTTTTATCTAGGAAAATATTGATAAATCTGTATTCTTTACTCAATATAGATATTTTTTGATAAGACACATTTTTTTATGAATTAAATTGATTATTAGATATATGAGTAATTATTTTAACTTGGAATACATTGGTGGAGATAATTTAGTGATATACCCTCAAAGTATCGACAATCTCATGGGATGAATCAATCTTGTAGCCTTAGAAAAATGGGTTTCTACCCATCAGTTTTAAACTATCTTGAAAATAAATTTTTATGGTAAAGGTATCATGTTCCAGGGAAACATGAAGTCTGATAATTAATCATTTCCTTCATTAAGAGTTTAGTTATTATTATCTAGGATATTTCCACTATGATGTTATCTCTAAATGAATTTCATTTTAGTTTATTAAATGACATGTGTTTTCAATTATTTTCTTTTCCATATTGATTATGAATTATCCATTTATTGAAATGGCATGTGTGATCAATTCTTTAACTTTATATATTGATTATTATTTGTCCTGTATTTTTATTGGAATGTGTGCTCAATTGTTTACCTTATAATGTTGATTATTCAATTTAATTCATGATGGATTTTGTAGTACTAAATCCTTTCTGAGAATTTGAGCTTACCCTTATATTTTCCTTTATTCGGAATCCATGAAGTATAACATGGATTATATAAAAGGATATGATATAGGGAATAAAGTTATTCATCGAAAGAAATTGTTTTGTTTTAATTTTTGTTTTCAAATATAATGTAATGTATTTATTTTACCAAAACTACTAATGTATTTGGTCCTTCAGGATGTGATTCCTTGTATCATATTCTAATGTAATATAGAAAACACTAGCTCTGAGTTACTAGGGTTGGGATCACTGTAATTATACTCATCCAAACCTCTCAAGATATATATGGTAATATGAAACATATTAAAATTCCAAATATCAAAAGTAAGGAACAACTCACCATTGAATATTTTATGTGGAAATATCCACATTACTTTATTTTGTACCCTGATCCACATATCATTGAGAAATTGATCAATTATTTAGATAATATATTTTGGGTTCTCTAGTTCTTAGAGTAAGAGAGTATTGGTTTGACTATTTGTTATTTTGAAGGTTAACCAGATCAGTGGTGAACCCTTATCAAGAATATAATGCTAGAGGAAGAAACTAAATCTATTAAATGGGAAGATTTTAAGAAGGTATTTCATTAAGTATTTTTTCTTGAACTATCCATAATAAAATAGAGATGAAATTTCTAGAATTAAAGTATAAGGATGATAAATCCCTTTGTACCAATGAAGAAAAATTCAAGGTGTGCTTTGGGATTTATCAGTGACTTTGGAAGAAAAATTCTCAATTGTTTAGTGAGTTAAGACTAAGTATCTCAAAGAAATTGGATATAATATATTCTAATAACTATGAATAAATCATTTGGTGTTTTCTCAAGTTATAAATAGAGAGTGAAGACTCTCATTGTTATCATGGTTTTGGGGATAATAAGTGATAGATGGATCTTTGAGGAGATTTAGATAGTAAAAGCCATATAGGAAAGAAAATTAATCTTAATTCATACCAAAAGTATGGAAATAAGCATGGGGGAAATTTATTTAAGGGGAGAAATTAATGTTTTAAGTGTAGACATAAAGGTAAATGACTAAATAAATATCAAAGTGATGTGAAGATATCAACCAATGAAATTAATGGAGAGAAAGTACAGTTGAATTCAAAATCCACACTATAATGATATAATTGTAATGAGTAAGGATATTATTCTAATTGATGTATGAATTCAAGGGTTAATGATGAAAAGTTATGTTAATAACCTCTTAAGCCAAGAGATAAAGGGAAAGATCATGTGATCATAACTATAAAAGTGGTTCATGAGAATGAAGTGGTGAAAGAAACAATTATAATCCACTCTATAATTGAAAATGTATTATTTGATTAATATTATACCCACTCTTTTATATCTAAATAATTTTATAATATAATCAAATCACTACCGCAACATTTTAAAAGCAAATTATCAGTGAAAACTCTCAATGGTTCAATGATCTTATCTCAAGTCTATATCTCCTCTCAAATAGATGTTTGTGGGAATTTTATTCCTTTAAATCTTGTTATTCTTCCACTAGTTTAATTTTATGTGATTTTGGGCATGGATTAGGTCCCTCTATATATACCCCATATTAATTTCCTAAGAAGGGAAGTCACATTTGATATTTCAAATTAGCCTTTGTTTGTATATAGTTTCAAGGATGAACATGAACTTCCAATGGAGATTACTTATATTATATGGGTAATATTACCTATTTATATGGGGTATTTATCTCAAATGATTAGGTAGAAATCAACATTGCTGATATACATATTGTTATGGAATATACTGATGTATTTCCTAAAGAGTTTCCTAGTATTTCCCCTGAATCATAAAGTTCAATTTTCAATAGAACTCATACATAGTGCGATTACTATTTCAAAAAAACCTTATAGAATGAATCAAATTGAGTTAAAATAATTGAAAAGTAACTCTAGGAGAATATGGA
Organism: Viscum album; assembly: GCA_963277665.1. Taxonomy (NCBI): domain Eukaryota; kingdom Viridiplantae; phylum Streptophyta; class Magnoliopsida; order Santalales; family Viscaceae; genus Viscum; species Viscum album. Next base: position 395,076,842 of record OY728158.1, read on the forward strand.
TAAGGGATAAATATACCCAAATGTATTACCATGGGATGAAAATTTTATTTTTTTAAGAACAAAAATTGATCAATTCATATTTTCGTTGATTATTTGGAACTGAATAAGATCACTATCAGGAACATGTATACTCTATCCTATACTAATGACTTATTAGATCAACTATTCAGATCTCAATAATTTTCAAATATTGAACCATGTTCTATATATTATCAATTGAGGGTAAAAAATGAGGATATACTAAAGATAAACTTTTGTATGATGTATGGTCATTATGAATTTATATTTATGCCATTTAGACTTACTAACGCCCAACTGTATTCATAGATCTAATGAATAAAGTATTTATATATTAACTTGATCTATTTTTGGAAGTATTTATTGATGGTATTCTTATATATTCTAATGGTAAGGAAAAATATGAAGATTATTTTATGAGTGTTAGAATAACATGATAAAAGAGAATATGTTTTCCAAATTTATCATGTTTTAATTATATATAGGGAAAGTATCATTATTGGGACACATAATTATAGGATAGGGTATATTGGTGGATCCATCAAAGATGGAAGTTATTGAACAAAAAGCCAGTCCAACCATAATGATCAAAAAAAATAGTTTTCTTAGGTTGGATGGATATTAACAATTCTTTGTGATAAATTTTTCATAGCTATCAAATCCAATGACAAAGTTGACATGAAATAGAGATAAGTTCCTTTAGATATGGGAATGTGAAGAAAATTTCAAGGAGATGAAGAAAAGGTTGGTCATTATGCCTGTAATTACACTACCCTAAAGTGTATAAGGGGTTTTGATTTATATTTATACATCAATGAATGGGTTAAGAAAATTTATCATGAAAAAGGACATGGTAGCAACACATGCCTCTTGAAAATTGAATATTCATAAGAAAAATTACCCGAATCATGATTTGGAGCTAGTATCAGTAAATTGTTTTACTAAAAATATGGAGGAATTATCTATATGGTGAAAGGGTTGATATATATTGATCATAAAAGATTAAAGTATATAATAACATTGAAATATTTGAATATGTGCTAAAGTATATAGTTGGAATTGATTAAATATTATGAATGCTAAATACATTACCATCATGGGAAGGTGAACACAGTGATTGATGCTATAATTTGGAAGGATCATACTAGTTTTTCTATAATGGGGATTGAAAGAGATCCACTAATTATGGATTTTTAGAGGATGGACCTTCAAATCATAAGGAAAGGGGAATGATCCAATATTTATCAAATGAGTGTTCAAGAATCCATTCATGTGAATATTAAATAGGTGTATAGGAATTTGTGGAGCGATAAAACAAGGAAAGGATTATTTTGGAGTTCAAACATGACTAAGTTAGAATGATCAAATTCAAGAACCAAGTATGTGTCCCATTAATACTTTAATTAAAAAACGAGTTGTTGGATTAAAACACATATCTCATCATTCTCTATTCATCCTAGAAGTATGAAGATGCATAGAGATATAAAGAATCATTTCTAGGGGGAAAATATTGATAGGGGTGTTATAGAGTATGTATCTTGATTCCTTATATGTCATTAGGTTAAGTTATAAAATTATATGCCTAACAAGATTTCATAACCATTAAAAATAACAGAATGTAAATAGGAAATCATCATCATATATTTCTCCGTAGGACTCCCCAAGACATATAAAGTCCATAAATCTATTTTAGTTATAGTTCATCACTTTATGAATTAAAATCACTTCATTTCTATTAAATATTATTTCTATCTTGATTATATTTCCAAGATATAAATCATATGGTAGGGTTTCATGAATTACCGCATTCTACTATTTCTGATCAGGATTTAAGGTTTACTATGATATTATGGAGAAGTCATTAAAAATATTTGAATATATAGTTGAAATTTAGTATTACATATCATCTTTATATAGATGTTTAGTTTGAGAGGTCAATTTAAACCCTAGAAGATATACTAAGATCTTGATCTATGTATATTAAATGATGTTAGGACCATTACCTTCACATGGTTAATTTTTTTTACAATAATAGCTTTCACTCAAGAATTTATTTGGCTCATTATGAATCTCTATATGTAAATAAATGCAAGAATCCTGAATTATGGTTTGAATTTAGGTAATAGAAGATATTGAGACCTAAGGTATCTGAGGAAATGGTAAGGAATGTCAGTTATATTTAATAACACATCAGGGAAGACCATAGTTTACAAAAGAGTTATGTTGATAACCATAAATGAGATTTAGACTTAAAGTTGGATATAAGGTACTCCTATAGATATATCCTGAAATAAGGTCATGAGATTTGGAAGGAAAGGGGAGTATGAGCCCAAGATATATCAATCCCTTTGAGATTCTTGATCATATTAGAACGGTAACTTATTTCTTACTACTTCTATCGAACTTCACCCAATTTCATGATATGTTCCTTATATCTCTTTTTTGGAAGTACATACCTGATTCTTCACATGTATTCAAATCATAAGTAATACCAATGGAGTATGATATTTATTATGAAGAGGAAGTAAAATAAATATTGGAATATAGAGATAAAGTGATATAGAATAACACCAAACACCTAATCAATGTTTTCTGGAGAAATATTAAATTCAGGGAAGTAACGTGGGAACCTAAGGATATTCTAAATAACCTGAACCCAGTAGCCCAGAGCCGGAGATTAATTTATTACATTGGTATAAGATACAAGGAATTAAATCATGAAGTACCAAATAGTTTATTAGTCTTGTTAAAAAATTTTCATACTTGAAATTCACATTACAATTGAAAACATAAAATACAAAAAGTGTTTTATTTAATAACACCATTATCACTCATAGCATATCCTTGTATATCAATCACAAAATACTTCCTTGTATCTTGGAAAAAATAAAACATAATAAACGGATCATATCATATTCTTAGTAAGGGTAAGTGGAAATCCAAATTCATATATACATTTTAGATATATTTATTTAATAACTAATGTTGATTCATTCAATAATATTCTGGGTTTTGGTATGTTTGTTAAGGAATAAGAATTAAAGAAACAAAGGAGGACGCACTGAAAAATCATAAAAATCAACATTACACATCAGGAATATAAAGTACATGATGTGTACTCCTCAAGATGACCAACTTCTAGCCAAATTACAAACCATGAGTTCCATGTACAAGATGTGAACCAAGTACACAATGTGAACCTCAATACCCATCATAAAAGACTCAAATTTAAAACCTAATGAGATACACAATTTGAGAACGATATACGATGTGAAAACTCCAAATTATAAATCCATCCAAAGATATGGGCTGTTAAATTTATGTGATTCAAAATATTCAAATACTTTGGTAGATTTTAATTACATGACGTGAAAACCATTTACACATTATGTAAGTATTAAAGAATAATCCACTTAAAAGAGTTTCATGACATAAAAAATATACACATTGTGTAACTTTCAGATCTATAAATATTTAGTGATTCTAACATGGGTAGAATAACATTGAACACCCAGACTATTTTATTTGTTATTATTTTTTTCATTCCCATGTTCCTTTTAATTTTTTTATATTTATTTCTTTTATTTTTTTAATCAGTTCATCATTACATATTTCAATTCCAAGATTCATTATTTATGAGATGATATTACAATGCTTGAATCCAATTTTATTTTCTCTTCAACTTCATCCATTTCTACATTCTTTATTTTTTCTTCATTCAAGTTAGTATTGAATGGATTTTATATGATTTTAATTTTGGATTTCTTTGATTTGAGTTGATTATTTTTCATTTCAAGCATGTTACCATCTATTTACTTATTTTATTTTAATATCATAATGTGTGGCTAGTATTCTTAGGTTTAGGGTTTGAGAGTTAGGGTGTATTTGAACCTAATAAAGATCTAAATCAAAACTTTGTAACCCTATGGATAATAATTATGATAAAAAAAGGTGTTAATCTTAGTATTTTTCATCTACCCTGACATTAGAGGTCTAATCGAAGGACCTAGACTAATTGAAGATGAGAATTATTGGACCAATAGCTTATGATACATTATTTATAGAAGTTAATATTACTACACCTAGGTTTTTATCTATCTCTGGACTAAAAAATAGTTGCATTTTAGGTATATCTAATTGGTTAGACCAAGATCAATTGGCGACCTTTACACTTCTTTGCTGCCTAAGTCATAGGTCTATCCCAAGCTATATGTTGGATTACCCTTCTACCTAAACCATAAAATTAACCCTTATCACTTATTTTAATCTTGTTAAAACCAAATATATATAGTTTTTTGAAAAATAAAACCAAGGATAGATCATGAGAACTCCTTCAAAAAAGGTTCTTACCACTAGGTTGCCTACCTAACAACTGTACCTATGGGTTTGACCCCGCACTACCATTGTGCTACACCTTAGTTTCTGAGTGTAGTTTGAGAAATATAAATTCTAATTTGATCAATTCCCATGTGTAATTAATGACGATATACGGGTCAGTCAAAATTTGGGCATCATTGCTGGGGATAATTGTTCTTAGGCAGAGTGACCTTTGGTACAAATGTAGAATTACTTCACCACCCCCATAATTTTCCCCTTTTCTTTTTACAAATCTTCACACATTGAATAGAACCCATGTATGATTTCCTTTAGCTTAGTGCATGCTCCAGGGTCCCCTAAATCTTTCTAGGATCTTGGACGCACTACAATTGTTAGCTTTTGATCTTGAAATAAAAATATATATTTTTCATGCCATAATTTTTCTATGTCTTAATGAAACAATCTTGCACCATCACATCCCTAAAATCTTCAATATGTGCCACCTAAACATTAGGGAGATCTACTATCTCTATAGGAGTGAACCATCATGGATTAAGTGTTGTATTCCACTAAGGGTGTTGCGACCAGCATTATGCACCCTCTTATTCAGGTTCACTCATTCAATATTAAACATAGAATCATCCATATGATCTAGAATATGGGTAAATTTAGCATATTTAAAAGTGAAAATCATTGGGAACACATATCAAATTTTCTACAGGTCTATGAAACCTTTCCCAACTGAGGTATATCATCTAACACCATCAAAATATGAGTCTTCATGTTCTCCTTGAATGAATAAGCCTATTATTGGATCAAAATTCAAGATCCATAGTATATAATAACTTGGAATGATTTTTTCAAAGAAATTAATGGATAAATAATTTCCACCGATCTGAACTTGGAAGCTTAGAAATGAGATCCAAAATTTCAACTAGGTGGATAGAGAGTAAATCTGGGAGGCTTGTGACTATTTTAAAGAGTTAACCACTAGGTTTCCACATCACAAACTTGATGTGTGGCTACAATTTCAAACCCTTTATCATGGAATGAAACCATATTCTAGTATTATGGTAGATGTTTCCACTGATGATGGGCTCATTCTCAAGATTTAAAATGATTGTAGAGCATTATTAGATGAGATTTCCTATAATGTCAGTCTATAGAAGAATGATATAGGACCACCACAATGTGTAATTCATTAAGTGGAAGAGAATACACATTTAGAGGACCTATTTCAAGCTCTCATAAAAAATATTGAGTCTTTCCAGCTACCTGATCTTACACCACCACCTACTACCCCTGTCATAGAGATACGAGCTTCTAAAATGTGTGTAGGCTCACATCCATATCAGGACTGAAGGGTAGTAATAGAATATAATCAAAGAAAATATTGTAATTATATCAATTTCAATCAAAAAAATTATTAGTTCCAGTAAAACCATACATACCAGTAGTAGTACTATCAAAATATATTATCTCAGTAACTACAACTAACTCAAGGTTATTATCAAAAGATGATTGGTCAAACAACACCATATAATCAAGGACCACCTGGGCACCTACCAAAAATTCTAGCTCCTCTACCACAATAAAAAATACCTCAATAATATTTTCTCCTTAGACCTAAGTAGTAATTCCAAAAAGATCCACTAGGACAACCACAATATTTTTAACCTCTTCAATCCAATCTGGAGAACCCAATCACTAACTTTATGAAAAAATAATATCAAAGGAAGACAACCTAAGATATTGAAATGAAAAACCAAAGAGATTACCTGTGTAACCTTGAGCATCAGGTGGTTCAAATCTCAAATACCCTTTCATACCGATTATCAGGTACACTGCCTAGTAATATCGAGACTCATCCAAGAGAGGTGGAAAAGTTTGTGGTGCTTAGGACTTAAAGAATGCTATAATTTTAGAAAAATTTCATAGGGGTGGAGAATAATCTCAAAGAATATGAAACATTTTATTAAATAATTATAAATAATGATGATGATATAACACATACAACCAATCAAATTATAAAATCTAGAAGTAAAGTTGACCACAAAAGATCCAGTTCAAGAGTTTCCTAAAAAGGATGATGTCTCTATGGCATTGAAACTGTGAAAACCCATTATACCATTTATAGAGAGGATGTGATAAGGAAAAAAGAGATGGATAATATAAAAATTTTCTTTAAATGTTTAACCAATTACACATCAATACTCTCTTTATAGAGGCAATTTCTCAAATTCCTGCTTATGCTAAGTTTCTAAAAGAATTACTTTACTGTAAAAAGATAATGGAAGATATAGGATTAATATCTATAAATGAAGAATTATCCATGGTTGTTTAGAGAATGTTTCCACCCAAAACTAAATACCCCAAAAGTATCTCTATTCCCAACACTATAGGGACATTTCAAAAATCTAGGGCTCAAAGAATTAAAACCAATATGAGTTTCACTTCAACTTGTTGACCGATTAGTCATGAATTATCAAAGACTTATCAAGTATATCTTAGTGAAGGTTAGTAAGTTTAACTTTCCCACCAATTTCCTTGTCTTGTATATGGTAGATCAAGGAGATATCCTCATAACCTTACGATGAATATTTCTCACCACCAGGAAAGAATTGATTGATGGGAACCATGGAAGATTGATATTTAGATTCATCCAGGAACACATTGTTTTGGACTTAGTAAAAACTGACAAGTAATGTGGAAAATCATTGGAATGTCAATACTTCTTTTCTACTGATGATAAATATTATTTTATGACCATGAAGTGTGAGAAAAAGACCCCATCTCCTGATGAAAATGGGTACAATAATCACAAGGACTTGAAATAAACTACACCTTAAAGAGGGATTCCTTCCCACCATTAATACCCTATATTGTCAAGAATAATTCCATTAGGGGTGTTTCCTTACTTTTAAATCCACGTGAATCAAAGTATTTATATATTTTGACAACAAACAAAGCACTGATAGAAAAAGAAACCTATGATAAGTTTAAAATGTTAGAGTATATTTCCTGAAATTAAGAAGGTTAAATAATGATGGAGTAGGTTTTAGAGTTTTTATGCTCATTTAAAAGAAATATAATCATGTGAACTAGTCGGTTCTTGAAAAAAAATTAAGTCCCAAGTTTTACACATTTGGTATTAAATACATGAATTTAAAAACTCAGAGTGACTTTAAAAACTATCAACCAAGGGTTCACAAACAACCCCACTCCACCCCTTCCTCTCCTACGCCTACTTCACCCCCTCTCCCTGACCACCACTCATCCTACCTCACTACCAATCACCCACCTCACTCCTCTTTCCTTATCCCCTCTCACAAGTTCCTCTCGTACCTTCCATTTGTCCCTATACTTTTCTACCTGATGAAATTTCCTGCACAAAGACCATAAAATGCACGACATAGGATGATGAACCTCCTCCACACAAGCATCTCGTATTGGATCCTCCATCACCACCTATAGACCCCACTCATTCACCATATGGATCCACTTATTCCACCCCTCATCCTCTAAAGAGTTTCATTCCATGTATAGCTAGTCCCATGGTGCTATATCACAACAACACCTACACCCATTCCTTCACTTCTCTACACCCAAGCATCAGGTATTCTTGGTCCATCTTCATGATAATCCAATGTAGAGAAAAAATACATTAGACATTCTTGTGATTGAGAATATTCACATGAATTAGGAGGATCCTATTATTTTTGGATAAATGCACCTCTCCTCCATCACCAAGGTATGCGAAGAGATATATTCTGAGCTCTTCCTTAGGCTCCTATCTATGTTGGAGCTCGATGTGGAACATGTCACCATCCGACTCAGTGAAAAGCATTGGGAACACACCCTATATGATTTATGTGTCAGACTTGATATCTACACTGAGGAGTTCATATCCTACCCTCCCTACTCCTCTATGCGACTAGAGATGATCAAGGGGGATGTGATAAGAAGTTGGCCACATATTTCATGGATTTGCATAGCATTCACGATCCACATATGGAGAAGAGAACCTAGCTGTAGGGTGTTACTTTACAAATTCTACACCAATATCTCTCTCATTACTGGTTGGAAAAAGGCGATTCTCATGGAAGCATCAACTAGATCAAGGTACTCATCCTAGATTCTTCCATGGGAGGCCTTGTCGTCAACATATCCCTATAGTTCACACTTTACTACCAGACCCTGGTATGGTGGGCCTGAGGTAATATTTTGGGATGAAACTTTATCACACATTTTACCCAAAATATCAACATATTTAAAACCAATAAGCCCCTTAGATCCATTATATAGATGAATTCGATTGATCACCTCATGCTCCACAAGATGAGTCTCTTGAGGAAGATCGATGGGAGATGCTAGTGGGACCCAGAGTACTTGGACGATCTAGCTATGGCTCCAGCTCATCCTACCCCCTAGCCTCTAATCCCACTCATGATCCCCTTCCCCTAGTGACCATACACCTTCCCATACTTCTACATCTTCCCATATTACCTCGACCACTCCTTCTTCACCTCCTACCACCACCGTACTACCACCGCTTTCACATCTGCACCTGCACCACCCTTCACACCTGATGTCTAGTATGTTATCATGTTTCTACTAGAGAACCCAATAAATATTTTCTACTACCTCCATATTCTATTCACTGAGCCATCCCAGTTTCATAACCCAAACCCACCACCTACTTCTACCTCTATTCACAGCCCACCTCCCACCCAGGTTGACTTACCCCTTGAGCTTATAGATGATACCGCTGAACATAATTTTATAGCGGAGTGAGCATGACGAGGAAAGTGCCTTTCCCGACCATATTCATTTAAGGTTCATAAGATTGATCCAAATACTAGATGTATTGTCTTGGTATGGATCAACACCTCCCCACCACTTATCATGAACAATATTTCTTCCAGCACCACAACTCCTCCTATAGCAGTCAATGACTCTACCACCTCCATTGATTCTATATATAGGGAATATCTAATCCAAACCCCTACTATTTGGGAGGGGACTGATGATGTAGATAGAAACACCACTATATATACCATTTGGTTTTATCCATGTCCCTTACCATGTTGTACGCTATATTTGGGTGTCTATTTTTGTATTCCCAATATATCCCCATGTCCCATAATGTATCATTTTTATATCAATGGATGAGACACATTTTTTAATATTACATGGATTTATTATTTTCATTTTTTACTTATGCATTAATTTACCCATTTATAGATTTTTTGCTTCATCTATGGTTATTTAAGAGTCTGTTAGGCCAATCTATCACCTCCTGCATGAGATTTATCAGCATGTGGATGACATACAAAGATATCTTGGGGAGATCTAACACCAGATCCATACTCAGTGGGATCCTACTCCATGATTTTCATGGAATTTACTACTTCCACATGATCATTTCGGTAGACCCATTCCTGAGGTTGTTAACCCAACTAAGAATCCCCATGAACGTGAATACACATATACTAGTTCTTGCAGAAGGTAGAGGACATCTAATTCGATGGACAATACTGACTAATATTTTTGTCCACCCATCTATCCAATGAATTAATTATTATCACTTTATGGGATTCATCTAATATTTTTGGTTTTCTATGATTTCATTGTGTACTTAGGGACTTTTTTTTTCTTTTATGAAAATTTATATTCGTCAGTCATCGAAAACCTCATTATAGTTATTTTATTCATTTATTTGAGTTGCTTTATCATACCATGAAATGTGTGAACATACTTATTTATTTTCTTATATATTAATTAACCCCTATGTACTAATGGTTTATCTAGTTCAAGTATTTTGTTTATAAAAATAATTGCAGGTTGCACAATATTCCAATCACCATCCAAAATTTTTCCCCATGGCATGATTTCCATTACAGGGAGATCTCAACTCCCTAATTTAAAATTATTAACTGTCATTTCATTTTTATCTATGATTTTATTTATATCTCTCCCATTTCACGTTCCATAATAGTATGGAAATTATTTCATTTTAAGTGTGGGGGAGTCAATATTGAGCTTTATTATATATACATTTGGATTTTTTATTATTTTCATTATTATAGTAGGCATTTTTCATTAAAATAAAGTTTTAACATGAAATATCATTTCAACCTTTTAAATAAAAGAAAACTTTTAGTCATAGATTTTTGAATTTATTCTTATTCAAGTTTAGTTTTTTAGCATGATTGTTGAGTTGAGTAATTTAATTATAATTCTAGTTTCTTCCAATTAATTTTGATGACTTATTATTGGATACTATTCCCTGAGTGATTGCTAGTTATTTTATATACTCCCATTCTCAAGAGGAATCTAGAACTACATTGTCATATTATTTTATGAGAATATTTCTTGAGAGATACTTGGGGAATTTAAACCTATTAGAACTTTCATTGAGATCTTATCAAGGATATGAATGAATAAATACACTATAAAAATGATTAAGACAATATTTATTGATCCAGTTATCTTTATAATCACATGTATATCTATCCTTCTTTATCCTATAGTATCCATAAATAAACTTGTCAGGATATATCCATTTCAAGCATATTTTTCCTTCCTACCCTGCTCTTGGTGCTATGCATGATTTTCTTTTGAACAAGTGTGGGGGATTTTTCATCTCTATCATACATGGGATGTTTGTTGCTAAGGAGATGTATGATATAATTTTCACTAGATTTATATGACATGGTTCATGATTACCTTTATATTTTTCTATTTATATCTTTTTTCTTTTTAAAAAAGAAATATAAAAAAGGAAAAAAGGAAAAAAATTGGGTTTTTGTATTAGGAAGATAAAAAATAACCATTAACAGACCAATGAATGTTTTGATGGATAATATTTGGTTAGGTGATAGATGTGAGATATATTCTAGACATTATTTTTGAAAAATAATTACAATGAAGAAAATAAATAACATAGAAAATTGTTTATGCATTCTTTGCATATTCATGGACCTGATTTGAGTTTTTTGAAGCATGGAGACTTAATTTTTGTTGAGCAGAAGTTTCCTCATTAAACCATTCTTGATTATCATTCATTATGATATATATATATATTAACCACCTTTTCAGAATTTTTTTATCATATACCCACACGCCCTCAACATTAGAGTCATTTGAACCTTATTGCCTAAACCCTCATGATTAATATTGTATTTTTATTTATAGAGAGGAGATGTTAGAACCAATGGAAGCCTTTGGTTAGAAACATGTATTCAGGGTATGAGAATAAATCTATTTACATTTTAACTTGAGTGATGAGAGAAAATATATTGTGAGGTAAATTAAAAAATGTGTGTAGCTTCTAAGGAATAGTTATGAAATTATAATTAAAAGAATAAAGAATATGAATAAAGAAACTAACTATGAGGGATGTCTGATTTTCTATGCAGGATTTATTATAGAGGTAATTATTTTTCCACTAGCTCTTAGTTTTATTTTCTAGGTTGCAATACATGTTTGCTGTTTATAAATTGTTTGATTTGGAATCCCTATTGAGAAATTTTTTTCTTGAGTACAATAAATTGTTCAAGTATAGAGAAATTTGATAAGTTGAATTCATATATAAATTGTTTATAAATTTATTTAATAATTAATCATTATTTATTTTATATTAAACTGGATTTTAGAAGGTTTTTTAAAGGAATAAGAATTCAAGAATCAAAGGAGGACATGCAGAAAAATCATAAAAATCAATATTACACATCATTAATCTAAATTACATGATGTGTACTCTATGAAGAGAACTTTCAAGACGAATTATAGGCCGCAATTCCCATTACAAGACTTGAACCAAGTATAATATGTGAAACCATATTAAATGTCGTGAAAGACACAAATTTCAAATTTGATGAGATATATGACATGATCTCCATACATGATGTGAAATGTTTGAATTATGAATTATAATGAATATAAAAGCCATGAAATCCGCGAGATCCAAAATATTTGGTGAATTTGGAAGATATGAAGTACATGATGTGAAAAAAAATTATATATCATGTAAGTTTCAAAGAAAAATCCACTTAAAGGAGTTACATGACATGAAAAATATACATGTCGTGCAATGTTCGGCTATATAAATATTCAGCAACCCTGATATGAGTAGAAGAGTTTTGGATGCCCAAAATATTTTCTCTATTCTTCTTCATTTCTTTCCCATTTTATTTATAGTTTTTTTCTATTTATTTATTTTATTGTTTTAATTATTCTGTCATTGCCTCTTTCTATACTAAGACCCTTTCATTACATGTTTCTATTATAATGCTTGAATCCACTTACATTTTCCATTAAAATTCATCCATTTTTTATTTCTTCATTGTTTCTATATTCAAGTAACAATTTAATAGATTTTATTTGATTTTATTGTGGATTTATTTGTTTTTAGTTGTTTATTTATCATATTGAGCATGTTTCCATCTATTTTCCTGCTTTTATTTAATACCATCATGCATGAATAATCTTATTAGGGTTAGGGTTCAAGAATACAGTTGGATATGATCCTAATGAATATCTACATAAAATCCTAGTAACCTTATAGATAGTAATTAGGTTAAAAACAATTTCTAATATCATTATTTTTCATCTACCCTTACCATAAAAGGTGTAATCAAAGGACCCTGTCCTAATTGGAGTTGAGAAGGCTAAAACCAATAGCCCATGATACTTTATTCAGATAATATATGCTTAATTTACCTAGGTTGTTATCTATATCTAGACTAAATAATATTTGTACCTTAGTTAGATTCAATTGGTTATACCAAGATCAGTTGGTGACCTTTTCAACCCTTTTGGCTTAAGCCATAGGTCTATCCCAATCTAGATTTAGGATTGAATTTTTTACTAAACCCTAAAATTGACCCTTATCCCTTATTTTAATCTAATTAAAACATAATATATATATAGTTTTTATAAAACCCAAACCAAACATAGATTGTGAGGACTCCTTCCAAAAGTTTCTTACTGCTAAATTTCCTACCTACCAGCTATCCCCGTGGGTTCGACCCCACACTACCCCTATACTATGCCTTAGTAGTTGAGTGTAGTTTGGGAAATATAAATTCTAATATGATCAATTACTACACATAATAAATGACATAATGTGGGATAGTTATTAAGAGTACAATGGAATATATCATGAATAAATAAGCACAAACAATATGATAAGGTAAATAACTAAAACAAATTCCATCTAATCAATAAAATCAGCATAATATAGTATAAATAAATGATGATAAAAAAATTCATATACATAATCACATGATCTTGAAACTTATCCATGGATATTATAACTAATTAAATAATCACATGGATATTAATAAGTAATATCATAATCACATGGATATTAAAAACTAATCTAATAATAAGGGAATGCATAATTAGAGACTCCTGAAACACACATTATCTATAACTGGGCCCCACACCTCAATTATTAAGTAAAATGGATTCCTCATATAAAATGGGTGAAACATAATCAATATAAAAATTCATATTGAAAAACTAACATATGAAAGGTTAATACTTACCCTAATCAAATAAACATAATCATAATCCATCCAAAGTAATATGGTGGTTAGTAAGAAAATTTTACATCCCCAATCTAACTGATCATAAACCATCCAAATAATAAGGATGATCTAAATAAAACACAACCCCAGTGTATCATAATTATAATAAAGGGTTGATGTGATTGATTAATAGAAATAGCATAAAAATTTCACTAAAAACATTTTTGAGGAAAATAACCTTTTCAATTTGATTTTTTTAAAGAAAAATTTCATAGAATATTTTTGGAAATAATTTTATTTGAAAATAAAATTTTAAAACTTTTAAAATAAGATTCAAAACATTGTGGGTTCATGATGGTGGAAAATTTAGTCCATGCTATATACATTAAAACAAATATTCCTTCTATATTTTTGGTAAAATACAAATGAGCCTTATTTTAAAAAATAAATGAAGATTACAATCAACTATATTTTTATAAAAATTAAAATTGGGAAAAAATTTATATAATAAAACACTTGGAAAATGTTATTTTTTTTAAAAAAAATGGTTTTTGAGGAAAAATGATTTCCAACCAAAGAGATAAATAAAGTTGGATTTTATTAAAAAAATTCAAAATCGTTTTAAGTACCAAAGAGTGGGAAATGGTATTATTACTTGAAAAAGTTCATTAATAAGTATATTATAAGAAAATATATTGAGTTTAATATTGAAATATTAAATAATTATCTGAAGGGATAAATCAACAAAAACAATCCCAAATAATGATGATATTGTGAAATAAACCCTTACCACTTTGGTAACTTTACAATCATAAGAACCATGAATGAAATAAATTCAAATGAAACTTAAAATACCATGACGATAAATAGGGTCATGATTTAATAAATCATAAGGGGTAATATATACACCCCATAAATGAATAATTTTTTAATATGTCATATGTTTTATAGAAGTAAAAGTGAGAGGAGAAACCCTTACCTTAGGTTCAACATCATTTTTATGTGTTCATACCTTCTATATAATAACTAAAAGTTTATTATAAATATATTATAGAAACATAATCATATATATCATACCATATATTATTTAATTAAATTATTTTATCATCTATTATTAATAATTATTTGTTAAAATCACTATTTTGGTGGATAATTTCTTCATTTTTCATGTATGTTTCAGTTTAAATAATTTTGGTCCTTTTAATTTGATCATGGTTACATCATATAAATAATGTTAACTGTAATTTAAAAATCATATATATTAATTAAATATTTATTTATAGTAATCTATTAAATATATATATATATATATATATATATAGAAAATGGATTACACCATTCATGGAGACGGTAGGTCGTTCGTACACATGAACGTTGTTTCCATTTTTCTAGATAGATGGAAAGAAAGAAAAATAAATATTAATTAATATTTATATAATAATAATTATTTAATATTTATAATTTATATTAATCAAATATATAATTATTATCATCCATGTGAAAATAAAATGAAAAGAATTTCACATCGCTATGTGGAGACGGTAGTCCACACATACGCACGAGCGATGTTATTGTATACCAATGGATTAAAAGGTAAGAAGTTATATGTTGTATTATATTTCCATAAGTATGTTTATATCTTGAATATCACATATATTTATTAACTTTAACCTTACTAACTTTCATGTAAAGCATAATTGAAAAATGAATCAGATTGCTTCACAAGGCAGTTGTCTGCCGTACAAATGAGAGACATTATCGCATCCCCCACATAATTAAAATTAAGAATTTATATGTGATATAATATTTAAATAAGTATAATAATGTCATAAATATCATAAAAATTTATTAAATCCATCATTATATCCATCCTTTAAAGGTGGTGAAGGAAAATGAATTACATTGGTTCATGAGGTGATAGTTTGCTATACACACGATCGACAACTTCATTTCCCATTTGATGGAAGTGGAGATGGATATGAGTTATGAAATTAATACAATAAAATATAATTATATATATAATACTTTTTTTTTATTATATTATCATATTTTAATAATTTTTTAAGGAGGCATAATAAGAAATAAAAAATACACATGTTTAACAATTTTACCTCTTCTTTAGATAGCCTCTTTAGGTTTATAACTAAAGCCTCATTAGGAGGGATTTATAATAAAAATAATGCCTCTAGAATGTGTTTAGGGAATTAAGAAAGTTATTTGGGTCAGTATTTTATTAACCAATGGGTTTTGTAAGTGTGAATAGGGGAGCATAGTGGGTGGCCTTTTATAAGTGGGGGAGAGGACACACATGATATTTTTGAAAACATAAAGTGATAACCATGTTTTTATCATGAAACAAGCTCCAAAATGGGTGATTATCAAACTATATATATTATAGGGTCTAAATATGTCTATGAAGTGGAATTTGGGGAAGTTTTATGTTATTTTTAACCCATATCATTTTAGCTTAACACCCTTGGTAAATAAAATTTTACCTTAACCGTAGTAATTAATTTTTTTAATTTTCACACTATTAATTATGGTAAAAAATTATGTTGAACTTCTTAAATAAAAAATTATTATAATTATGAATATGAAACGATTTTTAAAAATTAAACTCCCAGAAGTTGTATAATTCAATTTAAAATTAGAATGTAGACATGATGAAAGAACAGTTTTCCGAAGAGAAAATCCTCATAAGTATAGAAAGTTTTAATTTCCAAATTCAACATAAATTTAATTAAAATAACATAAACTAGTTATATTTTAATATATTTGAAACAATTTTAATTGAAAAGTAATTTTAAATATAATTTAATTTTATAAATAATTTAAAGGAAAATGCAGTCTACAATAAAAATTAGTATTTTTCACTGTTCATCAAAAAATTAATCTTTTCAGAAAATTATCAAAATTTACCCAAAGATAATTTTGAATTTTAGATTTATAAAATGAATTTAATTTTTATAAATTAATTTTCCAATATTGGTATAAATTAATTTTAAATTATATACACAAATCACGACTAATCCTCCTTTCAAAAAATATAGTTTTTTAGAAAACATTTCTTTCTCTTTGAAATGGTCTTATTTTATTTCTAATAAATATATTAAAATTTAATATATTTATAAATGTTAAAAAATATAATTTTCATAATTTATTAATTACTATTAATACCCTCAAACTTAAAATCTGGGTTATAATGGTCATGTTTGAATAATAATATTTTAATAGAGTATTGTGTTTCATTTAAACCTGGTGTTGTATACATCACAAGCTATCAATAAGATTAAATTTATTTAAAAAGAAATACATAAAAAATTATTTGGGTGTTATATTATCTTATAATCTCAGTTTTTCATGTCATACATGCTATAAAACATGATGTTCATATATTAAAATCTCAAGGGTATTATATTCTACCCCCTTAAATAAATTATGTCATCGAAATTTAATATTGATATCAGAAATTAAGGATTTGAAAATTGAAAATACCTCTATTGAAAAGCCACATTGTAAAAAGGGTTAATAAAATATACTATTGATAAGAGAAAAAGGTAAGTATAAAGTTCATCTCGAACAACACATAACTAGGTTTCCAAGTAGAAGAACATTAGTGGGAAGTGAATATATGGACATTGAAGAAAAGCGTAAATAATTATAGAGGGTGATATAGACCATTGATCACAATAAAGCGAGTGATAAATCGAAAGTTAAGGACATAAAAAGCATAAATCCATGATGAGTTAAAAGGATATTTGATTCATTGGACATAAATTTGACATGATACCATTTTTGTTTCAAGATCCTCTTTATAAATTTAAGGAGTTATTTAACAATATTTATAGAAAACACCATAAAATATAATTACTTGATATAATTTTAAGTATAATTTCATCCTTTGGATATAATTAATTTATTAATCCAATAGATTAATATCCAAGATGATTTTTAGGCCTAAAACACTAAAAATAACTTTTAATGATTATAAAATCCATTAAAGAGTAACAAGTTATTCCTCCTATATTTAGATATTTTCCAAAACTAAAATGGTTAGTATAAGTTATATAATATAATAAATTAATCTCTAATACCTCAATATTAACTCCCAAAATTAAACTTAATCCATTCCATAAATTCTTAACCCTGATAATAGTTCAAAAACATGTCTTTTCAAATTCAAAGCCCAAATTGTTTGAAGGAATCTCACTAAATCAATATGATATTATCTAGATAATATAAATTGTATCTTAATGTCACATAAAAAATATGTGAATACCTTTATAAACATAAAACATTAATGAAAAACAAACTTGCGTGAAAAAATAAAATCTCATATTGTCAAATATATTCCATAAATCCAAACATGTGGAAAACTAAAAAATAGATAACATATACCATCAAATCACTAAAAAAATTAATGTTAACCAATACTATCCCTTAGAAATACCTTTATCATTATTATCTAAAAATAGAGCACATATTAATGAATATCGTCCCTCAGTCATGTGTTTTCCAAGTAGTTCAAATTTCCAATGAATCAGTTTTCTTGGTCATTGGTACAATTACACATATTCACTCAAATCCTAAAAAATGCATTGTAGTACAATCATTATACATATAAAAATTATTTTAACTATAATATAATTGATAATAATAATAATCATATAACATAGTTATTTAATTAAAATATAATAACATTAGTCATTCCACCTCATCTGTAGTAATAACATAAGTATGACCTTGGCCCCTTAGCTTCTTCTAAGGTATATTCCCTCAATTCTTGGGATATTAGTTTTAATATTATCCTATATCATTATAGTTGAATAAATTAACATAAAATGTTTCTTTATTACACCTTTATTCATGTTATTTATGTAATTTCTACCTAAACATTAAGAAATGTCTCATTTCATTCAAGAAAGTACGAGACTGTTTTTTTCCACAATCACATATGGGAAAACCCTTCCTTCCCTTCTTCCCATTATTTATTTTTTATGTTCTATAATCTTCTTCTCTTTATTCCCTTAAAATCCATAATAATTAGATAATTTTTTAACTCTATTTATAGAACATGAAATAATGTCCTCATATGGGGAGAATTTTTATGATAATAATTTCCTTCAAAACAATGGCTTAATATCAACAAGGAAATGATCATTCTTACTCTTTGGATTATATACATGGATAAAGTTCCCATTCATTACACTATGTTCCATTTCTAAAAAATGGAATACAATATATTAGATAATAAAATTATGTATCATAATGTATAATCCCAAAACTAGTGAAACACTTAACATAAATTGAAAAATTTATGCATGATTAATCTTATAATCATAAGAATAGTTTCTTTTGGAAAATTTCCAAATGATAAAATTATTTCCAAATCCTTAATAATGGTTTTTAAATAAAATATGAATTAAACTAGGAATATATCCTAGTATTTTCAAACCTGGTGTATAATAAGTCTTGTTTTCATGTACTAGGTAACACTCGAGTCAAGATCGACATACCTTTTTAGAGTTATTACACCTAAGTACATATGTTACAGAACCACATCCACTCATATTATCTAAATAAGGATGTATTTATAAGAAAACCACAAAATATAAACCTTAGTAAAACTTTAGGATGTTATCAGATATTTATTATTATCCTTAAAGTTAGTAATAGGGTTATATTCCCTAATATATGTTTTCTAAAATCATATTCCCAAGGTTTCTACTAAACATTCTCTGATACCAAATATAAATACCTCGACCCCAGTAGCCTGGATCTAGTTTTTACTTTATTATATTGGAATAAGATATAAGGAATCACATCCCTAAGGAAAAAATATTTTATTAGTCCAGGTAAACAAGATATATACTATAAATTCACTTTATAATTGAAAACATAAAATACAAAGAGTTTAATTTGAGAACACCATTATTACTCATAGAATATCCCTACATATCAATCTCAAAAAACATCCTAGTATCCTAGAAAAAAACATAATAATTGGATGATATTAGATTCTTATTAAGGTTAAGTGTACAACAAAATATATCATGAATAAAAAAGTCAATATGATATGGTAAATAATTTAAACACATACCATTTAATTAATAAACTGAGCATAATATAGAATAAATAAATTGTGATAAAATAAATCCATATAAATAATAACATGGAATTGAAACTTATACATGGATATTATAAATAATCTAATAATAACATGTACATGAATAAATGACCACAAAATGAGGTAATTCATAATTCTAGATATTTGAAACATACTATCAAGACATTTCATAAGAAAGTTTAAATGTGTGGGTAGAAACTTGTATAATTTGGCCAACTAATTTGTCTCATGAGAGCTGTTGATGCATAAAGGGGTATCTGTAACCAAGACACACCCATAACTTACTAAGTCTAATTAATTCATCATATGAAAGTGGTTAAACATAATCAACATAAACATTTTCATTGAAAAATTTACACACAAAATGTTAATACATACCCTAATTAAATAAATATAATCATAAACCATCTAGAGTTATATGATGAATGGTAATAAAATTATAAAACCTCGGTAAAACTGATCATAATATATCCAAATAGGAATAAAGATGATATTAATACAACATATCCCTAATGGATCATAAGTAAAATAGAGGGTTTATGTAATTTATGAATATAAATACCATAAAAATATCACTAAAAACATTTTTAAAGAAAATAACCTTTTCTCTTTGAAAATATTTTTAAAAAATATTTTTAAAAAATATTTTGAAAATACTTTTCTTTGAAAATATACTTTTAAAACTTATAAAATAATATTTAAAACATTGAGAAGTCATCACTCTAGAAAATTATGTTTTGTTGTACATGTTAAAACAAAGATTCCTTTTACATTTTTTGTAAATTACAAACATGATTTGATTTGAAAATGACATGAATATTCATATCAAAACATTTTATAAAAAGTAAAAATGGGTAAATATTTCTTTAATATATCATTTTTAATAGTTTAAAATCATTTTTTGAAAACATGTATTTCAATGGAAAAATATTTTTGACTGAAGAGAAAAATAATGTCAGATTTTGTTAAAAACATTTAATCAATAATTTTAAGTACCAAAGTGTGGTAAAATGGTAATAGTAATTTAGAAAGTTAATTAATAAAAAAATTAAATTAAAATGTATTTATTTTAAGATATAAATATCAAATAATTCCTTAATGGGAGACTTCAACAAAAAAAATCCTTGATAATTATGAGATTGTGAATTAAACCCTTACCACTTTTGTAACTTTTCAATCATAAGCCCCATGAATGAAATAAATTTTATTGAAACTTTAAATACCATTAATATAAATAGTTTCATGACATAATATATCACAAGGGTTGGTATATTAAATCCATAATTATATCCATCTTTTAAAGGTGGTGATGGAAAATAGATTAATATAAATAGTTTCATGGCATATTGTTTCCATTTTTTGGATGGATGTAATAAAGGGAAAATATATATTAATTTATATTTAAATAATAATAATTATTTCACATATATCATAAATATTATTCAAATACATCCTTATTATCATCCATGTAAAAATAAAATAAAAAACACTTTACATCGCTATGTGGAGGCGGTAGTCTACATGTACACATGAGTGATGTTATTATTTTCCAATGGATTAGAAGGTAAGAAGTTAGATGTGATATTATATTTCTAGAAATATTTTTAGATAATAAATGTAACATATATTCATTAAATTTAACCTTACTACCTTTTATTTAAATCATAATTGAAAAATGAATCGCATCGCTTTGTGGGGAGGTAGTCCACCGTACACACAAGCTATGTTATACTATCCTCTAAAAAATAAAAATTTAGAAGAAATATATGATATAATAATTAACTAATTATAATAATTTCATAAATATCATTAAAATATATTAAATTCATAATTATATCAATCTTTTAAAGGTGGTGATGGAAAATAAATTACATCGGTTCACGAGATGGTAATTCATTTTACACACGACCGACAGTTTTGTTTCCCATTTGATGGAAGTGGAGATTTATTTGGGTTATGTAATTAACATAATAACATATAATTATATATAATATATTATTTTTATTATATTATAATAGTTTAATAAGGTTTTAAATAGGTGGAATAATAAATAAAACAAATACACTTGTTTAATAATTTTATCTCTTATTCGAAGAGACTCTTTAGGATTAAACCTAAATACTTTTTAGGAGGTATAAAAAATAAAAATAATGCCTCTATTATATAGTTATGGAAGTAAGGAAGGGATATTGGTAGATATATTATGAACCAAAGGGGTTTGGAAGTATGAAAAGGGGAGGAGAGCGGGCGACCTTTCATAAGTGGCGGAGGGGAAACATATAGAATTTTTGAAAAGATAAAGTGATACCCACATTTTTATCAAGCAAAAATCCTAAAAAACGGGTAATTATAAAAAATTATAGATTATAGGGTATAAATATTTCTACAAAGTGAGTGTAAGGTCATTTTAACCCATACATTCTTATCTTAACCCCCCTCGGTAAACCCATTTTTACCGCAACTATGGTAATTAAATTTTTTACCTATTTCACTATTAATTATGGAAAAAATAAGTTAAAATTATTAGATAATATAAATTATTATAATTATAAATACTAAATCTATTTTTCCAAATTAAACTCAAATAATTGGAAGAATTCAATTTAAAATTATACCACAGATGGGACAAAAGAGCAGTTTTTCAAAGAGAAAATTATCATAAGTATAGAGTTTTTTAATATCAAAATTCAATATTAAATCGATTAAATTAAGATAAATTAGTTATATATTAATATAATTTAACTAATTTAACTTTAAAACGTATTTAAAATGTAATTTAAGTTTATAAATAATTTTAAAAGGAAGTTTTCAATAAAAATCATTATTTTTCACTATTCATCAAAAAATTAATCATCTTAGAAAATTATCAAAAAATTACCCAAATATAATCTAAAAGTGTATATTTTGAAAATTGATTTTATTTTTGAAAATAATATTTTTAGAAGTGGTATATATTAATTTTAAATTATGCACTCAAAGCGCAACTAGTTTTCCTTTTAGAAGAATATCGTTTTTTAGAAAAAATTAATTTCTCTTTAAAATGATTATTATTTTATTTATAATTAATATATAACCATTGAATTTATTTTATACATGTTTAAACCATATAATTTTCAAAATTTAGTTATTAAAATTAATACCTACCAACTTAAAGGCAAGGTTATAATGGTCAGGTTTATATAATAATTTTTTAATTGGGTATCACGTTTTGTTTAAACACATCATTGTATGCATGAAAAGTTATTAAAGAGATTGAATTTAATTAAAATTAAATATATCTTAAATTATTATGGTGTTATATTCTCTTCTAACCATGGTTTTCTATGTCATTCACGCTACCGAACTTAATGTTCCTCAATTAAAATTGTATGGTGTTACAAATGTGATGAGGAATAGGTATCCTAATTTTTTTTGATAGAGTAACAGAATTTATAGGAAAAATTATTATAACGTGGTAGAAAATAAAACCCCAATATTTTATAATATATATTTTATCTTTAATAAATTTCAAGTGTTCGATATCTTTCATTACACGTAATAACGAGCTTATATGAACAATATTATATTTTCTTTTTAAAAGTGACCATTATAACCTTGATATTAAATTGGAAGGTATGAGTAGGAGTATCTAAATTGAAAAATAAAATTATCAAATAATTTAATTAATAGAAAATTTATGGTTCAAATTTAGGAAATAAGTACTCAAATATTAGTAATAAGAATATAATTATACATGACCTAATTTTTCAAGAATTGTACTTATACATATTATTTATTTTAATCTAAAGATAATATATTGATCACTATTAATAAATTATAAAAACTATTTATAATTTATGTAACCAAAATTAATAATAATTTATACATTTATTAATAATTTTGTATAAATAAAGATACAAGCATTTGAAGGTAAACAAAGATATTTTTTTAAAAATAGTTTTTATTGTGCACAATGTATTTTATCATAATAAATTTAATTAATAACTACCTATTAATTATTTTTATTAAATTTTTAGCTAAAATATTTAATAAAATATATTAAAATTCATTTAAAATAATTTTACTAGGAAAGGAATGAAAATAAATTTAGTTTTATGCTTAAAAATGCATTTATCTAAAAATGATTTTTGTTCCATTTTTCATGATTATTTTAAAATGAATTTTTATCGCTCATAGAAATTGAATATGGTAAAATGGTATCCATATTTTAAATCAACTTTTCTAAAATTTTTAATAAACTAAATTTTATTTTCGTTCATTATGAATAGTAATCACAATAAAAGTTGTTGACCATAGTAAAGGGTAAATCCATTTAATTAAGGTTAAAACTATTTGATAAGGCCATATAATTTCATATTAAATATTATTGTATAATATTATTTCTAACTATTTCACCTCAAATTAAAAAATTTATTGATTTAGTTCTACTTTAACTTGAGTAAAATATATATTATATAATAATGTTACACGTTTTTATAAGTTTTCCACCCACCTCACTTATAAAATAGTACCACTTATCTTGACTTATTAAAAAACATAGATCACTATAACTCATCCAATAAAATCCCATATACATTCATATCTTTCGTATCCACATACTAGAGATTATTTTCTTCTACTAATACCAAAATAATAAGTCTCAAGGTCTAATAAAAAGAAGGTTTCCCAAAGAAATTGTAATTGTCTTTACTGATCTATTTTGAGTTTCTTTCTTACTTAACCACGTCCAAATAATTTATAATCATATTAAAATGATTAAATATATATATTTACCATAATTAAATATTTTTATGTTAATATTAAATCTATTTTCTTTCTCCTTTATATCTAATGTAAAATAAAAACAATGCCCATGCATATGTATGAACTACAGTCTCCATGAAGTGATGTATTTTATTTTTAATCATCAAATCTCATAGATGGTTATGTAGATGGATTTAATGGATATATATTTGTTTTATAACATAATTATTATTCTTTAGAGGTAAATTATTATCTACCTTCTTACCCTCCCATCCATTGGAAAATGATAACGTTGCTCGTGTATATGTGTGGACTACCACATCCCTGAAGCAATGTGATTATTTTTTAATTTCTGATTAACATGGATATTAATAAGGATATTTTTAATGAATATATATTATATATATGATATTATAATGTTTTTATAATATAAATTATTGTTTACCTTTCTTTATTTCTATTCTCTAGAAAATGAAAACATCACTCATGCAGACGTACATGCTACTATCTCTATGAAGTGATTCAATTCACGTTTCATCAGAACATTATATGAATGTTTATAAAAGTAAATATAATGAATAAATATGATATTTATTACATTATTAATATTTTTAAGATGATTAACCCCCAACCAAGGTGTAGGGAAAATAACCATTGAACTGAAACATGCCTAAGAAATGAAACATTTTACACCAAAATATTGATTTTAATGAATAATTTTTAATTAATGTGTAACTAGAAATTATAATGTAATTATATATTGTATTATAATTATGAATATGGTTATGTTATATATTTATAATAAATTTAAATTTATTATACTGGTGGTTAAGAGTGTGTACGAAGAAATTCAAGACCTGAGGTAAGGGTGTAAGTTACAATCTCATTTATTTTTGTGATTATAAATTTCAAATACACAATGAGGGAAATTATGTAATCCTTTTATTAAAAAAATATTTCCTTCTCCTCTAGTTATATTTTTGTCTTTCATGTTTTCCTTTAATTATGCTCTCTTTGGTATATAAAACAATTCAGATAACATTTTAAGAAAAAATGACCTTATTCACTATTTTCAGTGAGACATATTTCTATTCTGTATCCATTTTATTGAAATGGTTTTATGTATGTTTTTATAAATAATTAAATGTTTAAAAAAATATCATTTTCACTAACTTTGAATTTCTTTACAAAATATTAAAAGGACTCTTTTCAAATGTTTTTTATATGACTCACTTTTGACTGATTATAGAAGTATGAAAAGAATATTTCATTTTAACATATACAGATGAAAACATTTTCCCACCATCGTGTATTTCCTTCATCACAAAGCTAAATTTGAAAGTTTAAAAAGTTTTATAAAGAAAATCCTATTCTCATTTTTTGGGGAATTTTAGTTTTTAAATGTTATTAAAAGAAAAGGGATATTTTCTCTTAATTTTCAAAACGCATTTTTAATGATTTTATAAAATTTTATTTTCATATACATCAACATTATTTAAGTAATATTATAATTAAATAGGTATATTCTAATATGAAACCATAAAATTTATCTCTATCGATGAATTATTATGATGATTTCATGAAACCCATTTCAATATTATGTGTTAATTATGCTATGATGAAATAATGAATGATTTTATGATATTGGGGCACACATATGTATGATTTTCATTATATAAATGGTGGGCCCAATATTAAATATCACTCTAATTAATTGGGAAAATATTTATATCTTATGAGATAATATTAATGTGTATTTGGAGTAAACCCCTTCTAATATTAAAGAGTGGTTATGAAGTAAAATAAATCCATTATGGGACTTTTTACACTATGTGAAGATGGCTATGGTAGTGGTCCTTAACTAATAAAATGATTTTATTTTCTTATGATTGTTACACACACTAATTTTATATGTTCTTATGATTATAATATTTTTTAATGGTCCACGATTTATTATGATAATGTTTTATAAAATTACTCATGATTTTTAATATATAACTGACTAGGTATTAATTTTTTTAGTTAGAATAATGATCTCTTAACCTATTTCTTATATTATTCTCACTTGTTTTATTCAATTTATGACTCTTATGTTTACTCGTACTGATCATTTGAGGTATCCCTTTCTTATGTTTCCATTTTCCCCAGTTATAAAGATGTATTTTATGTAGGATATGTTTAAGAAGGGTACTATGAGAGAATAAATTTGTGGAATATTTTTAATATCTTTAATGAAATAAGATAATTATTTATCTAGTATCCAAAGAAAATAAATCATTATATATTTAGGGTGTGAATTATTTTTTAATAGATTATGTTTTTATATAAAATTAGGAAATATGTATGTATGTTTTTATTGGTTTGCCTCATTAGTGGCTCGATAATAAGAAATAAAGAAACTCTCTTAGTATAGATGAATCATATTATATTTTAGTTATAAAATATTATACACAACTTGCATGTATGGAACAAAAACATAAGGATCTTGGATAGGAGGTTTAGTTTCTCGTGGTACTCCATTGTGGCAACAAAAGTACAATAAATCCAACTAAGAATATGGTATAGAATTCATAAACAAATCACATAAAGATACATTATCATTTCATTTAAAAAAAAGTTTGAGTAAGGTATGATCTAGATGGATCATGTGGGAAAAAACCAATAATTAGTGAATATCTTTACTAAACTATTGGATACACTGTAATTTGAAATACATTGGTTGAACCATATAGTTTAACTTCCTCCCTTAGCTTAAATAGGTTTTAAATAACCCTCTCCCCATTATATATAATTCCTTATCTAGAATTTTTTTTTGGTAGAGTTATATCTTGTATTTGGTGTACAAGACTGGGGGATATTATCCTAGTGGAATTGAAGGTAGTGGGGAGGATAATTTGGAATGATGGATAACAATATATAAGTTTAAAATTTTATATTTTTATTACAATTATATTTAAATCACATAATATTATATAATTTCTTAATTATTCTTCACTTAGTAAACTTATATAAAGACCTCTTGATCAAATTTGAAACTAGTGGACTCCTTGGAATTTTATTTTCAAAAGCGGATAGAGCTTAAAAAGATTAGAGAAGGAAAACTATAGGGGGATATTGTATATAATTTAATATGGATAATTGAAAGCAAAATCTATAGGGGGATAATTTTGTAACCTTTGGGTTGTAATATTGGATTTTATTCCAATTGAGAGTTGATTGGAAGTACATGTGAATAGGCTTTGAGTGGGTAAAAATGATCGGTGAATAAATCTATAGATTCAAGATATAACAGGCCATCATGTGACTATAATATGTATCATGCCTAAATGAGTTGAATAAATTATAGTCCTTTTAATAAGGTTTATTCATTATATGATCTCATGTGTCTCTTCTCAAATGGGTATTAATGTAAAATAATTTTATCATAAGATTTATGTATACCGTGACACCCTAGGTTATTCTATAATAGGTGTTTAGAAGATCCATTAGAGACTCCATAAGAGTCATTTATGGAAGAGGAATCATTTCATGAGAAGGATGGTTAAACTATGAATGGTGTATTAGTTGGAAAGTTGGAAAAGTACCTAATTTGTAAGATATTTAATTAGGGGATATAAATAATGTGTAAAATATCTGTCTTTTAAAAAATTCAATGAAAAGAAGTGGATGCACCATGAAAACTGATGAATCCCTATGAAGAAGGAATGCACTAAAATAATAGTAAAGTCCTGCATCATAAGTTTCCTCAAGGGGAAATCATAAGGTTCCCCAAATTCACCTCGTAAGGTTTCATACAACATTATTTTGAGGAAACCTTTTCATTTTGAAAAGGGTTTAGTCATGATGTAATGGGTCTGAGGTTGATTTTGGTGGTTATATAATGGAAAGGCTCATGCCACAAGTGGAGAGTTAAGCTATAATATGATCTAGGTGGATTTAAGTAATTCTATCTATATTTATATTCACACCATGAATAATATGGTCGTGTCATGATTAGTTTCAGAATAAAATGGATTGTGAAATCTACAATGTAATCATTAAAGAGTAAAATATAATATCTGGAGAAGATTTTGTGGGTCTAGTTTTTAGCTAGACATTATTACATAATAAATTCATTCATTACATTAAGGTTCTTATTGAGTTAGTATTTCTAATTTAGGAAACTAAGTACACACTGTGAAAGATGATTTCATGACGTGACTTAGATGTTTCCAAATTCGTTGAAATATAAATTGAAAAATGAAAATTAATGAGGAAACTCTCTTAAAATAATATGATTAGGGGTGATACTATGAAGATATTGTATTTACATATAGTATGTCTTCCAAGGAGTTTAATAGACCTAAGAATGAGAGAGAATTCATGAATATATCACTTGTGAGATATGTCCCTCGTATAACAAGAAAAAATAGAGTTAAAAGAAGGATTAAAAAAAAGAGTGTAAAAGAGAATTCCATTAAAGATAAAAAAATGTGTTAGAGATCATTGAAACACTCTTTTTGGTAAGGTGTTATTCACAATTTTAAAAAATTATTGGAAGCAACTATCATACTTCATATTTTTTGTATTCCTTATCTCATAGTAGTGAAAAAGAATATAAGTAGAGGGAGTGCCCCTGCATCGACAGTGAATCCTTCTAAAACATTTTTAACACTCAAAGTGTGTAGTGTTAATCTTTGGTATTCTATAAAACCATTGATGCATGATCCTTGTAGTATCCCTTTTTAGGGAACCAAGTAAAATATATATTTCATTACTTTATTTTTTTACAAGTGAATATTGTGTATGTGAAGAATGATAAACATTCATTGTTCTTATTAACATGAGAACAAGATCCAATAAAAAATAAAATAAAAATATAACATAGCAATTCACACCCTCTTAAAGTGTATTGGTGTTGTGGATGAAACATAGATCTTCTTCCTCATAATGTGATATATTTTATCTTACCATGAACTCGCTATTTGTATCTTACTTATCCCTAGAATCCATCCCTTTCATCAACCTCTCTTTGGGATATGTTCTTTATTGAGTCTCAATAGATCTTTAATCTTCTCATAGCTCTCTCCCATAGTTTTTTTGCACTTAATATATGAATTCATATACCCCTCTCAGTTCCAATTATATAAACTAATAAAAAATCAAATCTAAAAAAACAAATAAACTGAATTAGAATAAAATAAAATAATTGATTTAATATAAATACACCAAATAGATTGTGTAGTGAAATTAAATTAAATTAAATAATTAATTACTAGTAGATCATATGTGTATGATTCAATATAATAGAAAATAAAAAGTTTTTAGTAACAAAAAATGTTTTTTTGGTCCCTTTAAAGAAAAATCCAATAGGGAATTCAACAAACCCCTTTCCATCAGAAATATATTCAATTATTTTCCATTTTTATGATGTGGGAAATGTTCTGTGTAATCCCCCATAAAAATTTTCATTTAAAAAAAATATACATCAAAATAAAATACCAACAAATGATATCAGCACTATTCTATGATAGAAATATTAACCATGGTTCAAAACATAATAATTTGTTATATCAAAAAATTATAATTACTATAAAGTTATCATAAAAACATAAAACATGTGCTATAAGTTTCATAAAATATGTTTTAACAACCCACATGACACACTCCAAAATAAAGATATAATATTTTTAAATACCAAAAATATACCTCACACCTTTCTCACAAAATATTCCTTCACATGTACATAATTTAGTGCATTTTTACATTTATAAATAATGCTGGAATCAATAAATTCATTTAGTACATGGATTTTCCACTAGGTCCTTCCTTAGTCAATATATCATGAGAATTATCTCAGGTGTTTATTTTATCCACTAATATTATTATACTTTTAGTTGTAACTCTAGTGAATGTAATGTCAAATATATATTCTGTAACATATCATGATATAATTGAATTTTGGGAAAGTTATGAACACACTGGTTGTCCCCAAAAATAGTAATTTCAGAATTAGACAACCCCAGTTCTCTCACTAATCCTTTAAACCATAAATCCTATTCAATTATTTCCATCGAAGCAATATATTCTATTTTTGTGGATAAGGCCACAATAGATCACATATTTTATTTTCATGTTTTTGGTTCTTTATATTTTATATAAGAGTTATGAAAATCATGTCATGTAATTAATATATGTGTAAAATATGCATATATTATAGAGAAAGACATGTGACATAACATCATTACTAGTGGATGGATTAGGCATGGAATTTTTTCTGATAGAGCATCATGTAAGGTGTAATATTTAAAAATAGAGAAGGTTTTTCATTATTCTAGAGTCAAATTTAATAAATCACATAGATCAATAGGTGATGGAGCATCATGTTATAATCAAAATGTTAACCACATGAGATTCTGATATACGTAAATGTGAGGTTGTGTTTATCTGTATAAAAGTTACTTAATTAAAGTTACCCAAGCAATATTTGGCACGTGTGTTTGGTTTGTGTTTTAATATTTATTAAAGTATCTTTTGAAAATGTGTTTTATTAAATTAGTGACTATGGGTGATTTGTTTTATTTAGTGGGGATTTATGTAATTGATAAGGTAAGGGTCACTTGGTATTGATCCATTGGTCCTGTAGACTTTATCTCTTAGAGTCCACACTATGTGAATATACATAATGTAACTAGGGAAGTGGAGAACTCAACATTTTATAGTATAGATATTTATTCTATTGTGTAATAGTATATTTTTTATTTCCATACTCTTTGAGTGTTTTATTTTGTTTTCACTCCTTATGTGTTATATTTTCCTTTTGTTTTTTCTATTACCTCCTTTGTGGTTATACATCACGATTGATTTTAATCTTGGTATAAAAGCCATGGTTTAAATGTAAACCCCATTATTTCTCAATGAAGGAATATACACTTTATTAACATATGATATATCTACTATTGGTTGATAAAAATTATTATTTTTGGTTTCCTAATTCTAAGGATTCCACATCCAAAATCTTAAGACTATAAAGATTTTTGGTTAGGTTTCTATTGTGGGTTCTCATTGAGTGGTGTTAGTTGTGTTTCTTGGTTTTAATTAGAGGGTTATTGTCATTATTTACATCTGTGAAGGTGATTAGTAGAGCTATAGGTACCAAATACTTATCCCTTTCTTGAGTTTTATTCCTATAGTAGATAAAGTTTTATAAATTTATATTAGATATTACCTAATGTAGTGAATAATTTCTCCAAGAAATGTTATTCTAGTGGGATAAACAGCTATGAAATTTCCTTAAAGAAGAATTTTCCTTCATAGTTAAGTACTATTCATTAGCCTTTGGGTGACCCTTTATCAACCACTTATACTTTTTAACAAAAGTGATATTATTGGTGTTTAAATGGTGTGTTGTCTCCATAGATATAAGTAACTTTTTCTTGTTTTATAGAAGTTCACTACTTCTCTACTAACTATTCCTCTATTTATTATTTTTCCAAAAAGTCATCTATAAATTACACTTTGGATCATTTTATCAGTTTATTGTATATAAATACCTATACTATACTTACATTCATTATTTTTTTGGCTAGGAGATCATGGGAAAGAAATGATTTGGAAAAGAAACAATAATTGAGACATATAAACACTTATCTCCTAATTCTTCTTATTCAGATACCATTCAATAATCTCAATATACATTAATGTGATAATTTACGGATAAAAATTAATGATTATAGATTATTTTGAAACATTATCCATATGATTTAACTTAGATTCATGAATTTATGCATATAAGGAAAATATTATAGGAAGAACTTTAATTCCATTGAAGACATCTAAAAAAAGACAGGCCATGCTTTTCCCAACCATGGAAAAATGATAAAGTTTGTGTCTCACATATGAGATCATATTAAAATATATTTTCCTTTAAATAGGATACTCTTATTATAGTCATGAATTTCATTAATACTAGAGATGTATCATCAGTCACTAAGTTGAAAATTCTCCCTAAAACTCTTCAGGATTCATTTTATAGACCATTTTTAGTTTCAAATGGGGACATATTTTTTTATATAAATCTTTAGAAAACCTATCCTTATTCAACTTTTTATCTGGATATGTAATCAAGAAACACATCGATGGTTCTATCTTTATAGATAAAAATATTCTTATTGGGTTTGATATCATTCATTCTATAAAGAGGTTCTCATGGAATAATAAAGGACTTAGGTATAGAAATCATATCTTTCGTCATACAAGAGTTTTAAATCTATATCTGATTAATGTTTTGGGATCCATTAAAAGAGATATTATTAGACCATATTTTACTGGATTACATAAAAACTTCCTTAATAATTATGACCATCCTTTAAGGAAAAGTCTTTATTTATTTTTCACACATACTTTTAAAATGAATGAATATGTTAATAAAAAAGTTCATGTCATTAATTTTTGAATCATGATATATTCCAAAATTCACTCAAAGTTGTTTTTGAGATTCCATAGAAAGGTCCCATTTATGATAAAAAATATCAATGGTCTTCACAAAATTTTATATTAATAATAAATCAGAAAAAATAAGATCAAAACTAAGACTTGTGATAAATTATCAAACTATTATTTTCTTAAGGATGAAAATAATCCTCTAATAAAGAGGGAAAGTTTTTTTATAATCTATCCTAATATTAAATATTTTCAAAATTTTATTGAAAGGTGGGTTTTTTCGAAACTTGGAATCAAAAGAGAATATAAAAACAAAACACCATTTTGTATTCTAGGTCATCATTTTCATTGGAATTCTATACCATTTGGCCTTAAATTTACAACTTCATTATTTATGATTGATATTTAAAGGATCTTTGAGCTAATAATAAGAAATTATTTGGTATATATTGATGATATACTTGTTATATCTTCAAATATATTCTCCCAAACTATTTTTTATCAAAGATATATAAAATAATACCAGAATTTAAGGTCATGTTCTTAGAGAAAAAGTTGTTTATTAGACTAATATAGATTGATTTTATTGGTATTCATATCTCACATTGTCATTACCAATTTCAAAAATATATTACAATACAAATTAATAATTTATCAAATAAATAATTATAATTCAAGAAAATTTAATAATTATAAGGAATTATAAATTAAATAGACGACTTCATACATGATCTTGAAAAACATTGTATCATTTTATCTGCATAATTGTGAAACAATGATACTCCTTAGAATATAATGTTTTAAAAATTTTAAATTATTGAAAAATATTTCAAAGAATTTACCCCCTTTTAAGATTCCATGATCAAGTTGGAAAATCCTTCAAATTGATGTATGTGAATTATATTGGAGAGAAGTCATTCTAGAAGAATATAAACAAGGTAAAATTAATATCTATGGATATAATAGTGGAGACTTTAAAGATGGATAATTACATTCTCAATCAATATATAATAATATTTTAATAGTTAAAATGGGAATGTCAAATTTATAAATTCATCTCATTAGGTAATATTTTCTAATTGAAATATATATGCCTTTTTTCCAAGAATACTTCAGTGTAAATAAAAAGTAGTGCTATAACTAAAACTCATTGGATGCTCAAACCAGTTTTACAAACTAAAATTTGAAACTAGATATATCAAAAGAAAAACTAGTTTCTTATATGATTTTCTATCAATAACTCAAAGTATCATCACAATAACATTTATAATGGTTTATAATTTTGAACCACTATTATTATTGCACTCTAACCTGGTTAATATCCTATATTATTTTCATATTATTCAAGATACCCATAATATTATGGTTTTTTAGAAAATATACATTAAGAAATATTTTCTCAAAGATGGACCACTTATCGGATTTACATTTCACATAGTTAATCATTTTTCTAAAAATTATATGACATCATTTAGATTACTTATTCAACTTTCAAAGGGAAGCATTCCTTATCTTTTGATATTTATCAAATATCTATATGATTAGGATCATTATAGAATGAGTTCCATTACTTCAATACATTTTAAATTTCCAACTCAGCTAGATGTGTAAAAGATATCCAAAGTTAAAAAAATGGTTAAATCTCTTCAAGAAAATAGAATAACATCAGTAAGAAATATGACACATTATTTATCTTTTAAAGGTAACAAGAATCAATTTTTCATAATTATCTTCTTGAATGATATTTAATATAAATTTTATGACTGTGAAACCATTTTTGTAATAAGAATATATCTTTCTTCTATTTATTATTTTTTCATGCATGATCATGAAGAAAAACTATGTATTTCAGAGAAAGAGTTAACATGTAAACTATTAATCACATAATTCCAATTGAAATACCATACTAACATCTTCATATTAGTGAAGAAACAAGGAATTATCTAGTTACTTATTCTTAATATTATACCCATGACATTAAAATGTGTATCAGAAAATTTTAATCTAGTGGTAAAAACCTCTTGCTCAAAAACATTATCTCAAGGAACATTTCTAGAGTTGTTCATTAGATTATTAATATTTTTTTATAAAGATTAGAATTTTTTATTAGGTGGATTATTTCATGTATGTATAACAAATTTTTTGGTCAAGGGTAAGAGTTATGAGGACCATGCTATATAAATAATATATATGTGATAGACAACTACTTTTCTAGAGGAAGACATGTTTTGGAATATATTTTCTGGTGGATGAACCAAGCATGGAATATTTTCTATTAGATAACCATATAAAGTATCATTTTTAAAAATATCGGTGTTAAATAATCATGTTAGATTAATATTTAATAAATAATATTCACTAATAGGCAGTAGAGTATAATTTTAAGTTAGGATCACATAAGATTCTTCATTTTGTAAAGTTGTGGTTGTTCTTATCTTTATAAAAGTAGCTTTAGTAATGAAAATTGGGTCATCATCAAGAAATGGGTATAAAGTATGGTTTAATATTTATTAAATAATCTTTTGAAAAGTTTAATTATTAAATTAGTGTCTATAAGTGGTTGATTTATATAATGTGGATCTTTATAATTGATAATGTAAGAGACACTTTGAACTTGGTCATTGGTTTTATAGGAATATATTATCTCATAGAGTATTCCCTGTGTGGTTATATATAGTCTAAATTGGGAATAGGATAACGGAAATTTTTTTGGACAGGGATATTTATACCATTATTAATTAATATTTAACTATTTTAATACTCTATGAGTGTTCTACTATGTTATTCACCCCTTATGTGTTATATTTTTCTTCTATTTGTTCTATAACCTATTTTATGGTTGTAACTCTTATGTGTTGGAAATACAAACCTAGATTCAATGTTCCTAGTTTCTATGATTGTTGAATAGTAAAAATCAATGTAATCATAGAAATTTACATTAAAACATTTACCATAATGAAAATATATCTTTGAATTCCATAGCACATATATTATTGGTCACTTAAATTTATAAAAATGAGTAGGGGTGCTTAATGGGATGGATTGAGGAAGATTGGGCCAATTCAGTATAGACTGGGCCTAAAAATCACTGGTCTGTTTAGGCCTATATTTAATATGTTCTCAAAAAATCAAGTCCTGTATGGTTTTTATTTTAATTGGACCAGTTAAATTTAAAATTATGATTAATTTTTTTTAAAAAAATATGAAAAACAATTATTATTAAGAATTATTAATTATTAAAAATATTGTAGCTATCACATCAATTATAATTTATAAAAATATTCATCGAAAATATAAAAAATATATTATTTTTCATAAAAAAATCTATATTAAATTTAAATAAAAAATAGAAAAAAAGTTATTCTTGGTCTATGGGATAACCCATATATTGAGACCCATTCACATATGGGACACATTTTTCTAGTCTATCCTAACCCTTAAATATGGGTTGGTAGTCCTTGATCATGGGATCGTGGCCCATTAAGAATTGCTACTAGTGATACTTTCTAGGGTCTTTCATGAACCCCCATTGGAGACCCCATTCAAGATCTAACACACTGGGTGGTGGGGTTAGTGTGAACATTTTTACCTCTCATATTTTACAAACACATCTATTTAATCTTTGTTTGTTTATTAGATAAAGTGACTAGTATTGTTTTTATATTCATTTACATGTGAGATAATGAACAAAAGAAAAAAAGGACATAAGAATTTACAATGTTTTCCATTAAGTTTGAATGAAAATGTTTTTGATATGATCTTAAATAATACATGAATACATTTTTTTCTAGATTCATTATCTGAATAGAAATGACCGTAGTTTATCCTTGAACTCAATACAATGAAAATATCCCATCTTTATGAATACTCTCTCACTTTTATAATAATGTATATTCAATTTCCCAAAAAAATTAATCTAAAATTATTTTTTTACCACCAATAATTGTAAATGAACCTTAAAAATCGATAGATCTTTATGGAAGAACATAAAAAATCACCAATATTGATAAATTATGAAATTTATCTATCTTCTTTATTTATTTTATAAAAATCAATGAATAAATTCTCAATATGGATATAAGAATTTCATGGAGATATCAACTTGTTATTAATCTTCTTCTTCACTCATTACTTCTCATAGCACACATCAGATCAATTTTTCTTCATCTCCTTCTACTAATTCTTTCTCTCTCTATCTCTGATTTTTGGAACCAAGGCCATCTAAAGATGGAGAATATTGGGAACCAAGATAATAGTGTATATAATGTTATAAAGGAAGTGTATATTGTTAAAGTGTGACTAGTATTAATTGTGTTTATTGTAAATACATCTCAATTGATGAGTTACATCACTTGAATGACTTGGGTGAGGGTTGAATGAAATTTAGGGAAAATGTTTATGACGAAAAAATATCATACCATATTGTATAAAATTATTCCATAATATTTATTTGATAATTTATGGGGATTATGGGCTAAATATTGTTCCATGGTATCATATTATCATTCCATATGTTGTGACATATATTATTGAAAGGAGAATAAGTGTCTAGTGATAGAGTTTATGGATTGAGGATCATACCATAATTTTATATCGCAATAAAGATGGATTTTTGTTTAGAAAAAAAATAATGTTGTAGACTAACAATGTTACACTATGATATATAATGAGGTGGAATGTTAGTTCAGGTCTGGTCATTATAAAAAATGTTCATAACTCAATGGTAATAAAAAAAAGTAAAATTGGTTCTATTTATGGCCTATTACTAAGAGGATACACCATAATCAAGTGTTGAAATATATTAAAAATTTGGGGATTTTATAATAATAATGAGTGTCACGTCATAATGTGTTTGTCATGGAAATATCTATGGATATCAAAAAAGAGATTTTCAGTATCTAAAATTAATATTAGACCATTATTTTTAGAGTAAACAATGATGAAATAAAATTACCACACAATATAAGGAATCATTCCATGATTTTGAAGATTACATATAAATATTAGAATTTAAATTTAGAGATATTATATCAGAATATGGGAGATTTAATTTGATTATGATGGATGATTTTTAAGATCAATTGTCATGTGATATCTATCATTAAGTAAAGAAAATTTTTATATAATAAAATTAAATAAATTAAAAGATAAATACTAGTGGAATTGAAGATGTGGTGTATGTTTTTGAAAGTATTGAACATTATATATATATGTAGATGATTCTTGGAGAGTTTGATCTAATGCTAGAGTGATAAAAAACACCCTTTCTATCACGGTGTTATGAATTTTCTTGGTATTATTTGTGAGTGATATATGTGTCAGCTATTCTTGAATCACTGAATTAAAGTGGTGTAAAAATAGTTATAATAAGGAAATGGACATTGGTCTAACTATAAGTCTTACCTAAATCTTATAATCACATACAATTCATATTGGGTTTTTTTTATATCAACACATCACCACATGTATGGTCCTTATATATAATGTTTTTTGGAAAATAAAGTAAAATTAACATTTTATAACATTTTATTTTTTATATTTGAATGTTTTAGTTATGTGATTGGTTTTGAAAAGTTCAAATTGTTCTTCCCAACATGGGAACTATTTATATTTGAGGTTGAGAATAAAAACAGATACCATAATTCCCCCTTCACATGGGGTATCCTTGGGATTATGGTTACGAAAATTGGTATCCGATTTTAAAGGTTAAATATTGGTGAATATATCATAAGTTTGTTATTGATATAGTGAATGTTATTTATATGAATATATTTCCCCTATTAGATAGGTAAAATTGTTAGATTTTTAAAAATCTAAGTGAGATCACATCTACAGCCTCTTATACTAAATGTTTTCTCCACTATTATATATGGAATTCAAGCGATTGATCATACTGATATTTCCTTGAATGATATGGAAAATAATATACTCAATTTTTATGATAAAGTAAAAAATGACTTATCTAGAGTGTTTTACCAAATACATATAAATGTGATGTGATTTAAATCTTCTAAATCTATTTAGGATATTTTTTCCCACATTTATAAAGGAGACAACATGGCGAGAGAAGAAAAGTAACAAATATTTCATAATCTATTTTAGAATTTATAAATATATTCAAAACATTGATGGATTCTTACATAAAATTATTGATTTTTTAGATTCATTAATTTACTTAGTGAGGAAATAAAGGATTTATATATTTTTAGAAAAATTATAAAGATATTTTCATCCTTATACAACCCAAAAGTATTGGCTCTTGAGGAAAGGAATTTAGCAGAGATCTTGATAGATGATTTGTAAACAAGTTAAGTTGTATATGAGATGTGTTTCAAGATAAATAAAATTTAAATCCATTAAATAATGGAGATAACATTCAAGGTCATATAAAATATTCAAATCCATGAGTCTATATATGGATATGAGGATGTAAGTTATGAATTATTATCACTTATGGAAAGTAAAATCAAATGTGGCATTGAATAGTGTGAACTTTAGAACATTTTAGATAGTTTATGAGTTAATGTTACATATGGAAAAAGTAATTAAAACAATAAAATTAAATTGATTCAACAAATAAAAGCATATTTCTTTTCCACTTATTTAAGCATAAATCCTATAAATTTTTTAACAATAGGTTGAATTATAGAATGGAAAGTAATCATGTTATGGTGATAAATGGAAAGTTGGAAATAATTCTAGATGTTTAGTTTTAAAAGAAATTTATTGGGAAGAAAATAATGTTGGAACAAATTATGGAGGTTTAAATATCCTAACACATGATAAGGATTTAAAGGTTGAATTAGAAGAAGAATTAGTTTACAAACAGAGTCAATCACTGACCAAAGGTGAAAAATAGAGTTTAAATTATTGAATCAAATATCATTATATAAAATAAAATCCTAACAAAAACACATTTTATGAGAATTTTTGACACACTACTCAATATTTGAAGAATTAGGAAAGATGAATAATGGGATAAATTTATGAACAAATGGTTGAATAATATAGAGAAAAAGAAGACATGTTAGATTTTGAAAAGGTTGACTAATCACAACATCATTAAAACAAATTGTGTGTTAAAAAATAATTATAATAATTATAGAAATTTTATCCAAAATAAATATAGGTTTGTATGCAATTTCTATACTCAAAATGAAGGCATTGATGTTAGAAGGACTTCCACACTGGTGGCAATACTTCAGTGAATTTGAATTTTCATAGTAGTTATAATTCCAAAAGGTTTCAAAGCTTATCAATTGAATGTTAAGATGAAATTCTTAAATGTAATGATTAAATAAGAAGCCTACATTGAAAAAAAGGTCATTATTTAAATCTATGACAGTGAAGAAAAAATTTTATTAATTAAAGAATGATTTATACAGTTTGAAACATGCTCTACAAGTATAGTATGATTGATTAGACTTGTGACACCTCTTGTTTTATTTTTACAATAAATTATATTATAATAGTTCCTTTTGAAATAAAATAATGAAAATTTGGAGGTCTAAAAATTTTAGGTAATGAATAGTGTAAGAACGGTTGAGGA
Source organism: Viscum album (assembly GCA_963277665.1). Classification (NCBI taxonomy): domain Eukaryota; kingdom Viridiplantae; phylum Streptophyta; class Magnoliopsida; order Santalales; family Viscaceae; genus Viscum; species Viscum album. Next base: position 395,117,553 of record OY728158.1, read on the forward strand.
AACCATGCATAACAACTATGTGGTGTATAAATTTATAGGCAATGAGTTATACATGATTTGTGAAATCCTTCACAATAATATGAATTTATAATAATTGACTCAAAGAATCATTTTTTTTCATATTCTTACTACTTGATACCTTCCATAACTGATTTATGAAATTTTATAATGATGTTATTGAATAATTTTTATGAATAAATTATTTTAGGTTTTGTATTTTAAATAATACTTTTTTATGATGTCTCATATTTTTAGGAATATATTATTATTTGGTATAATTAAAAAAGATTATATATTGAAATAAATTAATGATGAATTTTATATAAAGGTTTTTTGTTTGATAATAATAATAATAATTATTATTATTATTAGAAGAAGAATCTAGATAAGGATTTAGATATTATTGTTATTATTATCATTATTGTCTTGGATTTATTCCTTGACTATTTATTATTATTATTATTATTATTATTATTATATTGATAATAATATTATTCGAGTTTCATTATAAAAGAGGATAAATACCCTTTTTTCCTTTCCCATGGGTGTTAATACATGAGAGTAGGTCCTCCACTTATTCATTCTTCTTCATCCTCTCAATATATATAGAGGATTCATCATGGGTTTGTGGTATTTCTAATTTACACTTATCCTTCCCTCCCCTCACATTTTTCTCAATTTGGGTTCAAGGAATATTTGGTGTTTTTATATATTAAAGAGAATACCCATATTTCTTGGGTATTTTAACATGTAAAGGATGTAAACATCTATTCTAACCTCTATTCAACCTCGTTTGATGAAGGAATAATATTTGTACTGAATTCTGGTTAGGATTCTCTAGGATCTTCATTTTACTTAATATATCTTTCAATGATTGATCTTTTAAAATAAAATTATTGACACTAAAATGCATATTTTTTTATCTACATATGTTCATAAAAGGTTTTCATGATTTTCTTTCCAATAATTTATTATAAATAATAGTTTCTATGAAATTATTATATAAAATTATTCTAATATATTTTTTCATACCTGAGATGCTTGATAAAATATCTTGAAGGTATACACTATTTCAAATGGATATATAAATGATGTCTTAAATGGTGTTTTATAAAAATAAATTCAATGATATTAAAGTGTTAGTTTTTTAAATATATATTTTATTCATAAAAGTTGTTCAATGGAATGTTTATAATTTTTTTTATTAAATTGAATTTATAAGAGATGATTTGAGTTATGTATGATTTTTATAAATGGATTTTCATGCATTTACATTATGTTATGATTTATAAAGGCATGTTTTACATGTTTTATTTTATTGATTATGTAATTATATTTTGATTATGCCCCTTGTATTATGGACAATTAATTAATTGTGTTATATTATTCTTTGGTATATGGAATTGATAAATGGGGTGTCTCTTTAGGTTATTTTTTTGTGATATGAGATTTTATCATTTTTCACTTTTTATTGGTTACCTTATATTAGAGATTGATTTGTTTTACAAGGGATCCTTTGGTAACTATGTGGAAAATTAAGGATGAGTGCTATAATAATTTATGGTTATGGTCTAGAGAGGGTCCCCTCATGTAGTTTATGACATGGATAAGGGTATAATACCTAGAGAGTTCAATTAGGGTAATTACGAGTTTGTGAATGTAGGAACACAACATAGGTTAACATATAGTTCTTCTTAGTGTGGTTATAGATTATTGAAATAGGCTCAAGGTTGTTATCCCATGTTTTTAATTACCTTATGTTGTGATTTATTTTATGTTCTATGTTTTTTCCCCTAGTTTTCTTATTCAATTACTTCATAGTTGTGGACTTAGATAATAAAATTATTTAAAAGAAAAATTTAATTTTTTTCTTTATTATGAAAAGGTAGAAAATGTATTTTATAATTTTATTTTAGGATATAATTTTGGGTTTAGATTGTAAAATGATTTCCATAAATTCATTGTGGTATCTTACTTGAATTTAAACCACACCCAACATACACTCCTTGGTGTGTATATAGTCTTTTCTTATCATGATATTTCTTATAGGAATGATCAATATTCCTATTCTTAGAAGTGGAAAATTAGAACAATTATAGAACTATGGAGATGGTTCCATGTGGTATTGGCTATGTGAAACATAGATTTAACCATGTATTTCATTTTATCTAGTTTTTATTGGTCATGTATACTTTGTTCACATTTATAATCACATGTCATAATTGTAATGGATGGATATTAGTTTTATTATTTGGTTTTGGTTCTCTTCCATTTATTCATTATTATGTGATAAAGGGTAAATCATTCCCATTTTTATTATGTGTAACATCCTATACATTTATTCCATCCTATAGTGTTTTGGAATGCACCTTATGTTTTTCATTCTAATTTAGGTACAACGACCAGGTAATCAGACTATTATATTACATGAATCATATTTTTGAGGATATTGGAATTCAAAAGAGGATGTGTTGATCACAACCTCTATATGAAATCATCACAGGAAGATAAGTTTATGGTACTCATCTATGTTTATGATACCATATTTGGTGCTCTAATTTTGGAAAAGGAATAATTCCAATAGTTCTTTGATAAAATCATAAAATTTATAATAAGGTAAAGAAACTATTTGTGCACCTAGCTCTCAAAGTTGGTAATGTTCCCTATCCACAAGGAGATTGTGAGCCTTATTCAATTTTGAAGCACACCACCCCATACACCCAAACTTTCTCAGGTTCACATTAGAAACTATACTCTAAGGATATGGGTTCCTCACAGTGGTGGCTAACATTTTTTTGGTGCCCAAACCCCATGCCAGTATAAAAACCAACAAACCCCTAATTTCAACAACAAGTGCGAGGGAGTGTGAGATGAGTTTGAAGAAAAAGTATGACAAAACCTGAGTGTTATAAATTTCTACATAACTTATTCAAGATCATTTTTAGGTGAAATAAGGGGTAAAGGAATAATGTGAAGAGTTTTTTGACACCATAATGTCATTTTTTACTATATTTTATATTATTTTAGGGTATTTTTTTTGATGTTTAATGTTTAAAACACTGTGATTTCTAGACATTTTCCTAGGTTGTATGGTATGTGTACATGCGGATAGGGGAAACCATTAATGAATAATTTTAAGGTGTCTTACTAGATAAATTTATTCATTCATTGTTTTTACACATGGGTAGAACACTTTTGGGTCCAACAATATGATTTAGAGTACAAATTGTGTAGGGCCTTTTATTCTTAGTGTGTAGGCACATGGACTCTTCATGATTAGGAGAGTCTGTGTGAGTGATCATGTGATAGTGATATATTTTTTAGTAGTGGTTTTTTACATGATTGGCCTATAGTTTTCTAAACCATGCATCCAAACCATTTGAGTGATTGGAACTTATCAAGTTTGGAATGCACAGTTTTCACACTATTTAGTAAACCGTGTGACTTAAACTTGAAATATGCTTAGTTTTATTAAAACATAAATTTACCATAATTATCATCTTAATTTTGAAGGTTTTTATCCCAACTCTTCCATAAAACTCATTCAATCAATCTAAGATCACACTAAGGGAGGTTCTCCCCTTGTTTATTCTTCTTCTTTAATCTATGGTCTTCTTTATTCGATTCCAAGTGGTTTCCTAAGATAATCCTTCCATTTTACTTTTTTCTCATTCTTCCATTTTCCCTACACCCATTATCTCTTGGTTTTGCTTTCTTTTGACAACCCTATGGGTTTTGGGTGATAAGATTACGGTTTTGTTTGGTTCTAATAGAAGGTTTTGTTCATCTAGTGCTTCTAGAGGGAATTTTTTCGGTGTTCTATATCAAAGGAGACACATTACAACTTGATTCCTATTGATTAGTGGTACATGTTTTTTTTTCATTTCCATTAAATAGAATTTCATTGAATGGATTATTATTTCTAATTCCTTATTTGTAAAATTAAATCTATACATGATTGTTGTAATGAAATTTCATAAGTTTTTAAAGGTTTTATAACTTGGAATAAATGTATTTTGTGATTTTAAAGTTTTTTAAAGTAATGAATTGAGTTCCAACTGTTGGTGAAATTGTTTAAGAGTTTTATTTTAAATGAATCACTTGATTAATGGATTTTGACCATGTTTGGGTCATGTTTAATTTGAAATTATGTTTTTACATGAGTTTTATTGAAATACAGAATTGATTTGAAGTCATTAAATGGTTTTAAATAAAGGGTGATGTTGGTTTTAAATGGATTATATGGGAATCTCCATGATTTTAATTCATGGAATGATTCAAATAATTTTATAGGGAAATTATATGATTACAAATTAATTTCAAAGAATGTTTTTATAATTTAGTTTCAAGGGATGTTTTGATTTGAGATTTCAAGATGTGTGAAATGGATTGGAATTTTAAGATGGTTTTGAAAGAAATAACCAATTGTCACTTTTAATGAATTTGGTTTTAAAACATAAGATACCCTATATTGATCTCTTTATAATTGATATGAACATTATAAATCGTGACCCCCATTGGGAAATTTTTATATTTCCATATACTTATTAATTATTATTCATAATTTTGAAAATGTTTGTTTCTTGTGAGGGTATAGGAGGTGAGATAATGGTTATTTAAAATGCTTTGAGACATTTTTTGTGATGTTTATTTGTCTTGATTATGTGATAAATTCCATTTTAGTTTCATCATGGGAAACCTATAGAGATAGTAGATGACCTAAACTAGTGAAATACCTTGTGTATATTGTATGGTGAATTAGTGTGTCACTCAATTAAACAATATGAGTTATAGAAGGATGGATTATATGACCTATCATAGATTAAGTTATATTAGGATGGATTATATAGACTGGTTAGTTCTGCAGGACTATTAGAGAGTTGATGGACTCTTTAGTGTCAAACCAAAGTTATGTTATATAGTTTAGATCATGCTGCCTGAATCCTAGGGACTATTCAATCATTCTTATCTTATGTCGAGGAAATATTTAAGGGATACCTTCCTATGATTTGTTTGTATCTTTAATCACATGAGTTGATTTCATAGCACCACTGCTTAGGTTGATTATTTTTTTTTCCATTCTCTATTGATACATTGGTTCCTGTTCATATTATATTATATTCTAATTTATGTTTTGTATTAGTTTTAAATATATTTACCAAATTATTTGGAAAGTGTGTTTTAAAAAGTAGTTGTATGTATTTTATAAAAAGGTGTCTGATAAATGTTTTGTAAATAGGAAAAAGGAATTTTATTGTTCTTTTTACAAATTTTTTGAAGTGTATTCTTTATTTAGTAAATAGTGTTTTAATAAAAAGGTTTTTATTTCAGTATTACTCTAAGAAAGGGGAATGTTTTATAAAAGTGATTAATGAAATCTATTTTCTTTTATCTTAAGATCATGTGAAAACATATTTTCTATTTATATATTTTAAACTAGCATTAACGTCATGTCATTTTAAAGAAAATTCTACAAACTCTTTGGAGAAGTACAAATGGGAATGTTTAGATCACACCCTACATACATGAATGTGTGTGTAGATATAATGTCTTATTTTAGGTTCTTGGGAGTGGTCTTATTTAGATTTTATGTTCATAATTTTTGATGATGGAAAATGTATTGATGTGGTATGTGACTGTGGGTCACATAGATACTGTATTTAGTGGTTCAAGTAAGGTTTTATTTTTTGGGATGGTTACATATCAACTTTTTTGGATTGGATATTTCTTTTAACTTTTTTATAAGTGATATTTCATTATGTTTTGTTTATGAGTTATCCTTATTTTTTACTATTGTGTACAACTCTATTTGGTTGTTTCATCATTATTGAAACTATTCATTTGATGCAAGGGTGTATGATACATGGATATGTCATTCTAGATTCCTGGTATAGTTTCCACTACCTATTTTTATATTTTATAAGAGTTAATCCATTCCCAATTTTTTGTTCTTGGTACCCATGCACTATTTTCCAGAACATGGGGATTGAGAATTCCCTTTGTGCCTAGTTGTGAATTGTGTTGAGTGATGTGTTAGGTCATCCTAGGCTTGATCATTAGAAATGGTATTAGAGCCTAGTTTTTTCAAAGACCAAGGTTCTTGAGGATCCTTTTTATTATTTGGGAAGTTTAGTAGTATAGAGATAGTATTGTTGGAACTCAAGAGGTAGTTGTGGGGAGATTCCAACTAACTCTTTCTTACCCTAAGACTTGAGTTACCATGGGTGGTTGATATTTTTATCCAGAATAATTTTTTTTCATTATTCTCATTTTTTTATATGGAGTGATGGTATTTTTATCCCCATTGAGTATATCAGGGATTTTTAGCTTCACATTGAGCTTTTAGGATGAAATTGGAGAAAAAAATAATGTTTTACGGTTAGATTTCATGGTCTATAAAACCATATGGGTTCTATGAAGATGTTTCTACAATATGTTATAGAATATTTTACATGATGGATACATGGTTATCCAACCAATGAAAAAAATGTGCATAGTTATGCTTATTTTAGAATGTGTTATCTTGTCTCTCTTACTTCTTGAATTGAATTCAATTATGTTTACCATTGATTTAAGGTAAATTAATGGAGTTTTATTTTGAATTGTTGTTATTGGGTAATGATTTGATTGATTCATTCTTCCTTTCTGTTTGGCCTTGGGTTTTGAAAAGTTTGATTTTTGTTTTGGAAAATTTATTTTTTGATGGAAAGGGAAATTTTATGGGGTGATTTTTTTATGAAACTAATTTTTTTGATGGGATAAAAGAAATTTTTATGCTCATGAAATGTTTTAGAATTGATTAGTATTCCTCCTTTATTTTGAATTAGAATAATTGTTTTAAATTAAGAAGGGGGACCTTGTGAAGTCTTAGGGATAATTTTAAAAAAGAGTGTTATAGTTTTAATGTGAGATACATATATTTTTTATTTTTTTGGGGTGTTTTGGAAGTGGTTAATTTCTTTATAAACATGTTATTTTTTTTAAGGGGAGTATAATTATTGAAAAATATTTAAAATGAAATTGGATCTTTATAGAAATGTTTTGTTATGGAAGTGATATTCATGAAAGGCATTGATTTTATAAGGGATACCATGATGTTTTTTTAAAAATAAAAGATAAAATTATGAAATTAAACTATTTTTTTATATGTATAATATTTTAAAATTTGGTGTGGAATTTTATGAAATGAGTTTTTGGGATCCTTTTGAAATGTGATGATTTTAAGGAAAGGATTTTTGCAAGTATTCTAAGTGAAGAGGAAAATTTTCATAGGGGATTTAGGTTAATTTCAAAGCATGTGCATCATTGGAAAAATGAATTTTAGAATACTTATGAAAATGTATATGGTATAAAAGAAATTAATGTTTTTAAATGTGTTTTGTTATATATTGTTTTCTGGTTAATTTTTTATTTTGGGTTTACCCTCTTGTTTGTATTGGGAAAGTTTTATTTTTTTTGTATAAAACATGAATGGTTTAGACTCATGTATTTTGTTTCTCAGATTCTGCCTCATAGAAATTGAAGAAACTATTTTATACATATAATACACTCATTATTTTTTATGGTTTAATTTTTATTTGTATCTATTTATTATTTTTTAATGAATTATTCTATACAAATTAGTTTTTTTGTGTTTGTTTTTTGTATATATTATGTGCGCTTTATTTTTAAATATGAATTCTATTGTTTAAGAAAGTATAGAGAAAATATTGGGCCAAAAAGATGGACCAACCACTAGGAAGGTTGTGCAGATGGGGGAAGCCCCTGTGCAGATCGAAACTAGGGTAGAGCATGAGAATGTATGTAAGAGACAACACACTAGTGTGTAGGGAATGTTTCCACACATTCTGGGAGGAACGCTTCACCGAAATGGGGTGGTTCATAGTAGTGGGGAACTATTCATTTTTATATAAATGGTACCATTTCATCTACATCTCGTGTCCCCTCTGATTCAATACACCATGACACTGTCACTCACCAACTCAATTCTCGACCACCACACCAGGGCCACCAGAACTTCCATGGCCACCACTTCATGATTGGATCCACCACAACGGACCACTGAGTCTAACCATGGATTCCCTTAGAGAAGTAGGGTGACCATAATAAGACATTGTGAACCCCAGGAGGAGCGCCATGCAAGCTTGAAGAATAAGAAAATAAAGATGATCTGTCGGAGGAGGGTTTTTATTGCGTTTTTAATATTTGTTTTTTGAAAAATGGGATAGGGTTTTAGGTATTCTTAAAAAATGGTCCTGATATGTTTGAACATGGTTCATGCATCTCTCATATCTCGTATTTGTTAATGGGATTCATGCATCCTATGAAATTTTTTGAAGGAAGACTGAACCCAGTTTATGTTTCCTTCATAATTTTAAATTTTTAAAAAATAATAAATAATTATAATTAGTAAATAAAAATAAATACATATTAATTAAAAAATCATAAATATTTACATAATATAAGTAAATATAATTACATATTAATTAATAAATCATCAATACATATACAATATCAATAAATATAAATTAATAATAATACATATTAATTAAATAAAAATAATAATATTAGTGATCTTTATAGGATGGATCTCTTCACATTATATTCTTATTTTTATAGATATTTTTTCCTTATTATCCTTCATGGATGATGGTAAATAGAAGGTCAGAAGGCTAAGGGAACCTGCGAGGGGAGGGGATGGAGGGAAATAATTCTAGTGCCCCTAGATTCAGATTATTTAGAGGAGAGAAAGCCATGGTAAACCTCCAAGAGTGATGGAAGAGGTAGCACAATGACACCATTAGTGATTTTTTGCTTCCTATTTTTTGATTCAATCTCATTTAAGTGATAAATATATAGATAAAATCTCATTCTTAATTGGACTTATAATCATGAAATCATATTTTTGTTGTGATTGAAAATTTTTATCTACTTGCAATTCTAACTCGATATAATAGGTTTTATTTTTGTTATATGATAGGAGATATTACTTGACAAATGATATATTTTTTAAATATTATTATTTAATTTTTTTAGCTACACATAACATATAAGAATATATATGTTTATTACAAATGATCGGGAGAGGGGAACTAAAAATATAAAAGAAACATGAACACACAAAAATATGTTTATAGAATATATAAAATATGAATATATGTTCAATTTGTACTTTATTAAACATATGTTTATATATTTATTTATGCAGAAAAAAACATTAATGTTTAGTAAACATACGTTATAGATATTAATTGAATATATATAAGTAATTTTAACATTATAAATATAAATATAAATATAAATATATTTATATAACATCATTGTTAACATAATATATTTAATGACTCCACCTTTTTTCTAGGGTGTTGAAAAAATCATCATCCTTCCATAATTTTATCACCTATTGGAGGTATTTGAAGGTTAAAATACTCTAGTGAAGATCGTAAACCTATAGAAACTGTGTGCTTTTATAAATTTTGAATATGTATCTTCTCAAAATTGTCCAAATGAACTAATTTCATACATCTCATATTGTGGTTTTTTTTATCTTCATTCATAATCACATACTCTTCACATATATCCATTATTTATTCATGTTATTCTTTATGAAACATTTTTTGTTAACAAAGAGTCATGTTCCATGATATTCTATGATTTTACATCCAATTTAAAATCATTGAAATCAATAATATTTTTCAATATTTCTTCATGTTCACATATATTTTCATCCAGAGTCTTTCTAAATTCAAATTAAGTAATATTATTAATATTTATTTATTAAATTAAGAATATTATTTATTATACATATGTAAATAATAATACTATGTGGTATTATGAATATTAGAAGCGAAAATATTGATTTTGGAAGATAATATGACAATAGTAGGGAAATTTTTAGAAAAATGAATAGAACTCTATAAATCAGAATAGTAAGGCACATACAAAATGTATCATAAAGTTAATATCAACCTAATCTACTCTTATGGCATAAATTATCCTCTTACCCATAGTTAGACGTATACTAGATGCATCCACAATGTATACGTCTATGTCTCCACTCTGGAATACGCTTCTACTGTATATCATCATCGACAATAACCTCCACATCATCATGTGTGACAGGTGGTGGATGTACAGTCTCAACACCTGTACCATGTCTTGCCTCTAAGGATAGTAGATGCTGGCTGGAACTCTCACCAACATGCGAAGAAAATGGCTACTATGATTAAAATTTCTACATAGCAGGGAGTAAAAAAGCATCCAGCTCAACCGATTCAATTTCTATATATGACTCTAGCTATGACTGTGAAGCTAGAGGAGTATATGAATGATCATGATGAACACCCTCCTCCGATGGAACAATACCATATGGATGATCATGATGAACACTCTCCTCCTGTGGAATAACAATATCCTTAATAGGGTTGTCATCTCCTAGTACATCTAGATCTGGCTCAGTAAGCTCTGTAGCCTCACCATCATGTGGTGGATCAAAGAAAATTACATGATAAATCTTGTTCATTGAAGGAAGAAACTCTATCAAAGAACTATAAAAATATGTTTGGTCAAATGCACCTCTCTATACCAGATCAGACATTCAAAGTAGATGATTGATACAAGTATCCTATGAAAACAAATTCTTCTGTTAAGTAGTGTTTATAAAAAGCATATTGAATAGTGGAAGGAAGAATGTATTACAATTCATGAAAGCCCCATCCATGTTGTATCAAAAATCTGACTGGGGACCTGAAGTATTAGGACTCATAATCCAGATGATCGCACAAATGAAAACGTATTATACCTGTCCCTCGTAACTAGAACTTCTATCTTTTGTCCCATAGATCAATATATGTGGTATGGTATCTCCTCCAATCAAAGTCCATCTTCCCTGAAATATTTAGGGAATTAAGAGAAGCTAACTGACTGGGAGGTTTAGTATTAGGCTAAAAGAACACGAACTACCTCATAACTCTGTCAGTCTGATGCCACTCGAATATATGAAAATGAATCAATGGAACCATGAAGGAGCTGATAAGAAGAATCACCATACAATATGGCAGAATAATCTAGATGATATCATCTGTATATGGAATCCATGTAATCATAAAGAAAAAATGAATAATCACTTAATAAATGATGATATGTACAATAAAGAATAAAGATTTGACAATATAAATAGTAATCACTTAGATCCTATCATCGAAGGCTATCCAGCATAATTCTGTAGGCGTGGATGTCATGTTTGGCAGAATCAGAATGTTGATGTGGTTGACTCCACCTTTAGATAACATTGTTATAGTTACCTTTTATAATATAAGGATATACAATTAAGTTATACATTATCAGGAAGGAATAACATACCATCATCCACATGGAGCCTCTGCTATAATAACAGTAGGTAATGGTGCATGGTCATGTGGAGATAAAAAAGGGATGTTCTCCCATACCCACATCTATAGAAGAACAACACAACCTGTGATCTCCATATTATTGATGAGACATGCATTGAATATCACCCTATATGATATTCTAGACAAGTATACCCCCAGTTATTCCAGCCTTCCTGGTCTAAATCATCCAGAAGAGGTAAATACATCAGATGTGAAAAATTAGTGGAGTGATCAACAAAAAGTGTGCCACCTATCACCATCAAAATATATGAATGTACAAATTTCCACAAAAATATCTCATCATCATCCTCTTATAGATGTGTGAAGTTATGTTCTAATCAGGGAATGTGTAATCTACCATCGATGATAGACCTTCCATCATCATGAACCTCTATGCCCAGTAATCTATGAACAACTTAGAACCAATATTCTCCAAATCATCCAGTCAGATATGCACTATCGATGTGGAGGCCCAACATAATGGACACATCCTATATGGTAATAGTCATATCCCCCTCTATAAAATGGAACATATGTGACTCTGGACACTATCTCTCTACAAGCGTAGAAATGAGTTGATGATAGAAAAAGGTGAAGTCACACATCACTACGCCATAGAATCCAGTGTGAAGAAGATGGGGGATGATACCAAGAGGTGGTGCGACATGATGGCAATGATTATATCTACGTACACTCCGAGGAGGCACAAAAAATCCCTCTAAAACCAGTCAAGATATATGAGTAGTCTGGGATGTGAGCAATGAAAAATCTACATCTACCCAAATGATATCATCGTTACTAATTTTTATAGTGAATTAAATAAAAATTTTAAACTTTTATTAAAAAAATTAACAACACGGAAAATAAGGTAAAAAATATATGTGGTCTATGTTGCTGGTTTTGGTTATGAATTCATTATTTTATTGATCTCCAAAGAAGTTTATTTTATTCTAGTTTTTTTATATAACACAACATTGATCAAAAACCCTCTTTGAACATGTATAAGCATGATATATTCAATTTCATTTTATGTTTATTTTTTAATAGTTATAGTATAAAAAAACTCTTTATGATAAAATCTAGATATGAGACAAACAAAACTCAAAACATGTCCAAAATGGAGAAAGTCATAAATAAAAGGATTAATTACTAAAATGTCCACATATGAAAAAAAAATATACACATTAATGATAAAATACACAAACTCAATCATGGGTGACAGGATGTGGAGCTCTATCCTACCACTTGGGGACATCTCTTACGAGTATGTACTGCTGCGTGACAAATACTGCCTCATGGTCCCCCTCCTCATTGACAAGACCAATCCATATCATTTCTGATTTGAGTTGACTTTTTTCATCCTTGGGGATGAAACCTAGTAGTATGAAGCCAATAATTTAAAAAATTACTGAAATTGAAAAAAAACATAAATGAACACAAAATCAACTTATGAAACCTGGAAATATTAGGGATGATAATTGGCTGATCATAAAGAAATGAGATAGAATGGAAGCCACCAACAAGCATCCAAGATGAACTATAACAGTTAACCAAAGTGCTCATGTGATACACCAGGTAAACATAGTAATCCCATGATATATTTACTAAAGCACAAGCTACAATAACATGTGAACATGGATATCACAATGCCTGAAAGTTTCCACAATCACAATACATGTTTTCCAAAATCACCACAAACACTCGACCACTAGTTCATGTAAACCAATAATAGAAATATCTTACCCAAAATCTCCTCTTTTCCCTATCAAAGTTTATAACAATCCATCTTGTAGACTCATTCAGTATCTAATAAATATCACTTTATAAAGGATGAGTAAAATGAATACTGTTTTCGATCCTTTGATAGGCATTTTGGGACCAATAAACAAATTAGTGAACACATCTATAAAAAGTATCTTGCACTAACCCTATAATCAGAAGTTTACAAAAACCCTTGAGGACCCCATTTATGCACTCCACTATATTAGTGGTCATATGGACATATCTCATAAAACCATCATATGTTAATGACCATTTTTCCATAGAAGTCTGCATCATATATTCATACACATCTTCATTAGCACTTTGAATCTCTTCAAGACTTCAATCAAAAAATTTTGGTTTGGGATCATATGATGAAACCATAATATAATAATTTATTAAAAAGGATATTAAATTTTCTGTAAAAAAAGTTAGTTTAGAAAAAAACACTCAACTTGAGGATCACCTTCTTTATTGCCTCATCTCTAAAATTCTTAGGCACATTACTTGAAATATGTCTAAAAAAATATCGATGATAATCATTCAGATCATTCCATGAAACCGCATCACTATTTACCACCTCTATAATCACTTTATGATGATTAGATATTAGATACACACCCTAGTTTTGTCTGATATGAATGTGTACACGTACCAAAAACCAGCTCTAGCATTCAAAATTCTCCTTTTCAACAACAACAAATGCAAGTGTTAGAGAAGCATGATTACCATCCTGAGTGGCATAAATTAGTAGAACACCTGTATACTTTCCCTAAAGTAGAGTTCCATTAATTTCAATATAATGTTTACAATAGAGAAAAGTAGCGATGCATGGTCTAAATGCTAAAAAATACTATTGAACTTCACGTTCAATTGATCAACTCAGTGACTGGGGGACACATACTCAATAGTCTCCAAGTGATAAGAAATCTGAATGCTGAGAGAAAAAAATTCTATAATTTGTAGCAACATTTCATACAATTCATCCCAATCACTATAGACTTTTACAATTGATTTCTGTTTTTTATTCCTAGATTTGTTATATGATATCTTATCATTATAAAACTATTTAATTATTTCTTGAATAAGGGCAAGGGGAACATCCTGACACATTTGTATCATCTCAATAATAATAGTTGATATAAACTCTGCATCAAGTGAAGAGTTATCCAACAACAATTTTGGATGCACACAAGTGTGTGGGCCTTCTAATTTTGTAATCTTCCAACAAGAAAAAAATTTATCATATATTTCGCTCAATCTAAATTTAGATTTTACCCATATTTTTTACAATGAATGATATTTTTTTTCTTTGACTCATCAACAAAAAAGGTGAAATGGCGTTCTATATTGTATTGATTTATCACATTTTCATGGAATGTTTAATTTCAAACTCCTACTCGACATAGATGGCATTATCATTTGATATAGATCTATTCCATATAATTATAGGTAATTCAGAAGCTAGTGTAATGACATATCAATCAAACTATTATTCACATGACATTCCTTCAACCAAGGAACTCAATACCAAAGGATGAGTACCATTAACTAGTGGATGTCGTGGATGTGTGACTCTCATAGAAACCTCCAAAGGATCATTCCCCGCATCCCCCTACCCTAGATGTCTGTCTCTCATATGAACCTCAAAAAGATCATTCCCCACATCACCCTCACCCACATAATCTCTTGAAGCCATATTAGATACTTCATCCTCATATAAACTTTCCTACACTATATCTGTAGTAAAAAAAGGGATATCCCGTACATTTCATTCCAAATTCTGATCATCTTCTTTATAATTTGTTCCTATAACACGCGTCATATGAGAATTAGGCAATGAATAAGACTTTTTTGAAGGAAAAACTTCTACATAACTCACAAAACATGGTTATGTATTAGTCGGTTTCACCACATCAATATCAGAAATCACCACATACAAATCCATCCAACCATTAACACACTATTGTATGAATAATAAAGGTGAATCCATCCAATCCTCATCATCGAATAGAGGGTACTCAATGTGCCAAAAAAATTTAGGATGTTTCAGATGTCAACATATTATTAAAGTAATCGAATTGATTAGCCATCAGTTTTAACTAACTATGAATCTTATTTTGAACTTCATCCAATGTCAGAAAACCAGGAATATTTTCCACTCTTGTAGGTGGAAAACTATAACTAAAACCATGATCAGTGTAAATTGACTCACCATTGTAATAAATTTTCACAGAAATGATTTCCCAGAAAAAAATAATTAATAAAATATTTTATACTACTTCAAAAATTTTAAATTATTTAAATTCATTATGATTGAATAATTGACTTCATCTTGAGAATTTTTCTTTGTATTGGTTTTTCATTATTGAGGTATAGTGATTTTCATATTATTACCAAATAAAATTTAATATAATGTTATATATTTTTATACCACTTATCAAATGTTTTCTAAATTTTAATTACTTATGAATAAATAAACATGACTTGATCTTAAGATTTAATATGGAATAGTTTATCATTATTTGATAAACTAACCAAAAACATATGGGTGGACTCCTAGTGTATCTATTATCACATATTTTAGTAATCACCAGTCTCATTCCAAATAAAAATTCCTATATTCAAATTCCTATTCTTGAAGGCATCTTTGGGGATTCCTCTTCAGGGACACCTCTTCAGGGATGTCTCCTTGGGAAAACCTCTTCAAAGACGTATCATTTCGATAACCTTTTAATTAAAAATTTACTCATAGGAATGTTAGGGGGTCTAGGGGTATTAAATACATAACTTTTTTAAGTGGACACATAGGTTCTTACAAACTTAATGAAAGATGACTCACATGTCATCAATAATGAAACAAAAATGCAATTATTACAGATTATATAACCACATACACAAAAAAGACATGAAATTTACATTATGCATTAGTTTTTTTATCTTAAGATCATTCATCACACAATACTCCTAACTTGTTTTTTAATATACATATTATTTTCTACATATTATATAAACCAATTTCTAGATGAAATATATATTAAATATCTACATCTGTTTTCCAAAAATTTAACTTCTAAATTTGTATATATATATATATTTATATTTAATAATAACATTGAATAAATTTCATTAAAACTAATATAATTTACAATTACATAACAACCATTACAATACTGAACACTAATGTTATTTTCAATTTTATAAAATTACATATATATATATATATATTCATTTTACAACTTTCAAAATATAAGTAAATATGTTTTCTACTTTACTACTTGAAAGAATAATTATTCATGCTAAATATAATTTCAATTTATAGATTAAAATTATTATCAGTAGAAAATAAAAGTAATATAATTTACACTTATATAAAAACCATTATAATAATATAAACTTATGTTATTTTCAATTTCATAAAATTACACATATATAATTTTTTTGTCATTTTTCAATTTTTCAATATTTAATTAATTATATTTCATACTTTATTAATTAAAATAATTATTATTTACACTTAATATAATTAAAAATTAGTATATATAGAAATTTTTTTATACCATTAAAAAAATAATTTTCTATATATATTTTAATAAATTTAAATATGACACTTAATATAAGTAATATATTTTAAATAAATTATGTAACTACAGTATATAATATTATAATTTAAATTAATATTACTTTAAAAATAATATATTTTATATAAGTATAAATATGTTAAAAATTCCATTTATATTGAAAATATATACATTTTTAAAAACAATTTTATTTCCCTAAATATAAATTACATTTTAGACATACCATATTTAAATTTCCTAAACATTTAATATGAATTCTTACAACATAAAATAACTCATTAAAGAAATTAAATCATACAAAAGAAAGTAATTTATACATTCATGCATGCATCAATACATATTAAATAAATAAACCATACACACACAAACACTAATTTATACACATTGAAAATTAAATAAATAAACCATTCAAATAAAATAAATAAACACAATTAAACAATTCAAATTTTAAATTGAAATTTTACCTTCTAAAAAGCATAAGATATTTATTGAGGAATAAATTATGTAGGGATTCACCAAAAATTACAATAGAGAAGATGAAGATTTAAAGGGGGACCCTTTTATAAAACTTGACGGGGAGATGCATGAACCCTATTCATGCATCCATCATACACTTTATGAAGGATGTGTGAATGGGGTTCATGCATATTCTTGGGATTAGATATGCATGAATGAGGTTCATGAATCTCGGGTCTCCTTTTAAAAAAAATTGGGGACCCAATCCCTTTAAAAAAAAGTCAAAAACCCATTAAAAAAACTCATGGGAGGAAGCTCACCACACCATGGATGGCCCTCTATGCCATGGTTATGTCTCTAGGGGATGAGGATACGCAATGGATGCCTGTCTATGCTAATATTACAAGTCTACACTATAGGGTTAAACCTGTGGTGTGGTTCACCCCAAGATGGAAGTAGCTCATTTTTTGGCCTAAGGGTTGTTTGAGGAGGCCACATTGTTATTCCCCAGCTACGCTGCAACCCATTATGGTGCCTAGTTGGAGGCTGTTAACCAATATTGAGATTCTTAGGGAGAAGGATATGGCTGCTATGGGATGTTCAGGTTTTCAAATATAAATTTCTGTCAGATCTTGGATTCTACCATAGTGCTTTTCTTATAACTCAGAAGTGTCCAATTTTTGTTTCAAATTTATAACTCCTATATTGGTTGAGGGTTTGAAAAGGATGGAAATAACTCATTAAAATAGATATAACCTTTTTAATGTGTTTTTTATATGTTTTTTGATTTTTTTGAAAAAAAATTTCTAGGTAAATCTCTTTTCAAAAATATGTGTGAAAGAAGGCAGGCCCCTATCACATTTCAAAAAAAAATTACATATTTTTTATATATATTTAATTTTTTATTTTTTTATTATATATATATATATATATAAACAAAAAATATTTAGCAAAATTTATCTGGTATTTAATATCCAGAATTTCTGCCATTAAAGCAGTCTGAAATTCTGACATCAACCCTCACTGTTTAATTAATCAATTGATTAAAAATGACGAATAATAATATATTATTAATTCAGTGCAGAAAAGAGGGAATATGAATCCTAAATAGGAAATGCAGAATGATTTCCAAGGAAAATTTATTGTAAAAGGGAGCTCTGGGTGAGGGTTTCTATCAAAATTCTAGACTATTTTAATGGAAGTAATGTTGGATATTAGATAGAAGATAAATTATTCTGATTTTTTTTGTATTATTTATATATATATATACCTGTTTGGGTTTACCTCAGTGGTTTAAGACCTCATAATACTGAATCGGTTTGGGTTACGACTGGGGTTTAATTACTAGTAGGAGAATATTATGTGCGAGAGCGTTACATGCACCAGGTTGAATTGATGTTCCCCACACAATGGTTGGGCAGGCTTCACAGTGACTATGTGAGGTGTGATGGAATGAAGTGGCTGATATTCTCATGTGGGGGTGACCAATAGTTAGCGTATGAGGTAGGATCCTAGGAAGTGGGTCTCTATAGGAATAGTAGTGTGGGACATGGCGATTTGACTCATATGGGGGTGACCGATCATGTTAGGGTGTGAGTCGGTATTCCAGGTGGTGGGTCTTGATGGAAATGGTTGTAACTATGATGTGAGTCTCGTGTGATGGGTTTTTAGAGGATTGTGAGATGTAGGAGTCTTTGGAGGATGCGGCAGGTGTATGAAAATATTGTCACCAAACATGTGGCGGGTAGAAAATGGTAGTTTGGCGGCAATGCAAGATGAGTTGAATAGAGAAAATAATAAAGGGTCTTCAAATTCTTATTAGTTGGGTCTTTGGATTGTTAATGGTTGGGTTGTCCCTTAGGGGGATATGACCTACCGATCATGGTTGATACGTGCTTGTGTGTTTTAGTTTAATTATACCCCTAAGTACCTAATATATATATATAAACAAAACAAAACAAATTTTATATATAAAGAAAGTACATTTAAAATAAGTATTTTTTTGGTTGAAAGGCGGCAGGCCCCCTGTATCTTTTTACACATATTTTTCAAATAAAAAATGACCATCAATAATTTAAATAAATTTAAAAAACCTAAAAAACTTCTTTTAACAGTGCTAAAAAAACACTGTTAATCATAGTGTTGATAAAGGGGGTCCTTTATCCATGCTAAAAAATACTGATAAATACCACCCTTTATCAAGATTTTAAATAGCACTAATAAAGGTCTAGCTTGCTGCAAGTGTGCTGTTAATATAACATCACACCCAAAAAAACCCTGTAATTTCACACAATGCTATATAAATTTAATTAACATCATGAATACCTAAATCTCCATTGATGAAATATACAAAGAAAAACTTCTATATAAATTTTAAATAGTGTTTTATATAATTACAATTACACTTATTCAACAAACATTTAAAAAAATTAATGTTTCAACTTTTGATGTTCATGATCCCCTTTAAAAAATTTCCACACATGGTATCATTTTCCAAAAAAATAATCTCAACCTGAGAAAAAGATTCCACCTATATACGAAAACAAATATTATGTTAGTAATACTATAAATAAATAAATTAAACATTAATATGATAGAAAACATTAATAACATTTCATTTTTGAATAAAAAAGACACATTTGGAGTTATACCAATCACAATTTGAGTCACATAGAGGTGAAATTTATTCCTACACATTATAAATGAGTTATGGATCATTTAAAAAAAAAATAAAACAATCTGAATTTGTTTTCTAAGTTTTGAGTATGTCACTTTTTCTTTTACTAAAATTAATGTCAATTATAAATAATGACACATTTGGAGTTACATCAGTCACACTATACATTAGATTGAGGTGTGATTAATTTATACATGTCATAAATTACAGATGTATCATTTTCCTAAAGTATCAAAATAATCCGTATGCTTTTTATTGGTTTTTAGTATGCTAATTTTTTTTACTATAATACCATTTCAAACTGGAAACATGCATTTTGAGTCATATCGGTCGCATTGTGCATTAGTTTGATGTGATACTACTTAATACATGTCAGCAATGACTTATGAATCTCTTTATTAAATTATAATGATAATCAGAGTTTTTTTGGTTTTCAATGAGTGAAATTTTTTGAACTAAAATGTCAATTTTAAACTGATAATGAACAATTTTAGTCATACTGGTCAAACCTTACATCAGATTGAGTTGAGGTTTATTCCAAAAAATCAAAAATGAATCATGGATTATTTTCATAAAGTATTAAAACTATACGAATGTGTTTTCTTGTTTTTTAGTATGTCACTTGTTCTTTTTTACTTAAATAAATGTCAATTTTAAATAAAAATACATACTTAGAGTCATAATGGTCACACCGTGTGTCAAATTGAGATGTGGTTGACTCTTACAGATCAAAAATAATTCATGGATCATTTTACTAAATTATCAAAACAATCTGAATGTGTTTTCTTGGTTTTCTGTACGTCACTTGCTCTTTTTACTAATATTAATGTCAATTTTAAATAAAAAGAGACACTTTGAATTATAACAGACACTCCATGCATCATATTGAAGTGTAGTTAATTCCAACACATCAAAAATGACCTATATATTATTTCCCTTAATTATTAGAAAATCTGAATTCATTTTCTCAGTTTTCAGTATTCCTGTTTTTTTACTAAAATGTCATTTCAAACTAGAAACACACATTTTGAGTCATACCAGTCTCATCATACATCGATTTGACATGAGAATTCTTCATACACATCAAAAATGGATTTTGAATCTCCATACTAAATTATCAAGACAATTGGATCATTTTTTCTTGGTTTTTAGTGAGTGACACGTTTTTAACTACAATTTCAATTTTAAACTAATAACGGACACTTTTAGTCAAACCGGTCACTGCATGTGTCAGATTGATGTTTAGTTGATTCATACATGTAAAAAATAACTCATGGGTCATTTTACTAAAGTATCAAAATAATACTAATGTGTTTTCTCTATTTTTAGTATGTCACTTGTTATTTTTCCTAAAATTAATATAAATTTTAAATAAATAGAAACACATAGAATTATACGAGTCACACCATGAATTATATTGATGTTAGGTTTATTCGTACATGTCAAAAAATGATTTATGGATAATTTTACTAAAGTATCCAAACAATTTGAATTTATTTTCTCAGCTTTTAGTATGTCACTTTTTCTTTTTACTAAAATTAATTTCAATTTTAAATAAAAAGATACACTTAGATTTATATCGGTCACACCGTGTGTCCAATTGAGGTGAAATTAATTCTTACACATCAAAAATGACTTATGGATCGTTTTCCTAAAGTATCAAAACAATAAAAATTCATTTTCTATGTTTTCAGTATGTCACTTGTTCTTATTTTGAAAATTAATGTCAATTGTAAATAAATAAACACAATTGGAATTATACTAGTCGCACTGTGCATCATATTGAGGTGCAGTTGATTCCTATACGTCAAAAATGACTTATGGATTTTCTTCCTAAAGTATAAAACTATCTGAATGTGTTTTATTAGTTTTTAGTATGTCACTTGTTCTTTTTACTAAAATTAATGCCAATTTTAAAAAAATAGACACAATTAGAGTTATATTGGTCACACTGTGCATCCTATTGAGGTTTGATTGACTCCTATACATCACAAATGACTTATGGATCATTGGTTTAAATTATCAAAACAATTTGAATGTTTTTTCTTAGTTTTCAGCATGTTACTCATTCTTTTTACTAAAATTAATTCTAATTTTAAATAAGTATACACACTTTTAGTCATATAGATCACTTGTAATTATTGAATTTTGTTTCCTGAGACTCATCCCCATAGAAGTTAACACCAAACTAGAAAGAAAATATAATTACAGAGGACTACCCTAATTTAAACCATGGAGGTGATGTTGGATGAAAATTATGTTTAGTATTTTCAATGGGGTTAAACATTAATTCACCTTTTTTGGGAGTGAGGTCATGATGGATATCTTATGGGTTGGATAGAGTTAGTGATATGCCCTTTACATGGTGTTATTATCAATATATTTGTCTTACCCATATAATGTAATAGTTTCCCTAATTCTATAAAAATATAAACTTAAAATATTATGAAAAAACAACATTTTAGATGTCTTTTGAAAACTATTTATAAAATCACACTTGAAATCCCATTAAAAAAACAAACCATTTTCACAAATTGTTCTTTAAAATAAGACACCATTTTTTAAATAAACCTATCAGTTCCAATCAATCTTTCAAAAAACCACAGTTCCTTTTTTAAAGAAATCAAGGAAAATTCATGACCTAATAGTATTAATCATTTAAAATTAGATACAACCCTCTATATTTTACAAATATTCATTTAAAACTTCACACACCCCTTGTTAAAATAAAACTAGTGTTAAATACTCTTTCAAAACATTCACATCCATTTATAAAATCCAATCAGGTGAGTTGAAAAACACTTGGAATGCAACCTAAGTCCTTGACAAGTGTTTAAATAATTTTAAAGATATTTAAAACAAAAAAGGGCATGTTGAACACATAAATTTTTAAGAAAAATTTCAAAACACTTGAATCATTTTAAAAGATCCACTTAGGAATTTTAACAAAGACATAAATCCCAATAGATACACTTTATAAAAGATACATGAATAAAAAATAACCAAAATTTTATAAAATATAAAGCTATAAAAGGTTTACACATGATCCAAAATACAAAGGTAAACCAAAAATAAATTTAAAAAAATCATAATTAAATTCAAATTTTATGCCATTAAAAATAATTTCCTAATTTTTTATTGGGTCCTATCACTACACTTGAAACATGACCAAATGAACATGGGAGGTCCATTACACACTCCTAGTATCATCCCATTCCAATTCCATAACCAATGACTTAAAAAACCCCAAATTGAATCATTTTTTGTAAAACTTTGAAAGATCACTACAATGAAATACCTCCCTAAAATGGTATGTCACAACGTGCAGAAGCCATCTTGGGATTTCATCTAGATTGTCTAAGTAAGATCCCCATGAGAATCATATGATTCCACTATTCTAGGATAGAATCATATCAAAAAACTTAACTAAATAAAAGGAAAATTATAATGAAAGGAGGATGAGAAAAAAGTGACTAATTGAGGTTGAATCATACCATTGATTAATAATAAAGTCTACTTAAAACACCACATTGGATTGAATAGGAGAGGAATGGAAAAACATCATAGATAAGAATGATAGAAAAAGGGGGATAATATTGGATTCCCCCTATAAAAATTATATAGGGTAAAAATATATTTTTACCCTTTAAACACCCCATCGACTATTTGGTGGATAGTAAGCAACATTCTAGTGGCTGTAGGCTACTGGCTACCAGTAGCCCAACCACCTGAGGCCTGCTCTAGTGACCTCTCAAGCCTTTCCAATATCCAATGGAATATTTCTAGGTTCATTAATTTTTTTATGAGTTACCCACATTTTGAATATAATTTTGAAATAAAAATAAAAATTATTCTATCCAAAGAGAAGAAAATTCAATTTTTTAGTAATATTTAAGACTTGTACAGACATGGGTTCTTAAAACCTCCCTACAATAATACTGGCCATACTAAAAAATCCTTGGTGGTAATCCAACGAAACCTAATGGAATTAGATTGTTATTAATTCTATAAAAAATTATTACATTCCATCCCTGAATGTTAGACAAGCTTCTAGAGCATAAATTTGAATTAAAGGTTCTTAAACTACTAAAATAGAATATATATATATATCAAATCCATTTTCAAAACCCCAATATGATAGTAACCCACACCAATCTGTCCCAAGACACTTGAGGGTATTCATCTAACTAATCTTTTGGACCATGTTTCTCCTCAACTTATGTCCTAGATAAAAGAAGCCAACTCTGAGATATGATAACTTAAAATATTAGAATTTCCTATCAAAACACATTCTTAGAAGTCCAATGATGTGATTAGTGTAGTTTTCGATATACAACACCTCTATAAATGTGAGAACACCAATTCTGATTCTCATTTCATAGTTCAAAGTCAAAATAAATGCATACCCACTATCCAAAAAATAATCATGAATACATTGGATTTTCTATAAAAATACTTGCATAACCACAAAACATACCCATCAGGTCCAAAAAGACATACCTAACATAGTTCTTATCCCACTACATCCAATTACAGTTGAGAGTATATGTCAAACCTCCTCAATATGACCCACCAAACAATACTCAGTTTCCCCCACTGACACATTACATGAAACACTTGATTATGATTCCATTACTCTTGAAGTCAACCAAATATCATCTTGATACATCAACTAAAGATTCAATCTAATATAAATTGTAATACCATGCTTGAATCATTAATCAACAAAAACTATCATCATGATCTTCCACATGTTATAATGCATCACTTATCTGATACATTCTTGAATTACCTCAATTCCCATCCCCATCCCAATATTCATAGTCTACATAGATATGTTACCACCATTAATCATTAGACAAGGTCACCTCGCTTATACCTGAGCATTAACATAAAACAACAATAATTTCCTATCACTACTCACATGGAAATCTTCCTTAGTTCTTTCAAAAATAAAATCATAATGGGTTCTATGCCCTTAAATTCTCAATGGAACACTACCCACCATATTTCCTAAATTAAATCACTCCACGAGTGCATCCTAAATAGGTTCCACCATCAAACATGAATTTCAACATATGATCTACACTCACCCACTATCAACCTTTAACACTAAGCCTACATGGTGATCCATGTCTCAACCCATACTTAGGTTTATCATCTCATGACACTCGATATATTTTGAGAATCTCCTCTACCATAGAGTGAAATTTTCCATTTTGATCCAAGACATAAGAAATTGTACCAACTTGTATTTACAAATCTCATTGGTCCATGGGCCATACATGACCTCCACCAATTGAAACCTCAATATTCATGACATTAAACCATGCACATTATCTTAGTATCGATTAACATAATGGGGAACACTATCATGCCACTAGATCATACAACTTGACTCAAAATACTAGGAGTCACATAATACCAAAACTAGTCTCATATGAAATGTAAGAACATACCTTAGATTTGGAGGTCCGACGATAGACGTAGGGCCCGACAGCGGAAAAGTCGGGGTCGATAGTGGTGGTGGGGACAGCGGAGACCGTGACAGAGCTAGGTCAGTGGTGATGACAGCGGTGGCAGTGTATGCATCAGTGGTGGTTGTACTAGAGGGAGAGGAGGTAGTGGAGGTAGGAGGCAATGACGGCAGTAAGAAGCAGTGTAAGGAGGAAGCGATGGCAGAGGACCTGTTTCGCGAGAGCTTGAGCGTAAGCGACAATAGGGTACTGAAAGGTTTTTTTATAATAAAATAAGACATTTATCAATTCTTTTTGAAAATCACTGACAAAGATAGGCCTTTATGAGCACTAAAAAAGCACTGATAAATGATGACTTTATCAGCACTAAAATTATAGCACTGATAAAACACAATTTATCAGCACTTTTTTAGTGTTGATAAAGGCCTATCTTTATCAGTTCCAAATAAACACTAATAAAGATATGATGTTAATAAATATATATTTATTTAAATAATTTCAAAATTATAAAAAATATATATATTAATATTTTAATTATATATATTTATATAATTATAAATATAATATAGATATTTATTATAAATATATATTTATAATTATAAATAAATAAATAATTATTTAAATAATTATAAAATTATAATAAATATCTATATTATATTTATATTTATATAAATAAATATAATAAATATATTTATTAAAATTTTATAATTATTGAAATATATCTATATTTATTTATAATTATAAGTATAAATAAGTATATATATTTTAATAATTATAAAATTATATTAAATATCAATTTTATATTTCTAATTATATAAATATATAATTAATATATTTATTATAAATATATAATTATTTCAATATATCTATATTTATTTATAATTATAAGTATAAATATTTTTATATATTTATAAATATATTTATATAATTAAATATATTTATAAAATTATATATATAATAAATATATTCATTGAAATATATATATAAAATAATAATAGATGTAATTATTTTAATTTTATAATAATTTATATAAATAAATACATATATAGTTATAATTATAAGTAAATATATTTAAAAAGTATTTATATATAATTAAAAATTTATAATTATAAATAGAATAAATATATTTATTATTTAAATATATTTATTGTAATTGTATAAGTATTTATGAGAACATAATAAGTTCATAGGTATAACATAAATCATATACCTAAGTATATATATAATTATAAATAAATATATATATATATGAATTAATATATATAAATATATATATTTATATAATTATAATAGATGTATAATTATAACTATAAATAATTTTATATTTATTTAAATAATTAGGAAATTAAAATTTAATTATATATATTTATTATAATTTCATAATAATTGAAATATATAATTATTTATTTATACTTATAACTATAAATAAATAAACATTTATTTATTTAAATAATTATGAAATTATAATAAATATATATAATAAATATATTTATTATAATTTCATAAGTTTTTAAATAAATATATTTATTTATATTTATAAACACAAATAAATAAATAAATATTTATAATTATATTTATAAGTATAATAAATATATTTATTATAATTATATATATATAATTTATAATTATATTTATAAATATTTGTATATATGTATAAATATTTTTATATATTTATAAATATATTTATATAATTATATATATTTACAAAATTATAATTTTTATAAATATATTTATTATAATTTTGTAATTATTTAAACATATAAAAATTTATTTATAATTGTAATTATAAATAAATAAATTTATAAATATTTATATATATATATGTATATTAATGTGTACATATATATATTTATAAAATTATAATCAATGTATTTATTGTAATTTTATAATTATTTAAATATATATATAATAATAATAATAATAATTATAAATAAATAAATTTAAAATGTATTTCAATATAATTAAAACTTTATAATTAAAAATTTAATAATTATACTTATTATTTAAATATATTTATTTTAATTTTATAAGTATTTATGAGAATGCTATAAGTTATGGGTATAACATGAATGAATCATACGAGTGTTAATTTATAAATGAATATTCATAATGATGAATAAATAACATATGCATATGTGCGTCATAATAATATAGGTAATCTTAAATTTAGAACACAATCACATTTACAAATAAAATTTACGATTATATAGGATCTATTATGCTCATGCATTAATATATAAACATGAATAACAACAATAAATATCACTATTATCTCATGATATATATATATATATATTCATTAAATTCATATTTATTTAAATATATATATATGTAATTATAATTATAAAGAAATATATTTTAAAAGTATTTATATAGAATTATAAATATAATAAATATATTTATCTTTTATTTTTTTATAATTTTATAATTATTTAAATATATATATATATATTTATTTATAAACTTATTAATACTTTTTTTAAAAACATTATATATATATATATGAATTATTAAAAAAATATATTATAATATATTATAATTATATTAATTATGAACTTTCATTTTTTAATTAATATATATAAATAAACATTGATTTTGAATAAAAAATAATAATTTTACATTAATTAATATTATTTTTTATTAAAATCTTTTATCAGTGATAAAATTAGCGCTGATAAATCTATCCTTTATTTGCACTAAAATATACGCTGATAAATGTGTGACTTTTATCAGCACTTTCTATTTGGTGCTAAAAAACCAAGTGCATCCCTTACCAGGATCTATGGTAGTGATTTCACATGACGAGATAGGGATAAAGAGAAGAAAAAAGAAGAAACACATATCTTGGAAGTTATCGAAACTTCGGAGGAATGAGGAAGTGAGAGTGGATTCAACACCAAGATGTCACACAATTAGATATTTTCTTTTCTATTTCTTATTTTCATTATGTAATTGTGGGATGCATATTTTGATTGTAAATAATGCTTTGAGTAAGTATTATTCATTTTCATAAAATTTTTCTTGTCGTTTAATTAATTTTATCCCCTCATAAATTATCTTAAGTCCATCCATGGTTGATAAACCGTTGACTATGAATAAAAAATCTCATAAAAGAGGGTAGTTTTATTTTTTGGGGATGTATATGAAATGATTTTATTTCAAAATCATTTAAGAATTTTTATTAATTATTTTTTTAGTGTGAATAATGTTTTCTTATAACCTAATTATCTTGAAAAAGAAATGACAATTAGGGGATTATACCCAATGCAATTGAGGGAAGTGAAAAGTTAAAGCTGACCTAACATCACCTTTCACCTTGAGATTGAACGTACTACACCTAAGCTAGCAAGATCACCTTGAGAGATGGGCTGGCTATCCTAGGTAGTCTAGTATTTACCTAGAGGTTATATTATTTAATTTAAGGATTCTTTTAACTATTAATTGGATTGATTCATAAGTGACGTTGAATGTTTATAAATTAAGAAAAATGATCCCTTAATATCAGTTCCCTTCTCTTTTTTCCTTTTTAATTTAGTTTAAGTCTAGTGGGTTATAATGTTTAAATTACTAAATTTAATTTATTTTAGTTTTTTTTAATTCATAATTTATGAAAAAATTTTGGATACTAAATAATTACTCTTAAACTATCACTAGGCTTCCAACTTCCATATGGGATTGACCACGCTCTTGAAACTATTCTATGCCTTAGTAGTTAGTATAGGACAGGTTAATAAATTTATTAAATTTTATATCCTAGAATAATAATAACACAATTGGATAATGTCATGTTTCGGCATCATTTTTGGGAAATCGAAAAAAAAACAAGTAATCGACAAAGAACAGATTGATTTGGTTAAATCTATTCTTAACTAATTGCTTTTTTTCTAATTTTAGTCTAGCTTTGTATTTTGTTTTTTTTCTTTTGTTTTTCTTTGTTGTGCAGCTAGTTTTCATAGCGGTGTGAAAGATGAGCTATATGAAGCGAGAATATAATTCCACACCACTATTGGAGTACTTTTGATATCAAAAGAAGTCAACCTCATGGGTGGTTCCAAATTCAACAAAGTGGTCACAACAAGAAATGGGTTAGAATAATTCTTACTCAACTGAGTATGAGGAATTTCAACACCGACATTAGACTGACACTAAATACTAATCACCATGTGATGGAGCTCCAAATTATTATAACATCTAAGGTGAATGTAGGTATGATAAAAATGATGAACTTCAAGGGATGCAAAAGAAAAGTGTATGTCAAGAGTTGATATACATACTCTTGAGTTCTATTTCAAAAAATTAAGTGAAATTTGAAGAGTATAATGATATTTTTTAGGATAACACAATATCATTGAAGAATATTGCCATGCATTTAAAAAAATATTATCATGTCTTGATAAAAAATGAATAGTGTCTCCAAATATAATGGGAAATAGGAGAAAGAAAACATGGTTGTAGTGGAAGATAGAATGGAGGAAGCAATGCTTATGGAGAAGGCCAAAATATTTATAGAGCAACTAATAACCAATAAAGAAGAACCTCCAACATTAACAATATATTTTGAAAAGGACTATGAGGTATATAACTAATCAGAACTCCCTTTCATTCAAAAAGAAGAAGATTCCATGATGAACTTAGTTGAAAAAATGGTGGATGAGAATGAAGAGAAGTCTCGGGATGAGAGTGTCTTGAGAAATGAAAAGAAAAATTATTTGGGACATGTAGAAATTTTTACGGATAAAGAAGACCATAATCTAACCATTGAACAATACCTCAGGGAATTTTAAGAAACATCCCAACAACAAGTTCACATTGTAGATGTGTAATAAGAGGAGAAGGATGGCCCGATGATTTTGGGATTCATTTGAATTATTGAAAATTAATACTAATGGTATTCATTCTTCTATTTAAAATAAAAAAGGGAAAGACCATGTTGAATCTCATAAAATTGATAGTGGATATAATAAATAGGAAATTTCTGGGTGAAACTAGTTCAGAAGAGGTTAACCAAGGGGTAGAGGTAGCTAAAATTTACACATGCATCATAATAGTTGAGGAGGAACAAAACAAAAGTCCAAATGATAGAAGTGTACATGGGAATTTCTAAACTATTTGGTGAAAAAGATTCTCCAACACTCTATGAAGATGAAAAATAATGCACACTCTCTAGTTCCATGAATATAGAGGCACCTACAACACATTTAAAGAATGTCATAATTGTTGAAATTTCCAGCTTCAATGAGGAAATTAAAGAAGAAATTAAAGGAGTAATGGAGGTTAGTGGGAATGATGAGTTTGATGAAATTTTCATTGAAGAAGAACCTATGAAACTTAAAAATGACAACATAGTTATTATAACTCCCAAGTTTATCACTACCTATAATATTAAGGCAAATTCATTTTATATAGTAGAGGAATACCATTGGGAGTATGAAAAAATTAAATAAGTAGAACCAAAATATAATGATTATGTGGTGTATGAAAACTATAGGTAGGATGCGAATATTTTTGAATAAGTATCTCTAAATCTCGAGGAAGAAAAAAATATAAGAAAAAACTTGAACAACACATTAAGACACATGAAGAGACAAATAAAGTGGTGTATAAGGGGGATGATTTTAGTGAATTTTGAGAAGAAGAGATTTTAGAAGGGGATTACTACTGTAAATTTATTAGTTTCATAGAAAAAGAATAAGTTTTTGGTCTCATGAGATCTCTTCTTCTCTACTCCACTTGGCGATTCCCTATTAGTGATGGTTGCGTCTTCAGAACCTACCTTCTCACTAGAGGGGGGGGGGTGTGGGGGATGCGCTTCCTCCTTCTTATTTAAGGAATCATCCTTTCCCCCCATTATCTGACCCTACTTCCTTTTACCCTTTCCCCATGATTTCACTTAGTCCTAAGGATCCAAATATATTCACTAAATTTCCTCAACTGGCACTTTGACACGAGTAATTCTCAAAGGATTCAGATCTTCTCAATATGACCTTGGTGGACCACTTTAGGAAGAAATTTCCTTAGGTCGACGATTTCGATATGTTCATCTCTGACACTTGGGTTTTATAGGAACGATCATTGGTTGGTCTTATTGACAACTGGCATTTGATGATATGATTCCCTTCAGAGGAAGATTTGAATCTTTCCTGGTCCAAATCTCCCCAGTCTATCAATTTTTTTCTCTTTTACCTCTATTGATGGAGCTATGAATTCCACATGAAGTGTGATTTTTCCTTCTACAATGGTATGGGTAAGGTTTCCTGAACTACCTATTCATTTACAAAACCCATATATTCTCCAAATGGATATAAATATGGTTGGTCAATTTCTTTGTGCTAATAGTCAGACTAAGGCTATATGCCATATGATTTCTCAACTGATATGTATTGAGGTTGTTGTCTCAATACCTCTAGTTGAATGGGTATGGATTGTTGTTGGAGAATAATTCCAATGAAAAAAAATGTTTTCCTTGAGTTCTGGACTGATTTCTACATATCCTGCAATCATTTGGGGTACCTTCAATTTGAAAGTTTTTGAGACTACAGGGTGAGGCATGAGAAAGACTATGTTCCGAGTCAAAAGTTTAGGTACAAGGTCACCGAGGATCCCTTTATGACACAGTTTGGGTCGTCACAGGTGGCTACCAAACAAAGTAAGATAAGATCAAAACATTATAATCCCAAAGTGGTGTACATTTTCGAGCATCTGAGATAGGAATTGGATGTCTCTAGTATATCTGTATAGGAACTATCTGGATTAGGAGGTGTTGAGGAGGTCTGTGATACTATCTCTATGGAAATTTGTTTCCACATTCCATAGTCCTAACCTCATGAGGATCACATTAGAACTGATATCAAACCCATTCATGAGAATTTGATCCATGCAGTTATAGAGATAGAATCTTTGAGCTGTAAGGGACAAAATAATGAATTCTAGGTATTATTATAGGGGGAATGGAGATGCTAGTGTGTAAGATTAGTCCAAGACATAGTGGTTTTCATATAAATATGAACAACCAACTCAAATTGATGGATGTGGAAGGGAAAAAACAGGAGCACAAGGGTGATGATTGGGCATTGTCTTCCTGCATGATTTATAAATAGGAGACTCATGATATGGTGGGTTTGCATACACCTTAAATATAAGAAATCCCCATAGGAATTCATTCAGGGGTTGATGATGAAGAAGATTTTTCTAGCACATTTTTAGTGGACATTGTGGAGGGAATATGCATGAGAGGACTTCACAGTCAAAGGAAGAAAAAGGGACAGAAGGGGAATTGAGATATGGGGGGTTGAGTTGTGGTTTAGGGTAAGATAACCAAAGCTCAAATGAATTACTCCCAATTACTGAAGCCATTGGAAACAAGATTGGCCAGATGAACCAAAGTGAGGGATGGTGGAACAATTGTCAAAGATTAGGAAAGAAAAAATTGTTCAGCACTATAAAATTGAAAGAAAAACGCCAAAATTAGTGAAATTAAGAAAAAAGGGCAGGGTGGTATAGATATAAAGGCAGATGAGACCCATGAAGAAGGAAAATAAGAAGATAAAGGAATGATCCTTGAGCTAATTTTTTATTATAATAAAGATGTGTAGGAAGAGTCTTTTGAGCTTAAGGATTCAAATGAGGATGTAGACACTATCTTAGAAATATAATTATGAGTTTATGTTAATGAGGTCCAAAGGTATTAGATAAAAAAACAAGACATAATTTTAGCACGTGCCTTTAATAAAAGGAAGATTAATATGGAGGAATATATACAAACATGACACAAGATAGCCAAAAATTTCAAGGAATTAGTCATAAAGGACACAAAAATGAAGATACATGGACTTTATTGGGGTCTATACGAGGTTAGTGACTCTAATAATTTCAGTCTTGTTTTAATGATTTTTTATTTCCTCTCAATATGAAAAAATGGTATGGTTTCCCTCTTTTTCTCCAAAAGTGATTTTTAAATAAAAATTTAATTTTTAGTTAGTTAAGAAAAAGGAAACTGCAGTATTTGTGAAGGAGGATCAGGTTCCTATAATTCGAAAGTTAGTTACAAAAATTCACTATAACATGAATGGAGAAGTGGTGGATGATCAATTATAAAAATTATGGCCAGACTTCAATCTACTGTTTTATTAATGAAATATGTCCAAACTTTTGAGTCCACCAAGAATCAGTGTGAATAAGATTATATTGAGGAGGAAGAGCACAATCTGTATGGATGATCATAATTTCAATTCATTTCTCAATCCATACTGGGTAAAATAATTTTACATTCCAATTATGAGACACCCATGGTAAAATTTCTTGCTTAAAGCCCAAAAAATAAAGTGATTTTGGGAGGCTACCATATTTTCACTACTTTCTAGAATTTAATTATAATTATAATTTTTGTTTGAATTTTAAATTTCATTGAATTTTTAGGAACTCTCTTGGTGCATGAATTTCACTCTCAATTATTTTTAAAATTCAATTTAAGGCATATTTATGCTTTTAATTGTATAATTCATTTTTTAGGTCCTATTATGACAAGGAAATAGAAAATAATGGAAGATCCAGGAAAGGAGGAGAATCAACAATTTATAGGATTTAAATACTAAATAGTTTCATTCAACGAATCAAGGAAAACAATCTACTTAGTAGGTAATAATTTCATTTATTTTATCATGACATATATTTTTGAGACATTCCTTATGATGAATATAAATATAAAAACAAATTGTTTACACCCCATCACCTTGGTTGAAAATTAAGGATGATGTATAATTTTAGTATGGGGGAGGAATCCTTAGATACCATGTATTTGGATTTATGCGTCCTTTTGAGCTAACCTAAGACACATCCACTTTTGAATTGTTGAAAAATGATTGTTGATATGATATTAATTCTTGACTTTAATTCTTCAAATATTTCATTTATTATACTAATTATTCATGTTTATTTCAGGAATTTCTTGTTTATAATTTTTAATTCCCATTCTGAAGAGGAATTTGAGCCACATTTGTCATATTATTTCCCGTAATACCTTTCTTGAGAGAATCGAGGATGTGTACAATAGTTATAAATTTCTTGTTATTCTTGTTTAAAAATGATTATTTTGAAGTTCTTAAACAATATTAAGGCATAAATTGATAATATTTGATCCCATTTGACCTTGATACCCACCTTACACTTATCCTTAGAGAAATATATAGAAACCATAAAATTACTTGATAAGAAGCTACATTACAAGCCAATTTATCCTTCATGCCATATTTATTTGAGTATTAATGCATGAAGATTTCATTTGATCTTAAAAGGGGATTTGGCTATTTTTATGGACATTTATGTTTTATATTTTAATATGGGTATTTTATTTTGGGATATTGGGAAAATTTTCCTTATTTTTCATTTTCAATTTGTTAATCTGGAAAAATAAAATGGAAAAAATGAAAACAAGTGAGCACGTGGGATACCTATGATCGACATATAGCTAGAATAACCTTCTACATTATTATAATAACTATTAAAATTAGTGTTGGTAGTGTATTTATGGAGGGGATTTAGTTTCTAGTTGTTTTTACTTTCTAGGGTGTTAGACTATGTTCTTATAGAAATTTCATTTAAAAATAATAGATAAAAAAATATTTAAGGTAAAATAGGATGATTTTTTACTATTTTTTATGTTGAAAAGTGATCCTTACTAAGGAAGAGGATAAGTGTAACACCCCAAGATTTCATAGTACATTATTTCTTCAAAGTAATTCAATAACTTGCACTACACGCAACATTGAGTTCAAGCGCACCACGACTTACCAAACTATCCATTCAAAATAGGTTATGAATAGTATTAAATGAATTTTGAACTTTATATAATCATCATAATTTTAGAATCTATATTATGAGTTTCTTAGATATAATGTAATAACAAATTCATTTTTTTCAGATAAAACAAGTATTTTTCAAAAAATTCAATTTTACTGCCTTTTAATGGAGAACCATTTTTAAATCCAATATTTGAAACTTTTATATATTCAATTTTACGAAATAAACTTCTTATTTAGAATCAATACATAAGAATTTAGTTTCAATAAATTTTTGGTGTTTTTTTGATAACTTTCATATTTAGGTGAATAGTGAAAAATACTATATTTTAACTGAAAACTACTTTCTTAATCAAAATAATTTATAGTGTTGAATTATACATTTTAATGGTTTGGAAGTATAACTAGATTATATTTTTACCATTTAATATAATGATGGTCATTATAAGTAATTTCACTTTGAAATTGGATATAAACAAGTGTTAATCTTTTGATAGTATTATTTCTTAAAAACATGCTTTTTTGGTTTTGACAACGGGAATTAATTTTAAATTAATTAATTAAAATTATATGTTTTTATATTGTTAAAATATAATTCATTTATTAATTCGGAATATCAAAATTATCTTAGGGTGAATTTTTGGTATTTTTCTGAAAACATTCAATTTTTGATGAATAGTGAAAAACACTAAGTTATAGTTTAAAACTGAATTTTTATTTAAACAATTAATTATTTTATTTAAATTTATTTTATGTCAAAATAGATACATAATACCTATATATGTTCAATTTAATTAATTGGAGTCATTTTGTAATAATATTAGATACATAAAATTCTATTGAACTTTTCACAATCTTTTACCCACCTCCTAAGAGTATTTGAAAATTTACATAAAACTTAATTTTACTACTTCTGTGAGTATAATTCCAAAAATCCGAGAGACATAGTTAATATCGAGGAGTAAAATGTGGTTCAATAAGAAAAAAATAATTGTTGGTGAATAATAACTTTTTACTTTTATTTACCATGGTTAAAAGTAAATAGGGTATTTAAG
This sequence comes from Viscum album, assembly GCA_963277665.1. Taxonomy (NCBI): domain Eukaryota; kingdom Viridiplantae; phylum Streptophyta; class Magnoliopsida; order Santalales; family Viscaceae; genus Viscum; species Viscum album. The sequence continues at coordinate 395,153,744 of OY728158.1, forward strand.
GGTAAAAATGATATTATTATTACCCTAACACATGTCCTAATTCTATAGGATAAGTATATTTTGACGAAAAAAAACATTAGGAATAAAATATTAAACTCTTTGGACCACTTGGATTAGATTAGGACACATATTATTATTTTATTTAAAGAAGAGTTAAAAGAGTTAAAATCAATGTTTAATAACTAAAACATTTTTAATATAGGGTTATATATAAGAAACATTAGACTATAAATATTAATTAGAAAGCTAAAAAGATTTCCTACATAATGGTAGTTTATTTATATTTTTTAGAAATTAAATAATTTAAGTTATTTATGACACAATGATGATCAAGTAATTACCTAATTAATGAAATATTAAAATAATTGATATTATAAATATCCAAATAAATTTAATTTGAGACTTTTTATGAATTAAACTAATTTTATAGGTTAATATGAAATATTTGGATTGGTAAGATGAATCTTTTTCAAAGTAATAATTCTGTTATAAATTTAGCAAAAACAAAATACCAAATAATGTCAAAATTGACATAAAAGAGTTTTTAAAACAAATATTATATTATTAATTGATATTCTATTCTTAAAAATATAAGGTTCAGAAAAATGAATTATATAATGATAGTTGTATCATTAATGAACCACTTGGGATTCTATTGGAAGTATATAGTAAGTTTATTAACCATATAATATAACAATACAAAGAGACATGGTAAATGTAAAACTATTTAACTTAGAGTTAAATCTAAAAGATAAAGTTAATATAGTGACCCAAACCTATCTAAAACCTACTGGTTGAGTCATTTTCCACCCATAACCACCTTATCCTTTAAATAATCCATTTTTGAGACATTATAAACCGAAATTTATTTTATTATAAAATAATATTTCTAGCTTTTCCAAAGGTGCCCCTCACCCATCTTATAAAATGGTACTCCTGATTCTCTCTAATTCACAACTTCAAAGCCATTTGACTTGGAAAACCTCTGACCAAATACCCTCTCAACTATCCTACCTTCATTCTAGAGGCCTTAATTTAGTCTGAAAGACAACCTAAGGATCCATTTTGATCAAATCAAAAGCAAGAACCCGAAGAAGATGTAAATATTTCATCACCTCTTTCAAGTTCCTTTCTTCTTCCACTTACTTTTTCTTTGTTGTTTCCATTCTAAAATAACAACTCCAGTATCTTCTATATAATGTGATGTTATTATAAATATAGTACAACATAATTCATTATTTTATCCATCCTTTGAATGAAATGTCACCATACATGTGTACGTACGGCTTACCGTCTCCACGTTGTGGTGTAATTGTTATTCAATACATTATTATTTGGATGGGTATAATAATGATGTGTAATTGATGTAAAAAATAAATATAACATGATAATGATTCTGTATATATGATATACCATCCAATTATATATTATTTTAATATCAAAAGAATGATATTGTCGCTCGTGCATACGTACGGATTACCATCTCCACGAACGCGATGAGATTAATTCCCCATCGTATCCATTGAAGAAAAATTTTCATTTGATGATTAAAAATAATGTTTAGATACTTGATATAATTTTGGATATGAATAAGATACATCCCATAAATAAGAAATATGACTCACATAACAAAGAATATAAAGGAAAACGAATCCATTAACACCCAAAACAATGATAATAATAAGATATTATTAACAAAGCAATGTTAAAAGATCATATATGATATCATATTAATGTATATGATTCATGTATAATTTAATAACAATTATTTCACCATTATATAGGAGTTTAACCTACAATAGACCAGGAAAAGTATAAGGTAAGGGTTAATTCTACAATCTGTTCATTATCTGAGGTTGTTTATACGTAAGTATCTACTGGGACCTCTTTATTATCCACATCCATGTTTCTTAAAAATGTATTTCAATTTTTTTAATATTTACTAGACTATTGGTTAAAGTCATTTATACCCTTTTTTGACTTTTATAAAATGTTTATAAAGGAATCTTTCCGTTTTTTTTCCAGACAAGTTCCTTTATAACCTTTTCCACAAAATTAAGGTTGGAATGTTTTTTTAACTTATACGGTGGGTGCAACTATTTTCCGCCATTATAACATAATCGAAGCTTCCCTTACAATATTATAAGAATATTTTAAAATATAAATGTTTTCTTTTCTAATTAAATGAACTTTAAATGATTTCAAAATAAAAAGAGATAGTTCTCTAAAAAGGTTTTGATTTCATCTATGTCAACATCCTTTGATGGATTTTAAGTTTGTTTGAAGTTGATTTATTATGATACAAAAATTCTATATTGTATTGAAGTTTTTGTGATATGTTTGAATGTGGATGTGTTATTTCATACCAATCATGTTTTATGGATAAAGTATTTACATTTCATATGCCATTTTTAATATGAATGTTTATGTTATGTTTAAACCTTTTCATATGAGGAATGCATTGGACTTAGTAAGTGATGGGTGGAACTGCTATAGATCCTCAATGCATTGGTAGGTTTCATGAGACAAACTAGTGTCTTGGTACAAGGCCTTGAAAAAAATATTATTTGTAGTCTAGGTACAAAGCCTTGAATATGTGGTTATGAAAGTCTGGCATTATGCATTCCATCATTATGAAAGTGGCTATTGATATTGCATGTGATTATTCAACTAGTAGAATATCTATGTGAGTAAGTAAATGGAATTATTTGATTTTATATTTTCCATATTATGCTGAAGTTAAAGTTTTAAAGGCTTTTATTTTAGTCTTGTACATTTCCTTAAATGTTTATGCTTATTTATGAAAGTTTCTTCTATATTGTTATCCTTACTAAGCTTCTGATCTCACCCCTTTGTTTTATTTTTCCCAGGATGTGAAGAAGTATTTTATGACCGACCTGCGGGGATAGTCTGAGGGGATATGAGTGTGGTCTATGGAAACAATGTTGTTGTAGTTTTTTTTCATTTTATGATGTAATGTAAGCTTTATTAATGTATCTAGTACTTCTAAGGCTAATAAACTAATAGTTTTTTCAAGACTTGATCTTTTATGTTCATTCCAATGATATGTAATAATGTACCAACTTTGGAAATCTAGGGTCGGGGCGTTACAGTTGGTATCAGAGGGAGGTTTAGTGAAAACCTTGGAATCTAGATTTAGATAAAATCTGATTAGAGAACATTACCCTAAGATAGAATTTGAGGATTAATATAGAAGAACTTCCTAGAGTTTTGGTATTGTAGATATTTTTTGAGTTTTCTTAGAAATACATCCCTATCTAGATACGAGCAGGTAGAGGCGGCTCTGACAAAAATGTACCTAGGGGTAAAACCTGAAAACCCCGCTTTGAGCTAGACTTGAACGAGAACTGGTGCATGACAACGGGCCTTGCTGCACTCTTGGTTACAACAATCCTAGGGGATATGCTTAGGATAATTATAATTTTCTTTAAAAATAATTATTAAGTATTTATGAGTATATAACTCATCAAAGAAAATATTTTTATGATTATGAATTATATCCCTAAACTGTTCAATTTACGTTAGGTATTTTTTACAAGTCTGGAATTATTTGTTTCAATTCATAAACTAACCTAGTGTATGTCATTGTATAGAAATGACACCCAGTAGAAGGAATGTGAACTCCAGCAATACATATGAATCAAAGAGTAAGAAGGATCATATTTTCAATGGTATTAAGCATAAATTTAGAAGGGAAATAGTCTCCCCTGTATTCTAAACATATGAAAAAAATATTATCATGTGTTAATAAGATAAGTAAATAATTCTCTGAGTCCTATGGCTTTGAAGGGAAGCAAGAGAAGAAAAGGATGGAAGAGAGAAAGATAGATAAAGGGAAGAGGGAAAAGAAGAATTTTCCCATATATTATAAATGTAGAAAGAATAACCTTGGTAAATTCTTGAAAGGAATGAGAGTTTGTTATAAGTGTGGAGAAAAAGGACACCAAGTATGTGATTCCAAGGGTAAGAAAAAAGTTTCAAATGTACAATGATTTTTCTGCAAAGAGTTGGGACACTACGCAAATCAATGTCCAAATCATCAGAGTATACCCCAAATTCTGTTATTTGATAATAATAAAGTAATGATACTACCGAAGATGAAGAGGAATGATTAGATTTCTTATGTTGTTATTAAAGTATTGTGTCATTTGAGTATCGTATTAATGATGTACATGTTATAATAATTATAGAGTATATAAGGATTATACTACAGTTCTATTTCATTAAGGACTTGTGATTGTATGGAACCAAGAAAAGTGACTCAATATCAGGTTAAAGTTTTGGAAAATACATGGATAAAGGAAATGTAATCCTTAATATGGTCCTGATAATGAGGTAGTGATTTTGGAATAAGAGATGGTTGATTTGGATAATTATATTGGATATTATTGACTTCCTTGGAACTGATTTATAGTTTGTTTATTTCATCATTGTTAGAATATTCACTATTTTTGGATATTAGAAATATATCCAGTATTATATAAAGAATAAGGGAGCATTAATGTAATCAATAAGGTTTTATGGTAATTTAGGGTGTTACCATGTTTTAAAATAATACATGATGAAGGTGTTCACATGTTATTATGTGGAAAAAAGGATCTTCATTGTGTTTAACTTACCTATAAATTTTGTACCACAAGTTTGGATAGAAGTATTTTGGATAAATATAAAGGTTGGAATGGATTATGATTGAAATTGGAAACTATTTTTAAGGTTATTTTGGATTTTTATAAAAATGACAACACACAGACCGTGTGACAACCCGTCGTGTCGGAAAATGCTATGGGAATCGAACCCACAACCATAGTGCAATTGGGATTTATCACCTACCACTAGACTACGTGAAGTCCTTGTACTGTATAATGTAGTTTTTTAAAGTGTTTGATAGGTTATTTATAAATTCATTTTTTTGGGAACCCTATACGAATAGGATAAATAGAATATTTTTTTAAGTTCCATTATCTTTTAGAGTGAAAGATGAGTTTGTGGTAGAAATTAGTTAAAGGTTGGAACTCTACTTGTCAAGTATATATTTTTTTCTTCTCTAATTATCTGAAGAAATTAATTTTTAAAATTTAGGTTAGGGATTTTAAAACAAAAAATGTTTTATCCTAATACCTTATGTTTTTTTGAACCGATGATATTTTAAATCATCATAGATTGATGGCTTTGAGGACCTCAATTCTAAAATTCTTTGTGACTGATGACCTCAATCACTACCAATAAATATTTAAATTTTCCTCTAATTATGTGTCTATAATTTCCACCAATGTTCTTCTAATAGAGATCATAATTTTGTGGTGACTTTTTCATTCCCTTTTCCCTCTTATTAAGACTAAATTTTATTAACCCAATTTCTGATGTGGGTTTCCCCACAAAGGTATTTTCTATTTTCAACCTTTAATTTTCTAAGAACAATTTCAAATTGGGAGGACACAATTTATTGAAGTATGGAAGAATGTAACACCCCAATATTTCATAGTACATTATTTATACAAAGTAATTTAATAACTTGCACTAAACGCAACACCGAGTTCAAGTGCACCACGACTTACCAAACTAGCTGTTCAAAAGCAGTTATGAATACTATTAACTAAATTTTTAACTTTATATAATCCTTATAATTTTAGAATCCATATTATTAGTTTCTTAGATATAATGTAAGAACAAATTAATTTTTTTCAGATAAAAGAAGTATTTTTCAAAAAATTCAATTTTACCACCTTTTAATGACAAACCCTTTTTAAATCCAATAATTGAAACTTTTATATATTCAATTTCACAAAATAAAATTCTTCTTTAGAACCGAGACATAAGAATTTAGTTTCAATTAATTTTTGGTGTTATTCTGATAACTTTCATATTTGGGTGAATAGTGGAAAATACTATATTTTAACTGAAAATAACGTTTTTAATCAAAATAATTTATAGTGTGGAATTATAAATTTTAATGGTTTGGAAGTATAATTTGATTATATTTTTACCATTTAATCCAATGATGGTCATTGTAAGTAATTTCACTTTGAAATTGGATATAAACAAGTGTCAATATTTTGATAGTTATTATTTCTTAAAAATAGGCTTTTTGGTTTTGCCAATGGGAATTAATTTTAAATTAATTAATGAAACTTTTATATTTCTAAATTGGTAAAATAGAATTTATTTTTGAATTCGGAATATCAAAATTATCTTAGAGTGAATTTTTGGTATTTTTCTGAAAACTTTCAATTTTTGATGAATAGTGAGAAACACTAAGTTATAGTTTAAAACCGAATTTTTATTTAAATAATTTATTATTTTATTTAAATTTATTTTAGGTAAAAATAGATACCTAATACCTATATATGTTCATTTTAATTCATTAGTCATTTTGTAATAATATTAGATATATAAAAATTTATTGAACTTTTCACCGTCTTTTACCCACCTCCTAAGAGTATTTACAAATTTACATAAAACATAATTTTACCACTTCTGTGAGTTGAATTACGAAAATCCAAGAGACACAGTTAATATAAAGTAGTAAAATGTGGTTCAATAAGATAAAAATAATTTTTGGTGAATAGTAAGTTTTTACTTTTATTTACCACAGTTAAAAGTAAATAGGGTATTTAAGGGTAAAAATGATATTATTATTACCCTAACACATGTCCTAATTATATTGTATAAGTATAGTTAGACCGAAAAAACATTAGGAATAAAATATGAACCTCTTTTTCTTACTTGGATTAGATTTGGACACTAATCATTATTTTATTTAGAGAAGAGTTAAAAGAGTTAAAATCAAAGTTTAACAACTAAAACATTTTTAATATATGGTTATACATAATATAAATTTGACTATAAATATTCATTAGAAAGATAAAAATATTTCCTAAATAATGGTATTTTATTTATATTTTTTATACATTAAATAATTTAATGTATTTATGACACAATGATGATGCGGTAATTACCTAATTAATGAAATATTAAAATAATTGATATTGTAAATATCCAAATAAATGTAATTTGAGACTTTTTATAAATTAAACTAATTTTATATTTTAATATTACATATTAGGGTTGGTTAGATGAATTTTTTTCGAAGTAATAATGCTGTTATAAATTTAGAAAAAACAAAATACCAAATAGTGTCAAAATTGACATAAAAGAGTTTTTTAAAACAAATATTATATTATTAGTTGATATTATATTCCTAAAAATCTAAGGTTAGGCAAAAGGAATTATATAATGATAGGGGTATTATTAATGAACCCCTTGGGGTTCTCTTAGATGTATATATTAAGTTTATTAACTATATAATATAAAAATACAAAGAGACATGGTAAATGTCAAACTATTTAACTAAGAGTTAAATATAAAAGATAAAGTTAATATAGTGACCCAAACCTGTCTAAAAACTACTGGTTGAGTGGTTTTAGACCCATAACCACCTTATACTTAAAATAATCTATTTAGGAGCCATTATAAACTAAAATTAATTTATTATAAAATAATATTTCTAGCTTTTCCTAAGGTGCCCCTCACCCATCTTATAAAAGGGCACTCTCCCTTCTCTCTAATTCACACCTTCAAAGCCATTTGGATCAGATAAAATATGTCCAAATACCCTCTAAACTATCCTAAACTAATCTTAGAGTCCTTACTTTAGTCATAAATTTAACCTAAGGAGACCTTTTTATCAAATCAAAAGGAAGAACCCGAAGAAGAGGAAAATATTTCATCAGCTCTTTCAAGTTCCTTTCTTCTTCCACTTCCTTTTTATTTGTTTTTCCCATTCTATAGTAATAACTACATTATATACTATATAATTTGATGTTATTATAAATATGGTACAACCAAATTCATTATTTTATCCATCAATTTAATGACATGTCACCATACGTGCGTACGTACGACTTACCGTCTCCACGTCGTGGTGTAATTGTTATTCAATACATTATTATTTGGATGGGTATAATAATGATGTTAAATTGATGTAAATAATAAAAATAACATTATTATGAGTCTGTATATATGGTATAACATCCAATTATATATTATTTTAATATCAAAAGAATGATATTATCGCTTGTGCGTATGTACGGATTACCGTCTCCATGAACGCGATGAGATTCATTCCCCATCGTATCCATTCAAGAATAATTTTCATTTTATGATCAAAAATAATGTTTATATACTTGATATCATTCTATATAGGAATAAGATACATCCCATCCATAACAAATATGACTCAAATAACAAAGAATATAAAGGAAAATGAATCCGTTAACACCTGAAACAACTATAATACTAAGATATTATTAACAAAGCAATGTTAAAAGATTATATATGATATCATATTAATGTATATGATTCATGTATAATTTAATAAAAATAATTTAACAATTATTCAGAAGTATAACCTACCCTAGACCAAGGAAAATTACAAGGTAAGGGTTAATTATACAATCTCTTAATTATCTGAGGTTGTTTATACATAATTATCTATTGGGACCTCTTTATCATCCACATCCATATTTCATAAAAATGTATTTCAAAACATTCTTACTATTGACTAGACTATGGGTTAAATTCATTTATACCCCTGTTTTAATTTTATGATACGTTTATAAAGGAATCTTTCTGTCGTTTTCCAAACAAGGTCCTTTATAACCTTTTCCACAAAATTAATGTAGGAAAGTTTTTTTAACTTATACGAAGGGTGCGGCTATTTTCCACCATTATAACATCGTCTAATCTTACCTTAAAAGATTATAAGAATATTTTAAAATATAAATGTTTTCTTTTCTAATCACATGACCTTTAAATGATTTCAAAATAGAAAGAGATATTTCTCTGAAAAGGTTTTTATTTCATCTATGTCAACATCCTTTGATGGATTTTAAGTTTGTTTTAAGTTTATTTATTATGATACAAAAATTCCATATTGTACTAAAGTTTTTGTGATATGTTTGACTATGGATGTGCTATTTCATACCATTAAAGGTTTATGGATAATGTATTGAAATTTCGTATGCCAATTTTAATACGAATGTTTATGTTATGTTTAAACCTTTTCATATGAGGAATGCATTCGACTTAGTAAGTGACGGGTGGATCCCACTATAGCTCCTCGATGCATCGGTAAGTATCATGAAACAAACTAGTGTATTGGCACAAGGAATTGACAAAATCTTATTTGTAGTCTTGGAACAAGGCCTTGACTATGTGGTTATGAAAGTCTGGCATTATGCATTCCATCATTATGAAAGTGACTATTGATATTTCATGTGATTATTCGACTAGTAAAATATCCATGTGAGTAAGTAAATGAAATTATTTTATTTTACCTTTTACATATTATTCTTAAGTTCAAGTTTAAAAGTATTTTGTTTTAGTCTTATAAATTGCCTTAAATGTTTAGGCTTATTTATAAAAGCTTCCACTATATTATTATCCTTACTGAGCATCTGAGCTCCCCCCGTTCTATGTTTTATTTTTCCCAGGATGCGAAGATGTATTTTATGATTGACCTGTAGGGATAGTCTGAGGGGATATGAGTGTGGTCTATGTAAACAATTTTTTTGTAGTTTTTTTTCATTTTATGATGTAATGTAAACCATATGAATGTATCTAGTACTTCCAAGGCTACTAAACTAATTAGTATTTCGAGACTTGATCTTTTGTGATCATGCCAATGATACGTAATAATGTACCGAATCGGGGAATCTAGGGTCGGGGCGTTAGAAGAAGGGAATATGTCAAGCTATATTTTTATTTTTGTTTAAGTAGTAAGAATTTTTTATTTATCTTTATTTGAATTTCGTGTATTTTACTTAAAGATTTCATCCCTACTTTTCAGCCTCTGAGCTTGAAGTTGAACTTAATGTCCTAAAAACCTTGAGCCACAAAGAAATTAGAACCTAAATAAAAATAAAGCTTAATTTTTGTAGTCTAATTTATAAGTGTATATTGAGAAAACTTAATAGCTTATGGATAGCGTAAAAATTCTTGAGATTGAGTATAACACCATTTTTAATGTTCTTGAGCGATGGGTGAAAGGAATTTTGGTGAGGTAAATCATTTTTGGCATGGATATTTAATAAAAGGACAAATTTTTTGAGTAAAATAGAAATAAATTTTTTGAATTTTAAATTTTATAGGATACATTATTTTCATATAAATATCAATGAAAAATTCTTCCTCTTTCAACACCCTTCAAAAATATCTTGAGAGAATGTGGAAATTCTATTTTCCAGGGTTATCTATAGTGTGACACTCACCATGTCACTATGGAATTAATGAATGAATGAACGAATGAATTAAATTTTAATCTATTGTGGTTTACCTTGAGTTTTGGGGTGAAATTTTAAAATATATATTGGAATAGGTATTGTGCATTATGTATGCATGGTTATGAGTAATTTTTCACTAACCGTGCGTAAGGGTTATACAATTTATAATACCATTTATCATGGTTTGAGCATGGTTTTATCAACCGTGTGACTTACTTAGTAGTAACACAGTGAGTGCCTCATGTTTTTCTAGTAGAGAAAACACAGTTGGTGCATGGTTTGGTAAACTTCATAGCTAAATTATACATTACACCAATAATTTTAATTGTTTCTAATTTCTTTCCAAAAATACCCATAAGTTTTTTAATAGCATTCATACCATATCCCCCCTCTTTCTTTCATGACTAGCCCCATCCAAGACCTACCCTCTCTCCATGGTGTGCAGTTCTTCTTATTATATGTTTTATTTATTTAAGTAATTTCTTTTTGTTTCATTAATAATCATCATCAATCATTAAAGGAAAGTTATATTATTCTATCATCCTTGCTTCTTCTATTGATTTTCCCTCTCCCCATCCCTCATCTCATTTAGTCAAACCCTAGGTTAAGGGATTTGAATTAGTTTTTTGGATCTCTTCTTTATTAGTGTGTGATATGAGTCTCTTGGGTTTTCTTGTTATGCATTTGGGATTCCTAAACCGAAGGTGAATCGTTTCAAACTATTTTATCTCACCCAACATTTTTTTATAGTAGTAATCTCTATAGAACCCCCATTTTTACATGTTATAAATTTATTATGTGATTTTAAATTAAATTTTAAAACTTTAAAAATCCTATTATATACCATGCTATGATTATAATATTTTTGGATTGGTTCTTGTTTCATGTAATGGGCCTTGGACGCATAAAAATTACTTGTGAAATTTCCTATGTGGATCCTTAAAAATATTAAAATTATATTAAAATGTTTTCACATGGATTTTAATGGGTTTAGAAAACCTTAATAGTTTTGATTATATTTAAAATGGATTAAAGGATTGGAAAGATCCTTGGTTGTATGAGAAGTGTTGGATGAAAATCCCACTTAGATTTGATAAAAGGGGATAAAATATTTTAAAAATATTTTTGAAATTGATGAACATTAAAAATGGGTGATATTTATTTAAAAGTTGGGGGGGGGGGTTGACACTATTTTTAAATTATTTTGTGACCATGGGTCTTGGGATATCTTGAAATTTTTTTTCAAAAAAGAATGAGTGTTTTATGAAAAAGGTGGTTGGAACCATTTAGTTTCTTTGAAGGAAAAAATTATTTTAAATAGTATATTTCTTAGAAGGAGTTGTATTTCTAATCATCTTTAAAAGTGTGGTGTGTTAGTTTGTCTTTAAAAGTATTTATGGACTATATATTTCCAAATGGGTTTCTAAATCTGATTTTTGGAAAATAATTTCAATTGGACATTCATCATTTTTTGAAAGATATGTTTTAAAGTTTTATTTGTAATGATCTTTAAAATGAGTATAAGAATTGGCTGTGTGGCTTGGCATCCCAAGAAGTGTATTTTTAAAGGCTTGTTTTGATGTTTAAAATGATTTTATAAATATATGAAGCCCTATATGAGATTCATTTGATTACTTTTATAGTTATGGATTGTGACACTATGGGAGGGGGATGTTTTATATTAACATGAATCTTATGATACCTATGTTTGAATATTTGTTTTGGGATGATTCTTGTGAGTGCGATGGAGGTGAGGCATGTGTTATTTTCAAATGTTTTACATTTTATGTAGGTGATTTTTGATTTTTGACCACTGTTATTGGCTTTTCATGATAGACATTAGGAAATGGTGTAAGAAAATTATGTGGTTGATTAGTTTTCCTAGGTTTGTGATTATGAGAATTTCCCTAAGACTGAGAGAGCCCATAGTGGGGGAGTTCCCCCCTAATCAAAGTTTTCTCATGTGAGGTTAGGGACTGAGAGATCCCCAATGGGTATTAATAGATCTCAAGGAGGAATGAGTGAGACTCCAAATGTTTATAGTTATGGCATGTTTTACATGAAACATGGGTCATTTTTATTCATTCTAGATCCAATTAGATCCCATTGGTTAGATCTATATAATTAGGATCATTTTTTGTATTTTTTAGGGGATGTATAATTTTTCTTTAATTATATTCCCCTAGTTTGATTCGTTGTATTATTTTTATAAGTTTATTGTGATTAATTAATGTTGGTTGACATCATATAATTTATGAATCACATTGTGTGTGTTTGGGATTACTTTCAAATTGGTTATTTTAAAATGGTTAGTTAGTAAGATTTAGAAAAAGGAAATGGTTTTAATTTCATTAAGAATTTACAAGAACAATTTTCCCTTAAATTGTTTATGATAATGGACTTTTCATGAGATTTTTAAAAAATGGAAAAAATTATTTTGGTTTATTATCTTTATTTTAAAATTTTAATTTAAATTTTTTAACCATTATTCGTTTTATTTTATAAAAATGTAGTAGTTTGAAATTTTTCATGTGGCTTGGTTTTATAAATCACGTGAAAACCTATTTTTATGCCTTATGTTCAAATTAAAAATTTATAAAATATTTTTATAAGGTATTTACATATTTTTAGTGAGTTTTAGTGTCCTATTGAGCACTTATGTTCTCATTCCTATTGTGACTTAGTTGTAGGTTCTTGGTTCCATTCCCAAGCCTCTCTTGAGAGTGTTATTTTTTGAGGTATGCTAGTTATTTATTTTTACTTTATCTTCTCACATCATCCATGCAGGGCTTTTTACTAATTTCTATAGATAGAGGGTAACTATAACTACATGTGAATGAATCAAATGCATCTAGTGGTGGATTTTGGTCATATTGTATTTCCAAGGGAGGGAGATCAGGGATAAGGGAGTGATTTGTTTTATTGTTTTTTAATGGTTTTTATTCTATTGTTTTTTTATTGTTTCCTTATTATTTATTTGGGTGTAGAATTCAAATGCATGAATGGTTCATGAAGAAATACTATTTAAATTATTATACTTATTTTTCTGAATTATTTAGTTGGAAAAATCATTCTTATGTGTGTTCTTATAATTCCTAGGCACTAGATTACAGACTGTTGGGATAAGGAATTCCCTTAGGGTTAATAAAAGACTGGTGAGAGTGTCTATTGAAAAAAAACTAGGTCAAATCATAGGTTCTTCATCTCCATAGGATCTTAATCCTTTGTAACTCCATCTATTATTTGGGGTTTCATGGTAATATGGAGTCATAATTTGTCATTGGAACTTGATAGGTAATCACAGGGAGAGTCTAGTTAGATATTTCTTGATTTGATCCTTGTGTTTTCATGAGAAGTGGAATTTGAATCTTGAGTTTGATATTTTATTTTATTTACCATTGATGGTGTGTTGACCCTCATTTGTAATAGTGTGAGTAACATTTAGGATCATGCTGGATTTTGGGATGGAAATAGAATATGGAATTATAACATGAGGTTGGTTTGCATTCATGATAAACTAGGTAACAACCAAATTCTTGATCCTAAAAAACCTTAATAATTGATGCATGTATATAATAGGGTCCATTAGGCCATATAGTTGAGTCAAGAATGGTTCCACATCCTGTTTGGATTGATATTTATACTACTATTGAAATATACCAAGTAGAAAGGTATGATTCAAGGTGGGTATTGTGATTATGTAAATTATTTGGATTGGGTTTTGAGGGATTTGTGATGTGCCTCATTTTTAGTGTGATTTTTGTGTGAAATTGGTATTTGTGAAAAAGGAGGACTTTTGTGAATTTTTTTTAGTTTTCAAATAAGCCTTCCGAATTGTTTATAAAATGAGTTTGGATTTTATGAAACCGAGTTTTGTTTGAGAATTTTTCCTTTAGGATGGTTTTATAATGTAATTAGTTTTCAAAAAATGTCACGACCCCCTCCGCACAAAGTGTACCCCTCCTGGGACGACAATGTGGGAAGGTAGATAATGACCCCCACGTCTCGCCTCCAGTAGGCCCCAGGTTGGCGACTAGCACCGAGGGTATAGTAACTCACAAATGGGATACATTAACCTCTAAGAGAACACATTCAGAAGGGAGAGATAAATTAGACAACAATCAACTGCAAATCAGAACTGGAAATATAAAATAATCCAAAGTGCACAAATGGAATGTCAAGGAAAAGTACTACAACCAAAAAGGGAAAAAACTACAAGTACCCAAAAGAAAGTAAAACAACTGCAATCACAAGCCCGAACAGCTCCTGCAACCCAAAGCTAGTAGAAACCAGATTGATCTCCAACCTACTCCAAGTTCCCTGAAAAACAGTTTATATATATGTAGGGTGAGTATAACAGCATACTCAGTAGGATCCTCCCTGAAGCCTCTCGTGAAAAAGTAAGGAAATCATGCTAAAGCACAGTGAACAATAAGTGAAACAAACTCGTCATCTAACAAGTATACTAAGTTCCCACACCCTCACCATAGCTACTCTAACCATGTAACGCATAAAATAATATATCATATAATAATGAATATCAAGGGTACCCCGCTAATACTTCCCCACTGGTTTGCTGCTTTGCCCCAAAGTCACACGTCCTAAGCATCTCTCTCCAAAAGGCTTTCCCATAGACACCTAGGTGAAGCACCACAATCTGCATCTCATGCACCACAAAGGTTTGCCCGCAGACACCTGGGCGAAGCACCACACCATCCTCACAACCAAAAGTAACCAGGTAGTTTACGGGAGCCACCACAACTCGCATTACATGTATCATACATCGGGTATTATACCTCAAGCCATTATAGACCATACACCAAGTGAGGATCCTCAAGCCATCACAGCCTATACACGTTACAACTATAGTAGTCCATAGGATACTATATCGAGAATATATGTGTGTGAATAACCACAAGCCATTAGAGCCCTCTACACACATATATGGGGAAAACTAACCGTTGTGCCTGATGGAACAAGTATCTACCAGGAGAAGAGAGCAGGGCCAAAGGGGGTAGTCCGCCATTCATCCTCCCACCGAAATGTAGGGGAAAACACCCCCCAGGGCTCAGAATCCTTGGGGTGTTAGCTTCCCTTACTGACAAGGTGGAGTAGCATATAGAAACACAAAAAGTACAAAATATACTATATCTCACAACCACACTATGGGCATAACCTAGTCTTAGACACAACTGCAGCTAACGTCTCTTAGACTCTAGGCTGCCACTTCTAAGACTAGGTATCCTATAACCACAAAACCATTTAAAGAGCATTATTAGATTAATTCATTACCTTTTTATCAATTCCACTGAATGTTAATTAATTATTTAAACATTTATTAACCATGAACAAAACCACATTAAATTTAATTAGCAACACACCCAAATTCAACTATTTCCTTCCACAGTTTTCAACCTCATCATTAAGTTCCAGAAACTCTAACCCCATGGGTTAACACCATTTATTCAATTATTCATTACAAAATTACTTTCCCATATTCCCAGGTATTCTAGAAAATCATTCTATTCTACTAAACACAAGGGGGCTCAACACGGTGAGTAGATGTACTACCCGTCGAGTATTTGCCGCCTATAGCGAGAGCGTAGACCCATAGTCCCTTGAGAAGCTAGACATGGAAAGCACGTGGTGTACCCCGTGCGTCTTCACCTCTTTCGGGAGAAGGGTAAGCAAGACCAGTTGCCTTGAGCTGTGTGGAAAAGTAAATCAAATAACCAACCAAAGAACCAGCAAGCAACCAACAATCACATCCATCCCATTCCATTAACCCCGGTGTCCTCCCGGAACCCACATGAATAAACGGATGCATCTCTCCACCCTAGGCATCATCTTTTTCCACAACCAAAAGGAATCTATGCCCCCACATATAACAACAACCATCCAGGACCACATCACAACACAAGTAGCAGGAAAGAAACCATCAAATCAATTAGTATATCAGCCCTTTAACAATTAAGAGGGTAACTCATAACCCTTCAAATAATTATCGAACAATCAAATCTTTAAACCATCATGAATTTACAGGTTTGTAATTAGTTGGTTCTAACATCAGGAAACCTAAACAGTAAGCTATCACAAAAGATTAAAAATTCTTAATACGCCAATTTTATTAACATCAAATTACAACAAGAACTAGATTCATTCACATGCCCCTTTATCTTTATCCAAACAAATATCAATTAGTCCCAGTTTACGTTCTTTACCGATTTCCATCAAGAATGAAAAACAAATCAAAGAAAGAATAGATATCACACTATCTATAAAAACACAAGGCAACAACATACGATCGATACAATTTCTTTATCCGGTTCAAAATATTTATTATGTCAATTCCATTTGTCATCCAGTGGGATTAAACATGCTAACAATACAATTGAATGTAAAATAAAGAGAAGCAACGAATCCCCTACCTCAAGGTTTTAGATGAAAACCCCAACAACTAAGAACACACAAGAAAGCCGAGTTGATTCTCCAAAAACACATCTTAGATCTATCCTCCTAGAAAGATCAAGACCAAACCTCAACATATTTCGCATCAAAACACTTAGATCTACCCATAACGGGTGTAGATCTAAGAAACCTAGGGAAGAGGAGAAGTATATCTATGTAGATCTAAGAAACCAAACAAGAATGATCACATACCTCAATAAACCGGCTTCAATTCGCCAAGAGAAGCCTTCAGATCACATCCAAAATTCTTGGGAGAGGTTCTCCTACCTTCAAGGAAGGGTAATCCAGAGTTATGGCCACTTAGGATCTTAGACAAACCATTTAGAGGCAAAATGAGTTAGATCCACAATTTTAGGATCTAAGATTAAGTGCCTGCATGGTTAGTCCACACAGTTTGACAAACCGTGCGCTAACCGTGCATTAGCTACTGCCTCAACAGACAATCCTCGCATGATTAGTCCACAAGATTAGCCAAAATGTGCGCTAACTGTGCATTAGCCACTGCCTCTAACACCACCCTTATGCAGTTCGGCCGCATGGTTTAGCCAAACCGTGTTCCTCCCGTGTTAATGCTATAGCCCTTTATTTTCCCTTAAAAGTCCACCCAAACACACCCCAAAGTCTCCTAGACCTTACAAAACACCTCTAACACCACATTTTTAAAATTTAATGGACTGGAGAGGTCTGGGCCATTACATCAGATACCTCTCAAAATGTTATCTTCCTCGAGAATCCAAAACCCACCTAAAGAGAAAACGAAACAGGGCCTGGACAACCATCCGTCGAGATACCTCTCAAAAGAGATCAAGCCACAAAAGTAACAAAGGGATCCATTAAATAAATATGAAAGCTTCATAACCAAACAAGTTACAATGATACATGATGAGAGTAAAACATCAAAAAACTATGGGTATTGAGAATGTATCTGTGACTCACATTCCCAGGTACTCTCCTCCAAGCCACCTTGTCGCCAAAAGACATGAAATAAAGGAATAGAACGCCCATGCAACACCTTATCCTTGAGGTCTTGGATCTCCACAGGCTGCTCCTCAAAGGTCGCATCATCATCAACATCGATCTCTACCCTATCGATGATGTGAGAGTGATCATGAAGATAACGATGGAGCTGTGATACATGGAAACATCATTTATCCGACTCATCTATGGGGGAATTGCTACTCGATACGCCACATCTCCAACACAAGATAACACATCGAAAGGCCCAACCAACCAGGGAGAAAGACTAATTCCACAACCAAACCTTTGCTGCCCACGATGGGGAGTCACCTTTAGAAATACATGATCCCCAACATTAAACTCTAAGGGTATCCTTCTTTGATCGGCATAGGATTTCTAATGATCTTGAACTGTCTTCATCTGATCACGAATCACCTGAACCATCTCTGTTGTATTCTTCACTAGTTCCGGTCCAAGAATTGCTGACTCTCCGACCCCAGTCCAGTACAACAGAGAATGGAAAGACCGACCATACATGGCTTTAAACGGTGCCATACCGATGGTGGAGTGAAAACTATTATTATAAGAGAACTCCACCAAGGGTAATTGCCTTATCCATGAGCCTAAAAAATCAATAACACAAGAGAATAACATTTCTTCAAGAGTCTGGATGGTTTTCTCCATCTGACCATCTGTTTGAGGATGAAAAGCAGTGTTAAGGAATAACTGAGAACCAAAAGAATGTTGGAGACCTCTCCACACACTAGAGGTAAAATGAGGATCTCGATCAGAAATGATCATCCTAGGGACTCCATGAAGTCTCACCACCTCATCTCGATACTGCCTCGACATAACTTCCACTGAGCTTGAGTACTTGATTGTTATATAGTTGGACGATTTTGTTAAACGATCCACTACCACCCAAATAGAATCATGACCTCCCGGAGCTCGATTTAAACCTGTAACAAAGTCCATTGAGATTTCCTCCCACTTCCACTGAGGAATATCTAATGGCTGGAGAAGGCTACCGGGAACACAGTGTTTAGGCTTCACCTTCTAGAAGACTAAACACCGAGACACAAACTTTGCAACCACATGCTTCAGCCCAGGCCACCAAAAATGACTCCTCAAGGATCGGTACATCTTTGTCACACCAGGATGTACTGTTAAGGGCGAACTATGGAACTCTATGAGAAAAATATCGTGCATTGACAAAGGGACAAAAGGCCTTCCATGATACAATACTCAGTTTTGTTCATCTTTAGTCCAACCGTCAGGGGCCTCACCACAAACAACTCGGTCTCTCCAGACTTCCACCTCCAGATCTCCCAACTGGGACTCTTCCACATTCTGAATCATAGATGATTATACCATCATCTGAAAAAGATAGCCTCTACCCCCAACTTCTCCCATATCAAGATTTAATGCTGACAGTTCTTCCATTACTCTCTAGGAGTCACCAGATTTACGCACATCATAACTACATGACTTTCGGCTCAGCGCATCAGCTAAAACATCCCCCATTCTTGGTGTATATAATATTTCGAAGTCGTATTCCTGTAAGAACTCCATCCACCAATGCTGTCACAATTTCAAGTCACGCAGAGAGAAAACATACCTCAAACTCTTATGATCAGTGAAAACTACAAAGCACTCACCAATGAGGTAATGTCTCCACAACTTCAAAGCAAACACCATGGATTCCAACTCAATATTGTGAGTGGAATAGTTACATTCATGGGGACGTAACTATCGAGACCCATAAGAAACAACTGACCTCTTCTACATGAGAACACAACCTAACCGCAGATGTGATGCATTACAGAAAACATCAAACTAAAATCCCTCAGCTGGAAGACAAAGAACTGGAGCACTTAGTAACTTCTCCTTTAGATACTCGAAAGATGCCTAGAACTGATCAGTCCATATGAATTCCTGATCCTTCCGGGTCAAATCTTTTAGAGGAGTTGCAACTTGTGAGAAATTGGCTACGAACCTCCTGTAGTAGCCTGCGAGACCAAACTTCACACCTCTAACACTGTCTTAGGGGATGCCCAAGACACAACTGCCTCTATCTTCACTCAATCCATAGGTACTCCCTGCTGGGACACAACATGCCCCAAGAAACAGACTTCTCAATCTCAAAACTCACACTTTGACAACTTCCCAAATAGCTAATGTTTACGAAGAACTCAAAAAACAGTATGTAGGTGCTCTGCATTCTCCTCTTCAGACGTGGAGTACACAAGGATGTCGTTGATGAAAACTACAATGAAATTGTCCAGGAACTCATGAAACACAACATTCATCAATACCATGAATATAGCTAGAGCATTCGTCATGCCAAATGGCATTACCACAAACTCATAATGCCCATGATGACAACAGAAAGTAGTCTTCGGAATATCCTCATCCTTCACATGCATCTGATGATATCCTGACCACAAGTCGATCTTTGAGAACCAACTTTCACCCTTTAGTTGATCGAGTAAGTCATCAATCCACGAAATAGGATAGTGATTTTTTATTTCTAGTTTGTTTAAGTGACGATAATTTACACACAACTGCAAACTTCCATCGGCCTTCTTCATGAAAAAAACTGGTGCACCCCACAGTGACACACTTGGCCGAACAAAACCGTACTATAATATAACATCAAGATATATATGTATCCCTTGTAACTCAGAAGGGGCCATCCTATATGGAGACATATAAATAGGAGATGCTCCTGGCTGTAGCTAGATCCCGAACTCGATCTCTCATCAAGGGGGTAAAATTAAAACCTCTTCTAGAAAGACATTAGGGTACTCCTCTATGACCCGAGGAAATTCCAACTACTGAACCTCTGAAGAACTCAACATCATCTCGGCCATTATTGATGATAAGGATGGAACACGCTTATGGCCCATCTAAGGATCTTTCTCACCAACAAACACCACTTTCTCTCCATCCACACCAACGAAAACGACCTTCTTCCTGAATCTTTCCACAATATCCAACACTGAATACAACCAATCCATGCCGAGGATGACATCATATAGTTGTATTTTTAAATGTAGGAAATCTCCCCAAGAGTGGTGTTTCCCAAAATCTATCTCACAGTCTGTACATACTTCAAACAAGTCAGCTCGACCTCCAACTGGCGTAGTCAATGCCAAGGGCACTGGAAGCCTCCCTACATCAAGTCCCAAAGCATGGAAAAGGGTAGGTGATATGAAGGAGTGTGTCACTCTTGAATCAAACAAGGCATACACTAAGGTAGAAAACAAGTAAAGGGTACCTCGAATGACATCTGGCTCGTCTGGTGCTGGAAACGCTAGAGCATAAAGCTGACCACGACCTCCTCCACGACCTCTCTGACCCTGATGACGACCACCACCACGGCCGCACTCTGCTCTATGAGGACGACGAGCATCATGGGGTTGTCCTCTGCCTGCCCCATCTACCCTCAACTGATCTAAAGCTGGTGCAACTGGCTGCTGCTGCCTCAGCTGGAACTGCCTCAATGGAGGAACCTGAAGCGTAACACGTAGTGCATGATGACCACTCTGAATGGCCAGGAACTCCCACTGCTGATGGCCACGACCACCACAAGAACAACAATTTCCTAACCCATTTGTATAGGCCTGAGAGTTTCTACCTCTGGAGAAACGAGATGTGAAGAGCTGAGACTTACCCCCGGATGAACGGAAACTCTTATGCCCTGGAAACCGGGAACCCCAGAGCACAACTCTTCTTTGTGAGGAATCATGAAGATTCCCCTCTTGTGATGATCTGATCATGGCCAAAGTCCTCTCAACAACCTCTGCCCTCGCCAGCACCTCAAGATATGTCTTTAGCATAAATGAGGTGACCTAGCGCTAGATCTATGGACACAAATCCTCCTTGGAATGCCTCACCCTGGCCTCCTCATATGGTAACAGGTCCAAAGCATATAACAAATGGTTCCTAAAATGGATCCCGAACTCTCGAACACTGTAGCTCCCCTATTGAAGGGTAAGAAGCTCCTGGTGACTGGACGCCTTGGCAGTCAAAGAAAGAAACTAGAATCCAAACATGTCTCGGAACTCCTCCCATGAGATCACTGACTCCTCATGATCCTCTAGGAACAAGAACCACCACTGCCTCACTGATCCATGTATCATCATCATAGCTAAGGACACCCAGTGCTCCTTCCGAGCACAGATCGAACTGAATCCGATCTCAACCTCCTTTAACTAGTCTTCCGTGATTGCATCTAAAATGGATCCCTCATACTTCCGCAGACTCTGGCGTTGGAACTCTCAGAGTGTCTTCCTCCAAGTGTCGTCGTAGTCAACCTCTACCCTGCGGCGATCTGTTGGAACAGCCTGTTGGACATTTTCTATGCAACCCTGATGAGGACGTCGACCTGGAGCCATACCTGTAAAATAACAAACCGTTAGAGCTTCTAAACCTGGAATATGGAAGACTCAACATTAATTAATTTATTTTTTTCTTTCATTCATTTTAGGTTAACCTATCCCAAGGTCTACCCATTCAAACACATGAACAAAGAAAAATGATGCATGATCCTTTCCTAGGTCTCCACCGTGCAACTAGTATCACCATGATTAGTAGCCATTGTAAACTTAAAGGTCCATACATCAGATCATAGGGGGCCCTAAACACCTATGTCTTAGCTGGTCTCCAGTGTTTACCTCCCTTGAAAAACATGAATGACACTGTTTCCCTACCAACCCATGCAACCTCACATGTGCCTAACTCCAAACTCCATCCTATCCCTCAACTAGACTTCTAATACCACTCTATCACGACCCCCTACCCACAAAGTGTACCCCTCCTGGGCCGGCAATGTGAGAAGGTAGATAATGACCCCCCGAGTCCCGCCTCTAGTAGGCCCCGAGTTGGTGACTAGCACCGAGGGTATAGTAACACACAAATGGGAGGAATTACCCTCTAAGAGAACACATGCAGAAGAGATAGATAAGATAGACACCAATCAACTCCAACTCATAACTAGAAATATAAAAGAAACCCAAGTGCACAAATGGAATTTCAAGAAAAAGTACTACAACCAAAAAGGGAAAAAACTACAAGTACCCAAAAGAAAGTAAAACAGTTACAACCACAAGCCCGAACAGCTCCTGCAACCCCAAGCTAGTAGAAACCATCTTGATCTCCAACCTACTCCAAGTGCCATAAAAAATAGTTTATATATACGTAGGGTGAGTAAAACAGCATACTCAGTAGGATCCTCCCTGAAGCCTCTCGTGCAAAATTTAGGAAAGCATACTAAATCACAGTGAACAACAAGTGAAAATAACTCGTCACGTAATAGGTATACTAAGTTCCAACAACCTCACCTTGGCTACTCTCACCAAGTAACACATACAAGAATATATAATAAAATAAATAATATCAAGGGTACCCCGCTACTACTTCCCCACTAGTTTTCAACTTTTCCCCAACGTCGCACGTCCTAAGCATCTCTCTCCAAAAAGGCTTTCCCACAGACACTTGGGAAAAGCACCACAATCTGCACCTTGTGCACCATAAAGGCTTGCCCGCAGACACCTGGGTGAAGCACCACACCATCTTCACAACCAAAAGTAACCAGGTAGTTTCTGGGAGCCACCACAACTCGCATAATGTGTATCACACATCGGGTATTATACCTCAAGCCATTACAACCCATACACCGAGTAAGGATCCTCAATCCATCACAGCCTATACACGTTACACCTATAGTAGTCCATAGGATACTATATCCAGAATATATGTGTTTGAATAACCACAAGCCATTAAATCCCTCTACACACATATATGGGGAAAAATAACCGTTGTGACTAATGGAACAACTATCTACCAAGAGAAGAGAGTGGGGCCAAAGGGGGTAGTCAGCCATTCATCCTCCCACCAGAATGTTGGGGAAAACACCCCCAGGGCTCAGAATCCCCAGGGTGTCAGTTACCCTTACTGATAGGGTGGAGTAGCGTATAAAAATATAAAAAGTACAAAATATACTATATCTCACAACCACACTATAGGCATAACCTAGTCTTAGACACAACTGCAGCTAACATCTCTCAAACTCTGGGTTGCCACTTCTAAGACTAGGTTTCCTATAAGCACACAACTATTTAAATAGATTTATTAGATTACTTCATCCCCTTTTTATCGATTCCACTATATGTTAATTAATTCTTTAAACATTAATTATCCATGAACAAAAACACATTAAATTTCATTAGAAACACACCCAAAGTCAACTATTTCCTTCAACATTTTTCAACCTCATCATTAAGTTTCCGAAAATCCAACCCCATGGGTTAACACCATTTATTCAATTATTCATTACAGAATTACTTTCCCATATTCCCATGAATTCTAGAAAAGCATTCTATGCTACTAAACACAAGGGGGATCAACACGGTGAGTAGATGTACTACCTGTCAAGTCTTTTCCGCCTATAGCAAGAGCAAAAACCCATCCTCCCTTGAGAATCTAAACACAAAAAGCATGTGGAATAAACCATACGTCTTCACCTCTTTTGGGAGAAGGGTAAGAAAGACTAGTTGCCTTGAGTAGTGGGGAAAAGTAAATAAAATAACCAACCAAAGAACCAATAAGAAACTAACAATCACATCCATCCCATTCCATTAACCCCAATGTCCTCCCCGACACCCACATGCATACACTGATGCATCTCGCCACCCTAGGAATCATCTGCTGCCACAACCAAAAGGCCTTTATGCGCCCACATATCACAACAACCATCTAGGATCACATCACAACACAAGAATAAGGAAAGAAATGATCACATCAATTGGGCTCTTGGCCATTTAACAATCAAGAGGGTAACTCAAAACCCTTCAAAGAATTATCAAACAATCAAATCTTTAAACCATATTGAATTAACATGTTTATAATTCGTTGGTTCCAACATCGGGAAACCTAAACACTAAGATATCACAAAAGATTAAACATGCTTAATACACCAATTTGATTAACATAAAATTGTAACACAAACCAGATTCATTCACATGCCGCTTTATCTTTAGCAAAACAAATATCAATTAATCCCAGTTTACGTTCTTTACAATTTACATCAAGAACGAACAAAAAATCAAAGCAACCATAGATATCACACTATCTAGACAAAAATGAGGCAACAAAATAAGATCGATACAATTTCTTTATCGGGTTCAAAATATTTATTATTTCAATTCCATTTTTCATCCAGGGGGATTAAACATGCTAAAAATACAATTGCACGTAAGAGAAAGAGGAGCAATGAATCCCCTACCTCAAAGTTTTTGACGAAAACCCCAACAACAAAGAATTCACAAGAAAGCTGGGTTGATTATCCAAAAACCCTCCTTATATCTCTCCTCCTAGAAAGATCAAGACCAAATCTCAACATATTTGGCATCCACACA
This sequence comes from Viscum album, assembly GCA_963277665.1. NCBI lineage: Eukaryota > Viridiplantae > Streptophyta > Magnoliopsida > Santalales > Viscaceae > Viscum > Viscum album. Next base: position 395,178,891 of record OY728158.1, read on the forward strand.
CTTAGATCTACCCATAACGGGTGTATATCTAAGAAACCAAGGGAAGAGGAGAAGTAGATCTATGTAGATCTAAGAAACCAAACAAGAACGATCACATACCTCAAGAAACCGGCTTTGATTCGCCAAGAGAAGCCTTCATATAACCTCCAAAATTCTTGAGAGATGTTCTACTACCTTGAAGGAATTTTAATTCTGAGTTATGGCCACTTAGGAGCTTAAAAGAACAATTTAGAGGCAAAACAAGTTAGATCCACAATTTTAGGATCTAAGATTAAGTGCCCGCACGGTTAGTCCGCACGGTTTGACAAACTGTGTATTAGCTACTACCTCTCCAAACACTCCTCACATGGTTAGTCCACCCTGTTATCCAAACCATGTGCTAACCTTCCGTTATCCACTGCCTCTAACACCACCCTCGCATGGTTTGGCTGCATGGTTTAGACAAACCGTGTGCCTCCCATACAAAATCTATAACCCTTTTGTTTCCATTAAAAGTCCACCCAAACGCACCCCAAAGTCACCTTGACCTTACAGAACACCTCTAACACTACATTTTCACAAAGTAATGGATGAGAGAGTTCTGGGCCATTACACAAAAATTTTGAGATTTTTTTGTTCTAAACTGGTTGTTTTTTGTTCTTATATTTATTTTGTTTTTAAAACCCATTGGTTTATTAATTTTCAAGGAATTTTAAAAACCATGGGTTTATTTTGAAAAATTATTATCTTTATTTAATTAAAATAATGTGATCACTATTTTTGAAATGTTTTAGAGAAGGATCTTTAAAAATCTTGGGTAGTTTTCAAAAAAAAGTGAAAATTTTAGGAACTTCCATAGGGAATTGGGTTATTTTAAAAGTTAATTAATTTTTGGAAATTAGTTTTTATTCCTTTTGGAATGTTATGTTTTTCAAAAGAGTGTGGTTTTGGGCATGTGATTTTCATTTTTTGGTTATGTTTCTGCTTTTTTCCTTTCATGAGGGTTTGGACTAGTTGATTTAATTTGTGAAACAAGATAGAGTTGGGTATATATTTATTTATATTATTACTCCCTTTGGAAGGGTATATATAATAGTGGAGTGAAAATTGTTGTCCCCTTATTATTTTGTTGTGGATTATTGGATATAAGTTTTCCTTGGGAGCCTAAGCCAGGTGAGCCTTGGCATGTCAGTTGGGTTTAATCAATGAAGATCAATTTTCATAGGATGATGGATTTTTATGAGAATATTTGATTTATGTGTTTATATTAAAAGAAATATTAAGTTTTTTCTCATGTGTTCATTTGGTTTCTCATTCATGAGTGGTTTTTGGATCATGTATTAGTGTGTTTTCCTATATGATTTTGAGGATTCATTGGGATTTTGGGTTCAGATTCATTACATGTCTATTGGTTTCATTATTTTGTGGATTCTAATGTTTTTTGTTTTTGTGACCTTGATATCAGTTTTTTCTTGGGTGAATACGAGTGATCATTTTTAGTGTTTGGGTAATTAGGATGGAGGTTTCCTTTGGGATGTTGAGCACCCGATTGTGTTATTTTTATGGGGTTCTCTTTGGGACGATGTTACAAGAGTGGAGCCCCAATTTACTCATTGATAATGGTGACCTGGGGAGAGGTCCCTTGTTTTTATTCATTTTATCATGATCATGAGTGGTTTATCATGAGCCTTATGGTTGAAATAAATTTTGTGCTTGATGTTTATCATTGTTTTTGGATTTTGAAATTCTTTAGGATGTGTTCCCTTTAGAAATGATATTAGGATCTTGAATGTAGTTTGTATTTAGGGTTATTTGTGTGTATATTGGACCATGATTCTTACATGGACCTGATTTCATTAAGAATTTATATGGTCAGTGGAATCAAGTGTTCTCTTCGAGTTCTATGGAAATTGTCATCATATTAGTGATGCTCCCATTATAGGATTATTGTTTTGATAATGCGCTATCTAGAATAATTTTAAATTTTGGGGGTACATCCATTCAGGATCCCTATGTTTAGATATTATTTTTGGATTCTTGTTGATAATTGCTATTTAAGGTCATTATTTTTGTTTGAGGATGTTAGTGGTTCCTTAGAAGTTCGAGCATGTTGAGTATCCCCCTTCTATAATTATAAGTGGTTGATTCCTTTACCTTAAATAAGGGATTTTTTTGGGGGAATAAAGTGGCATGGTTGGGAGGTTTGTGACACCTACCATGTCACCATGAGATTAATTTAATTAATTTTTATCCATTCTGAGGTTTTGAGAGTTTTTGGATGACATTTTAAAATTTAAAAGGGAATAGGTGCTGGGAAAAGTTTAATCATAGTTAGAAGTAATGTTGTGATGACTGTGAATGAGGGGTCTATGCTTTATAATTTTATTTTGAATGATTTTATCATGGTTGGATCAACCATGTAACCTAATTTGTAGTAAACGTGTAGGAAAATCATTCCTGTCTAGTAGGGACAACACAATTAGTGCATGGTTTAGTAAACCATGCACCTAAACTGTGAGAAACACCCAGTTTTTTTATTTCGTTCAAAAACAACCTTAAATATTTTATGTCCTTTATCCCATATTCCTCCCCCAATCCATAACCTGATTAGACCTAGTTGAGATCTCTCCTCCCTTTGTGGTATACACTCCCTCTTATCCCATACTCCCTTTCTTCAAGCGATTTCTTCAATAATCATGGTAAATCGTTCAAATTGATGTCCCCTCTTCAATCCTACTCCCATATACTACCAATTTCCCATTCCCATTTCCCCTTTCAATTTTATGAACCCTAGTTTAAGGGGTTTGAACTATTTTTTTAGTTATTTTCTTTTTTAGGGTGTGTGATGGGTCTCTCAGGTCACCTTCTTAAACATTCGTGCATTTTCCACCAAAGGAAAAGCGTTTCAAACTATTTTATCTTTCCCACTATTTTTCAGTAGTAATCTCTATATAACCCTTTGTATTAAATTTTATAAATTTCTTGTGTAACTTTAAATGTGTTTATATAAATTAAAAAATGCAATTTTATGTCATGGTATGGTTGAATTAATTCTGGATTTTTTTTGTTCTTGGAAAAGGCATTGTCCACATTAAAAGTACATGAAACATTTCTAGTGTTTATCTTTTAAAAATATTTCAAGTATATTAAAATGATTTCCCATGGATTTGAATGGGTTTGGTGAAACTTATTAGTTTTTTTTGGATTTATAAATGGTTTAAAAGCTTGTAATGGGCCTTGGTAAAATTCTATTTGTTGGATTAAATGATCATTTGTCTTTGAAAAAATGGATTTAAATATTTTAAAATATGTTTGAATCTAGTTTCCTTTTAAAAGGGTGAAATTTATATTAAAGGCTTGTTTTATAAAAAAGTGTCTGTGTGGGGGGGGGGGGTTGAAACACTTTTGAAATGAATTTGAGACCATGGGTCTTAAGATATTTTAAAATTTCCTTTTAAAATATAATTATTCTTTTTGTAAAAAGGTTTCTTGGAACTATTTAGTTTCTTTAAAAAAAACATTTAATTTAAAAAGTATATTTTTTTTATAGTGTTGGATTTCAAATCGGATTTCAGTGTGTGGTGTGTCAGTTTTGATTTTAAAGGATTTTTGGAATGTGGATTTCCAAATGGATTTCCAAATGTGATTTAGGAAAAATTATTTCAAGTGGAACTTCACCATTTTTTCAAAGATTGGTTTTAAATTGGTTTTTGAGATTAGATGTCAAATGACTTTAAGAATTAGTAATATGGCTTAGCATCTTGAGTGGTGTGTTTTTAAAGGCCAATTTGGTAATTTAAAATTATTTTATGAATGTGTTGATCCCTTTATATTCCTCGTTTTATTACTTATTTAGTTATGGATTTTGACCCCATGGGGGATGTTTTTTGATATGTATCTTATGATGAATATGAATAAATATTTTGTTGGGTTGTTGCTTTTGAGGGAGATAGAGGTGAGGTGTGGGTTATTTCTTAATGTTTTACATTTTATACATGTAATTTATGATTGTTCATCTCCTTAATTGACTTGTCTTAGTAGCCATTGGGAAATGGGGTAGTTGAAATAGCTTGTTGATTCCATATCCTAGGTTCGTGATTAAAAGTGATTCCTTGAGATCGAGTGTAACGTCCCGGATTCGGAAGCCACACAACAGGTTCCCTGAACCTGATTGGTCACATGAACTCAAGAGAATTTCCCCAAATTCCAGAGGCTACTGACTAACAGCGAGGGCCCATGTTTGATAGTGGGGAAACTATGCCCTCATTTGTCAAAGTGTAGCGCAGTGGAAAAGAAATATAACATACAACAGAGGAAGCTAGAAATGGACAACTGAAGTAAAAGAGAAACAACAGTCATGTATACAAACATGCAGTATGTAACTAATTCTATGAAATAATCTAGAACAAGATACCCTACAATACAATAAAATACAACTCAAGTACAAGGTACAACCAAACAAAACAAAGTAGAGTAAACAGAACGCAACAACATCACAAGCCTAAGCTCGGTCCCATGCTCTCCTACTCCTCTGCTACAATCATGTACCTCTATAGGGACCCTTTCCCCTGTCAAAACCTGCAGCAATGTAGCCTATTTGGGTTGAAGACATGACCCAAACAGGGTGTGAGAAATAAATCTCAATAGGCACCCACCAAAGGCCTGTGCCCAACTGTTAGTGAAAATGTGCCACAGCAGTGTGCAAAAGTAAAATCAATAAACTAATAAGTACTCAAAAGTAATAAACTCTACCAGTTATATTGCCATTTTAATATTAATTTAACCAGGCCAAGGCTGTTCTTTAACTGTCCTGGTATAACATACGGAAATCACCACGGTTAATATTCATGATAACACTATCCCCAGACATAGAATCCTTACCCTCAAGTAATCATAATTGAAACCCGTAGGTGTCTGCCCATAGGCATAAAGAATATTTCCCACAGGCGTACGAGGTGTCACCCAAAAGCATAGAAACTACTGCCCACGGGCACAAAAACTACTTCCCACAGGCATGAGAAAGTTTTCCCATAGGCTAGACGAACACTTCCCTCAGGCTATACAAGTAACCGGGCGGATCCCAACACATAAGAAAGTAATCATATATAATTTCTATAAAGGAAAGTTCAAATCATGCTAAAATTCACTGTATACCCATATGTATTCTGTCTAAATGGCTAAACAGATGAACGCAGCCTTAGGGTGCTCCTGGATCCAAGCAGTGATCCCAAACAACATTTTTAACTTATCATTAGATTATATATGAAATTATAGATATCTTTCAGTAAAGGCCATAACCATATGACACCCCAAACATGGTTTCATAGCACAACGGTACATAAATTCAACTCAATAGTTGGAAATAAACACCAGACCACCTACCTCAATCTCCACTGACCAATTTACACAAATGACGCTTCCGAAAACAACCGAGAATGGAGTAGATTTGAGATAAAAAATTGTCCAAACAAACATAAATAACATCATTTAGATGAAGAATTGGTAGGAAAGACTCACGAAGAGGGAAGAACTCACCCGCGCGGTTCCAACATGATTGATGGTGGAAGAATCTGATTCCCAGTGTGCGTTCGGGAGCTCCTCCAAGATCCGACCTCTCCTCCCAAGCTCCAAACACGTCCAATGCCTCCTCTGCCAAATGATGAGGCTACTTCTCGTTTTAAGCAAGAAAAAGAACTGCAAGACATGTAATATCAAGTACATGATGTGTACGTTTCATCATTTAACTGTTCCTTTGGAGACTAATTTTCACCGCCACACTGTTTATCTATTGACATGAGTACGTGAAGTGTATTTTTGAATACATGACATGTATTGTTGCTCCACTAGTGGCTACTTCCACCGCCTTATTATTCACTTGCCGACTGATTACACGGCATGTAAATACCAAGTACACGGCATGTAGTCAGTTTTTTATACCCTTCATCACCAACAGGCCTACACGCTCGGTGTAATCATCCCACACAGCCAAAGTACACGGCGTGTGGAAAAGTACACGGTGCGTTCCCACAAAATTTGGTATTTTCCCACATTTTTCTTATTTTCACAAAACACTTAAGGAAAGAGGAAAAGGAGAAACATGTACCTCAAAAATAAGAACCAGATTCTTACAAAATTCCCCCATTAAAGCAATTTGTCCCCGTATTTCCCTTACAAGGGTGGAGAAGATAAATCTGTGAACAACTCCGGCCACTGAGCCTGTACATCGGTCTCCCGCTCCCAAGTTTCATCCTACACTCGACCATGCTTCTATATCACCCGCACGAGAGGAACAGACCGGCCTTGGAGAACCTTCGTGCTTCTATCAACAATACGAATCAGATGCTCCTCAAAGGATGCATCGACCTGAAGCTCAAAATCCTCAGGCTGAAAGACGTGAGATGGGTCTGAGTGATAACGGCGCAGCTGAGATACATGGAAGACGTTGTGCATGGACCGGTACCTCTGTGGTAACTAAAACTGATAGGAAACCAACCTGACTCTCTCCATAATCTCAAACGGCCCCACATACCTCAGTGAAAGTTTACCCTGTCTCCAAATTCGCCTGTGCCCCAACCTCGGAAAAAAATGAAAGAAAACCTGATCCTAGACCATGAACTCCAAGGGTCATCTGCGGTGATCATCATAAGATTTCTGATGAGACTGTGCAGTATATATTTGCTTCTGAATCAACTGGACCTGCTCTAAAGTCTCCTGCATGAGACGTGGTCTCAGTAAAGTAGCCTCACGTGCCTCTATCCATAATAAATGTGATCGGCATGGACTACCTTATAAAGCCTTGTAAGGTTCCATCTTAATAGTTTCCTGAAAATTGTTATTGTAGGAAAACTCGACCAGGGGTATGTGATTCTCCCAAGATCCCCCAAAGTCTAGGATGCATGCACGCAGTATGTCCTCAAGCACCTGTATCGTACGCTCTGACTAGCCACCTGTCTGAGGGTGGTAAGCTATGCTCAGAAGAACCTGTGTACCTAATTCCCTCTAAAATCCCTACTAGAAATGAGATGTAAAGATAACATCCCTATCTGAAACAATATAATGAGGGACCCCATGTATATGTAATACCTCTCAGATATACAACTTCTCAAGCTCGTCAACACGGAAGGTCTACTTGTTCGGGAAAAAGTGATCTACCTTCGTAAGTCTCTCTACAACAACCCACATAGAATCACTCCCTCAAGGTGACCTCGGTAACCTAGTCACGAAATCCATCGCAACATCATCCCATTTCCACTCCGGAATGGGTAACTGTTGTAACAGTCTGGATGGCCTCTGATGCTCCACCTTCACCTGCTGATAGGTGGAACATCTTGTAACAAAACCAGAAACTTCTATTTTCATACCTGGCCACCAATACTAATGTCACAGTTGATGGTAAATTTTGGTAACTCACGGATGCACTACCCAAGCTGAAGCATGAAACACACACATTAACTGCTCGTGTATATCCCCTAGAACCCACACCCGTCCATGGATAAGAAGTACCTCATCATCGCCTATCATCCAACTGGGAGGAGGGTCCTCAATTGCCACCAACTCCCATAGAACTAGGCCTTCCGAATCAGAGAGCTGTCTTATCCACACTCTGTCTAGGAGGGTAGAAGTCATAGATAAGGATGAAAGAAAGGTTTTCCCCTGACTGTTATGCACCTCCAAATGTATCTCAGAGAACAAATCCATAAGCTTCCACTCACCACTGGCCTCTTGGACTGCCTGTATCTGAGTCCTCCTACTCAGTGCATCAGCAACTGCGTTACCCTTACGAGGTGTATAGGTATGCTCAAAATCGAAGGACCGAAGGTATTCAACCCACCTTTGCTGCCTCAAATTCAATTCATGCTGGGTAAAGATATACTTGAGAATTTTGTGGTCTGTAAACAACACAAAATGTTCTCCCAAGAGATAATGTCTCCAACAACATAATGCATAAACAACTATGGAAAACTTGAGATCATGTGTTGGGTAATTACTCTCATGTGGCCTCAACTACCGAGACCCTTACGCGATTACTCAATCGCCTTGCATCAACACTGCTCCCAGCCCAATACCTGATGCATCACAGTAAACTATATAGCTCTTCCCTTTCTCTGGAAGTATTAGGACTGGTGCTGATGTTAACCTTCCCTTTAGCTCCTGAAAGGCTATCTTGCAAGCTTCTGACCAGATGAATTTCAAACCCTTCTTAGTCAAACTCATCAACGATGCTACTAAGAGGGAGAAGTCCTATATAAAGTGCATGTAGTAACCAACTATCCCCAAGAATCTTGGTATTTCAAACGTGTTCTTAAGATTTTGCCAGGAAACTACTACTCTCACCTTCTCTAGGTCTACCAAAACTCCTACCTCTGAGATGATATGACCTAGGAAGTGAATTTGGTCCATCAAAAAGTGGCACTTTGAGAGATTAGCATATAACCGATACTCTCTCAGTGTACTCAAAACGATCTCAAGATGGGTAGCATGGTCGTGTCAAGTGTGAGAGTACACCAAGATATCATCCACAAAGACTACAAAAAAATGAATCCATATAAGGATGGAACACACGATTCATCAGAGCCATGAAAACTGCTAGCGCATTCGTTAGTCCAAACAACATAACCAAATACTCTTATAGACTATATCTTCTCCAAAAAACTATAAGTGGTATGTCTGATGGTCTAACATGTAACTGGTGATATCTGGATCTCAAGTCAATATTCGAGAACATTCATTCTTTTCTAAGTTGATAAAAAATATCATCAGTCCTAGGTAAGGGATATCGGTTCTTAACCGTCAATTGTTTTAGCTTTCGATAATCCACACATAGTCTGAGGGTACCGTCCACCTTCTTAGAAAACAGGATAGGCGAACCCCAAGAAGAAGTACCGGGTCAGATGAAACCCTTTGCCTGCAACTCCTCTAACTGCCTCTTGAGCTCCTGAAACTCTAGTGTAGCCATCCTATAAGGAGGAATGGACACCAGTTCTACTCTTGACACTAGCTCAATAGAGAAATCCACCTCTCACTCTGGAGGAAGACCTGAAAATTCATCTGGGAAGAAATCCATGAAACAATCAACCAATGGAAGGAAAGCATTCTGACAAGTGCCCTGATCATCTAGATATAAAATCGCAATCTGGGCTGTCACACTACCACACCCACGATGCTCGGGTCTAGCTCGGCTCGCCTGGACATCCCATCCCCCCTTGTATAGAAATTATTCTCCCTATAGTGATGTGAAACTCACCCTGTGATGATAGAAATCCACAAAGGCTCAAAAAGAAACCAGCCAGTCCATCCCAAGAATGACATCATAGCCCGTCATCTCTAAGACATAGGGGTCCCACAGGATGTGACACCCACCAACCTCTAGGGGGAACTCCTTGCGCTGACACACACCTTCCATTTTAGATCCCAACGGGGTATCTAGAATCATAACATCAGAAGAAGAGGAATAAACATAGATCCCAAGGCTCTCCACAATGAGAACAAATATAAAGCTATGTGTAGCACCCGTATCGAAAAGTACAAAAGATAAAACAGCAGCTACTAGAATAGTACCTCTGACAGTGGAAGGTCCGAGATCCTACTCATGTTGGGTCTATTGCACTGTATATGTCTACCTAGTGCCGCGGCCCTGCGACACAGCCTGGCTACCCGGAGCTGACCCGCCCAGCTATCTCTAAGATCCTGGTGTCCAGCTACAAAAACCACGACCACCACCTCTGCCTGTATGTCCCGAAGTATCCCAATTTCCTGATTGGTAAGAAGATTCTAGCCCTACTCCTGCATGTAGAGTCTACAGAAAACCCCTCTCACTAGCCATTGTTGGAAACACCCTGCAAAAACGTTGCAGATGACCCATCCTGCCGCAAGCTCGGCACTCCACTGGGTCCGGTGGACACTACAGTCTCTTGTGCCCCTCTCTACTGCACTGGTAGCACATGACCTGGCCATATGAAGAGTTCTTCTAGCTAGTACTTCCACCATGAGAGAAATCCATCTGTCTCTTCCTCTTACCAGTAGAAATAGTACCAGAAACCGGTGTCGAACCTCCTAGGCCTGCACCACTAGCCTCCCGTAGGTTCTGCTTAGTAATCAGTGCCTGGTTCACAATAGCATGCACTGTAGGCAACATGAAAATGTTCACCAGTTCATGAATGTAATATCGAATACCATCCTCAAAGCGTAGATCCCTCAATGTCTCATCACCCACTAGAACGGGTGAAAAACGCTGAAGCTCTGTGAAGCAGGCAGAATAATCCATCATTGACATGGTTCCCTGCTGCATATTCATGAACTCTCAAGCTCGATCTACCCTCAGCGTCTCTGGGAAGAAAAAGTCATAGAAGGCTTCCTGAAAATATTCCCATGCCATGTCTCGGTGATTCTCAGTCTGGGTGGTAACATCCCACCACCTTATCGCGGAATAACGCAGCATGTATACAGTGGGCTTGACCCTCCCCCCTAGAGGCATCTCACGATGCTCTAAAATAGTCTGCATAGAACCCATCAAAGACTCCGCATCCTGTGGTCTGTCATGCCCTGAAAACGTAGGTGGATGTTTCTGCTAGAATATACGATTTAGCTCTACCATAGATGTGGCAGTCAGCGGTGCTCCCTGGAAGGTCTGCATAAACCGCATAAAGCCTTCATGGAACTGCGCATCTGCACTTGCATCCGGTATAATGGCTGGAGCCACATCTGGACCTTCTGGATGATCCATCGGTAGCCCATGGTCTACCATCTCCGGAGTATAATCGTTGCCACTTTCTTGGTGAAAAACTCATGGTCATCTCTGCAGTATGACTCTACAAGGTCAAACACACGCCTTATCTTAATTTATTGTCGAGGTTCCTTTTTCCATTTAAAAGTTCCCATGCAAAAAGGTAAATAAAACACAATAATTGGAAAAAAGAGACTACACGCTGTGTATAAATTCCACATTAAGTGTACCCTTAATCCCATACATGGTCTTGTTCTAATGCCGGTCTGGCCGTGTCTCAACCCTAAATACACGGCATGTTACACCCGCACATGGCATGTACACCACTTTTTTTCCCCGACCACACGGCCAAATCCACATGGTCTCTCCCTGGTAAAAACTACATGGAATGGCCCATAGGTACACGGCGTGTACTAGTCAAGTTTCACTAGACCGTGTTTGTTAGCGACACGACCAACTACTCGGCTGACACTACATGACATGTTACACCCGCACACGACATGTACACCAACCCATTTCCCATAAACATGACCAATTCCACATGGCCTTTCAACAGTCAAGACTACACGGTATGTCTCTCAGGTACATGGTGTGTTTAGGAGGAGGTAACACTGACCCGTGTTTGTTATTTAGACGGCTGGGTCCCCAGGTTTAAACGACACAACGTGTACTATCGGTACACAACGTGTTCCCTCTAGAACTTTCCTATCCCATGACTCTGCACACACGACCTATGACACGATTAGAGACTACACAATGTGTACTTAAGGTACACTGCATATACTTAATTTTTTCCATTTCTTCCTGAACAGAAGATTAAACGGCGTGTAATCATAACTGCACGACATGTATTCTGGATTTTCCGGATAGTAAGCCTTAGAAACTACTCCAAAGCCCATAAAAACACTAAAACCAACACCCAAGTGCAGAATTCTGATCTGTGAGGGCCCATACTCCCCGTGAATAAAATCTTGGAAACTTATGCGTATTATAACAAGGTAAAAAAGTCGATGATCCACCAAATTCCGGTTGATGACGGCCCATACTCCTCAAAAACCAAAGGTTGGCGTTCATTATACTATACCTCACTTAACCATACCCTATCAAATAGTAGGTATTTATCAAAGAATCTATCACAACAACATGCTTTCCTAGAACAACAACTATCACAACAACATGCAATCTCTAATGCACCTACATGGCATGGAAAAAAATGCATGACATGTGATTTATAACATGTGCCTAAATGATGAATGAGATGGCATAGCCTCATCTCATCAGGTTGAAAATAAATAGAACCTAGTATAAAAATATAAACAGAACACCACAAGTGCGTCACCCAATGGTGAAAAACAAATCAACTTTAAAAGTGAAAAATCGGAAAAATTGCAAGACAAGGTAAATTGGATTTTCCCTGTACACGGGTTAGCTACTCTCAAGAACAACTTATTACCAAATAGAAATTCCATCCTATCTCTGACTATAGGCTCCAAACAGTAATTCAAAGAAAATAAACTCCTTTGATACTACTTTGTATCGTCTCAGATCCGAAAGCCACACAACGGGTGCCCCAAACTCGGTTGGTCACATGACCTCAAGCGCATTTCCCCAAACCTCAGAGGCTGACAACTAGCAGTGAGGACCTTGGTCTGATAGTGGCGAAACTATGCCGTCATTTGTCAAAGTGTAGCGCAGCAGAAAAGAAATATAACATAAAACAGCAGAAGCTAGAAATGGACAACTGAAGTAAAAGAGAAATAAAAATAATATATACAAAGAAGCATAATGTCACTAATTCTATGAAAGAAACCATAATATGATACACTGCAATACAATACAATACAACTCAAGTACAAGGTAGAACCAAACAAAACAAAGTAGGGTAAACAGAACACAACGACATCACAAGCCTAAGCTCGGTCCCATGCTCTCCTACTCCACTGCTACAATCATGTACCTGTATAGGTACCCTTTCCCCTGTCAACACCTACAACAATATAGTCTATTTGGGACGAAGACATGACCCAAAAAGGGAGTGAGAAATAAATACCAATAGGCACCCACCAAAGGCCCGTGCCCAACTGTCAGTGAAAATGTTCCACAATAGTGTGCAAAAGTAAAAGAAATAAACTAAGAAGTACTCAAAAGTAAATAAATCTACCAGTTATATTTATATTTTAATATTCATTTATCCATGACAAGACTGTGCTTTAACTGGGAAGGTATAACATATGGAAATCACCACAGTGAATATTCATGATAACACTATCCTCAGACATGCAATCCTTACCCTCAGGTAATCAGAATCGGAAACCGCAGGTGTCTGACTATAGGAATAACGAATATTTCCCACAGGCATACTAGGTGTCGCCCACAGGCACAAAAACTACGGCCCATGGGCACAAAAACTACTACCCAAAGGCATGAGAAATGTTTCCCATAGGCTAAAAGAACACTGCCCTCATGCTATACAAGTAACCAGGCTGAGCCCAACACATAATCAAGGAATCATATACAATTCCTCTCAAGGAAATTTCAAAGCATGCTAAAATTCACGGTATACCCACAAGTATTCTGGCCAAACGTCTAAATAGAGGAACGCACCCTCGGGGTGGTCCTAAATCCAAGCAGTGATCCCAAACAGCAGTTTTAACTTATCATTAGATTATCTATACAATTATAGATATCTTTCATCAAATACCACAACCATACGACACCCCGAACATTGGTTTGTAGCAAAAATATACACAAATTCAACTCAACAGTTGGAAATAAACACTAGACCACCTACCTCGATCTCCACTGACCAATATACACGAACGATGCATCTCGAAACAACCAAGAATGGCATAGATCTGAGAAAAATTTTTTTTCTTAAAAAACGTAAATAACTTCCTTTATAGGGAGAATTGGTAGGAAAGACTCATGGAGAGGGAAGACCTCACCCGCGCGGTTCCAACGTGATCGATGCTAGAAGAATCTGATTCCTGGTGTGCGGCCAGGAGCTCCTCCAAGCACCGACCTCTCCTCCCGAGCTCCAAACGTGTCCAATGCCTCATATGCAAAATGAGGAGGCTGCTACCCATTTTAATCAAGAAAAAAAACTACACGGTGTGTAATCTCAAGTACACGACATGTACTTTTCATCATTTAACTGTTAATATTGCGGCTACTTTTCACCCGCCACACTATTCATTTTTCGACATGAGTACATGGCGTGTATTTATGAATACACGATGTGTATTGTTGCTCTGCCAGCGGCTACTTCCACTGACTTACTATTCACCTGCTGACTAATTACGCGACGTGTAAATACCAAGTACACGGTGTGTAGTCAGTTTTTTACACCCTTCATCGCTGACAGGCCTACATGCCCTGTGTACTCATCCCACATAGCCAAAGTACACAGCGTGTGGAGAAGTACACGACATGTACCCACAAAATTTGGGATTTCCCCAATTTTCCTTATTTTCTCAAAACACTTAATGAAAGAGGAAAAGGAGAAACCCATACCTCAATAATACAAACTAGGTTCTTACATCGAGAGAGCCCATATAGGGGATGCTACCCATTAAATGAGTGTTCTCATGGGTGTTTGGGGAACTATAGAGAACTAGTGAGGACTGAGAGAGAGAGACTATGGAGGGATAAGTGAGCCTCTAAATATTTATAAATACATCAAGTTCTATATGAGCCTAGGGTCATTCCAAGTCACTCTAAAACCCATTAAATCCCATTGTTTAGATCCATGACACTATGATCCTTATTTTAAGATAGTTTAGGGGATTTATCTTTATACTTGGATTTTATTCCCCTAGTTTGATTAATTTTATAAGTACCATCACTTGATTGTGTTTTCTTGATGCTAGATGCCTTTGTATAGATTATGCATCACCTTGTGCATCTTTTGGATAAATTTCAAATTGTTTGTTTTAAAATTGTTTGGAAGTAATATTTGGAAAAGGTTAATGGTTTAGATTTATTTAAGATTTTAAATAATTTTACCAATTTTTTTATAAAAATGGGATTTTTTTAGATGGATGAAAACATGTAGAAATCATTTTGGTTAAATTTCATTAATTTAAAGGTTTAATTTAAAAATTTTCACTATCCTTTCTTGTATTTTATAAAAGGGTATTTATTTTATAATGTTCATGTGGTTTAGTTTTATAAATAATTTTAAAAACCTATTTTCATTCATTATGTTCAATATTATAATTTATAAACTATTTTACTAATGTATTTCCATATATTCTATGGGTTGTAGTTGTATACATAGTTCTTATTCTCTCTTGCATTTTTTATCTCAATTCCAGGTTCTTGGTTCAGTTTCTGAGCCACTCTTGATAGAGTTGTTTTTTTGAGTATGTTATTTTTCTAGTTTCTATTCATGCATCATCTATGTATGCATTTTTAATTATTTATACTGATGGAGGGTAACTATAACAGCTATTGGACAAATAAAATACATTTTGTGGTGTTTTTTGGTGTCTTTTCTTTTATGGGGATAGAGTTCAAGTGTGTTAGACAGATTTGTTTTCTTTTTTTGTTTACTTTTTTTATATTATATTGTTTGTTTATTGTTTCCTACCTATTTCTTTTGAATTGGAGGTCTAATGTATGGACGTAGAATGAGAAAAGTTTATTTACTTTATGATGATTGTTTTTCTTAATTATTTAGTGAGAGAGACCATTCTCATGTGTGTTCTTAAAATTCCCAGGCACTAGTTTCCAGCCTATGGGGATTGGGAATACCCATCAGGCTAGTGGAAGACCAATTTGGGAATCCGTCGGATGGACAACCTGGGTTAGTTTGTTACACATGCGGTGAATCCTATTATTTAATAGTTATATCTCTTTAGAATTTGGACTATTTATAGATTTTAGAATAAGTGATAGAGATCAAACCTTACTTTCACTAAGACTTTTTGAGTCACCACATTCCATTCCATGATGATAAAGGTCCTCTTGGGGTAGTGGAGTTGTTATATAGACTTCAAAAATCACATGATTTAATTTTCATTGGATGTTTTCCTTAATGTTTTTGTGGTTCATCAATTATGAGGTTATGGATGTGATGGTGGTTCTTGTGCCGAAGTGTTTGACCTTATTTCTCTAGGTCTACATGTGATGCTTTATATAGTTGTATTTTGATGGATTTTACATGGGAAATACTTGGGTGTATTTTTATAGTATCTAGGAAGGACATGGAACCAGTTGAGATTATACATTAGCTGGTGTTTATTTGGATCTTATTGGGTTCACTGTGATTTGGTGGTCTTGGTATGGGGTCCTAGATCAACCATTCTATCCCTTTTTGTGACCCAATGTTAGATCTAATGATGTTTATTGTTAAGTAATGTATTTAGTTAAGGAATCCTTTCCATTTTGGTGATGTGGGATGTGATAGACTTAGATGACTTTTCTTAGTGATTGTATGGTTATCCTTTATTTTATGGTTTTTTTGAGGTTATGATGTTGATTATTAGACGATTATGTCACTGTATGAATGGATATTTGTTTCCTTTAGATTATTTTTTATATCGTGGATTCCATAATGGAACTTTCCCTAGGGGTTGAAGTTGGTATCTAGTGCTTGTTTGTGGTTGATTGGATTTTTGTTTCCTTTTATTGATTTTTGGAATGTCATTCATCTTGATTAAAATATCTCTTTAGAGTAGGTCATTTTTTGTTCCAATATTTTAGGTAAATTTTAAATGGTTGGGAGAACTATAATAAATCTTCATCCTCTTATAGCTTTAATTTTGGAGGTTTTGAGTTGGATCATACTTGAAAATGTTTATTAAGATTCCAGGATTGCGTCCGTGGTTTTTAGGATTTTTTTTCGTTTCTAGGTGTTTCATTCACTCTAGATCCCATTAAGTTTTATCAATCCATCACACCTATTATATAAGTGTTGAGGATTTTCATTTTCTTTTGGTTATACATTTATCAATAACTTTATGGGGGAAGAAAGTGTTATATAGGGGAGAATTATGACAGCCCCATGTTACTATTTTTTTATATTTTATATTATTATGGGGTATTTAATTTGTTTATTTTTTTTTCTTGAAACTATGATATTTATGAAATTTTCCTTCCATTTCATGGTTTGGGTTCACATGATAGGAGAAATCACATGTGAAGTCTTAAACATGGGTATTACCAATTTTATTTGTTTGTACATGGATTGTATACATGGGTAGTGTATTATTGGGTCCAAACTGTATAATTTATAGTACAAATTATATAGAAAATTTTATTCTTATAGTTTTGGTGTATGTATTTCACACAATTAAGAGATGATGTGTGATAATGATATAGTTTTTAGCAATGGGATTTTGCATGGTTTGGTAAACTGTGCTTCCAAACCATGTGAGTGAGTGGTTCTTGTTTAGTGCAGACCTCACAATATACATATGATTTAGTAAACTATGAAAACCAACCATGTAAGCTTCCCAACTTTATTAAATCTTGGAACTCCCATAATTACAACATTTATTTTTAAGGGGTTTACCCCTCCTCTTCGCCCATCCTCATTTGATAGAGCCTAGGGAACTTGAAAGGAGATCCTCTCCTTATTTCTAATTCAATTTATAGCCTCTATATTTAAATTTTAAGATATTTAATTAAGTTAAGACTTCCAATTTCATTTTTATCTATCTTACCTTTTGCCTACACCCATTCTCTCTTGGGTTTTCTTCCTTCCACAAATCCTATGGGTTGTGGTGGTTGTGATTAGGGTTCATGTCAGTTTTGATTAAATATTTCAGGTGTCTTGGGATTATAGACGATGTTCCTTTTCCTTTTTGGGTGTTCTCCATCAAAGGAGATTCATTGAGACTTGATTATTCTCGATTTAAGATATGCATTCTTGTGCATTAACTTGAAATGACATGTCATTGAATTTATATAAGAGCCTTATCCTAGTTGGTGAGGAATTGAATAGTGTGTCCAAGAGACCCAAGATCAAATATAGATAGAGACATATTTTTGGGTTACTATAATAGTACAGTATCATGTACTGTAGAAGGAACTATTTGGTACTGTAGCATTTAGAACTATTCATCTATTTCGGCTTTGGGGCCACCGATTTGGTCCTTGAGTCCTTCAATGACTTCAATATTTCCAAGGACTTCATGAAAGTAAGGCTTACGAGCCACATAAAGACCTTCAGGACACCTCAAGGATTTTAGGCCACCTCAAGGCCTTAGAGCTACATGAATATTATGCTTAAATGGACTAGACAGACTTTACAAGGAACATTCCCTAGATGAGGATTCATAGAAGGTGCATTCACCAAAGAATAGCTAACAGATTTGGAAGAATGAGAGGGTATGAAAATTTCCATAGAGACCATCCTATGCATGAATGAGAAGCCTATCTAAATAGCCATGCAAAAGTGGAGAGATAACATTATGATGTAGATTCTGGGGAGGGGTAGTATCAAGTTTTCATAGTATGTATGAATTCATCTAAGACCTTAGGGTCATGTAATATCACAAAGAATATGGGCCATGTAAGGGTTCCCCTTAAATTCTTAAAAGGGGGATTATCAAAAATGAATAAAAAGGACTTTGAGCCATTTAGTCAAACATGTCATTGAATTATGGATGGTTTTAATGTCTTTCTTATTAAATTAAATCTATACATGATAGTTGTAAAAGAATTTCATAATTTTTTGAAAGGTATTATCAATTGGAATAAAAGTGTTTTATAGTTTTCATATTTTCTAAAGCAATTAATTGCATTCCATGTGTTCGTGAATTTGGCTGCTATACATAAATGTATCTCTGGATTAAAGGATTTTGACTCGATTTGGTGCATGTTTAAATTGAAATTATGATTTAATTGGGAATTCCCTGAAAGTATGAAATTGATTTTTAAATCCTTAAATAGTTTTAAATGAAGAGTAATTTTAGTTTTAAATGAATTATATGAGGTTATTCATGATTTTAATTCAATGAATGATTCAATGATTTTTAAGGGGAAGTGTGGGATTCCAAATGAATTTTGAAGAAAGTTTTTGTAATTTGGTTTCAAGGGATGTTTTTAAATGATATCTGAGAAGTGTGAAATAGATTTTCATTCTGAGATGGTTTTGAAATAATTCCCTGGTTAAAACCTATAAAGGATTTTTTTAAATCATACAAGACCCTAAATTAAGCTCATTATAATTGATATTTCAATTGTAGATTGTGACCCCCATTGGGAATGTTTTATATTGTTATATCCTTATTGTTTATTACACATTATTGTGAAAGTGAATATTTATTTTTAGGGTGTGTGATGTTAGATGAGTGTTATTTAAAATGATTTAATTCTATTTTATGTGATTATTCATTTGATTGATTATGTGATCACCTCCATTTTAGTTCTATCACAGGAAACATAGGAAGATGATTAATGATCTAAATGAGTGAAAGCCCTAATGTAGATTGTGTGTAGACAAGATATTACTGACTGGCTAGATTAGATGAGTTTTAATTGGATTGATGATGTGGGTTGTTATAGATTTAACACTCTTATAATGCATTATATAGGCTATTTAGGTCTATTGGACTACTAAGAAGTTAAAGGGTTCTTTATTAATGACCTATGATTCTTGTATGCAGTTTAATTTTCATTATTTGAGTCCTAGGAAGCTTCCCATGATGTCTTATCCCCATGAAAAATTATCTATTGGATTTCATTACATGATTCTTTTTTATCCCCTAACTCTTAATTGTTTTCATAGAATCACTGTTTGAATTGTTTATATTGTTATATACCATTGATATCTTGGTGCCTATAGAAGTTATCTTCTATTTCAGTCACGATTTTGTTAGTTTAATTTTTTTTTAAAATGGTTTGTATTATATTTATATAAAATTGCAAAATTATTTGGAAAGGTTTTTTTTAAAAGGAAAGTGGTGCATATTTTATAAAATGGTGTTTGAGAAATTTTTTAGAAAGAGGAAAAACGCATTTTATCTTGTATTTCATTAATTTATCAAAGGATATTTTTCTTGTGGCTAAAAGTGATTTGATAAAATGGTTTTTATTATTCCTTTACTTACTATAAGAAAGGGGTGTTTTATAAAAGTGATTACGGTACATTATTTTGTTTTATCTTACCTACATTTGAAAAACATATTTTATATTTATTTTTTCAAGATTTATTTAATGAAATGTATTTTGAAAA
Source organism: Viscum album (assembly GCA_963277665.1). NCBI lineage: Eukaryota > Viridiplantae > Streptophyta > Magnoliopsida > Santalales > Viscaceae > Viscum > Viscum album. Next base: position 395,198,777 of record OY728158.1, read on the forward strand.
GAAATTTCAAATTTTTTTTGGTGAAATCCAACTAAGTGTTTTTATATCACACCATGAATACACCAATAGTTTTTCAAAGTTATCATGGATTATTTTATGCTTATGTGATTTGATATTATTTTGGTTTTATGTTCATATTGTCTGATGATGGACAAATTCGTGACATGGTGAGTGATCATGGGTCACATGGAGAAAGTTGGTAGTGGTTTGAGTTTGGTATTAATTTTTTTTATGATTATGTATTGGCCTTTCCAGCCTATTTTTTTATTATTTATATGTAATTTTTCCTTAAATTCCATTTATGAATTAATTCCATTTATGAGTTATCTTTATTATTGCTGCAGCATATTACTATGTTTAGTTTTTTCATTATTATTGAAACTATTAATTTGATGCATGAGAGTCTGATACATAGATGGGTTATGCCAGATTCTTGGTAAATTTTAAACTTCTTATATTAATATTTTTGAATTTGAAACTATTACCAAGTGTGTTATCTTTATATCTAAGTAAAAGTTTCAAACCCATGGGGATTTGGAATCCCTTTCAGGACTAATAGAAAACTAAGATGGCTGATGTGTCGGGTCAGCCCGAGCAAGTTCATTATAGGTGTTTTTATATTTTATTGGATATAATCATTAAAAGACCAGTTTTCCTTGGTCATCCCCAATATCAAGTTGAAGGTAAATCCTCAAGAGGTTCACCCGAGAGAGTAGGTCATAGAATCTATGCACATTGTCTATCCCAAAAGAGATGCACCTAGGTTTTCCTCAAGGGAAGATTCCCAACTCCAAGAGGATAAAAACCTGAGTTCCCATTCTCTCAAGTATCTAGTTCAGAGTGGGTTTTGACCATTGATCCATCCTTTATATGGAACCCATGTCCTCTCACATAGATCCACTCTCATTTCTTCCAAAATGGGGCATACCTAGGTCATATAACTGGACACACCATTCTCCTAGGTCTCCTACCTAGGTTCTTTATTTTATCAAGTTACATACTTGGGTGACACATTATCCAAGGCCAATTACCTGGGAACCCCATTTCTCTATCCTCCTCTGTAGACTCTATAAATACATAGTTATATTATACACACCAGATCTCTTCCATTTGATCCTATTTTTTTTGATAATAGGGATTAAACATCCCATGAGAGACCGTCCACTAGTTTTATCCCTAATTGATAAGACCCTCAAGGAATTGATAATATTTTATTCCCTTAATAATAGGTGTCCCTTAAATTATCAAATCAACGAATCCTCCCTTAAATCAAGATTATCATAATAGATATCCCAAAAATGGACGTATAAATTTCTATCATCCCAGTAGCTACTAATCACGCAATTAGTTTCTTTATAATATAGATATAAACATATCACGAGCCTATGATATGGTGTGATCCCTAACCCTTCCTTATTGGTCTATATCCACCATGAGTTCAGTATTATTTTCTCATCTAATTACCAAAAAACATGAGGTATACATGAAAATATGTGCCTCTTACCTGGTATAATCTCCAACCATGTCCTCACTGATGTTCTCATCCATGTTCCATATCAATTTTACATACATATCATGGACCGTCACCTTAGTGTAATCTCCAAGAACACCTCCACTTGAGTCATCTATCAGGTTAAACTAGAAAGTTCATCTCAAGTATAAGTCTAATGATATACATTTCTTGAAAATTTTCACCTAGTAGTATTAGATTCATGAATTTAAATAGTGTATCACACAGTCTATTCTATATGATGTTAAACTAACCGGAATAGTCCATAGAGGGAGAAATCTAAAAGGAAATTCTTGGTTCATGGGTGAATGAACTTAAATAACAACATATTGGTCCTTATAACATAACCTTAAAAGGTATGGGGTTTTCCATTTAGTGTCACCAAATTACATGTGTTCCAATTACCTTCATAGGTATATGTATGAATCCCCTATAATGGGCCTAATACTAACTCCAAAAAACCAACCTCCTCCTTCAATAGAGATAAATTTTAGAGTGCTCAGTTGTGTATCTTTAAACCATAATATAACTAACTTGAAAGATATATACAGAGAACTTATGGTATATACATATTTTCACATAAATTCTAGGTATTGATCAATCATTAAAACAACAAAGGTAACTTGTATTATTATTGTTAAGGATTTCCTAAATTCATCTTAAATATATATATGAGTCCCAAACTATAAAATCAGACCCTTTAATGTATGATACAACCTCCCATCCTCTGGACTAACACATTATTTAATATATCACTGGTATGTCACAATAACCCCCATATTTCAAAATTGGGCCCCAACCAACTCAAAATTATTAGTGTGTAGTTCCATTAAAAACAAAATGGTGAACCCAACGTGAAAACATTTACCCATGAAGTAGATTAATTGATCATATAATATTTCATGAGAATATGTATTAATGAGTTTTTTTATTTGTGTTTTCTTTACCTTTAGGATCTCCTAACAAAACCAAATTAAATAATTAAATACACCATCACATGATAAGATATTTAGACAAGAAATTGATATCTATAGGATGCCTCAATCTACTATGCAACACCAACCAATGCACCAGACATAAGCCTTAATGATTGTAATTGTCATGGATTTGAAACATTGATGTATGTTATTGCCAAAATAGAGCCTTTAGAACTAGTTTATGAATTCCCTAGTACAAGAGTATAAAAATCAACGGATCCATCTTAATTTTGGAGGCAGATCATGAGAGACATGAGAAGATAAATCCCTATGCACCATCCCATCAATGATGGGTTGTAAATAAACTAGTGGTGCTTGTACCACATTTAACTGCTTCTAGAGTCTATCCTCAGAGTAAAACAACACATACCGTTCTTATCTCAAGGAGTTAATGGAGAACATCAAATGCATCTCCACTGCTATATGGGAGCTACCTAGGAGGTCTCTCACTAGCGTCCAATGTCTCCAGAATTATACGAACCTATTCCTTCATGAATATGTTGAGGATATCACCCCATAGATATAATCCTAGGTTTTCCAAACTAGATAACCCATAAGGATGATATATCAAGTGAAACTATCTACAGATGGATAGAATCATGCTAATATCCCTTTTATAACTCATACCCTTAAAGATCATTGGCACATTCTGATGGTAACTCAAGAGAAGGCTTATATCTATATTCCCCTCAAAACTTGTGAAGATCATCAACATATTATAATGATAACCCATGATACATATCATATCCTTTTCTAATAAAAACTTATTAGATTCATCATTATATTTTTATGGTAACCCAGATGTAGGTTCATATCTATTTTCTTTTCAACAATCAAGAATTTCATTCACATATTTTTATGAAAACATAGAAGTAGGATTATATCCTTATTCCTATTCAAACTTCAGAGATTCACCATCATATTCTAATAGTGTCCTAGGAGTAGGATTTTATATCTATTCTCAAAAAAAAAACATGGAATTTCATCATTATATCCCAATGCTAACCCAAGAGTAGGCTTATATCCTTATTTATATATATAACCAATAATATATCTATTATATTATAATATAAACAAAAGATACATCTAGTAGAGCTTATACACATGAAGGTTGTTTCCTATACTGCATGAACCTTCTTATGATTGAGGTTTCAATCCCAGTCAACCAACCAAAAACATTTTTAATGAGATCTTTCCAAGAGAAAATAATAGATTTTGGGGGTATATATTTTCACCTAGGGAAACTAACATCCTTTAATATCATTGAAAAATTATGATAGAGGTCCATGAATTTGTCATATCTTCATTAACATGATAAAAAAACTATGGCCATAGAGTTCCTCTCCACATCACCATATCCAATTACTCTAGAGATCCTTCCCAAGGTATCCATAATGAAGGTCATCCTTGGGAAACCAAACATATCATCCATGAAGTCCCTTCTCATAGTTTCAAATGTAAGATCATTATCCATGGAGTTGCTCCCCATGGTCAAATGAAATCATATATCTCTAAAGGCCCCTACAAATCACTCTTCATGGAGTTCCACCCCATTCAAATACAAATAATGGTCATTATGGTCATCCTCATGATGCCAGTTGTCAGGTTCCTCCTCCAAGTATAAATATTAACCGGTAAATATATCCTATGAGTGTTGATTCATCATCTATTAGTAACTGTAAAGGTCCTCTTTATAGAAACCAAGATAATTAAACTTGAGGTCCCCTCCATGGTGTATGTTATAGAGGCCCTAATTTTGATATATAATTAAGCTAAAATGAAGTCACTAAACCTGATGGAGACTTGAGTGTTAACCATATAGGCCCCCCTTATCGTGATTATTGTGAAGGCCCACACTACAATGACTTGTCTTCTAAACATGAAGGATCTCATCAGGTTAAAGTTACTCTATCATTATGATTATATAAATAGGAACTAGAAAAATTGAGGCCAACTACCACAAGTGAATCTTCATTAATTAATGATATATTATCTTGTTCAAATGAAAATATAATGAAATGATTGTCATATGATCCTCCCTTCGACCGTGTATACATTGATGAAATTGGGGATGTTCTGAATGATCCCACTCCTCTTGATAAATCTATGGATAAATTACCATTATGGTTAGATTAGGTTGAAGAATCCCTCATAGTGGATGAAAATAAATTCAAAGTCATGTTTAAAAGAGTTGATTGAGGAAAAAATACAAGTTATGTTATGGACCATGGCTACTCCCCAATATGAAATTCCAAATGTTTTGGAAGAGGAATGCATACCCAATTTCTAATCAAACTTATGGGTGAATATACATCATCTCTATACCAGATAATTATCCTATATATAGTATATTAACCATATTAAGATGATAGATGATTTATATATCTATGTTTAACTAACTACATTATTAGTTTCCTAGAACCCTAATCTTGGAAACTAATGTCAGTGTCTCTAACATGATTACCTTAGTATTATAAGAAACTTTACTAGATAGTCAGTAACACCCCACCCAACATGCATATCAATTTGTTGGGTTAATAAGAAGATCCAAAAATTAAAATGCTACATGGTAAATAAGGGGTTTCCAGAAAGGAAAGGTGAAATTTAATTACATTATCCCAAGTTTTAGGGCCTTGGTCTGCATATGATAGTTGGTTTATTCAATGGAGTCTCATAGTCCCTAAATCCAAAAAGTGGTATACTCAGTTGGAGTGATCCAATGATAGGATCCTATATCAGGATACCAATAAGGTTAATTAGGCCTCTTATTTAAGGAAAAAAAACCTTCATCCATAGAGAAACTCTCAATAATGAATAGTTATTTACATGAAAAGGTATTTCATCTAGCTCGTTCTATGATAGAATCTTGAAGGCATAAGATATCCATGAAAAAATTATTTGTGATAGTATATGAGTAACCTAAACAATAATTCTGAGATATTTTTTACCACTAAATCTACCCTAAGAATTATAAAATCCACAGTAGGGAATGATCATTATAGTGGTAGAATAGAATTAATTTTCTACTTCCCATCCTCCAAGGAAGTCAAACTTTTCTTGAATAGGAGTAGATTTATAATAAGAACATCTATAGTTTTTTCCACTACACGATTCATCTACTTTATTAGTATCATGTTTGATGAAGTAATTTGGGAAATACCTTAGGATCACATGGTGGTGGTAGAGGATAATTTGATTTTTTTACCTCCCCTCCTCTAATAAAGTTAGAATTTTCCAAAATGGGAGTGTCTTTATAAAAATCACCACCATGGTTTCGTACACTTCATGATTCATATAATTTATCTATATTATGATTGATGAAGGCTATTGGGGACTCACTTAGGTTCACCATTAAAAAATCACTTCCTAAATTTTATAAAGTAGAGTGGATGAAACCTCACAAGGGTTGGAAGTCAAAATGTTCCATTGAGAAAGCACAAATCAAAGAAGATTACTACATTCCCCATGTATTATATTTAGAGGATTAAAAATAATTTTACTACTTTGATGTGGAAGAGGATATGATACTTGATACACACCTCACATCAATGAATTTTATTAAACTCAGTCCTGTAGATAATGTGAAACATGATGTTGATGTGAAAGATTGTGATGAGGACATATCTATTTAAAATATGGTTCACACTAAAATGAGCGAATAAGGCATTCACACATGATATAATTGGTAGACTTATGGCATTGGAGATCCATTTAATGTCTAAATACCCCTAAATGAATGAGCATAAGTTAAAGATAATGGAAAAGTTGTGGCTACACTTGTAACCTAACCACCACCTAAAAAATTTATACCTCATTCAGATGATGAAAAAATCACTGATTATTAAATTGTGTTAAAGATACTAAGGAAAATCAAAGAAATATTTATTTGAGTAAATATTATTAATAAGTGAAAATACTAGTATTTGGATGACATATCTACTCTAGAAAATTCCCAAAACAAGTAGAAACTATATGAATAATGATAATGGAGTCTGGTTATCCAAATATCCTATGGCCTATATAAATTTACCTTTTTACCAAAATGGACATTGATTATCAATAATTTCAATATATGGTGTATAAATAACTACCATTTTAGTTGATCTAACCGAGGCTAACTCATGTTGGATATCATAAGTAGGAATATGTAAGTTTGGCTTATTAGGATCTACCTACTACCTTTTCTCAAGAATCAACCCAGACCAAAATCACACTAGAACTCCTTAAGTCCTTTGATTCTATTATAAATTGAATATATAGAGGGGTAATATATTCCTGTGTAACAAGATATGAATCCATATATTGAGTGTGTGGACTTGAATCGTCTTTTATCCATATTTGGGAATCCAACATTCTCGATATAAAATTACATGGGGGATATGGAGTATCACCATATGAACTTCACATCGAAATATAGCTTTATGATGGGAAACCTATAGTAGGAGGAGATAGTAAAACTTTTATTATTCATGTTTATCATGGAAGGATCCATTTTTTTATTTTATATTATTTTACCAAATGGTCCAGTCACTAATTGTAAAGATATCCAATAAAGTTACTTTACCATCTAATCTCTATTCTAAAGAAGTATGTTGTGCTTGAAGTCGTGAATTTCAAGAAACAAGAAAACATTGATCCATATACTTCATTTCTATGTGGAATGTTTTAAACTATTCACAAAATGTGTAATTTATACATCAAAATATATTAGATATATGCATAGAATATTTCAATGATGAGTTGAAAAACCTCTTATTTCATTGAAGTACCTCAGTGGTTTCTGGTAGTTCATACTTGTAGCACAATTCCTTGAAAATTACATTAGATATTCCGAATATAAATATCAATAAATGTGGTTAGGATAATGAAAAAATATGCTAGAGTGGAGACTATGTCTGTCACACTTTGACTATCACCAATACAAGATCCAACCCCTTTTCTAACTAAATATCATATAGTTACTCCTACTGAATAAAAATAACAACAGAAATTACATTTTTAGGATGGAAATAAGTATAAGAGTATCTAAATGTTTGAATATAATAATAATAAGGTTTATTCATTTTGAAAGAAAAAATTTCTGGGATTCTTCATTACTTATCTATAGAAAAACATGGTTAAATTTCCATAGGTTAGGAAACCCAATAGAGTTGGTTTGAATGATCGCATGAACTAATACCCCTTTTATCGATTTCAAGGTTATAATATAAAATAATTTTTCATCATCAAGGATATAATTATATGATGGCTAACTGTGCATAGGTAATTTTGGGTAAAATCTCAGTGTTGGGGACTTGTGTCTCTAATACACATATAAAATAAGAAGAAGAGTGGTAAGAATTCCCAAACATATGTTCATGGAAGTTTGATGAGAGGAAATTTAACATCCCAAAACCTACTTTTATGTAATTAATTATCTTGGTTTTGAAAACTTTTTATTTGAATCTTCTCATATATTTTTTGGGTGAATTTTGGAATTTTTATTAATTTTTTTTGTTGTTCATTATTTTCACACACTTAGAGAAAATCTTGTGGGTCTACCCAAGAGACCATAATTATTATGCTGGAGTTATATAAGGGGAATGAGGTTAGTCTAGACCATATGACCTTCCATTGAAATCATGTGACTTGGATAGATGGATTTTTCATATTTAGTGAATGTTTTTTCAAACCACATGGAAAAACCATCTGGCTCTTTTAGTATCCCATAATGGGGTACATGGTTTTCTAAACTATGTGTACAAACCATGTGATATGATTTTAATTAATCTGATTTTTGTTTTTATACCCAAAACACCCTTGCTTCCTCTCATTATTATTATATTGGAATATGATCTAGACTAATAGACTCCACTAGGATATTTTGATCATTACTTACCTCATGTAAATCATTTTCATTGGATATTTGAGTATTGGATCTATATTTTCTAAGGTATTTTCCTCTTTCTTATTATTATTTGTTGAACCTCTAGACCCACTCTCCTTTTCTTAAACAAAACCTTAGATCAAGGATATTGATACTAAATTTATGTTTTTATAATTGATCTAATTTTATTTTCTATAGATACAAAATAGAATTGGGATTTGTTTCCCAAACCATTATTGGTAATCATGAGTTCTGTAGGAATCATTGATGTAAGTGTTTTCTCTATTTATTGTTGTACTGGAAATGATGAATTGGAGATTCTTATTCACGAATTGTGTTTCTAGGATTAATTATTGATTTATTACATACCTTAACCTACATTCAATTTATTATTAATATTTGGGTGTTTATAATATCCTAATTGAGGTAGATGGTTCGGTAATATTATCCCTATCAATTGAAACCAATGTTACATGGTTATTTTAAATGAATTTTTAATTAGTTTTATGAATCATGAATTAAAATCCTTAAAAAATGTTTTTAAAGTGGAATGGAAAATTTAAATCCATTGGGTTATGGTTTCTAAATAAAGTTTTGATTTGTAGAAAATGGATTTAAAATGAATGAATGAATTGATGAAATATTTTTATGATGACTTATTTAGAAAAATCGTATGAGATGATTTATGGTTTTAAATGAAATGAATTTTCTTGAAAGGAATGAGTTTTTATGAAACAATTCAATTTTATTTTTTGGAAATTAAATTTCATTTTTTGAAACTTGAATTTGGGACCAATTATAAATGATTGATTAAGATGATTTGATATTTATTGAAATGAAATATAACACTCTTATATGTTTGATTTAATTAAATAACATGGCATACTGAGTAGTTAGGTTGGAAGAACACATGTTATGAATGCATTATCTCTAATTGGAAATAGATTGACAATGAAAATACTAACTAAAAAATAATGAGGTAAGAGAGTTCATTATTTGGGGTTTTATCCTATTCCCACAAGGCTTGAGATCTAAGTATGTGTGCATGTTTGGAGACATATTTCATTGAGATGTGTGATAATCATTGTACTTACCTAAACATGGTACTATTGACCATGGTTCTATGATTATAAATGATTTATAAATTCTTGTGTTTTATAAAAATATTTACTCATTTATGTTTTTGATATAAATTCACAATAATACCTATTTTATAATTTCCATTTAAATGATTTGAAAATCATGATTTAATTTGACTTATTAAAATATTTCCATGGAATATATTTTTAAAATTGAGAATGTTTAGTTTCTTTTGTATAGATTTCCGAAGGAATTATTAGTGAGATCTTACTGGGATAGTGTTAATCACAACCTATTTTTTCCTCTGGGTATTTATAAACTTTCTTATGCCAAATATAATAAAAGGGAAACCACTAGTTTGAGGTGGTAGATGTTCATTATTAGTTGATATTGGGAGCTGGAAATGACTGGTAGAGTATGTGATCTACTTGTTACAAGTAGATGTTGTGAGAATTTCTTTGATATTTTATGTTATGAATTGGGATGATGTAATGTTTCTAGAGATTTTACTTTTCAATATGTGTTACTTTAGTCTTGTTGAATGTAGTGGCATACTGACTATTTATGCATCCCTTCCACTACCTTGTCTTATTGATATATTCTTATGGTTAAATCATTACATTTTGATTTTTTTATTCCCATGCACTAGTTTCTAGCACGTGGGGATTGTGAATGCCCTTTGATCCATTTCATGATTGATTCAGACACTAGTTTAGCAGTTTTTCTATGTTGGTTCATGAAAAATTAGTATTAAAGAAGGTTTTATCTCTTATTGGTTGTTGGTATGCAGTTTGAGATGGCATGGTAGATAGAAGACAAGATTATTGAGACTTAGGGGGTAAGTTATCAGTGATTTCCTTGAAATATCTCATTGTAAGGATCCTTAAATAATAATTTATTATTGGTAAAATCATATTAAATGACTTTTTAGATCATATTATAGAATTTTTATAAACACTGATAAGATATTAGTATTCCATAGTAGAATTCAAATTGATAGAGTTGATATTCTTCTTTCTCTTGAATAATGTTTCCTTATTATATGTTTCTTTTGTGTAGTTCCATAACCCCAAGAAGTCATCCGAACATACTTTATGGGGAATATGATAATGAACTACAATAATTGAACCCTATAGTTCAATAAAACCTTATAGAGTTAGTATTTCATTCTATCCAAGCCCTGGGTTAAAGAGCTACACATGTTCCTATTCAGGCTAGAGAGGTGGAACCTTAGAGGGATGACAATAGGGATCATAACCAGAAGTTTCTTTTTAAAAAACCACTATATTTTTAGGGAATGAATGATCATTGGTAGGTAGAGGCTATTTTTTAAAAGACGGTGTGACTCTTTTAGTTTTTATAGAAATTGGATTCCATTAATGTGAAATATTCTTTATTAAAACTTTAAGGGCCTTAAAAGAGATAGTAGGATGCTACATCTTTGGAAAAGAACAATGAGGTCTTGGAGTGGAAATAATTAAATAATATTTTTATATTCAAATGATATATATAATCAATGGTATTGGATAAGTCCATGGAGTTTCTCAACTTTCATTAATGTGATTGGATAGGGAATAAGTATGAAAATCACTTTTACTGAACTTGATCTTTTTTTTCATGAGGTAGCATCAAATGAAAATCTGAATTCCTAGAGGTTTTAAATGGGTCATTGATTAGATATCCAATATTAGGTCTTAATTGTAATTATTTATACTCATAATGATGTTTTGGATAGATCATAAATGAAAAAACATTGCACAAGATGATAAGTCAGGGCTGAATAGAGTTCCTCCCACTCTAGGTGGAATATTTAGTAGTTCCTTTAAAGGAAATAGAAAATGGGATGAGTCTCATGGTGGAGATATCATAGGTATTCCTCAATAATATCCTTCTTCCAAATCATCTAAAATATATGGTAGAGGATTAATCACCTGTTTCTAGTGTGGAAAATTTGGGCACTCGAAGCATTATTTCATTGAGGTACCAAATATTTATAGCTCATAAAAATTATAATGTCACTTGTAAAGATTTTTATATTTTTTTATAGATCTACATAGTGGTATAGGATTTTCAGTATCGATAGGATCAATCATGTAGTTTTATTGTTCTAGAATAGTGGGGATCTAGCCACTAGCATTAGAAAAAATATTATTTACATAGTGGATGATTTTATAATGGGAAATGAAACATGTCTTATAATAGTGAGAGGTACCGTTAATATTATTTCATATTTAGTGACAACTTTATTTAATACCGATGCCTCTCATTATTTTATATCAATATTCATTGTTGAATTTTTTAATATTCATATAAAACTCATGCCTTATGTGACAAAAATTGTGATTCCTCTCGAGAAAAAGAGAGATTGGGTTATTGGATGCCTCTTTTGCACTTTATATTTATCAAAAATTGATCTTGTTTGAGATATTTCAATTCTTTAAATGAAAACTCAGGGTGTTATTCATGGAATAGACTAGTTGATAGATCCCACAAATCATATTTACTTTTATCTTTGGTGGGTCTCTTTCATTGCCACTGATGAGGATTTCCAGGATTTTGTAGGAAAATGGGATATGAGGGATATCCATGTCATATGTACACTTTAAAAACTAGGTATAACGATATCCATATAATATTTCTAATTGGAATATAAATCATTATGTTGTGATATTCCTTCAGTAGATGTTGAGTTTCCAGATGTTTTTCCATCATACTTTTTAAGTTTTCAACCAGAGAGGTAGGTAGAGTTATATATTGACTTGCTGTTAGGTACCCATCCTATATCTATTCCCTATTACCATATGGAACCAATTGAAGTAAAATAATTAAAAACTTATTTGGATGAATTTATGTTTAAAATATTCATTAGACATAGTGAATTTCCCTAGGAATCACTAGTGATTTTCACCAAGATGGAATATGAAACTTTTAACTTGTGTGCTGAAAACATAAATCTAAATCAGATTATAGTCAAGAAATAGTATTTTCCCCTATATTAATGATTATTTTGATCATCGAAAAAGGGTTAAGTGGTTTTATAAGATTTATCTTGGATCTGGTTATCACTAGCTTTGGATAAAGGATTCTAATATCTCTAAGACCACTTTTAGGGTTAGGTATGACCACTATGAGTGTATTTTTTTTCTTTTTCGTTTGAAAAAACTCCTATTATGCTTATGGAATATATGAAAATTATTTTCACCCAGTATCTTGGCTCTTTTGTAGTGGTATTCATAGATGGAATCTTAGTTTATTAAAAAATGGAGTAGGATCACATGCTTCATATTATAATGGTTTTTATGATCTTGAAGAATAAATGAATATATACAAAGTTGTCAAAGTGGAAATTATATATTTGAGAAGTGAATTTTTTTGGAGCACATGGTCTTAGAACATGGTAATTTATTATGGAAAAAACCATTATTCCATGGGTTAAACTATAGAATGTATTTGAGATATAGATATTCTTGGGGTAGGGTATTATCACTATTTTGTAAATAATTATATATGTTGGATTCTCTATTTACTTATCTCAAACATTAGGGAGTTATTTTTTTGGGATTTAAAATTTTGGGCTTCCTTCAATGATTTGAAGCACCATTTTTCCTCAACTCTAGAGTTTACTCTTCCAAAGGCAGGGTGAGACTATGTATTCTTTTATGATGCATCAAGTTTTATATTGGGTTACGTTATCATATAGGGTGATCATATTGTGGATTAAGATTTTCTTCAACATTGTAATTATGAGAAGAAGTATCCCACACATGATCTTTAAATCAAAACACTAATGCATGATCATAATAGTTGGTGGAATTACTATTTCAGACAAAGATTTATCATAGACTATGATCACAAAAGTTTGAGTTATATTACCCCAAAAAAATAATTTAAACTCCATTAGAGGCACTCGGTAGAGTACCTAAAATCTTTTTAATTTGATATTTCCTATACCACTAATAAGGGTAACATTGTTTTGAATGCTTTGATTAAGAAACTATCATCCCAGGCCATGAAATAATTACCAGAGGAGTAGAATTTGATGACTCTTTTTGCATGTATGCATTTAGGAGTCCATGAGGATATATCTAATATTTCATTAGAAAGTGTTTAGTTTACATTATCTGTAACACCCCAAGATTCTACGGTACGTTTCGCTTTGAATAATGCAACAGCTTGCGTTGTACGCAACTTCGAGATTCTAACACAACACGACCAATCAAACTAGCCATTATGAATAGTAATACCCACTTTTTGATTTTTTATAAATTTTATCTTTCAAAGTGGACTTCATTTTTGGGTTCGTAACATCGAAATTATATTAGGGTGAATTTTTGGTATTTTTCTGAAAACATTGAGTTTTTGATGAATAGTGAAAAATACTAAATTTTAATTAGAAACAACTTTTTTAATAAAAATAATTTATAGTTTTATTTTATAATAATGAGTGGTTTTTAAGTATAATTAGATTATATTTTTACCATTTAATCGAATTTTTGTGATTGGATGTAATTTCACATTTAAACTGGACAAAAGCAAGTGTCAATCTTTTGATAGTTATTATTTCTTAAAAACACGCTTTTTGTTTTGACAACGGGAATTAATTTTAAATTAATTTTATCCAATTATATGTTTTAAATTTAGAAAAATTTATTCAATATTTGGAATCAGGAGGTCCAAATTGTATAAATAGGTAAATTTTATTTTTATACATTAGGAATATTTACTTCAGTAAATATTTTATTTACCGGGGTTAAAGGGGTAAATCCAGTAAATAAGGTTAACAGATAATATTATAATAATATTAAATTACCTTAACATGTTTTCTAACCCTTTTGGATGATACCTAGCCAACCATGGGAATACTTGGGTTGATTTTGGGACCCCATGGAGCCACATGGATGTGATAATGACATTATATATTAAATAATTTAAAGTAGAGACAAAAATCACAAAAGAAAATATCTTTTCGTAAAAAAATTTTTATATGAGGTTATATAATTGATATATTCGACTATAAATATTAATTATAAAGATAAATATATTTCCTACCTCATTATATTTTATTTATAATTTTTATACATAAAATAGATATATTTATTTATGACACAATGATGATGCATTTTTTTTCTTATTATTGAAAGAATAAAATAAATGGTATTATAGATGTTAAAATAAATATAATTTAAAATGTTTGATTCCATAAACGAATTTTATAGGTTAATGTGACATGTGAGGATTGATTATAATAATTTTTTTCGAATTAATAATGCTGTTATGAGTTTAGAAAAAACAAAATACCAAATAGTGTGAAAATTGAAAAAAAGAGTTAAAAAAATATTATATTATTAATTGATATTCTATTACTAAAAATATATGGTCCCGAAAAAAGACTTATATAATGATAGGTGTATCCTTAATTAATCACTTGGGGTTCTCTTGGAAGTATATAGTAAGTTTATTAACCATATAATATAAAAATACAAAGAGACATGGTAAATGTCAAACTATTTAACTAAGAGTTAAATCTAAAAGATATGGTTAATATAGTGACCCAAACCTTTCTAAAACCTATTTTTTGAGCGGTTTTCGACCCATACCCACCTTATCCTTTAAATAATCCATTTTAGCCATTATAAACCGAAAATTATTTTATTATGAAATAATATTTCTAGCTTTTCCTAAGGTGCACCTCACCCCTCTTATAAAAAGGCACTACCCCTTATCTCTAATTCACACATTCAAAGACATTTGGATCAACCAAACCCCTCCCAAATACCCTATAAACTATAATAAATTTATTATAGAGTCTTTCCTTTAGTCATAAATCCAACCTAAGGTGCCCTTTTGATCAAATCGAAAGGAAGAACAAGAAGAAGAGGTAAATATTTCATCACCTCTTTCAAGTTCCTTTCTTCATCCACATCCTATTTCATTGTTATTTATATTCTAAAATAATAAATCCAATATCATATATATACTGTGATGTTATTATAAATATGGTACAACCATATTCAATATTCTATCCATCATTTTAATGAAATTTCACCATACGTGCGTACGTACGGCTTACCATCTCCACGTTACAGTGTAATTGTTATTAAATACATTATTATTTGAATGGGTATAATAATGATGTGTAATTGATGTAAAGAATAAATATAACATGATAATGATTCTTTATATATGATATACCATCCAATTATTTATTATTTTAATATCAAAATAATGATATTGTCGCTCGTACGTATGTATGGATTACCGTCTCCACGAACACGATGAGATTCATTCCCCATCGTATTCATTCAAGACTAATTTTCATTTTATGATTACAAATAATGTTTAAAGACTTAATATAATTCTTGATATTAATACGATACATCCCATCCATAATAAATATGACTCACATAACAAAGAATATAAAGGAAAACGAATTCGTTAACACCCAAAACGACGATAATACTAAGATATTATTAACAAAGAAATGTTAAAAGATTATATATGATATCATATTAATGTATATTATTATTTTATAATTTAATAACAATTATTTCACCATTATACAGGAGGTTAACCTACCCTCGACCAAGGAAAATTACAAGGTAAGGGTTAATTTTACAATATCTTTATTATCCGAGGTTGTTTTTATGTAAGTATCTAGTGGGACCTCTTTATCATCCACATACATGTTTCTTAAAAATGTATTTCAAAACATTTATACTATTTACAATACAATGTGTTAAATTCATTTATACCCTTATTTTAACTTATATTTTTTGAAATTAATCTTTCACTCGTTTTCCAAACAAGGTACTTTATGACCTTTTTGACAAAATTAAGGTAAAAATGTTTTTTAACTTATACAGTGAGTGTGGTTATTCTCTACAATTATAACATCATCAAAGCTTCCCTTAAAATCTTGTAAAAATATTTTCAAAATAATATTTTTCTTTTATAATTATGTAACTTCAAATGATTTCAAAAAAAGAAAGAGATATTTATCTCAAATAGTTTTGATTTCATCTATCCTTTAATGAATTTTATACTTATTTGAAGTTGATTAATTATGATACAATTCTTCAATATTGTATTGATGGTTTTGTGATATGTTTGACTATGGATGTGTTATTTTTATACCTTTAATGGTTTATGGTTAAAGTATTGACATTTATTATGCTAGTTTTAATACGAATGTTTATGTTATATTTCAACCTTTTCATATGAGGAATGTATTGGACTTAGTAAGTGACGGGTGGAGCCTGCTATAGCTCCTTGATATATCAGTAGGTCTCATGAGACATCTATATGTGCAATTGGCCGAGACCTTTCCCAATTTGATATATAATTTTGGTTGAGGCCTTAATCATTTTTAGATGTCTTGGCTGAGGCCTTGACAAAATTTTTCTAAATGTCCGAGATTATACATTCCCTCATTATGAAAATAATATTGATGGTTCATGTGGTCATTTGACGAGTAGAATACCCATGATTATGTTTTATTATGGAATTATTTACTCATATCATATTATTTCCATAAAAGTATTCATGTTTATTGGTAAAGGAATGTGGTTTTCAATTATTCACCATGCTTAATATTTATGTTATCTTCCACTGTATTGCTTACCCTTACTGAGCGTTTGAGCTCACCCCTTTATTATGTTTCTTTTTCCTAGGATATGAAGAAGTTAGTTATGAGAGACTTTTAGACATAATCATGTAGGCTTGGATGTTTCTAATGGAATAAATTCATGTTGTACTTATTTTAAAGTTGAAAAGTTAAACTTATGTATGAATATTATTTCCAATAATACTAAACTGATCGGTATTTTGAGACATGATTTTCTTATGATCATGCCAATGTTATGTATTAATGCACCGACTCTGGGTAACATCCAACCCTCCTAGATTATTCCTACAATTAACTCATAACTAACTTCTTCATATCCTGGGAAAATGAAACATAATAAAGGGGGGATCTCAAATGCTCAGTAAGGGTAAGCAATACAGTGGAATATTACATAAATAATATGTATGGTGAATAATTGAAAACCACATTCCTATACCAATAAACATGAATACTTTTATGGCAGGAATATGAGATGGGTAAATAATGCCATAATAAAACATAATCATGGGTATTATACTAGTTGAATGACAACATGAACCATCTAGTTGAATGTTTTGTGATATGTTTGACTATAGATATGTTATTTTTATACCATTCATGGTTTATGGTTAAAGTATTGACATTTCGTATGCTAGTTTTAATACAAATGTTTATGTTATATTTCATCCTTTTCATATGAGGAATGTATTGGACTTAGTATGTGATGGGTGGATCCCGCTATATCTCCTCGATGAATCGGTAGGTCTCATGAGACAACTAGACATGGAATTGGATAAGGCCTTTCCCAATTTGATATATAGTTTTGGCCGAGCCCTTAATCATTTTTAGATGTCTTGGCTGAGGCCTTGACAAAATGTTTCAGAATGTTCGGCATTATACATTCCCTCATTATGAAAATAATATTCATGGTTCATGTGGTCATTAAATTAGTAGAATACCCATGCTTATGTTTTATTATGGCATTATTTCCTCAGCTAATATTCCTGCCATAAAAGTATTCATGTTTATTGGTAAAGGCATGTAGTTTTTAATTATTCACCATGCTTAATATTTATGTCATCTTCCACTGTATTTCTTACCCTTACTGAGCATTTTAGATCACCCCTTTCTTATGTTTCATTTTCCTAGGATATGAATAAGTTAGTTTTGAGTGACTTTTAGGAATAATCTAGGAGGCTTGGATGTTTCTAATGGAATAAATTTGTGTTGTAATTCTTTTCAAGTTGTAATGTTGAAATTATGTCTAAATCTTGTTTCCAATAATTCTAAAGTTATCGTTCTTTCGGGATATGATTTACTTATGATCATGTCAATGTTATTTAATAATGCACCGACTCTGGGTAACTGGGGTAGGGGCATTACAGTTGGTATCAGAGGAATTTTAGTACAAACCTTGGAAACTAGATTTAGATAAAATCTGATTAGAGCACATAGGCCTAAGATAGACTTTGATAATTAGTGTAGAAGAACTTCCTAGAATTTTGGTGTTGTAGATATTTTTTGAGTTTTCCAAGAAATACATACCTGTTTGGATTTAAGCAGGCAGAGGAAGCTATGGAATAGATGTACCTAGGGGTAAAACCTGAAGACACTACTTTGAGCTAGACTCGAACAGGAACTGGTGCACAAAAACAAGCCTTGTTGCACTATTGGTTACGACACTCCCAGTGGATAGGATTAGGATAATTCTCATTTTCTGTACAAACCATTATGAAGGTTTTATGACTATATACTTCCTCAAAGATTTTTTTTTATGATTATGGATTATATCCATAAACTGTTCAATTTATGTTAAGTGTTTTACAAGTTTGGATTTATGTATTGTGATTCACAAACTAATATAGTGTATGCCATTGTTTAGAAATAGCGCCTAGTGGAAGGAATGTAAACCATATCAATGAAATCACTCCATGTAGGGATTTCCCTCCTGCTCAAGATAATTATAGTGGAGATGGTGATACAACTGGTGCTGATTAGCTTATCACCATACTGGGACAACTCACACAAGTTATGAATAATAAACTTACCCATATGGAGCACCATGATCCACAATGCATAGGATCAATGTTAGACCGCTTCATGAGGAAACAACCACCAACATTAAATGGGGGTATAAATCCATTAGTAGCTGAGCAATGGATAAATTCCTTAAAGAAAATATTCCACTCCTTGGGGAGTAGAAAAAGGGAAAAAGTTGTCATGGCAGTTTATCACCTCACTGGAGATGCAGATCAATGGTGGTCATTGATTCAAAACACAAAGGAAGATTATTAAGTATAAAATATGTAATAGAGGGAGTTTAAAGAAATTCTATTAGAAAAATAATTTCCTCATGACCATCGAGCGGATGTGGAAAGACAATTTCCGAGTCTGGGGAAAAAGGAGGATGAGAATGTCGCAAAGTATGATGTTAACTTTACAAGGTTAGAGAGGCATGCTACAGAGTATATACATAACCCATGAAGTAAGATTCACCATTTCATTGATGGGTTAAAACCATTTATCTATCGAGAATTAGTATTAAAATCCTTCTCATCATACGAAGATATTGCCTCTTGTGCTATCAAGACAGAAAATGAATTCCCTATGTCTTATGAATTTAAAGCAAAGAAAGAGAAGAAGAGATCTGCTGAACACTCTGGGAAATGAAATAAGGAAACAGGGAAGAAGGGAAGAATTGAATTTCAACCCTGTGATAATTGTGTAAGGAAGTAACCTGGTGCCTATCTAAAAGGAAAAAGATTATGATTCAAATGTGGATAGAAATGCCATTTTACTGGTGATTGTAAGGTAAATAAATACACTACCAATGTTCAATGCTACAATTGTATGGAGATGGGACATTATGAAAATGAATATCCTAAGCGTCAGAGAAAATTACCTCAGAAAAGTCCAAGGGATCAAGGCCAAGCTTATGTGATCACTACTGCCGAGTTTGAAGCCCCAAAAGACATAGTGGAAGATAGTTTAATAGTTTCCTAAAGTTTATCCAATGATTTATTTGATTCTGGATCATCACATTGTTTCATATCATCCCATTTCTTAAGAAAATTAGATATTTCCAATTTGATTTAACGAGGGAGTTGTTTGTCAAAACTCCTAAGAGAAGTATCATTGCTACAAAGTTTTGTGAGTCAGTTCCCATTAGGGAATACAAATATTTTTTATCTACTGATCTCATCGTCATACCCATGATTGAATTTAATATAATCCTCAGTATGGATTGGATTTTGGACCATGATGGAAAAATTTATTGTAAGAATAAAGAGGTTACTATTTTTGATGATGATGATAAAGAACACCTTATCTTTAGAGAAGAATCGTCAACACCTAATTCGTATCTAGATCCACCCCCAATAGCTCAACTAAATTCAATTATTGGGGAGGAAGAGAATGAAATAACTATGGGTGAGGAAAAGAATGTTCAAATAGAGGATGTACCTATTGTGCAAGAGTATGTTGATGTATTTCCAGAGGATTTAACTGGACATCCTCTAGAATGAGAAATTGAGTTTTCCCTTGATTTAATTCCTGGTTCAAGGACCATATCGAAGAACCCTTATAGAATGGCCACTGTGGAATTAGTGGAACTAAAGAAACAAATAGAGTAATTGATTAATAAGGGATTTATTCACCCTAGTGTCTCTCCATGGGGAGCCCCTACCCTTTTTGATAAGAAGAAAGATGGATCTATGAGGTTGTGCATTGACTACAAGGACATCAATTATATAACAATAAAGAAAACATATCCCCTACCTCACATTGCTGATTTATTCGACCAACTTCATAGATCTCAGTACTTTTCAAAGATTTACCTTCGATCTGGATATCATTATTTGTGTGTGAAGAAGGAAGACATTCTGAAAATAGCATTTCGAACCAGGTACAGGCATTGCGAGTTTACAGTAATTCATTTTGGATTGACTAATGCACCCTCTGTCTTCATGGATCTAATGAATATATTTTTCAAGGAATATCTTGATGACCTTTTAGTGGTATTTATTGATAATATCTTGGTATACTTCAAAAGCTAAAAAGATCATAAAAATCACATGTACATTATTCTAAAGACTCTTAGAAGACACGAATTATATGGGAAGTTTGGCAAGTGTGAATTATAGCTTCAGGAGATTTCTTTTCTTGGCCATATTGTCTCTAAGGATGGAATCTATATTGATCCTTATAAGACAGGAGCAATCCAAGAATGGCTAGCACCAACGAGTATAACTGAGATACACAGTTTTATTGGTTTAGTAGCTTATTATCTGCGTCTCATCCAGAATTTTTCCCGATTGGATAACCCATTAACCAAGCTCACATGTAAAGGGGTTAAATTTGTTTGGACAAAAGAGTGCGAAGAATGTTTTGAAGAATTGAAGAGAATATTATTCAATGATTCTATATTGACTCTACCATTGGGGAATTATGGGTTTGTTATTTATTGTGATGGATCAAGGAAAGGACTTGGTTGTGTCCTTATGAAGAATGATCGGGTTATTTCCTATGTATCACGACAACTAAAAAATAACGAGAAAAACTATCCAACTCATGATCTTGAGTTAGAAAATTTAATCTTTTCTTTTAAGATATAGAGACATTATCTCTATGGTGAAAATGTGAGATATATACCGATCAAAAGAGTTTAAAGTATATTTTCTCACAGAAATAACTCAACATGAGGCAAAGACGATGGCTTAGACTACTAAAGGATTATTATTGCACGATACACTACCACCCAGGGAAGGAAAATAAAGTGGCAGATGCTTTGAGTAGAAAATATCATGGAGTTTTGAACAAGATGAGAGTTGAAAGAGATCCTATTACCATGGATCTAGTAAAGATGGATATAGGGATAACCATGTAAGGTGGATCATTAATAATTTTTCAAATAGTTTCCAAACAATATTTATTATAAAGGATAAAAATTTCTCAAACTGATGATGAGGAGTTTCAAAAGAACATTAAAGATGTAAATGATGGGAGATTGAGTGACTTTGTGTATGAAGATGGAATTTTGAAATCTGGGAAGAGAATTTGTGTTCTCGATATACCTGATCTAAAAAGGGAATTTTTGGGTGATGATCATAGTTTTAATTTCCCTATACACCCTATTAGCACCAAGATGTATAGGGATTTGAAGGAACATTTTTGGTGGGACTACATGAAAGGGGAGATTGCTGATTTTGTGTCAAGATGTATGGTTTTTTCAACAAGTGAAAGCTAGAAGGAAACAACCTGGAGGAGTTATGCAACCTCTTCCCATACCTGAGTAGAAATTGGATAATATTATGATGGAATTTTTCATGGGACTACCAAAGACTCCTAGAAGGAACGATGCAATATGGGTCATTGTTGATCGTCTTACCAAGTCAACACATTTCCTTGATATAAGAGAAGATTTACCACTTGAACGTCTAGAAAGACTATATATTAATGAAGTTGCGAGACTTCATGGAGTACCCCTATCGATTGTTTCTGATCATGATCCACGTTATACATGAAGATTCTGGAAAATTCTTCAGAAATCCCTGGATACTAAACTTCGTTTGAGAACTGCCAACCACCCCCAAACTGATGGACAATCAGAACAGACTATTCAAAAGTTAGAAGATATTTTGAGATCATGCTCACTTGACTTTCATGGTATGTGGGATCAATATTTACCTCTGGTAGAATTTTCTTATAACAATAGATTCCATTCAAGTATTCAGATGGAACCATATGAAGCATTATATGGAAAGAGATGTCGCACACCAACCTATTGGGATGATGTTGGTGAAAGAAAACTCATAGGCCTAGAACATGTGGAGGAAATGATGGAAAATGTGATGGTAATCGAAACCCACATCAAAATAGCTCAAAGTAGGCATAAGAGCTATGCCGATAAACGAAGGAAGGATTTTGAATTTCAGGTAGGAGACCATGTTTTCTTGAAGGTATCTCCATGGAAGGGTGTTATACGTTTTAGTGAGAAAGGAAAATTAAGTCCCAGGTACATCGGACCTTTCGAAATTCTAGAACGAATTGGGGCTGTAGCTTACCAGTTGGAAATGCTGCCAACTCTCTCCAAAGTTTACGATGTGTTCCACATATCAATGTTGAGAAAATACATGACTGACCCAACGTATGTACTCACCTATGAGGAATTAGAGCTAGAACCCGATTTGTCTTATTGCGAAGAGCCTGTCAAGGTTCTTGATACAAGAGAATATGTGCTAAGAAACTGGACGACTCATTTGGTAAAAGTTATATGGAGAAAACATAAAATGGAAGAGGCAACGTGGGAACCCGAGGAACATATGATGAAGAAACACCCGAGTCTTTTTATGTAGTAATATTTTAGAAATTTTGAGGATGAAATTATTTGAAGGAGGGGAGAATGTAACACCCCAAGCTTCTGTGGTACGTTTCACTTTGAATAATGTAATAGTAATACCCAATTTTTTAAATTTTATCAATTTTATCTTTCAAAATGGACTTCATTTTTGGGTTTGAAATATCGAAATTAGAATAGGGTGAATTTTTGGTATTTTTTTGAAAACATTCAGTTTTTGATGAATAGTGAAAAAATACTAAATTTTAATTAAAAACAAATTTTATAATCCAAATAATTTATAGTGATAAATTATAATATTGAGTGTTTTTTAAGTATAATTATATTATATTTTTATCATTTCATCCAATTTGTTCATTGGACATAATTTCACATTTAAACTGGACATAAGCAAGTGTCAATCTTTTGATAGTTATTATTTCTTAAAAACACATTTTTTGTTTTGACAACAGGAATTAATTTTAAATTAATTTCTGCCAATTTTGTGTTTTGAATTTAGAAAAATGGATTCCATATTTTGAATCAACAGGTCCAAATTGTATAAATATGTAACTTTTATTTTTAGACTTTAGGAATATTTACTTCAGTAAATATTTTATTTACCGTAGTTAAAGAGGTAAATCCAGTAAATAAGGTTAAAAAATAATATTATAATAATATTAAATTACACTAAAACGTGTCATAAACCTCTTGGATGATACATGGACGACCATGGGCATACTTGGGTAGATTTTAGGACCCCATGGAACTACTTGGATGTGATAATGAAATTATATATTAAATAATTTAAAGTAGAGACAAAAATAACAAAAGAAAATATCTTTTACTAAAACAATTTTTATATGAGGTTATATAATTGATCTATCTGACTATAAATTTTAATTATAAAGATAAAAATATTTACTACCTTATTATATTTTATTTATAAATTTTATACATAAAATAAATATATTTATTTATGACACAATTATGATGCAGTATTTTACTTATTAATGAAAGAATGAAATAAATAGTATTATAGATGTTAAAATAAATATAATTTGTAATTTGTGATTCCCTAAACAAATTTTTTTGGTTAATTTTACATGTTATTATCGATTATATGAATTTTTTTTGAAGTAATAATTCTGTTATGTATTTAGAAAAAACAAAATATCAAATAGTGTCAAAATTGACATAAAAATGTTTTTAAAACAAATATTATATTATTAATTGATATTATATTCCTAAAAATATAAGTTTCGGAAAAAATAATTATTTAATGATAGGTTTATCATTAAAAAACCAATTTTGGTTCTCTTGGATGTATATAGTAAGTTTATTAACCATAAAAATATAAAAATACAAAGAGACATGGTAAATGTCAAACTATTTAGCTAAGAGTTAAATCTAAAAGATAAGGTTAATATAATGACCCAAACCTGTCTAAAACCTATTTTTTAAGTGTTTTTATACCCCTCAACACCTTATCCTTTAAAAAATTTATTTTTGATCCATTATAATTTGAAAATTATTTTATTATAAAATAATATTTCTAGCTTATCCTAAGGTTCCGCTCACCCCTCTTATAAAAGGGCACTCCCCTTCTCTCTAATTCACACCATCAAGGACATTTGGCTCAGCCAAAACCTCTCCAAATACCATCTGAACTATCCTACCTTAATTTTATATGCCTTCTATTAGTCATAAATCCATCCTATGGAGCCATTTTGATCAAATTAAAACGAAGAAACTGAAGAAGTGGTAAATATTTTATCACCTCTTTCAAGTTCCTTTTTCTTCCACATCCTCTTTATTTGTTATTTCCATTCTAAAATAATAACTCCAATATCTTCGGTATACTGTGATGTTATTATAAATATTTTACAACCATATTCATTATTCTATCCATCCTTTGTATGACATGTCACCATAAGCGTGGTCGTACGACTTACCGTCTCCACATCGTGGTGTAATTGTTATTCAACGCATTATTTTTTGGATGTGTATAATAATGATATTTAATTGATTTAAATAATAAATATAACATGATAATGATTCTTTATATATGATATACCAGCCAATTATATATTATTTTAATATCAAAATAATGATATTGTCGCTCGTACGTACGTATGGATTACCATCTCCACGAACGTGATGGGATTCACTCCCCATCGCATCCATTCAAGACTAATTTTCATTTGATGATTAAAAATAATGTTTAAAGACATAATATAATTCTGTATATGAATATTATAAATCCCATCCATAATAAATACGACTCACATAACAAAGAATATAAAGGAAAATGAATCCGTTAACACTAGAAATGACGATAATACTAAGATATTATTAACAAAGCAATATTAAAATATCATATATGATATCATATTAATGTATATGATTCTTGTATAATTTAATAACAACTATTTTACAATTTTACAAGATTTTAACCTACCCTTGACCAAGTAAAAGTGCAAGGTAAGGGTTAATTCTAGAATCTCATTATTACCCGAGGTTGTTTTTATGTAATTATCTACTGGGACCTCTTTATCATCCCCATCCATGTTTCTTGAAAATATATTTCAAAACATTTTTAATATTTACTATATAATGGGTTAAAGTCATTTATACCCTTATTTGAACTTATATGTTTTGAAAGGAATCTTTCAGTCGTTATCTAAATAAGGTACTTTATGATCTTTTTGATAAAATTAAGGTAAGAATGTTTTTTTAACTTATACGGAGGGCGTGGTTATTATCCACCATTATAACATTGTCAAATCTTCCCTTACAAGATTATAATAATATTTTCAAAATAAATTTTTCTTTTATAATTATGTAACTTCAAATGATTTCAAAAAAAAGAAAGAGATATTTCTCTCAAATAGTTTTTATTTCATCTATCCTATGATGGATTTGTTTGAAGTCGATTCATTATGATACAAATCTTTCATATTGTATTGAAGGTTCTGTGATATTTTTTACTATGGATGTGTTATTTTTATAACATTCATGGTTTATGATTAAAGTATTGACATTTCATATTCTAGTTTTAATATGAATGTTTATGTTATATTTCAAAATTTTCATATGAGGAATGTATTGGACTTAGTAAGTGATGGGTGGATCCCGCTATAGCTCCTCGATGCATCGATAGGTCTCATGAGACAACTAGATGTGGAATTGGCTGAGGCCTTTCCCAATTTGATATATGGTTTTGGCCGAGGCCTTAATCATTTTTAGACGTCTTGTCCGTGGCCTTGACAAAATATTTCAGAATTTTCGGCATTATACATTCCCTCATTATGAAAATAATATTGATGGTTTATGTGGTCATTCGACAAGTAGAATACCCATGATTATGTTTTATTATGGAATTATTTACTCAGCGCATATTTCTTCCAAAAAAGTATTCATGTTTATTGGTAAAGGAATGTGGTTTTCAATTATTCAACATGCTTAATATTTATGTTATCTTCCGCTGTATTTCTTACCCTTACTGAGTATTTGAGCTCACCCCTTTCTTATGATTCATTTTTCCAGGATATGAAGAAGTTATTTATGAGTGACTTGCAGGAATAATCTAGGAGTCTTGGATGTTTCTAATGGAATAAATTTGTGTTGTACTTATTTTCAAGTTGTAAAGTTGAACTTGTGTGTGAATCTTGTTTCCAATAATACTAATCTGATCGGTATTTCAAGACATGATTTCCTTATGATCATGACAATGTTATGTAATAATGCACCGACTCTGGGTAACTAGGGTCGGGGCATTAAATTATCACTTATTGAGATGATACTACTAGAATAAAAGTTTTATAACAATTTTTAGGCATTATAGATTCTTTATATGATGGAGATACGAATAGTGAATGATCTCTATATTTATATGGAATCTTTAGCTTCAAGAACCGTTATATCATTCCATCATCTATGAGAAAGGATATGATGGGTATTTTCATTATTCCTAGTGGGTGGTTTACCTAGGAATTATAAATATGTTTTATGATATGAGTCATTGTTTTTTTGTCCACGTATAAAATAAGATATCATTGATCTGTTTTCACATTTTTATCCCTGTCAACAGGTTAAGGCCGAACATCATAAGCCTTTGGGATTACTTTAGCCCTTCCTCTGATGACTTGGAAGTGGGATGAAATATTAATGGGATTTGTTACTAGGATTATGTGTATTACTTGAGTAAATAATGGGATCTAGGCAGTTGTTGACAAATTTACAAAATCATATCTCTTTACTCTCATTTATGATACCACTATAGTTTAGGAATTTTTTAATCTATATATGAAGAAGATTATAAAATTTCATGGTGTTACATATACCATTATTTTTGATTGGGATACCATTCCACTTATATATTTTGGAGAGTCCTATAGAAGGTGATGATATCGTAGGAAAATTTGATCATAACTTACCATCCTCATATAGATGGTTAAGCCTAATAAGCTATATAGATTATAGACAACATGTTTCATGCTTGTGTCCATGACTTTGGTGGATCTTGGGATTTCTATTTTGGACTATTTGATTTTTCTTATGAAATTAGTTACCATTAATCCATTAATATGCCACCCTTTGATTCCTTGTATGTTTATCCTTGTAAATATTCATTCTATTGGTGATATATTGGTGAATCAATCCTTGCAGGACCTAGTTTAGTCCAAGAGATGGTGACGGTGATCCAGATGATTTGAAAAATGTTGGTGATGGAGAATACTTTGTATAAATATTATAGATTCCATAATTGATGTCCTTTTGAGTTATTTTTTGGTGACTAAGTATTCCTGAAATTATATCCCCATTAAAGTCACTAAAGTCATAGAAAAAAGAAGGAAATTTGGAATCGAGATACATGAGACTGTTAGATATTATGGAGCGGACAGGGAAAGTGACTTACTGTTTTCCTTTTCCAAATCTTCTGAAATCGATCCCAGATGAGTTCCAAGTTTCATAGCTCAACAAATATCTTTCATATTAATCTCATGTTTTGAATTGGGAGGACCTTGATGTGGAATCTTATTTGACTTTGAATGATCAACCAATTAGAATTTTTGATTCTTAGATTAAGGTTCTCCATGGGAATTCAATTACTTTGATTTAGGTTATGTAGAAACATGGTTCTGATTATCATGAGACTTGGGTTCATGAGGTGATGATGAGAGAGTAGTGGCCTCATCTCTTTATAGAATATCCTTCCCGATGAGTCTTTATAGGGGTAGAAATTTTTTTGAGGGGATAATTTTAATATTATTAGACCTTCTTTCCATTGTTAATATTTTTTTAACCAAATTTATTTTGGATAATTTAATAGGATTTTATGGGTGAAATTTTTAATTTTTAGAGTTTTCTACTCTTGTACATAGTTGGCGCATGGTCAGAGAAAACCATACAGGTCTACCCAGGAAACTGTTCTCGAGTTAGACTTCCAAAGTAGGTGCATGATTAGTCAAAATCGTGTGACCTTACCTTCAAACATCATGACATGGGATAAATTATTTTTTCATGGTTAACATATGATTTTTCAAACTATGAAATCAAATTTTGTGTCTCTTCCAATATCCTAGAAATGGGCACACAATTGGCACATGGTTTGAAAAACTATGCATCCAAACCATGTGACACGATTTTAATTAAACCAAATTTTCGTTTTAGACACAAAACACATTTTTTTCCTCTTATTATTTTATCAATATAATAGGATATCAACCAATGAGACTCTTCTTATAGATTTTTTAGATTCCTTTCATTCTAGTGATCATTTCTTATGGATATTTTAGTGTTAGATCTATGTTTTCAAAGGTATGTTCCCATTTCTTGTTGTTATTCATTGATATTATAGATCCACTCTTCTTTACTTTAATGGAACCATAGATAAAGGTCATCAATGATAGATCCAAGTTATGTTATTTGATATAAATTGGATTTCTTGTCTTTCTATAATGGAATTAGGATTTTTTTCTCTGACCATAGTTGTTCATTGTGAGTTATTTAGGAATCATTTATGTAAGTCTTTACCTCATTCTTGTTTTTTATAAAAATTATTAATTAGAGATAGTTATTTGATAAATGTATTTCTAGTATTTATTATTGATTAATTATATACCTTCATCTCCCTTCAATTTAGGAACCATTTTTGGGTGTTAACGATACCTTGATTAAGGTAGGTGGTTCTATAACCTTGTCTCTATTAATTAGAATCGTTATTGAATATTGCATTGAAATGAATTTATAATTAGTTTTTTTAATCATGAATTAAAATCCTTGAAATATGTTCTCAAAATGGAATGGATGTGTTGAATCAATCAGGTGATGTCCATTAAAATAAAGTGATGATTTTCAAAAAGTTGGTTTGAATTGAAGGGATGATTTATTGATATATTCTGATGACGATTTATTGACAAAAGTTGGAATAAAATGATTTATGTTTTGAAATGAAAGGAATTGATTTAAAAGGAATACGTTTTGATGAAACAATTTGATTTTAGTCTTTATAATTGAAATGGAATGTTTTGAAACATGAATTTGGGTATGAATTGAAATTATTGATTAAAATTATTTTATATTGATTGAAATAAAAGATTACCCCTTTTATGTTAGATTACATTGAATGACATGAGAGCCTAGGTATTTAGGTCGGAAGAACACATGCTAGATATGTATTATATTTAAAATGTAATATATTAATAATGATTTTCATAAATATACCATGATCAGTGAACATAGTTCACTATTTTATGTATTCTCTTATTTCCCCTAAGAAAGATATCTAGGGGTGCATGCAAACCTAGAACTGTATTTCACTAAGATATGTGATAATCCTTTTAATATCCTTACCCAGGGACTCATAACCATGGTGCAATGATTTTAAATTATGTATACATTCTATGGCTTGATATAAATGTTTATTCATCCCCTTTGGATGGGAATTCAAATTTCTATCTATTTTATTCTTTCTATTGAATTGATTTGAAAATTTATGACTTATTTTGACTTTTGAAATAAATGTCATTCCATATTTTGTTTAAAATTGACCATATTTAGTTTATTTGATATGGATTTTTATGGAATTCCTTGTGATATCCTAATATTATAGTGTTTGTCAAACCCCACTTTTTTCCTTTGGGTTTTTTATACATTCTCATGCCAGGACTAGGAAAAGTGAAATCACCACTTGGAGGTAGTGTATGTTCTCGATTAGTTGATCTTGGGAGTTGGTGGTGATCAGTGGAGTATGTAACCCACTTGTTACATAGAGATCTTATGATGATTTATTTGATGTTTTATGTGATGAATTAGGTTGACATAAATTTTTTGGATGTTGTAATTGTCTACTTTTAGTACTTTACTCTAGATGAATGTATTGGAATAATGACTTTTTATGTATACATTCCACTAATTTTTATTTTTTATCTATTATTATGGAGAAATATTTCCCTCAGGATTATTTTTGAAGCCCAGGTTCTTGTAACTAGCCCGTGGGGATTGAGAATTCCATTTGAGTCATGTCAATATTTATTTGGGTAATAGTTTAGAAATTTATCTCAGTTGTTTCATGATAGAAAAACTAGCTAATCGATCATCTATACACATAAAATACTCAGGGAACAACTGTATTTACTGGTCATAATACTAATTACATTTTTGATATCATAGGTGATATCTTCCTCATCCTAAACTTCCTAGAGTTGGTACAATCAATTCTAGTATAACAAGGCACAATAATCAGATCCCTTTATATTACATAATCTAGTCTAGACTCTTTGGTAATTATTCCCCCCATCACTAGGTTGATGGGAATTACCCCACAAAATAAATATTTACTCTAAAAAGGATTCATAATAAAGATCCGTCATTATCATTCACTTCAATAACTACTTTATGGATGGTGAAGACTCATATGAACCTGATTTCCACATCAATAATTAGGGAAGAGTCCATGGAGGTCACGTAATATTAAACCATGATAGACACAAGTGACTAGACATGA
Organism: Viscum album; assembly: GCA_963277665.1. Lineage (NCBI taxonomy): Eukaryota > Viridiplantae > Streptophyta > Magnoliopsida > Santalales > Viscaceae > Viscum > Viscum album. The sequence goes on from OY728158.1 coordinate 395,230,158, forward strand.
TTTGTGTTAAAGCAATATATGTAACTGAAACCTAAAGATACACATCCCAAAAACCTTAACTAGAATGTAGATCTGATATCATGTCATTTAGGGCTCATATGGACCCTATTATAGTAGACAAATGATTATAATACATGAATTTTTTTATTCAACATCAGGATATATGTAGTACAGTTTATCCCAACCATTAGATAACAATAATTCCTCCCATATCTAGTAAAGGAAATTATTTTTCAGTATAATTAACTAAAATCTCTTAAAATGGGGAGCAACATCATAATAGTAAGATTGTTCCCCAAGTCCATAAGTATGGAATTTTAAAGTATCTAATTATAATCCCAACCAAGTTCTCAATCTTGGATTCCCATCATCTTTCAATAGAACATATGGAATCCCTTATCAAGGCTATTTCAATCAATCAAAACTTTGAGACTGAAAGATATTGTATCTGAGTCTTATCATTCAGAGACTAGATACATTGGCCATCACATGGAAAGTTATTTCATAGAACAAGACCATAAATCTATTATACATGGAAACATCTGACCTTTATATATATCTAAAATTATTAATGATATCTACATGAACCAAGCCCCAGTAGATATTGGTTTTCGGGCCAAAATCATCCTAGTTTGGACTATCCAATGTCTTGGCCATTGTGAGGTTAACTTTTATCCCTCCAACCTAATGATTCGGAGGTGTGATAAGGGAAAAAATACCACTTTGGATGATCAATATTAGATCCTAGTTTAGAGGCCTCATTTTTTTAATAAGAATTTATAGTGGTCTAGAAAGAATTGTCTTTCAATGCATTACCAGGAAGCCTGTGCCTATATATACATGTTCTAGTGCCCAAATTATATATAATACCCTATTAATGATTAGGTCAGGGTATTATATATAAATATCACTCCTATTGAGTCATGTTAATCTCAATACGTAGATGTAGTGTACTAAAAAATGGGGGAGAATCGGCCTACGGTAAATAACTCCATACACCGAAAATGGCCCGAAGGGCTTCTTTTTATTGTTTTTTTGATAACCCCATTTCAAGGGATGAGGGAGAACCCTTAAAAGGCCCATAGTATTAAGAGTATTACCTGACCCAAAGGCCTTAGAGGAATTCATCCCAGACATTACTACTTAGAAATAACCACCCCAACATCTAGATCACTAAGTCAACTTCCACATTCACATTGGTTTTTCGCCTATCAATACATGTGCAGAGGTGCATAGTCATGGTCCTTCTGTAAATATCCATACCCTCTCATTATTACATGTCCATATAGCTTTATTCTGGTGAAATATCTTACTCTGAGTCCTCATCTAGGGCTAGTTCCTTTTGGCCAGTCTGGTTGGTCTACACTGCATGATCTGAATGAGGTGGCCCGAAGGCCTTGAGGTGGCCCGAAAGCCTTAACTGTCCTGAAGGCCTTGGGTGGTCCAAAAGCCTTAAAGACACCAAGCCTAAACCAATGGCCTGAAGGTGAATAGTTCTAGCTGCTACAATACCAAACAATACCTTCTATAGTGCCTACTATAGTACTTCTATAATGCCTTCTCCAATGCTTGCTACAGTGCCTACTATAGTACCTGGAAATATTCCTCTTCTTGAATTCGATCCTAGGTCTTGGGGATGCACTTGGAGAGTCCTCACCAACTGGGCTGAGGCTCATGTGTGAAAATAACTCCATACAGATTATTATCTCTAATTTTCTAAAAATCAATCCTATCTATCCATGGAGTGAATTGAATGATGATTTCATAGTGCACATTAACCAAATTAAGATGATATCTTTAGAATTAGGGAGTTATTGGGTTATGTGAGCTATATTAGATCATAAATTAAATCCTATAATTAATTTCCACTCTTAGTATGGTCAAGTGGATACTTCCATTATGCATCCACTACTAATAAAGGATAAGACCAATATATAGTCCATGAATATAAACTTTTTTCATAAGAGTCTCTATTTGAGTGTAAGTTTGAAAAATATTATTATGAAAAAATGAAGGATATTGAATAAAATAGAGAAATAAATCCCATAATAAGAGCATGATTTTTAAGAGTCTTTACTTCTATTATCATGATGTTTTACATGTTGGATGATCCCAAGAATTCCGAAGAGTGATATGATTTTGATGGTATTGGAAATTCCTCCATATCATATTTAGGATCTTGGGTTATTGATTCATCTTATTACAACACAAAAAATGAATATTATGAAGATGATATTAAATATACTCCTATATAATTAAAATAATGTATCTTGACCGGCACTGATGAACTCAAATGAGTGAATCTGAGTGTAGAGGAAAATCCACAACCTATATTGATTAGTGCCTCGATGAATACTAAATAATAGAATAGATATACCCCTTTCTTGGAAAAATAGTGAGATGTATTTTTATGGAACTATATATATTCCCTAAGTTGGATCCCCATGTTGCTACCCATTATTTGGGTCTTCCAAACAACTACCATGGATATAAACATTCAATGAGGGGGAACACATCTAACTCAAAATGTCAAAGGTGAAGTTAAAGTTAATAAGATAATAAAATATTACTTTATCTAAGAAGTTCAATTCCCTATGTGGATCATCAATATTTTCCCCATCAAAAAAATAACTAAAAAATACAAGTCTTTATTGATTTTAGGGATCTAAGCTATCACTACCCAAAAGGTGATTCCCCACTCTAGATCACCAAGTTTTTTATTAATGATGTATTTAATTCCAAACCATCTCCTTAATGGATGAGTATTATAACTATACCTAGATTTGATTGAACACCAAAGATGAGGTGGCCACTAAATTTAAGGCACCCCAAGGGGTATACTATTACCAAGTAATGCACATTGGCTTAAATAAAACTGTAGTTATATACCAAAATATCATACAACATGTCTTCAATTAATTTTTAAATAAAACTTTGGAGTGATACTTGGATGATTTTTTGGTGAAATATTTACAAAATTGTGACCAAATTACTAATTTTGAGGCAATGTTTTTGACAAAATGTGTCAATATAATCAAAAAATGAACCCCCTGAAATGTACTTTTAGGATAACATTATAGAAATTCCTTGGATTCATGGTATTCCCCTGTGACCTTGAAGTCAACCCTAAAAAAATGACATAAATATTCTACATTCCTCCTTATATAGACCTTAAGGAATTAAGATGACTTAAGTGATGTCTCACTTATATTAGTGTAAGAAACCGGGTTTCTAGAACCGGTCAAAATCCCAAACCTATTTCAATTTTTTCTTGTTCTAAGAAAATTGAGAGAATCTAGGAAAATCTTTTATAGTTGTGGAGGTCGTACAGGGGCACACGGTTAGCGCACTATCTGAAAAAACCGTATGGCCAGCCCAGAAAACCGTACACCCTTAACAGTGGGATCCGCACGAGCGGTTCACGATTTGTCAAACCGTGCAGGAAAGCTACAAGAAGTCCTCGAGTGAGAAAGTGGCACCTGCACGGTTGGCACATGGTTTTCCAAACCGTGTGGGTTAACCATGCAACCAATTAAAGTTTGGGTTTTTAGGTTCTAGGCCACTCAGGATTTTCCATTCCTCCATTATTCTTCCTCCCAATCATGGATCACGTGGGAGTTCTAATTTTACGAGGTTGGGGGAGCTCCTTCGCTCATTTTGGAGGCAAATCAAAGGGGTTTATTAGTGGATCAATTTCGGTTCTTCTCGGGTAAGTCTCTTCTCTTGGTTCCTCTTTGGTTTTCTCTAGGTATTTTTTCCCTCTCTCTTAGTTACTTAGATCTACAAGGGTTTCTTGTAGATCTAGGGTTGTGTTGCCTTTATGTGTTCAAGGTTGAGCTTGTTGATGTTAGGGAAGGGTTTTGAGGTAGTTTTGAGGAGGCATTCACCGGTTTGGAGTGCATTTGGGTGAAGGGTTTATTTCACCAAACCCTAAAGGTAGGTGGTGCATACCTATTTTTGTGTTTTCGTTTTCATTTGGGTAGTGCGGCCTTCGGTACGTTTTTGAGTATTTGAGAGAGACCCTAATTTATCTGATACTGCTTATTTGAATTTCTTATTAGACCTATGGGATACCTTTGGGTATGCCCTTTGTCCGGTCTTGATTAAGCAGGGCCGGGTGTGAGGTCGTTACTCACATGGGACATTTTGGCCGGGGTTTCCAAAATGATAATACCTGAATAGTATTGGTTTAAACTATTAGGTTTAGTTATTTAAACCTTGATATAATTGTTGGAGACCTTAGAAACTTCAGTTCTGGTATGGGACAAAACTTTCTTAGTTAAATTCATCTATTTAGATGATTTTTTCCTGTTATGTGTTCTATTTAAATGTGTTTTGTATGGAAATTACTGAATTACATATCCTGGAACCTTCGGGTTGTGCTTGGTACTGTTGAGTGATGCTGATCACAAGATGGGCATGGACCGGGTTACTTTGGGTGGTTTTGACCATGGGATTGGGTGTCATGGACATCAGCTTGAGGCAGTATGACTGTCAGGTTGGGCATGTCCTGGGGTTAATTTGGGTGGTTTTGACCATGGGATTGGACATCATGGATGTTGACTTGCAGCATAATGACTGTAAATTTGGGCATGGACCGAGTTACTGGGATGGAAAGAACATCAGAATTGAGTGACATGGTCGCAGGGACACGAGGTGTCTGATGTGTGGTGGCTTAGGTGCTATTTTGATGATTACCGCTCACCTGGATCTTTGAGTAGTGTGCACACAGAGATACTCTGTGATGAGGTGGTTTTGACCACTTGTGTGGGTAGAGGCCCCTGTAGATGCTGTTTAGGTACTTTTGTTGGGGGTGATTGTCGTAGGAAGCCACGTGGGAGGTGAGGAGCCTCTAGGGGATAACTTGTGGCTATCAGGTTGGGGGATGAGGCTCCCCATGATTTGAGGGTAGGTATCACTGTCCCTCCGGTTACTTATTTGAGGGTGGACATCACTGTCCCTCCAGTTACTTGATTTGATGCCTTGTATCACTGTCCATCCAGATATTTATTTGAGGGAAGACATCGTTTTCCCTCCAGTTTTTTATTTGAGGATAGGCATTATTGTTCCTCCGGGTTACTTCTTAGACGTGCCTTTGGGATGTCGGTACTTGAGGCACAAGGTGTCAGGGGGCACAAGGTTCTAGGTTACTATTCTTGGGTGTGCCTTTGGGACGTTGATACATGAGACACACGGTGTCAGGGGGGAACATGGTGCTGGGTTACACGACGGAGATTCCAACATTGGCCGAAGAAAGTGACACTCCATGGTGGCTGTTGAGATCCAGTGGAGTTTGTGTTTATTTGTGCATCATAAAATTTACTATTTTCCTTATAAAGGAATTACTACTTAAACACTTATATTAGGTATGCACCGTTGGGTGGTATCCTACTGAGATTTGTCTCACACCCTGCACAGGCCCATCGGGTCACGTGTAGAATTCATGGATTTACATGGAGGAAAGAGGCTAGCTTCAGAAGCTGGGCTGCATTAGGTGTTGCATGGAGATGGTATGGACCTTGAGGTCTTGCCTAGCAGGAGTTTATCTTGTTTTGTTTTTTTCCTATATTATCATGATTATTTGTTATGTAGCTACAGTTGGTTGTCCATTGGATCCTTTTTTTATATATATACATGTATGACCTTTTTGGATGCATGTTTGTTGTTTAGTGGTAGTTACAAGTGATCAACGTGCTATTGTGTTTACTTTCCGCTGCTGTTGTTTATATTTATTGCTTCTGCTATTTATCGATATTGAATGTGCTTCTGCTCCATGGTCTGGTTCAAGTCTATTGAGTCATTTATTCCACTGCATCTTTATTATTATACTCGGACCAGTAGCATTATTATCCTCTGAGAGTGTATAGTCTCCCCAGTATACCTATGAGACCCTCACTACTAGTCATCAGCCTTTAACGTTTGGGGAGGTGCACCTAAGGTAGTAACACCTGACCCGTTAAGCACTGTTTGGGTGGATTTTCAGGTCTGGGTCATTACAAAGTGGTATTAGAGGAGTTCATGATAGGGATTTAGTAGCAGTGTTTTGCTGGCTACTAATAAGAATGAGGATTCTCTTTTATTTCTGCTTGTTTTACTATTTGGGATATGGTAGACTGAAGATAGGTTGTTACTGGAACTGGGTTTATAAATTTTTCTTGGGTGCCTACAGCCCCAGGTACAAGTGACATACCATGTTTCCTTGGGTGGGAATTGCTGTTGTGCTTTTCCTCAGATTACCGTTTACATGATTTCCACCTCAGTAGATCACTTAGCATGTGATGTTATTAATTGTGATGTGTGACCCTTGAACCGGTGTGGTATGAGAGAATTGGACCCTGGCTCGATATGGAAAGTCTTGTTTTTATGGCTTTTGATAGGAAAAGTTTAGGGTATTTTAATTTCATAACTGCACGTATGCTTTGTGATGTGATAATACCATGTGAAAAAATGTCAATTTCCATGCTTTATATTCTTGAAATGTGAAAAGGTGAAATTCCTGGTCAAATTTCTTTTTTGTTACAATGTGTATTCCATGCTATATATATTGTAGAATTTCATGTGACAAGGTATTTGGGTCGGGCTCTGGTACGAGCAGGAAGGTCCTATTAGTTGAGGTGACTTTGATCGCCAGGATTGGGCAACTCGGTCATCGGTTTGAGGAAACATTGGTTGTCAGGATGGGAATGGCCCAAGGTAATTTTGATACTTGGCTTTGATATGGGAGGGTAAAGAGGCCATGAGGTCGGGATTCCATGGGAATGGGTTTTGCAGGTTCCTCTTAGACGTCTTGATGGAGCGTCAGGCAGGTGATGACATAGTACCACAGGTGCAGGATTAGGTTCAGGATCTGGTGCAGGCAGAGAAAGAGCCGTAGGTATAGGCTCAAGGACATGAAAAGTTTCAAGAACCAGTGTAGGCAGAACAACATCCGAGTTTAGCAGCGTTCAGACAATGGCTCGATGAACAGCTCTGAGCTAGCCTGGTACATGTCTTGTAGGGGATCAATAGAGGCACGCAAGGTACAGATCCATCTATGGATTATCTAATATGGGAGTTCCAGTCACAACACCCACCATTTTTTCAGGGTGAGGGTGGTCCGCAGGCCACTGAGAACTGGATAGAGGGAGTGAAGATGATCTTTGAGTAGCTCGAGATGCCTCCATAGTGGAGGTTCAAGCTGGTGACGTACATGCTATGAGGGCCGGCAAAGCACTGGTGGGATTTGAAGGTTCAGGCTCACAGGCACGAGGGACTGACATGGAAGGACTTCGAGGACAGGTTATTTGATAACTTTTACCTAGAGGCACTGAGGGTAGATAGATCTCGAGAGTTCTTGAGTATTTAGCAGTGAGACATGTCCGTCATGGACTATGTAGCTACTTCAACTGAGTTGACTCGCTTTTCACCTGGTATGGTAAGCAATGACGCGATGAGGGTGAGCCACTTTGAGGATGGATTACGACACACCATTCGAATCCAGGTAAATATCTTCCGGCTAGGTTCTTTCTCAGAAGAGGTGAATCAAGTGCTCATAGCGGAGGGAAATCAGAGGGATATGCCCCAGGTCGGTCAGGCGGTGACCTCATGTGATGGTTCGGACAACAAGAAGTGAGGACAAGATGAGTCTCAGTAGAGCACTAAAGCCAAGGACTCAACTAGACCACCACATAACAGTTATTTAGTGGTTTTTTTTAGTGTGGGAATCCAGGACATGTTTAAACCCAGTGCGATAGGATAGCAATGGAGTGTTGGGCATGTGGACAGGTCGGGCATCTGGAGAGGTTCTGCATGCAACCTTCTCAGATAGCCAGCAGGTAGAGACCAGGATAGAAAGTGACATCTGGAGTTGGTTCAGGTTTGGTACCAGGAGAGGGTATCTGAGGTTCAACTGCACGCGGAGGACGTGACAGAGACATCAGGATCCAGCTGAGGGGTCAGTGTCTGGTTACTAGGGTAGCATCGTAGGGAGGTTAGGCATCAGGCAGTCATGCTTCAGGGCAGGTGCACTTCATGGAGCTGCCAGTGGCTGATCAGGCTCGTGAGTTGACAAAAGTTAGAGGTACACCATGGGTTGGGCCATGATTTCATTTTTCTCTCCTGGCATTACTTGTAGAGGCTTGTCCGTTTTGAGTGCACGTGATGCACAAGATCTATGTGGACTGACTAGATGCTGGTCAGTGGGAATTGTTCCATATCAAGTTCATGATATATTTATATATATATGTATTATAGGTGTAGTATCAGGGGCATTAAGGATGCGGGTTACTTGAGGTGCCTTGGGAATTAGGGCATCAAGGATGCTGGTTACCTGAGGTGCCTTGGGAATCGGGGCAACGAGGATGCGGGGTTACTTGAGGTGCCATGGGAATCAGGGCATCAAGGATGTGAGTTACATGAGGTGCTGTGGGCATCAGTGCTTTGAGGATGCGGGTTACTTGAGGTGCTAGACACCCGGTTCGTTTTGAGAATCCATGGGATGTAGGACCTCATGGAGGTGGACACCAATGCAGTACGAGATACTTTGGAGGTCAAAAGCGGAAAGGGGGAGCTAATGAGGGGCAGGGGGGATGATGCATCATGAGAGAACCTTGATTCCAAAAACTGGTTAGCAAACCTTTGCTTGTTATGAGATTTTTTTTGGGTTGAGATCGAGTTAGGCAATTCCTAAGGTGGGGAGCCCCTTGAGAAATTTATCCAGTACATTGTGACCAGGGAAGTCTGGTTTTCTTTGATCAGGGTGGTATGTTTGGTGCCATCTCCGGGTTTCGTTTGATAGATCAAGGACGATCTATGTTAATGTGGGAAGATTGTAAGAACCCGGGTTTTTAGAACGGGTCAAAATCCAGAACCTGTTTGAATTTTGGCATGTTATGAGAAAACTGGGAGACTCTAGGAAAAACTTTTAAAGTTGTGGAGGTCGTACAGGGGCACACGGTTGGCGCACGGTCCGAACAAACTATTTGACCAGCCCATAAAACCATGCACCCTTGACAATGGGCTCCGTACGGGCATCGCACGGTTTGTAAAACCATGCAGGCAAGCTGTGCGAAGTCCCTGGGTGAGACAGTGGAAACCGCATGGTTGGCGCACGGTTTTCAAAACCGTGTGGGGCAACCGTGCGACCACTTAAAGTTTGGGTTTTTAGGTTTTAGGCCACTCAAGATTTTCCATTCCTCCATTATTCTTCCTCCCACTCGTGGCTCACGCAGGAGTTCCAATTTTATGAGGTTGGGGGAGCTCCTTGGATCATTTTGGAGGCAAATTAAAGGGGTTTCTTGGTGGATCGAAGTCATTTCTTCTTGGGTAAGTCTCTTATCTTGGTTCCTCTTTTGTTTTCTCCAGGTCTTCTTTTCCCTCTCTCTTAGTTTCTTATATCTACAAGGGTTGCATATAGATCTAGGGTTGTATTGCCTTTGTGTGTTAAAGGTTGAGCTTTTTGATGTTAGGGAAGGGTTTTAAGGAGGTTTCTAGGAGGATTTCACCGGTTTAGAGTGTGTTTGGGTGAAGGGTTGATTTCTACAAACCCTAAAGGTAGGTGGTGCATACCTATTTTTTTTGTTTTCATGGTCATTTGGGTAGCGCGGCCTTCTGCGCGTTTTCAGGTATTTGAGAGAGGCCCTAATTTATCTGATAATGCTTATTTAAATTTATTATTAGACCTATGGGATACCTTTGGGTATGCCCTTTGTCCTGTCTTGATTGAGCAGGGATGGGCGAGAGGCTGTTTCTCACATGAGGCATTTTGGCCAGGGTTTCCAAAATTATAATACGTGAATTGTATTGGTTTAAACTATTAGTTTTAGTTATTTAAACCTTTATATAATTATTGGAGACCTTAGAAACTTCATTACTGGTATGGGAAAACACTTTATTAGTGAAATTTATCTATTTAGATGGTTTTTCCTATTATGTGTTCTGTTTAAATGTGTTTTATATGTAAATTTATGAATTGCCTTTCCTGGAACAATTAGGTTCTTCTTGGTACTACTGAGTGATGATGATCATAGGATGATCATGGCTCGGGTTACTTTGAGTGGTTTTGACCTAGGGATTTGGAATCATGGACATTGGATTGAGGCAGTATGACTGTTAGGTTGGACTTGGCCCGTGGTTACATTAGGTGGTTTTGACCATGGGATTGAGCATCATGGATGTCAGCTTGAGGCAGAATGACTGTCAGTTTGGGCATGGCCTGGGTTACTGGGATAGAAATTCCATCAGACTTGAGCGACATGGTTGTAGGGACATGAGGTGTCAGATTTGTAGTGTCTTAGGTGCTATTTGGTGATTACTGATCACCCAAAACTTTCAGTAGTGTGTACATAGAGATAATCCATGATGAGGTGGTTTTGACCACTCGTATGGGTAGAGGCCCCCGTAGATGCACTTGAGGTACTTTGGTTGGGGGTGCTTGCCATATGAATCCATGTGGGTGGTGAGGAGCTTCCAGGGGATAGCTTGAGGCTATCAGGTTGGGGGTTGAGGCTCGTCGTGATTTGGGGGCAGGTATCGCTGTCCCTCTGGTTACTTATTTGAGGGAAGACATCGCCGTCCCTTCAGTTACTTTATTTGAGGGTAGGTATCTCTGTCCCTCCAGAAATTTATTTGAGGGAAGACATTGTTGTCCCTCTGGTTATTTATTTGAGGTCAGGCATCACTGTTCCTCTAGGTTACTTCTTGGGCAAGCCTTTGGGACGTCGGTACTTGAGGCACGAGGTGTCAGGAGGCACCAGGTGCCAGGTTACTATTCTTGGGCGTGCCTTTGGGACATCGGTACTTGAGACATGTAGTGTCAGGGTGGGCACATGGTTCCAGGTTACAAAAAAGATATTCCGACGTTGGCCAAAGTAGGTGACAATCCATGGTGGCTGCTGAGCACCAGTGGAGTTTTTGTTTATTTTTGCATCGTACTGTTTACTATTTTCCTTATAAATGCATGCCTACTTAGACACTTATATTATTATGCACCGTTGGGTGGTATCCTACTGAGATTTGTCTCACACCCTGCATGGGCCCTTTGGGACACATGTAGACTTTATGGATTTACGTGCAGGTAAGAGTCCAACTTCCGGATTTGGGCTGCATTAGTTGTTGCATGGAGATGGTATGGACCTTGAGGTCCTGCCTAACTAGAGCTTATCTTGTTTTGTTTCCTTTTCTATATTAGCATTCTTATTTTTTATGTAGCTAAAGTTGGTTAGCCATTTACTCCTTTTTATATATAAATACATGTATGAACTGTTTTGGATGCATGTTTGTTGTTCAGTGGTAGTTACAAGTGATCAACGTGCTGTTGTGTTTGCTTTCTGCTGTTGTTGTTTATATTAATTGCTTCCACTATTTATCAATATTGAATGTGATTCCACTATGTGGGTCTGGTTTGAGTCCACTGAGTCATTTTTTCCACTTATCTTTATTATTATACTCGGAACAGTACCATTATTATCCTCTGAGAGGGTATATCCTCCTCACTATACCTATGAGACCCTCGCTGCTAGTCGGTAGCCTTTGGAGTTCGGGGAGGTGCGCCTAAGGTAGTAACACCCGTCCCGTTTAGCACTGTTCTAGTGGCTGTTCGTGTAACACCCCGTGATTATATGAAAATTATTCTTTTAATTTCATTAATGTCTTGTGTTGTATGCTACACCAAGATTACCTTGCGCTATACGCAAGACCGTATTATTTTGTAGTATACACAACACTATTCTTGGATCGTGTTATACACAATTTTGATAATAGTTATTCTACGAAACATTGAGTATATATATATATATATATATTAAATTTATAAATGAAATATGGTTGGATTCTGTTATACAAAACAACGAAGGATTCTTTCACAACACGCAACCCTGACTTGGCTTGCATTACACGCAATCGCGACCTTCCTCGATAGTGTGTGTTGTACGCAATACCGGGTTTTACTAAACAACGATATATTATTATGATATTATTATGAACTAGTCGTTATGAATAGTATTAACTAAATTTTTAATTTTATAACATTATTATTCATCTTACACATTTTCTAGAACATGGTATATGAACAAAATAAATTTTTCGGGTAAAATAAGTATTTTTAAAAAAATGCAGTTTTTCCGCCTTTTGATGGCGCACCCACATTAAATATGGGTTTTGACATGTTTATAAGTTAAATTTGACAAAATAAAATTCTTCTTTTGAATCAAGAAATAAAAATTTACTTTGGATAAAATTTTCATATTATTCTGGTAACTTTCATATATTGATGAATAGTAAAAACATGCTATATTTTAATTAAAAACAACTTTTTTCATCGCAATAATTTATATGGTTAAATTATAATATTGAATGGTTTTTAAGTATAAATATAATATATTTTTACCATTTAATATAATGTATGTCATTAGAATTGATTTTACATTAAATTCGTAGGTTAAATAAATTCAATCTTTTGTAATGTTTTAAAGAAAAACCCGTTTTCATTCGACAACAAGATTAATTTTAATTTATTTTTTGCAACTTTTTTGTATTGAATTTGGAAAAATAGATTCCATATTTGGAATCAGTGGGTCCAAATTATTTTAATAAGCTACTTTTTATTTTTGGGAATTATGAATAGTAACTACGGTAAATTTTATTTACCATAGTTAAAGGTAAATCGGGTAATTAAGGGTAAATATAATATTATAAAATTACCCTAACACATGAAAAAATTATATTGGATGGAAAAAAGTAGACCCATATAACCCAAGGGTCATATTACATTCATTATATGGACTTTTGACCCTGAAAATAATTTAATTATTTTTAAAACCAAAGAAAGTGACAACATGTCTCTCTCTTAAATCTTATAAGTATATTAATTTTAATTTAGTGATAAAATTCATGAAACTTAGAAAATGAATAGTATCAAGAAAGATAATGAAATTATATACATCATATGAATTTATTTATAATTTTTATGAATTAATTAATTATCATTAATTGTAACTCAATAGTGATGCAGAAATTGTTTATCTAGTGAAAAATCAAGAATATAGTTTTTATTAAACTAATAGTAACCATAAAATGCCCACAAAACTGACCAAAATTTAAGTTTCATGTACATATAAACCATAATCATCGAATGGTAGAATATTGGACCATTTGGAGCCTTATAAAAGTAATTATGACACTTATACTATTTTATTTTAAATGATGCCAAAGTTTTCACCTTAATAATTTAATAAATATAACAATTTAAATATTATGATTTTAAGATGATAAATTCTAGTACAAGTATTATTATTAAATTTAATAGATTTATCTTCATCATAGGATTTAATTTTTAATTTTTATGCAACAAATAAGTATATTAAATAATTATACAAAAATGATGCAGTAATTTATTTATTAAGAGATAAACCAAATAAACGGTTTTAAAAATAATAAAATAAATATTATATGAACTATTTAATGTGATACACTAATTTTCTAGATACATATTACATTTTATGATTCTATTAAAGCTTTTGGTTCGAACATATCTTCTGTATATATTTTATTTAAATTCAAATAAATGAATAGTGTCAAAATTGACACTATTGTTATTTTATAAAAATAATGAATTATAAAATTGTTTAAAAATCACAAATATATTTAAAAATTATAAATTTAAATTTATATGGTATAACATGTTATAATTTATCAAATTATTAACAATTCACAAAAAATAAGTAATTATTTTTTATAATTTAAATTTTAGAATGTTATTAACACAAATAAAATTAAATTGACTAAATAAGGATAAATCAAGTTAATAATGTTTAAAATAAATACATAATATGTATAAATTTTATTGGGTGATGAGATTACAACCATATCTCATCTAATCTTAGGATATGAGTCATTTTTTGAGGTTTTTAAGTGGGGTTAGATTTATTATAAATTAATATTTTTAAGAATTCCAAAGGTGCCCCTCTCCTCCCTTATAAAAGGGCACCTCCTCCCTCTCCTCCTCACACCAATTTGAGCCTTCAAACTCGGCCAAACCGTGAAAAATTATCTTCTCCACTTCCCTAGAAACATCCTAGAGGTTCTGGTCTACTTTAAAGACCAATCTTAGTGCCCTAAGAGGAGGTTTCAAAGAGGCGTATCGAAGAAGAGGTAATTTCTTCTCCCGATTCTTTCAACTTTATTTATTCTTCAACTTATTCTTATTTAGTTGTTTCATTATAAAGTAATAACATAAGTATCACTAATATACTTATTTGTTATTATAAATATGAAACAACCCCATTTCACCTTCTATCCATCCTACAGAAAACAAAATCACCGCGCGTGCGGACGTACGGAATACCGTCTCCACGCCGTGGTGTAATCTGTTTTTCCACCAACACCTTAAATGGATGGGTATAATGGTGTAAAGAATAACTATACATAGTTATTATAACATCATACTAATTCTTATATATTGTATCATCCACTCCAATTCAATTCAATAATTATGGAAACAATATCATCGCTCGTGCGTACGTACGGACTACCGTCTCCATGATGCGATGAGATTCATTCTCCATGTTAACCATTTAAGAATTATTATAAAGTATATATAAGCAATAATAATTAAATATATGACATTATAAAGCTACTGTAATTATGTATATATGTATTTCATCTACATAATTCCATTCAACTCAATAAGGAAACGAAAACAGCGTTCATGCGTACGTACGGCCTACCGTCTCCGTGAACGGTGTATTTCTTTCCATTTATCGATCTATTATATATATGTATATTATGAATATATATTATATATAAATCATTTTTTATATTCTAGAATTAAGTAATCATGATCTAAGTAATCATATGAATAATTACAAGTCAAAACACGGACGACAAATGAAACGATTTTACCCAAAACACTCTTTAACATGGAATTTACAAAAGAAAGGGTAATATAAAGTCATAAGTGAACCATATATGATATAATAACAATGAATATGATTCTGTAATAAGTCAATGACATTATTTAAATCATTATACAGGAGGTTCGGATACATACGAAGCATATCAGACATAAGGTAAGGGATAATTGTACAAATCTCATTTTTATCCGAGATTGCTTATTCGTAAGTATTTACTGGGGTTATTTCTATCATCCATGTCCATGTTTTATAAAAGTGTTTTCATGTATGTTTAAAGTCATTTTTAACCATTTTTTTACTTTTACTACATGGTATGTAAGGAATCTTTCTTTTGTTTACGTTATGAGGTACTTTTTGACTTTTTCGGCAAAAGTACGAAAAGAATGTTTTTCTTTTAACTTATACGAAATGAATGGATTTTTACGGTTTTATAAAGCCTTATTTTCATGAAGCTTACTCCAAAAGATTTCATGACTATTTTCAACAAAATATCTTTCTTCTAAAATTGCATGACATTTTGTGAAAATAAATTGATTTTGAAGAAGAAAGGATATTTTCCTCAAGAATTAATTTCATGTATTTTATCAAAACCATTTTTCATCTAAGATGACATTATTTCATATGTGAATGTTTCAAGTATCATGTCTCTATGATTTAAATGGTTTCACTTTTCTTATTATGAAATGATATCCATTTCTTTTATATGGATTATGTGATGATGGAATGATGTTTATGAAACCCATTTTATTCATTGGGTTATTATGAATGATGTATGTTTATTCTGTGGCACAAGTAATAATGATTTCATTATGAGATGGGTGGGACCTATATCTCCCTCCAATGCATTGGGTAAATATTTATATCTCATGAGATAGAAATGGCTGGAACGGAAGGTTAAACCGATTCAGTAAAACATGACTAAAACGAGAAGTGAACTCAATTCATAAAGGGACTTTGTCCACTAAGATTGTCTTGGAAGCAATGCCTTGGCTACTATGGAAATCATTACATGTGCTTAAGGGATTCCAAAATT
Source organism: Viscum album (assembly GCA_963277665.1). Classification (NCBI taxonomy): domain Eukaryota; kingdom Viridiplantae; phylum Streptophyta; class Magnoliopsida; order Santalales; family Viscaceae; genus Viscum; species Viscum album. The sequence goes on from OY728158.1 coordinate 395,246,079, forward strand.
AAATTCTTTATTCCTATGCTATTTTATCATGATTTATGTTCCATTATGATCTATGCCTTATGTGCTTCCATGTTTTAAGTCATTGCTCAAGATTTTTATGTTTAAACATTATGTTCATGTTTTTAATTTCAAATGTATATGGTGTGTTTTATTTTATCCATGCTTACCCTTACTGAGCATTTGAGCTCACCCTTTTTATGTTTTATCTTTCCCCAGGATTAAAAGAAAGGTTTTAGTTAATGAAACAAAAAGTGGAAGATCTTTATGGGAGATGTTGAAGATCTTTCACCACGATTAGAAGATTACGTTCCAAGTTTCCAAAGACACTAAACTATTATGGTCCTTGTGTGTCTGTTTTTGTTATGTATTAAGTATTCTGCTAAAGTAATGTAATGTCCATGTACGTCAAGCTTTGGGTCTCTACAGTTGGTATCAGAGGAAAGGTTTAGTCAACCTTTGGAAACTAGGATGCGAAAATGTTAGTGAGATCCCTAGAGATATTTCTAAGGTATGTCTAGGGATGTCCCTAAGGATAAGTATACATATAGGATACAGTCCTAGAACTACGGTAACAATCATAGAATTTAATCTAAGATGTTAGATATTTACGATACTCCCCCTTTACTATGTTTTTTTCCCTAGCAAGATTTTTTCCTCTCACACTATTCTTTTCGGGTTTTAGAAAATGGCTGGAAACAGGAAGATTCACGATAATTGAGGATATGATAGACAGTGGAATGATTTTCTTCATGAGAAAACAAATGAAACGGGATCTGGAAGTCCAAACATCGTTATTATTCCTAATCAGAAATCTCATAATATGATCAATAATCTCATCTTTGGTAAGTTTCCCAACTCAGATAATAAGAGAAAGATGGAGTTTCATGATGATCCTAGAGGAAAGAAAGATCAATTTCCCTCATGTAAATCATGTGGGAAGAGTCATCAGGGAGATTGTTTCAAAGGAACTGGAAGATGATTTGGGTGTGAAAAAGAAGGACACAAAGCTAGTAAGTGCAAAGGAAAAGGTTCAGTTAACACCATGGACAAGGATAATGGTATTTCTATGACATCAACAATGATTAGATGTTTTAAATGTGGAATGTACGAGCATTATGCAAACCAATGCCCTAATGGAAAATCTCATGAAGAGAATTAGCATGGTCATATGGGTAGTATTTATGTGGATGATGATGAGGAGACTACAAATGATATATGAGATGAAAGAAGTGTTGAAGCTCAGTCGGTTGTTTTAGAAGGTAGTGGAATGATTGTATGTTTATCGAGAGTTATGTTGTATAGTTAATGGTACTATGGAATAAAGAATCATATAAGGATTGTTACACTATTGTTTTTCCTAAAAGTATTTGAAAGTATATGTTGAATGGTACTAGTTACCATGGAAGGTTATTCAGATATTTTTGTAAAGTAGATGATATGAACATAATGAAGGAATAAGAAGATAATGAGATGTTTGATTGTATTCATGAGCTCATGATTGATATATGGACTAAGTGATATCATGGTTTGAGTATATAGAATTTTAAGGAATTTGGTATGTGGAAAGTGTTAACTTTTAACTGCATTCATGTTTTAACTAAGGTTTAATGGGTATTCATTTTTCAAGAGAATACATGATTAAGGCCTTAGAATGTTTGGAATGTGACCAACAAGACATATCTTATGATATATGGGGATCAACGATGGTATTAAATATCTGGTAATCATTTTCACTATATTATGAGAGTGGACCGCAGTATTATGGATAAGCCTAAAGATTGGAATGGATTATGTTATACATAAGTTAGTATTGTTTAAGGATAAAAGTTTTTTCGATATTATCGATGGGATGTTATAGTAATATAGTTTTAGAAAAAGGAAAACCTGCAGGACGGGCGACATCCCATCGTGTCGGACAAGGCTGTGGGAAGCGAACCCACAACCAAAGTGCGACTGGCCTTTATTTCCTACCACTGGCCTATAGGAAGTCCCTGGTTAGTAGAAACAAGTTTTATTTTATTAAGCGGTATGATATATGAAGTATAAGTTCATTTTTGGAACCATATACGATTAATATCACCATAAGATGGACTTATAACTTTTTCTAACCTTTTGTTTGAAAGAGATGGAATGACCCATCATTCTATCACATGATCTGCTAACACATCACGAATAACAAATTCAACTTCATTTCTTTTACGGGATGAAGTGGAAATTGTTCAATTCATGAACAACAATGAGATTGTACCAAAATTATGCAATTATTTATTTTAATTCATCAACTTTAGGGAAATGATCTTGAAAACCAAAAATATTGTCCTAGTTCCCTTATATCCAATGAATCAGATGGTACCTTAGATCATCACAAATCAATAGCTTTGTGATTGTTGGCTTTTTCATAGCCATGTTCTCTACCACTCTCCATCAGAACTTGATGGTTAGATTTTTCTTCCATATCCATATTTTTACCTATGTTCTCCTACGTGGAAACCCAGTGATGAGTTAATTTGGGTAACCATTACATTTCATACATTAGTTTTTAAAGCCATGTTTTGGTATTCCTTTTTTACGATGTGGGTTTCTATTAAACAAAATTTTGAGTAGTAAACCATTTATAACCCTGATGAATTTCGAGGGCGAAATTAATTTTAAGGGGGGTAGAATGTAACACCCCGAGATTATATGAAAAATATTCTTTTAATTTCATTAATGTCTTGTGTTGTATGCTACACCAAGATTACCTTTCACTATACGCAAGACCGTATTAGCTTGCAGTATACGCAACACTATTCTTGGATCGTGTTATACACAATTTTGATAATAGTTATTCTACGCAACATTGAGTATATATATATATATATATATATTCAATGTATAAATGAAATATGGTTGGATTCTATTATACAAAATAACGAAGGATTCTTGCACAACACACAACCCTGACTTGGCTTTCATTACACGCAATCGCGACCTTCCTCGATAGCGTGTGTTGTACGCAATACCGGGTTTTACTAAACAGTAATATATTATTATAATATTATTATGAACTAGCCGTTATGAATATTATTAACTAAATTTTGAATTTTATATCATTATTATTCATCTTACACATCTTCTAGAACATGGTATAAGAACAAAATAAAATTTTCGGGTAAAATAAGTATTTTTCAAAAAATGCAGTTTTGCCGCCTTTTGATGGCGCACCCACTTTAAATATAGTTTTTGAAATGTTTATAAGTTCAATTTGACAAAATAAAATTATTCTTTGGAATCAAGAAATAAAAATTTACTTTGGATAAATTTTTCATATTATTCTGTTAACTTTCATATTTTGATAAATAGTAAAAACATGCTATATTTTAATTAAAAACAACTTTTTTCATCACAATAATTTATATGGTTAAATTATAATATTGAATGGTTTTAAAGTATAAATAGAATATATTTTTTACCATTTAATATAATTTATTTCCTTATAATTGATTTTACATTAAATTCGTAGGTTAAATCAATTCAATCTTTTGCAATGTTTTAAAGAAAACCCCGTTTTCTTTCGACAACAGGATTAATTTAAATTTAATTTCTGAAACTTTTGTGTATTGAATTTGAAAAAATGGATTCTATATTTGGAATAAGTGGGTCCAAATTATGTTAATAATTTACTTTTTATTTTTGGGAATTATGAATAATAACTACGATAAATTTTATGTACCATAGTTAAAGGTAAATCGGGTAATTAAGGGTAAATATAATATTATAAAATTACCCTAAAACATGCCAAAATTCTATTGGATGGATAAAAGTTGACCCATATATCCTAAGGGTCGGATTAGATTCATTTTATGGACTTTTTACCATGAAAATAATTTAATTATTATTAAAACCAAAGAAAGTGACAACATGCCACTCTCTTAAATCTTATAAGTATATTAATTTTAATTTAGTGATAAACATCATGAAACTTAGAAAATGAATAGTCTCCAGAAATATAATGAAATTATCTACATTATATTAATTTATTTATAATTTTTAGGATTTAAATAAATATCATTAATTGTAACACAATAGTGATGCAGAAATTGTTTATCTAGTGAAAAATCAAGAATATAGTTTTTATTAAACTAATAGTAACCATAAAATGCCCAAAACCCTGACAAAAATTTATTTTTCATGTACATATAAACCATAATAATCCAATGGTCTAATATTGGACCATTTGGAGCCTTATAAAAGCAATTATGACACTTATACTATTTTATTTTAAATGATGCCAAAGTTGTCACCTTATTAATTTAATAAATATAACAATTTAAATATTGTGATTTTAAGATGATAAATTCTAGTAAAAGTATTATTATGAAATTTAATAGATTTAGATTCATCATAGGATTTTATTTTTAATTTTTATGCCACAAATAAGTATATTAAATAATTATACAAAAATGTTTCCGTAATTTATTTATTAAGAGATAAACCAAATAAATGGTTTTAAAAATAATAAAATAAATATTATATGAACTATTTAATGTGATAAAATAATTTTCTAGATACGTATGACCTTTTATGATTCTATTAAATCTTTTGGTTCGAACATATCTTCTGTATATATTTTATTTAAATTCAAATAAATGAATAGTGTCAAAATTGACACTATTGTTATTTTATAAACATAATATATTATAAAATTGTTTAAAAATCAAAAATATATTTAAAAATTATAAATTTAAATTTATATGGTATAAAATGTTATAAAATATCCAATTATGGACAATGCACAACAAATAAGTAATTATTTGTTATAATTTAAATTTTAGAATGTTATTACCAAAAATAAAATTAAATTGACTAAATAAGGATAAATCAAGTTGATAATGTTTAAAATAAATACCTAACATGTCTAAATTTGATTGGTTGATGAGATTACAACCATATATAATCTAATATTCGTATATGATTCATTTTTGTATGTTTTTAAGTGGGGTTAGATTTATTATAAATTAATATTTTTAAGAATTCCAAAGGTCCCCCTCTCCTCCCTTATAAAAGGGAACCTCCTCCCTCTCCCCCTCACACCAATTTGAGCCTTCAAGCTCTGCCAAACCCTGTGAAATTATCTTCTCCACTTCCCTAGAAACATCCTAGAGGTTCTGGTCTACTTTAAAGACCAATCTTATTGCCCTAAGAGGTGGTTTCAAAAAGGCGTATCGAAGAAGAGGTAATTTCTTCTCCCGATTATTTCAAGATTCTTTCTTCTTAAACTTATTCTTCTTTATTTGTTTAATTATAAAGTAATAACATCAGTATAAATAATATACTTATTTGTTATTATAAATATGAAACAACCCCATTTCACCTTCTATCCATCCTACGGAAAACTAAATCACCGCACGTGCGGACGTACGGAATATCATCTCCACGCCGTGGTGTAATCTGTTTTTCCACCAACACCTTACATGGATGGGTATAATGGTGTAAAGAATAACTATACATAGTTATTATAAAATAATAATTATTCTTATATATTGTATCATCCACTCCAATTGAATTCAATAATTATGGAAACGATATCATCGTTCGTGCGTACATACGGGCTACCGTCTCCACGACGTGATGAGATTCATTCTCCATGTTAACCATTTAAGAATGATTATAAAGTATATAAAAGAAATAATAATGAAATATATGACATTATAAAGCTACTGGATTTATGTATATATGTATGTCATCTACTTAATTCCATTCAACTCAATAAGGAAACGAAAACAGCGTTCATGCGTAGGTACGGCCTACCGTCTCCATGAACGGTATATTTCTTACCATTTATAGATCTATTATATATATGAATATTCTGAATACATATTATATATAAATCATGTTTTATATCCTGGAATTAAGTAATCATGATCTAAGTAATCATATGAATAATTACAAGTCAAAACACGGACGAAAAATGAAACGATTTTACCCAAAATACTCTTTAACATGGAATTTACAAAAGAAAGGGTAATATAAAGTCTTAAGTGAACCATATATGATATCATAACAATGAATATGATTCTTTAATAATTCAATGAAATTATTTAAATCATTATACAGGAGGTTCGGATACATATGAAGCATATCAGACATAAGGTAAGGGATAATTGTGCAAATCTCATTTTTATCCGAGATTGCTTATTCGTAAGTATTTACTGGGGTTATTTCTATCATCCATGTCCATTTTTTATAAAAGTGTTTTCATGTATGTTTAAATTCATTTTTACCCATTTTTTTACTTTTACTACATGGTATGTAAGGAATCTTTCTTTTGTTTACGTTACGAGGTACTTTTTGACTTTTCCGGCAAAAGTACGAAAAGAATGTTTTTCTTTTAACTTATACGGAACGAACAGATTTTTATGGTTTTATAAAGACTTATTTTTATGAAGCTTCCTCCAAAAGATTTCATGACATTTTTCAATAAAATATCTTTCTTCTAAAATTTCATGACATTTTGTGAAAATCAATTGATTTTGAAGAAGAAAGGATATTTTCCTCAAGAATTCATTTCATGTATTTTATCAAAACCATTTTTCATCTAAGATGACATTATTTCATATGTGAATGTTTCAAGTATCATGTCTCTATGATTTAAATGGTTTCACTTTTCTTATTATGAAATGATATCCATTTCTTTTATATGGATTATGTGATGATGGAATGATGTTTATGAAACCCATTTTATTCATTGGGTTATTATGAATGATGTATGTTTATTTTGTGGCACAAGTAAGAATGATTTCATTATGAGATGGGTGGGACCTATATCTCCCTCCAATGCATTGGGTAAAAATTTATATCTCATGAGATAGACATGGCTGGAACGGCAGGTTAAACCGGTTCAGTAAAACAGGACTGAAACGAGAAGTGAACTCGATTCAGAAAGGGACTTTGTCCACTAAGATGGTCTTGGCAGCAATGCCTTGGCTACTATGGAAATCATTACATGTGCTTAATGGATGACATAATTACATGCTTTATTCCGATGCTATGTTATCATGATTTATGTTCAATTATGATCTATGCCTTATGTGCTTCCATGTTTTAAGTCAGTGCTCAAGATTTTTATGTTTAAACATTATGTTCATGTTTTTAAGTTCCAATGTATATGGTGTGTTTTATTTGATCCATGCTTACCCTTACTGAGCATTTGAGATCACCCTTTTTATGTTTTATCTTTCCCTAGGATTAATATAAAGGTTTTAGTTAAGGAAACAAATAGTGGAAGATCTTTATGGGAGATGTTGAAGATCTTTCACCATGATTAGAAGATTACGTTCCAAGTTTCCAAAGACACTAAACTATTATGGTCCTTGTGTGTCTGTTTTGGTTATGTATTAAGTATTCCACTAAAGTAATGTAATGTCCATGTACTTCAAGCTTTGGGTCTCTACTGTTCGGGTCGGGGTCATTACAATTAGGCACTTCATAACCAATTGCATAGATTTTTTTTCTATTTACCACGTTTATGGAGGAAGGGGTCACCTATATAATCACCCGTATAGCAGTCAACTGATGATTACCTTAATTTTAAAAGGGTTAAATTTTCTAACATTCTTAGGATATTTTAGGCTTATGTTTTTAGAGAATTTGGAAAACCATTACATTATATAAAGAAAATTGACCCAATATTTCCATTTTTTCCATAAAAATTAGAATTATTAAGTTTGTAATCCTATTTTATTCATGACACACATAATTTGTTCAAGAAAAGTATCATTTATTCAGGTTTATACTTCATAATAGATCCTACTCATACTTAGGCCTCATGTGTAATATTTTAAAATGTGGTATGAGAAAAAAATATCAGTATGGATATAAAAATAATAGAATCTCGTTATTTCAGTGATAAATTTAAAATTCAATTAAAGTGTTTAACTTTTTCATAATAAAACGTTGACAATATAAGTAATACATGTAAAAATTATAAATTCATCCTTTTCTCAAAGAAAATATTGAAAATCCATTATAAATAATAATTAAATCATTAACTAATCACAAGGAAAATGATAACTCATGAAAAAAATTCTTTGAAAAAGAAACCTTTAAAAGTTTATAAAAATTAGTTACCTTATGAAATTAAAATATTTTCATAAAATCCACTTTTTCAAGAATAATATTGGTATCTTGGAGCATAAAATTCATATTCTATTTTCACCCATTCTTATCTTGTTTCATAATAACTATATCCTAGTTAAGTATTTAAAAGTAACATACCAGGTTGTCTCCCACATTTTTCATGTTTGAAGACTATTCAATACCTAAGAAATTGGAGATCTATATCAAGATCACCCATTTTCATGAGATATATCAGGAATTATCATAATAATATTTAATTCTAAAGTGGCATATCATGAAATTATTTTTTAATATTTCTCTTTTTTAATATAAAACCATTGAAAAACTCATTTTAACCCATAATAAAAATACTTTCTATTTTTATATAATCATAAAAATTAATTTCATTTTTCTTTGGAAACTCTTAAAAATTGGGAATTCTAAAAAATAATGGGAAATTGAAATTAATTTAGAAAAAAAATGAAAACTAATATAGGACGATTAATAATAATTAAATTACATGACTAAAGAAAAACTCATTCAATCTGAACATGATAAAAAACATTCTTTTTTCACTTTAGTGAAAAGTATCAAAAGTGACCCATATGGAAAACATTAAAAACACCACTTTTTAAACTTTTATAATGAAATTTAAAAGTAATATAAAATGAAATTTAATTTCCTTATATGTATAAATAAATAAATTCTTGAAATATATATATAGAGGATAAAAATTTTAAGATATTCTAAACAATATTTTAAAAGAAAAACCCTTACCTCGAGTCCCAACTTGTTTCATTCATATGTATACTCATGAGTAAAAAAATTATATTAGCTTTATAATTGATTAATAACCTTTTTTATGTTCATTCTATTATCCTTATCTATTTTATTTCATTTGTTAACATGATTTATTTAGTTTATTAGTTAAGTTTACGTCGACGATTTTGAGGACTTTGAGTTCATAATCCCAAAACAGCTTCAGTAGGTTGATTATTGTCAAAAGTGATTTGGTTCCATTAAATATACAATCATATAAATACTATAATTATAATATTTATACAATAAATACATTTTTAAAACCAACCATGTAAGTAATTCATGAAAAATAATCCATTTCATTTCATGGATATGATAGTTCGTATGTACACATGAACGACATTTTAAATTTTCTAATAAGTGGAAAAGAAATAAATTACAAAATATTTTACATTTTAAAAAACATAAATACGTTATAAATGTAATATTTATTCATTAGTTTCATCCTTATAACTATCATTATAAGGTGTAATTGAAAAATGAATCATATTGCTTTGTGGATATGGTATTCCACATGTCCTCATGAATGAAATTATCAATTTACCATAGAAATAAAGGGCAATTAGGTAAGTAATATATTATCTTTAAAGAATCATAATTATTTCATAAATATCATATAAATTAATTTGTTACATTATCTTCACCAATCATATTAACCAATGATGATAAACGAAACACATTTCTTTGTGGAGGTGGTAGTCTACACCTACAAACAAATAGTATTTTCATTTCCCATAAGATAGAAAATGATATGAAAATGGTTGCAACATAATCATAATAAAACTTAAGTATATTTAATATAGTTATGTTATTATTTCATCTTGTTTAAAAAATATTTAAAAAATATATAATAATAAATAAACATGAAAACACTTGGTTAAGGGTTATACCTCTTCCTCAGAAAATCTCCCTTGGCTTACACCTTAAACCTACTTGGCCTAGTCCTTTGGCAATGTGATCTAGGACATGGGGATAGTTTTTGGGGAGATATTTTGGAATGTTATTTTTCTAAAATAGTATGATCAAAATGATTGAGGAATACAGGATAGGAGGTTCCCTTTAATAAGCGAGGGGAGTGACACCATTGTAAATATTAAGAACATTAAAATATAATAAATATCATAATCATGACACGTGGAATCCAATGAAAATAATTTATAAGGTAGGAAATAATAAAGTTAAAATAAATTTAACTAATAAAATTTAGACATGTGGAAGTTTCATTTTAAACCTTATTGTTTGGTTTAAACCCATCGTTAACTCATTTTAACCTTAATAGTGGTAACACATTTTTCACTCTTTACTGGATATAAATTTACTTATAAGGTGAAAAGTGACTCAAAAATGGCCCATGGATGATATTTTTTGCAATTTAACATATTATTTATCCTATTTAAATATATTTTTTAATTTTAAATCATTTATTAATTTTTTTAACATAAAATACCATTAAAGTAATTTTTGTGACTATTCATTTAATTTAACTTAAAATTCATAAGTACATCAATGAAATTTAAATTTAAACACATTAAAATTTAATTGTAATATATAATTATCCATTAATATTTTTTCATACCATAATTCATCCAAAATTTAACAATTTTATTATTTAAAAAAAATTCCCTAATTTTTCTATTGCTTGCACAAGTTTTGTATCAGTGTTGCATTAGCATTTAAGGAAATTATACCATAAAAAAACTAAAACAATTAATATCATAAAAATATTATATAAATCTTATAAATATTTGTAACTAATATTAAATTCTTTTTATCCCTATGACAATATACTAGACAAATTTAAATAAAGATAGTGACATTTTGTATTTCTTCATTACTTAAAATAATATATAGGTTAATATTTTTAATAATCCAGAGGCTCTCGGCTTCGGCCGAGAGCTCTCCTCTTGTAGGGTTTGGTCCCTTGCGGTCTTCGGCGATGACTCCCCTTGCAGCTTCTCGGTGGCGATTAACCCCTGGGCTTCTTCGGTGGCGTCTCGTGGTGCATCTGCATTGGTGATGAGCTGTCAGGGCTGGTCTTCAAGCTGTGATGGAGGTGTGGGCTTCCTTCGGTCAGTGGGGCTATAGACGATGGTCTTTGAGCTGCGATGGAGGCGTGGGCTTGATTCGGTCAGTGGGGCTACAGACGACGGCCTTCGAATTGCGACGGAGGTGTGGGTGGGGATGCGGACAATGTGGGATCTCGTTGGAGGCGTGGGATTATCTCGGTTGAGCTTGATGGTTTCAGATCTGGTCCAGATCTAGTTTCAGACCAGATCTGGATGGAATGGGCTTTCTGGCTGATGGATTCTCGCAATGATGCAGAGGGAGGTGATTGCGGTGTTGCACTCCGATGGTGGTAGTGTGGATTGGTTGGACAACCAGTGGCGTGATGGTGATCCGATGGGTTCCCTAGTCATCGGAATGGAACCTGTGGTTCCAGAATCCTCCAGACAGTGTGGGTTGCGGTGGCGAGGGGGCTTTGGGCTTTTGGATTTAGTCTGGTAGGACTTGGGTTTTGTTTGGTATGTTTTGTGGTATTGTTTTCACTCACTTATTATGGACTTTGTTCCACTGGGCTTTTTAGCTGCTTGACTTTGGTTGTGTATCTTTAATTGGGCTTTGTTCCTCTGGGCTCTTGGGTTACAGCTATGTGCCTCTGGTCCAACAGACTTATACCAGGTATTCCTTTACCCCTTCAAAAGGAACTCATACTTTATTTTCTTTTTTAATAAAGGGGATTGACCCCAACCTTTCTGATTATATATGTTATTATCAAAGAAAAATGACACCAAGTTTTTATAAAATAATATATTTATAATGAACCATACTTTACATACATTGATATTACTTTAAAATTGATGAATATTCATTACAAAATATAACAAAACCACAACATGACCGTATAGTTATAGCATCTTTAGAAATTGGGAAACATAAACAACTGGTTCGTAATACATCTTCATTGTCTCCCACTTATTTCACCATAAATAGACCCATATTTTACATATCTTACATAATAACCTTCTTAATGACACGGGGAAAAGAAATATAATAAAGAGTGAGCTTAGATGCTCAGTAAGGGTAAATAAGGTAGATATCAATCATATAATAATCACAAGACATAAGAACATAAAATTTGAAAATATTAACCTGCGTATGAAAGATCAGGATATCATGACATGAGATAAATCATAAAATTTCATAAGAATCAATGAATTTAATCTCAAAAGTGATAAAATAAGACATGATATTTTGTGGCCTATATATAATAATAGAAAATCATTTCATATTAGTCAATATTCATGGCCAAGAATATCATAGCAAACAAAGCGCATTACTAAATGGAGTTCACACCTCATTCCAGCCCTGTATTACAGAACCGAGATCATTTCCCGTTCCATCCATGTCTATCTCATGAGATATAAATCATTAAAAAATTAATTTAAGGGAGATATAAGTCCCACCCATATAATAATGAAATCATTCTTACCTATTCAACAACAACATAAATCATTCATCATAACCTAAGTAATAAAATAGGATTCTTGAATCATCATTGCCCCATAACATAATCCATGTAAAAAATGTATTTCATAAATAACATTCCTTCATAAACACAATAAAATCATAAAAACAATAAGGATATTATACTTGAAATATAACCATATTAACTAATTCCATCTTATATGGAAAATAATTTTGATATAACACTTTGAAATTAATTCTTGAGGAAAATATCCTTTATTCTTCAAAAACATTTTCCTTCCTCAAAATATCGCACAATTTTAAACGAAAATAATTTATTTTAATATAAAATTGAAATTTTTTAGAGGAAGATTCATATAAATAAGGTGTTATGATGAAATTAAAATCCATTTATGTTGTATAAGTAAAAAAAATATGCTCCTCATACTTTTTATAGAAAAGTCAAAAAGTACCTCATATTGAATAATGACAAAAGATTCCTTTCATACCATTTAATACAAATTCACCAATGGGTAAAATTGAATTTAAAAAATTTAAAAATATTAGAAATAATATTATATATTTAGGAAACATGGATGTGTATGATAAATATATACCAGTAAATACTTACGTATAATCAATCTCTGATAATAATGACATTGAAAAATTGTCCCTTACCTTAGGTCTGATTAGCTTTGTATGTATCCAAACCTCCAGTATAATTATTTATAGGTGCATGTAAAAGAACCAAAAATATGGATACTCTGTGGATTTATTCTCACTCATCTTTGTCTAATGTTAATTTTTTTTATATTGCTGATCAAAGTTTCACCTATGATTTTATGATTGATCTCCCAAATCTCTTTTATTACTTTATTTATGCCAAGAAAAATTATCAAGATAGGGGGACTCTTTGGAATGACCTATCTTTCTTGATATCTTGTATTCGTTTTCCTTGGGTTGTTGTTAGAGATTGTGATGCTATTCTCTCCTCAAGTGAAAAACTTGCACCACTTCACTCAAATTTATCTATGAAGGAATTTAAGGCTGCTATAGAAAACACTAGTTTAACTTAAATTTATCTCCTTGGTGCCAAATATAATTGGTATATGAGTCATTATAATAGATTTTTTGTGAGAAAACTAGATAGATATTTCACTAAGAACCATGATTTAGATAAATGGGACACCATTTCAAGCACCACCCTCCCAAAAATCCAATCTGACCATCATCCTATATTGGTCACTATCTCCTTCAAAAATATGAAACTTCTTATTCCCTTCATATTTAACAATTATTTGTTCTTGGACCTTGGATGTTTTAATCTCATTAATAATTTTTCGCCATCTATGACTCTATCCAACGATGCATTTTCTTTTACTCTTAAGTTAAAATTTCTCAAACAAAATATTAAAAATTGATGTAGTGTGAAAGCCAAAAAAAATGACAGTGAAAACCTGCTTCGTCAGAATGAAATTCATCAAATTCAAAATAGAAACACTCACTTGGATTTTGTTTTGTATTGTAATCATGAAATTAACATTACTGTGAAACTAAATTCTCTTCTTACTTTCATGGATAACATACGTAAGAAAACTCTCAAAATAAAATGGTTAACCAATAGTGATAGAAACACCAAATTCTAAAATTCCATGTAGAGAGTCCAAAATGCTTACATACCTTTTTACTCTCTCAAAGATGGACACAACCTCTTGGATAATAAAGAGGACATTGCTAATCATGTTGTCTCCTACTTTGAGTCCTTATTTAATGGCCCTGGCATTATCAAAGATCTCATTCATGATATCATTCCAACCATTTTCATGGATATTGATAACAATTCCCTCATTGGTGTTCCCCTTGATCATGAAATCAGAGACATTATCTTCAGCTAGAACCCTAATAGTGCCCTAAGTCAAGATGGTTTTAATAATGGATTCCACTAGAAATATTGGGATATTATACAAATTTATGTTTGAAAACTTTTTAAGAATTTTTTTCTAATGGATAACTACCACATGGTTTGAATGCCCAATTTCTTACTTTGATTCCCAAGATAGGAAATTTCACTAAAATTCACCACTTTATACCTATATCTCTTATCAACACTCTCTATAAAATCATCACCAAACTGATTGAGAAAAGAATTACCTCTATTATTGGTAAAATTATCTCCTGGAATAAATTTCGGTTTTTTAATGGAAGATCCATCCAGGACTGCATTTTTCTTTCCTTTGAATGAACTAACAGGCTAAAAAACAAAAATATAGGTGGTAACATTGCCATAAAACTTGAAATTAGAAAATAATTTGAAATAGTGGATTGGGATTTCATCTTCAAAGTTCTTCATGGATTGGGATTAAAAAATATATTCATCTATAGAATCAAAACCATTTTCTTCTTAGCCTACATTTCTATCCTTATCAATGGCTCTCCTAGAGGCTAATTTAATTGCACCAAAGGTTTCAGACAAGGTGACCCCTATCTGTAATCCTTCTTTTCTATTGTAGAGAACAATTTAAGTCGTCTTCTCACTCATCTGGTTGACCAAAGTAAACTTAAAAATAATCATTCTTACATGAATATGAATTATCCCACTCAACTCATTTATTTAGATGAAATCCTTATGTTTCTAAATTGTGATATAAAAAACATCAAAACTCTCAAATCTACTGTCACTCATTATGAGGAGGTCTTAGGACAAGTCTTTGGATGAAAAAAAATCCTCCATATATTTTTGAAAAAAACACTCTGACTAGTAGAAAAAATGATATCACCAATGAACTTGGTCTTAAATAAGGAACAATTCCCTTTAAATACCTTGGGGTTCCCATATTTTGGGGAAGACTCAAAGCATGATATTTTTCAAATATTGCTGATAAAATTCTTAATCATATTTCTTTTTGGAAAGGTAAATATCTCTCCATGGTGGGGAGAGTCTATCTTGTATATTTGGTCATTATATCCAAATTGGTCTACTCTATGATGGAATAAAATTGGATGACTAGTCCTATTAAAAAAATGAACATTTATATCAAAAAATATGTTCGGACTTGCAACACTTTGGACAAGAAACTTTTGAATATCCCCTGGGATAATTGCTGTAATACTTTAGAAAAGGGTTGTCTTGGTATTATAAATTTAAAACACTTTAATGAGGACCTTTAAACAAGACTCACTTGGAAACATATTCATAATGACACCCCCTTGACTACTTTCATCAAAAATAGGTTCCTGGATAAATCGAAGAGAGGTAAAAAGAACTTCCTGAACTCTTCTATTTATCCCTCTGTCAAAAATATTTATTCCAACATAATGATCAATTCTAGATGGCTGGTCACTGGAAACTTCTCCATGAAATTATGGTTGGACAACTGGACAAGTGCTCCTCTTATTTCTTTAATTCCACCAAACCATTCCCCTGAAAATATCAAAAACACTGTCAAAAATGTTCTCAATTCTCATATTGTTACTCTTACTGATAATGTTGTTCATATTATTGATAATTACCAATTTTCTATCTCGGAGGATTTTTTAATTTGGGAACCTACTCACAATGGATTGATAAATTCAAAAAACTTCCACAACCATTCCTTTCATAACATTGAAAATGAATTTAATTGGATTAAATTATTTGATAATTCTTTGATTAAACCTTCACGACTCACTCTTATTTGGCGTCTTTCCTATAATAGGGTTCCCACTGATTTTTGTTTGAAATTTTTTGGGATCCAACTTTTCTGAAAATGTCGTATTTGTAATCAACATAGAGAGGATACTGACCATTTATTTTTATCTTGTACCACTTTTACTGCTCTTTCTAACTAAAATTTTGACATATTTGATTGCATATGGCTGATTCTTGACTCTATCAATGCATAACTAAAACACTATGTAGATACGGAAAACTCCCAAAAAATAAAAAATTCGTTTCTTACTGGGGTTGTGGGGCTTCTTTATGTAATCTGGTATGATAGAAATTCTATTGTTCACAAAAATTTCTCTCTTAACATTAATGATGATAGAATGAGGGTTCTCATCACTATTCGTTAAGCTTCATTCATTCAGAAAGGGTGCTGTGACAACTTTGTAGAAGATTTTATGATTAGGTGGAATCTTCGGGTTGTTTCCATTTTTAGCCAGCTGAGATGCACGTTTGAAGTTTTTTAGAGACCACTACTCCCAGGGTGGATTAAAATCAATGTGGATGGAGCCTCGAAAAGAAATATAGGTCCCGCAAGGTGTGGCGTCATCTTCAGAAAAATTCTTGGTTAGATAATTGGGTGATTTTTTGGAGGCTGTAGTACTGCAACCACTATGGAAGACGAAATTTTGAGTGTGATTCATTCCATTTCCTTTGTAATTCACCATGGTTGGAACAATTTGTGGATTGAATGTGATTTTTCTACTGTGATGCAGGGCATTTGGAATAGGGTGATTCATATAGCTTGGCCACTTACTACACACTGGATGAATTTTATCCATTGTCTTCAAGTCATCAATTTCATTTCAACTAATACTTTCCTTAGCCGAATATGGTTTCTGATGGTATCTCTAATAAATGGGTTGCGCAGGACCTAACTTGGCTAGAGGATCTCCTAGACAATTTGCTTCCTCTTTATGTGAAAGATTATAATATGATCCCGTCTTTTAGACTCTTGTAAGATCCTCTTTTTAATAAATTTTTCTTAGTTATTTTGACAAAATATCAACATTCTTATAAAAAAAATTCATTTTATACATTTATATAACCATTCTTAAAGGAATATCATGTATAATAAATCACATTGCATCATGAAGATGGTCGCCCGTATGTACGCACGAGCGATGATATCATTCCCATAATTGTTGAATGATATTGAAGTGAATGGGGTATAAATTTTAAGAATCAATAGCATGTTATAATAATAATATATAGTTATTTTTTACATCATTATACCCATCCTAGTGAGGTGGTGGTGAAAAACATATTACACCATGATGTGGAGATAATAATCCGTACGTACGCACATGTGGTGATTTCATTTTTCATAGGATAGATTGAAAGTGTAATATTGTTGTTACATAATCTTAATAATATCTAAGTATATAATTGATACTAGAGTTATTACTTTATAATGAAAAAACTCAGGAATAGGAAGTAGAAGATGAAAAAAGTTTTAAAGAATCGATAGACAAGATTACCTCTTCTTCTACATGCTTCCTCGAAATCTCCTCTTAGAACACTAGAGTTGGTATTTGAAGAATAAAAAAATCTATATAATGTAACTAGGGATGTTTATAAGGGAAAATTTCAAGGGATGACCGATCTTTAAGGCTCAAAGTGAAGTGAATAGATGATGGAGGAGGTTCCCTTTTATAATTGATTTTAGGGGCACTTTTGGGATCTCCAAAATATTAATTTATAATAAGAAAAACCCCATACAAAAACCCCCAAAATGTCCAAATTTTTAATATGAGCTGAGATAGGGTTGTAATATAATAAACCACTAAATATTTTACAAGTTTTTGGTCAATTTATACCCTAATAGTTTAATTTACATTTAGTTATTCTATTTAATTTTTAACTAGGGTAACAAATATTTAAATATTGAAAGGGTTTAATATTTACTTATTTGATGTAAATTATACCATTATTAAATAACTTAGAACATTATAGACCATATAATAATTATTATATATTTTTAAAAATGTTTTATTATTTTTAAATAATTTAATGAAACATTATTTTTCTAAACAAACAATAGTGTCAATTTTGACACTATTAAATTCATTGATTCTTAAAAATATTAAAATAAAAAGATAAATAAAAAAATATTTTATTATATTAATAAGAGGTAAAGGTCATCTAAAACATTAGTTTGATATATTAACTATCTAATTTATGTTTATTTTAATATTGTTAATAACATTTATTCATTATCTGCAATAATAAAATGATTACTACATCAATTTTGTGTAATTATTTTTTATACTTATCTATGGAATAAAAATTAAAAATAAAATAATATGATGATATAAAAATATACTATATTTAATATTGATACTTTTATTCTAATTTATATTTTGGAAAATCCTACATTAAAAATGTTATAATTTTGAAAATATGAATATGAAAATTCTAACATCACTTCAAATAAAATAAAATAAGGTTCATAATATCTTCTATAAGGCTCCAAATGTTCAGTAAATAGACCCTTGGATGGTTATGGTTGAAATATACTCAAAAAATAATATTTTTTTCAGGTTTTTGGGTCTTTTTATGGTTATTATTATTTTAATAATATTTTTTTATTGATTTCTCTTCAATTAATTAATCTTTACATCATCAAAGTATAAATCCTTAATTTAATTATTTATTTCCAAAAAATTACAAATAAATTACCATGATAAATAAAAAAGATATATATTTCAAATTATTATTTATAGTCTAATTTATATTATGTACAACCTTATATAAAAAATTATTTGTTTATTAAAATTTGAGTGAGACATATTTAACTTTTTTTAAAATAAAATAAATGAAATGTCTTAATCTAATCCATGAGGCTTACAAAGGACACCATTTCGACTCAAGGATGATTTAGAAAAAAAACTCATCAAATGATATTAAGAGAAGTTTTAGGGTAATATTATAATAGTATTATTACCCTTAATTACCTAATTCACCCTTCTACCGTATTAATAAAAAATTAGCAACGTTACTATTCATAATGCCAAAAAATAAAATAAATAAATATACATAATTTTGAAATAATTATTCCAAATATGGAATAAATGTTTCAAAATTAAGAACATAGTAGTTTTAGTAATTAATTAAAACTTATTCATGTTTTCGAAAAGAGAGAACGAGTTCTAAAAGATAAAACATTAGAAAAGGTTGAAATGTTTTTACATCTGAATTCAATGTAAAATTAATGATAATGACATAAATTATATTTAATGATAAAAATATATTATTTTTATAATTTAAAACTATTTAATATAATAATTTTTCCATATAAATTATTTCAATGAAAAAGTAGTTTTCAATTAAAATTTAGTGTTTTTTTACTATTCATTAAAACTTTGAAGTTATGAGAAAAATATAAAAAATTCATCCACAGTAATAGTTTATATACCTATTCCTATTAGAATGTTTATGTTGTCATATAAAAATTACTAATGTGTCAAAATATTATTTTAAAATGGGTTCAACATTAAAAGGCAGAAAATTACCCTTTTAAAAAATATAGGTTTTTATACATCAAATAGGGGTTATTTATACCCTATGAAAAAAATATGTTGGATGAATATAAAAAATATTTATTAATCATATAACATATATATTTCATTAATTTAATTTAATAATAGTCATTATCTTAATTTATTAATACAAAAATACTGATATATAATTGATTTATATTTTTCATAAATAATTGGTTGCAGATGACTTCACCATAAATTTTCATAATTTGGTTATATTTTTCCCCGCTAACCTAACAGCTAGGTTAAAATGACAATTTTATACTAAGGTTATCTAGATGTTCTTTTAAACTCACGGTTGAGTGCAATAAAAGATATTGAAGAATTAAAATTATTCAGAGAAAATATTTTATAAAACATCTTGGTGTTACACTCTACCCCCCTTAAACAAAATTCCGCCCTCGAAATTACTAACATGGATACAAAAATATGGGTATATCTTTCCCTCTTCATATCCTAAAGATCTCTTGTAGCTTCCTCAAATTGGTGGTTCTACCACAAAACATTAACCATGCGATTGGTCTTGTTTCACATAATATTTCCGCTATGACCTAGAATCTATATCGGTTGTTCTTTATAAGAAAGATATTGCTCCAGTGGTAAACATTTGAGTTTAGTATATGTGAAGGATTAGGTATTTTATTTCTCAAAATGGATACATGGAACACATCATGAACTTGAGAGAGATTCAATGGAAGCCCCAGTATATAATCTACCTTCCGAACACGATCGATAATTTCTAAAGGACTGATATACCTGGGGATCAAGTTTTCCTTCTTTCCAAATTTAATAATTATCTTACAGGGAGAAAATCATAGAAACAACTTGTCACCCACTTCAAACTCTAGGTCTTTTCTTCGGTTGTTAGCATAACATTTTTGTCAACTATGAGCTACTCTTATGTCTTATTTAATATATCTAGCCTTTTCTGCCATTTCATCAATAAGATCAGATACAAATAGATTTATTTCCCCAAATTCATCCCAAAAAGTTATAGTTTTATAATTTTTTCTATATAGATATTTAGAAGGATAAATTTGTATACTGAAGTGAAATCTATTGTTGTACGAAAATTCCACCAATGATATAACAAAATCCTATGAAATCAATAGATAAATCTGTTGAGCAATGTATTGTTTTCAAACAATTCAAAATAATGTTTTTTAAAGGGGGAGATTATTTTAAATAATACTCTGTCTCTTTATGATGATTTTGATGCTCACAAATACCCTTAATTATTTACTAATTATTTCGTTGAGTATTTTGCAGGAATTTATTTTATTTATTTATTTCATACAACGAGATTTCATACTTCATTTATTCCGAGATAAATTTTAGCGCGTTCTGGAATCACTGTAGCGCGAGATCAATTTTAGCGCGTTCTGGAATCACTGTAGCGCGAGATCAGTTTTAGCGCGTAATGGAATCACTGTTCATACCCTACGTTGATGAACGTAACGTATGGATGAAAAGTTTACTTTTTATGTTGAAAGAAACGTATGGCTAAGGAACCTTACGTTATTTTGAAACGTATGGTTAATGAACCTTACGTTGTTGAAAAGTATGGAAGAAAAACATTACGTTTGGAAGGAACCTTACGTTTTTGTTGTTGGACAAGTATGGAAGAGAAACTGTACGTTAGTTTTCAGTGTTGAGTTTGTTTCTCAAAAGTATGGATCATCAACCTTACTTTTATAATCAACCGTACGTTCTTTGGAGAGTTGAAGCAAGACAAAGTATGGATGATCAACCCTACGTTTGAATGCTGAAGAGAAAGTATGTATGTTCTGAACCTTACGTTCTGAACCTTACGTTCTGAACCTTACGTTTGTGAACCTTACGTTTGTGAACCCTACGTTTGGAGCCACGTCATCAACCCTACGTTTGGCGTCGGGATATTTTTGACAGACGATATTTCCTTTTGCATTGGTCAAACAGGCGGATTATTAAGCGGATTTCGAGCCGATTCTTAAGTACGACTTTGACTGAATCAAAGACGATTTTCAACGGATTAATGATTGATTTAAATGGAGATTTTTAGGCCAATTCTTCAGGGGAGTTACAACGGCTCTGTTATTTCATTTAATATCGCAAATCTAAAGGAGATTTTCATGGATCTATTTATGCGGAAGATTTTCTCAGATTTGAATATATATGTTCTATCTTGGAAACTTCAGATATATATATACACAGGAAAGTGTATGAAATATATAGATTGATCTTTTAACGAGCAAGAAACAGAGACTGTGTGAAGGCATTCTTTTCTGGTGATCGAGAAGAAGTGTAAAAGCTTTATTACCGAAGGAAGATCTTGATAGTAGATTCACGTGTTCTACATCGACTATCTGTTGTGAATCTACTGCTGCTGAAGTTGTGAAGTTTCTTGTAATATCTATTGCAACTGGATCGACTCAGAACTGTTTTGATTACAGATCTTTATTTTCTGAAGACGATGATCTATCTACTGTCAATTTCATTCTGTTGCAATTGTGAAGAACAACTGGAGAAGTGTTTTCTTTATCGAAACCCTTTTTATTTTTGAGTGATCAGCTTCTCGTTCTAAGCTGTGTGGGTTCGTGTTTGAACCAGGAAGGCTGTGTTTGCCTGAAACTTGTAAAGGTGTCAAATGCCTGTACTCAGTTGTGAACGGGTCTGTGGAAACGAGGACCAGATAGTGAAAATCGCCAAGCTCGTGGATTTGAGCGTTGGTGGAGTGGACTAGGGGCCTTCTGTTCCCCAAACCACTATACATCCGTGTGTTCATGCTTTTACTTTTTCCGCTGCATATTTAATCGTGCTAAAGCATAGTGGACAGAATTTGTCTAAAGTGAAGAGATTGTATTAATTTTGAAAAGACACAATTCACCCCCCTCTTGTGTGTAATCCGTAGATTCAGATCCAACAATTGGTATCGGAGGAGCAGGTTCTTATTTTTAAAGTCTTATCAAGCTAGAAGTATTTAAAGATTATACATAGTGTATCATGGCTGATATGAGAGAGGGAATGTCAATGGTCAGAGCACCTTACTTTAATGGAGATAATTATGGCTTATGGAAATCACGTATGATTATTTATCTGAAAAATCTTGGTTACAAAGTCTATTCAAAGATTCTGACTCCCTATGAAATTCCTGAAAATCGCGATACACGGAGTGCTGCTACAGAGGCTGAGTATGACATGAATTCAAAAGCTATGAATGCAATCATCTGTGGTCTAGGACCGGATGAATTTAACAGAGTATCTCAATGCCTGACTGCATATGAAATGTGGCAAAAAATAGCTGTTGCTTATGAAGGAACAGATAATGTAAGACAGATGAGATATGCAACTGCTAAATTAAAATTCGATACTTTCAGAATGATTGAAGGAGAGAGCATCACTCAGATGAATGGAAGATTGACAGAAATTGTCAATAATATAACAGCTCTATGAGAACCAATCAAGCAGGCTGATCAAGCGTTAAAGGTACTGAGAGTACTTCCTACTCGATGGAATGGAATCTCTACAGCAATCAGACAATCAACTTCTGTTAAAGATCTAACTATGAGAGAGCTGATTGGTACATTGATGATGTACGAGGCTGAAATGCAAGATGAGGTAAATGAGCATAAAGTCTACATAAAAAGGGAAAATACTGCTTTGAAAGTGACTTCTCAACAAAAGGATAGAAAGATGAAGAACAGAGAAGTAAGTGCTAAATCAGAAAGCTCTGATTCTTCAAATTCGGATGAAGAACTGGCTCAGCTAGCCAGAAAATTCAGAAAGTTCTACAGTAAGAAGAAAGACTTCAAGAAATCCTTTAAAAAGGATAGCAAGGAAGTGAGATGTTATGAATGCAAAAAGATGGGACATATCAGACCGGATTGCCCAAAATTGAAAGATGCATAGAAGAAGAAATTCTTCAAAATAGATGATTATGAGCAGAAAGACAAGAAAGCTATGAAAGCTACTTGGAGTGTTTCTGAAGACTCAAGTAATTCTTCTGAATCAAGCTCAGAGAAGGAGGAAGCCAATTTAAAAGCAAATATGTGTTTCATGGCTGAAACTGATGAGGTACACTCATACTACTCCTCTGACTCAAATAATGAATCAAACTCTGAAACAAGCTTCTCAAATAAAAAACTTGCAGCTTACTGCAATATGCTTGAAGAAAGGTATGACTCATTATTTAAAAAATATAAATCTATAAAGAACTTGCATAAAGCTATTTCAGATGAGAGAAATACTTTGCTAAAACAACATAAGGAATTAATTGACAAATACAACTCTGTTGACTCAAATAAAATTAATTTTGAATCAAAAATAAAAACTCTACAGGATGAAGTAGAATCTTATAAAAAGGTTGCATTTGTTTTTACAAAATGAGAAAACACCTTAAATGAGATACTTGGAAAAACTGTAATTAAAAAGGAAAGGTTTGGAATTGGAAGTAAAGGAGAAAAACCTAAGTTATACAAAAATTATTTTGTTCCTAGCACTAAACAGGTTATTTGTAACTTCTGTGGAACAAAAGGTCATATAGCTAAAAACTGTTTTCTAAGACAACCTCAAATATGTGGAATTAAGAAAGCTTATATTTCCAATGATCTATATGATTCAATAAATTTTAAGAAAACAAATCAAATCTGGATACCCAGATCACTGCTTGCTAACACTCCTAGACCCAACAAAATATGGGTACCAAAGCAATTTGTTTGAATGTCTTTGCAGGTAGCAGGTCACCAAAGAAAGAAAGAAATATGGTATATGGAAAGTGGCTGCTCAAGACACATGAGTGGAACTTCAACTAATTTCTCTTCTCTTACTCGAAAGGAAGGAGGACTTTTCACCTTTGGTGACAATGCCAAAGGAAAGATTATTGGTATTGGAACAGTTGGAGATCCAGAGACAGTCTCAATCAACAAAGTACTTTATGTACAAGGGTTAAAACACAATCTGATAAGTATCTCTCAACTCTGTGATGATGGATACACTGTTGATTTTACTAACAATAGTTGTACTGTTTCTAAAGATAAACTGTTTAAGTTTAGAGCACCCAGAACTGATAATGTTTATACTTTGGATTTGTATTCCTTGTGTAAACAACAAGTAAATTGCTTAACTGCTAATATAAGTGAATCCTGGATCTGGCATAGAAGACTTGGTCATTGCAATATATATGCTTTACATAAATTATCTAAGAAACATCTAGTTTCTGATTTGCCTAGTCTCAAATTTGAAAATGACAGATTCTGTGATGCATGTCAGCTTGGAAAGCAACACAAATCATCATTCAAATCTGTTAATAAAGTTGCTACAACTAAACCTCTAGAACTTATCCATATGGATTTGTTTGGACCATCAAGAGTAGCAAGTTTAGCTGGTAAATTATATGTTTATGTATTAGTTGATGATTATTCTAGATTTACTTGGATTTTCTTTTTGAAATTTAAAAGTGAAGCTTTTAGTTTATTTGAAGGTTTTTGTAAATCTATTCAAAATGAAAAAGGTTTTAATATAATCTCATTGAGAAGTGATCATGGTGGAGAATTTGAGAACCATGAATTTAATTCCTTTTGCTCAAACATGGGTATTAAACACACCTTCTCTGCTCCAAGAACACCTCAACAGAATGGGATTGTACAAAGAAGAAATAGAACTATTCATGAAATGGCTAGAACTATGTTAAATGAATATAGCCTACCTATATATTTCTGGGCAGAAGCTGTTAATACAGCTTGTTATATAATGAATATAATTTTAATAAGACTTATTTTGAAAAAGACACCCTATGAACTATGGAATAACAGAAAACCTAAAGTAAATTACTTTAAAGTTTTTGGATTCAAGGTTTACATCTTGAATACCAAAGATAATCTTGGTAAATTTGATCCAAAATCTGATAAAGGTATTTTCTTAGGATATTCTGCAACCTCCAAAGCTTATAGAGTCTATAATAAAAAGTCAAGGATTGTTGAAGAATCAGTTCATGTGAAATTTGATGAATCTGATCCTTTTGAGAAAAGGATAGAACAAATAGATGAACCTGATTCTAATGAAAACATGAGACTTGAGAATTTAATGAATGATTTTGAAAATGATATAAAAGAAATTCAGTCCAGTTCAGAAGAACATGACACTGAAGAACCTTTGAATGTAATGCCTAGACAGTCTAGAACCTTAAAGAATCACCCTTTAGAATCTGTGATAGGTGACTTAGAGACTGGTATTCAAACTAGAAGAAACCTTGGAAACATAGTTGAATTCTCTGCTTTCCTATCCCAACAAGAACCTAAGACCATAGAAGAAGCCTTAGATGATGAGAGCTGGGTAATAGCAATGCAAGATGAATTGAACCAGTTCAAGAGAAATAAGGTTTGGGAATTAGTTGAAAGACCACATGATTATCCAGTAATAGGAACTAAATGGGTCTTTAGGAATAAACAGGATGATCAAGGGATAATAACTAGAAATAAAGCAAGATTAGTAGCTAAAGGATATAATCAAGAAGAAGGAATAGATTATGATGAGACCTTTGCACCTGTAGCCAGGTTAGAATCCATTAGAATACTTTTAGCCTATGCATCTTATATGAATTTTAAATTATTTCAGATGGATGTTAAATCTGCCTTTTTAAATGGTTATTTAATGGAGGAAGTTTATGTTGAGCAACCTCCTGGTTTTGAAAATTCTCAAAAACCAGATTCTGTTTTCAAACTTACTAAAGCTCTTTATGGCCTTAAACAAGCACCTAGAGCTTGGTATGAAAGACTAAGTTCTTTTCTTTTGAAAAATGATTTTACTGTTGGACTGGCAGACCCAACACTCTTTAAGAAAACTGTGAAAAATAATGTTTTGTTGGTTCAAATTTATGTTGATGATGTAATTTTTGGATCAACCAACAAAATTCTTTGTCATGAATTTTCAGAATTAATGCAAAAAGAATTTGAAATGAGTATGATGGGAGAATTAAATTTCTTTTTGGGTCTTCAAATATTTCAAAAAGATTTTGGAAATGTTTTAAATCAATGAAAATACATTACTAATTTACTTAAGAAATTTGGACTTGAAAACAGCAAGCCATTTACAACTCCTATGTGTACTAATATAAAACTTGATTTGGACGAAACTGGAAAATCAGTGGACAACAAGTTATATAGAGGTATGATTGGTAGTTTGTTATATCTTACTGCTAGTAGACCAGATATAATGTATTCAGTATGTCTTTGTGCTCGATTTCAATCAAATCCCAAAGAATCCCATTTAACTGCTGTTAAAAGAATTTTTAGATATTTAAAAGGTACTATTTATCAATCTCTGCTTTATCCAAAAACCTCTGATTTTAATTTAATTTCATATTCAGATGCTGATTTTGGAAGCTGTAGATTAGATAGGAAGAGTACTTCAGGAACATGTCACTTTTTAGGGAAGTCTTTAGTATCATGGTCTAGTAAGAAACAACACTCAGTTGCCCTGTCAACAGCCGAGGTAGAATATGTGTCTGCAGGTAGTTGCTGTGCACAGGTGTTGTGGATGAAAAACACTCTTATGGACTTTGGATTAAATTTCAATAATACACCTATTTTATGTGATAATACTAGTGCAATTAATATTTCAAAAAATCCTATTAGTCATTCTAGAACTAAGCACATTGATATAAGACATCACTTTTTAAGAGATCATTTGTTTAAAAAGGATATATTTTTAGAATTTGTAAATACAGAAAATCAATTAGCAGATATTTTTACTAAACCACTTCCCACGGCAAGGTTTGAATTTATTAAGGGGGAGTTAGGTTTATTTAATTTTAAATAGTTTTTTTTAAATCTTATTCTGTTTTCAAATTCTGCTTAATTTCTGTTTTCCGCTATAAGTAATTTTATTTTGTTTTAAATAAAAGTAATGATTAGTGATTACACGGGAATCAAGGCTGTCAGAACCGTTTCACCTTCTAAACTGCTTCACCTTTTTCGGAAACCCTTTCGAAAACCTAAAACCGCACATCTTCTCCAAAACCCTTTTCTGAATCTTCAAACCCTAAACATACAAACCTTCAGAAATCGTTGTTGGAATGGCAAAGACTAAGCGTCCAGATGAAGCCGAGAGCAGTGCTGCAAAGAAACCTAAGGTAGTTAGTCGGAAAATACTGCAAGGTAAAGTCATAGATTTAGAGTGGCTATTTGAAACTAATTTACTGTTGAAGAAAGCGTTGTCGTTTCAAAGCCTTGAGCAAGCTTTTAATAGTGAAAATTCTGAGTTTCTATATGAGGAAGAAATGAGACATTTCTTTAGAACTGTTAAGTTTAGCCTTGGAGATACAGAGGATAGTTTATTGGCTCAAATATAGGATAAGGACTTTTCAATATCATCTGTAGAGATAAGTCAAATTCTTAACTGCCCTCATGAAGGAGTTTTTCATTTCGATTTACGGAATATTGGAGATTCTGTACATAAGTCTGAAGACATTATGTCTTTTCTGTTTGGAACCAGAGTGATAAAGAAGATGTTTATTAAGGATTTGGAGCCCGATCAGAAAATTTTGGTAAAATTTGTTTAGACTGGTTTAGCACCAAGAATGGCTGAGATGGAGAAAATCCTATACCCTGACATGTACATAATGTATCTTCTGATGTGTGATATTAAGTTTAATTTTCCTCGGTTTATGATAAGATATCTGAGTTACTGCTGTCAGAGTGAAGCAAGAATGACCTTTTTCCCTTATGGAAGGTTCATTTCTTTGTTTTTGTTTAAAAGAGGAATGATCAGATTGGTAGATGCTCGGGTAAAATGTCACCACAGTAATGTTTTTAATGCTGGAACTTTGAGGAAAGTAGGATACTTCTGGAGCACAATTAAAGGAAAACTCTTACCTGTTGGAGCTAAGGAAAACTCGGAGAGTGCTCAGGCTCAACCGGCTAAGTCCAAGGAGGGACAAGAAGAATCAAGAGTTAGTACAGTGGCAAGGATAATTCGTTTTGATATGGAGGAAGTTGAGGAAGAGACAAGTCAAGAAGGACTTCAATCTAGAAGGAAGAGGTCAATTGATGAAGAAATTATCTCTCCTGCCTTGAAATCCTCTGAACCGTTAATTTCTTATTCATTTGTGAGAGAAGCTGTTGTGAAGCAGACTGCACCGATAGAGGAACCAGCAGCTAAAACAGAAACTCAAAAAGAACCTCAATCTGCTGCTGTGGCTGTTGAAAATGTAATTCAACAAGAACAACTTATGGAGGCAGTGCCTGGTGAAGAAGTGGCCCGACCTCAAGATTTACATGAAAATATTGTTCTTGACCAATCAGTAGAAGTCAGGGAGACTATTGTTCATGATGAACAAACTTCTGAAGCTAATACAGAGGTACTTCAGGAAGATTTTTCAGTGGAATAGTTTCAGGATTCAAAAGATAGTTCAGTGGATCAACCTTGTCAGGACAAGGACAAAGAACAGTCAGATGCAGATTCCTTACCACTTGCCCTGCTTCATCAACCTAATTCTGGACATGAGAATCGAGCACAGGGTGCCCCTGATTCGAGAAAAGAAGAAGTTGTTGAGTTGTACAAGCGTATCTCTCAGTTAGAATCTGAGAATGTTAGTCTCAGAAATTCTTTGAACTTAGAGCAGTTGAAGTTTCAGAAGCGGAAAGAATGTACTGTTTCAAGACAGGAAGTAGATTTGTTTAAGACTGATATGCTACATGCTGTTGATCAGTTAAAATCAGAGATGGTAAAGAAAGATGATTTGTCTGAGTTGAAGATTTACATGGAGAATAAATTTAAGTCTGTTGCAAACAGTGCTGTGAGTGGATCAGGCTCTTCACCTGATTTGATTCGGAGATTTCAAGCAATTACTGCAGCAATGAGCAATATGAGTGACAGATTACATGATCTTCAGTGTAATAGTGCCCCTTTGTCAGTTTTGCTAGATAATCAGAAATTTTTAGTGGATCAGTTGACATCTGGAGAGCAAACGATTAAGATTCTTTTGAATCAGTTATCAGAAAAACTGGCTCTTTTTGTTGAAAAAGAAGAAAGAATGCATGAGTTTTTCAGAGTTAATTTGATTGAAGATATTCATATGACTCAAGAGAACAGAGATCTTATCATCAAGTTACGAGATGGGATGATGAAGAGGCTCAGAGAACAGTTTACAGAGATAAAGACCGCGATTCAAAGGAGAAAGACACCTTTTTCCCTGTCTTATCTATGAACCTTGATTCCTCTGTATATCACAATCGTTTATATATAACAGCTTGTGAATGAAAATTCTTTTCTTACTTTTTTTTGTTTTGTTGATTATTGATTTATGATTGAGTTAGCCAGTATAACAAATTCACTTATTCATACACAGTCAATTATAGCATTTACTTATAGTTCAGTGCAATATTGAATGTGTTCAAATCCGTAATTTTTCATTCTTTTTGATATCACAAAAAGGGGGAGAATTTGGATAAACACAACATTTAAATTCATTTGTTTCCTATGAAGAAATTTGGATATATGGGAGAATTTGGATATATACGACATTTATCTTTTATCTATTTTTAGCTGAAAATTTATTTTTATGGGGGAGAAATTTTATTATAGTTAAATATTGTTTTAATCCTTTCAAAATTCTAAAATTTTATAAAACTAATTTTTCAATAAAGATTGCAATTAAATTAGTTCTATTATTTTATGGGTTTTGTGATCATCAAAAAGGGGGAGATTGTTGAGCAATGTATTGTTTTCAAACAATTCAAAATAATGTTTTTAAAAGGGGGAGATTATTTTAAATAATACTCTGTCTCTTTATGATGATTTTGATGCTCAAAAATACCCTTAATTATTTACTAATTATTTCGTTGAGTATTTTGCAGGAATTTATTTTATTTATTTATTTCATACAACGAGATTTCATACTTAATTTATTCCGAGATCAATTTTAGCGCGTTCTGGAATCACTGTAGCGCGAGATCAATTTTAGCGCGTTCTGGAATCACTATAGCACGAGATCAGTTTTAGCGCGTACTGGAATCACTGTTCATACCATACGTTGATGAACGTAACATATGGATGAAAAGTTTACTTTTTATGTTGAAAGAAACGTATGGCTAAGGAACCTTACGTTATTTTGAAACGTATGGTTAATGAACCTTACGTTGTTGAAAAGTATGGAAGAAGAACATTACGTTTGGAAGGAACCTTACGTTTTTGTTGTTGGACAAGTATGGAAGAGAAACCGTACGTTAGTTTTCAGTGTTGAGTTTGTTTCTCAAAAGTATGGATCATCAACCTTACTTTTATAATCAACCGTACGTTCTATGGAGAGTTGAAGCAAGACAAAGTATGGATGATCAACCCTACGTTTGAATGCTGAAGAGAAAGTATGTATGTTTTGAACCTTACGTTCTGAACCTTACGTTCTGAACCTTACGTTTGTGAACCTTACGTTTGTGAACCCTACGTTTGGAGCCACATCATCAACCCTACGTTTGGCGTCGGGATATTTTTGACAGACGATATTTCCTTTTGCATTGGTCAAACAGGCGGATTATTAAGCGGATTTCGAGCTGATTCTTAAGTACGACTTTGACTGAATCAAAGACGATTTTCAACGGATTAATGATTGATTTAAACGGAGCTTTTTATGCCGATTCTTCAGGGGAGTTACAACGGCTCTGTTATTTCATTTAATATCGCAAATCTAAAGGAGATTTTCATGGATCTATTTATGCGGAAGATTTTCTCAGATTTGAATATATATGTTCTATCTTGGAAACTTCGGATATATATATACACAGGAAAGTGTATGAAATATATAGATTGATCTTTTAACGAGCAAGAAACAGAGACTGTGTGAAGGCGTTCTTTTCTGGTGATCGAGAAGAAGTGTAAAACCTTTATTACCGAAGGAAGATCTTGATAGCAGATTCACGTGTTCTACATCGACTATCTGTTGTGAATCTACTGCTGCTGAAGTTGTGAAGTTTCTTGTAATATCTATTGCAACTGGATCGACTCAGAACTGTTTTGATTACAGATCTTTATTTTCTGAAGACGACGATCTATCTACTGTCAATTGCATTCTGTTGCAATTGTGAAGAACAACTGGAGAAGTGTTTTCTTTATCTAAACCCTTTTTATTTTTGAGTGATCAGCTTCTCGTTCTAAGCTGTGTGGGTTCGTGTTTGAACCAGGAAGGCTGTGTTTGCCTGAAACTTGTAAATGTGTCAACTGCCTGTACTCAGTTGTGAACAGGTCTGTGGAAACGAGGACCAGATAGTGAAAATCGCCAAGCTCGTGGATTTGAGCGTTGGTGGAGTGGACTAGGGGCCTTCTGTTCCCCGAACCACTATACATCCGTGTGTTCATGCTTTTACTTTTTCCGCTGCATATTTAATCGTGCTAAAGCATAGTGGACAGAATTTGTCTAAAGTGAAGAGATTGTATTAATTTTGAAAAGACACAATTCACCCCCCCTCTTGTGTGTAATCCGTAGATTCAGATCCAACAAAATCTCTCAACATGTCTTCTTGAGTTCGAATTGTGCTCTCATACTGATCATCTATTTGAGAATGATAATTACTAATGAAAATTAAATCTATATCTAGAGTCTGCTGAATACTTCTCTAGAACGTCAAGGAAAACCTCAGATAATAATCAGATATAATATAAAGTGATACTCTATGAAATCTCACCACTTTATTGACATATATCCTAGAAATATGATCAAGAGAGAAGTAATCTCTAATAGCAATGAAGTGTGCTGAATTTTTAAGGTGGACAAGTATAAACCATATAGCATTATGGACTTTGGATGTTTTCAAAACTCCAATGACAATTTCCATAGTGATGTTTTCCCATTTCTATTTTGGTATCAGTACTGGTTGTAACACCCCCTCAAATTTCTATCTCTCATCCTTAACTTGATGAAAAACCAAGCACTGAGAGACATATTCAGAAACATCTATTTTCATGTTATCCCACCAGAAGTACTCTTTCATGTCCATGTACATATTTGTGATAATAGGGTGAATAGAGAATGAAGTACTATGAGACCCATCCAATGGATCATTTTTTAATTCTGGTATGTGAGGAATACAAACTAGATTTGTGAACCATATTATTCCATCACAATCAAGGTCGAATTCAGGTTCATTTCTCACGTTATTTTATAGATGTACATATTCCTTCTATGCCTCCTTAATCTTCACTTGTATATATTGTTGAACATTCAATTGAGAAAGATAATATTCCCCCTTCTTTTAAAATTTCAAGATTCATCCTTAGAAAATCCATAAATATTGGATCTCTTGTGATCCTCATCATGTATATGCTAGCATGGTCCTTTCGACTCAAATCACATACCACCTTGTTCACTTTCCCAGGGTGGTAATGTATTGATTAGTCATAATATTTAATCAACTCCAACCATCTTCTTTGTAAAATATTCAACTATTTTTTTGAAAATATACTTTAAACATTTATGATCAGTATAAATATCACAACTTTTACCATAAAGATAATTCCACCATATATTTAATGAAAATGTTTCTAAAGATAACTCCAAATTATGAGTTGGGTAATATTTCTCATGAAATTTCAATTATAGCGAGAAATAAGCTACCACCATATCATTTTACATGAGAACACATCCAAAAAACTTTTTGGATGCATCACTGTAGATCTCAAACCTTTCTCAACTACAAGGAAGTGCGAGTACAGGTGCACTGGCTAACCTTCTGTTGATATCTTTGGAACTCACATCACATTCCCCCAAACACACAAAAATTTACCCATTTTGGAGTCAACTTGGTGATTGGATTAGATAATTATGAAAAATATTTCACAAAACGTCAATAATATCCAGATAAACCAAGAAAACTCCATATCACAGTTACCATTGTTGGTCTTGACCAACTTTCAATAAATTCTATTTTTGATGGATCCACATATATCCCATCCTTTAAGATTATGTGACCCAAAAATGAAACTTTCTGAATCCAAAATCTATACTTGGTAAATTTAGCATAATGCTTATCGTTTCTCAGGGTGTTCAGTACAATTGTCAAGCGATCTCCAAAATCTTCCTTTCTCTTTGAATAGACTAGAATATTGTCTATAAAGACTTCCACAAACTGATCAATATAGTATCTAAAGACTCTATTCATTAGATCCATGAATATAGTGGGAGAATTAGAAAGACCAAAAGGCATCACTATAAATTCATATTTTACATACATTGCATGGAATACTATCTTTAGTATATCTTGATTCTTGATCCTTAATTGATGAGATATTGAATGAAGATCAATCTTGGAGAAGTATTGAGATACATGTATTTGGTCAAATAAATCATCAATACGGGGAATAAGATATTTTTTCTTCATGGTGATCTTGTTATGTTCTCGATAATCAATACATAATCTCATTGATCCATATTTCTTCTTAAAAAACAGAACATGTTAACCCCAAGGTGACACACTAGGGAATATGAATCACTTTTCAAGATTCACTTGGATTTTCTACTTCAATTCTTTAAAAACAACTAGGGACATTATATAAGGTGTCTTTGAAATAATAATAACACCTAGAACGAAATCTATTAAAAAATCAACTTCAATATTTGGTGGAATACCTGGTAATTATTCTCGAAAGATATCATCAAACTCTCGTACAATGGGTGTATTACTAATTGTGTGTTTCCACACAACCATTTGAGATAGATAAACTTCATTTATAGAGATCAAGACCAATAATATGGATGAAATTTTCACTGCAAGGTCATACTCATCCTTGCATCTATAGATGATCATATGTTGATATAGAATATGAAAAGTGACTTAACATCCCTGGAAATTGATATGAGATCAATGTAGAGAAGGCCAATCCATACCAATAATCACATTAAATTCCACTATAGGAAGGATCACACGAGTTTTAGGAAGCACATTCCCACAAACTACAATCCGAGAAGAATTATAAACAGTTGATGTGACCGTTGTTCCATTATAAGTTTTAATAAATAACTCACCATCTAATTGTTGAGGTAATACAACGATACTCTTAAAATATTCATCCAAAATAAAAGAGTTGTTGGATATAGAATCAAATAAATCAGTTTCTACTTTAGTGTGAAAGATAAGTGTACCTTTCACCACTTTATTATCATACTCCACATCATCGACAATGATCACATGTGACTTTACATTGTCTTTCGACTTAAGAGTTTTCTAACATTGATCATAATCAATAACCCTTGGATTAGGGAATTGATTGGCATAATGCCTCATTTTCATTTACTTGTAACATTGAAGTGTAGAAGGTTTACTTTATGTATCCTTTTCTCTATTTTCATCATTAGACATCTTTTTCCCATCACTTTGGTATTCAACTACCTAATGACCTTATTTTCCACAATTAAAACAATTAACATTACCTTTAAGACAATTTACCCTATGTTTCTTTCCACACATTGAGCATAAGGGAAAAATAATATTCTTTTTAGTGTGGTCTTTAAATATTCCCTGTAATTCCATTTTTCTATTCTTATCGAACCCATATGACTGATGGGTTTATCCAATATCCATATCAACCTTGAGAGCACATCAAACAATTTATTTATTTTTTTTGAAGTCCCTTTTGTCTAATGCCCTTCAGTGACTTAGTTGTAATCCACTAAATAATCGATCAATTTTACTCTCAGGTTGGATAATAATTCCAGAAGAATACCTTTCATGTCTTGTAAAATTTTCTTCGTAGGTACCAAAAGATTCATCGTCCTCTTGCGTAAGTTCAAAGAACTCATTCTCCATCATTGTTCGAAGAATATGAGGAATTTACATATTGAAAAATAAGTTCTTGAACTTGTCCCATTACATGGATTAAATTTCATCTATTTGCCACATATTCTTGATAAGGTTACACTATTGATAAACTTCACCGTCCAAAAGATACACTTCTATGATGACTTTATCATGTTCTGAACATTGAAGAACTGAAAATATCTTTTCAGTGGTACTGATCCATTATTCAACCACTAATGGATCAAAAGACCCACTAAAATAAAGTGGATGTTGCATCATGAATGACTATATAGAATGTTGTTCCCTCCTTTTCTCATTTGGATGTCCCGTATGATTCATATTTTGAGAAAGTTTTGTGAGAATAACTATAAGATTTTTCAATCCAGCTCCCATAATATTTAGTTTGTCATGAGGACAATCATTTCATTTCCCATCTCGTTTAGCATAAATGCAGTTTCTAGAAGTTCCATCCATTGACTAAAACCAAGAATCATAATATGAGAAACACTAACCCTAAAGGGAAAACCACATAATAAAAAATAAAATATCAGTTTAGGACATTTTAGGTTTTATTCTTTGTTATTCATGATCATTTCTAAAAAACTAGTATTATAAACTATACTTTGACATATCCTTTGGGTTCTTAGGAAGTTTCTCTTATCCTAGTTTCCAAAGGTTAACTATACCTTTCCTTTTATACCAAATATAGTGACCCATAATTTACATACGTTGATATTAATTAAAAATTAATGAATATTCATTAAAAAATATAACAAATCCATGACAAGACCATATAAGTATAGAATCATTAGAAACTGGTAAAAATAAAAAAATCATTCATAATACATCTTCATTATCTCTCAATTATTTCTTCAAAACTAGACCCCATTTTGACATATCTTACTTAATACCATTATTCATGACATGGGGAAAAGAAAAATATGAAAGGGTGCGTTCAGATGCTCAGTAAGGGTAAAAGAGGGAGATATAATTCATATAATAATCATAATACATTATAACATAACATTTTAAAATATTATCCTACATAAGAAATATCATGATATCATGCCATGGGATAAATCCTAAAAGTTCATAATAATCAATAAATGTATTCCAAAAAGTCATAACATAGGACATGAAATTTTGTGGAATACACAGAAGCATAGAAAATCATTTCATATTAGTCAAAGATAAATTCAAATACCATCATAGTAGACAAAGTCCATTATTGAATCGAGTTCACTACTCTTTCCAGATTTGTATTATTTAAATGAGATCATTTCCCAATCCAACTATGTATATCTCATGAGATATAAATATTTACCGAATGCATCGGAGGAAGATATAGGTCCCAAAAATCTCATAATGAAATCATTATTATGTGTGACACAATAACAAAAATCATTCATCATAACTCAATGAATAAAATGGGTTTCGTAAAACATCATCACACCATAACATAATCCCTGTAAAACAAATGGATTTCATAATAAACATTCCCTCATAAACACAATAAATTCATAGGAAAAATAAAGATTATGTAATTGAAAATTAACCCTATTAAATAATTAAAAAAATAATATTAACAATATATATATCATATTTATTCATTATATACATTTATATAATCATGTTTTAATGAAGATCATGTAGAATGAATGACATTGCATCAAGGAGATAGTAGACCATACGTACACACGAGCGACGATATCATTCCCATAATTATTGAATGTTATTAAAGTAAATGGTTTATAAATTTTAAGAATAAATATCATGTTACAATTATCATATATAGTTTTTATTTACATAATTATAACCATATTAGTAAGGTGCTGGTGAAAAACAGATTACATCACGATGTGGAGACTGTAAGCCGTGTGTACGCACATGTGGTGATTTCATTTTTTGTAGTATGGATAGAAAGTTGAATATTGTTGTTAAATAATCATAGTGACATCTTATTATATCAGTTATACTATATTTATTACTTTATAATGAAAAAAATCATGAATAAGTAGTAGAAGAAGATTTTTTTGAAAGAATCGGTAGAGGAGATTACATCTTGTTCGACATGCTTCTTCTAAATCTCCTATTAGCACACTAGAGTTAGTTTTTTAAGAAGACCATAAAATCTATAATGTGGATAGGTAATTTTATAATAGAAAAGGTAAGGGTATGGATGATATTGAAGGCTCAATGTGAAGTTAATAGGTGATGGAGGAGGTTCCCTTTTATAATTGAGGTGAGGGGCACTTTTGTGATCTCCAAAAATATTAATTTATAATAAATCGAACCCCATAAAAAAACCTCCAAAATGTCCCAATTTAGAATATGAGAGGATATAGGGTTGAAATCTCATTAACCAATAAACTTTTGACAAGTTTTCTGTCAATTGTAACCTTAATAGTTTAAGTAACATTTAGTTATTCTATTTAATCTTTAACTAGGGTAACAAAATATTTTAATATTAAAAGGGTAAAATATTTACTTATTTGATGTCAATTAGACCATAAATAAATATATAAGAACATTTTAGACCATATAAAAATTATTATATATTTTTCAAAATGTTTTATAATTTTTTAATAATTTAATGAAACATTATTTTACTAAGAAAACAATATTTTCAATTTTGACACTATTAAATTCATTGATTTTTAAAAATAATAAAATAACAAGATAACGTCGAAAAAATTATTTTACTAAATTAATAATTGGATAAGATAATCTTAAAAATTCATTGGACATATTAATTATCCCAAATTATTATTTTTTAATATTGTTAATAACCTTTTTTTGTTATCTCCATTAATAATATAATCACTACATCAATTTTGTGTAATTATTTAATATAGTTATTTGTTGAATAATAATTAAAAATAAAATACTATGATGAATAAAAATCTACTATATTTAATAATAATACATGTAGTATAATTTATATTCTAGAAAACACTACATTAAAAATGTTATAATTTCGAAAATATTAATGTTCCAACTTTAACATCATTTTAAATAAAATAATGGAAGTGTCATAATAACTTCTATAGGGATGTAAAGTTTCAATAACTAGAACCATGGTTGTTTATGTTCTATATATACTCTATAAATAAGATTTTTCATGTTTTTGGGTCTGTTAATGGTTATTATTATTTTAATTATATTATTTTATTGTTTCTCATTAATTAATTAATTTTTACATCATCAATATATAAGTCTTTAAGGTAATTATTTATTTCCTAAAAAAATACAAATAAATTACCATGATAAATAAAAAATATTTATATTTAAAATTAGTATTTATAATTGAATTTATCTTATGTATAATCTTATATAAAAATTATTTAGTTATTAAAATTTGAGTGAGACATATTTAGATTTTTTTTAAATAAAATAAAATAAATTTCCTAATATCATCCTAGTGGTTTCCAAAGGATACCATTTATACCAAAGGATTATTTACATAAAAAAACTCATCAAAGATATTAATACAAGTGTTAGGGTAATTTTATAATTGTATTCTAACCCTTTATTACCCAGTTTACCCATTTTCCATATTTATAAAAAATTACCGAAGTTACTATTCCTTGTGCCAAAAAATAAAAAAAAGATATTTAAATAATTTGGACCTAAAAATTCCAAATAAAGAATAAATTTTTTAAAATTCAAAAAAATTGAGTAGTAGTAATTAATTTAAAATTGATATGATTGTTAGAAAGAGAGAATGAGTTTTAAAAGCTAAAAAATTGCAAAAGATTGAAATGTTTTTATATTTGAATTTAATGTAAAATTAATGCTAATGACATAAATTATACTGAATGATAAAAATATATTCTATTTATTCTTTTAAACCATTAAATATTATAATTTAACCCTATAAATTATTTCAATGAAAAAAGTTGTTTTCAATTAAAATTTTGTGTATTTTTAGTATTCTTCAAAACATGAATGTTATCAGAAAAATATAAAAAATTAATCCAAAGTAAATTTTTATATCCCACTTCCAAATAACTTGTTTATTTATTCATATAAAAATTACTAATTTGTCAATATCTTAATTGAAAATGAATTCTTCATTAAAAGGTGAGAAATTCCCTTCTAAAAAATATCGATTTTTATACATCAAATAAGATTTATTTATACCTTATGAAAAAAATATCCGTTGGATGAATGTAATTTTTTTAATTAATTATATAACATATATATTTCATTAATTTTGTTTACTAATAGAAATTATCTTAATTTATTAATACAAAAATACCAACAACTAATTGATTTATATTTTTCATAAATAATTTGTACCGGATTACTTCACCATACATTTTCACATGTTATTTATATTAATTCCTTATAACCTAATGGCTAGGTTAAAATAGCCATTTTATACTAAGGACATCTCGCTATTTGCTTAAACTCATGATTGCATGCAATACAATCTATTGAAAATTTAAAATTATTTAGAGAAAATATTTCATAATATGTGTTACAATATTATATGAGGATGGTAAAAAAAACTCTAAAAACAGAATAATTTCTTGAGATAGAATGATTTTTAAATCCTTATAACTTTTTTTTAATCTTAATTAATATGATTTACCCTTTGCTGTAGTGAAAAATATTTACAATGTTTGTTATTCATAATTATCAAAAATTAAATTAAAATTTCTAATAAATTTAGAAATATTGATTTGAAATTTGAAATAAAATTTTCAAAAGTCAATTTTTATAAGTGGAAAAAATTTATTTTTATATAAGTGTGCAAAATTAAATGAAAATAGTTTTTAGAAAATTGCGTTTTATGCATAAAAATGAACTTACACTAAAATAAAATATAATGTAGATTCATATGGAATTATTTTATTTATATTTAATAACATATATATTATTATAATTTAAAATAAAATATTAAATAGGGATGAAATTTTAAATTACTTGATTTAATGAAAAGAAATGATAGTTTTTTAGAAAATTGGTATTTTTCACTCTTCACTTAAAAATCAGTATTTTCAGAAAAATTAAAAAATCATAAGAGTA
Organism: Viscum album; assembly: GCA_963277665.1. Lineage (NCBI taxonomy): Eukaryota > Viridiplantae > Streptophyta > Magnoliopsida > Santalales > Viscaceae > Viscum > Viscum album. Next base: position 395,286,500 of record OY728158.1, read on the forward strand.
GTATGATTTTTTTATTTAAAAAATGATGTCCATTTTATCAAATAAAGTTTCTATAAATTATAAAATTAATTATAATATCTCACACAAAATGAAATAATATTTTTGAAGAAAATGTATTTTTGAAGCGTAAAATAGATTAATTATAATTTCATTCAAAATAACAATAATTAAATTATTATTAATTAATTTTATTGAATATATAATCCAATAATTTATTTAGGATTATTTATAAATAGTTATTAATGTAATATATCAGGATAGAAATCTATTTTTCATGTAAAAATAGTTTTAGAAAAAATATATAAATTACCTTCAAAATATTTTATCTTAATTTCTAATTAATTGATAATAAACATAATATTGAATATTAATTTTTTAGTTTTAAAATTTATACCTATATTTTATAATTTGGTTATTCCTATTCATACCTACTAAAACATTTACTTGGTTATAATGGACATATTTAAATAATAATATTTCTCATTATATAACTCTTTCTTTAATCTTGGTGTTGTGTATATCACACACCATTAAACATAGTATTATTTAAATAATATACATTCTAAAATCATGAGGTGTAACATTATAGACCCTTAAATAAATTTCAGCCTTTAAATTTATCTCATATCCATTGATGAAAGGGTTTATAACATTTTTAGAATCATTTAAAATGACTAGAACAAAATATATGATCACAAAAGGACAAAACTTTTTAATATTTTAAAATAATTTTTTAAAAAACCCGCATCATAAAAATGGATAATAAAAAATATTTTTGAAAATATGATAATGTAAATATGAAGGTCACCTAAAATAATAAATAATTTTGTTTCTATATAAATATAACACCATTGGGATGTGAAAATACAGTTATAGAGGAAAACATCTATGGAATGATAAAGAGTGATAAAGAACGTGATCATGAGAAAGTTAATGATTGAAAAACCATATATCAGTATGGGATAAATAATACTATCAATTAAGTTATAAATTAATGTAAAATGATAACATTTTTACTTCAAGATCCTTTTCATAGAGTTGAGGGATGATTTTATAATCAAGATAGAGAACATGAGAATATATACTTACTTGATTTATTACTATTTAATAAGAATAATTGCTTCCTTTAGTTGTTGTTTGAGATTTTTTTCCACTTCTATCTCATGTATTACTCCAAGAAACAAATATTAGAGATGAATTTTTTACTCTTGAATCCATAAAATTAAGTTTCAAGGGATCATAAGATCTATAAATGGATGATAAGTTATTTATCCTATTTATATCCATTAGAAAAAATGGTTAACATAAGATAAATTTTTATACAATGTGAATATAGGTTCTTTTAAAAAAAATTTACATTCTAAATCATTGATAATAACACCCAATGTTGAAATTTAAAAATTCCAGAAATAACTAACCTTAAAACTCTTCAAAATATGCCTAGCTAAGTTCAAAACCCAAAAAATCAGAAATATTTGATTACATACTCTTATAAGATAAACTTAACATTTATCTCAAAATAATATCAATATCTCAAATATTTACATTACAGAAATGTATGTTCCCTAATCATATAATATCTAAAATATATAAATATTTTCCATAAATATACTGAATCACTATAAAGCTATAATAAAATCATATATGCTTCCAATGAATAATTCAACCTTAATTCCTCAAATAAACTCCCATATTTGACAAAACAATTTCATTTATGTTAATCATATATTGTTCCCAGTATAGGGAAATTATTCAAAAATAACATTAATCACTTAGTCACCAAATCAATTTTCAATCACATGCCTATCAGTACAACAAATCACATGTTATGAAAATATAATGACCTTTTTACCCTAATTAACCATAATTAACTCAACAATAATGATTATCTGAACCATAATAGTGATCAATAACTTTCAACTTATGTCCAAAAAAATATAAAATCACTATTTATATACTAACCTTTTTACTAAAATGTGAGTTAAACATAAGGGTTATGTATACCTCAAACATTTATTAAAACTCAATAAATGTATCCCAATGTACTCTTATAACATAAAAACTAAAAAATGGTATGTATTTATTTAAAATTATGGTAAATATTAAACTTATTAACCCATGATGGTATCTAAAACTCTTAAAACATCCTAATATAAATCATCATAACCTTTAAATCTATCTAAACCTTTTCTTTGATACCAACTATTATTCCATGTACCTTAATCAACCAATGCTTACAAGTATTAAAAAAATGGTTTCAATTTATTACATTAACAACATATTTTATTCTTAGATTTCTTATATAATTGTTAAAATCATTACATTACATAGGGAAAACTGACATAGAGTAACCATTTTTTCCCATAAAAAAAATGAATTATTAAGTTCATAATCTTTTTTCATTCATTAAACACTTTCATCATTCAAAGAAAATTTCTTTTATCCAGAGTTAGAATTTATAAAAGTTACTTATCATATTTAGGCCCTTTGAAAAACATTTTGAAATTTGTGATAAAAAAAATTAGTAACTGGTATAAGAATAAATGAATCCAATTAGTTTTGTGACACATATGAAAACCAATTAAAATGTTCAGCTTTTTTACAATAAAACATTGAGCACATAAATAAAACCTATCTACCTAAGAAATTCATCTTTATATCATATAAAACCTTTTAAATATATTATCAAGAATAATAAAACAACGAATAAATCATGAGGAACATGATATATCATTGTATTTCAAAAAACAAACCATTAAAAGTTGACAAACATTCCTTACCTCATTAAGTCAAAATATTTCCTTAAAAACCTTTTTTTTCAGTAATAATATTGTTATATTGGAGAATCTAACTCATTACCCATTTTCACTCATGTTTAGCCCGATTTAGAATAATTGAATCCTAGTTAATTATATAGGAGTGATCAACCTAGTCAACTCCCTTATTGTTTACCTTCATTGTTATCCATTACCCAACACATTAGATAACTATATCAGGATAACCCATCATCATGATCTATATCAATCTCACTTTTTATCATATATAGTTCCCAAGTACCATGTAGTGAATAATGTATTTTAATATTTCACTTTTTGAACATAAAACCTTTGAAAAAATAATTTAAAACCATAAACAAAATATTTTCATTTTCATATAATAATAAGAAGAAATATAATTTTTCTTTGGAAACTTTTAAAAATGAATATTTATAAAAAAAACATAAAATTGAATTTAGTTTGGAAAAAATAAAAACTTTTATAGGAAAATTAATAATTAATATAGGAAACGATTTTAGGAAAACCTCTTTACACAATATACATTAAAAACATTCTTTTTTCACTTCAGTAAAAAGTGTCAAAAGATACCTATATAGAAAATATGACAAACATTCACTTTTAATTTTTTTTAATAATGTAAAATGTATTTGAAAATTAAATTTAACTATCCTTTATGTATAAATAATGAAATTAATGAAACATGGATATGGATTAGAGAGAGTTTAAAATATTTAAATTAACATTTTAAACGAAAATAGTTTACCTTGAGTCCCGAATAATTTCATTCATATATATAACATCATGAGTAAAATAATTATTATAGTTTTTTACTTTATTAATATTATTTCTCATTTTCATTCCATTATCATTATCCCTTTTATTTCATTTATGAACTTATTTTATTTGGTTATTTAATTTGTTAAGTTTTCATCAAAAGTTGTAAGGATTTTTAGTTTATAATCCCAAAACCGCTTGGGTCTGTTTCTAATGATTCAATGTGTTATGCTTCTATTAACTCTAGAATATTAAATATATTATAATTATCATATTTAAATGTTAAATACTCTATCTAAAACCAACCATGTGAGGTGGTCATGAAAAATGATCCACATCATTTTGTGGAGACGGTAGTCCGTACATACAAATGATTGAAAATTTTATTAATATACTGAGTGGGAAATAAATAAATTAGAAAAAAATTACCTTTTCAAAATCATAAATATGTTATAAATTTCACATTTATTCATTAGTTCTAGATTTATGGCGATCCTTATAAGTTGGATATTAAAAATGAATTATATATATTTGTGGAGGTGGTATTCTACATATATGCATGATCAAAATTATTTAATTAAAACAAATATAAAGTGTATTAAGGTGTAAAACCCCTATATTTTTATTAAATATTTCTCTTAAAATAATTTTATTTATTCTATTGTTTGTGTTACATGCAACACCGAGTTTAAACGAATTGCGATATTCTATTAAAATATTAATATTTAAAATGACAGTTATCTCATAACCATTGGATTGGTAGGTATGGATATGATTAACTATATTTTGAAAATTTTATGGTTATATATGTATAAAAATAATTCATTTCGTATAAATTGATTATAAATGAAAAGAAAAATCATTTGGAATAAAAATAATTATTTTAATGATTTTTTTATGCTCCTAATGTATTATATCTCAATAAAACAAATTAATCCTTATTGTTCAATTATTATAATGAAATATTTGTATTATTTACTTTATCATGTTTTTAAATAAAAAATATAATATATAGGCATAAGATACGAATAAATCCATTTTGTGGTCAAAAATGTATTTTTTTCAATTTTTTTTATATAATTTTTTCACACTTAATTTAAAATTAATATCAATAATTTATATATATTTAATTATATAAAATGAATCACTTTTTATAATAATGAGTTTCAAATTTTGTAAATATGACCGTTTTTTTGTCAATATTAATAGTAACCGTGTTAAAATTTATCACCTCAATAAAGAGTAAATCAGGTTGATCTAGATTAAAAATACATGATAATGCCATAATTATTCATAAAAATTATTATTTGATGATATTAATTTGACCCTTAGCACGTTAGATTCTAAACTGAGTTGTTTAATGGACACATTTTGATGAAAATGATTTATATATTATTTAAATCAAAGAAAGTTACAAAATTTCACTCTTTTTATTTTTAACATCTATTATGTGTCCATAAAGGGAAAAAATCAAGTTATGAATGAATATAAGTGTTTATATTTTGATTAATAATATCATTTTCATGATATAAATCTATTTTTAATTTTTAGTAATTATTTAATGACCTTAATTTCTTATGCAACACCAATGCAGTATTTCTACATTTAATAAAAGTATATAATAAATGATTTTAAAAATATTAAAAGTGATATAATTTTATTGAGTTAATATGGCCTGAAAATTTTATAGATCAATATAACATATTATTGTGGTTTTAAAAGTGATATAATTTGATTGAGTTAATATGGCCTGAAAATTCTATTAATCAATATATCATATTATTTTGGTTTTAATCATTATATTCCAATTACACATTTGTTATGATATATTTTAAATTAAATTAATTTAATAGTTCCAAAATTCTGAATAATTCTATTTAATAAAAAAAAATTATTAAATTTTTTAAAAATCATAAAAATTACAAAATATTTTTTTTGAATATTATATGGTCTAAAATTTAATAAATTTTCTATTTATGGTCCAATTATCACCTTATATTTACAAATTACACCCTTTTAATACTGAAAAGTTGTTATCATAGTTAAAATTAAAATATATTAACTAAGGGTTAATCAAAATAATAAAGTTTAAAATTACACCAATTTTTTTTAAATTATATTTTTTGATGATATTAAAACCTTATATTACCATATCATTGAATTCATGGCCATTTTGGGGCATTTTTATTGATAATTAATTTATTTAAATTTAATATTTTTTGAAATTCCAAAATTGCCACTCAACTCAATTATAAATGGGCACCTCCTTCCTCAATTCTTTTAACCAATTTTATCCTTATAGATAAACTATAAAAATTTACAATATAAAACCCTATAGACACATCTTATAGGGTTTTTTATTCCCAAATTACCAACCCTATAGCCCTTGGGAGGAGATCTAAAGGAGTTGTTCCCAAGAAAAGGTAATTACTCATACTGATCACTTTATTTTATACTCTTATTTACCTCATTTAAATATATATTATTTATTATAAAATTATAAATTAAGTATTCTAAATATTCTTAATTTTTATTATGATTATGAAAAAACATTATAAAGCATTTTCCCCATCAAATAAGAAGTGAAAGTTTCACTCATGTGTATATACGACTTACCATCTTCGTATAGAGATACAATTAATTTTTCATTACTATATTTTAAGTATGGGTATTATAATGGGTTTAATATTTATATATGATATTTTTTACATAATTATACATATTTAATTATAATATTACATCTACCTACTTACCATCCAATCCTTGGGGAAACGCTAACCTCGTTCGTGCATACATATGGACTACCACCTCAACGAAGTTATGTGATTCGTTTCTCATTTATATTTTACTTAGATGATAATGTGGATAAATTTTATGCACATATAAGATATATATGATATAATAGTTATATTTTAAAGTATAATTAATATTTACCTTATTTTATTCCATTCTTTGGAAAATGAAAACAACGTTCATGCACACGTACGATCTACTGTCTTAATGAACCATGTAATTCATTTTTATATCTAATACTTCTAATGATGACTCTAGATATGTGTATAATGAATATATATTATATTTATATCACCATAAATATTATTTTTTTATGGAACCTAGATAAATGTACTTGTAATAGAACTATTAAACTGATATCAAAGGAAACAATTATCACCCAAAAATAATAATTTTAATAAGGAAATATTTAAAATATGTGGTGTTTAAATGTTATTAAGGTATCATATATGATAATAAAACTTTGAAAAATAATATTTTATAGAATTATTATAAATCTAAATTTATTATATAGGAGGTTAGAGTGATTTTGAATTAATTTGAACTTGAGAAAAAGGTTTATCATCTCACTTTTACATTTATGAGACATCATCCATATTCAACACTTATTTAATTTGTGTGGTTTAAACAATTAAAAATGTTATATTATATCATGAATATATTTATCTTCATGGTATTTAATTTTTCATGATGTTATTTATTTTATATGGGTTATGATTCAAAACATGCCCAAGTGGTAAGGGTTTTATTTCACAGTCTCATCAATATTAGAGATTGTTTATGTGTATGTATACATTGGGGAATATTTATCTTCCATATACATGTTTCTCAATTTTTTTGTAAATTATTTTTCAATAATTATCCTATTATTTTTTAAAGTCATTTTTACCCATGTTTTTATTTTAAAAAAATGGTTTTAAAGGAATATTCTTTTAATTTTTCCAAATAAGGATATTTATTAATTTTATGAAAAAAAATACAGGAGGAATTTTTTTAACTTATATGGTATGAATTTATTTTCCCACCATTATAACTAATCTTTTCATTAAATCTTACTTTATAATTTTACAAGTTTATTTTCAGTGATTTTTTTTCATTTATAAGTGTGCACAGCTTTATAAAATAATAATTTAAAAATGATAAGGTTATTTCTTTCAGAATTTTTCTAAGTGATATTTAAAATAATTTTTTTTATCTAAGATGAAATCCTTTGATGTTAATTATGTTTTACTGGGATTATGATCTGATGATTCCATTCTTATTCTTTCTCTATATGGTTTTTGTTTATGGTGAAAAGATGTTTATGAAACACATTTATTTTCTAAGGGGAAGTGAACCGAGTTCAATAAGGGACATTTTCCTCTATGATAATATTAAGTGTAAACCTAGAATACTATGTTAGTTTTGGGAGTGATCTCATTCCACTATAAAAGTCTTGGAAAAGAGCCTTGACTAGTAAGGAAATGATTTTTTATTCTTATATGTATTCCATAATTCCATGTCTTATGAAAATGTTATGATCTCATGGGACATGATCATTAATTCCTTTATGATTCATGTATTATGATATTATAAGATTTATTTTATGACCTATGATGATGATCTATGATATTTAGGATATAATTTTCAATTTATAAGTTCATATTCTTATAACCTTATTCCCTTATTCTCAGGTTATGATTATTTAATAATTGATATATCCCTTGTTTACACTTACTGATTATCCACACTCACCATTTTTATGGTTCCTTTACCTAGGTTTTGAAGGAATGTATTAAGTATGATATATCTAATAAGGATGATATGTATAACGAAATAAGTGGGAGATGATTTAGATATTTTATGAACCAGTTTTTTATGTTTCTAAGTTTCCAAAGGAACTATGCCTATAAGATTATGGCATAGACTTTTATGTTATGTAATGAATATTAATCCATTTAGATGTAATATATTTGTATAAAATGTCTTGGTTTCTATAGTTGGTATCATAAAAAGGTTTAGTTAAACTTTAGAATTTAGGATTAGAAAAATTTAGTAAGAACCCAAGGGATAAGTCTAAGTATATGATAAAATAGCAAATTTTTGGTAATTATCATGATTAACCTAGTTTAAACATAAGGTTTCATAGAATAAGGTGCCAAGATTTATACATCCTATAAATTAATTTTCACGATTATGTGGCTTTTTACTAGAATTATTATTTCTCACACTATGATTTTTGTGTTTAGTCAATCACTAGAACCTAAAGGAATCATCTTAACGATGAATATAATAGACAATGAAATTATTTCCATTATGAACAACTAAATTTTATGGGAGTTGGAAGGGAAATTTTTTTATGATCACAAAACTTTATCAATATATTAATTACATTAATATTCAAAATGTTCAAAGGAGGAAAAAACATTCGGTTGAGTCCTTCATGTGCAATGACCACCTTATTTTAGTGGGTATGATAATCCAACTGTTTTTGAAAAATGGATTGGTACTATTGAAAAGATATTTCTATTATTTATTGTTCAAAACATAGAAAATCTATTTTTTCTATTTATAAATTTGAATAAAAAATAGATTAGTGGTGGACTCTTATCAAGGAAATGAAATAATAAGAAAAAAATGCATCTACACAGTGGGAAGAATTTAAAATATTATGTTCCAAAAAAAATTATCATATTATTTTTATGAAAATAGGGAAATAATTTCTTGAGTTAAATCAGTAGGATAATGAGTTTGTTCATACTTGTTAAAAAAATTTCAGAAGACTTGTTAGGTATTCTTATGGTATTATCATTCAACCTAAAATTAAGGATGATCAATTATTTAGTGAATAATAACTATGTAATTGAATGGGGTTATCCATAAGGGACATGAATAGTTATGAAGAAATTGTTTTTTGTGATCTCATGGGGGAGACAAAGACTAGAGTTACCCATCAATATCATGTTTTTGATAATAAAAGAAAATGGAATTAAAAAGAAATTCTAAAAAATGTTGTGAAAAGAAAATGATATTTCCTTTATACTGAAAGTGCGGAAGGAAACATGTAAGAAATTTTATTAAGGTAACTGGTAAATCTTTCAAGTATATAAAGAACGATCATCGGGGAAATGAATACTAAATTGATGGGAAGAAGTTATCAAAAGATTTGAATAGATAGAAAGATCCACAAAATGAACTACCCAAACTCCAGTGTTTTAATTGTAAGGAGTTTGAGAATTATGATAACTAGTTCCCAAATCTAAAGGTTATTGATGATGATCACTTTAAACAACCTATTAATCCCTGAGGAAAAGGGAAATCTCATGAAATAAATATCTTGATTAGGGGTATGATAAAAATATGGTGAAAGGTACACTTATCATCCACTCTATAACTTATAATGTTTTATTTTATTATATGTATTCCAACTATTTTATATATAAATAATTTTCCAAGAGTATCATAGAACCATCTAAAAAATTAGATGTTGAGTTAGCAGTAAAATCCTCTAATGGTATGATGATCACATCCCAAGTATATGATTCTTATCTTGTTGAAGTTTGTGGGAATGTGTTTCCTGAAAATATTTTCATTCTATCTCTAGTTTAGGATTCCAATTCAAAATGGGTAATTATATCACATGGTTATGGATAATCTAAAAAAACGATATTCTTATTGTGTAAGAGTTTATTGATGACTTTCTGAAAGATTTTCCTGGTCTTACACTAAATCTTGAAGTTTATTTTTCAATAGGACTCATACCTGGTGCTATACCTATTTCCAAGAATCCATATAGAATAGACCTGATTGAGTTGCAAGAATTGAAGAAGTAACTACAAGAGAATCATGAAAGAGGATTCATTTTCCCAAATTCCCCACCTTAGGATGCACCTATTGTATTTTTTAGAAGAAATATAGTTTAATTTGAATATACATTGATTATCGATAACTTAACAACATCAAATTCAAGACTATGCATCCCCTACCCCATGTTGAGGAATTGTTTGATCAACTGTGTACAGTTGAATAATTTTCAATGATTGATCTTCCTTTTGGATATCATCTATTGAGGGTCAATAAGGAGGACATATCCAAGAAAATATTCTATACATTTTATGAACACGATGAATTTATAGTAATACCTTTTGGTCTTACTAATTCCCTCACTATATTCATGGATTAAATTAATAGAGTATTTAGATATTAGCTTGATAAGTTTTATGGTAATCTTTATAGATGATATTACTATTTATTCAAAGAGAAATTAAGAACATGAATATCACTTTATAATTGTTCTAAATATCCCAAGGAAGGATAATATCTATATAAAATTTACCAAGTGTTAATTTTGGATTCATAACATTTCATTATTAGGTCATATAATATCAAGTGAGGGTATATTAATAGACCCTTTAAAGCCACAAGTTATTGAGCATTGTCTTAGGATGACCACTACATCTAAGATACATAGTATTCTTGGTTTTCATGAATATTATTAGTTCTTTATGGATAAATTTTCATGGATATCGAATCCACTCAACAAGTTAACTTTCAAGGGATCCAAATTCATTTAGATGGATGAATGTGAGGAATATTTTAAGTAAATGAAGAGAAGGATAGTGAGTTCACATATTCATACACCAACCTATAGTGGGGAAGGGTTTATAATCTATAGTGATGAATAAAATAATGGATTGAGATCTATATTCATGTAGAAAGATATAGTTAAAGTTTATGCCTTGCAACAATTGAAAGTCCATAAGAAAAATTACCCCAATAATAATTTTGAGTTACCTATGGTATTTTTTACATTAAAGATATGAATAAATTATCTCTATGGAGAAAATTGTGACATAAATAATGATCACAATATTTTAATGTATTTTTCTCTTAAAAAGAGCTAAATATGCACTGAAGATAATGGTTAGAGCTGATTAAAGATTATGACTACTTATTACATTACCACTTTGGGAAAGTGAAGAAGGTCGTAGTTTCTCTAATTCAAAAGGATCATTATAGGTTATTTGTGATGGGGCTCACAAAAGATCTAATATTTCTGTAATTCAAAAATGAAGGGGAGAAATATCATCTAAATTAAATTAATTTTCAACCATCTATGCAAGTGAATATTAAAGAGTCACATAATGATGATATATATATATGCAATGGAAGGTGAGAAATGTTTCGGAGTTCAGCCAAGATTTTGAGGGAATAATAAGGTTCTGGAACAATTTATGTTTCCCTTAAGTATAATATTTTAGTATGGATATGATGGATGAATCTCATAGTTTTTCATTATCTATTAATCTTGTAAGTACGAATATTTATAGAGATTTAAAAGATATTTTTTGGTGGGATGAAATGAAGAGAGATACTACTGAGTATGTTTCTCAGTGCATGGTATGTCGGAAAGTTAAGGCTGATAGAAATAAGTCTAAGGGGATGTTTCAACCATTACCCATATCAAAATGGAAATGGAAAAACATCACTTTGAATTTTATCATCAAACTCTCCAAAATATCTAAAGGGCATAATTATATATGGGTTATAGTCAACCACCTAAAAAATATATCACACTTCATTTCCATTATAGAATATTTATCCCTTGATCAACATACTTGGTTAAAAATTAATGATGTGGATATATTCCATGGTTAACCATTATCAAATATATCAGATCAGGATCCAATGTTTACCTTGCTGTTTTAGAGAAGTCTTCAGAAAGCTCTATATATAGAGTAATGTTTCAAAATTTATTATCATCCTTATATAGATGGTAAGTCTAATAGGACCATTGAAACTATAGAATATATATTGGTAGGATTCTATATGGATTTAAAATGTGGTTGTGATCAACATATTTATTTTGTGGAATTTTTTTACAATAATAACTTTCACAATAACATTTAGATGGATACTTATGAATCCTTCTATTATTGGAAGTGAAGAACCCAAATATGCTGCAATGAAATTGGATAAAGAAATATATATGGACATGATATATCTACGTAAATGGTAGAAAATGTTAGATCCATTCAACAACAAATAATATTAGATCATAGTCAATAAAATATTTATGTTGACAATCATTGTAAAGATATATAGTTTGAATTTGGTGATTAGTTATTCATATGAATATCTCATTGCAAGAGTGTGATGAGAGTTGGAAGGAAGGTAAATTTGATCCTTATGTATATTGGTCTTTTTTAAAAAATTAATTATATAAGGATTGTAGCTTATCGATTTGTGTTTCTACCAAATCTCTCTCAAGATCAATATATGTTCCATGTATCTGTATTGAGAAAGTATATTCCCGATCCATCATAGGTTCTAAACTTAAAGGTCATACCAATAAATAAAGATCTTTATTATTAAGATAAACTGGTATAGATTCTAGAGCATATACAGAAATCACTACAAAATAATACCACTCTAATTGTCAAAGTTGTGTGTCGAAACAACTAATCTGAGGATGCTACGTGGAAACCTGAGGATATGATGAGGTAAAGGTATCCTCATCTATTTTTATGTGAGTTACCAATTTTGAGGTTGGAATTAATTTTAATAGAGATATAATGTAACACCCTGAGATTTTTATTAATATTTCTCTTTCAATAATTTTATTTATTCGATAGCTTGCATTATATGTAACATAGAGCTTAAACGAACCTCAATATACTATTAAAATATTATTTTTTAAAATGATAGTTATTTCCTAAACATTGGATTGGAAGGTATTAATATGGATAAGTAAATTATGGATTTTATTGGTTATATATTTATTGAATTAATCCATTTTTTATTAATTTATTATAAATGAAAATAAATATCCTTTAAAAGAAAATAGAAATATTTTTCTAGAAAATAGTTTTTATACCCGTAATGTATTTTTATTATAATAAATTAAATTATTAATTATTGGTGAATTACTTTAATGAAATTTATTTATTATTTACTTCATCAAATGTTTTATATAATCCCAAAATAGTTTTTAGGAATAGGATAAGAATAAATACAGTTTTATGCTTAAAATGAATTTTTTCCTAAAAAGACGTTTTTTTCACATTTTATGAAATTAAATGAAAATAAATTTAATTCATTTATAAGTGTTTGATTAGATAAAAATAATTACCTATTTTTAATTAGGAGATTCAAATTGAGTAAATATACCCCTTTTATTTTTTGTCAATATGAATATTAACTGTGGTAAAATCTATCACCTTTTTAAAAGGGTTAATTTGGTTAATCTAGATTAAAAATAAGTGATAAGGCCATAATTATTAAAAAAAACACTTAATAGATTAAATTATTTATATCCTTAAAAAATTAGATTAAAAATTGAATTCTTTAATGGAAACTTTTCCATGAAAATGACATATGTTATTTAAATCAAAGAAAGTTACAAAATGTCACCCTCTTTCGTTTTAATGTGTATTTTGGGTCAAAATTAGAAACAAAGTAAGTTATAACTGAATATATATGTTTATTTTTATATTAATAAGATTATATTCTGGATATATATAATTTTTGTTAATTTTTAGTAAATATATAATGACCTTAATTTCTTGTGAAACATCGATGCAGTATTTCTCCTTTTAATAAAAATATATAATAAATAATTTTAAAAATATAAAATTGATATAATTTGATTGATTTTATGTTACCCACTAACTTTATAGATATATATAACATATTAATGAGGTATTGAAAAATTATATTCTCATTCCCCATTTTTTTTGATGTATTTAAAACTAAAGTAAATGAAGTGTCAAAATTGACAAGAATGATATTTTATCAAATTAATGTTTTATTAAATTATATTAAAATCATAAAAATATTTAAATAATTAAAGTTGAATATTAAATGATCTAAAATTTCATAAATTGGCCATTTATGGGCCAATTTTCATATTATAAGTAAAAAATAACACCTCTTTTATATTGAAAAAGGTGTTACTGTAGTTCAAATTAAAATTAGTTAACTAAGGCTTAATAAATATGATATAGTTTAAAATTATAGAAAACCTCATCTAAAATATATTTTTTATAGGTTTAAAACCCTATAATACCTAATCTTCTAATACATGTGTATTTGGAGCCATTTTTCTTGAGAATTAATTTATTATAATTTAATATTTTAAGAAATTCGAAAAGTTCCCCATGCCTCAATTATAAAAGGCTCCTCATACCTCACTTATTTACACAACATTGAGTCTTACATATTTAATAAAAATCAGAAAATATCGCTTATAAACTTTTTTAGACACCCCTAGAGTTTTTATTCTACCCAATAGACCAACCATAGAGCCCTTCAGAGGATATCTAAAGGAGTCGTTCGAAAGAAGACATAATCACCCGGACTAATCAATTTCATTTGCACTCTTATTTACCTCCTCTAAATATATGGTTTTTATCATAAAATAATAAATTAATTATTTTAAATATTATTATTTATTATTATTATTATTAAAACACCATTAAACACCCTCTTTCGTATAAAAAAAATGAGCGGGAGTATCGTTTGTGTGTACGTATGGATCACCGATTCTACATAGCAATACAATTAAATTTTCATCGCCATATTTTAAATATGGTTATTATGAGGGGTTTAATATTTATATATTATATTTATGAAATAATTATAATTGTGTAATTATATTATCACATCTACTTACATACCATCTAATCCTTGGGGAAATGATAATGTTGTGTATGTGTACATGTGGACTACCACCTCCATGAAGTGATATGATTAATTTTTCATTTGTATTTTACTTGGATGGTAAAGAGGATAGATTTTATGAATATATATGATATATATGATATAATTTTGACATTTTTAATATCAATTAATATTTATCTTTATTTTGTTCCATTCATTGAAAAATGAAAATAGTGTCAATGCATACGTACAACCTACCGTCTCCATGAACAATGTAATTCATTTTTCTATCTCTAATTTTTATGGATGGATATAGATATGTATATCATGAATGTATATGATATTTATATCATGAACAATATTATTTATATTACTTAATAAATATTAATTTACAATGACCCGAACTACTGAACTGATATACTCATGATAAAAGAAACAATTAACACCTAGAAATGGCAATTTTAATAATTAATTATTGAAAAAGGGGCTATTTAAATGTTATAAAGGGATCATATATGATACTATAAGTATCCAAATTAATATATTATAGAATTATAATAAATATAAACTTATTATACAGGAGGTTAGAGTACTTTCAAATCACGGTGAACTTGAGGTAAGGGTTTTTCGTCTCACTTTTACTCTCGCGGTACATATGCCATATTGACCAGTTATTTTCTGTGTGTGGTTTAAATACCACCCCATTTATATATTATAATGTTAACATATTTATATTAATGTTATATAATGTTTCGTATAAATATATTTACTTCATAAGGATTGTGATTCAAAATAAACCCAAGTGGTAAGGGTTTTATTTCACAATCTCATCAATATTTTAGATTCATTATGTTTATGTATCCACTAGGGAATATTTCTATTGCATATACATGTTTATTAAAAATTTTATAAAAAATGTTTTTAATATTGTACTTTTATTTTTAAAGTCATTTTTACCCATTTTAAATTTTTCACAAAATGGTTTGAGATGAATATTCTTTTTATTTTTCCAAACAAGGTACTTGGTGTTTTTATGACTAAAATATAAAAGGAGTGTTTTTTAACTTATATTAAAAGAATGGGGCTTCCCACCATCATGAAAAATATTTTATTCTAATATTACTTTCAAATTTTATAAGTTTATTTTCAATTAAATTGTTTTCGTTTATAAGTGTTCATGTTTAAAAAAATTTATTTCAAAATGGAAATGTTATTTTTCTCTAGAATTTTTCCTAGTGATCATTCAAAACATTTTATATCTAAGATTTCATCCTTTGATGTTACTTAATATTTACTAGGGATATTTTCAAAGGATACCATTCCTATTATTTCTATATATGGTGTATTTTTATAATGAAACTATGTTTATGAAACCAGTTTATTTTCCATGGGTTATGCTATGATGAAACGTTTAAGAAACCCATTTATTTTCCATGAGTTATGTTATAATGAAATGTTTAAGAAATCCATTTATTTTAATGAGTTATGATATGATGAATGATTTGTGATCTTCCAACACAAATATTTATGATTTTGATTATGTGATGGGTGGAATATATATCCCCTTCCAATGAATTGGTTAAATATTGGTATGTCAAGAGATAAACAGGACAGGAATGGGGAGTAGACCTAGTTTAGTAAGGGACATTGTCCACTATGATTTTCTTGGGACTAAAACTTTAGTACTATAATAGTTTGGAGAGTGAACCCATGGCACTATGATAGTCTTTTAAAAGATATTTTACTACGGAATAAATTATTTTATATTCTTATGTTTATTCCATAATTCCATATCTTATGACAATGTTATGATCTCATGGATAATTTTCTTTGATTACATTATGAATCATATATTATGAAATACCAAGATTTATTCCATGACTCAAGATGATGATCTATTATATTAATGGTATAATTTTAAAATGTCAAGTTCATGTTCTTGTCCCGTTATTCTTATTTTATGCTTATTTAATCATTGATATATCACCAGTTTACACTTACTGAGCATCTAAGCTCACCCTTTTATACTGTTTCTTTCCCCAAAGTTATAAAGAAAGGTATTAAGCATGATATTTATAATAGGGGTTATAGTTATGAAAAAATAATTGGAAGATGATGTATATATTTTATGAACTAGTTGTGTATGTTTCCATGTTTCTAAAGTCACTAGAACTATATGATTCTGGCATGGATTTTTTTATCATGTGATGAATATTCATCTATTTATATGTAATATATATGTATAAAATTTTTGGTTCACTATAAAATTTATGTAATATATTATCCTTAAATAATCATAATTATTTCATAAATATCATATGTATTCATTTTTATATCATTTTTACCATCTATATGACCCGATGATGAAAAATGAAACACATCAGTTCTTGGAGGTGTTAGTATACACATAAAAATGAGTAATGGTTTAATTTCCCATAAGATTTAGAATAAGAAAAAAGGGTTGTACCATAATAAAACTAACATTTATTATGGAATCCCACCATTTTTATTATATAAATTTACATAGTATTTTACAAACAAAAGATCTTTTAAGGTTTAATGTCTGGGAAAAGATACATATTACATGAAGTAATTGTTATAATAAAAATTAAAGTATTAATCATAGGTTTATCATATGTTCAATTATTGCATGTCATAACCTGGGTACATACATCAAAGGAAAGTGTGAGCTTATGGCCTAATAAGGGAAATTAAGAGAAATAGTTTACATGTGATCATGATAATTATAAATAAAAACTTGAGTAATATCATAAAGTCATGATAAATAGGTGTATAATAATAATAATAAAATGAATAATAACTTTTAAATTTGGTTAAAATGTTTAATTGAGTCATTCATAAGCATATTACCTAGGTTTATCATCATGGTGTCATAATAATTACCAAGGTTATTCAGCAAGGTATCAAAAAACTTTTCATATATAAAGATTAAATTATTTACCCAATGTATTGAAGTGATTTAAGGGTGAAAACTTCGTGTGTCTCAATTAATGTGGTCCACAAATATCTTAATAAAAAATCTCATAAATAACCTGTGGAGAATAAAATAAATGGAATTTATTTAAAAATCATGGGGTTTTAGAAATTTCTTAAAAGGAAGATCCTTTTTTCATTTTAAACCAACATAAAAGAAATTTGGGTTTAATTTATGTTAATCCTAGAATTAAATAAATAATTTTTACATATATGTGAATACCCTTAGATGATAAAGAGGTTTGGGTATTCTCAAAATAAAATAAAATATTTTTTGATAAAAAGAGAGAAATTTCGAGATGAAAATATGACAACATAAAAGGTATGAAACATGGTTTTATAAAGCATTAAAAAGAGATGGGACAAGGTTATAACATTAATAAAAGACTGTAATTATAGTAAAGGGATATAAAAAATGGACCAAATGACATTGTATGGAAATTTAGAAGACAAAACACATAAAAAGGAAATTGAAAGGAAAAGAGAAGTTGAGATTTCCCTTACCATGAAGAGTAAATCCTAAAACTCTAAGATGGGGACCTTGGGGGCTTAAGATAACTTTGGGAGGACTACTTGGGATGTAAATATATTATATCTTAAAGGAGTGTTAATTTTTAATGAATGTAAATGATGAAATGGGTGGCTATTTATAGAAAAAGTGAGGGAGTTTTTTATTAATTTTTAAGGACACCTTAGTAGTGGTATTTACAAAACCAGGAGATTTGCCATGGTATTTTCCCATGGTACTGGCCACTTGAGACACCTATTTTAATATTTTAATTAAAAATAGTCTATAATAATTTTCTATTACATATTATGTCATTATGATGTCATTAAACATACTAAAAACTCAAGACTGTATTTTAACTATTCACCAAAAAAATATTTTATAGAATTCTCATAAATTCACCATAACCTAATATCGACATTTTGAATTCCAAAATAACATTTATTTATCATAATATTTATATTATTGTTATAAATTTAACTATTAACTATAAAAATAATTAATTATTAAAAATAAAAGTGAACAAAAAATACATAGTATATTGCATAGTAAAATTTTCAAAACATGAAAAAAATAAAATTATTTTATAATTTTTAATTAAAAATTATTGTTTTTATAACAATATTTCATTATAATAAAAATTATTAATAAAATTTAGTTTAATATAGAAATTTATATCTCTCACCAAAATACAATTTTTACCTGAAAAATCAATTTATCAAATTCCATTTCGATTTTTAAGAAACATTATTTTTAAAATGGAAATAATGAAATAAAAATTATATTAAAACAAAGGGATTAAATTTTAAGTGACTAATGGATTGAAACACAACCCTTTATAACACCCACATATGACCTAAGGGTAAGGTGTGCAATTGTAATAGACTCTTGAGGAGGCTCAGATAACATCACCCGAGTGGTAATCTCCACTAACTTGAACTTCTATCTTAAATGATTTCATTTAGGCTTAAAATTTTAAAGATCAACTTGGGATTGGTCAAGAGAGAAGCCCAACTATACTATATCCTTCCCATGCTCTGAAATATGGGCTTCAAATCACATGATTCTATTGGATGAGGCCATCGACTCTTCTTTCTGCATTAATTAGCCATTATCATTTCTATTTATAATCAATAATTAATAATAACGTTAAGAGTGTAGACTCCAATGGTCATATTGACCAAAGATTATATTCACCAATGGTCATATAACAGTCGAATCCTGATGGTCACATTAAAATATACTTAATTCATCATTATTGAGATATAGTTTTATTGTGTAAAATAATATAACACACATTTTCTAGAAATAATAGTTATTAAAAAGTTCAGGTCATTAAATTCATCCCTCCTTAATAAATTTCACGCCCAAAATTTCAACTTGTCCTCTCAGTTGAGAAAAGGTAAGGGTACTTTTTCCTCATTGTTTCCTCCAGTTCCTACACCGCTTCTTCCTATTTGTGGTTCCTCTATAACACTTTAATGAGGTGGGTAGTCTTGTTGCCTAGAACCTTGTCTCTATATTCCAAGATCTACACCGGCTACTCCTAATAAGAGAGGTAATTTTCTAGATGTACCCTCATAGGATTCAGTACATGTGGAGGGTTAGGTATGTACTTCTTAAAGAGGAATACATAGAAAACATCATGATATTGTGCTATATTTGGAGGAAGTTGAAAAAGATAGGCCACTACTCTTATAAAATCAAGGATTTCATAGGGCCCAATGTACCTAGGGATGGGAATAAATTTCTTCCCAAACCTCATGAATCTCTTCCAAAGTGAAATTATGTGGAGGAATTTATCACCAAAATCAAACTCAAAGTCAATTTGATGGTTTTCATCTTAACTCCTCTACCGATTCTAAGGAGCCTTTATGTGTTGTTGGATGGAATGAAACTTTTATGTCATCTCTTGCACAAGATCAGGCCCATGAATATTTTTCTCATCATCTTCATAAAACAAGTAGGAATTCTACATCTCTTCCCATATACAGCTTCATAGGGTGCCATTTGAATGCTCTAATGGATGATTTTTTTGAATGAGAACTGAACTAATAGTAGATGTTGATCCCAACCCCCTTTAAATCCCATTAAGAATGTTCTTAGCATTCCCTAGAGTGTATTAATAGTCCTTTCTGATTGGCCATCAGTTTGGGGATGAGAGGCCGTATGGAAATTCAATTCAGTACTCATAGCATGTTTAAGACTTCTCCAGAATTTTGATGTGAAACATGGATCACAATCAGATATGATAGAATGTGGAACTCTGTGAAACATTACCACTTTCTTCATGTGTATCTTGTTAAGTTGGTCAATAGATAAATCTTACTGAATTGAGATAAAGTGGGAATTCTTTATGAGATGGTCTACTATAACCCATATCACATTATTTCCTTTGGCTATTTGTGGGAGATTAGTGATAAAATCCATAGTGATATTGTCCCACTTCCATGTTGGTATGAGTAGTGGTTGTAATACCCATTTAGGAAGTTTTCTCACTTCCTTCACTTATATATAGATCAGGTAGCTTGTTTTGTAGTCACCAATCTCCCTTTTCATGTTATCCCATCAATAATGATCACATAGTTCCCAATACATTTTCATGATTCCAGAATGTATAGAGATACTAGATCGATGAGCTTCATCCATCAACTACATCTTTATTTCTAGAATAGATGGAACACATAGCCTCGTATGAAATTTTAGTACACCATCTTGATCAAAATTAATCTCAAGAAACTTCCCATTCTTCATATCCTCTATCTTTCTCTACAAAAAAGGATATTATCTTTGATATTTCTTAATATTCTATAGTAATGATGGTTGAGAAATAATTTGAGATATGGTTGATGACTCCCCTTCCCTTATGATCCCCATGTATGTTTTTACTTGATCTTTGATCAAAGGATCTCTCTAAATCCTCATCATTTCTAGAAAAACTATGTCTTTTCTACTTAATGCATCAACAACTTTGTTTTCTCTTTTAGGATGATAATGAATTAAAAAATCATAGTTTTTAGCAGATCAAACCATATCTTTTGTCTCATGTTCAATTCATTTTTTGGGAAAATATACATCAAACTTTTATGGACTATGTATATATTACATTTCTCCCCTTAAAGATAGTGCCTCCATATCTTTAGAGGAAAAACAATCACAACCAGCTCTAGAACATGCATTGGATTGTTTTACTCATGAGGCTTCATCTGTCAAGATGCATAAGAAGTCACCTTTTCATTTTTCATGAGGATAAACCCACTCCCTTTTAGTTATCCATCGCTAAAAATAAAAAATCATCCTTCAATAGATGGTAGAGTTAACATGAGTGTAGAAACTAATATCTTCTTCAACTCATGGAAACATTCTTCACACTACTTTTTCCATATGAACTTTAACACTTATCGATTTAACTTGGTCAGTGGATTATAAATTCATGAAAAACTTTTCAAAAACCTCATATAATATCTCGATAATCTAAGTAAACTAATAATCTCAGTTACTATTGTAGGATAAGTCCACTCTTTCACAAAATTTGTCTTTGTAGGGTCAACTGAGATTCCTTCATTGGTTATAATGTTCCCCAAGAAAGAAACTTTTTGTAACCAAAATTCACATTTTCTAAACATTACAAATAACCTATACTTCCTTAGAGTTATCAGTATAACCCTTAGATGGTCCTCATAATCCTCACGAATTTTGGAATATATTAGAATATCATTAATAAAAACTACCACAAAGTTATCATGGTAGTCCCTAAACTATTCACTATATCCCTAAAAATAGCAGGATCATTAGTCAATTCTAAGGGCCTAAAAACAAACTCATAATGACCATATCTATAATGAAATGTAGTCTTTGGAATATATTTTTTATTCACCCTCAATTGATGATAACCAGATCGAAGATAAATCTTGGAGAAGAATTGAGACCCAAGAAGCTTGTTAAACAAATTATCAATTCTGGGAAGAGGGTACTTGTTCTTCACTATGATCCTGTTAAGTTCTCTATAATCAATTCATAACTGAATCAATCTATTATTCTTATTCACAAAGATAATAGGTTCTTCCCATGATAAGTAGTTGGTTGGATAAACCCCTTCTCCAAAAGTTCTTGGAGTTTATTCTTTAATTCATCCTACTCCACACTTTCCATTCTATACGAGGTTTTCGAAATCATCTTTTAACCAAGAATGAGATCAATGGAGAAATCTACCTATATTTCTGGGGGAGGCCCAGGTAACTCCTTAGAAAATAAATCAATTTATTCCTGAATGATGGGAATTTTATCTATTCATATACTTTCATTTCCTTCTTCATCTTCAACAATAATTTTGAAAACTAAAGCTACGGGTGGTGCTTCTAGACAAAGATCGGGCTGAGATATATCTCATATGAAAAAAACTATAGGTTTTCCTTTCAAGACTACTAATACATACTTTATTATGTATTTTAGATTATCATTATATATTTAGAGCCAATACTTCCATATTATAATGTAAAATTTTCACATGGGAATGACTACTAGATTTGCGATGAGCTTGTGCTCGCCAAAGTGAATACTTGAGTTTCTATACAGTGTTAATTCATGTATAATACCTTTAGGAGTCTTAAATAATAAATATAATTTGAGTAGTTTAGGGATTGATTCTACATTATTTTTAAACTTGGAGGAAATAAAGAATATGTAGAACCTGAATCAAACAAAGTACTTGATAGCTTCAAGAAAACAATAAATGTACCAACCACAACATAATTTGGAGCTTCTACTTCTGCCATCATGATAAAAAAGAATGAAATTTATCCCTTGAACTATAATAAGGTTGATAGTTATTCCACTTCACTACCCTCATATTTGGACAGTGATATGAAATGTGCCTAAGATGTCCACACTTGAATCATTGGACTCCAGGTAGGGAATGCACCATATTCTCTTTTTTCATTTGTATTGAGAAGTTTAGGCTTCACCTCACTATGACAGTTCGAAGCGATATGGACTTATCATCCAAACTTATAACATTTCCCATTACCAATTAATCAGTTATCTGAATGATTCTACCCATATTTGTTACAAGTGGAAAGTTTCACTTTCTTTACTCCTCTTCCTTGGTCAAAGATCCTCCCCAATATTGGCTCCAAATATCTCTTATTTTCATTTTATTTGTGAGGCCACTATAAATACCCAACCATAAAACATTGCATAGTATTGAATTAAATTAATAATTCATATTGATGATATTTTAAAGTTTAGAGTTTTAGAGATGTAGGCCATAACTATTACACTACATCTCAAAAATTACAAAGTAGACACTTCTAATCAGTATCCAATTTTTTTCATAATATAAAAATTCTTAAAAGAAAACAATAATTCTTTTTTTGATATAAATCTTCTTGAGTTCTTCCTTTCTCTTACCTTACCTTATAAATTGTGAAAAACCTTTCAAAAACATGGGAAGAGCATAAAAATCTCATTAAGGGTTATAAACTAAGGAAAGGAAAAATTAACCAATCAATAAATACAAATCAATGAAACCATAATTTTAAATCATAACATTCCTCATGAAATCATAAGATTTTTGAATGAAACACATAAATCATAAATCATAAAGGTAACTTATGTTATTCATAATATACTTACATTGTAGCTTTCACAGCTATGTAGGGAGTTATGTTTGGAATAACCATCATATTATATTCCCTAATTCTCTTAGGAGAAACATTAATGTTTACCTACAACATGTTACCCAATTCATTGGAGAGCTATATCGGGCTCACCCGCCCTAGGTTTATCACGAAACCCCCCATATACCTAAAAAATACCCAATAACCATAACATATTAATATCACATAAAATGAGAATAAAGTAAAGATAAAATTTCCTCTTTGTAATCACAATATATAATTTAATGATATTGATATAATTAATTCTTTATCAAACCATTCTCAAAACCATTTAAAACATTTAATAAAGATATTTTTGAATCAAAGTGTCCCATACAACTTTGAAGCATTTGAAATAAATTTTAATTTCAAAACATTCATGTTCATATAAATAAATCCTTAAAACCATTTTTAAAACATGGAAATTGGTGAGAAATATTTAGAAGAGTAAATCTTCCAAACACTTACAATGATATATTAGTTAAAGAGTTCCTAACCAAATGAGAGATGCTTGAATACAAATAATTGAGGAATAACATTAAACAAAGATTATAATATCATGAGAATATATAGATTCATGATATAATATGTAAAATGGTAGTATATACACCATATGAAAGTGAATCGGTGTATAACAACAAATAAGCCTCAATGGAATGTAAATTGAGATAAAGTCTCTTACAAAGATCGTATCCTTAGACTAAGGATAAATAAATAAAATAATTATGTGAAAAAAATAATAATACACCCAATATAAGTGGATATTATGTTTAAAACAATAATAGGTCATTCCCACATATTCATAGCATGGCATAATCAATAAGTAGAAGTTCAACTCAAAGAATTGAAATTTGGTTAAGAAGTTCCCTTATAGAGATTCGACAGCTTAACGACTTCACATTAAAATTCAGAATATGAGTTGATGAAATAGAAAAGGGTATCTCATCACATGGACATAAAATGTATAGAAATAAGAACATAGAAGAACATATCCCGGCATAAGAAAATGGAAATTAAAAGACATGACATAAAAGAAGTCTTTGACTAAAAGAGCACGGTGAAAGGTTCCCTTACCGATTTGGTAACTTATGAAACATACACCACTTGAGAGAAGGATCATATAGTGAATTTGTGAATACCCATAAATTAAATTATATTACAAAAATAATACAATCATGAGAAGTACATACGCCACATAAAAGGTAATAGTGGCAAATATAGCATGAATCTCACGGGAATAAAAAGTGAGATGAAAACCTCTTATCACGTTTTATTCAATCGAGTCATATGAAAAAAAGTTAATAACCACCAAAATAATCACAAAATAAAATTAATATAAATAGAATCATGATAATATATATCAAATGGATGTACACAATACACATTATGCAATAAATAAGTGGTGAACAATGGAAATACCACATAATTAAAAGTGAGATAAGAAACCCCTTACCTCATGTCCGACTTGACTCGTATGTTTTGTGTTCTTACTAAATAATAAACTGAAGTTAATTTATAATTACTTAAGAACATTTTAAAGTTTATTATTCCTTTTATATCACTTATTACCTTTCTATAACAATTAGTTAATAATTTTAGTTCATATCAGACATTTTTTCAATGTTTAGAACTTTAGTCCAAAATGAACTTGTTATAATTACAAAATGTCCATGTGGTCAAAATTAAATTATATATAGAATTGTATTCATGATTTAGATATCATATATATCCAGTGTATATATATTTATAATATTCCATATCATTTGGAGTTAATAAATGTAATGAACCGTTCATGGAGACGGTAAGTCGTACGTACGCATGAACACTACTTTCATTTCTATTTTATTTTTAAAAGAATGAAAAATTAATTATAAATAGGTATATTATAATTCCATTATTATATAATATTTTATATATGATACATAATTTAATTAACACCATCATTTATACATTCCATGTATGGTATGAACGAGTCATATCACTTTGAGAGGGAGGTAGTCCGCACTTCCTAAAATGAAATTATCGTACTTATACAACATGAAAAGAATAAATTTATGTTATAAATGAGATTTACAGAAGAATATTGATAAAATAAAATTGAATATATATCATATATAATTACAATTCCATCATAATTTCCACCATGAGAGGCGGTTGGAGAAATTTGAACTATCATTGTTTCGTGAGGCAGTAGTTCATCGTCCATAGAAATAGTATGTTCGTATCCATTAGATGGAGGTGTGTGGAAGTATAGTTAGAATAATTATCATAAAAAAAACCTAGTATATTTATGATACTAGTGTTTTTATGAAAGAAAATAATAAATAGAGTTTAGGGGGTTGGATAAGTAAAATAAAAGAAAAGAACTTAAGAGAAGACATTAACTTTAAATCGGGTATCTCCCATTGGTTTGAACTAGAAGGTTTACTTGAAGTTCCTTATTCCTAAGGTAAGGATTCTAATAAGAAGATAGGGATGTTGAGATCTTATATGGGTAGAGGCCGGATGAGCCAAGGGGCTTGAGTGGTCTGAGTAAGGGGTTAGAGGTGAGGGCTTTTTATAAGGGGGAGGAGGAGCTCTTTAGGATATTTTGAAAATATTATTTTATTATATAACGATTTTTGGTTCATAAAGGTCCAAAACATGTTAAGGTAAAATATAAGACGACTCTCGTTTGAAATAAAATCATCTAATAGGAATTGGATAGGTTTTGGATATTGTTTTAATCTTTATAATCTTATTTATTTAAATCATTCGTTAATGAGAAAAACACTGCATCATTATTGGGTCATAAATAATATTATTTATTTGATTTATAATGGATATAAATAAAATAACAATATATAGGAAATAGTTTTAGATTTATAATGAATATTTATTTTCAAATATATAAATTATATAACCCCACATTAAAATTGTTTTATCAAAATAATACATGTTTATGATGTTTTTATTTTTACTTTAAATAAAAAGTCATTAATGTCATTAACTTACCCAAATGTATTTCAAAGCCAAAATTCTAACCCAAGGATTTTATTGGTTGGCCACGACTAATCCAATAAGGGTAGGATAATTATTAAGACAACTTTATATTATTATAATATTATTTTTTCCTTCAATTACCATATTTACCATTAACCGCGGTAAATAAAAGTCAAAAGTTACTGTTCACCAAAAATTATTTTCATATTATTGAACCACATTTTACTTACCAATAACAACCATGTATGTCAAATTTTTGAAATTAAACTCACACAAGTGATAAAATTTCATTTAAATGAAGAATTTGATTTTTAACTACTACTCAGTGTTTTCACTATTCATCAAAAATTGAAGTTGTTCAGAAAAATACAAAAAATTCAGCCTAATATATATTTCATATTACGAATTAAAAAATGAGGTCTATTTTACCAAATTAAAAACATAGAAGTTTAATTAATTAATTTAAAATTAATTCCCATTGTCAAAAAAAAGAATGTTTTTAAGAAATAATAACTATCAAAATATTGACACTTGTTTATGTCTAATTTCAAAGTAAAATTACTTACAATGACCAAAATTGGATTAAATTCTAAAAATATAATATAATTACACTTTAAAACCTATTAATAAGATAATCTAACTATATAAATACATTAGATTAAAAGGCTGTTTTGTATTAAAATACAATATTTTCACTATTAATTTAAAAAATAATATTATCAAAAAAATACCAAAAATTTATGCAAAGTAAATTTTGATGTCCCTATTCTAAATAAGAATTTTATTTTGTCAAATAGAATATATAAAAGTGACCAAAACTATATTTAATGAGGTTTCACCATCAAAATCAAGTAAATCGATATTTTAATGAGTATTAGAGTATTTATGCTTAAAATAATATTCATTCACATTTTAAGCTTATAACATTTATTAGATAAATGTAAAAACATTTAAAAAACATGTATAATCATATTGTAGTTAGTTCCATTCATTCCCACCAATAAAAAGACTAGGCGTTAAATACCATTAAAAATAATATTATATTATTATTTTTCTATATGACCCAATGTTGTGTGCAACATATGATTTCAAAGATACCCATTTTTTTTGTATAAAGTATGAAATCAAACATGGAATCCCCTTTAAAGTAAAATAAATTTTTAATTAAAAAATATTAATAAATATGAAAATTCCATATTCTTTATTCACCTGGGAGGTGACGTCCTTCCCCCCCTTTTGGGAATTGTGTCCTCACAATTTTAAAATTGGGCTCAGAAAACATCATTAAAAGTCCCACATTGGAAAAAGAGTCAATAAAACTATCACTTTAAAAGAAAGAAATATAAGTACAAAGTTCACTCAATATAACCCATACAAGGCTTCCATGTAGGAAAACACGGATATAGAAGAGCAACTAAGTGTCAAGTTCTGATAGGGAGTGATAGAAACCATGATTAAGAGAAAGTTAACCACCATAAAATCAAAACTTGTGATGGGTTAAACCATCTCTGATTCCATAGTAGGAAAAGTTAATGGAAAAAAATTTTGTTTTATTTTCCATTTCATAATGTTGGAGAATTTATTTATGATTTTGACTAAGGAAATAAGGAAACATACTTAATTTTCAAGTAGAGTTTCATCCTTTAGTATGTTTCTACCAAAAAATCATCTTCTCTCCAAATGATGAGTATTCAAGATGAATTGGTCACACCTGAAGCTCTATAATGAACTTCTAGAGAATCACATAATCTAGAAAATTTGAACCATATATTTTTTTAGTCTTTAGACATTAACCAAAACCAAAATAGTTAGTACAAGATCAGAAAGTACACAAAAAATATAATCTTTTATAAAAATAAATACTACTCTTAATCTCCAAAATTGAACAAACAATACCCAAATCTCAACAAATACCATCAAATACAAAAATTTCCTTAATTTTCATTAAAATAATCTAAACTAAGTCTGAAACCCAAAATTCCGAAGGATTTTATCACATAGTCTTCCATAATAAATCATAACATTTATCTCCAAATAACATCGACTACTCTTAAAGTCTCATTCTGAAGTGTAACTACCCAAATCACATATTCTCTATGATAGGTTAATCATTTCCATAAATAACCCAAATAGCCACAAAACATAAAATTTCAACCATTATTCCACAAATAAAATCCCATAGTATTCTATTTCTCTTAGGTATATAGTGTTTCCCCAAAAGAGAGAACGTCTTCCAAAATAACCTTTATCACTTAGTCCCCAAATCATTTTCCTATACTAAGTATATCTATTTGATAAAACATAAGATCCAAAATAAACTTATTATTGATCAATGAAACTATTTAACTAAAAATAATAAGTCATACTAACCAGGGACTTCACTTAGTCCATTGGTAGGCAATAAATACAAATCGTACTTTGGTTGTGGGTTCGATTCCCATAGCTTTGTCCGACGCGATGGATTGTCACATGGTCTGCATGTTGTCCTTTTTCAAAAACTATATAATTTTATAGCATTCCCAAAAATGAGATAAAATCTTCAAAAATAGCCATAACATGATTGAACCTCAATGGTTGTATTATGACTCTCATTTTACTCCCAACTCATAATGACCATACTATCTTAATTAATGAAGTCTTATATATATTGACAATTTTTAAAAACAATTTACCTCTATAAAATAACATTATTCCCAAATAAAGATCATCATACCTTGATCATGGTGTCCACCTGGTTTCATCGTTATCTGGTTCACCTAGATAGATGGTCCATGTATTGCAACAATGATGTAGAGATCCTTCAAAATCACCTTCTTCCTTCATCCAAATACACCTCGTACAACTTGGGTCATATGGGTGATTATAGAAAAACAGTTTCATAAAATAATCATGTATGACATATAATTTCAAAACATCCAATATAAATTTCTTTCAATAAAATAGTATGACCGAGTTTGAGTTGAAACATTCAATTAATTTTCCTTTATAAAATACCATAAGTATGTTCCAAAAGACTATAATTTAAAAGAAAATATAAATAGGTTTCACAAGGGTATCCATCTTCAGCACCTTTTTCAAAATCATAATATGCTTCAAAATCTTGTGATAAGATAAAATATTTGAAAATACCTTGATAATATTTACATTTCTTGAAAATATGATAATATTGAGAAAATATGATTTCAATAAATACAACCCATGATCTACGATGGTATTAATGTATAGCGGAGGTGTTTGATATCTCAAAAAATTACTTGCAAGTGAGTTTTATGTTAGAAAATGTTTCAGAGTTGTCTGAACAAGACTTTTCAATAATTATTGCAAGCAAGTCATTAAAAATAGATAGGAATTTCGTTTGATATCCTCCTCCTTCCATTTGTAATAGAATTTTCTTGGTCTGAAAAATTTAAAAAATAAGAATTTAACTTAAGGAATAGACATAGAGACTAACAATGTGTTTAATAAAAATCATAATCCCTAAAGTTGTTTAAACTGACATATGATACCAACTATAAGAACCCAACCTTAAAAAATTACATAATCTTGAATTAATCTAATAATTCACATTGAGGATCTTTTAAGGTTTAGATTTTTAGATAATTAGGCCAAAAATATTACATTACATCTAAAAAATTACCAAGTAGACAGTTATACTCAGTATCCAATTTTTTCATAAAAGAAAAATTCTTAAAAGAAACCAATAATTCTTTTCTTGATATAAATCATCTTGAGTTATTGCTTTATCTTAACCTACCTTATACTATGTGAAAAACATTTCAAAAACTTGGTATGAGCATAGAAATCACATTAAGGGTTATAAAATAAAAAAAGGAAATAGTAACCCATCAATAAATACAAATCAATGAAACCATACTTTTCAATCATAACATATCTCATGAAATCATAAGATTTATGAATAACAAACAGAAATTATAAATCATAAAGGTAACTTATGGAATTCATAACATAATTACATTTTAGCTTTCACAGCTACATAGGGAGTTACGTTTTGAATAACAATCACAGTATATCCCCTAAATCTCTTAGGAGAAACATTAATGTTTACCCCAGTCACATTACCAAATGCATTAGAGAGCTATCTCTGGCTCACCCACCCTAAGTTTATCACGGAACCACCTATGTATGTAAATAATTCCCAATAACCATAACATATTCATAAAACATAAAACAAGTATAAATAAAATATATCATTTCCTCGATTCAATCACAATATATAATTTCATGATATTAACATAATCAATGCTTTATCAAACCATTTTCAAAACCATTTAGAAAATTTAATAAAGAGACTTTTGAATCAAAGTGTCTCATACCACTTTGAAGCATTTGAGATAAATTTTAATTTCAAAACATTCATGTCTATATTAATAAATCCTTAATTTTTTTTAAAACATGGACATTAATGAGAAATATTTATAAGAATAAATATTTAAAACATTTAAAATGATATTTTAGTTAAAGAGTTACTAACCAAACGAGAGATGCTTGAATACAAATATTTAAGGAATAACATTAATCAAAGATGACAATATCATTAGAATAAAGATATTAATGATATAATATTTAAAATGGTAGTATATACACCATATAAAAGTGAATTGGTGTATAACAAAAAATAAGTTTCAATGGAATGTAAATTGATACAAAGTCCCTTACAAAGATAGTATCCTTAGATTAAGGATAAATCAATGACATAATTTTGTGTGAAAAATAATATTACACCCAATATAAGTGGATATTAATTTTAAAATAATATGAGGTCATTCACACATATTCATATCACGACATATTCATGAAGTATATGTTTAAACCAAATAATTGAAATTGGGTTAAGATGTTCCCTTACAGAAATTTGACAGCCTACCGACATCAATTTAAAAATCATAAAATGTGTCAATGAAAGAGAAAAGGGACACTCATCACATGGACATAAACTATATAGAAATAAGGATTTAAAAAAACATATCCCTATATAATAAAATATAAATTAAAATACATGACATAAAAGAAGTCTTTGACTAAAAGAGAACGGTGAAAGGTTTCTATTAATTCTTTGGTAACTTACGAAACATACACCACATGAAAGAAGGATCATACAATGAAGATTTAAATAACTATAAATTAAATTATATTACACAAATAATACAATCATAGTCAGTACATACACCAGACAAAATAAAATAGGAAAAAATATAGC
Source organism: Viscum album (assembly GCA_963277665.1). Taxonomy (NCBI): domain Eukaryota; kingdom Viridiplantae; phylum Streptophyta; class Magnoliopsida; order Santalales; family Viscaceae; genus Viscum; species Viscum album. The sequence goes on from OY728158.1 coordinate 395,318,843, forward strand.
ATGAATCTCACATGAATAAAAAGTGAGATGAAAACCCCTTACCACGTTGGCAATCAATCGAGTTGTATGACCAAAAGTTAATAACCAAAAAAATAGTCACAAAATACCATTAATATAAATTTAATAATGATAATATATATCAAATGTAACTACACAATTCCCGACATGCAATAAATAAGTGGTGAACAATGAAAATCTCACAAAATTAAAAGTGAGATAAGAAACCCCTTACCTCGTGTCCGACATGAATCGTATGTTCTGTGTTCTTTCTGAATAATAAAAATAAGTTAATTTATAATTCTTTAAGAAACATTTAATGTTTATTATTCCTTTTATATCACTTATAAACATTCTATAACAATTAGTTTATTATTTGAGTTCATATCAGACATTTTTTCAATGTTCGGAACTTTAGTAAAAAATGAACTTGTTATAATTAAAAATTGTCCATGTGGTCGAAAATCCATTAGATCCAGAATGAAATTACTGATTTAGATATTATATATATAAAATATATTAAGTGTATATTTATTGATAATATTACATATTATTTGGAGTTAAGAAATGAAACGCACCATTCATGGAGACGGTAAGCCGTACGTAAGCATGAACACTACTTTAATTTATATTTTATATTTAAAGGAATGAAAACTTAATAATACATAGTTATATTATAAATAAATTATAATATCATATTTTATATACATTAAATTATTTCATTAACACCATCATTTATACGTTCCATGTATGGTATGAACGAGTCATATCACTTTGAGGGGGCGGTAGTCCGCACTTTGTCAAATGAAATTATTATATTTATACAACATGAAAAGCATAAACATATGTTCTAAATTACAATTATAGAAGCATATTAATAAAATAAAATAAAATAAATATCACATATATTTATAGTGCCTTCATAATGTCCACCATGAGAGGCGGTTGGAGATATTTGAACAATCATCGTTTCATGAGGTAGTAGTTCGCCGTCCACATAAACAATATGTTCGTATCCATTAGATGGAGGTGCATGGAAATTTATTTAGAATAATTATAATAGAAAAACCTATTATATTTTTGATACTATTGTTTTTATAAAATGAAGTAATAAATAGAGTTTAGGGGGTTGGAGAAGTAAAATAAAAGAAAAGAACTTAAGAGAATACATTACCATTAAATCAGGTATCTCGCTTTGGTTTGAACCAAAATGTTTACTTGAAGTTCCTTCTGCATAAGGTAATTCTTAAAGGAATAATGAAGGGATATTTAGTTCTTATTTGGGTAGAGGATGGATGATCCAAGGGTCTTTAGAGGTGTTAGTAATGGGTTAGATGTGAGAGCTTTTTATAAGGGGGAGGAGGGGATCTTTAGGAATGTTTGAAAATATTATTTTTTTATATAATTAATTTCGGTTTATAAAGATCAAAAACTTTTTAAAGTAGAAGATAAGATGACTCTTTTTCGAAATAAAATTATCCAATAATAATTAGAAAAGTTTTGTATATTTTTTTAATCTTTATAATCTTATTTATTCAAATCATTTGTTAATGAGGCAAACAATGCATCATTATTGTGTCATAAATAATTTTATTTATTTGATGTATAAAAATTATATATAAAATAAAATGATGTAGGAATTTTTTTATCTTTATAATGAATATTTACTATCAAATATATAAATTATATAACCCACATTAAAATTGTTTTAGCAAAAGAATACATGTTTATGATGTTTTTATTTTTACTTTAAATAAAAAGTTAGTAATGATATTATCATACCCAAATGGCTTTCAAAAGCCAAAGGTATAACCCAAGAATTTTATTGGTCGGAAATGACTAATCCAATAAGGTTAGGATAAGTGTTAAGATAATTTTATATCATTATAATATTATTTTTACCTTGAATTACCCTATTTACCTTTAACCGGCGTAAATAAAAGTCAAAAGTTACTATTCACCAAAAATTATTTTCATCTTATTAAACCAAATTTTACTTACTTATAAACACCATATATTTATGATTTTCTGAATTGAATTCAAAGAAAGGGTAAAATTTCATTTAAATGAAGAAGTCAGTTTTTTAACTACTACTTAGTGTTTTCATTATTCAAAAAAATTGAAGTTGTCCAGAAAAATACCAAAAATTCAGCCTAATCTATATTTTATATTCCTGATTCAAAAATTATGTATATTTTACTAAATTAAAAACATATAAGTTTCAATAATTAATTTAAAAATAATTCCCGTTTTCAAAACAAAAAGCGTGTTTTTAATAAATAATAACTATCAAAAGATTAACACTTGTTTATGTCCAATTTCAAAGTTAAATTACTTACGATGACCAATATTGGATTAAATGGTAAAAATATAATCTAATTAAAATTTAAAACCAATTAAATATAATCTAAGCATATAAATAAATTATATTAAAATGATGTTTTTAATTAAAATAAAGTATTTTTCACTATTCATTAAAAAAATGAATTTTATCAGAAAAATACCAAAATTTTACCCAATTCAAATTTTTATGTCCTGATTCAAAAATAGATTTTTATTTTGTAAAATATAACATATAAAAGTGACCAAAACTAGATTTAAAGAGTGTTTACCATCAAAATGTGGTAAACTGACCTTTTAATGAATATTAGAATATTTGTGCTAAAAATCAAATTTATTCACATTTTAATCTTCTAAATTTTATTTGATAAATGTAAAAACATTTAACAAACATGTATAATCATATTTTAGTTAGTTATATTCATTCCCTCCAATAAAATATCTAGGCGTTAACTACCATTTAAAATAATATTATATTATTATTTTTCAGTTGGACCCAACGTTGTGTGCAACATATGATTTCAAAGAAACCCATTGTTTCCTATCTAGTATGCCATCAAACATGGAATAAAATTTAAATTTAAATTAATATTTAATTAAAAAATATTAATACATATGAAAATTTTATATTTTTTATTCACATGGGATGTTACGATCACTACATATCACCAAACTCCAGTTCGACCTTCATAGCACTCCTTATGTTTTCCTCAAAGATGTCATAGTATCGGTTGGATAAATTCTTCCTTAGATGAGGACTTATTCCACCAAATAATATATCAAAATTCTCATTAGGATCCATTAAAATGATAGAGGTATATTAGGAATGTCTTGTGATGTTCATCTCACAGCTGCCAACAGATTCATTCTTCTTCTGCTTCAGTTTGAGGAATTCCTTCTCCATTTTCATTCACATTGAATGAGGGAAATAATTATTAAACAATATTACACTAAACTATTTCCACACCATATCTTCAATATCCACTCTTTTCCTTATGTTTTTAATTAGTTCCCACCACTTATTAGCTTATCCATCTAATTAATGGTACACAACTAGAGTGAATTTCTCTTATTCAGAACAATGAAGTACATAGAAGATTTTTTTCTATAGAGCTTATCTGTTGTTTTGTAATCAATGGGTTTGTAGATCCACTGAAATATGGTGATCATTGATTCACAAAGGACTCAACAAAATTTTTATCCTTTCTTGTTTAATCCATTCTCTCATATTGATTCAAGTTATTTCCCATAACTCGGGTCAGTTGATTCATCATTCTCATAAAGGTTTACATTATAGCTTTCATCAGAAGGCCAACAAATCATAGTCCATTACACTGCCCATTTACATGTATAATCCTATTTCTGTCCATTTTTTAAAATAATAAGTCCTTAGTGAGAAATTTGTTTCATTTTATAATATTATAATTCCAAGGGAACTTTTATGTCATAAAACAACATGCTTAAAAATGTTATTCATTAAAAACAATTAAATTTTCTATAAATCCTTCATAATGATTCATGAAAATCTTGTTATTAACCAAACCTATACCCTAAGAGTGTCCAACTAGGAGGGTAGTAAGTACTATTGTCATGAACCAGTTCCTGTTCGAGTCTAGTTCGAAGTGGTGTTTTTTATGTTTTACCCCTAGATACATCTGTGCTAGAGACACATCCACCTGTTCATATTCAGACAATGATTTATTTGTTCAGAATCTAGTTACATAATATTTTATCAAAATTATAGGAAGTTTTATTATATTTAAACTTGCCCCTAAGGTTATTTCTAATGTATTAAAATCCCAATTTCCACAAATAAACCCCCTTTGATAAAAACTATGACATCCTGCCTTTCTATTACATAACATTACATAGAATTTTACAAATATAGGATCTTTTAAGGTTTAGTGTATTGAAAAAAGGTTCATATTACATGAAACATTTATTCTAATAAACATGAATGGATTTAAAATAGGTTCATTGTATGCTCAATTACTTTATCTAATAACCTAGGGACATACATCAATGGAAAGGGTGACCTTAAAGTCTAGTAAGGGAAAATAGGGATAACATTTAACATGTGATCATGATAATTATCAATAAAAACATGAAAAATATCATAAATTCTTGAAAAATAGTCATATAATAATAATAAGAACATTAATAATAACATTGAAATTCAGATACAACATTTAAGTGAGTTATTAATACGCTTATCACTAAGTTTTATCATCGTGGTGCCATAAAAATTACCAAGGGTATTCACCAAGGTATTGCAAAACTTGTCCTCTCTAAAGATTAAATTCTTTATCCAGTGCATTAGAGTGCTATCATGGAACACCATTTATATGTATTAATTTATGGGAGCCACGTATATTTTAATAAAAACATCTCATAAATAACCCATGGAGAATAAATGAAATTAATTTCATTTCAAAATCATGGTATTTTATAAATTTCATAAAAACAAGATCCCTTTGTCATTTTTATACCCAAGGAAAAGAATGTGGGTTTTATGTATGTTAATCCTAGAATGAAATATATAATTTCTAAATCTATGTGAGTACCCCATGAGAATAATGAGTTTTGGGTATTCATAAAATAAAATAAATGATTTTCTTGATAAAAGAGAGAAATTTTGAGATGAAAATCCAGCAACATAACTGGTATGAAACATGGTTTTATAAAACATTAAAAAGAGAGGGAAAAATGGTATACCATTCATGAAAGACTTTTAATAAAGTTAATTTATAGAAAAAATTTATATAATAACATAGTATGGAAATTTGGAAGACATACCACATAAAAAGGAAATTGAAAGGAACAGAGAAGTGGATATTTCCCTTATGTAGAAGAGTAACTACTAAAACACAAAGATATGAACCTTGGGGTCTTGAGGACACCATAGAAGGACTCCCTGGGAGGTAAAAATACCAAATATTTTTATATGATAATTTTTTTATGAAATAAAATGAATAAATTGGTAGGTATTTATAGCAAAAGCGAGGGAGTTTTTTTAATAATTTCTCAGGACACATGAGTAGTGGTATTTGAAAAACCATGGGAATGTCTATGATATTTCCCATGTTATTTCCCACTTGGGACACCTATTATCATATTGTAATGAAAAATATTTGACCAAAACTTTATATTACATATTACATTATTATTATTTCATTAAACATACCAAAAAAATGTAAAACCATATTTTTACCATTCACTAAAAAGCAAATTTTTTATAAAATTCGTAAAAATTCATCGTAACATAATATCAAAATTTTGAATTCACAAATGAAATTTATTTTATCATAAAAATATTCTGAATATTATAAATTTATATTTTAACTATAAAAATACTTAATTATAAAAAATAATAGTGTGCAGAAAATGCATAGTAAAATTTTCGACCCTTAAAAAAATAAAGTTATTTTATCATTTGTAATTAAAAAGGACTATTTTATAACTATATTAAATTATGAAAAACATTACTAATGAAATATTAGAATAATATAGCAATTTATATCTCTCATAAAAGTACAATTTGGACCCAAAAAATAAATTTATTAAATTCTATTACAATTTTTAAGAAAAATTATTTTTAAAATGGAAATGATGAAATAAAAATTTTATTAAAAAGGGGATTAAAATTTAAGTGACTAAGGCCTTGTCACATAACCACTTATAACACCTGTATAAAACCTAAGGGTAAGGTATGTGATGGTGATAAACTCTTAGGGTGGCTTAGATAACATCGTTCAAGGGGTAATCTCTACTAACTTGAACTTCTTTCATATGAGATTTCATTCAAGCATAATATGTTGAATTTCGTCTTGGGATTGGTCAAGAGAGAAGCCCAGTGATGATACCTCCTTCCCAAGAGTTGAAAAATGGTCTTCATACGACATGATTCTACAATATGAGGCCATCGACTCTTCTTTCTGCATTAATTAACCTTTATGATTTCTATTTTTAAACAATAATTAATCATAACCTTAAGAGAATAGTTTCAAATGATCATATTGAACAATATTCATATAACAATCAAAACTCAACGGTCACATTAAAATATACTTACATCATCATTAATGATATATAGTTCTGTTGTGTAAATTAATATAACACACGTTTTCCAGAAGAAATTATTATTAAAAATTTTGGGTAGTTACATTTAAGTATATAAAATATACTTATTTTATTATTTAATCACGGTTAAACAATATCTTAAGTAGGTATAAGAAGTAATAAACCTGAAAATGCTCAGCTATGAGTTATAAATATACTTTGGGAATCTTCATTTGTCCACCTTAATCCTTCTAGGTTTGGTATTTTAGTTATAATGATATCTCTTGGACTTAAGATTGGATGTTGGGGAGTGATACAAAGAGTTATTGGATAAACTAGAGTGCTCAAAATGTGGGAGGAATAGAGGATATGTGGTTCCCTTTTATAAATGAAGGCAATGAAACCTTTTTAAATAATATGAACTTTAAAATATAATAAAACCAATATCCTATCAAGTGGAACCAAATGGAAATTATTTCTTAGGTAGAAAAATATATGGTTAAAATACCTTAAAAAAAGAATATTTAGACATGTTTAAGTTGTATTTTAAACCTTATGTTTTTATATAACCCCCTCATTAACCCCTTTTTACATTAACTATGGTAAACAAATTTCAATATTTAAGGGTTAAAAATTTACTTCTAAGGTGTAAGAGACTAAGGATTGGTATATGGATGAAATTTTAAACCATTTATAATTCCACTTGTCTAATTTAAATATATATATTTTCAAATTTTTAAATAATTTAATAAAATATTTTTTATCATAAAATATCGTTAATGTGGTTTTTAGGACTATTCATTTAATTTGAATTGAAAGACCTCAATACCTCAATGTAATTAGTGTATAAAAACTTTTATCATTAATGTTACTTTATAATCACCTATTAAATAAGTGGAGTGATACAATTCATTTATCACCCCCCATTTTTAATTAAGTGACCCTTTATTAATGCTATCTAAGTTTCTAAAGTGATTGGGTGATGTTTGGGAGAGTTTTGGAATGTTTTGGGGAATCTTATAAAGGTGTATGATTTGATAATGGTTAGTGGAAACCACTCAACTCCTTCAGATAATCGTGAAAAAAAGAAATAGGGGATTTTAGGAAAGTGCATTGTTAAGTGAATACTTTGGAATGATAGTGTGTCCACCCAGGAGAAAACATGAAAAGTTGGACAAAGGGATTTTGCATAGTTGGCGTACAATTTTTTTTACTGTGTGGTCCAACCGTTCAATGTGATTTGTAAGGTATATGCTGCTACATAGTTAGAACACAGTTTTCATAACTGTGTGACTAACCATGCATAGTTTTAAAGTGAGATCCTAAAAAGTTTATCTCACTTAGTTTCACATCTAAACCTCTATTTTTTCACTATTTTCATCCCTAAGTTGGGAGTTCTTCCTCCAAAAGTATTTGGAGTCTATCCCCATTCAATAAAAAGTGATCTAAAGGTAATTCTTGGTGCGCTGAAGCTTGATTCACAAGGAAAGTCTTCATTTTTTTGTATTTTTTCTTAGATATACTTTCCTCCCCCAATTAAAATCCAATATCTAGTCTTAAGAGGATATATCTATGATGTTCGATGAACATAATGATGAAATATGATTTTTTTGATGTTAGGTAACCATATATAAGATGGGTTTTTGGAGATTCAACATGTTTTTATTCATGAATTCATTTTGTTCTTTATTTTTGCCACAATTATAGAGGTATGTGGATTCACTCTCAACTCCACCTATTAGAAGTTAAATTATTAGTTTTAAATAGTTTTAATTACATTAAATTTATTGTGAAATTGATATGAAAATAATGGTATAAACCATATTTACTGATGGTTTTTGGATTTGTGGATTTCTAGAAATTGTTTGTGCAAAGTTCTTTGTTTTCTTGAATCTAAAATATTGATTTTAAAATATTGATTTTCATGATTTATAGAAATTATATTTTGAAAGGTTTTCAAAAATATAATGGTTTTGTTGAAATATATTAGAATGGTTGAATTTAAATGTTTTTGGCATACACGTGTTGATGTGTGTTCATACATTCAACATGACCCTAAATAAGGTGGATGTACTATTAGGGTACAAATGGACGTGACCCTGGAAAATGGGCATGTGTCATTGGGGCACAAGGAGATTGGACACTTTATGATGACTTATTATATGGATGAGAAAACAATCATTAGTATGAAACCATTAGTCAAGCATGAATGTGTGTGTGTGTGGGTGGGTGAAACATGTAATTGGTATGCCAAAAAATGATTATGAAATGGTTTAAAGAATTGTTTGTTTGATTTCATTAGAAAATATTTTGGTATAAATCTTATAGTCTTTGTTATAGATTGTTGAACTAGTTAAAACAGTTTTTTGTAAATTGTTTATATAAATGTTCTAACTTGTTCTATCCTAGTGGCATGTGTAAAGAATCCATTTGGGGAAAACCTACTTAGTTTCATTACTCACACCCAACTTCTTCATATAGGGGATTTTGTAGATATTATCTATTATGATATATGTAAAGGAAAGGCATAACATTTATTTAGTGGTTCTTCAGGATACATGGTATTTATTTTGGAATTAGATAATGGAGAATGTTGGGAGCATCGATTTATGTTTGGAGTCTTTGAGTTTGATTGGTTAGTATTCCTCTTTGTACTTTGATGTCAATAGTCTTCCACTAAAGTACTTTTTTGTATTTTGGTTTCGATATCAATGTAATGACACTGATTTATCTTAAATTGTTATTAGAAATCATTTGGTGGTTATTTTTTTATGATATATTTGGTTTGGTTGTTTTATTTCAGAAAGGGAAAATCATCCCCCAAATTTTAATGAAGTCATTGACATTTATTTATAGACTTTAGTGCCTTGGGGATGTCTCTTAAGTCCAAGTATAAATTCCACCTCGACTCAAGTCAATGAGGTGGGGAAATATGTTATAAGTGATATAAGATTCTTCAGTCCTTGAATTAAATGTTGAATTAATATTTTTTGGTCCAAATATCATTTGAAAAAAATGGAAATAGTTTGCAGTCCTGGAGTTGACAATCATTCTAAAAAGTTCATTAGTTGGTATAGTATAAAGGAGTAGGATTTTCGAGAAATTAAATGTAGAGGATAAAAAAATGTAGCTAACCTTTTTATGATGAACATAAAGTTAGCAGGGACATGGGTAGAAAAGTGTTTTGAATAGACTTATATGAGTTCTAATCTCATTTTCTTGGGCTTAACCAATGAGAAGAGTATGGCATAAATTTTAGAAATGAATTCCAACTTGGAGTACATGTTTAATTTGAGTAATTATTTATGATTTGGTGAAAAAATGATGTTTTTTTAAAAAAATTGATTTTTTAATTGTGATATTTGAAAATGTTCATGGTTAAGGTGTTCTGAATATGTTTAGATGTTCAAAATCATGGTGAAATTTTTAAAAATGGTTTAAAATAAGAAAATTGTTGAATTTTGGGAAACTAATGTTGTGATATGTTATGTGATAGAATTTGAAATTGTTAAGTCTATGGTTTTTAGAGAGAGAGACTAATGGAGTGTGTTGTGTTTATATAAAATCACATCGAATAGGCATAATAGAAACCAACCGAAAGAAGCTACTGAGAATGTGGTTGTACTTGATCTACAAGTGAACCAATAGCAAGTAAAAAAGTATTTTACATGATTTTTAAGATGTGGATATAAAGAAATAAAGGGATGAACTTACTAAAGTGGATCATTAAGTTCAGTTCCAGATGCATAATACACCCATATTTTGGGGTGAATCAAAACCAAAAAAGGAAGTGGTGTAGATAAATATGATGAATCAATTATTCAATTTCCTTGTCACACCAACTGAGTTAAAAGTCATTTTGGCGATATATATACTGGATGAAATTTGCATGATTTTGGTGGGATTTATCAGTTTAGGATAAACTGGACCAAGTGCTTTCATGGGAGGATTTTGAAGAATTTTTTTACAAAAAAATTATATCCTCACACGTTCAGGATTTAAATAATAACAAAATTTTTCATCATGAAGATAGAAAATATCTCTTTGATAGATTATATGACTAAATTTATAAATTTTTTCTTCTTTGTACCCAATGTTTCAGATTGTTCACCCTTGAAGGCATGGATTTTTTATTCAGGGATGAAGAAGAATATTCACTTGAATATTTCCATGATTTGTATGAAGAATTATATAGAAATGATTAATAGAGAGATGATGCATGAAAGGGACATCTCAGAAGCAATGAGTGGAGGGAGTGTGTTGATATCTATGGGGAATGGTGCGAAATCTAATGTTGGAAATAGGAGGAAGAGGGACACCAATTTCCAAGGTTGGGGATGATTGGGAATTATATGGATGGATTGGTGAATATTCTTCCATGACTCAAGAATAAAGTTGGATGTTTCTAATGTGGGTCATTCATCCACATGAATAAAGAATGTATAAAACCACCTATAAAATTCCACAATTGAAACCATATGGGGCATCTTCAATGCTATTGTTGTAGTTCTCTATGGCCGGGTGTTTAGTATACATTTCAGGTTTTGAAAACATCGTATGATTGGATGCGATGATGGAAATAGAATATATCTCATCAACAAAACCAAGCTATTCATGGTGATTCTAGGAATACCAAGATTAGTAAAGAAGGTAAATCTCAACATGTAAATTAAGAACAGGGCATGATGGGTAAGAAATTATATGGAGCTGAGAAAGTTATTATGGATGTTCAATCAGGTCCATTGATGGTTAGAGGTATGATTCTTTTTAATTATACCCTTATGAAAACATTATTTGATATGGGTGAATCTCATTCCTTTACTTATTCTGATTCTATTGATTTTATGAGTTTAAATGTTAATATGATGCCTTCAATGTTGAAACTTTAAAGTCCTCTCAAATAGTGGGAATGTTAAGCCTTGATGTGTTGAGAATGTTCTATAACTATTGATGGAGATGAGTTGATATGGGATTCATCTATTCTTGATATATATTTATATGAAATAATATTAGGTATGTATTGGTTTACTAGGTTCAAGGTTCACATCGATGCTTATACCTGAACGTTCATTTTTATGACTGATGATAACATCGAGCATCCCTTTTGAGGTGACCATAATGTAATGGCATGAGAAATGGGATTTTAGGAACTTATAGTTGGAACAATAACATACCATTTAGTAGTGTTGAATTTGGAATCGATGGAGGAGATCAACAATCACCATTTTACAATGGTTGTTTATTATTTTTAGAATTTGTTTTCTAAAAAATCTCAAGATTTCCACCCACAAGAGAGGTGGAGTTTATGATTGAGATCCTTCTATGGCCCAGTACTATTTACCATATATTTTACTAGATGAAACCAATAGAATTAAAGGAATTAAATGTGAAGTTGGAAGAGCTAGAAAGAAAAGGGTTCATTTGGCCTAGCACGTCTTCATGGGAAACACCGGTCCTTTTTGTCAAAAAAGTGGAAGGAACTCTCTGGTTGTGTAGGGATTTTGTAATCTTAACCAAGTTATGATAAATAATCAGTATAAACTTCAATTCATTGATGATATGATTGATCAATTGATGAAATATTAGTGGTTCTCTAAAATTGACTTATGATCAGGATAACGCCTATTGAGTGTTTGAAAAGATGATATTCCAAATACAGATTTCAGAAGTAGATATAACCATTATGTGTACATGGTTATACCATTCAGTCTTACAAATGCACTAGTATTATTTATGTCATTAATGAATTAGATATTTCAAAGATATCTAGATTATTTTGTGGTGGTGTTTACAGATTACATATTGTTGTATTCAAGGACAAGGGAAAATCATGAGAAACACTTGCTTGATAGTGTTGGGAATCTTGCAATATCATCAGTTGGATTAAAAATTATCAAAGTGATATTTTTAGATATAATAGGTACATTTCCTTGACCATATAATATATGAAATAGGTGTTTATATGGATCTAGAAAAGATAGAAGCTATTATCTCTTTGGAACCTCCAAAGAATGTCTTTGAGATACATAGTTTACGTAGACTATATGGTTATTATCAATGTTTTATTCATGTTTTTTCACAACTAGCTTCAACAATGATAGATTTTAAAAGAAAAATTTTCCATTCCAATGGATTGATGAATTTTAGAATCCATTTTATGATCTTAAAGCTAACCTTACATCATCACCAATCTTGTTTTTCTATACCAGTATAAGGTATTGTGGTGTATTGTGTTGCTTTGGGATATGGGTTTTGGATAAGTTCTCATGAAAGGATATCTTGTTGTTTCTTATGGATGACAATAGTTTTGGTTTCATGAGAAAAACTACCTAACACATGATTTGAAGTTAGCTGCTTTAGTCTATGATTTGAAGAATTGGCATCATTACCTATTTGTTGAGAAATTTACAATATTTACAGATCATAAGAGTTTGAAACATATTTTCTCATAAAATTATTTGAACTTAAGAAAAAGAAAATGGATAGAGTATATCCAAATGCTAGACATTGAATTGATATATAAACCTAGTAAAGGAAATATAGTGGCTGATGCATTAAGTAGAAATTCATATTGTCAGTTAGAAAAAAGGCTTCAGATCAGTGGTAGTTGATGTTAGTCCTCACTGAAATGCACATGGAATGTGAAGACCATAGTGAAGTTGATGTTTTTTCTAGTTTCAGTCATTCTTGATTTATTTTAGATAGTTAAATAGGTATAGACATCTGATTTAGAATGTGTTTCTATGATGAAAAAACTAAATGGTGGGTATACTAGTGATGGATGGAAAATGGATTTGAATTTAGTGTTATGGTTTAGATATTGGATTATCGTACATATATATTTTCAGGAACTAATTCTTGATGGTTACCAATATTTGAGTTGGGATATTCATCATATAATACAGAATATGTATAAATCATTGAAAGCAATGTTCTGGTGGGTCAGTATAAAAATTTAGGTGGATGAGTTTATTTAAATATTCTTAAATTTTCAATAGGTTAAGCTAGAGCATCAGCAACCAGCAGGTATGTTGCAGTCCATAACTATTCCTTTATGGAAATGGGAAGTGATAACCATGTGTTTTGTAATAGGACTCTCAATAATAGTTCATAAACATGATTACATATGGGTGATAATGGATAATTTCATGAATTCAGCACATTTCATACCTATTTATGAATCTCATACTATTGAGGACTTAAAAAAATTTCTATCTAAGAAGTGGTAAAGATGAATGGCATACCAGTTTCTATATTATAAGACCAAAATTTGAGGATTATGTATTTTTTTTTATAATATTTATTGAAATACCATGGGACTCAGTTGACTATGAGTATGGTGTGTCATCCTTAGATGGATGGAAAATCCAAAAGGATGATACAAATGCTGGAAGACATGGTGAGAGCTTGTGTAATGGATTTTGGTGGCTCATGGGAGGAGAAAATACCATTCTTGTAGTTCTCATATAATAATAGTTATCATGCCTTAATGCATATGGATCCTTTGGAAGCACTGTAGGTGAATCCATGTCATTATCCACTTTTTTGGGTGGAAACAATTAAGAATCCACTAGTTGGGAAAATCCTTTTCCAATAGATAACATGGAGGATTCAGTTGATCAAGAAAAGAATGGAGACAACTTAGAATCTTCAAAAGTCATATGAGGATCATCGTAGACCGCTGTTGTTGTTCAAGGTGAGTGATCATATATTTTATATAATTACAAAAAGTCTTGGACATCATCTTTTTGGTAATAAAGGAAAGTTATCTCCTTGATACATATTCCCTTTTGAGATACCTGAATGGGTTGGTGAGGTGGCATATTAGTTGGATTTACCCCATGGTTCAACATAGTGCATAATGTGTTTCATGTATCTCAGTTGAAAAACAATCGGCCTAATATTGACCATGTGATTTAATGGGATCAGGTTGACCTAGATACAAATTCTTCATTGGTTCATATCCCGGTATAGGTTGTGGATTGGAAAGAAAAAGTATTGCGTGGTAAACTAATTGGTCTAGTGCATGTTTTATGGAAACATGGTCGGATTCAAAAAGAGAATTGGCAATAAGAGAAAGACACGATTGATAAATGGCACAAAATATTTTAGGGAAATGTTGGTTTTTTACTTTCTAGGGATGGAATGGCCAATGGTGAGGGAAATTTAGCACCATAGGTTTCAATTAAGTAACCATTTCTTTATTATTTTTTAGTTTGTACAGTATTTGAGTGAAGTTTGGGAGAGTCTAAATGAATTTTGGAAAGTTTGAAGGGATTTTATAAAGGTGAACTATTTTATCATGGTTAGTGGAAGATGTGAAAATCCTATAGTAAACCATGCATAATGAAATAAGGGATTATGGGCAAGCACACTGTTAGGATCACAGTTAGTCCAGACCATGCATCCACCATGGAGAAACCATGCAAAGTGGGGGAGAGATATTATTTATGGTTGGTTTATAGTTTTTTTAAACTTATGGGAAAACCATTCAAGGTTCTTCTTTATCCAAAGGGTTGTGCACTGTTAGTTCGTGGTTGTCCAAATCATGCGACTGACCATGCTTGATTTATAAGCGAGATCCTAAAAAGTGGATCTCACTCATTTTCAACTCTAAACCTCTTATTTTTCATTATTTTGGTCCAAAGTCAGTTTTTTTCCTCCCAAATGTTCTGGAGTCTCTCCCCATTTAACCAGAAGCTATATAAAGGAAATTCATGGTGCATTGAATCCAGATTCCCCTGGCAAGTCTTCGTTTCTTTTATAGTTTTCTCAGATCTTCTTTCCTCCTCTCTATCAAAATCCTAGATCTAGTCTGATGGGGATATATATATGATCTTTCATGCTAATCATGATGAGATATTATTGTGTTTATGTAAGGTAACGATATCTAGGGTAGTTTTTATGAGACTCAACTTAGTTTTGTTTATTAATTCACGTCATTCTTCATTTTCATCATAATACATGAGGTATGTGGCTTTACTCTCAAATCCTCTTATTATAACTTCAAGTATTAGTTTCAAAATATTTGAGTTAATTTAAATTGAATAGGAAATCTATGTTTAAATCATGGTATAATCATTTTTTAGTGATGGTTTGTGGATTTTTGGATTTGTGGAAATTGGTTGTATAAAGTGATTTGTTTTCTTGATTCTAAAATGTTGATTTTAAAATATGGATTTTTTAGGATTATGGAAATGGTTTTTTTGAAAGGTTTTCAATAAAATAATGTGTTTATAGAAATGTATTGGGATGGTTTATTTGAAATGGTTTTGGAATACACGGTTTGGTGTGAGTTCAAGCTTTCAATGTGACCCTGAATAAGGGGTGTGTACCATTAGCGTATAAAGGGATGCGACCCTGGATAAGGGGATCATTTCATTGGGACACAATTAGATTTTAAATATTGTGATGAATTAGTGGATGGAAAATAAACCTTTCATGAGTATAGAAATATTATCTAAGGATGCACGCGTCTGTGTGGGTGGGTGAATCATGGAATGGGTACACCAAAAAGGAGTGTGAAATAGTTTACTAATTTTTTTTGTTTTTTTCCTTGGAAACTATTTTGGTATAAATCTTTTTGGACTTATTATATATTTTTTAGTTGTTTAAAATGGTTTTATATAAATTTTTTTATAAAATTTTTAACTTGTTCTATCATAATTCCATGAGTTGGGAAGTCATTTAGGGAAAACCTAATGAGTTTCGTTACTCATCCCCTACTTTGGAACATTGATGATTTTGTAGATATTGTCTATCAGGTTACATGTAAAAGAAAGTTATCACATTTATTTAGTGGTGCTTCATGATACATGGGGTGTATTGTGGAGTTTGAGTATGTAGCATGTTGGGAGGTTGTAGTTATGTTTGGAGTCATTGAGTATTATTAGTTTTGTCTTCCGCTTTATACTTTGATGTTAGTAGACTTCTGATGTAGTACTCTAATATAGTTTGGTTTCGATATCAATGGTATCACTTTTGTTTGTATTAATTTTTTATCATGCATCATTTTTTGGTTTTCTTATTATTATATGTTTTTTTACTTTCTCAAAGGTAAAATTTTCCCCAAATTGTAATGAAGACCTTGGAATTTATTTCCAGCCTTTGAAACCTTGGGGATGTCACTTAAGTCCAATTACTATTTCCACATGGACTCAAGAAAATTAGGAGGGGTGATACTTTAATATTCACCCAAAAAATATATTATTTTAAAATCATTTACCTTAATTTTTCTAGTGCTCACAGAAGAACTGTATCAGCGCTACATATGAATTTTAGGTAATTCTACCATAACTAAAAAATTAAAATAAATTAATATCATGGTTTTTTATAAATATTCTAAATCAACATTTTGAAATAATCTCAAATTATTTTTATCCCTATCAAAATATGTTAAATAAATCAAAAGAAATATATTGACATTTTATTTTTATTATTTACTTAAAGAAATTTATAGGTCATTCTCAAAGAAAAATGACACAATATTCCTATATCATAAAATATTGGATGTGGATGGTCAAATTAAACCCATAAAATATAATAAAATAAAGTTTAAGAGAAGATTTTACATTCTTATCAAATTATTTTTAACCTTAATTAACCCGATTTGCGCTTTACCGTAGTGAGAAATATTTACCTTAGTTACATTTCATAATTACCAAAAATAAAATTGACCTCATTTATGAATTTGAATATCCCGATCCTAAATATGGAATCATATTTTAAGGATTAAATTTTTATAATTGGAAAAAATTACTTTTTATATAAGTGCGAAAAATGCAATGAAAAACAATTTTTAAAAAATCACATTTTTAAGCATAAACATGATCTTATACAAAAATAAAATACAATTTTTATTACTGTCAACTTAATTAAATTATTTTTAATAAAATGGATCATATGTTAATTTTAAACCAAATAAAAAATATAATTGGAATTTTAAATTACTTGATTTATAGAAAACAAAAGAAAGTTTTGCAAAAATTTGTATTTTTTCATTCACTCAAAAATAAATATTTTAAGAAAAATCACAAAAAATAATTATAACTCTATTATGATATGAATATTTAAAAAATGATCACTATTTTTCAAATAAAACTTCTAGAGTGTAGAAATTAATTTTAATATCTTCACACTGAACGTAATAAAAACCATTTTTTGAATCATTATATGATTTTGTTATCATTTATTTACTTATAACCATAATTAAATGTATGTTAATTAAATTGATGGGATATTTAATCAACTCATTTAATTAGGAAAATTTATCAATAAATATTAATTTAATCTGTTATGACAAAAATCCATCAAACACATATGAAAAATATATATTTTACCTTCAAAAGATTTAATCTTCATTTCTAACCAATTGATTGTAAATGTATGATTGATTAGTAATTTTATTACAAAAAAAATTCTACATTTAGTTATTAATATGGTTATTCTTATTTATACCTAATAAAACAATTGTTAGGTTATAATTTTAATATTTAAGTAATAATAATTCTATATTATATCATCATTTGTTTAATCTTATTGTTGTGGATACCACTAAATATTTGAAATAGTATTATTTAAATAAAATAAATTCTAAAATATTTACGTGTTAAATTATATACTCTTAAAATAAATTGCGTCAATGTAATTTTATCTCATGTTCAATGAAAAAAGGGTTTAAAACATATTCAAGATAAATTCTACGGAGCGAAACGAAAAATATGACCATAAAAGGAAAAAATTGTAATATTTAAAAATAAGATTATTGAAAGCCACATAATAAAAAAGTGATAATAAAAAATAATTTTGAAATGGGAGAAGGGAAATATGAATGTAACCTTGAATAGTACATCATTAGGTTCCCACATAAGGAGAACATTGTAGGGAAGTGAAAACATGGGCATGGAGGAGAAAAATCACATATAAGGAATAATAGAGTGTTATAGAGAAAATGATCATGAGAAATTTAATAACCACAAACCATAAATAAGTAAGGGATAAATAATAATGGAAATTTAACATAAATGAAGATAAATGGATATCATTTTTATTTCAAGATATTTCTCAAAGAGTTGAGAGATACATTTACTATTAAGATATAGAATAAAAGAAAATATATTTAGTTGATTTTTGTCCATTTCATAAGGATAATGGAATCCTTTGGTTGTTCTTATAGAGGTTTTTCTACTTCTATTTCATCTATTACCATAGTAAATAAATATTAAAGATTAAAATTTCATTCTTTATGAATCAAATGATCTACAAAATGATGATAGGATATTTCTCCAATTTCAATCCATTAATGAAAATAAAAAATGGTTATAAAAATATAATATATTAACCAATATGTATAAATATTATTTCAATTAAATACTATATTAATCTAAAATACCTCAAAAATGAAATAAAAAGTTAAACTTTAATAATTTTATAAATAATTAACCTTAAAAATCTTCAAAATATGTTTGGCAAAGTTGAGAACACAAAAATCAGAAATATTTGATCACATATTTTTCTAAGATAAACATAAACTTTATCTCCAAATAAAATAAATCATTCATAAGGTTACATACCAAAATTTATATTCCCTAAAAATATAATATCCAAAATATTCCAAAGTTTTTCATAAATATATGAAATCCTCATAAATACGAAACAAAATAATATATTCTTCCAAAAGAAAATTCACCCTTAATTCCTAAAATAAATTCCCATATTGGACAAAAAAAATCTATTTACATTAATCATATAATGTTCCTAATATAGTGAATTTATTCAAAAATACTTTTAATAATTTAGTTACAAAATAAATTTTCAATCCTATGGTTATATATACAATGAATGTTATATTCCCAAAATGTAATAACCTTTTTATCCCAATTAACCATAATTGCCTCAGCATCAAAGATTATCTTATCCTTAAATGTTTTCGATAACTTTAAACTTATGTACACAAGATATAAAATCATTATTCTTCAAATAACCTTCTAAATTCAACACAAGTTAAATATAATGGCTATATCTACCTTATTAAAACTCAATAAATTTCTTCCAAAGTAATCTCATCACATAAAACCTAAAAAGGTGTATCTTTGAATTTAAACTTATGATAAATGTTATACTTATTTACCCATGATGGTATGTAAAAATCATAAAATATCCTCATATGAATTATCCTAAATTCTAATGTTTTTTGGGACCAAGTTGGATGGAAGTTGGTTTTCAGAGGATGTAAGAAGTTTTTGTTGATTGTTTTTTATTTTTTTAAAATTATTAAAAATTAGTTAACTTTGTAAGTTTTTGTGATCAAAACAATAAGTAACATACTCAGAATACCCAAAATAATTTTGTTAATAAATTCAATTGTCTTTGGTTTTTTGTTTTGGAATTTTTTTGTGAGTGAAGTTATTCATCGAAATCACATTGGGTCGATTATGAAGTTTTAGATCTGAATGAGAAGCTGTATCAGAGTATGAATTTCATAATACTAATATGATGATTCTTGATATTTTGTATGTCTTTAAAATAATAAGTTTTCATAAAACTTATGATTCAAGCATTTTTTTAAAGAAAGGGGGAAAATGCGTCTGAGTCATTCTAAGTGGTTTCAATTAGATTTAGGTTTGGTTGGAAAGAGAAAAGGTAATTGTAACACCCTAAGATTTTATGAGAAATATATTTTTTATGTCTTATGTTATACGCAACACCAAAGGAATCTTTCACAGTACACAATACGGACTTGGCTTGCATTACACGCAATCGCGACCTTCCTCAATAGCGTGTGTAGTACGCAATATCAGGTTTCACTAATCAACGATATATTATTATGGACTAGCCGTTATGAATAGTATTAACTAAATTTTGAATTTTATAACATTATTATTCATCTTACACATTTTCTAGAACATGGTAAGAGAACAAAATATTTTTTACGGGTAAAATAAGTGTTTTTCAAAAAAATGCAGTTTTGTCCCCTTTTGATGGCGCACCCTCATTAAATCTATTTTTTGACATGTTTATAAGTTCAATTTTACAAAATAAAATTCTTCTTTTGAATCAGGATATAAAAATTTAATTTGGATAAATTTTTGATATTTTTCTGATAACTTTCATATTTTGATGAATAGTAAAAATACCCTAATTTTTAATTAAAAACAACTTTTTTCATTGAGATAATTTATATGGTTAAATTATAATATTGAATGGTTTTAAAGAATAAATAGAATATATTTGTACCATTTAATATAATGTATGTCATTAGCATTAATTTCACATTGAATTCATAGGTAAAAACATTTAAATCTTTGGCAATGTTTTAACTTCTAAAACCCGTTTTCTTAACGACTGGATTAATTTTAAATTAATTACTGGAACTTGTGTGTTTTGAATTTTCTAAAATTTATTCCATATTTGGAATTAGTAGGTCCAAATTATGTTAATAGGCTACTTTTTTTTGGGTATTATGAATAGTAACTACGATAAATTTTATTTACCTTAGTTAAAGGTAAATCGGGTAATTAAGGGTAAATATAAGATTATAAAATTACCCTAACACCTGCCAAAATCCTATTGGATGACTAAACGTCGACCTATATCACCTAAGGGTCGGATTAGATTCATTTAATAGACTTTTTTCCATGAAAATAATTTAATTATTATTAAAACCAAAGAATGTGACAACATGTCACTTTCTTAAATCTTATAAGTATAATAATTATAATTTTGTGACAAACTTAATGAATCTTCGAACACGAATAGTATCCAGAAATATAATACAATTATATACATCATAGGAATTTATTTATAATTTTTAGGGATTAAATAATTATCATTAATTATGACACAATAGTGATGTTGAAATTATTTTATTAATTAAAATATCAAATAAATGGTTTTAAAAATATTAAAATAAATTTCATATGAACTATTTAATGTGCTCCACTAATTTTCTAGATACATATGACATTTTATGAATCTATTTAATCTTTTATTTCGAACATATCTTCTGAATATAATTTATTTAAATTCAAATAAATGAATAGTGTCAAAATTGACACTATTGTTATTTTATAAAAATAAAATATTATAAAATTGTTTTAAAATCACAAAAATATTTAAAAATTATAAATTAAAATATATAAGGTCTAAAATGTCATAAAGTTTCAAATTATATAAAATTCACAACAAATATGTAATTATTTATAATAATTTAAAATTTAGAATATTATTACCACAAATAAAATTAAATTGATAAATAATGAAAAATAAAGATGATAATGTTTAAAATAAATTCCTAACATGTCTAAATTTTATTGGTTGAATATATTACAACCCTATCTGATCTAATATTTTTATATGAGTCATTTTGGATGTTTTTAAGTGGGGTTGGGATTTAATATAAACTAATATTTCTTATATTTCCAAAGGTGCCCCTCTCCTCCCTTCTAAAAGGGCACCTCCTCCCTCTCCTCCTCACACCAATTTGATCCTTCATTCTCGGCCAACCCCTACCCATTTCACTTCCCCAATTCACTAGAAATATCCTATAGGTCCTTGTCTTCTTCAAAGACCAATTGTAGTGCCCTAAGAGGAGGTCTCAAAGAGGTGCTTCAAAGAAGAGGTAATGTCAGTTACCGATTCTTTCAACTTTATTTCTTCTTCCACTTATTCTTATTTAGTTGTTTCATTATGAATTAATAACATCAGTATCACTCATATACGAATATGTTATTATAAGTATGAAACAACCCTATTTAACCATCTATCCATCCTACAGAAAACGAAATCACCGCGCCTGCGTACGTACGGAATACCGTCTCCACGCTGTGGTGTAATATATTTTCCATCACCACCTTACTTTGATGGGTATAATGGTGAAAATAAATAACTATATATGATTATTGTAAAGTTTTATTGATTCTGAAATAGTAAACATACAATCCAATACAATTCAACGATCATGGGAACGATATCATCGCTCGTGCGTACGTACGGAATACCGTCTCCACGATGTGATGCGATTCGTTCTACATGATCTTCATTGCATAATGATTATTTAAATGCATTGAATGAATAAATATGATATATATTACACTAATACCATTCTGGAAATGAGGTATCTATAACCTAAAGATAAGAATAAGAATTTATTCGACAAAAAACACATAAGAACAAAAAGTAATAAACACCCGAATAACAAGTAGTAATGAAATATTACTAATAAGAAGCTACGAATATGACCATATATGATATCATAACAATAATTATGATTCTGGAATAAGTCAATAACATTATTTAAATCATTATACAGGAGGTTCAGACACTTAAAAAGCAAATCAGACCTAAGGTAAGGGACAATCTCGCAATCTCAATTTTTATCCGAGATTGTTTATACTTTAGAATTTACTGGGGAATATTTATCATCCACATCCATGTTTCGTCAATATGTAATATTATTTTTATCCTCCTACAATTTTTTAAATCCAATTTTACCCTTCGGTGAGTTTTTAGTAAAAGATATTAAAGGAATCTTTTGTTGTTTTTCGTATGAGGTACTTTTTGACTTTTCCGACAAAAGTACGAGAAGAATATTTTTTTAACTTATACGGCATGAATGGATTTTTTAAAAATTATTTCCAACAAGATTCCTTTACAATTTTTCAAGTTTATTTTTAATTTCTTTTAGTTTAAAATTATATGACATGTTAAGAAAGGAAAATGTTTTTGAAGTAAAAAGGATATTTTCCTCAAGATTGGAGTTCAAGAGTTTTATCAAAATTATTTTCCATATAAGATAATATAGGGTTCTGCTTCTATCCCTATTATTACATTGATTTGATTATGTTGTGATGGAAATATTTTTATGAATTATTTTATCTTATATGAACTTTTTTATGATGTCACGATGTTTAAGAATCCCATTTTTATTACATGGGTTATGCTATGATGTATGGTTTATGATTTTGTGGAACACATAAGAATGGTATCATTATGATATGGGTGAGACCTATATCTCCCTCCAATTCATTGGATAAAGATTTTATATCTCATGAGATAGACATGGCTGGAACGGCATGTCAAACCGGTTCAGTGAAACAGGACTGAAACGATGAGTGAACTCGGTTCAGAAATGGACTTTGTCCACTAAGATAGTCTTGGAAATGAGTCTTGACTAATAAGAAATGATTATCTATGATTATGTGCGTATGAAAAAAAGTTTCATGTTTTATGTTATGATTATTGGGATTACATTTCACTACCATTTTTATGCCATGTTATGAAATTATGATCTCTTTCGCCGGGTAGGATTTCCAAAATGTTATGTTCTTATGAATATGATGTGATTGATATTTATTTTGTTTACCCTTACTGAGTATTTGAGCTCACCCTTTTGTATGTCTTCTTTCCCCAGGCCAGGAAGAAGGTTATTAAGTAAGATATGACAAAAGGGACTATAGATATGATGAAATAAATGGGAGATGGTGTAGATGATTTATGAACCAGTTGTTTATGTTTCCCAGTTTCTAAAGACACTATACCTATACGGTCCATTAATGGTTTTGTTATATGTTGTAATAAGTACGCTTAAATTTTGAAGTATTAACCATGTATGTAAGTATGGGTCGCTATAGTTGGTATCAGAGGAAAGGTATAGTCAACCTTTGGAAACTAGGATGTGAAATCCTTAGTAAGAAACCTAAGGATATGTCTAAGCATAGAACACAATCTTAGTGTTTTAGAAATGTCCATGAAAAACCTATGATAAGACCTTAAGTGTGAAATTTTATTCTTGATTATGTGGTTTTCCTATTATAATTAGTGTTTCTCACACTATTCTTCTTGGTTTTAGTCAATGGATGGAACCCGAAGGAACCGTGTTAATGCGGAATGCGACGGACAATGCAATGATTGTCCCCCCTGAGCAACCAAACGTTATGGGAGATGGAATGAAAAATCCTGTAGCCATGCTCACACAACTTTCTCAAGCTTTGAATCATGCAGGACTTCCAAATGAGCAAAGGAAGGAGAAACATTCTATTGAATCCTTCATGAGGAAGCGTCCACCTTCATTCAGTGGGTCTTCTGATCCATTAGTGGCTGAACAATGGATCAGTACCACTAAAAAGATATTTTCAGTTCTTCAATGTTCTGAACATCATAAAGTCATCTTAGTAGTGTATCGTTTGGAAGGTGATACTGATCAATGGTGGAATCTTATTAAGAATATGAGGCAAAGGGATGAAATTGAGTCCATGGAATGGGATGAGTTCATGAAATTATTTTTCAATAAGTATTTCCCTCGTATTCTTCGAACAAAGATGGAGAAGGAGTTTCTTGAACTCAAGCAAAAGGATGATGAATCCATTGGTACCTACGAAGAAAATTTTACAAGACTTACAAGGTACGCTTCTGGAATTATTATCCAACCTGAGAGTAAGATCGATCAATTCTTTAGTGGCTTAAACCCAAGTCTTTGAAGGGCGTTAGCCATAACAGACTTCAATAGCTATGAGGAAATTTTTCTATGTGCTCTCAAGGTTGAGATGGAGATTGGTGTAACCCATCAGTCACATGGGTTTGATAAGAAGAGGAAAATTGAATTCAAAGGAAAATATAAAGACCAAACTGAAAAGAAGATGAGTTTTCCCTTATGCTCAAAGTGTGGAAAGAAACATGGATGAAATTGTCTTAAAGGGAAAAGAAAATTTTATAAGTGTGGAAAAGAAGGTCATCGGGCAATTGAATATCGAAATAATGGGAAAAAGATGTCTAATGATGAAAACAAATGAAGGAATGCACAGAATGAACCTAATTCACTTCAATGTTTCAAGTGCAAGGAGATGGGGCATTATTCCAATCAATTCCCAAATCCAAGGGTTGATGATGATGATCGACGTCAACAAACTCTTAAGGCCAAAGACAAAGAAAAGTCATGTGCAATTACTATCGGCGATGTGGAGTACGACAACAAAGTGGTAAGAGGTACACTTACCATCCACTATAAAGTATAAAATGATTTATTTTATTATGGATCCACCCACTATTTTATTTCTGAATAATTTTCTAAGTGTATTGCCATATTACCTTAACAATTAGATGTTGAGTTGTCTGTGACAACTCTTAATGGCACAACAGTCGCATCAAAAGTTTACAATTCTTCTCTGATTGATGTTTGTGGGAAAGTGCTTCCTAAAAATCTTCTGATCCTTCCTATAATAGAATTTTATGTGATTATTGGCATGGATTGGCTTTCTTTATATGGAATTCATATCAATTTTCAAAGAAGGGAAGTCACATTTAATATTCCAGATCAATCAATGATCGTCTATTGATGCAAGGATGAACAGAACCTTCCAGTGGAAATTTCTTCTATCTTATGGGTTTTGATTCTACTAAATGAGGGTTATTTATCTCAAATGGTTGGAGAGAAACTCATTATTAAGAATATGCCCATTGTACAGGAGTTTGATGATGTCTTTCCAGAGTAATTACCAGGTCTTCCACCAAATCGTGAAGCATATTTTTCAATAGAACTCGTACCGGGTGCTTTGCCTATTTCAAAGACACCTTATAGAATATCCCCAATTGAGTTGTAGGAATTGAAGAATCAACTCCAAGAGAATCTTGATAAAGGATTCATACACCCTAGTGCGTCACCTTGGGGAGCACCTGTTCTGTTTGTTATGAAGAATGATGGATCAATGAGACTCTACATTGATTATCGAGAACATAACAAGATCACTATCAAGAAAAAATATCCTCTCCCACGCATTGATGACCTATTTGACCAACTAAACGGAGCTCAATACTTTTCCAAGATTGATCTTCATTCAGGGTATCATCAATTAAGGGTCAAAAGGGAGGATATACCAAAGACAGCTTTCCGTACAAGGTATGGACACTATGAATATATAGTGATGCCATTTGGTCTTACTAATGCCCATACTATCTTCATGGATCTGATGAATAGAGTCTTTAGAGACTATCTTGATCTGTTTTTCGTAGTCTTTATAGAAGATATTCTTGTCTATTCAAAGAGCAAGGAAGAACATGAAGATCACTTGAGAATTGTATTAAAGACCCTAAGAAAGGAGAAGCTTTATGCCAAATTTAAGAAGTGTGAATTTTGGATTCAAAAAGTTGCATTTTTGGGTAACATAATCTCAAAATAGGGGATATCTATGGATCCAGTAAAAATAGAGGTTATCGAAAGATGGTCGAGACCAACAACAGTAATAGAGATATGAAGTTTTTTTGGTTTGGCTGGATTTTATCGACGTTTTGTGAAAGATTTTTCACGATTATCTAATCCACCCACCATGCTGACTCGGAAAGGAGTTAAGTTTGTTTGGACGGAGGAATGTGAAGAGAATTTCAAGGAGTTGAAAAGAAGGTTATCTAGTGCACCTGTCCTCACACTGCCTTGTAGTGGAGAAAGGTTTGTGATCTACAATGATGAATCCAAGAAGGTATTGGGGTGTGTTTTATGCAAAATGATATGGTGATAGCTTATGCATCACGACATTTGAAAATCCATGAGCAAATTTACCCAACTCATGATTTAGAGTTAGATGCGGTAATCTTTGCATTAAAGATTTAGAGGCATTATATTTATGGAGAAAGGTGTGAAATTTATACTGATCATAAAAGTTTGAAGTATATTTTCACCCAAAAGGAGCTGAATATGTTCCAAAGAAGATGGTTGGAGCTGATTAAGGATTACGACTGCTCAATTCATTACCACCCTGGGAAAGCAAACAAGGTGGAAGATTCATTAAGTTGACAAGGCCATGCTAGCTTATCCATGATGAGGATCACAAAAGATCCAATATTTATGGATTTAAAAAGGATGGATCTTGGATTTATAATGAGAGGGGAAAATTGTATCTTTCTCAAATGAATGTTCAACCATCTATACATGTGAAGATTAAAGAGGCACAGTAAGAATATGTCGAGTTACAAAAGAAGGTGAGAAATATTCCTAAATTCAACCTTGATTGTGATGGGATAATAATGTTCAGGAATCAAGTTTGTGTTCCTCCCATCCCCAAATTAAAGAAGGAGCTACTGGATGAGGCTCATAGTTCTTCATTCTCAATTCATCATGGAAGCACGAAGATGTATAGTGACCTGAAAGAGTACTTTTGGTGGGATGGCATGTAAAGAGATGTTGTTGAATATGTCTCTCGATGCTCGGTTTGTCAGCAAGTTAAAGCTGAGAGACAGAAGTCTAAGGGGATGTTAAAACCATTACCCATACCAGAATGGAAATGGGAAAACATCATTATGGACTTTGTCACTGGACTTCCTAAAACATCCAAAGGCAATAATGCTATCTGGGTCATAGTTGATCGTCTTACAAAGTCTGCACACTTCATTGTTATTAGAGAGGATTTATCTCGAGATCATCTTGCCCAGATATATGTAAAGGAAGTGGTAAGATTTCTTGGAGTACCACTTTCCATTGTATCTGATTAGGATCCGAGGTTTACCTCGATGTTCTGGTGAAGTCTTCAGCATACTCTGGATACAGAATTGAGTTTTTGCACTACCAGACAGGCGGTCAGTCTGAGAGGACAATTCAAACTCTAGAAGATATGTTGAGAGCTTGCTCTATAGATTTCAATGGTGGTTGGGATCAACACCTACCGTTGGTGGAATTTTCTTATAATAATAGCTTTCACTCCAGTATTTAGATGGCTCCTTATGAAGCTCTCTATGGAAAGAAATGCAGGACTCAAACTTGCTGGGATGAAGTTTTGAAAAGAAAGCTATTAGGACTTGATCTTGTTGATGAGATGTCAGAAAAGGATAGATCTATTCAACAACACATTAGAGCAGCTCAGAGTCGACAAAAAAGTTAAGCCAACAACCAAAGAAAAGACTTAGAGTTTGAAGTGAGTGATAAAGTGTTCTTACGAATATCTCCCTGGAAGAGGGTCATGAGATTTGGAAAGAAGGGAAAGTTGAGCCCTAGATATATTGGTCCTTTTGAAATTCTGGACCGTGTTGGGAAGGTAGCTTACCGATTGGCGCTTCCACCGAATCTCTCTCAAGTTCACGATGTGTTCCATGTATCTCTCCTGAGAAAGTACATACCTGATCCTTCACATGTACTCAGCTCAAAAGTTGTACCGCTGGAGAAAGATCTTTTTTATGAAGAACAGCCGATAGAAATTCTGGATCATAGAAAAAAAGTCCTATGGAACAAGACCACTCGCTTGGTGAAAGATTTATGGAGGAACCACCAATTAGAAAAAGCTACATGGGAACTTGAGGATTTGATGAGGATAGGTATCCTCATCTGTTTATAATGATGTGACGAATTTCGAGGGTGAAATTCATTTTAAGCGGGGTAGAATGTAACACCCTGAGATTTTATGAGAAATATTTTTTTATGTCTTATTTTATACGCAACACCGAAGGAATCTTTCACAGCACACAATACAGACTTGGCTTGCATTACACGCAATCACGACCTTCCTCGATAGCATGTGTATTACGCAATACCGAGTTTCACTAAACAATGATATATTATTATGGACTAGCCATTATGAATAGTATTGACTACATTTTGAATTTTATTACATTATTATTCATCTTACACATTTTCTAGAAAATGATAATAGAACAAAATAAATTTTTCAGGTAAAATAAGTATTTTTCAAAAAAATGCAGTTTTGCCGCATTTTGATGGCGCACCCACATTAAATCTATTTTTGGCATGTTGATAAGTCCAATTTGACAAAATAAAATTCTTCTTTAGATGAGGTCTTATTCCACCAAGTAATATATCAACATTCTCATTAGGATCCATTAAAGTGCTAGAGGTATAATAGGAAAGTCTTGTGATGTTCATCTCACAGCTGCCAACAGATTCATTCTTCTTCTGCTTCAGTTTGAGGAATTCCTTCTCCATTTTCATTCAAATTGAATGAGGGAAATAATTATTAAACAATATTACACTAAACTATTTCCACTCCATATCTTCAATATCCACTCTTGTCCTTATTTTTTTAATTAGTTCCCTCCAATTATTAGCTTATCCATCTAATTAATGGTACACAACTAGAGTGAATTTCTCTTGTTCAGAACAATGAAGTACATAGAAGATTTTTTTTCTATAGATCTTATCTGTTGTTACGTAATCAATGGGTTTGTAGATCCACTGAAATATGGTGGTCATTGATTCATGAAGGGCTAAACAAAATTTTTATCCTTTCTTGTTTAATCTATTCTCTCATATTGATTCAAGTTATTTCCCATAACTCGGGTCAGTTGATTCAACATTCTCATAAAGGTTTCCATTCTAGAATTCATCAGAAGGCCATCAAATCCTAGTCCATTACACTCCCCATTTACATGTATAATCCTATTTCTAGCCATTTTTTAAAAGAATAAGTCCTTATTGAGAAATTTGTTTCATTTAATAATATTATAATTCCAAGGGAACCTTTATGTCATAAAACATCATGCTTAAAAATGTTATTCATTAAAAACAATTAAATTTTCTATAAATCCTTCATAATGATTCATGAAAATATTGTTATTAACCAAACATATACCCCAAGAGTTTCCAACTAGGAGGGTAGTAAGTACTATTGTCATGCACCAATTCCTGTTCGAGTGTAGTTTGAAGTGGGGGTTTTTAGGTTTTACCCCTAGATACATCTGTGCTAGAGACACATCCACTTGTTCATATTCGGACAATGATTTATTTGTTCAGAATCTAGTTACATAATATTTTATCAAAATTCTAGGAAGTTTTATTATATTTAAACTTGTCCCTAAGGTTATTTCTAATGTATTAAAATCCCAATTTCCACAAATAAACCCCCTTTGATAAAAACTATGACATCCTGCCTTTCTATTATATAATATTACCTAGAATTTTACAAATAGAGGATCTTTTAAGGTTTAGTGTATTGGAAAAAGGTTCATATTACATGAAACATTTATTCTAATAAACATGAATGGATTTATAATGGGTTCATCGTATGCTCAATTACTTTATCTAATAACCTAGGGACATACATCAATGGAAAGGATGACCTTAAGGCCTAGTAAGGGAAAATAGGGAGAAGATTTAACATGTGATCATGAGAATTATCAATAAAAACATTAAAAATATCATGAATTCTTGAAAAATAGTCATATAATAAAAATAATAAGAACACTAATAATACCATTGAAATTTGGATACAACATTTAAGTGAGTTATTAATACGCTTATCACTAAGTTTTATCATTGTGGTGCCATAAATATTACCAAGGGTATTCACCAAGGTATTGTAAAACTTGTCCTCTCTAAAGATTAAATTCTTTATCCAGTGCATTAGAGTGCTATCATGGAACACCCGTTATATGTATTAATTGATGGTAGCCACGTATATCTTAATAAAAACATCTCATAAATAACCCATGGTGAATAAATGAAATTAATTTCATTTCAAAATCATGGTGTTTTAGAAATTTCTTAAAAACAAGACCCTTTTGTCATTTTTATACCCAAGGAAAAGAATGTGGGTTTTATGTATGTTAATCCTAGAATTAAATAGATAATTTCAAAATCTAGGTGAGTACCCCATGAGAAGAATGTGTTTTGGCTCTTCATAAAATAAAATATAGGATTTTCTTGATAAAATAGAGAAATTTTGAGATGAAAATCCAGCAGCATAACAGGTATGAAACATGGTTTTATAAAACATTAAAAAGAGAGTTAAAAATGGTATACCATTAATAAAAGACTTTTAATAAAGTTAATGTATAGAAAAAATTTATATAATAACATAGTATGGAAATTTGGAAGACATACCACATAAAAAGGAAATTGAAAGGAAAAGAGAAGTGGATATTTCCCTTATGTAGAAGAGTAACTACTAAAACACAAAGATATGCACCTTGGGGTCTTGAGGACACCATAAGAGGACTCCCTGGGAGGTAAAAATACCAAATATTTGTATACGATAATTTTTTGATGAAAGAAAATGAATATATTGGTAGGTATTTATAGAAAAAGTGAGGGAGTTTTTTTAATAATTTATCTGGACACATGAGTAGTGGTATTTGAAAAACCATGGGAATGTCCATGATATTTTCCCATGTTATTTCCCACTTGGGACACCTATTATCATATTTTAATGAAAAATATTTGACCAAAAATTTATATTACATATTACATTATTATTATTTCATTAAACATACCAAAAAAATGTAAAACCATATTTTTACAATTCACTAAAAAACAAATTTTTTATAAAATTCTTAAAAATTCATCGTAACATAATATCAAAATTTTGAATTCACAAATGAAATTTATTTTATCATAAAAATATTCTGAATATTAGAAATTTATATTTTAACTATAAAAATACTTAATTATAAAAAATAATAGTGTGCAAAAAATGCAGAGTAAAAATTTTGACCCTTAAAAAAATAAATTTATTTTATCATTTGTAATTAAAAAGGACTATTTTATAACTATATTTAATTATAAAAAACATTACTAATGAAATATTAGAATAATATTTCAATTTATATCTTTCATAAAAGTACAATTTAAACCCAAAAAATAAATTTATTAAATTCTATTACAATTTTTAAGAAAAACTATTCTTAAAATGGAAATGATGAAATAAAAATTTTATTAAAAAGGGGATTAAAATTTAAGTGAATAAGTCCTTGTCACATAACCACTTATAACACCTGTATAAAACCTAAGGGTAAGGTATGTGTTGGTGATAAACTCTTAGGGTGGCTTAGATAACATCGTTCGAGGGGTAATCTCTACTACCTTGAAATTCTTTCATAGGTGATTTCATTCAAGCTTAATATGTTGAAGTTAGGCTTGGGATTGGTCAAGAGAAAAGCCCAGTGATGATACCTCATTCTTAAGCTTTGAAAAATGGTCTTCATACGACATGATTCTACAAGATGAGGCCATCGACTCTTCTTTCTGCATTAATTAACCTTTATGATTTCTATTTTTAAACAATAATTAATCCTAACCTTAAGAGAATAGTTTTGAACGATCATATTGAACAATATTCATATAAAAGTCAAAACTCAACGGTCACATTAAAATATACTTACATCATCATTAATGATATAGAGTTCTGTTGTGTAAATTAATTTAACACACATTTTCCAGAAGAAATTATTATTAAAAATTTTGGGTAGTTACATTTAAGTATATAAAATATACTTATTTTATTATTTAATCATGGTTAAACAATATCTTAAGTAGGTATAAGATGTAATAAACCTGAAAATGCTCAGCTATGAGTTATAAATATACTTTGTGAATCTTCATTTGTCCACCTTAATCCTTCTAGGTTTGGTATTTTAGTTATAATGATATATCTAGGACTTAGGATTGGATGTTGGGGAGTGATACAAGGAGGGATTGGATGAACTAGAGTGATCAAAATGTGGGAGGAAGAGAGGATATGTGGTTCCCTTTTATAAGTTAGGGCAATGAAACCTTTTTAAATAATATGAACTTTAAAATATAATAAAACCATTATCCTATCAAGTGGAACCAAATGGAAATGATTTCTTAGGTAGAAAAATATATGGTTGAAATACCTTAAAAAAATATTTAGACATGTTTAAGTTGTATTTTAAACCTTATGTTTTTATTTAACCCCCTCATTAACCCCTTTTTACATTAACTATGGTAAAAAGAATTCAATATTTAGGGGTTAAAAATTTACTTCTAAGGTGTAAGAGACTATGGAATGGTATATGGATGAAATTTTAGACCATTTATAATTTCACTTGTCTAATTTAAATATATATATTTTTAAATTTTTAAATCATTTAATAAAATATTTTTTATCATAAAATATCGTTAATGTGGTTTTTAGGACTATTCATTTAATTTGAATTGAAAGTCCTCAATACCTCAATGTAATTAGTGTATAAAAACTTTTATCATTAATGTTACTTTATAATCACCTATTAAATAAGTGGAGTGATACAATTCATTTATCACCCCCCATTTTTAATTAAGTGACCCTTTATTAATTCTATCTAAGTTTCTAAAGTGATTGGGTGAAGTTTGGGAGAGTTTTGGAATGTTTTGGGGAATATTATAAAGGTGTATAATTTGATAATGGTTAGTTGAAACCACTCAAATCTTTCAGATTATCGTGAAAAAAAAGAAATAGGGGATTTTAGGAAAGTGCATTGTTAAGTGAAGACTTTGGAAAGATAGTGTGTCCACCCAGGAGAAACCATGAAAAGTTGGACAAAGGGATTTTTCAGAGTTGGCGTACAATTTATTTTACTGTGTGGGCCAACCGTTCAAGGTGATTCGTAAGGTATAGGCTGCTGCATGGTTATAACAAAGTTTTCCTAATTGTGTGACTAACCATGCATAGTTTTAAAGTGAGATCCTAAAAAGTTTATCTCACTCAGGTTCACATATAAATCTCTAGTTTTTCACTATTTTCATCCCTAAGTTGGGTTTTCTTCCTCCAAAAGTATTTGGAGTCTATCCCCATTCAAGAAAAAGTGATCTGAAGGTAATTCTTGGTGCGCTGAAGCTTGATTCACAAGGAAAGTCTTCATGTTTTTGTATTTTTTCATAGATATACTTTCCTCCCCTGATTAAAATTCAATATCTAGTCTTAAGAGGATATATCTATGATGTTCGATGAAAATAATGATGAAATATGATTTTTTTTGATGTTAGGGAACCATATATAAGATGGGTTTTTGGAGATTCAACATGGTTTTATTCATGAATTTATTTTGTTCTTCATTTTTGCCACAATTCTAGAGGTAGGTGGATTCACTCTCAACTCCACCTATTAGAAGTTAAATTATTAGTTTTAAATATTTTTAATTACATTAAATTTATTGTGAATTTGATATGAAAAGAATGGTATAAACCATATTTATTGATGGTTTTTGGATTTGTGGATTTCTAGAAATTGTTTGTGCAAAGTTCTTTGTTCTCTTGAATCTAAAATATTGATTTTAAAATATGGATTTTTTAGATTTATAGAAATGATATTTTGAAAGGTTTTCAAAAATATAATGGTTTTATTGAAATATATTAGAATGGATGAATTGAAATGTTTTTGGCATACACGGGTTGATGTGTGTTCATACATTCAACATGACCCTAAATAAGGTGCCTGTACAATTAGGGTACAAATGGACGTGACCCTGGAAAAGGGGCATGTGTCATTGGGGCACAAGGAGATTGGAAACTTTATGATGACTTATTATATGGATGAGAAAACAATCATTAGTATGAAACCATTAGTCAAGCATGAATGTGTGTGTGTGTGGGTGGGTGAAACATGTAATTGGTATGCCAAAAAATGATTATAAAATGGTTTAAAGAATTGTATGTTTGATTTCATTGGAAAATATTTTGGTATAAATCTTTTAGTCTTTGTTATAGATTGTTTAACTAGTTAAAATGGTTTTATGTAAATTTTTTATATAAATGTTCTAACTTGTTCTATCCTAGTGGCATGTGTAAATAATCCATTTGGGGAAAACCTACTTAGTTTCATTACTCACCCCCAACTTCTTCATATAGGGGATTTTGTAGATATTATCTATTATGATATATGTAAAGGAAAGGAATAACATTTATTTAGTGGTTCTTCAGGATACATGGTATGTATTTTGGAATTAGATAATGGAGAATGTTGGGAGCATCGATTTTTGTTTGGAGTCTTTGAGTTTGATTGGTTTTGTCTTCCTCTTTGTACTTTGATGTCAGTAGTCTTCCACTAAAGTACTTTTTTGTATTTTGGTTTCGATATCAATGTAATGACACTGATTTATCTTAAATTGTTATTAGAAATCATTTGGTGGTTATTTTTTTATGATATATTTGGTTTGTTTTTTTTATTTCAGAAAGGGGAAATCATCCACCAAATTTTAATGAAGTCATTGGAATTTATTTATAGACTTTAGCGCCTTGGGGATGTCTCTTAAGGCCAAGTATAAATTCCAGCTCAACTCAAGTCAATGAGGTGGGGAAATATGTTATAAGTGATATAAGATTCCTCAGTCCTTGAATTACATGTTGAATTAATCTTTTTTGGTCCAAATATCATTTGAAAAAAATGGAAATAGTTTGCAGTCCTGGAGTTGACAATCATTCTAAAAAGTCCATTAGTTGGTATAGTATAAAGGAGTAGGATTTTTGGGAAATTAAATGTAGAGGATAAAAAATTGCAGCTATCCTTTTTATGATGAACATAAAGTTAGAAGGGACTTGGGTACAAAAGTGTTTTGAATACACTTATATGAGTTCTAATCTCATTTTCTTGGGCTTAACCAATGAGAAGAGTATGGCATAAATTTTATAAATGAATTCCCACTTGGAGTACATGTTTCATTTTGAGTAATTATTTATGATTTGGTGAAAAAATTATGTTTTTTAAAAACAATTGATTTTTTAATTGTGATATTTGAAAATTTTCATGGTTAAGGTATTCTGAATATGTTTAGATCTTCAAAATCATGGTGAAATTTTTAAAAATGGTTTGAAATAAGAAAATTGTTGAATTTTGGGAAACTAATGTGGTGATATGTTATGTGATAGAATTTGAAATTGTTAAGTCTTTAGTTTCTAGAGAGAGAGACTAATGGAGTGTGTTGTGTTTATATAAAATCACATCGAATAGGCATCGTAGAAACCAACCGAAAGAAGCTACTGAGAATGTGGTTGTACTTGATCTAAAGGTGAACCAATAGCAAGTAAAAAAGTATTTTACAATATTTTTAAGATGTGGATATAAACAAATAAAGGGATGAACTAAGTAAAGTAGATTATTCAGTTCAGTTCCAGAAGCATAATACACCCATATTTTGGGGTGAATCAGAACCAAAAAAGGAAGTGGTGTAGATAAATATGATGAATCAATTCATAAATTTCCTTGTCACACCAACTGAGTTAAAACTCATTTTGGCGATATATATACTGGATGAAATTGCATGATTGTGGTGGGATTTATCAGTTTAGGATAAACTGGACCAAGTGCTTTCATGGGAGGATTTTGAAGAATTTTTTTAATAAAAAATTATGTCCTCACACGTTTAGGATTGAAATAATAACAAACTTTTTCATCATGAAGATAGAAAATATATCTTTGATAGATTATATGACTAAATTTATAAATTTTTTCTTCTTTGTACCCAATGTGTCAGATAGTTCACCCTTGAAGGCATGGATTTTTGATTCAGGGATGAAGAAGAATACTCACTTGAATATTTCCATGATTTTCATGAAGAATTATATAAAATGATTAATAGAGATATGATGCATGAAAGGGACATCTCAGAAGTTTTGAGTGGAGGGAGTGTGTTGATATCTATGGGGAATGGTGCGAAATCTAATGTTGGAAATAGGAGGAAGAGGGACACCAATTTCCAAGGTGGGGGATGATTTGGAATTATATGGATGGATTGGTGAATATTCTTCCGAGACTCATGAATAAAGTTGGATGTTTCTAATGTGGTTCAATCATCCACATGAATAAAGAATGTATAAAACCACCTATAAAATTCCACAATTGAAACCATATGGGGTATCTTCAATGCTATTGTTGTAGTTCCCTAAGGCTGGGTGTTTAGTATACATTTCAGGTTTTGAAAACATCGTATGATTGGATGCGACGAGGGAAATAGAATATATATCATCAACAAAACCAAGCTATACATGGTGATTTTAGGAATACCAAGACTAGTAAAGAAGGTAAATCTCAACATGTAAATAAAGAACAAGGCATGATGGGTAAGAAATTATATGGAGCTGAGCAAGTTATTATGGATGTTCAATCAGGTCCATTGATGGTTAGAGGTATGATTCTTTTTAATTATACCCTTATGAAAACATTATTTGATATGGGTGCATCTCATTCCTTTACTTATTCTGATTCTATTGATTTTATGAGTTTAAATGTTAATATGATGCCTTCAATGTTGAAACTTGAAAGTCCTCTCAAATAGTGGGAATGTTAAGCCTTGATGTGTTGAGCATGTTTTATAACTATTGTTGGAGATGAGTTTATATGGGATTCATCTATTCTTGATATAGATTTCTATGAAATAATATTAGGTATGTATTGGTTTACTATGTTCAAGGTTCACATCGATGCTTATACCAGAACGTTCATTTTTACAACTAATGATAACATCGAGCATCCCTTTTGAGGTGACCATAATGTAATGGCAGGAGAAATGGGATTTTAGGAACTTATAGTTGGAACAATAACATACCAGTTAGTAGTGTTGAATTTGGAATCGATGGAGGAGATCGACAATCACCATTTTACAATGGTTGTTTATTATTTTTAGATTTTTTTTTCTAAAAAATCTCAAGATTTCCACCCACAAGAGAGGTGGAGTTTATGATTGAGATCCTTCTATGGCCCAGTACTGTTTACCATATGTTTTACTAGATGAAACCAATAGAATTAAAGGAATTAAAAGTGAAGTTGGAAGAGCTAGAAAGAAAAGGGTTCATTTGGCCTAGCACGTCTTCATGGGAAACACCGGTCCTTTTTGTCAAAAAAGTGGATGGAACTCTCTGGTTGTGTAGGGATTTTGTAATCTTAACCAAGTTATGATAAATTATCAGTATAAAATTCAATTCATTGATGATATGATTGATCAATTGATGAAATATTAGTGATTCTCTAAAATTGACTTGTGATCAGGATAACGCCTATTGAGTGTTTGAAAAGACGATATTCCAAATACAGATTTCAGAAGTAGATATAACCATTATGTGTACATGGTTATACCATTCGGTCTTACAAATGAACTAGTATTATTTATGTCATTAATGAATTAGATATTTAAAAGATATCTAGATTATTTTGTGGTGGTGTTTACAGATTACATATTGTTGTATTCAAGGACAAGGGAAAACCATGAGAAACACTTGGCGATAGTGTTGGGAATCTTGCAATATCACCAGTTGGATTAAAAATTATCAAAGTGATATTTTTAGATATAATAGGTACATTTCCTTGACCATATAATATATGAATGAGGTGTTTATATGGATCTAGAAAAGATATAAGCTATTATCTCTTTGGAACCTCTAACGAATGTCTTTGAGATACATACTTTACTTAGACTATATGGTTATTATAAATTTTTTATTCATGTTTTTGCACAAATAGCTTCAACAATGATAGATTTTAAAAGAAACATTTTCCATTCCAATGGATTGATGAATTTTAGAATCCATTTCATGATCTTAAAGCTAACCTTACATCATCACCAATCTTGTTTTTCTAGACCAGGACAAGGTATTGTGGTGTATTGTGTTGCTTTGGGATATGGGTTTTGGATAAGTTCTCATGAAAGGATATCATGTTGTTTCTTATGGATGACAATAGTTTTGGTTGCATGGGAAAAACTACCTAACAGATGATTTGAAGTTAGCTGCTTTAGTCTATGATTTGAAGAATTGGCATCGTTACCTATTTGTTGAGAAATTTACAATATTTACAGATCATAAGAGTTTGAAACATATTTTCTCATAAAGTTATTTGAACTTAAGAAAACGAAAATGGATAGAGTATATCCAAATGCTAGACATTGAATTGATATATAAACCTAGTAAAGGAAATAAAGTGGCTGATGCATTAAGTATAAATTCATATAGTCAGTTAGAAAAAAGGCTTCAGATCATTGGGAGTTGATGTTAGTCCTCACTGAAATGCACATGGAATGTGAAGACCATAGTGAAGTTGATGTTTTCTTTCTAGTTTCATTCATTCTTGATTTAGTGGAGATAGTTAAATAGGTATATACATCTGATTTAGAATATGTTTCTATGATGAAAAAACTAAATGTTGGGGATACTAATGATGGATGGAAAATGGATGTGAATTCAGTTTTATGGTTTAGATATTGGATTATCATACATATATATTTTCAGGAACTAATTCTTCATGGTTACCACTATTTGAGTTGGGCTATTCGTCATATAATACAGAAGATGTATAAATCATTGAAAGCAATGTTCTGGTGGGTTTGTATAAAAATTTAGGTGGATGAGTTTATTTAAATATTCTTAAATTTTCAATAGGTTAAGCTAGAGCATTAGCAACCAGCAGGTATGTTACAGTCCATACCTATTCCTTTTTGGAAATGGGAAGTGATAACCATGTGTTTTGTAATAGGATTCTCAAGAATAGTTCATAAACATGATTACATATGGGTGATAATGGATAATTTCATGAATTCAGAACATTGCATACCTATTTATGAATCTCATACTATTGAGGACTTAAAAAAATTTCTATCTAAGAAGTGGTAAAGATGAATGGCATACCAATTTCTATATTATAAGACCAAAATTTGAGGTTTATGTATTGTTTTTGATAATATTTATTGAAATACCATGGGAATCAGTTGACTATGAGTATGGTGTATCGTCCTTAGATGGATGGAAAATCCAAAAGGATGATACAAATGTTGGAAGACATGATGCGGGCTTGTGTAATGGATTTTGGTGGCTCATGGGAGGAGAAAATACCATTATTGTAGTTCTCATATAACAATAGTTATCATGCCTTAATGCATATGGATCCTTTGGAAGCACTGTATGGGAATCCTTGTCATTATCCACTTTTTTGGGTGGAAACAATTAAGAATCCACTAGTTGGGAAAATCCTTTTCCAATAGATAACATGGAGGATTCAGTTGATCAAGAAAAGAATGGAGACAACTTAGAATCTTCAAAAGTCATATGAGGATCATCGTAGACCACTGTTGTTGTTCAAGGTGAGTGATCATATATTTTATATAATTACAAAAATTCTTGGACATCTTCTTTTTGGTAATAAAGGAAAGTTATCTCCTTGATACATATTCCCTTTTGAGATACCTGAATGGGTTGGTGAGGTGGCATATTAGTTGGATTTACCGTATGGTTCAATAATGTGCAAAATGTGTTTCATGTATCTCAGTTGAAAAACAATCAACCTAATATTGACTGTGTGATTTAATGGGATCTGGTTGACCTAGATACAAATTCTTCATTGGTTCATATCCCGGTATGGGTTGTGGATTGGAAAGAAAAGGTCTTTCGTGGTAAACGAATTGGTATAGTGCGTGTTTTATGGAAACATGGTCGGATTCAAGAAGAGAATTGGAAATAAGAGAAAGAAACGATTGATAAATGGCACAAAATATTTTAGGAAAATGTTGGTTTTTTACTTTCTAGGGATGGAATGGCCAATGGTGGGGGAAATTTAGCACCATATCTTTCAA
The DNA here is from genome assembly GCA_963277665.1 of Viscum album. Taxonomy (NCBI): domain Eukaryota; kingdom Viridiplantae; phylum Streptophyta; class Magnoliopsida; order Santalales; family Viscaceae; genus Viscum; species Viscum album. The sequence goes on from OY728158.1 coordinate 395,359,502, forward strand.
TTAAGTAACCATTTCTTTATTATTTTTATGTTTGTACAGTATTTGAGTGAAGTTTGGGAGTGTTTAAATGAATTTTGGAATGTTTTAAGGGATTTTATAAAGGTGAACTATTTTATCATGGTTAGTGGAAGATGTGAAAATCCTATAGTAAACCATTCATAATGAAATAAGGTATTATGGGAAAGCACACTGTTAGGAACACAGTTTGTCCAGACCATGCATCCACCTAGGAGAAACCATGAAAAGTGGGGGAGAGATATTTTTTATGGTTGGTTTATAGTTTTTCTAAACTTGTGGGACAACCATACAAGGTTCTTCTTGATCCAAAGGGTAGTGCACTTTTAGTTCATGGTTGTCCTAATCATGCGACTAACCATGCATGATTTATATGCGAGATCCTAAAAAGTGGATCTCACTCATTTTCAACTCTAAACCTCTTGTTTTTCATTATTTTGGTCCAAAGTCAGTTTTTTTCCTCCCAAATGTTCTGGAGTCTCTCCCCATTTAACCAGAAGATATATAAAGGAAATTCTTGGTGCATTGAATCTGGATTCCCCTGGAAAGTCTTCATTTTTTATAGTTTTCTCAGATCTTCTTTCCTCCTCTCTATCAAAATCCTAGATCTAGTCTGCTGGGGATATATATATGATGTTTTATGCTAATCATGATGAGATATTATTGTGTTTATGTAAGGTAACGATATCTAGGGTAGTTGTTATGAGACTCAACTCAGTTTTGTTGATAAATTCACGTCATTCTTCATTTTCATCATAATACATGAGGTATGTGGCATCACTCTCAAATCCTCTTATTATAACTTCAAGTATTAATTTCAAAATATTTGAGTTAATTTAAATTGAATAGGAAATATATGTTTAAATCATGGTATAATCCTTTTTTAGTGATGGTTTGTGGATTTTTGGATTTGTAGAAATTGGTTGTACAAAGTGATTTGTTTTCTTGATTATAAAATGTTGATTTTAAAATATGGATATTTTAGGATTATGGAAATGGTTTGTTTGAAAGGTTTTCAATAAAATAATGGGTTTATAGAAATGTATTAGGATGGTTTATTTGAAATGGTTTTGGAATACACGGTTTGGTGTGAGTTCAAGCTTTTAATGTGACCCTGAATAAGGGGTGTGTACCATTAGCGTATAAAGGGATGTGACCCTGGATAAGGGGAGAATTTCATTGGGACACAAAGAGATTTTAAATATTGTGATGAATTAGTGGATGGAAAATAAACCTTTCATGAGTATATAAATATTATCTAAGGATGCATGCGTGTCTGTGGGTGGGTGAATCATGGAATGGGTACACCAAAAAGGAGTGTGAAATAGTTTACTGATTTATTTGTTTTTTTCCTTGGAAACTATTTTGTTATAAATATTTTTGGACTTATTATATATTTTTTAATTGTTTAAAATGGTTTTATATAAATTGTTTATATAAAATTTCTAACTTGTTATATCATAATTCCATGAGTTGGGATGTCATTTAGGGAAATCCTAATGAGTTTCGTTACTCATCTCCTACTTTGGAACGTTGATGATTTTGTACATATAGTCTATCAGGTTACATGTAAAAGAAAGGTATCACATTAATTTAGTGTTGCTTCATGATACTTGGGATGTATTGTGGAGTTGGAGTATGGAGCATGTTGGGAGCTTGTAGTTATGTTTGGAGTCATTGAGTATTATTAGTTTTGTCTTCTGCTTTATAATTTGATGTTAGTAGACTTCAGATGTAGTAATCTATTATAGTTTGGTTTTGATATCAATGGTATCACTTTTGTTTGTATTAATTTTTTATCATGCATCATTTTGTGGTTTTATTATTATTATATGTTTTTTTTAATTTCTCAAAGGTAAAATTTTCCGGAAATTGTAATGAAGCCCTTGGAATTTATTTCCAGCCTTTGACACCTTGGGGATGCCACTTAAGTCCAATTTCTATTTTCACCTTGACTCAAGCAAATTAAGAGGGGTGATATTTTAAGATTCACCCAAAAAATATATTATTTTAAAATCATTTACCTTAATTTTTCTAGTGCTCACACAAGAACTGTATCGGCGCTACATATGAATTTTAGGTAATTCTACCATAACTAAAAAATTAAAATAAATTAATATCATGGTTTTTTTTATAAATATTCTAAATCAACATTTTTAAATAATCTCAAATTATTTTTATCCCTATCAAAATATGTTAAATAAATTAAATGAAATATATTGACATTTTATTTTTATTATTTACTTAATGAAATTTATAGGTCATTCTCAAAGAAAAATGACACAATGTTCTTATATCATAAAATATTGGATGTGGATGGTCAAATGAAACCCATAAAATAGAATAAAATAAAGTTTAATAGAATATTTTAAATTCTTATCAAATTATTTTATCCTTAATTAATCTGATTTACGCTTTACCGTAGTGAGAAATATTTACCTTAGTTAGATTTCATAATTACCAAAAATAAAATTGACCTCATTTATAAATTTGAATATCCCGATCCTAAATATGGAATCATATTTTAATGATTAAATTTTTATAATTGGAAAAATTTACTTTTTATATAAGTGCGAAAAATGCAATTAATTTTTTTTTAAAAAAATCACATTTTTAAGCATAAACATGATCTTATACCAAAATAAAATACAATTTTTATTATTGTCAACTTAATTAAATTATTTTTAATAAAATGGATCATATGTTAATTTTAAACCAAATTAATTATAGAATTGGAATTTTAAATTACTTTATTTATAGAAGACAAAAGAAAGTTTTGCAAAAATTTGTATTTTTTCATTCACTCAAAAATAAATATTTTAAGAAAAAATCACAAAAAATAATTATAACACTATTATGATATGTATATTTAAAAAATTATCACTATTTTTCAAATAAAACTTCTAGAGTGTAGAAATTAATTTTAATATCTTCACACTGAACGTAATAAAAACCATTTTTTGAATCATTATATGATTTTATTATCATTTATTTACTTATAACCATAATTAAATGTATGTTAATTAAATTGATGGGATATTTAATCAACTCATTAAATTAGGAAAATTTATCAATAAATATTAATTTAATCTGTTATGACAAAAATCCATCAAACACATATGAAAAATATATATTTTACCTTCAAAAGATTTAATCTTCATTTCTAACCAATTGATTGTAAATGTATGATTGATTAGTAATTTTATTACAAAAAAATTTCTACATTTAGTTATTAATATGGTTATTCTTATTTATACCTAATAAAACAATTGTTAGGTTATAATTTTCATATTTAAGTAATAATAATTCTATATTATATCATCATTTGTTTAATCTCATTGTTGTGTATACCACTAAATATTTAAAATAGTATTATTTAAATAAAATAAATTCTAAAATATTTACGTGTTAAATTATATACTCTTAAAATAAATTGTGTCAATGTAATTTTATCTCATGTTCGATGAAAAAAGGGTTTAAAACATATTCAAGATAAATTCTATGGAGCGAAACGAAAAATATGACCATGAAAGGAAAAAATTGTAATATTTAAAAATAATATTATTGAAAGCCACATAATAAAAAAGTGATAATAAAAAATAATTTTGAAATGGGAGAAGGGAAATATGAATATAACCTTGAATAGTAAATCATTAGGTTCCCACACAAGGAGAACATTATAGGGAAGTGAAACCATGGGCATAGAGGAGAAAAATCACATATAAGGAACAATAGAGTGTTATAGAGAAAATGATCATGAGAAATTTAATAACCACAAACCATAAATAAGTAAGGGATAAATAATAACGGAAATTTAACATAAATTAAGATAAATGGATATCATTTTTATTTCAAGATCTTTCTCAAAGAGTTGAGAGATACATTTACTATTAAGATAGAGAATAAAAGAAAATATATTTAGTTGATTTTTGTCCATTTCATAAGGATAATGGCATCCTTTGGTTGTTCTTATAGAGTTTTTTCGACTTCTATTTCATCTATTACCATAGTAAATAAATATTAAAGATTAAAATTTCATTCTTTATGAACTAAAATTACCTTTTAAGGGATCAAATGATCTACAAAATGATGATAGGATATTTCTCCAATTTCAATCCATTAATGAAAATAAAAAATGGTTAGAAAAATATAATATATTAACCAATATGAATAAATATTATTTCAATTAAATACTATATTAATCTAAAATACCTCAAAAATGAAATAAAAAGTTAAACTTTAATAATTTTATAAATAATTAACCTTAAAAATCTTCAAAATATGTTTGGAAAAGTTGAGAACACAAAAATCAGAAATATTTGATCACATATTTTTCTAAGATAAACATAACCTTTATCTCCAAATAAAATAAATCATTCATAAGGTTACATACCAAAACTTACATTCCCTAATAATATAATATCCAAAATATTCCAAAGTTTTCCATAAATATATGAAATCCTCATAAATACGAAACAAAATAATATATTCTTCCAAAAGATAATTCACCCATAATTCCTAAAATAAATTCCCATATTGGACAAAAAAAATTCTATTTAAATTAATCATATAATGTTCTAAATATAGTTAATTTATTCAAAAATACCTTTAATAATTTAGTTACAAAATAAAATTTCAATCCTATGGTTATCTATACAATGAATATTATATTCCCAAAATGTAATAACCTTTTTATCCCAATTAACCATAATTGCCTCAGCATCAAAGATTATCTTATCCTTAAATGTTTTCGATAACTTTCAACTTATGTACACAAGATATAAAATCATTAATCTTCAAATAACCTTTTAAATTCAGCACAAGTAAAATATAATGGCTATATCGACCTTATTAAAACTCAATAAATGTCTTCCAAAGTAATCTCATCACATAAAACCTCAAAAGGTGTATCTTTGAATTTAAACATATGATAAATTTTATACTTATTTACCCATGATGGTATGTAAAAATCATAAAATATCCTTATATGAATCATTCTAAATTCTAATGTTTTTTGGGACCAAGTTGGATGGAAGTTGGTTTTCAGAGGATGGAAGAAGTTTTTGTTGATTGTTTTTTATTTTTTTAAAATTATTAAAAATTAGTTAACTTTGTAAGTTTTGGTGGTCAGAAAAATAAGTCCCATACTCATAATACCCAAAATAAAGTTGTTAACAAATTCAATTGTCTTTGGTTTTTTGTTTTGGAATTTTTTTGTGAGTGAAGTTATTCATCGAAATCACAGTGGGTCGATTATGAAGTTTCAGATCTGAATGAGAAGCTGTATCAGAGTATGAATTTCATAATACTAATATGATGATTCTTGATATTTTTTATGTCTTTAATATAATAAGTTTTCATAAAACATACGATTCAAGCATTTTTTTGAAGAAAGGGGGAAAATGCGTCTGAGTCATTCTAAGTGGTTTCAATTAGATTTAGGTTTGGTTGGAAAGAAAAAAGGTAATTGTAACACCCTAAGATTTTATGAGAAGTATATTTTTTATGTATTATGTTATATGAAACACGAAAGGAATCTTTCACAGCACACAATACGGACTTGGCTTGCATTACACGCAATCGCGACCTTCCTCGATAGCGTGTGTAGTACGCAATATCGTGTTTCACTAAACAACGATATATTATTATGGACTAGCCGTTATGAATAGTATTAACTAAATTTTTAATTTTATAACATTATTATTCATCTTACACATTTTCTAGAACATGGTAAGAGAACAAAATATTTTTTACGGGGAAAACAAGTATTTTTCAAAAAAATGCAGTTTTCCACCTTTTGATGGTGCACCCACATTAAATCTATTTTTTGACATGTTTATAAGTTGAATTTGACAAAATAAAATTCTTCTTTTGAATCAGGATATAAAATTTTAATTTGGTTAAATTTTTGATATTTTTCTGATAACCTTCATATTTTGATGAATAGTAAAAATACGGTAATTTTTAATTAAAAAAAACTTTTTTCATTGAGATAATTTATATGGTTAAATTATAATATTGAATGGTTTTAAATATAAATAGAATATATTTGTACCATTTAATATAATGTATGTCATTAGCATTAATTTCACATTGAATTCACAGGTAAAAACATTTCAATCTTTGGCAATGTTTTAACTTCTAAAACCCGTTTTCTTAACGACTGGATTATTTATAAATTAATTACTGAAACTTATGTGTTTTGAATTTTCTAAAATGGATTCCATATTTGGAATGAGTAGGTCCAAATTATGTTAATAGGATACTTTTTTTTGGGTATTATAAATAGTAACTACGGTAAATTTTATTTACCTTAGTTAAAGGTAAATCGAGTAATTAAGGGTAAATATAAGATTATAAAATTACCCTAACACCTGCCAAAATCTTATTGGTTGACTAAAAGTCGACCTATATCACCTAAGGGTAGGATTGGATTCATTTAAGAGACTTTTCCCATGAAAATAATTTAATTATTATTAAAACCAAAGAATGTGACAACATGTCACTTTCTTAAATCTTATAAGTATAATAATTATAATTTAGTGACAAACTTAATGAATCTTCGAATATGAATAGTATCCAGAAATCTAATACAATTATATACATCATAGGAATTTATTTATAATTTTTAGGGATTAAATAATTGTCATTAATTATGACACAACAATGATGTTGAAATTATTTTATAAATTAAAATATCAAATAAATGGTTTTAAAAATATTAAAATAATTTTTATATGAACTTTTTAATGTTCTCCACTAATTTTATAGATACATATGACATTTTATGAATCTATTGAATCTTTTAGTTCGAACATATCTTCTGAATATAATTTATATAAATTCAAATAAATTAATAGTGTCAAAATTGACACTATTGTTATTTTATAAAAATAAAATATTATAAAATTGTTTAAAAATCACAAAAATATTTAAAAATTATAAATTAAAATTTATATGGTCTAAAATGTCATAAAGTTTAAAATTATAGAAAATTCACAACAAATATGTAATTATTTATAATAATTTAAAATTTATAATATTATTACTACAAATAAAATTAAATTGATAAATAAAGTAAAATAAAGTTGATAATGTTTAAAATAAATTCCTAACATGTCTATATTTTATTGTTTGATGATATTACAACCCCATATCATCTAATATTCTGATATGAGTCAATTTGGATGTTTTTAAGTGGGGTTGGGATTGAATATAAACTAATATTTCTTATATTTCCAAAGGTGCCCCTCTCCTCCCTTATAAAAGGGCACCTCCTCCCTCTCCTACTAACACCAATTTGAGCCTTCATGCCCGGCCAAACCCTACCCATATCAATTCCCCACTTCACTATAAATATCTTATAGGTCCTTTTCTTCTTCAAAGACCAATTGTAGTGCCCTAAGAGGAGGTCTCAAAGAGGCGCTTCAAAGAAGAGGTAATGTCAGTTACCGATTCTTTCAACTTTATTTCTTCTTAAACTTATTATTCTTTAGTTGTTTAATTATGAATTAATAACATCAGTATCACTCATATAGGAATTTGTTATTATAAGTATGAAACAACCCTATTTAACCATCTATCCATCCTACAGAAAACGAAATCATCGCGCCTGTGTACGTACGGAATACCATCTCCACGCTCTGGTGTAATGTATTTTCCATCACCACCTTACTTTGATGGTTATAATGGTGAAACTAAATAACTATATATGATTATTATAAAGTTTTATTGATTCTGAAATAGTAAACATACACTGCAATACAATTCAACGATCATGGGAATGATATCATCGCTCGTGCGTACGTACGGAATACCGTCTCCACGATGTGATGTGATTCGTTCTACATGATCTTCATTGCATAATGATTATTTAAATGAATTGAATGAATAAATATGATATATATTACACTAATACCATTCTGGAAATGAGGTATCTATAACCTAAAGATAATAATAAGAATTTATTCGACAAAACACACATAAGAACAAAAAGTAATAAACTCCCGAATAACAATTAGTAATGAAATATTACTAATAAGAAGCTAAGAATATGACCATATATGATATCATAAAAATAATTATGATTCTGTAATAAGTCAATAACATTATTTAAATCATTATACAGGAGGTTCAGAAACTTACAAAGCAAATCAGACCTAAGGTAAGGGACAATATCGCAATCTCAATTTTTATCCGAGATTGTTTATACTTTAGAATTTACTGAGGAATATTTATCATTCACATCCATGTTTCCTCAATATTTAATATTATTTATATCCTCCTAAAATTTTTTAAATCCAATTTTACCCTTCGGTGAGTTTTTAGTAAAAGATATGAAAGGAATCTTTTGTCGTTTTTTGTATGAGGTACTTTTTGACTTTTCTGACAAATGTACGAGAATAATGTTTTTTCAACTTATACGGAATGAATGTATTTTTAAAACATTATTTCCAAGAAGCTTCCTTTACAAGTTTTCAAGTTTATTATTAACTTCTTTTAGTTTAAAATTATATGACATGTTAAGAAAGGAAAATGTTTTTGAAGTAAAAAGGATATTTTCCTCAAGAATGGAGTTCAAGAGTTTTATCAAAATTATTTTCCATATAAGATAATATAGGGTTCTGTTTCTATCCCTATTATTACATTGATTTGATTATGTTGTGATGGAAATATTTTTATGAATTTCTTTATCTTATATGAACTTTTTTATGATGTCACGATGTTTAAGAATCCCATTTTTATTACATGGGTTATGCTATGATATATGGTTTATGATTTTGTGGAACACATAAGAATGGTATAATTATGAGATGGGTGGGACCTATATCTACCTCCAATGCATTGGATAAAGATTTTATATCTCATGAGATAGACATGGCTAGAACGGCAGGTCAAACCGGTTCAGTGAAACAGGACTGAAACGAGGAGTGAACTCGGTTCAGAAATGGACTTTGTCCACTAAGATAGTCTTGGAAATGAGTCTTGACTAATAAGAAATGATTATCTATGATTATGTGCGTATGAAAAAAAGATTCATGTTTTATGTTATGATTATTGGGATTACATTTCACTACGATTTTTTATCCCATGTTATGAAATTATGATCTCTTTTTCTGGGTAGGATTTCCAAAATGTTATGTTCTTATGAATATGATATGATTGATATTTGTTTTGTTTACCCTTACTGAGTATTTGAGCTCACCCTTTTTTATGTTTTCTTTCCCCAGGTCAGGAAGAAGGTTATTAAGTAAGATATGAAAAAAGGGACTATAGATATGATGAAATAAATGGGAGATAGTGTAGATGATTTATGAACCAGTTGTTTATGTTTCCCAGTTTCTAAAGACACTATACCTATACGGTCCTTTCATGGTTTTGTTATATGTTGTAATAATTATTCTTAAATTTTGAAGTATTAACCATGTATGTAAAGTATGGGTCTCTATAGTTGGTATCAGAGGAAAGGTATAGTCAACCTTTGGAAACTAGGATGTGAAATCCTTAGTAAGAAACCTAAGGATATGTCTAAGCATAGAACACAATCTTAGTGTTTTAGAAATGTCCATGAACAACCTATGATAAGACCTTAAGTGTGAAATTTTATTCTTGATTATGTGGTTTTCCTATTATAATAATTGTTTCTCACACTATTCTTCTTGGTTTTAGTCAATGGATGGAACCCGAAGGAACCGTGTTAATGCAGAATGCGACGGGCAATGCAATGATTGTCCCCCCTGAGCATCCAAACGTTATGGGAGCTGGAATGAAAAATCCTATAGCCATGATCACACAACTTTCTCAAGCTTTGAATCATGCAGGACTTCCAATTGAGCAAAGGAAGGAGCAACATTCTATTGAATCCTTCATGAGGAAGCGTACACCTTCATTCAGCGGGTCTTCTGATCCATTAGTGGCTGAACAATGGATCGGTACCACTAAAAAGATATTTTCAGTTCTTCAATGTTCTGAACATGATAAATTCATCTTAGTAGTGTATCGTTTGGAAGGTGATGCTGATCAATGGTGGAATCTTATTAAGAATACGAGGCAAAGGGATGAAATTGAGTCCATGGAATGGGATGAGTTCAAGAACTTATTTTTCAATAAGTATTTTCCTCGTATTCTTCGAACAAAGATGGAGAAGGAGTTTCTTGAACTGAAGCAAAAGGATGATGAATCCGTTGGTACCTACGAAGAAAATTTTACAAGTCTTTCAAGGTACGCTTCTGGAATTATTATCCAACATGAGAGTAAGATCGATCGATTCTTTAGTGGCTTAAAACCAAGTCTTTGAAGGGCGTTAGCCATAACGGACTTCAATATCTATGAGGAAATATTTCGATGTGCTCTCAAGGTTGAGATGGAGATTGGTGTAACCCATAAGTCACACGGGTTTGATAAGAAGAGGAAAATTGAATTCAAAGGAAAATATAAAGACTACACTAAAAAGAAGATGAGTTTTCCCTTATGCTCAAAGTGTGGAAAGAAACATGGTTGAAATTGTCTTAAGGGGACAAGAAAATTTTATAAGTGTGGAAAAGAAGGTCATCGGGCAATTGAATATCGAAATAATGGGAAGAAGATGTCTAATGATGCAAACAAAGGAAGGGATACATAGAATGAACCTACTACACTTAAATGTTTCTAGTGCAAGGAGATGGGGCATTATTCCAATCAATTCCCAAATCCAAGGGTTGATGATGATGATCAACGTCAACAAACTCTTAAGGCCAGAGACAAAGGAAAGTCACATGCAATTACTATCGGTGATGTGGAGTATGAAAATGAAGTGGTGAGAGGTACACTTACCATCCATTATAAAGTAGAAAATGATTTATTTGATTATGGATCCACCCACTCTTTTATTTCTGAAGAATTTTCTAAGTGTATCACTGTATTACCTTAACAATTAGATGTTGAGTTGTCTGTGACAACTCCTAATGGCACAACAGTCACATCAAAAGTTTACAATTCTTCTCCGATTGAAGTTTGTGGGAAAGTGCTTCCTAAAAATCTTGTGATCCTTCCTATAGTGGAATTTTATGGGATTCTTGGCATGTATTGGCTTTCTTTATATGGAATTCATATCAATTTCCATAGAAGGGAAGTCACATTTAATATTCCAGATCAATATATGATCATCTATTGATGCAAGGATGAACAGAACCTTCCAGTGGAAATTTCTTCTATCTTATGGGTCTTGATTCCACTAAATTAGGGTTATTTATCTCAAATGGTTGGAGAGAAACTCATGATTAAGAATATGCCCATTGTATGAGAGTTTGATGATGTCTTTCCGGAGTAATTACCAGGTCTTCCACCAAATCGTGAAGCAGATTTTTCAATATAACTCGTACCGGGTGATTTTTCTATTTCGAAGACACCTTATAGAATAGCCCCAATTGAGTTGTAGGAATTGAAGAAGCAACTCCAAGAGAATCTTGATAAAGGATTCATACACCCTAGTGCGTTACCTTGGGGAGTACCTATTCTGTTTGTTAAGAAGAAAGATGGATCAATGAGACTCTGCATTGATTATTGAGAACTTAACAAGATCACTATCAAGAAAAAATATCCTCTCCCATGCATTGATAACCTATTTGACCAACTACACGGAGCTCAATACTTTTACAAGATTGATCTTCGTTCAGGTTATCATCAATTAAGGGTCAAAAGGGAGGATATACCAAAGACTGCTTTCCGTACAGGGTATGGACACTATGAATTTATAGTGATGCCATTTGGTCTTACTAATGCCCCTGCTATCTTCATGGATATGAGGAATAGAGTCTTTAGAGACCATCTTGATCTGTTTGTGGTAGTCTTTATAGAAGATATTCTTGTCTATTCAAAGGAAGAACATGAAGATCACTTGAGAATTGTATTAAAGACCCTAAGAAAGGAGAATATTTATGCCAAATTTACCAAGTGTGAATTTTGGATTCAAAAAGTTGCATTTTTGGGTCACATAATCTCAAAAGAGGGGATATATATGGATCCAGTAAAAATAGAGGTTATTGAAAGATGGTCGAGACCAACAATAGTAACCGAGATATGAAGTTTTTTTGGTTTGGATGGATATTATCGACGTTTTGTGAAATATTTTTCATGATTATCTAATCTACTCACCATGTTGACTCGGAAAGGAGTTAAGTTTGTTTGGACAGAGGAATGTGAAGAGAATTTCATGGAGTTGAAAAGAAGGTTATCTAGTGCAACTGTCCTCACACTGCCTTGTAGTGGAGAAAAGTCTGTGATCTACAGTGATGAATCCAAGAAGGGATTGGGGTGTGTTTTATGCAAAATGATATGGTGATAGCTTATGCCTCACGACATTTGAAAATCCATGAGCAAAATTACCCAACTCATGATTTGGAGTTAGATGCGGCAATCTTTGCATTACAGATTTGGAGGCATTATCTTTATCGAGAAAGGTGTGAAATTTATACTGATCATAAAAGTTTGAAGTATATTTTCACCCAAAAGGAGCTGAATATGTTCCAAAGAAGATGGTTTGAGCTGATTAAGGATTACGACTGCTCAATTCATTACCACCCTGGGAAAGCAAACAAGGTGGAAGATGCATTAAGTTGACAAGACCATGCTAGCTTATCCATGATGAGGATCACAAAATATCCAATATTTATAGATTTACAAAGGATAGATCTTCGAATTATAATGAAAGGGGAAAAATCGTGTCTTTCTCAAATGAATGTTCAACCATCTATACATGTGAAGATTAAAGAGGCACACAAAGAAGATTTTGAGTTACAAAAGAAGGTGAGAAATATTCCTAAATTCAACCTTGATTGTGATGGGATAATAAAGTTCAGGAATCAGGTTTGTGTTCCTCCCATCCCCGAATTAAAGAAGGAGCTGCTAGATGAGGCTCATAGTTATTCATTCTCTATTCATCCTGGAAGCACGAAGATGTATAGGGACCTGAAAGAGTACTTCTGGTGGGATGGCATGAAAAGATATGTTGCTGAATATGTCTCTCGATGCTAGGTTTGTCAACAAGTTAAAGCTGAGAGACAGAAGTCTAAGGGGTTGTTAAAACCATTACCCATACCAGAATGGAAATTGGAAAACATCACTATGGACTTTGTCACAGGACTTCCTAAAACATCCAAAGGCAATAATGCTATCTGGGTTATATTTGATCGTCTTACAAAGTCTGCACACTTCATTGTTATTAGAGAGGATTTATCTCTAGATCAGCTTGCCCAGATATATGTAAAGAAGTGGTAAGATTTCATGGAGTACCACTTTCCATTGTATCTGATCAGGATCCGAGGTTTACCTCGAAGTTCTGGAGAAGTCTTTAGCAGACTCTGGATACAGAATTGAGTTTTAGCACTGCTTATCATCCTCAGAAAGACGGTCAGTCTGAGAGGACAATTCAAACTCTAGAAGATATGTTGAGAGCTTACTCTATAGATTTCAAAGGTGGTTGGGATCAACACCTACCGTTGGTGGAATTTTCTTATAATAATATCTTTCACTCCAGTGTTCAGATGGCTCCTTATGAAGCTCTCTATGGAAAGAAATGCAGGACTCCAACTTGCTGGGATGAAGTTTGGGAAAGAAAGCTATTAGGACCTAATATTGTTGATGAGATGTCAGAAAATGTTAGATCTATTCAACAACACATTAGAGCAGCTTAGAGTCGACAAAAAATTTATGCCTACAACCGAAGAAAAAACATATAGTTTGAAGTGAGTGATAAAGTGTTCTTACGAATATCTCCTTGGAAGAGGGTCATGAGATTTGGAAAGAAGGGAAAGTTGAGCCCTAGATATATTGGTCCTTTTGAAATTCTGGACCCTCTTGGGAAGGTAGCTTACCGATTGGCGCTTCCACCGAATCTCTCTCAAGTTCACGATGTGTTCCATGTATCTCTCCTGAAAAATTACATACCTGATCCTTCACATGTACTCAGCTCAGAAGTTGTACCGCTAGAGCAAGATATTTTTTTTATGAAGAACAGCCGATAGAAATTCTAGATCGTAGTGAAAAAGTCCTATGGAACAAGACCACTCGCTTGGTGAAAGTTTTATGGAGGAACCACCAATTAGAAAAAGCTCCATGGGAACTTGAGGATATGACGAGGAGAGGTATCCTCATCTATTTGTAATGAAGTGATGAATTTCGAAGGTGAAATTCATTTTAAGGGGGGTAGAATGTAACACCCTGAGATTTTATGAGAAATATTTTTTTTATGTCTTATTTTATATGCAACACCAAAGCAATCTTTCAAATCACACAATACGGACTTGGCTTGCATTACACGCAATCATGACCTTCCTCGATAGCGTGTGTAGTACGCAATACTGAGTTTCACTAAACAATGATATATTATTATGGACTAGCCATTATGAATAGTATTAACTACATTTTGAATTTTATTACATTATTATTCAACTTACACATTTTCTAGAAAATGATAAGAGAACAAAATAAATTTTTCGGGTAAAATAAGTATTTTTCAAAAAAATGTAGTTTTGCCGCATTTTGATGGCGCACCCACATTAAATCTATTTTTGACATGTTGATAAGTTAAATTTGACAAAATAAAATTCTTCTTTTGAATTAGGATATTAAAATTTACTTTGGATAAATTTTTTATATTTTTCTGAGAACTTTCATATTTTGATGAATAGTAAAAATATGCTAATTTTTAATTAAATTTTTTTTTCATTGCAATAATTTATATGGTTAAATTATAATATTTAATGGTTTTAAATAATAAATAGAATATATTTTTACCATTTAATATAATTTTTTTCATTATCATTAATTTCACATTGAATTCATAGGTAAAAACATTTCAATCTTTGGCAATGTTTTAACTTCTAAAACTCATTTTCTTAACAACTGGATTAATTATAAATTAATTAATGCAACTTATGTGTTTTGAATTTTGAAAAATGGATTCCATATTTGGAATCAGTAGGTCCAAATTATGTTAATAGGATACTTTTTTATTTTTGGGCATTATGAATAGTAACTACGGTAAATTTTATTTACATAGTTAAAGGTAAATCTGGTAATTAAGGGTAAATATAAGATTATAAAATTACCCTAACACCTGAAAAAAATCCTATTTGATGACTAAAAGTATACCCATATCACCTAAGGGTTAGATTAGATTCATTTAATGGACTTTTTTCCATGAAAATAATTTAATTATTATTAAAACCAAAGAATGTGACAACATGTCACTTTCTTAAATCTTATAAGTATAATAATTTTACTTTAGTGATAAACTTAATGAAACTTCTAACATGAATAGTCTCCAGAAATCTAATACAATTATCTACATCATAGGAATTTATTTAAAATTTTTAGGGATTAAATAAGTATCATTAATTATGACACAACAGTGATGTTGAAATTATTTTATTAATTAAAATATCAAAAAATGGTTTTAAAAATATTAAAATAAATATTATATGAACTATTTAATGTGATCCACTAATTTCATAGATACTTATTACATTTTATGAATCTATTTAACCTTTTAGTTTGAACATACCTTCTGTATATATATTATTTAAATACAAATAAATGAATAGTGTCAAAATTGACAATATTGTTATTTTATAAAAATAAAATATTATAAAATTGTTTAAAAATAACAAAAATATTTAAAAATTATAAATTAAATTTATATGGTATAAAATGTCATAAAGTGTCAAATTATAGAAAATTCACACACATATGTAATTATTTATAACAATTTAAAATTTAGAATATTATTACCACAAATAAAATTAAATTGATAAATAAGGAAAAATCAAGTTTATAATGTTTAAAATAAATTCCTAAAATGTCTAAATTTTGTTGTTTGATGATATTAAAACCCTATATATTCTAATATTCGGATATGAGTCATTTTGGAAGTTTTTATGTGGGGTTGGGATTTAATATAAAATAATATTTCTTATATTTCCAAAGGTGCCCCTCTCCTCCCTTATAAAAGGGCACCTCCTCCCTCTACTCCTCACACCAATTTGAGAATTAAATCTCGGCCAAACCCTAACCATTTCACTTCCCCACTTCCCTAGAAACATCATAGAGGTCCTGGTCTTCTTCAAAGACCAATTTTAGTTCCCTAATAGGAGGTCTCAAGGAGGCGCTTCAAAGAAGAGGTAATGTCCGTTACCGATTCCTTCAACATTATTTCTTCTTCCACTTATTATTTTTTAGTTGTTTCATTATGAATTAATAACATCAGTATCACTCATATACTGATATGTTATTATAATTATGAAACAACACTATTTCACCATTGATCTATCCTAAGGAAAATGAAATCACCACGCGTGCGTACGTACAGAATACCCTCTCCACGCCGTGGTGTAATCTATTTTCCATCACCACCTAACATTGATGGGTATAATGGTGAAAAGAAATAACTATATATTATTATTGTAAAGTTTTATTGATTCTTAAATAGTATACATACACTCCAATACAATTCCTCGATCACGGGAACGATATCATCGCTCGTGCGTACGTACGGAATACCGTCTCCACAATGTGATGCGATTCGTTCTACATTATATTCATTGAATAATGATTATATAAATGAATTAAATGAATAAATATGATATATAGTACACTAATACCATTCTTTAAATGTGGTATCCATAAACTAAAGAGAAGAATAATAATTTATTCGACAAAACACGTATAAGAACAAAAAGTAATAAAGACCTGAATAACAAGTAGTAATGAAATATTACTAATAAGAAGATAATTATATGACCATATATGATATCATAACAATAATTATTATTCTAGAATAAGTCAATAACATTATTTAAATCATTATACAGGAGGTTCAGACACTTACAAAAGCAAATTGGACCTAAGGTAAGGGATAATCTCGCAATCTCAGTTTTTATCCGAGATTGTTTATACTTCAGAATTTACTGGGGAATATTTATCATCCAAATACATGTTTTCAAAAAATATAATATTATTTATATCCTCCTAAAAATTTTAAATCCAATTTTACCCTTCGGTGAGTTTTTAGTAAAAGATATGAAAGGAATCCTTTGTCATTTTTTGTACGAGGTACTTTTTGACTTTTCTGAAAAAAGTATAAGAAGAATGTTTTTTTAACTTATACGGCATGAATGGATTTTTAAAAAATTATTTACAATAATATTACTTTACAAGTTTTCACGTTTATTTTTAACTTCTTTTAGTTTAAAATTATATGACATGTTAAGAAAGGAAAATGTTTTTGAAGTAAAAAGGATATTTTCCTAAAGAATGGAGTTCAAGAGTTTTATCAAAATTATTTTCCATATAAGATAATTTAGGGTTATGTTTATATCCCTATTATTACATTGATTTGATTATGTTGTGATGGAAATATTTTTATGAATTCCATTATCATATATGAATTTTTTTATGATGTCACGATGTTTAATAATCCCATTTTTATTACATGGGTTATGCTATGATGTATGGTTTATGATTTTGTGGCACACATAAGAATGGTATCATTATGAGATGGGTGGAAACTATATCTTCTTCCAATTAATTCGGTAAAGATTTTATATCTCATGAGATAGACATGGCTGGAATGGTAGGTCAAACCAGTTCAGTGAAACAGGGCTGAAATGAGGAGTGAACTCGGTTTAGAAATGGAAGTTGTCCACTAAGATAGTCTTGGAAATGAGTCTTGACTAATAACAAATGATTCTCTATGATTATGTGTGTATTCCACAAAGTTTCATGTTTTATGTTATGATTATTGGGATTACATTTCACTAACATGATTTATCCCATGTTATGAAATTATGATATCTTTTGTCGGGTAAGATTTCCAAAATGTTATGTTCTTATGAATATGATGTGATTGATTTTTCTTTTTTTTACCATTACTAAGCATTTGAGCTCACACTTTTGTATGTTTTCTTTCCCAGGGTCAGGAAGAAAGTTATTAAGTAAGATATTCCAAAATTTACTATAGATATGATGAAATAAATGGGAGACAATGTATATGCTTTATGAACCAGTTGTTTATGTTTCCCAGTTTCTAAAGACACTATACCTATATGGTCCTTTCATGGTTTTGTTATATGTTGTAATAAGTATTCTTCAATTTTGAAGTATTAACCATGTATGTAAAGTATGGGTCGCTATAGTAATGGAATACTGGAATGTCATATAAATATCTAATGTAAGTCAGATGATTATATATAGATCATTATGTTCCCAACATCATGAATAATTCATGATTACATGTAGGGGTTTTTGGAATAAAAATGTATCAAAAGTAAAAGATTTCTGGTCTCATTTCATTGGTATGAGTGTTTCCAGAAACTTATGTTATTAGGTGTGTGGGAATTATAATGTTGCAAAAGTACAAATCGACTGATCCATTGGATGAGGTTATTAATCAGACTATCTGATATATCAAACAACCAAATCAAAATATCAATCATCATTTGATGATATTCTCGAATAAAGTAGTTGCTTCCAAATCTGATCAATATGATGCAGTGTGCTAACGATACACCATATCATTTTTACATCGATCCATTAGACACAGTTTTAGTATCAAATTTAATTAGATGAAGAATTATATCAAATTTAGATAATGACTAATGTATTTCCATATATTAGTAACTGAGAATTTTTTGGAGTAATGCATAAAAAAGATATAGTTTTTTGGAGTAATATGAAATGGGATCAGAGATCAATCAACCATTGGATGATCAACAATATTGTCAACTAGTTTCATAAAACAAAATAAATGTTTTTTTAATTCTATTAGGTCAAGAATCATTGGAAAAGTCGTGATATCAAGACATTATAGTGATAATTCTAGTTGTCTTGTTTTTTAGTAGGTCAAGAACCAAACAATCTTATGTTTTTTCAAATTGGGTTGAGTTTCATCGAATAAGGAGTGGCATAGATCCATCAGAGTAAAGTAAAGACTAATTCACCAGACATAGGTTGACAATGATAAGTTACCATCTACTAGAATTCATAGGATGAGGTTTGAGGATGTTTTGAATAATTTAATTTAAGTATATCTATTTTGAAAATATAATAGATGTGTTGTCAAAGGGGTTTTTAATGCTACATACGTTTCAATGATTTTTATGCAAGAACAGTTTCAAAATTCATAGTTGTTATTGATTATTGGGGTGAGAATTAATTTTATTTTAAAATGGTTTCAATGTTTCCTATATTTCATATTTTATGGAGAAACATAATGGTATTTTTTATTTCAACATATTTTTTCATAATAATGAAGAAAATTGGAATGAAAATTAATATTAGATTGAAGAATTATTAGGAAGACTGTAGCTAGATGAAGTTTTGAGAAGTTTCAAGAAGTTTCAAGAAGAATCAAGAAGAGTTGAGATGCATTTATTGAGTCAAGTATGGAGTTGAAATGAAAGGAAAATACATGTTTTTATATATATTTTTGAGCATGAAAACATTCTTAATATTCTCACCCATTCCAATTGTGGTTCATCTTTAAATAGAAGGAAGTTAATTTTACACTCTGATTATGGAACACTATTCATGTGTAGAGATAGAGAATAAAGTTCTGAAGTATTCTGTATAGAGAAGAATGTTTTTAGATTGAGTTTTCCTAAGGAAGTTTTTTAGATAGATAAAGGTGAAGGAAGAGGTTACCTAATTGGATCGAGCAATCAGACTGAGATTTATTAGGAATAACAAAATTGGATCAGAATTATTTCTTGGTAATCATTTCAAATCTGTTTTCCAGATAGAATAATGAGATAATGGAATCAAACTAAGCCATCAAACCATGTTTTTGTATGAAGTTCAAAAGACATATTCTTACCTAATGCGGGATAGGAAAGCGATGTTTTTTTGTTTTAAATAATTATAAAATTTAATGTTGATAAGGCAGTACAATAACATGTTTGAAACCAACTGGAGAATGTTTTTGAACTTGTTACAAAAACATTTTTTACATTATTCATGCTACAAGAAACACATGAACTATTATATTGATCATAGTGATACATAAGTGTAAGGGTATATCCTAATTTATGAACCCATATAAAAGGATTTTATTACAGTGGATTGTGTGGTGTTGTATTATTTCCAAACCATGCCAAAGACTAGATACTCCAATTGAGTAGTGAACCTTGAAAATATCTGTGCTACTTTTTATGGGTGAATGATTTGTTTTTAGAAAAGTGGTAAATCATTACTAGAAGTTGAAGGTCATCATACAAGAAATATAACACAAAATAAAATCCTATCACTAATTCAACCCTTCCCTTTTCAGTGATACATTGATCCTGGTTGGGAATTTTTAAATGGTATTAGAGTGAAGGTTCCCTTCTTTTTCTTTTTTATGATGTTTTTAAGAGAAATTATGATGGAAAATATGAATTGTGTAAAAAATAAGGGTATTATGGTATTTGATTTAAATAACTATCCTATCTAGAATGATATAATTTTTTTTTTCATATTTTATGTATTTTAGGTATGTTATTTTAGAAACTACTATATATGGATATCCTTCTTTTACTAAGAATGTCCCACTTACATAGGTCAATAATAAAAATCTTTATAATTATGGAATATCTAAGAGTGATTTACTCTCACCAATTTTTCAATGTGAGTTTCTAATTGTTAAGGGTGTTTATAATTCCAAATGTATCTGGGAAAAAGTTAAAAAACATTTATAAGGGAAATAAAAAAGAGAATAAATCAATGTTACAAATCTAGATGCTGAAGTATGAAGATATCAAAATGGGTGAGTATGAATCTGTTGGTGACTTCTTTAAAAGGGATAATTATATTGTTAGCACCATAATATTTCTTGGTGAGAAGTTTATAGATTAAACTATTTTTGAAAATATTTTGAGAATTCTTCTTAATAGGTTTGATGCTAATGTTTCATCCTTGGAAGATATCGATCCTAAAAATATTTTTCTGGATGCTCTTAATAGTACTTTCCTTACTTACGAAATGAGAAGGGAGAAAGTTATGAATAATAAAAAAAATTTATCAATAAATTTCATAAAAATATTCAAAGAAAGAAAAGTCTAAGAATATTATCAAAGAACAAGAAATAGATGAATCTAAATCCAAAAATGAGGTATGTAAAAATATTGATGAATTCTTGTCCTTTTTTTTCTAAAAATGAGAAAATAGTTATAAGAAATTATAAAGGTAAATGTCCATTAAGATATTTTGAATATAGATCCATTAGGTACTTTGTTGCTGATTATCCTCGAAGAAAGAATGATGAAGATAATGATGAAGTTAATAGTGGGAAAATAATATTTTGGAAGAAACATTATGATAATTCAAAATCTTATTCCATGGAAAAAGATAGAAAGTTCACCAAATCGAAAAGGGGAATCATTTTGTCTAAAGATGATGAAGAAGAAGATAGTGATGTTGAGGTAAAAAAGTTAACTAAAATATTTGTAGAAAATAATTTCATTATAGTAGTTAATGATGAAGTGTTTAGTAGTAGTAGTAATGAAGAAGAAGAGACTCAGTTAGAGTTTAACCTAAATATAGAATTGAATGAATGTTTTAGACAAATAATAAGACTCAAAAAATAAATCAATAATTTTATGAAGCAAAGTCCCACAAAAAAACAATAAATAATGCATTCCTAAAAATAATTCTAAGTTGCTGGAAGTCTTTATGTTTCTAAAGAAGTCCCTTAAAAATAAAAAGAATCAGAATGAAAACATTTAAGAAAAGTTGAAGGAAAAGGAATAATATTTGGATCTTTTTTAACAAAAAGTTTCTAAAGATATGAAGGGAGTTACATGTTTTAAGAAGCCTATCTATGAAGTTAGTTAAAGTTATAGAAATGGTAAACCTAAGAATGATCTACTAAAGTTACTTATAATGGTTGAAAATAAAGTTAAAGTTATTTCTAATAAGAAGAAAGTTGGGGAAATCATGTCTTTGGAAAAAACAAACAATACTAAGAATTTAGAAGTATCTAAAAACAATTAGTCTGAAAGAAAAGGTTTTACTATTTCTGTTTTTGATAAAATTGGGAAGAAATACAAATTGAAAAAGAATATTCTGGGTGATAACAGAATTTTTGGGGCTTAATAATGTTTTTTTGTAAATGATAAGAAAGTTTCTAAGAAACTTGTTTATAATTTCAGGAAGTGTGGAAGTTACAGAGGAAAGTATTCCTTCTATGGTTACTGGTGGTATTGTGGTGGATTTTGGAATATGATAAGTAAATTTCGTTTTAACTCAAAAATTTACAATTATCCCATGAGTTACAAAAATAACAGTTTTAGGGGGTGTCAATCCTCTGAAAGAAATAATTCTGAGAAAGATGTGTTGAAAATTGAAAATAGGTTCAAAACTTTGGAAAATATTTGTGAATGATGTGAACAACCTATAAATATGGAAAAAGGATGTCATGTTTTACACTGGAAGAACAAATTTTTTATAAAAATTATCAGAATCCTGATGTGAATAAAGATAATGGAAAAAAGGTGATGTTGTAGAAACTGATTTCAAAGATACAAAAGGATAATGACCCTGGATCTCGGTAAGTGGGTGTTCTTATCATATAATAGGATATTTAATGTTCTTGAATAATATAAATGATTTAAATGAAGTAATAGTTATGTTTGGTAAAGGTGAATCCCTCAGAATAAAGGGTATTAGATCCACTATTATAGTGGAATACAATTTGAAATCGATGAAAGGATTGTTTATTGATGGGTTGAAACACAATATGTTTAGTGTTTCAGAACATTGTGATGATGTAAATAAATATTTTTTTTCTATTATATGGGTTTTTTATGAAAATATAGAAATATGAAAAAAGTTTTTACATGAGTAAAAAGTACAAAAGTAAACTTGTTTCAAGTTATTGAATTTCAAAACTCATGTTACTTATGTATGTTGGGAAAAAATTAGTTGTGGAATAAAATTTTGGGATATATTTTTCAAAGAAACATGAGAAATTTATCAATTTGAGATAGTGTTTGTGATATTCTTGATATGTCAAAAAGAAGATACTGGTATTGCACAATTTTTTAAAAATGGAAAATCACACACTCTGTGTATAAGAAAGTTGATATTTATTGAACTTGAATTGTAGAACATATTCACTGTGATATCTATAGGCCAATGAGAAAAAAATAAAATTCAAGAGATATGTATTTATTTATTTAATTACTAATTTTACTAATATTACTTGTGTTATGTATTTGAAACATAATTTAGATTCCATAAAGATGTTTAAAAGTTTAAGGAGAAGAGCTCAGAAGGAGTGTGGGTATTATATACAGATGTTGAGAACCGATAATGGTGGTGAATACAAGTTTTAATAGTTAAAAAGTTATATTGAAAAAATAGAATTTAGAATGAGTTCAGTATACTATACACACCACAACAAAATGGTGTTTCTAAATGGAAGAATTGAAGTTTATTTAAGATGGAGAGTAAAATATTACATGAACATGGTATTTCTCACTACTTCTATAGGAAAGTGATGAGAAAAAAATTTTACAGTCAGAATTGATGCCTCTATAGTCTATGTTATGATATTAATCCTTCTGAAATGTTTTATAACCAAACTCAATGTTTGAAAAATCTAAGAGTTTATGGGAGTCCCTTAATGACAATGAACAAAAGTGGAAACCTTGTAAATCTTTATTAGAGAGCTGAATATAGAATCTTTCTTAACTATGATTCATATGAAATATCATATATATGTTTCAACAAACAAACATGATGATTAGTTTATTCTTTTGATGTTAAAGTTATTTAGAAATCCAAGGAAGATACTATGAAAACAAATGAAGATGAGGTAAATGAAGGGGATGATAAAATTATTACTAATCATCATGAGAAGGATGCCAACAATTGATACGGAACATAAATTAAATAATCAGGTCAAGATACTAGGGATCTATATTGGTCAATATCTTTATTCTTGACTCATGAATAAGAGATACATAATGGTTTAGGTATGATTTCATCTAAACCATTTGAAAATCCCATAGGGTGCCATGTTTTATCTGAGGATGATTATGATGTAGAGATAGATAGTCAGCTCTCAATTGAAAGTGTAGAGGTAGAATGTGATAAATGACTTCATAACCAAAGGAAGAAAAAGGGACGAAATGGGAATCAGGATTTATGAGATGTATTGTTGTTAAGGGTAAGATAACTAAAGGTATGAAGGATTATTCTTAGCTATCGAAGCTGATGGAAAAAATATCTTCCAGCAGAACCAAAGAGAAGGAAGGTGGAGCATTAGCCCAAGATAAGGAAAGCAATTAAATTCTGACCCTAAAAAATGGACAAGAAAAGGCGAAGAGTGGTGATCATAAGAAAAAAGGGCAGGGTGGTATGAAGGGAATGGTAAAGGGGACTAAATAAGAAGAGGATGAAGAATAAAAATGAAAACAACTTATACTTATCCTACATTCTAATTAATAAATGCATTTAGATTCCTTAAAGCTCATGTTCTCAAAGGATGTGGTGGATAGAATCCTATAAATAGAATTATGTGTCAATTTTTACAAGGAAGAATGACATTGATAAAAAATAAGACAAAATTATAACATGTGGCTTCAATGAGAGAATGATTAATATGTAGGAATAAATCCAAACATGGGATAATATGGATAACCCTTTTGAAGATCTAATCCAAGACAACTTGAACATAAAGGTGAATTCTATTTTCTAGAGGGTATATAAGAACTAATATAGTTTCCCACGTTTCCTCAAACGTTATTTGTGAATAAAAATTTAATTTTCAGGTTATACATACCATCCTAGGCTGAGGAAGTAGGTGGAACCTCAAAACATTAGTGGTTACCAACATCCAAAGGTTCAAACAAGAAAAAAATCAAACGTTGTTACACATACTTCTATATATTCAAAATTCAAGTGGAAATATGTAAAAAATCTTTTAATCACATGGAATGGATTCATTTTATGAATGAAGAGTTAGATCAGATTGAGAAGTGTCATGACCCAACCCACAAGGGTCTGAACTGAACTCCCCAATCCCACCTCCAATAGTCTAGGGGATGAATGCCATTGCTAAGTATGAATATCCCACAAATTGGAGGCATTAGACAAAAGTATACGTACACATGCAAACATTTGAAATCCCACACAATTATTAAATTTAAAACAAACTAAAAAAATGCACACATACATCTATAATCCCACAACCAGAGTAAGAAAGTAAAGTAATGAATGTGGAAAAGGGGCCAAATACAAGCACAAATGAAAACTTTAAAGAGTCCAAACTTCTCCAAGGGTGAGAAAAATGATCAAGTTCAAAATCCTTGAAAACAACTTGGTCTATCTAGCTCAATATAAGATCCACCTACTCCATGTCCTCTGGGGACACCATTAAAAGGGAAATCATCTACATAAGACGAAACATGTGTGGGAAAGTCCCTTGTAGGTGTGAGTACTAAAATACCTTGTAAGACACCCTAAAAAACTAAACATTAAGAATAAATTATATTTATATCAACACAATATATAAAGAACAATGTATAATATAAAATAAAAAGACATACTTAGGAAGAAAACCACACCACCATGCTGTCACAACCAAATATCAGCTATAATTTTCTACTTGAAGAAATGATTGTTCTGAGATAATCTACTCCACAAGCCATGATATCACATGATAAACTCAATCAAGATATCAAAATACTAGGGCCCTACCCAAGAAATATCATTGGTCTTATAAAACCTTGATACTTAGATAGGGGTCAAACATAGAACCATTGGGGGACACCAAGAGCCCAATCTAGATAAATAGCATATGAAGGGGATCATATGCTAATGATTCCACGAACCATAATGATACAACCTACTAGATAAAGAATCAATTCCCTTCTCATGGAGGTCATGCCAATTCCATAATCCCTATCTATGGTATAAATATGATTGGGGATCACACTCTAGTATCATAGAGGGACAACACAAACTCTATATGGTACTAATCCTATAGAGGGGATAAAAATCATATGATGTGGATGTACTTCCACAATTTAATATCAATATAATGAACCAAAGGGAACTAACTAAAAAAATAATGGTCTCAACTAAATAAATTATGTTCTACAACCACCGTTAAATGGGGTACATAGCGTGTAATAGGGGTAGATTGTGTGTCCATATATTCCCTGGTTTTCTCGTGTGGTAAATCCAAACAATCCATGAAAATATAAATATACATGATATGTGAGTGAATTACCCAATGCGTAGAGGTCACTTGACACCTGCCCGTGATATCTGGCCATTCTCATGTATCTTTGGTTGTTCCTATGTACCAGTTTGTTTACACCTAGCCATGTATGTGTCCAAGTACACAGTGTGCAACTGGAGATATCCTTATGATCATGTCTATGTACTTTTCTCAGTAAATTCCGAGCCTTCATGGAAAGGTAACATCACGTGTGACCATACCACTTAGCATGTGATACATAAATCCATATGAAACCCTATAACAGATTCCAGGGGAATATCACATAGTGTTATCCCAAAATACATTGCATGTTGATTGGGATTTTCTAGATCTATCAGATCTTCCACATCATCATCATGCACGATGTCAGAGTTCCTCCCTTGCCAGAACCTATAGATCGGGGGTTTGATGCACCTCTAGTACTCAGATATTAGGATTCTTGGAATTAAATCTACTCAAAACATTCCACATCAATACATATATAGACACCTAATCAAAATTGGGTTGAATAGATTTCTCAAATCTATTTTGATCTACCTCTAATCATCCACCACCATCGATCATGAACCTCACCAAAAATATCGATCCATTGGGCTGAAGAATAGTCATGAAACAATCGATTACTGAGTATTTGTCGAACCAAAGGACAAAAGAAAAACTCTAGATAAACATGATAAGAAATTGAGAAGAAATAGAAAATCCAAAAAACACAAGGAACAAGCCTCGACCTTTATTATTTTAGCCTCAATCAATTGTTGTATAAAAAGGAAATCGAATAGGAGTAAACACGACGTACAAAATATAATTCCATCAAATTAAATATACTAATGATTCATATATCAATTCTATTTTTTGAATTTATATGTTTCTATTCATGATTATGAAATGGGATGTAAAATGAAAATCAAATTCTACATAGAGTGTTGATCGATCGTTGACATAGAACAGTTCTGTGTTGCCGTCATTGATGAGATCCACGAACTCCGTTGGCACAACAATCAATGATCCGATCCCGATTTGTCATTGTTCCCCAATAAAACTCTCTTACAGTGGAATATATGTATAAAAAGTTTATCATACAACATTAAAGCAAAGTACACAGCTATATATTTAAAGAGGAAGCAATATGACGCATAAAATAAAATAAAATAAATCATTTAATTATTTTATTTTATTAATTATTCACTCCTGAAAATGTATTCGCAAACAGAATGAATTGAAAAATATTATATTGTCCCTAGGGTAAAAAACATATTATTAACATAATGGCGACCTCATATTTCTAATTCCGGACCCCATTCGGGTGTTATTTCACTTTTTTATGAAAATTGTTGGTACAAGTAATTTAATATATTTAAAACATCTATTCTGGGCACATCATGCCTCAAAATCACACTATCTTAGCTATTGCTCTAAAATACAATCCATGTAATATCAAAAAATAATTTATATAAAATCTAAATAATTTAATTATCTTCACCTTTGGTAATTTCATCCTAAGGAGTGAAAAACCTACTCAAAAGGATGAGGGTAATGGAATCACATCTGGTTCCCCCGCTCCCTAGTGCTCCTTTGAAGATTCTAGAGTTTTCACTATATATACACTAGGGGAATTGATCGACCATTAAGGATCCTCTCATTTCAACCCTCAATCTCCATTAGGTACTCACTAAATCTATCTCCATCATCAATGTCCAATTCGCCCCAGTTGATTACATGTGATGGGTTGTGCATGTACCACATCATCTGTGACACATGGAAGACGTCGTGTACCCAGTCCAACTGCGGTGGTAGGTCCAAGAGGTATTCCATCTTTCTAACTCTACATTGTATCTAAAAAAGACTAATGAATCCAAGAGATAACTTTCCACCCCAGCTAAACCTCTGTAATACATGTTAAGGTGAGACCCTCAAGAACTCATGGTCTCCCTCCTCAATCTCTAGAGGTCTCCATCATCATTCTGTATAATACTTCTAATGGAACTATGAATTCCTCATCTGATACTAGATGATATTCACTATCTCATAAGTAACTCACACTAACTCTATTCTCATGAGTGATGACTCACCAGGATCAGTCCAACGCATTCATACATCAATAATCCCACAACTAGAGTATGATGTTAAAGTAATGAAAGTGGAAAAGGTTCCAAATACATTCCAAACTAGAAACTATAATGATTATAACATGATCTAAGGGATATGACTATGATCAACTAAAACTCCAACAAAACACCTCAATATTTCTAGCTCAAGCTATGATTCACCTACTCTATATCATCCCAGGACATTTCAAATGGGTCATAGTATGCATAATTCATGACACGTGTAGGCATAGATCATTTAGGTGTGAGTAGAACAATAACCAATAGGACACCAAAAAAACACTAAAAATGAATAATCAAGTGGTCTCGCCCAAATTTACCCAAGTTTTAAGGGTCAAGCGGTCGCTTGTAGTGTAGCTTGGGTTGTCGAATCCTCAGAGACCTAAGAAGAACCTTTAGACACTCAATAAAAAGAGATGGATTTTTGGCTATGAAGTGGCCAACTTGGGTTGATTTTATATTGTTTTGAAAGAGCACTAAAAGATCTATGTGAATTAAAATTATGAGAAAATGAGTTGATCCTAGGTTATTGCTCGGGGTGGATTGAATGAATTCCTCTTTTTTACGATTTTAATTTCATTAACTCGAGAAAGATTCATGCAATGAATTCAAACTAACCTCATCACTTACTGATTAAACACCTTAAAAAACATATGATAATCACCTATATACTTGTAGGATCATTTTCATGAGCACTCCACGGTAAAGGATGTAATTAGCACATGAAAGTGGGGTGAATAAATTCAATAAGGAAGAGGAAGAATAAAAATCATTGAATGAAAGAAACTCAATTAAAAGAAATTAAAAACATTTAGGCATAAGAAATAACATTCAATCCAGCCCCTTTCTACTCCTTTGGATCAACCCATAAAAGAGCTAGCCCTACATTGATGACAAGTTCTCAACGGAAGCGGAAAGTAGACTTATGAGGGTGGAATTGAAGAAGTAAAAACAACAAAAATAACAATCACTCCACCGTTGTGTGAACAAAATCACAAGGTTTGGTGTGAATAAATTCACACCTTGAGGCAACGGTATCAAGGTGATAAGGAGAAGAAAAGAAAAAGAGGAAATGAAGAACTTTTATTAAGAACTAATGTGATTCAAACAACTTACATGAGAATGAAGAACGATTACCACATCAAATGGACATCATAACATTATAATGAAACAAAGCACCCAAGATCCCCAAATCCATCACCACTACTGCCTTAAATAGGAAAAAATGAAGCCTTGGCCGAGCCCCCAACATCCCATGTGCCTTGAATTAATTATGTTGGGAAAAGGTGGGTGGAACATTAATGATAAGAGACTTTTCCACTTCTTGCCCCGAAGTTGCATCTAGCTTGCATCCACCAGAAAGAATCTCCTAACTCACCTTCTAGAAAGCCGAATTTGAGTGGGCCCTAGAAGACTTAAATGCATCCCCCGATGTCCCCTAACCGCCTGTAAAAGTTCAGCCCAAAAGAATTTGTGGTTAGGGAGATATGATTGAAATGGTGGTATGATTTTCTGGGCCGCAGACTCTGGCCCAAAATTAAATCTTCAAATTGGGCCGCCTTGATCACCACCATTGAGGACGAATTAGCACTAGCTCAAGAAGACATATTTGTTCCCCTATATGTCTTATAGTCTCCTGTAAAATTTGAGATTCATTGGGCCTGTATTGTGGGCCCCATAGTCCGATCAGTGGGATGATACCCAATCTGCCTTCTTCAGAATTGTTTCCTTTAATCGCCAAATATCTCCATCATACTTTATTAATAATCCATTGATCCCTGAATAAAAAATGTTCATAATTAAGTGAATATCCATTTAAAAAAATTTTCAAATTAAAACATGGATAGTTACATTCTTTAAAATCAGATGAAACATTGGGCCTAAATTGGTGCACATTAGGCATGAAGTGCACAAATGATGATAATGAGTGTTCAAAATGTAAAATGCACTAAAATGGTATTTATGAATAGATAGGCACATGAAAACTACATATATTAGCAATGAATATTAGCCTCTTACAGTGGCTAATCACACCCCCCAACTTTAGTTTTGCTAGTCCCGAGCAAAATATATCTCACAAAAATGAAATTCGAATGACATTTTCCAAAAACATTTTAATACACATTTCTCACCCAAAGGTCACATACCAAACAATTATGAAACCCATAAAAATCATTTAAAACAAGCTATGTCCATAAGCATATCCCAAGCCCAAGCCCATTCCTTTGTTCAAATTCATTGCCATATTTCATCCAAATTCAATTAAGCATGATGAAGTGTTGTGTGTCACAATAGACATGGGGGTTCATTTTTATTCGAGGGAGAAAAGATGGAAGCGCTAGGAGCAATCAAATTTTAATAATAAGATGAGTACTCATTTTTTATTCTCTTTTTTTTGTTTTTTTTGTTGTTTGTTTGTTTGTTTTTTTTTTTGCAATTTTGCCATGGTAATTGAAATTGAACTCAATCGAGTCAACCCATGTAGCAAGACTTTGCCGATGACTCCCAGGCTCAAGGACCTTAGGGAACCAAGTGAAGCTCACATACTCAGGCATCATCTCGAGTTAACTCAATCAAAAACAAATTCAAATTACCACAAATAGAGATAAAATGCCCAACTCTGGGCCAGACAACTATGGAGTCGCGATCCCCAAGTACCGAAAGCCACACATTAGGTCAATTCATTGCTCTACGCGCAATTTGTTTTTTGAATACTCATGTTAAAATTAAAATGATCGCCAATCCTATGCTATTTATTATGGGTCCCCAAAAACTCAAACTAAGACCCCACAATCTAGAGGACATGCATTGTGTTTTTTATATTAAATGGATGAAAATATAACAGTGAAAAATCACATCGGACAACCGCACTTTCCAATAACTATGCACATGAACATAAACTTGCATTAAAATCAGAATCAAGACATGAAAAATTATTTGATATCCAATTTCAGAGTTTGGAATGTGTGTTATCATGTTCAAGGTTAATGAAATTTTTCCTTCCACACATTTTCATCTCCCCCCCCAACTTAGAATAACACTGTCCCCAGTGTTTAAAGAATTGAAATATAGAAGGGGTAGGATAGAAGTTCACCGAAGTCATTGAAAATGAAAATTATGGAATGAAGTCACCTGGTGGTTGACGTTGAAAATGCATTCCCATGTATCCCTTCAATTCTGGTTTGTCTCCCAATGGCTTGGACGGTTGTGAACAGCTTTTCCCAATGACCTATGACATGCCTTAAATTTTTTTTAATATATATATTTTTTATTATTATTTTTTTAACCTAAAAAAAGTATAAATAACATAAACTGATGATACATTGTCTTCTTTATATTTTCTGGGTAAGGTATTACTCAGGGATCACACCGCGTGACACAGATGAATACGGTGCTCCCCTTTAGTACCCATCCTTACTCATAAAAGAAGAACAGGTCAACAATCTATTTTTTTTAAATACCAACAAAAATATAAAATAAAATAAAATAAAATAAAATAAACTGATGATACATTGTCTTCTTTATATTTTCTGGGTAAGGTATTACTCAGGGATTACACCGCGTGACACGGATGAATACGGTGCTCCCCTTTCATACCCATCCTTACTCATAAAAGAAGAACAGGTCAACAATCTATATTTTTTTTAATAACAAAATGCAGAAGAAGGAAAAAAATGAGTCAAAAAGATTAGAAAGATGAAGGCCACGGGTTGCCTCCCGTGCAGCGCTTTTGTTTAACGTCGTTAGCCCGACATGGATCCTAAATCTATCAATTTTTTTCTGGTTCATAGGTTGGCTCTATTAACTCTACCTCTATTTCTTGTTTATTGAACGATTCAATGAAAGGTTTTAACCTATGACCATTGACCTTAATAATGTTACCACTTGTGGGATCCTCAATCTCTACTTTCCCATGGGGGTACACATGTTGCACTATGAATGGACCTGACCATCTAGACCTTAACTTTCCTGGGTGTAAATGAAGTTTTGAACTATATAAGAGCACAGGTTTTCCCAGTTCAAATTGTTTGACTTTGATATTCCTAGATTGGTAGGCTTGAACTCTAGCTTTATTTATCCTTGAATTTTCATACGCCTCCATCCTAAGTTCCTCAAGTTCATTAAGATCTAACTTCCTCTTTTCTTCGGCTAAAGAAATGTCGAAATTCATTTTCTTGATTGCCCAAAATGCCTTATGCTCAATTTCAACAGGTAAATGGCATGCTTTTCCATAAACCAACCTATATGGGGACATTCCTAGGATGGTTTTGAATGCTGTACGATATGCCCAAAGAGCATCCAAGAGTTTCTCAGACCAATCCTTCCTAGAGGGGTTGACAATTTTTTCAAGAATTTGCTTAATCTCCCTATTTTCTAACTCAGCTTGACCATTGGTTTGAGGATGGTAGGCAGTGGAAACTTTATGAGAAATTCCATTCTTAGACATGAGTGAAGAGAATGGGCGATTACAGAAATGGGTTCCACGATCACTGATTATAGCCCTCAGAATTCCAAATCTAGAAAAGATATGCTCTTTTAGGAATCAGATCACAACTTGATGATCATTAGTCTTGGTGGGAATGGCCTCAACCCATTTTGAGGCGTAATCAATAGCTAAGAGGATGTAGAGGTATCCCTTAGAGTTTGGAAAGGGTCCCATGAAATCAATTCCCCAACAATCAAATATTTCAACGACTAGAATGGGAGTGAGGGGCATTTGATTTCTTTTGGAAATGGATCCTAATTGCTGACACTGAGGACAACTTTTGCAGTATTGGAAGGAATCCTTAGTGAGGTTTGGCCAGTATAAACCACTTTGGAGGACCTTTGCAGTGGTTTTCTTTGTAGAAAAGTGGCCTCCACATGCCTCTCCATGACAAAATTTTAGAATGGACTCTTGCTCAGACTCGGGAACACATCTCCTGATGATTTGATCAGGACAAAACTTGAAGAGGTAAGGATCATCAAACACGTAGTGTTTGACATCAGAAAGAAATTTTCTCTTAGCTTGGGTCCCCAGGAATTTTGGAATGTCACCCGTCACCAAATGGTTTGCTATGTCAGCATACCAAGGGCAATCACTCACTGAATAGAGGTGCTCATCGGGAAATGAATCAGACACAGAGAGGTGGTGTGAGTTGTCTTTGAATTCCATCCTAGAGAGGTGATCAGCTACAACATTTTCAACACCCTTTTTATCCTTAATGGTTAAATCAAACTCTTGAAGAAGAAGGACCCACCTAATTAATCTAGCCTTGGCATCTTGTTTTTGGAAAAGGTATTTTAGGGTTGAATGGTCAGTGAAGACAATGATGGGTGATCCTAAGAGATAAGACCTGAATTTTTCTAAAGCAAAGACAACAACAAGCAGCTCTTTCTCAGTGGTGGTGTAATTTATTTGTGCATCATTTAAAGATTTGCTTGCATAAGCAATGACATATGGAGTTTTCTCACACCGTTGTCCTAAGACTGCTCCTACAGCAAAGTCACTTGCATCACACATGAGCTCGAAAGGAAGTTTCCAATTTGGAGATTGCATGATAGGTGGAGATATAAGAGTTGACTTGAGTTTAGAGAATGATTCCTCACAGCTTTCTGTCCATAAAAATGGAGCATCTTTTACCAATAGAGCACAAAGTGGTCGAGAAATAGAGCTGAAATTCCTAATGAACCTTCTATAAAAACCAACATGTCCTAAGAATGACCTCACTTCCTTAACAGTTTTAGGAGAGGGAAGGTGACGAATGATGTCAACCTTAGCTTTATCAACTTCAATCCCTCTACCAGATACTAGATGACCTAGAACATGTCCTTCCCTTACCACGAAATGGCATTTTTCCCAATTTAGTATGAGATTCTTATCCTCACACCTTGACAAAACCTTTTCAACATTTAGAAGGCATCCCTCAAAAGTATCCCCAAAGATGGAGAAATCATCCATGAAGACCTCTAAACAATCCCCCACCATGTCCGAGAAGATTCCCATCATGCACCGCTGGAAGGTACCAGGGGCATTACATAAACCAAAGGGCATGCGCTTGAAGGAAAAAGTGCCGAATGGACAAGTGAAGGTCGTTTTTCCTTCATCCTCTAAAGAGACTTAGATTTGATTATACCCTGAGAATCCATCTAGGAAGCAGTAGAATTGATGACCCGCCACTCGCTCGAGGACTTGATCAATAAAGGGCAAGGGAAAATGGTCTTTCTTGGTACAAGAGTTGAGCTTCCTATAGTCAATACAGACTCTCCATCCACTACTAACCCTTGTTGGAAGCATCTCTCCATCATTATTGGTTATTACTGTGATTCCAGCCTTCTTTGGAACAACATGGATTGGCCTAACCCACTCAATCTCAGCTATAGGATAGATGATACCAGCTTTTAACAATTTCAAAAGTTCTTTTCTCACTACTTCCATGAGATTAGGATTGAGTCGTCGCTGAGGTTGACGACATGGCTTTGAATCAGATTCTAGAACAATTCTATGAGTCCCGATAAGTGGGCTAATCCCAGGAATATCTGATAGGGTCCATCCAATGGCTTTCTTGTGTCTCCTAAGGACATCTAGAAGCATCCTCTCATGATTGTCTTCAAGAGAGGAAGAAATGACAACATGAAAGGATTGATTGTCCCCTAAGAACGCATACTTGAGTGATGAAGGTAAAATCTTAAATTCAAGATCAGAGTGGTTATCACTTTCCAAGAAAGGATGAGACTTTGTATTGAACTCAGTTTCTTTGGCCACATTTCTTGACAAAATTGGTTCCTTGTGAAGAGAATTTTCATCCACTAAATTAGCTAGAGTAGTTTCATGAAGGGATATAAACTCGATGTTATTGATTTCACTCATGGTATCATTGATCGGTGATTCTAGAAAATCACCAATAGAGCAATCTGAAAGAGATTCAAGCCAAGGAGACAAATTTCCCTCATGTGAACAAATAAAATCAATCTCTTCTTGACTTAAACATCCTTCGGTAATTCTTTGATGTTCCTTGAGTTCACTATCAACACTACCCATCCAATTAACCTCATGGATCTCTTCATCATCCCCAATTTGAGAGTTTGCATTATAGATGTTCAAGACTAGACTCATGTTTCCAAAGGTGATGGTCATGTTCCCATTTCGGACTCGGATAACAGAGTTGATTGTTGCAAGAAAGGGACGACCAAGGATGATTTGGGTTTTCTCCCTAGGTCCTAAGCTTGGGTGATTGTCAAGAACAATGAAGTCAGCTGGGTAAATGAAATTTTCAACATTCACCAAAACATCCTTTAAGATCCCCTTTGGAACTCGAATACTACGATCAGCAAGTTGAAGAGTGACAGATGTGGGTTGGAGTTCTTCGAGCCATAACTGACAATACATAGCATAAGGAATGAGGTTCACACTGGCTCCGAGATCACACAAGGCTTTGACAACTTTGTTCTCTCCTAGTTCAACATTTATGTAAGGGCATCCCGGGTCTTTCATATTTGGAGGAAGGGTTCCTTGGATTGTTGTGCTAACATTTGCTGCCAGAAGGACTTGGTTATTATGTGAGAATTTCCGTTTAAATGTGCAGAGGTCCTTAAGGTATTTTGAGTATGCAGGAATGGTTTTAATGGCATCGAGGAGTGGAATGTTCAACTTGACTTGTGAGAATATTTCCCTCAATGTTTCACTCAATTCAGGCTTGGTTTTCCCCCTCATGCGTTGAGGAAATGGGGCAGGTTGTGGGGTTGTTTTTTGAAGAGTTGTTTCCTTCACATTTTTATTAGTATCATCAGTTTGTTCATGTGTTTCATTTGAATTTTCATTAGATTTTGAATCTTTAGGTGGGTTTTGAACTATTTGTTCAGGTTTCTCAATTGATTTCCCACTTCTCAAAACTGTCACAACCTTTAGTTGTTCATGAGTTGTTTGAGTGCAACATGTCTCCCCCCTTGATGTTTATTGTGGAATGGCCTGTATGGGCATGGGTGCCTTTCCAGTTTTTATGGTTTGAAGTTCTTGTTTAAGGGACGAGACTTCTGAGTTCATCCTTTCCATTTGTTTGCACAGTTGTTCAAGGATTGGGAGAGGGACAGATTGGGAAGGGGTTTGTGTTGGTTGGGTTATCCCAGGAGGATACTTTGGTTGTTGGATGGGTTGTTGGTATTGGACTGGAGGATGTTGGTATTGGATTGGTTGTGTTTGGAATTGGTTATGGTTTTGAAAATTTTGTGTAGGGTATGGGTTTGGTCCTTGTGGTTGGCTAGGTTGTTGGTTATCTTTCCATCGGAAGCCTGGGTGGTCATTATACCTTGGGTTGAATGTGTTTGGGTATTGAGGCTTTTGAAAGTTTAGGGCATTGACTTCATTAGGTGGTCCTCCTAAAAGAACATCCTTGATGGATGGAATGGTTGGGCAGTTGTCCGTTTTGTGGTCATGTTTGTCACAGATTGTGAAAACAAGGTCTACAGTTTGGATTTCATTGATTTTCCTATGGTCTATCTCTTCAACCTTCCTAGAGAGGGCTGCAAGTTTCGCCCTAAGGCTTTCCTCTTCCCTAAGTGTATGCATTCCAGTAGTTCTTTGAGGCTTTTCAGAGTACGGTGATGTTCCCCATGTTTGGTTTTGTTCAGCAAGGATTTCTAGATACTCGTAAGCATCATTTGGGGATTTGTTTTTAAAGGTCCCATTACACATCATGTCAATGAATTGTTTGTTCCCCGGGCCCAAACCTTCATAGAAAATTCTTACTTGTTCAGGAATAGAAAAACCATGGTGTGGAACCATGTTTAGGGTGTCTTTGAACCTCTCCCATGTTTCATAAAATGACTCTCCCTCTTTTTCAAAAAACTTTTGGATGCTCTTTTTTAGTGCAATGGTTTTGTGATGGGGAAAGTATTTTTTGTAAAATTATCTTTGCAGTTGGTTCCAAGTGTGGATTGATGAAGGTATCAGGTTGTTTAGCCAATTTTTAGCTCGATCCTTTAATGAAAAAGGAAAGAGCCTCATCTTAGCAGATTCTAGTTGATGTGGGGGACACATGGTTTCAACAATGTCGTTGAACTCTTTGACATGAAGGTATGTCATTTCTGACTCCATCCCATGAAAGGTTAGAAGGTGGTTTAGGACATGGGGTTTGAATA
The DNA here is from genome assembly GCA_963277665.1 of Viscum album. Taxonomy (NCBI): domain Eukaryota; kingdom Viridiplantae; phylum Streptophyta; class Magnoliopsida; order Santalales; family Viscaceae; genus Viscum; species Viscum album. The sequence continues at coordinate 395,396,978 of OY728158.1, forward strand.
TGTAGTTGGTGTCTCCTATGAAATTGTGTCTAATGCATGAGGGGGCATTGGTCCAAGCTGGAGTGAGGTAGTCGTTCATGGTTTGATCAACTACATTCCCTAAGTTTGGAGCTTCTTGGTTTTGGTTTCCCATTTGATTCCCCCCAGGGTTTACAATTTGATTTTGTGGATGACCCTCCATTAGACTTGTTTCGAGTTCTGAATTTGGGGTTTCAAGAGTATTTGAATCTGATTTAAACAATCCCCAAGGTGCACATGACTCCCCAATCCTAGGACTATCCACCCTGACTAGTCTGTTTGAGAAATCATGGGTGTAGGCGGACATGCGCCCAAAAAAAACGAGAAAGGGACAAGATAAGAGATCTTGGGTGAGAGTAGAAGAATGGGGGTGAGGAAAGAAGGTTTTTGTCTAAGGAACTTACTTGGTCCCCGGAAACGGCGCCAAAATTTGGTCTCGCCCAAATTTACCCAAGTTTTAAGGGTCAAGCGGTCGCTTGTAGTGTAGCTTGGGTTGTCGAATCCTCAGAGACCTAAGAAGAACCTTTAGACACTCAATAAAAAGAGATGGATTTTTGGCTATGAAGTGGCCAACTTGGGTTGATTTTATTTTGTTTTGAAAGAGCACTAAAAGATCTATGTGAATTCAAATTATGAGAAAATGAGTTGATCCTAGGTTATTGCTCGGGGTGGATTGAATGAATTCCTCTTTTTTACGATTTTAATTTCATTAACTCGAGAAAGATTCATGCAATGAATTCAAACTAACCTTATCACTTACTGATTAAACACCTTAAAAAACATATGATAATCACCTATACACTTGTAGGATCATTTTCATTAGCACTCCAAGGTAAAGGATGTAATTAGCACATGAAAGTGGGGTGAATAAATTCAATAAGGAAGAGGAAGAATAAAAATCATTGAATGAAAGAAACTCAATTAAAAGAAATTATTAACATTTAGGCTTAATAAATAACATTCAATACAGCCCCTTGCTACTCCCTTGGATCAACCCATAAAAGAGCTAGCCCTACATTGATGACAAGTTCTCAACGGAAGCGGAAAGTAGACTTATGAGGGTGGAATTGAAGAAGTAAAAACAACAAAAATAACAATCACTCCACCGTTGTGTGAACAAAATCACAAGGTTTGGTGTGAATAAATTCACACCTTGAGGCAACGGTATCAAGGTGATAAGGAGAAGAAAAGAAAAAGAGGAAATGAAGAACTTTTATTAAGAACTAATGTGATTCAAACAACTTACATGAGAATGAAGAACGATTACAACATCAAATGGACAGCATAGCATTACAATGAAACAAAGCACCCAAGATCCCCAAATCCATCACCACTACTGCCTTAAATAGGACAAAATGAAGCCTTGGCCGAGCCCCCAACATCCCACGTGCCTTGAATTAATTATGTTGGGAAAAGGTGGGTGGAACATTAATGATAAGAGACTTTTCCACTTCTTGCCCCGAAGTTGCAGCCAGCTTGCATCCACCAGAAATACTCGCCTAAAGCACCTTCTAGAAAGCCGAATTTGAGTAGGCCCTAGAAGACTTATATGAAGCCCCGGCTGGCCCCTAATATCCAGTAAAATATCAGCCCAAAATAATTTGTGGTTCGGGAGATATGATTGAAATGGTGGGATGTTTTTCTGGGCCGCAGACTCTGGCCCAAAATTAAACCTTCAACTTGGGCCGCCTTGATCACCACCATTTAAGACGAATTAGCACTAGATCCAGAATACGTATTTGTTCCCCTATATGTCTTATAGTCTCCTGTAAAATTTGGGATTCATTGGGCCTGTATTGTGGGCCCCATAGTTAGATCAGTGGGATGATACCCAATCTGCCTTCTTCAGAATTGTTTCCTTTAATCGCCAAATATCTCCATCATAATTTATTAATAATCCATTGATCCATGAATAAAAAATGTTCATAATTAAGTGAATATCCATTTACAAAAATTTCAAATTAAAACATGGATATTTACATTCTTTAAAATCAGATGAAACATTGGGCCTAAATTGGTGCACATTAGGCATGAAGTGCACAAATGATGAGAATGAGTGTTCAAAATGTAAAATGCACTAAAATGGTATTTATGAATAGCAAGGCACATGAAAACTACATATATTAGCAATGAATATTAGCCTCTTACAGTGGCTAATCATCAAGTATAGTCAACTCAATTCAAGATATGAAAAAAAATTTATAACTGAAAACACCCAGATATACTCAGGAATAACATCATGCCACTAGGTAGTCACAACCAATTGCCAACCACATGATTTTGCTCGAAGTAATGATCATTACAAGATAATATAATCCAAAATCCATGCAATCAATGGAGACACTCAATCAAGAGGGAAAGATCATTGGTTTCCACATAATAAATATCACTCATCTTAGAAAACAATAATACTCAGATAGTGGGACACACCAAAAATTTTTGGGGGGCACCATGAACCAAATCTGGATCAACCCACTATATAGGGGATCATATAGAAAAGATACTATGAACCCTACAAATATGGTCTTCTATTTGTGGGATCAATTACCTGATCAAGGAGATTATTTCTATTCCACAAACCCCACCTAACGTATAATGATAATAGAGGATCACACTCTAGTCTCACAGAGGGAAACCATGAACTATATCTCAGAATAAAACAACAGAGGGGATCATAATCCTATGATGTGGATTTAATGTTGCACTTTACCCTCGAGGAAATATACCAAAGGTAACACACTAAAACATGATTGGTACAAACAAAATAATGAAGGGATACAATCATACTTGAAGGGGGTACACAGAGTTTCCAAGTATCCCTAGGTCTTTGTGTGTGTTAAATCCGCACATGACATGTAAAACTCAATATAAATGAAATGCGAGTGAAGAAAAAAATGTGTAGACATCACCCGAAACCTATTCACGTTATCTATTAGTGTTTATGTATCTTTATCTATCCCCATGTACCAACCCATATACACAAATGCTGTGACCATGTCCATGTACATGGTGTTTTACTAGCCATGTAATTTTGTCTCTGTACTTTTTTTGAAGTACATGCCAAGATATCCCAGAACGTTAGAACATCATGTGGCCATGTCCTATGGTGTGTGATACCTAACTCCATCCAAAACCCTTGTACCACAGCCAAGGGGTCCGATATGGTGTGTAATCATAAAATAAATGCTGTGTTGATTGGTATTTTCTAGATCCATCAGATCTTCCTCATCATCATCGTTCATGTCTTCATAGCTACCACCCTCACTAGAAACTGTAGATCAAGGGTCTGTCGAGATTCTAGTCACCAGAGATTGAGATTTTGGGCTTTAAATTCGCTAAAAAAATGCCACTTTGACCAATCCATAACTGCCACATTAAAATAATGTTGAATGGATACCACAAATACATTATGATCTACCTTCAATCATCCACAACCATAATCTCACCTAGACTACACCGTTGATTAAAAACCACACCCATGGTATCGATCCATTGCACTGAACAATGGTCGCATAACGAGAAAATAAATAGTATTCTTTCAACCATGGGCCAAAATAAATTCTTGTGATGTATGTGAAAATAATAGGGGATGAAATAAAAAACCAAAAAATGTAAGGAATGAACCTCAGACTCTATTAATTCATCCTCGACCCATTATCCTAGAAAAATACATTAAAAAGCAGAATAAACACAATGAAAAAAATATAATTACATAAAATTAAATCTATTGATGATTCTTGCATCTATTATGTTCGTTTAATTGATATATATTTTTAGAGTATTAAGAAACAATATAGAAAATTCATATCAATATATTACCTTTAATTTGGATCAATTATTCACATAGATTAGTTCGGTACTGCCCTCATTGATGAGATCCACAAACATTATTGGTGAAAAGATCCATGATCCGGTCCCGATGCATTTTTATTCACCAATAATTCTCTTCTACAAAGGCTTCTAGGTCTCTAGGGTTTATTATAAAACCTTTAGGAAAAATACATACCCATATATTTAAAGATGAATCAAGTCACTTTATCGAAGAGAATAAAATATATCATAAAATTAATTTACTTTATTAATTCTGTGCTCATGAATCCTTTTTCACAAACACCATATACTGACAAAGATTATGTAATGCCTAGGGTAAAAAACTCCTCCTAAACTCAATGGTGCCGTCAGATTTATAATATGGGCCCCTATTCAAGTGTTATTTGACTTTTTTATAATAACTATTGGGTTTATGATTTAATATAATTAATATATTTCAAATAACTATTCTAGGAACACTAGGATTCAGAATCATATGTCGTCTCCATGTTTGGTCTATAAAATAATTTATATAATATCAGAAACTAATACACTCTGAGTCATTAAAAGAAGATTGATACTTGGGAACAATTAACTTAACCAAATGAAAAATTAGTTTTGGTATAAAATGGGTGTTCTGAAACAAGTTTAATAAAGACAGTGAAGTGATAAAAAAAGAAACATTAGTTTTCAAAGGATACTAACAAATTGAAGGTCTTTATTTTGATGATAATTTTGATCTAGTGGAAAGGATAGAAAAAACTATAATATTTCTTTTGATTTTTTCAAAATAAAGTTATAATGTTTTTCATATGGATATGAAGTCACCATTTATGAATGGAGATCTTGATGAAGATGTTTATATTGAAAAACCATGTGTTTTTTTATTGGTAAGGTTATAAGTTTTGTGTGCAAGTTAAAGAAATATTTGAATGGGTTAATCATTATTTGAGGGCATGGTATTCTGAATTTGATATATACTTAAGAAAGTTGAATATTAATAAAGGAAGGGTTGATAGTAATCTGAACATCAAATACATTTAGGATATTTCTATCATTGTTATTGTATGTATTGATTACATTATATTTGATAGGAATGATGAAAGAACTTATAAAATATTTTCAGAATAAATGATGAATCAGTTTGAAATTTCCATTCTTGGTGAAATGAAATACACTTTTGGGTTATAATACTCCCAAAATAAGAAAAACATATTTATTTCTAAAGAAAATTATGCTAAGGAACTTATTAACATTTTTGTCATGGAAAGTTAAAAATATGATTCCAAACGAATTTTAGTGGGAAATAAGTTAACTAAATATGGATAAGGTAAGTGAGTTGACTCAAACAATTTTTTTATGAAGATGAGAAGTTTTTTGTATTTGACTGCCTTTGGACCAGAAATTGTTTATGTTGTTACCTTATATACAATATTTGAATGTACTCCAAAATAATCACATATATTTGATAGAAAAAGAATTCTTAGATATATGAAAGGTAAAAAATATTTTGTAATCAAGTATGTTAGCTCAAGAAATAATTGGTTTAATTAGATTTATAGATTTTGATTATGCATTAAGTACAGATGATAGAAGATCCACATCTAAGGGAGTTTTCTTTCTAGGTTAATGTTGTGTAAGTTGGCATACTAAGAAACAAAATTTAGAAACTCTTATAACAACTAAATCTTAGTATGTTTCTTACATTCATGTCACAACATAACTTGTGTGGATGGAGACTTAGTTAGAAGAATTAATTATTGATGTGATGTTATAGTACTACAAAACTGGGTTTATCCGGCATTAGGGTTTTAACAGTGCTTGGTAAAACCACTATTAAAAACACCCTTTCTTAGTTCTAGAAAATTCACTAGTAAAGGAGAATTTAATAGTTCTAAAAAATCACTATTAAATGGGGTCCTTTAACAACACTTGTAAAAAAGCACTGATAAAACTAACATTTTCAGTGCTTCAAAAAAATCACTGATAAAGGGGTGTCTTTATCAGCACTTCTAAAAAATCACGGATAAAAGGTTGGCCTTTATAAGATATTTTTAAAATAACTGATAAAGAACCCCATTTATCAGTTCTTTTTTAGTATCACTGATAAATGGTTTATTTCAAAAAAAATATATATTTCATTAACGGACCCTCGTATTAGAAGTTTTGGTTATTTGGTGTCCTTTTGAGCCTTTTTTTGGACTCAATAAAGGTGATAAAGGGTTTCCATGGATCACTGAGGTATAGAGATTGTTGCAAGAGTTGATTTGATATGTGGAAGAGGAAAAACAGACACTCAGTTCATAATTCATGGCAGTTTGAAAGGTCGTCAAATGTGAAAACCCCTAAAAACCCAAGAAACCGTAAAAACCCTAAAAAGATGAAATACTTATATCCGGGAGTCCATTTTAGCTTCAAAAATAGTAAAATAAAAGCTTATGAAATGAGATAAAACCACATGATATTTAAATCACGTGATAATCAACGGAATAAAATAAATTACAGTTTCAAAAAATTTAGAAATCAAATTTGAACTTCAAAAAACCATATCATTTGATCCATTTGTCAATTTGAGCTCTGCCAAATATCAAATCCAAGCATGAAAAGAGATCTAGTTTATAGATGGAATCAAACCAAGGTCAAAGATCTCTATATGATTTTCATCCACCAAAAGGGCCAGAAGGCCTCCAAAACTATGTTTTTTGTCGTCGACACTAGTTCCTTAAAATTCAAATGGCTATAACATCTGATCTGGGTGTCCGTTTGGACTATACCACATAACATATTAAATATTGTTTCATGAGATTTTATTTGAATGGTTTTGGATTTATAAATTACTCTCAGATAAGAAATTATAGTCATTTTATGGTTTTTTGGGGTTTAGGGTTTTTAGAGTTACTTAATGTTTTTATGTGTTTTAAGGGTTTTTATAGATAATATCCATTTTAAAAAATATAAATAAATAAATATGTATTTAATAAAATATATAACTATATTTATAACCATATATATAAAAATATATAAATAAATAGATAAAAAAATATAATGATATATATATATATATATATATATATCATAAAATGTAAAACCAAATAGTTTATGAGTGTAGAAAAGGCGTTTGTGTATAAGTTTGAGGTATTAGGTTCTAAACTCACTAGTGGTAGGGGTGTGCATTGTGGGTTGGATTATCTAAATAACTGATAAAGGGGGTGGAGGTGGGGGATGCACTGATAAATGGGGCTGTGGGGTATGTAAAAAACGTATGCCCTTTATCAGTGGAGCCTTTATCACCAAGTTTTACAAGATCTTTTAATGATAAACCTTTAACAAATCTTATATTATTCGTGCTTCTATGGTGTTGATAAATACCTTTTATTTTCACTGTTAAAGGCATGATTTGTAGTAGTGATAAATTTTCTCTTGGGTTGTGATAATTACAGTGAAATAAACCACATAAAAAATCCAGTAGAACATTCTTGTCCAAAAAATATTGATACCAAAATTTTAATTCATAAAATAGAATGTGGAGAAGAATGAACTCAAGATGGAGTATATTATGACATTAGAATAATTTAATAAAAGTTGCACAAAACCATTACCAAAGGATGAATTTTTCATGTTGAGGTTGAACATGGGTTTCCAACCTATTTATCTCAATGGTTGAGGTATCTGTTTCTATTCACTATCTCATATAGTCTTTGGATAGTGTTTTCAACAGGGATAAAATCGACTATTCATAAATATATCCATTAATATGTGCTAAAACATATGAGAAATCATATATATAGGGGGAGTTGTGTGTAAACTATGAATTAAATATACAAGTGTGCGAACAATTCTAATAGTTTTTATATGGTTGTTGTAATTTTTTTACCTGAAGAATGAAAGAAATAAATTTGTGAAGTGGAAGAAAGTATAGAAGGTTTTGAAGTCTAAGAAAGAAGTTTCACATGTCACAACTTTTGGGAGGAAAGGTTTTTCTGTCAATGATTCTTGTTTCCCTTAATGATTTTTCCCACATAGGCTTAGAATTGTTGATAAGTGATCCATATCTTGAGATTACAAAGTTCAATAATTTATGAATCTTGGTTGCTAATAAAATCTAAAGGGGGAGATTGTTGGGACCAAGTTGGATGAAAGTTGGTTTTTAGATGTAGGAAGAACTTTTATCTGATTATTTTATCTTTGATTGTTATTGTAAAAAATTAGTTCACTTTATATGTTTTGGTGATCATAAAGAGTACTATACTCAAAATATCAGAAAAAAAGTTCTTAAGAAATTCCATTTTATTTAGTTTACTATTGTGGGAATGTTTTGGGAGTGAAGTTGTTCATCAGACTCACATTTGTTATGAAATTAATTTTCTAATCAGAATGAAAAGTTTTATTAGACTCTAAATGTATATATACTAATATGAAAATTAATTTCTATTTTGGAAGTCTTGAAAATCATATTTTTTTATAAAACTTATAATTTAATCATTCTATAAAATAATGGGAAAAAGGTGTTTGAGTCATTCCAAGTGGTTCCAATCATATTGAGCTTTAGTTAGGAAGATAGAAGGTGATGGTACATTGGTAATTCATATAAAATTAAAATTTAATTCAAATGATGATTGTCTAATCATTATGTTCGAAATTTCATGAATAAGTCATTATTACAAGTAGATGTTTGTGGAAGAAGAAAGTATTTAAAGACAAATTTTTCTAATATTAATTCATTGGTTTGAGTGGTACAGGAAGATAAATTTATTGGCTGACTAGGAAGTATTATTATTTTAATGTAATGATTGATTGATCCATTAGAGGATTTGATTTGTCATATTGTCCAATACACCAAATGAGAAAAATAAAAATATCAATCATCAGTTTTAGAAATTCTGTAATAAATTTGTTTCTACCAAATCTAGTCCATCAGATGCAGTGTTCCACCAATCCATTAGAGGATTTGTGACATAGATTCATCGAACATAGTATTTCTATCAAAGGGAATCAGATATATACCTCAATAAAGGGTTGATAAGAAAGATTTTTTTACATAGATCTGTAAATGGTAATTATTGAGACCAATAAATAAGAAATCTAGAGTTATTGGGAATGATGAGAAATGGGATCAGAGTCTGATCAATAATAGTATGATCATCAATATAGTCAAAAAAAATTTGTAAAAAAAGAAATATTATTTATCTTCATGTGGGTCAAGAATTATTAGAAAAGTTGGGATCCCGAGACATCAGAATTACAATTCTGGTTATGTTGTTTTTAAGCGGGTCAACAATAAATGTCATTGATTTTTTTTTTCTAATTTGGTTAATAGTAATTAGACAAGGAGTGACATTGATTCATCAAAGTAAAGTAGAGACTGATTCATTAGATAAAGACAGACACCAATAATTCATCAACTACTATACTTATTTAGATAAGGTATTTAGATGTTTTGAAAAATTTAATAGAAGGAAATTTGTCTTGAAAATATTTAAGATGTGATGTAAAATGGGTTTTGAATGCCACAAAAGTTGGAATGATGATTATGGTAGAACCGTTTCAAAATTACATGTTGGTACAGAGCATCAGAGTAAGAAGTCATTCAATTTTCAAATGGTTTCAATGTTTCATGTCTTTCAGCTGGTATAGAACAATGGAATGGGATTTTTCAGTTTCACATATGTTTTAATCTTAATGAAGAAAAATAGGATGAAAATTAGTCTTGGACAAAATAATTTTTGGGAAGTCCAAAGATAGCTGAAGTTGTGATATGATTCAAGAAGTTTCAATAAGAATCAAGAAGAGTTATGAAGCATTGAAAGATTCAAAGATGTTGTTAATATGAATGAAAATTTTGTGTTTCTAGATTCTGGATGAGCATGATTTTTTTAGACTTCCACCCATTAAATAATTGTCTCACCAATAAATATAAGGAATTAAATTCTACTTTTTGATGATAGAACACTATTCATATGTTGAGAGAGATAAAAAGAGTTGATGTGTTGAGTAGAGAGAAGAAGGTTTCTAGAATGTGTTTTTCTGAGAATATTTTTTCAGACATAAAAAGAATAAGAAGGAAGAGGTTACAAGACCAGACTGAGCAATCAGACTTAGATTTCTAAGGAAAGGTATAAGTGGTTTAGAGTTGTTTCGAAAGTATCTTTTTTTATCTATTTTCTAAATTGATGAATTAGATAAAGTAATCATACTGATCCATAGTACTAGGTTTTCATATGAAGTCCAAGAGTGAATTTCTTACCTGTTTCTAAGTATTAAAGTGGATATTTATGTTTGAAAGCATTTGAAAAGTGGAAGTTGACAAGGTGGAAGAGTAACATGTTTTTAACTAATTATTAAATGTTTCTAAACTTGTTAAACAAATTTTTTTACATCATTCATGATAGAAGCATAACATTCACTATTGTATTGATCATATTTCTACACATGTGTAAGGGTATATCATACTTGTTGTATCAATACAAATTTATTATTTTTTCAATTGGATTATGTGGTACTGGTTATTTCCAAACCATGATAAGGACTAGATACTCTTATTGAGTAGTGACCCTTGTAAATACTATATTCCTTTAGATGTGTGAATTCCTTGTTTTCAATAAATTAGTAATTCTTTAATAGGAAGAGAAGGTTGGTATACATGAAAGATAACATAAAATACAATTATAACACTAATTCACCCCTCCCCCTATAATTGAAACATTGATTATAGTTGGGACTTTTGAAAGTTATCTCAACCTTTTCTCTGATATCAACTATAATGATTCATACCTTAATTAATGTATGATTACATGATTTATAAAAAAGGTTTAAATTTATTACATTTTCATGATATTTTAGGCTTATATTTTTAAATAATTAGGAAAAATGTTATATTAAATAGGGAAAAATGACAAACAATGTCCATTTTTTTATATAAAAAAAATATAATCCTTAATTTTGTTATCCTATTTTATTCATGAAACACTTACTTCATTCAAGGCCAAATTAATTTATTTAGACATGGAGTTAATAATAGTTCTTAATAATCTTTTGGGCTTGTGAAAAATAGTTTAAAATTAGGGATAAGGAAAAAAATCATCTTATGAGATAAAAAAGGAATCCTATTAATCTAGTGAGAAACATAACAACCCACGAAAATCTTTAAATTTTTTACAATAAAAAATTAAGTATATATAAAAATCACATCAACATAATAAATTAATCCTTTATTTAAAATAACATTTGAAACCCATTATAAATAATAAGAAAATTGGGAAGGAATCATGATAAACCTGAGAACACATAAAAATATATATTTAAAAAACAAGACTTTAAAAATCTATAAATATTATTTACCTCATAAAATCAAAATATTTCTATAAAAACACTTTTTGAAAGCATAATATAGCTATATTCAAGTATATAATTCACAAAAAAATTTCACTGATCTTTAACCAATATAAGAATATCTTAGTCCTAGTTAATTCTATAGGATTAATATACCTATTTAACTCCCTCATTTTTTACCTTCATAGACTGTTCATTACCCAATGCACTGGAGATTTTTATTAGGATCACACATCATCATGAGCTATATCAGGGTCACCCATCATCATCTATAATTCACAAGTACCATATAATGAATAATAAATTTGTAACACATAAATATTTAAATATAAAACCATTGAAAAACACATTTTAATCCTTAAAAAACACTTTCCATTTTCTTATAAGCATAAGGAAAAATATCATTTTTCATCGGAAAGTATTATAAATGAAAATTTTTCAAGACAAATGGGACATTGATTTTAATTTTAAAAACCATGAAAATTTATATTAAAAGATTAATATCAAAGAAACTACATGATTTAGGGAAAATACATTGAAGCTATATATTGTTAAAAAACATTCTCTTTGCACTTTAGTAAAAAGACTCAAAAGTGAACCGTATAGAAAACATGAAAAACACTTCATTTTAAAACTTTTTTTAAAAAAATATATATTTTTTGAAAGTTAAATTTTAATTCCTTTTATGAAAAAATAATGATATTATAGAAACATGGATATGTAGGAGAATGAGTTTAAATCATTTAAAACAAACTTTTAAAGGAAAATACATTTCCTTGAGTCCCAACTCATTTAGTTTTTATATCTACCATTATGAGTAAAAATATTTTATTAGTTTCATACTTGATTAATTTTTTTTTTCATTTTAATTTTGTTATAAATATATATTTAATTTAATTTATATCCATGTTTAATTTATTTAATTAATCAGTTAAGTTTATATTGGACGTTTTGAGGATGTTCGGTTCATTATCCCAAATAATCATTGGTTGGTTAAGAATTATACAAGATTTTATGGTTCCATTGAATATATAATATTTGAAATATTATAATTATTATATTTATATATTAAATACTCTTTTAAAAACAACCATGTAAGATAGTCTTAAAAAATGAGCCACTTCATTTCATTGAGACAATAATATGTACCTATTCTTGAATACAATTTTTATTTTTCTACTGAGTGGAAAAGAAATAAATTAGATAATATTTCACTTTTATAGAATAATAATTATGTTATAAATTTCTTATTTATTCCTTATTACCATCATTATAATGTGTAATTAAACAATTAATCACATCGCTCTGTGGAGGTGGTATTTCACAGATATGCATGAGTCGTGTTATCAATTTATAGTAGAACAAAAGGGTAAGAATGAAAGAAAAATATTATCCTTAAAAAACATAATTATTTCATATATATAATATATATACATTTTTATATAATTTTAAGCTTCTATATAATCTGATTTGGAAAAATGAAACACATCACTTCGTGGAGGTGGTAGTTTACATGTGCACATGAGTGATGTTTTCATTTCACATAATATGGAAATATAGATGTAAAAGGGTTGTACCATAATCAGAATAGAATTTCATTGTATAGAAGATAATGACGATATTATTTAATTAGGTTTAAAGAATATTTTAAGTAGGTATAAGAGAAAAAATCATGAAAACACTTGATTTAGAGTTATAACACATATTTGAGAAACCACTTTTGGCTTACAGATTAAGTATTATAGGTTTTATATTTTGGTGAGACAAGGACCTCTAGGAAATGTGGATGGGTTTTGGGAAGATATTTGGTTGTGTATTTTTTCCACTAGAGTGATCAAAATGTGTGGGGAAGAGATGAAATGTGCTTCCCTTTTACAAGTGAGGGGAGTAAAACTTTTTTACATATTAAGAACATTAAAATTTAAGAAATATCATTATCATATAGAGCGACAACAAATAGATATAATTTAAAAGTTACTACATGTTACGTTTCAAATATCTTTAACCAATTAATTTATACATGTTCAAGTTTAATTTTAAAACTTATGTTTTTTAAACTCCTAATTAACCATTTTTAACCTTAATCATGGTAACACATTTTCACTATTTAAGGGTAATAAATTTACTACTAAAGTTAAAGGTGGCTTAAAAATGTCCAATGGATGGAATTTGAGGCATTTACCTTCCCTATTTTCCACTTTCAATACTTTTTAGTTATTTAACAACATATTATTTATCATAAAATATAATTAAATTAATTTTTGATACTCTACATTTAATTTGAATTCAAAGACAAAAATATATAAATGGAATCAGAATCTAAAAAAATAAACATTAATTTTACATTATAATTACCTATTTAATTCATTTAATATAATTATTCATCCAAAAATATTAATTTTGTTTTATTAAATCATTTACCTTCATTCGTGTACTACTTGCACATGAATTGTATCATCATTGAGTAAGCATTTGAGGTAATAATAACATAGAAAACATTACTTTCAAAAAATAATGAACTATTATTGAAAATAAACACATGTTTCTAATATTAATTTTTTTATCCCTATTTCTCACTCATTTTCATGGTCAGTTAGTTTCTAATGTGGCTTATTCACCAAACTAGAAAAACCCAATATATCTCATATCAATGATAGCTTATGGGCCCTCTTTCCAAAGGCAGGTGGTTATTGGGTAGTTAGAAAATGATTCTTATTAAATTACATTAGTCAAGAGGATGGGAGGTTGGGATCATCAAAACATTTTGGGGGGAATTAATTCCTACTCTGAGACTCTCTTACAGATTTAATACATATTCATTAATCTATTATAAATTCAAAATACATATCTATTCACCCCTATATATTTACAATTAGTTATGGAAATGTCTTTATGGGAAACTATATAAATGTATACGAGTTTATCTATTGATAGTTACCACTTGTATATGTCATAGGTTTTCCATTTAGGTTATGTTTATTATTTAGTGAGTATTTTTAAGCCACACGGTTAGGTGTTATAGAATTTATTGGCATACAGGTAGATGGGATTTTTTTCAATGGTTAGATCAGGCCATTTATAGGGGATTATTATATATCCACATGAGGGAAAACCAGACCCACATAGTTTTGTTTCACTCAACAAGAAACATCATACATTTTAAGTTAATGTGAAAAGAACCAAACCATGAAGTTCAACATCAAGAAATAGGGATGTCTAGGAGAAATGAGACTAGAAAAGGTTGGTGTGGGAGTTATTCTGAAACTACATGAGGAACATGGAAGGGATATAGCCGCCCAGGTAGTGGGTAGGGACTTACTAATAATATATCCCTATAAGGACAACAATGGAGGGACTATGTAAGAATATGGACATCCATATTCGCGGAATATGGGAGAATAAGGATATTGATAGAGGGAAACAAATTGAATATGAACCTTGGGGTGGGATATGAACCTACTGGGAATATAGACCAATGAAGATTAGTGTGATTTTTGGGTATTGGGATTGAACCTTAAGGAGGATTCATAAATATAATATTTGGATAGGAATAAAATTCCATATGGTCCAGAATGGTTGGGTCTTACTCCTACAGAGGGGGATCAAGGGGGATCAAGGGACCTAGAAGGGATATATCCTCCTAGGTATAGGGTATGATCTTACTAGGATATAACCCAATAATAATGGTGATGAAGGGACCAAAAATGAATTTGGACCTCCATGTTTAATATAAAACTACTGGGAATGTTTCTCAATAAGGATGATGATGGAGGGATCGATAAGGAATATAGCCCTTCAGTTTGGATATGACCTTAACGGAAATATGGCCTAATAAGGATTAGGATGAGTTGGGGTATTGAGTAGGAACCTTATAGAGGATTTCTATGTATCCCATTTTAAAAGAAATCAACACTCACATAGTTCATAATGGTTTGGACCTATGCCTATAAAGAATGCCCATTTTAGGATATCTAATAATGATGATGACATGATCACCACTAACCTCTAAGCCCACTTGAGTAATGCTTGATGTAAGAAACAAGAGGAAGTGTAATATATATCACTTCACTTAGTATCCTTAAACCTTTGGTGGATTATGGAGAGGGTATGAAATGTGGGAGATATCCCTTAAGAATGACTAAGGGTTTAATCTAGGAGAGACACCCTATTATTGGTTTTAGAGAGGATGATATAAGGATATATAACTAGCCCCCATCAAAAGGTGGAAGTAAGTGGTTACCTCTCTATCTGAAATGGGGAGGTCCCTGGAACTACCTCCAAGGTTTGGGTCCTCATTACCAAGGGTATATAAAATTGTAAATACCCAGAGGACCCTACTGATTAGGATGGATAAGTGACAAATATCTTTTACTAAGGGAATGCATAATTAAATGGGAGATACACTAGTGTATATTATGATCTTATCATGAATAAACAGGGGCCTCAGTGGAGGTTTAAACTTAATTTTCTTTAAATGGGAGTCCCAAGTGGAGGGCCTTATCATTGATGGTATACGAGAGGGCCCATAGGGTGATTCTCCCAAGGGATACCTAGGCGAGTCATCTATGGATTCTCCCAGATAATACCCTATAAATCTGCCTTTTGGATTTACCCAAGTGATACCTTGGTGAGCTCACTTTTTCTTCACCTAGGTGATACCTGTGAGATGTAAGAGGATACATTGACTAGGTGAAACTTAGGAAAAAAATTTAGGAACCTCACATAAGTATCACTTATCATAACATGGATAAATAATGTCCTGTGAAACTAATCTTTAGCGATACAATACTTGGACCTCCATGGGTCTCCCCAAGTTATCTGGGAAGGTCTTAGTGTAAGTCTAGAGTTTGGGAAGGGTACCTCCCCCTAATATTTGTTTTACTACGGTAAATAGGATCCTATCATATTTATTTAGTTTTTAGACAATGTAGAAACTCAAATTCTTCAAAAATATTTAATTACATCTTCTTTTGAAGTTTGGAGAGGTATATCGAGAGTTTTGAGGACATGGGAGAAGAAATATGGAGAGTAGATCTTCAAGAAGCCTTATCACATTCCATTCCAGAAAAATGAGGAGAATAAGGGCCCTATTTATAGGAAATCTCAGGACCCTAGGTGAAGGAGGCAATTCAAATAGATCCCTCACGCAGGTGGTTCATGCTAGTTGGTTTCGCAAGTCAAACATACACTATAGTGGTCATACAGGTGTGTCACGTGGGCTATGTCACATAGGATTGGTCAAGTAGTTGTGCCACATAGACTTGGATCATGCATGCTGGTCTCATGGGCGTGTCATGCATCTGGGACTTGTGAGATATTGGTGAAGAAGTTGTGAAAATGAGTTTCATGAGATCTCATATTCCTTTTGTAAAAATTCTCAACTTCTTACAGCCATATTTTTTTTGATTTGTATGTCTATTTGGGCTCTATGACTAGTTTAATCAAAGTTAGTGAAGAAAAATATTCCCCGGGATATGGTGTATATACCATATCACAAAGTTTTTTTGACAAAAAGTTCCCAAAATAACATAAGGAATATTTTTTAGGCATCACCAACTTTGTATCAGAAATTTGTGAAATCCAAAACCTACTCTCGATGGGAGGTTCCCCCCACCATGCCACTAGATTAGGGAGCATTTCTAAGGAATATTTACCCCTTTAGCATGGTGTAGTATTAAAGCACATGGAAATCCAATATGCATATTCTTATAGAATGGATACACATTTATAATAATGAATTTCGTGGAAAATTGAATGGTATGAATTCTTTTCGATGCCCAAAATCCCTATGACAATTTTTTTGAGAAATAAATCGAAATATAGTGACATTTTGTATTTATTTTATACTAAAAATAATATATAGGTTAATATCAAAGAAAAATGGAAGAAATATTTCATATATTATAATATTTTATTAGGAAGGGTCAACAAAAATTATACAATAGAAAAAAAGTAAAGTGTTAGATATATTTTTAAAGACTAATCACATTATTTTTATCCTTAACTTGATTTATTCTTTACCATAGTGAAATATATTTACCATGGTTACTATTCATAATTATTAAAAAATATATTGAACATATTACATAAGGTCTAAATATTAAATCCAAATCTTGAATCAAATTTTCATCATTAAATTTGTAGAATTAATATAAATTACTTTTTATATAAGTTCAGAAAAACAATGAAAAACAATTTTTAAAAAATTATGTTTTAATCATAAAAATGAACTTATTCAAAAAAATATAATGTTTATTTATACATAATTATTTATATTATTTTTAA